>CM071686.1:31933799-33192799 GCA_036553675.1 Solanum okadae | reverse complement strand
TGGACAAAACAGGGTTGGGACCTCTCCTTCAGGAGATTACTAAATGATTGGGAAGTGGAGAGGGTGGCCTCATTGTTGGAGATGCTGGGTGGCTACCACATCATAACAGATGCACCAAATAGGGCCATCTGGAGACATACTAAAGATGGGGATATCACTGGTAATAATGCATATAGGAGAGTGGGGGTGGTGTTTTCTATACATTTGGAATAGCATATGGAAGGGTCTGACTCCAACCAAAGTGAATTGCTTCACTTGGTTAGTTATGAGAAGAGCTTGCTTAACTCAAGAAGTACTCCAGAGAAAAGGAGTGCAACTGTTCCCAGGTGCTTTCTTTGCAATTCAACAGGGGAAACAAATAAGCACTTAATCCTACACAAGTTCACTACTCAACTCTGGGAGCTGTTCCTCAACATCACCAGCTCGTTGGACTATGCTGGAACACACCTCTGATCTACTGAACTGTTGGATTAAAAAGAGGGGTAGCAAGACTCAGAAGAGATGGTGGAAGTTATTACATTCATGCATATGGTGGTTTGTGTGGAGAGAAAGAAATGGCAAATGTTTGGAAGATAGCTCCAATTCCATTCACAAAGTAAAATGGAATTGTTTAGTAGCTTTACATTTTTGGTGTAAACTACTTTGTACAGAGGATGTGGATCAAACTACAGATTTAATAGGGTGTTTGTAAGCCTGTTTTGGTTATGGCTGTAATCCCGTTTTGAAGGTGGCCAGCATCTCCTTAATGGTGAAGAATACAACAGCATACCTAGTGTAGTTCCACAGAGTGGGGTCTGGAGAAGATAGAGTGTACAGTTACCTCTACCTCAGAGGTGAGGCAGAGAGGCTGTTTTCCGATAGACCCTCGGCTCAAAACAAAAACAGTTTTGAACATTAATGTTGAAGAATACAATTAACCAATTATCAAAAAATGCAAATCAACAAGTGAAGAAAAGGGAAAAATGAAAAAATACTTACATTTTAAAATCAAAGCAGCAAGCGAAAATCAGGAAACTAGTGCAGCACATACAAAAGAGGAAATCAAAATGAAAAGTGGGGAAAGCCATGTCCCACATGAAAGCAGAAGTGTCACATGAGGGGTTGCACTAACCTTGCAAATCATGGGGATCACTTTAAAGATTTTAGTTCACCTAAAAAATCAGTTTTATGATCCGTTTGGCAACGGGAATTTCACTTTTTTCTGAAAAAATTTCACTTAGTTTGAAAATCACCATTTGGCCATAAAAATTCCAAATACAACTTGAAGTTGTATTTAGAATTTGAAAACACCCAAAATATATTTCTGGGGTCCTGAGCTAAGCTTTGGTTAAACCTCCTAATTTTCTTATTTTTATAACTAACCTCATTTAAAATATGTCATGTTTTTTTGAAAGTACATCCAAAATCCAAATAACTATTAAAAAAGTACGGTCAAACACAACTCCAACTTTGAAAAAATCCAAAAAAATTGGGGAAAAAATTTTGATGGCCAAATGCCCACTTAGTGACACAAAGTATGCCAAAAATATGAGGATTAGAAAAAAACTCATGGTTCAATTTATATCCCTGTAGAGGTTTATAAGTGCCTCAAAGAGGCAATTGTATAACTAACCAAGCTATTCATTGAAAAATTAATGTGTATGAATGTCGAACAAGTGAATAGAATATTAAGAATAGAGGAGATATTCAAAGAGCTTACTGCCATCTCTTTAAAGCTTATGAGACATGCTTTGAAACTTTGTGAGAAAAAAGTGATAAAGTGTATAGGTTTAGAAAATAACAAGGATAATAGAAAAGAAAACAAGGTTAAATCCCATGCTTGGAAGATCTATCACAGAGACTGTTTTTGTTAATAAGTTCATGAAAACTTTTAATGAGAGAAAAATTGATCTCCGCGTTATGTACAGTGACATAAAAAAGGGCTCCTGTTGGTGCTTGAGAAGAAAAGACTTTATGACAATTACATAAATTCCAAAAACGTATGTACAAAGAGGTGAACAGAAGTGTGACAACAGTGGAAGAGTACATGAGTGCTCGTGAAACCAAAGCACAGCCATGAAATAAAACACAACACGACTCCAGGAAAACCTAATGGGCAATCATTGAGTCCACGGCCCATAAAACAGGTGATGGTCGTGGAGTTGGTCGCAGAAGTCTATTGGTGGAGCTTACCTTATTTGTTTAGAATTCTACTTTCTTGGACAATTATAAATAGGTATATTGGCTTCAATTGTAAAAGAAGAGGCGAGAATAGTAGTAGTCAAATTTTTTAGTAATTTAGTTGTAGTAGACTAGTAGTTCTTCTCATCCAAAGTTTACAGTTTTTATAGTTCTTGAGTAAAGCCTTCAACTTTATTCAAGCTTTCAACCTTTTTTTAATCCTTATTCTTCTTATTTCTATATCAGTATGAGTAGCTAAATCTGGTATTCATATCCTCTACTGAGGTTGTGAAACCAAATGAGATTGTGTAGTTCATAAGGTTTTCGGGAAATCACATATTACTAGAGTGGTTAGATATCAAACTTCTTTTTGTGCTTAATTAAAAGGAATAGTGGTTGCAAATACTAACCTACAACACAATATCTTAATCTACAAACTTGGAAGAGTGGTCAAGATTTGGTATAAGAAGATTTGCATGAACTCAAGGCGTTAACCCTTGTTTGATAGATTTACATTAGATATAATTGAATCTACTTAAGCATAATCGGTCGTTCTTATTGTCAATAATTCATATAGTTGCAGAATCATCATATGTAGATAAATTGTTCATGAACTCGAAAGAGAGTGAGTGCATGTCTATAACCCTAAGGGAATGTATTGCATGGTTATCGAAAGGAGAAAACAATCCATTGTTGGGACACAATTGCAAGCATACTTGCAGACTTTCAGCATATTTACTTTCTGTTTTATAATTTAAGTTACTACAATCAATCTCTACAACTGTTGCACCGGCAACAAGTTGAGTAGTCATACTGATACATAAACATGAAGGAGTTTCCCAATATTCCATGTGGATTCAACCCTAACCTAGTTGGATTACTATTATTGCATACGACCATGTTACATCAAAAGTGAGGTGTATCTTGAGAGTATTAGTTCTTTAATTCGACCCTAACCTAGTTGGATTACTATTATTGCATACAACCGCGTTACATCAAAAGTGAGGTGTATCTTGAGCATATCCGTTCAATAAAAATAATATTTTATTAGGAAAAGAATGTGTTTAAAAAGAATAATGTGTTGAAAAAGGGTATTTTTGACCCAAAGCATTTTAGGACCAAACCATCAGCAGGGGCGCTTTTGTTCAATTCTAGGGCATTTTGACCCAACTCTGCGTCAGATCAGTAATAACACTAGAAACAAAACACTTTGAACAAACAATGCCAGAGGAAAATGCATAAATATTCATGTTCACATCAACTTAACTTAACTATATAATTAACAAATCCCTTTTTGCTAGTGCGTGAACACACCAACAAGATAAATGAATTAGAGCATCGTGCAAGAAGCAAGAGCAGGCATCTAAACTACCATTACTAGTTAAGAGAAAATCTCAATCCTCCCACTGGAACATCATTTGCCAACTTTTAAATCTTAAGGACTAGAAGCTAGAATACAAGGTTGTCTCTTAAAGGAAAAATCAACTAGAAACATGCATAATAACACTTGACGGAACAAGAAAACTATATCTCACAATGCTATAAGTTATCTAAATCTCTGAGATTCATTTATCCTGCTCAAAGTAAGCAGAAAGCATCATGACCAATTTGGATATTAAAAAATCCAAACTTAGCAGAGACAGAGAGCAAGAAACCGAATCAAATAACAAACTCCACATTCACAATAGTGTCCAGATACTCAAAATTAATATGCAGTGCTAAGTATCAACTATAATTAAACTTTAAGCCTCTCATAATTTAGTTGAAGAACAAGTAACTTCATAGACATAGTAAAAGTGTACCTGGTAAGATGGCCCAAAGGCAATCCCAGTGAGCCTGCTTTGGTCTTCCCTTGGCCGATTCTTCATCAACTCATCCTGGTTCACCTCAACAATATTCTGTGGAGCATCACTCCTGCCTCTCTTCCCAGGCAATCTAAATGCAACTTCAGCCGTATCAGTAATTGTTGATGGTTCTGTTGCACTAGACCCATCAGTCCAATTATGACCATACTGCTCATAACCAGTGTAAGTGCCATAATTACTGTCATAGTCAACATAATTCACATTTGGTGGAGCCGCATGAGAATAATCACTAGCCCCATCATTACCATAGCCAGCATACCCGTCATGGTTTACATAACCCTGTGCATTCCAATCACCTGCAACAGCATTATGTTGTGAGGGACCATCAAAACCTCCCATTGAACTCTCAAACGACCCATCAATCTGCTGGCTCTCACTGTACTCTGTATTGGAATTAACTAGAACTTCATTCGAGCTAGCCGGCTTAGGAACAGGGACATCTGCTTCGATGATGGATCTTCTTCCGGAGCCGGAACCCAAAACACCCAAAGTAGTAGAGTTCTTTGGAGCAGGAATGGTGGACAAAAATGATTTAACTGAAGATGTTTGAGCAAAAGATTGAGACCTTTTTCTTTGTTTTTCTTTTTCATCCTCATCTTCATCATCTTCATCCAGACTATAAGACTTGAGAGAAAAAGGGTTGACAGGAGGCTTAAATTGAACAACCCTTTTGGGTTTAGGATCCGAGGAATCGGGGAGGAGTGGAGGATCTTCCATGGTTGTCTTTGGAGGTGGGAGGACAGAGAAAAGGGAAGAAGAAGAAGAAGAAGTGGTAATTCCAACATTAGGTGGGCGCAGTTGTTGATCATGGGATTTTGGTGGGGGAAGTGAAAGGAAAGAAGAAGTTGATTTTGGGGGAGGAAGAGTTACTTGTTCCTCTTCATCTGAAGAAGCATAGTTTGCAAACAAAGATTCCATGGCAGAACAAGGTATGATTGATAATCTCTACCGGACTCCGCCGCTTTCTAATTTCTATCACCTATTCATTCCCCTTCTTCCTATTCCTAGGGTTTCGCTTTTCCATATCAAGGCTGGTTTCACCATCTCACATAAACTAAATTTTCATTAATCATTCTTCAAGTTTTGTTTCCTTATAACTTATAAAATCTGCATAATTTGTGAAAACTGCTTCAATTCTTTATATAATCTTACTAAATAAGTAAAATGTTCATAATAAATAATGTAATATTATGAAGTTTTTCTAGAAGGAAAAAAGAAACCAAATATATCCATGAATAATCGCAAATAATATTTAAATATCATTCGTTATATTTTTAGAATATTAATAACCTTATCATCTAACTTTTAGATTTTGTATAAAGCCGTCAATATGGGCTAGGCCCATAGGACCGGCGTGGCCTAACCCGTGATTTAATAGGGGTAGGCTACGATTTTTGGAGCTCATTTAAGAAAATGCCTTTTTAACCCAGCCTGAATAAGTCTGTCGATTTGTGGGGCTTGAGAAATATGGATAGGGCCGGCTCGTGGGCTAAATAAAAATTAATCAAAAGATAAAAATAAAATAGAGTATTAAAAATAACAAGAGTCTAAATTGTTAAAAGTTTGAAATATTACAATTTAAATATAAATTATGTTTATAAAATATGTACTATATAAAATAAAAATTTCCTAAAATTTCTAGGGAATCACTACATAGGTTGTAACCTATGGAAATCACTACATAGGTTGTAACCTATGGAATGTTGTCATAGTTATATTTTGATCATTGGAAACAATTAGGTTAATATTTCTATCTAGTTATTTATGTTTTTACTTAAAATCAAACTTAATAATTTTTATAAAGATAATTTTATTTGTAGATTTGATTAACAAGTAGCAACACTAACACCATGTAATATTGTCTTGTCGATATTGATAATATTTTTAAATTAGAATTTAATTTAAAAAATCATAAAAAAATATACATTTAAAAAATGAATGCCCGCCCAGCAAAGCCTATAGCCCACGTACTTTTGGGCTGGGCCGACCATTTTCTGGCCCACACCGAAAATAGGCTAGCCCGGCCTGACCCGTAAAATTTCAAAACATGTATGCGTTAGCCCTAATAGAGTGGACCAGCCCATATTAACAACTCTAATTTTGTATACCCTTTGGACTAACGGGAGAACATGTGCATGATCTTAATGGTCTACCAATTTTTAAGGAAAGCCCTACCTTGTAATCCCCTCTCTATTTCCACTTTTCCTATTCTATTTTTTTTTTAAAAAAAATGGATCCTCCATTATACTCAAATGCATTTTCAAACTAGTATCATGTACCGTTAATAATTAAAATGATTTAAACTAAACACCTTTGTTTTCTTTTTATCCACTTGTAATTCCCCCACCACAATGATTATCTTTATTTTGATGGCAAATGAGTTTCTTGGAGTATCTGAAACATATTTACCGGTAGTATGATGAGCAAACAGGGGTGGCTCTTCCATACAAAATTTGAGGCATATGCCTTAGGCTTCCAATTTTGGGTCTCAAATTCTTACCAAGAATAAATTTTTTGTTAATTTTTTTACATAAAATTATATTATTTTGTTTTCCTTAGTCCCATTCTCCCATTCAAATAGAAAAAATCAATTATTTTTTGCTAACATTCATATTATTTATCTATTTGAACTTTTTTTTTTCCAAATCTTTGATAAGGTAGAGTAATAGTCTGTCAAAATTATGAATCAGTAGTCGAAAAGTATTGAACAAAGTAAATTACAAATTATTTTTTTATTTCTTCTTAAATTTTCAAGAATACAACAAACATATTAAAGTAGAATATACCAAATTATCAACTTCTTGAATCAAATTCTATGATTTTAACTATTGTATTTATTTAAAGTTTGTCAACCTATTACTAAGAATTATGTTAACAAATCATATAGTAATGGACCCACTAAAAGAGTGTTTTCTAATGTTGAATTGATAAAATCTTACCTAAAACTAATAATAATTTTGTTTTTGAAGAAATCATCTATAAAGAAATTTTAAGCAAAAAATTACATCTAACAAGTTAGAAAAATAATTTTTAAATAAATACATATGAAGTTTATTTAGATTTTAGGCCTCTAATTGAAATCTAAGAGTTAAAAAAAAATTTTTAAAAAAATATATGAAGTTTATTTAGATTTTAGGCCTCTAATTACTTTGAGCCGCCCCTGTGAGCAAATGAGCTTCTTGGATTAGAGGTGGATGTAGAGTATCACAATAGGTTCATCTGAATTCAGTATTTTCAATGTAGAACATAATTTTATTTGTAAAAATTTACTTAATTTATAACAAATAATAAATATGAATTTATAAATTTAAAAATATAATAGGTTTCAATGATAAAAAATTTAAAAGATCATGAATTCTTAACCCGTCTGATCTTGGATAGAAGGAATGTTTCTGCATATTTTATGTATTGAGATTGTTGATATTTGTCTAATGCAATTCAGATTCATTACTGAGAACAAGATGCTCATATAAAATATAGAAAAGGACCTAAAATATCCTTAAACTATCAGATTTGATACAAAAATATCCTTCGTCAATTTTTTTGGCTCTAAAATATCCTTGACGTCAACGTATTGGCCTTGAAATGCCCTTATTTTTTACGGCCACATTTTAAAATATTATTAAATATATCATTTATTACGTGGCACTATTTTATTGATGTGTTTACAATTCACCTAAACTAATCAAATTCCAACCCAAATTTGGATCCACCAAATAAACACATACCCTCCCCACCTAAAAAGAACCCCATTAAACTAAGAAAAAAAACCTTAATTCTAACGGCGGATGTTCTTCAAGCTTTTTCAAAAGTGAAATCCTCCCATAGTGAATTTACTTTTCCTTTTAATACATACCCCAATTAGTAAGTGAACCTAAATTTAGGTACAATAAATGATTCTTCAAATGATTTTGGCAATGGTAACCTACAAACTTAAGTTCTCAAATTTTAAAATTGAGATGTGAAAGATGTGAAATTCTTTGACTTCAAAAATGGAGTTTCGTTGATTTCGTCGACATTTTCCTCCATCTTATTAACCAAATCAACAGCCAAATCATAAACCAAATTTACTTCACAATTAATTATATTCAAAGATTCAAGAACCTTCAACTTTAAATAGATTTTCAATCTGATTTGGAATCCTTCGAACACCAAAAAAACCAGTAGATAAATTTGATTTTGGTAAGTATATTATTTTAAGCTTGAATCTAATTGGTATTGTATTTGAAACTTAAACTCGTCGTAAGTCAGCTGAATATTGAGAAGAAAAAAACATGGTTTAAATATATTGAACACTGATGAAGCTCAAATATAGCTCTAATGGCGATTTCAATTTTTTGATGTATAATTTGTTACTTATTTTGAAGTCGGTGATTTAGATTATTGTCTTGCCATCATTGTGAAGTTGTATTTTGATTTTGGAGGGCTTTGAAGATGAATTAAGATAGCTTGGAACGAATTTGTAGTTGGATTCACGAAGAAGAAGATGATAATTTGAAGACCAAATCAAATTTAGAATAATTAACAAGATGAAATCAAGGTTTTTTCCTCTTTATATTTAATGGGTATTTGGGGCGGGTGGGTATGGATTCTTTAGGTGGATCTAGGTTGAGGAATTGACACAGACATACAACTACTATATACAATTGGCAATAAATAGCCCAATATTTATTAGCAATTAATAGTTCAAAAAAAGAAGAAGCACCTAATAGCCTAAAGGAATATAACAACTTTTTATAGTTTTTTTTCCATGTGCAACCAATCAGCATTAATTAAGGAGATGTGAGATTAGTTTTTCTTCCTTATTTTTAAATTAAGGAAGTTAGCTTTTCAGTTTCTTTAAATTCTCAAACTCAACTTTATTATCACTCTATTTTTCAAAAAAAATATTAAACATAGTTTACAACAACATAAATATATATTTGATTGTAATTTTATAATTTATTTTTTTACCAACCGATAGTAATTAGTTTATTAAAAAACGGTTGCCTACTTTTAAGAAATGAATTTTTTTTTTATTAATTAACCCATTAAAAGAAGGTTATATCAACTTTCAAGGAAGGAGTCTTTTAATTCTTTAATTAACTTATCAAAAGACAGCGACTACTTTTAAGGTAAAATATATATATATATATATTATTAGTGCTCAATTAACATGTATTAATTATCAAATAATTGACAATAATTAATCAAATAATGTAAGAGGCAATGCTTTTTATTAGAAACTGTAATTACACGTATGCAAAAATTATAAAATAATTGAAGTTGCAATTACATAATGTATACATAAAAAAAATCTATAGGTATACACAAAAAATCATTCATAAAAATAAGCGTGTAAATTTTGTTGATGTATACAATAATTGTAGCATGTATACATAAACTTATAATGTATACATAAGAATGTTACCAACAATTATAGGTTATAACTATAATGAATACAAGAATGAAGTTAATATGATAAATGTACAAATTAAATTTTATTCATAAATTGTACATGTGATTTTTGTTATGTATACAGTAACTGCACTATGTATACATTGGTTCGTATTCATTTATGTATTCATTGGTCTGTATTTACCTAATTAATTTGCATACATTTATTCAAATTGAGATTGACATTTATTGATATACATTGGTTTGTATTCATCAAAATCAACATTCTAATTTTTTACGAGGATCTTATGAGAACATTTACTACCCATGAAATTGAAAACAAAAATTCCAAATACTATAACCTGAATTTTTGCAAAAAAAAAAGTTTAAAATTTTTTAATTTCACAAATCACGAAATTTCAAAATTAAGTGAAAAAAACACTACATAATTATATATTAAAAGAAGATTTTGGGAGGACCAATGGATAAACATACATCTGATTTGCATAAACAAAGTAAATTAAGGAGAATGAAAAAAAATTAGAAGAGCAACAAATATACATGTGACAAAGATTTTAGAATTAAAATAAAAAAAGGATTAATAACCTAAATTTTCGCAATTTTTTTTTTGAAAAAACCTCAATTCCACAAATCATGAAATTCAACAATTAATTGGACAAGCACAAAATTATATATTTAATATTATTATTAGAAGTATCCATGAATAAACATATTGTTATATCTGATTTTCATAAACAAAGTGAATTAAGGAGAAGAATAAAAAATTTGGGAGAGAAACAAATATACGTATAAAAAGAATTCTAGAAAGAAAATAAAGGAGAGAAAAAAGAGAAAGAAGTCTATTTTAAAATGGTTGACAAACAAAAAGGAGAGATAAAAAAGGAATAATAAAACAATAAATTTTACCTTTTCAAGAAAAAAAAAGGGAGCAATCAAACGTGTTTAGAGAAAAATAAGGGAAACATAAATACATTTTTTAAGAAAAAGCAAAATAACTATTGAATACCAAATAAATAAAAGAAAGTCCTTGTTTTGCCAATAAATTAAAAATGGGTTATTTTTTGCCAATTTAGTCTATAGGTTGTCATGTTGTGCCATTTATTCATCTAGGTTTGGATTGAGATTTAATTAGTTTAGGTTAATTCTAGAACACACCAATAAAATCGTGCCACGTAATAAATGATACATTTAATAATATTTTAAAATGTGACCTTCAAAAATAAGGGCATTTCAGGGTCAATACGTTAACGTCAAGGGTATTTTAGAGCCGAAAGGTCGACGAAGGATACTTTTATACCAAATTCGATAGTTCAAAAGTATTTTAGGTCCTTTTCTGTATAAAATAATATTGAAGAGATTCAAGTGACTAAAAATTAATTGATAAAAAAGAAAATAGAGATGTTATGTATAGTTGAAATCTAAGCCATTAAATCTTTAACCATACATGTGGCAGTAATCTGCATATGTATTAAACATTAATGAAGGATCCCATACTGAAGGGGATCCCATCCTTGTGTCGATCATATCTTTTGCAAAGAATAGTTAAAATTTGAATATATTTTTCTTAAATATGATTTTACTCCTTAATTTCTAAAAGCTAGTAAAATCAATTAACTTCGCTAATTCACGTAAAATATAAAATTAAATTTACTCTAAAAAAGTAATATCTCAAAGTTGATAATCACAAAATGTCATAAATTAAATTTCATATATGAACTACTATATACTATCAAATCAGCTTATTCTCCTCTCGTGCATTATTAAATTATTCAACATCACTATAAACTGATATCAAATAAGATTTCTCATAGGGGGTGAGAATTTACTCTATATTGAAGAGGGGGGAAAGACTAAACATAAAAGAAAAAAAATTGTAACCTTCAATGAATAAAAGAACCACCATGTTCAACCAAATAAAAAAAAAAAACTTAAATTCAAATCCTCCTTAAAAAGTAATTGGTATTTTGAAGAAGACATCATTTTTGTCATAAAAATTCCTTGTTAAATTTATACAATTATTGATAAGATAAATTTAAAAATGATAATAGATTTTTGTTTAGTATTCTAAAACTTTTAATTAAACTACTTAAAATTTACTATCTAACAATAAGATTTTGTAAACAAAAATCAAGGTACTGAATTATAACAATTAGTTTTGCAATTCTTCCACCTCTCTTCTGCTATAAATAAAGGGATTTTCTGAACAAATATCGGTCTTTCCTCAAAAAGAGCAAATGCAGGTTGGACAATGTAATGACCGGGAAGGTCATACTTGAAATTTTTCTTAAAATTATCATTTTATCCCTCCCAATAGTTGCCCGGAGTCATTTTTGGTCAGTCGTTGAAGTTGGTTTGTGAATTTTGAACTATTCGATAACTACGGTTATTTAATATTTATTAAATAATTAATTTATTTAATTGGTGGTTAATTGGTCAAGTCCATAATTAACTTAATATTGTATATCACTTGACTTATATATTCAAATAAGTTAGTAGGGTTTAATATTTATAAATCGTAAATTGGGCAAGGGAAAAACAACAACCCCATAGCGAAAGGATTACCGTGCGGCGACCACCAGAAGAGAAGACAACATTACTGCTTCATAATTGCTTCAGGTAAAAGGAAAAACAAATAGACGTATCCAAATATCAACTTAGTTATACTAAGTGTTAGCTTCTAGTTATATACATGTTCAACCATTATTATATTTGGTGGAAACTTTAATAGAGTCTTAACTGGTAAGACCTGCAACTGATAAAAGCATCTTTCCTCCCATTAGATATGGGTTACTAAGTTCTCCAGGAAAGGCTTGACAACCAATTTGACCAAGCGAGGAGAAGACGAGAGTTGCACAAAGCTACATTACATCTACTAATTACCTGAGCAAGGTGCTCCATCTTTTGGTTCACATTTGACAGCTACAGTAGGAGTTGTCTCATCTGCACATTGATGCATCTTATTGTCATTCCTTTCATCTTTAAGCAGATGGTCAAGCTCTACTTCTTCGAAAATCAGACCATGAGTATTTTTCTTTGTAAGGGTTGTCTCATCTAAGTATTGGTGCATCTGATTGATATCCTTCTCGTCCTTAGATAGAGGTTCAAGCTCTACTTTCTCGGGAGTCGCTCCAGGAATATTCTATTTCATAGGGGTTGTCTCATCTGAGCATTGGTGCATCTGATTGTCATTCCTATCAAGAGATTCAAGCTCTACTTCCTCTGGAATCACTGCAGGAATATTCGGTAGCACAAATAATAGGTACGAAGCTTGATGTAGGAGCTTTCTTTTCTCCAGATGATCGAAAAGTTCATGTCTCCCCCTTTCTCATTTGCTCGATCAATGAGTTTTTGCAACAATTCCAGCTCTCGAGCAATCCTATGCTTTGTGATGTCCTCGTGAAGGATTTTAGCTTTCTGTTCAAGCCCTACAATTGTAAGCTTTTCAAGCAGACCCTCCTTCACCTTCTCCTTCAGATCATCACATTCTTCCTTCCCTAAACCCCGCATAGGTATTGCACTGGGTTTGTTGACATTGTTGTTGTACCGTAACTTACGAAACTCATCATTTGAATGCATGGTCAAGCTAACATCTTTGGCCATATTTGAAACTTGAATTAAAGTCTCGTTGTTGCACTTATCACTTGATCTGAGCTTGATCCCTGAAACGCTCGCTGCAATCTGCACAAGCTGGTGAGAGTTACGTTGCTCATAGTCACGTGGATCTAACTTGAGCCGAACAAAACTTCCTATAATCTTGGTTTCAATGGACTCGGGTTGCTTGATCATCTCCTGCACCAATCTCCTCGTCAGGTAAACGAGTTTGATATTTTCAGGAATCAAGGCTGCATATTGACTTTGTGCTGCAGTTGAATACCAAATTGAGGATATCTTCTTTTGTTCAACCTTTTTCTCAGTTTTAGGAGCCACCAAAATTTATGTGTCATCGTCTTCAAGATCATGATCAAGCTCATCCTTTTGTAATTGCTCCTCATTTTCAAGAAAATGGCTTTCAAGGAGGCTTGTTTACCACTTTCTTTCCAAAAACAGCTTGTAACCGAACATCACAAAGGATTCTTCTCTTTTTAACTGGATGTATTAGGTTATGTTCTTTTATATATTTGATTACTATTGATGTGACATCATATTGGGACAATTTTTCTCTGGTATCTTGGCCAATAAACTGAAGAAAGTCAATAAGAGCTTTTGATCCCCATCCAACAAATACTTTTTTCTTTGAATTGACACTTCATTGCATCTTTGTTTTTTGATGTGTACGTCTTTTCTTTTAAAGCCTTTTCTTCTGAGGTTCTCCGTCACTGAAATCTCCATTGTCTGAAGAAATCTGCTCATCCTCTTCTTCACTACGTCTATCTAAATCAGAGCTAATTTGGCAAATCTTCTCCTTGTTTAGTTTAGCCTTACCAACAAGGAGACTATTCTTGTCAAATCCTTCTTTTTCTTTTACTATCTCGTAATACTCCCTGAAAAGTCCCTTGTATGTTTCCCGATCTCTGAGGTCTACACTTTCCCCATCAGAATCAATATTTTTGTCTTTTTCCACAAGCAATGCGAGCTTTAGGCAGTTATTACAGAATCCATGTCTTTTTTTAAGAAGGACAAAATCGATACGACCAATGCAGCGAGAGCATACAACTCTATCACAACAATAACATTGATAATTTGAACTTTTCTGGCAAACTAAGCATGTATGCCATCAAAAAATCCAACAGATATCACTTGTCAAGACTGAGTCACTTTTCCCCACACATGCAGGGTGATACGCTTCCAAACAGTCCCCAAAATCACAAATCACGAGCTTTCCTCCATCTTTACATTCAAAGCACCAATCTTCTGCAATGTCTATTTTGTTCAAAGTCTTCCTACCCCTCTTCTTTTCCATTTATACCAGACACCCACTTCACTTATTCAAACATAAAACTAAAAACTTTTACTCTGCTATAACATTAAGCATTGATTAAAGAGAGAAATTGGGTAAAGAAAAGAGATTTTTGTTGAAGAGTCCTATTTTCAAGAAAGTTTTACTTATTGAAACTGAGAGCAATCTATTCTTGAATTTTACAGTAATTGCTGACACACACTCAACAATTAAACAGAAGAATGAAAACAGTTGTCAGTTTAAAAAGAGGACGATCAAAACAATGTTTAGGACTACCCTTTACGGATTGCTATATGATTAATTACGTATTTTTAAAACATATTACAGATTTAAAATTTTAATCAATTTTGTATAATTTTTTTTTATATATTTTAGTATGCACAATTTATAAAAAATATTGTTAAATTATTTTTATGATTAATAAATTATCATATTTGTCGATAGTTAAGATCAATAATCACTTTACTTATTTATTTAAATGTCTTAACTGTTTAGGTGTGTTTAATTTTTATATATATAAACTATTTTAATATATATGTAGTATATTATTAACCGAATAGCATTTTCTCAATCCCCTCTTAAATCATTTAAATCTTAGCCTATTCTATTCCAATTTATTTAATTCGTAGTCTATCTTATTCAATTTCGTTTCAATTGTAACCACCTTTTCATTTCATTTCTACCCACTTTTATTCCAATTTTAGCCATTCCAAATCCTAATCAATTTCAAATCAGATTCAAGAAACCCATCTCCAAAATCCAATCTTAGCCGTTCATTGTTTGTGACAACTTTAAGATCAGATCTTAGCCGCTCACCCAAAATTGATCAACTGTTCAAATTGCCTAACCCATTTCTTTCCCATTTTAACCTAAAAGACCCCAAACCCCATCAATTCCTCATTTTTTCTCCCTTAGCGCCGCTTCCCCTTTCCTCTATTCTCCTCCCCGTGTTTTCCTCTATTCTTCTCCCCATCTTCTCCTTTCTCCTCCTCGTAAGCCCGTCTCTCCGACGAGAATGTCAAACAGGTAGCAACGCAAGTGAGGAGACAACGCCAACATCTCCAGCGACTCCGACTGGTGGGAACTCCAGTCGCTCCGATCGGCAAGAAAACGGCGAACAAGCAGCAGCTCTAACCAGTAACCATTTTCTTCCCCTCTTCTTCTCTTCTCAGCGGATACTGGCTCCGACCAATAGCCAAGCGCGCCAGCCGGCGATGGCCCTAGCATCTCTTTTCGTTCCTTTCACTTTTACGGCAGGGAAAAGAAACAGCAGCGACCAGGCAATCTCCGACCTGCGTGCTCCAGCGAAAACAACCAGCAACAGCTGCAATGGCAAGCCACTGGACATCTCCGGTCCTCTTTTCTTCGGCGGGTTCGATAAAAACAACAACAACAAAAGCAATGTTGCTTCGGCCTTAGATTTCGGTTATGTAGTGGATTCTGGGGGATCGTTTAGGATTTCGAGTTTTGTTAAAAAGATGGATCTTAACAGATCCATCCATGTAAGTTTCGATTAATCCTTAAGCATATATTTCCCACTTTTTTTTTTATTTAAGATGAATATTTTGAGAAACTGAGCACCTTATGATCTTCCTTGATATTGATATGCTACAATTTGCTAATAAGCATTATTAGAATTCAATGTTTTCATTACTATGCTCCTTCGTTCTTTGTTAATATATTCTACATGTTAGTCATAAAAGATAGATTATGAGCTGCTTTTTGATTCTTTTTTCTTGCCCTTGCTGAATGTAAAACTACAACCCCATTAGCATTTAATTATCCCGTAATTGTGATTTTTCAGTGAATTTGGGGGCTTATTGCATTGTCTTAATTGATTCCGTCTTTTCTTTCCTTGAAATAGCGGATTGGGTACTTAGCTTAATTATGATCTAGGCTTATTTGATTAATTGAAATGCCCAATTTCAGGTTTACTTATGGTAAGTATGAATCTTTATTTCCTGTGATTTGACTTGTAGTATGGGAATTAATTGTTGTAAGTGCTTTGATCAAGGGAAATTACATGATATTTTAGTAATTTTGTGTCATAGTTACTTCTCTTCTATAATTCAAAACACAACAGCCTTTTACTTTTCTGTGTTTATGGTAGAATATAATATAATTTATTTATCGTGATTGTATTGAATTATAGGTGTTATTATTATTATTATTGATTCACTTCTAATTGATCTGTTACCTTATTTAAGTTGTAAAGATCCTTATAGGTTTCGGCTTTGGCAAAATCTTTAAGTAGTTTTGGTAAGAAACTTTACTAATTTTGTGCTCTCTTCATTTAAGGAAAATAATATTCCTTGATTGCTGTTAATTATTTCTATTTCCTTTCCGATTTTGCTTCCTTGTTTCCTATATAAGTAGGCCTCCTTTCATTTTCTAGACACGCTCTACTAAAAAAAAACTCACGCTTTAACAATCAGAAAAAGAAATACTTGAACAATCTGAAACTCACTTAAATACTTCATCCAGAGTATAAAATAATCTCTACTCTAAAATAAATAAATTCGGTGAACATTCTAAGAGGTGCTTCTCCACTTGGTTTTGCTGTGTTCGGGTCGAATATTGGATTCAGTTTGTCTTCTTTGCTGATAAAAATATTCTGCTTAATTGGTTAGTCTCTTTTCCTCATTAGTTTGATTTTCGTTTTGCATTATTGATTATGAGTATTGTTGTGTGTTGAAACAAATAAAAGGAAGCATTTGGGTCAATTTGCTTATCCTTTCTTTCTCAATCTATGATCTTATTTGTTCTATGATTTTGTTTGATTTTCGTGTATCTTGAATACTCTATGACTCTACTCATATAATTTATCTTATTATATAACTTTGCCCTTATATATATATCTATGGGTGTTGTTTAGCTCTTTTAGTTTGAGAGGGTTGAACATAAGGTTCAAGTTTGAAGAGTCGTCATGGGAGGGGATATCGTGATAAAGCCTTATTTTAATTGATTTTGATGTCTATTTGTTTTAAGTCTTGGTTTTATTAGGTGTAACAATTTGTAGCTTTAACTATAAATCTCTACATATGAAATAACTTGGGGACCATCTAAAGGGGGAGGGGGATATACGTGCTACTTGTTACTTTATCGCAATTTATGTGTGTTAGAAAGTATGTCTATAGGATTGTGATTGTTTGATTATTTGTGTTCTAATTTTTTTTTTACTTTAGATCTAGCTAAAAATAATAGAAATTTACTTGTCCTTAAACACCTTTTGGCCAATTATACATTAAAATTAGTCATGTATTTAACTAATTTAACTGCCTATTGTAATTTGTTTATTTGCCCATTGTGATCACCTTTTTAATTATAATAATAAAATATTGTATATACTTACTGTTGTATTTTATTTAATAAATCATCAACTCTATATTCCTAATAAAACAAATGTCTAGTTGATAATCTACTCTTTGCACTAGCAATCTGTCTTATAATATAATGCATATAGGTCAATTAAGTTTTCAAACATTATTTGGGTTTAGATATTATGCATATAGGCTTCAAACAGATTCATTTATCAGTAGTGCTTATAGGATTGTAAATGAATTTTCTGCATATTAATCGATTGTATTGTAACTATAGATACTTGCCTAAATCTCAAATTGAAAAAAATAATAAATCTGCATATATAAAAAATATTGTTACGTCCGCGGATTGTTTTGATACCATGCCTATATGATTGGTAATAATTTCAGTCCGTTCACTTAGAAATCATGTCTATAGGATTTAACTTATCAGATCATTGCTAATCAAATTACATAAATCAACTTGTTAACATCATTTAAATAATCTCCTGCATGTCAAATAGCTGAATTACATTTTGTTATGTATTTTTCTGCCACTATTTTGTGACATTTATTTACCGCCACTTAAGAAACAATTAATTAATTATTTTCTGCATGCTATAATTTAAAATCTGCCCTATTTAGATAAAGTACCGAATTAAGTCAAACTCTGCTTTTAATATTATTTCCAGCATGCTAGAACTGTTTTAAATACCTGCTGCCTTGATTAAATTCTGCCTAAAATAATTAATTTCTGCACTTTGAATACTATTTTGCCTGTTTTAACCAACTAATAAATAATTCATGCATGCTGTATTTACTGGTATGCCTCTGATTACAACTTGATTAAAATAAATAAATTATGCACTATGTCATAACTTTCTGCCTCTTTTATTAATTTATCGTTATACTGTTGTGTTGCTTGCTTGAATGTTTGTATGCCACACACCTTGCATGAGACCTGTCACTTGAAATTGTGTTTGCAAGTATGCTAAATAACCTAACCTAGAGGCAAATTTGAAACTTATGTGCTAAATGCTCGTCCAACATGTTTTGCTTAGTGTTTAGAGGGCCTAATTAAGAGTTTATATTTTACTTTTGTCTAAAACCACCTTAATAGTAGTCCAATGCCTCTTGGATAGTAAGCGGGGATGTTAGGCACCTTCTAGGATGATATGCATGTGGAAGGTGGGGTAGGGGTAGTTAGACCCTTTAAACGGAGATGATGGAAGTTGATTCGAGCATAAAACGACAAAACATTGATTTTGTCTTTCCGAATAATAAGCCAAGCGTTGATCAGTAGAAGGGTGTTAAGTTAGGTTTTGTTGTTTCCGTTTCCCTTTCTCCCTTTTCTAGTTGTTTATAATTATAATTGCTTGGGGTAGTTTAATAAATAAAAAATGATTTTCGCCTATCTACTTGTCTATCTTCTATCTCCTTTCTTATCTCTTATATTTATTCGTGTTAAATGTTTATTTACGTTTTCACTTAGTCTAAATACTTAGCTTAACTATTAATAAAAAATGACCTTAATTGCTATTTGTAACCCCCACATAAATTATGAGATACAATCGGGACCCACAGTCGTGGACCTCGAGGGGTGCTTAACACCTTCCTCTCAAGGTAATTTGAACCCTTACCCAATCTCTAATTCGTTGACATTTAATTAGAATTAGTTAGGTTAGATAAGTACCCTAACGCGCCTTAATTCGTTAGGTGACGACTCTTCATTCAAAAAAACTCAAAAGAGTTGCTAGGTCGTGTACCAAAACCCGTTTTGTGAAAAATGAGGTGCGACAGAATGATGACTCTACTGGGGATAACTAGGTTCTTACCATTACGTGTTTCAGTGATTTATGTGTGGTTTACTTTATTTTTTTATTTCTCTGCTTGTTTGGTTATTACCATGTCTAAATTGTTATTTATTTTCCTTGTTTATTGTCTATTTCCATGTTCCATCCCTTTTCCCTCTTTCTTAATTGCTTATTTCCATGTTTCATCCTTCCCTTTTTCCCATATTTGTATATTTCCATGCTTAATCCCATATTCCCTTTCCTTACTTGTTTGATTCTCTTACGTGTTTATATGCTTATTTCCTTTTATTTACGTATCTATTTATTTATTTACTTCTTTCCTTAAACTGTTTGTGTGTTACTACTTTCTATCTACATGCTAATTGTTACCGCTTTGATAACTGTCATTCCGCTCATACTTTCCCCAATTTAGACTTTTATATATATATATATATTTTTATTGTGATGTTGTGCCTTTGTACTTATCACAAATACTCCAATTCTCTTCAAATGCCCTATAATAGAGAGTCGGCATATGTGTGGCAAAAGCGGATAATATTACTACCGTGAAACCACGAGCCTTCTCGCATTGATCCTCTTCAAGTCCGTGTCTACCCAACTCTTAGAAGTCAATTAGGTCATACATGCTGCACAAATCCTAAGTGGTTTGACCCTTGGTGTCAATCCACACTATTAGTAGACATCCTATCGTCTAAAGGGTCCCAACACCCTTAGACAAAATGCATATTACGTGTCAATGTGATCACAATAATTAAATCAAGCACAATTATGTCAAAATGGAGTTTAGAAATTTTCTCTGATTCTAAATTTCAAATTCGCAAAATATGGCTTCAATCAATTATTGCGCATCACTTATTTGTCATCTTAGGCTTACCTCTGGCTCAACGAGGTCCTTTGCATTTAGGGCGTTTATTTTCTTTAACCCTTGTTTGACCTTTATTTACTCTTTAAGTTTTTTCATTATTAGTGTCACACTCTGAGAGTATAGTGTCACTCGTTGAAATTATAAATTTCGTCATGGTTGCTTTTACTTATGTTGTGCTTGATTTATTTCTGTTGCTTAAAGGTTGTCTAATATTTAGACTTTGGCTTGACTGAGAATCTGCAACATGACAAATATGTTCAGCATTCGAAAAAGTTTTAATGACTCTTCTTCTCATCCAACACAACGTACCCTTTGTACTATATCTCCTCATTTTATTCCTGCTCACACCTTCTCTCAACAAATATCTCCGACACCCATCAATTTTGATGTTTTGCAAAGTGAGGGAATACATGACAAAATGGAGAAGTCTAAGCTACATGCACTACAACTAAAAATGCATGACTTGGAGAAGAAGGTGAATGGAAAGCTAAACTCAAAACCTACTCATGACCTAAGGTATAAGAAATTATGTCTGCACCCAAGAGTTGAATTGCCATCAAGATTCAAAATTCCCAAATTCAACATGTTTGACAGGCATGGGCAATTGCATATCTGAAGGATTTTTGCAGCAGATTAGTTGTCTTAGAAAACAATGAAGCTTTCCTAATGAGATTATTTATTCAAAGCTTATTAGGAATAGACTTCACTTGATATGTCAAACAAGACTTTGATGAATGGCTCACATGGGAAGACATGGTTTGAGACTTTGTAGAACAATACAAGTTTAACATTAAAGAAGATCCTACAATTGATAACTGTCATTCCGCTCATACTTTTCCCAATTCAGACACACTTTTTTTATATATATTTTTATCGTGATGTTGTGCCTTTGCACCTCTCACAAATACTCCAATTCTCTTCAAATACCCTATTATAGAGAGTCGGCATATGCGTGGCAAAAACGGATAATATTACTACCGTGAAACCACAAGCCTTCTCGCATTGAACCTTTTCAAGTCCGTGTCTATCCAACTCTTAAAAGTCAATTGGGTCATACATGCTGCATTAATCCTAGGTGGTTTGACCCTTGATGTCAATCCGCACTATTAGTAGCCATCTTATCGTCTAAAGGGTCCCAACACCCTAGACAAAATGCATATTACGTGTCGATCACAATAATTAAATCAAGCCAAATTATGTCAAAATGAAGTTTAGAAATTTTCTTTGACTCTAAATTTCAAATTCACAAAATATGGCTTCGATCAATTATTACGCATCACTTATTTGTCGTCTTAGGCTTACCTCTGGCACAACGAGGTCCTTTGCATTTAGGGCGTTTATTTTCTTTAACCCTTGTCTGACCTTTATTTACTCTTTATGTTTTTTCATTATTAGTGTCACACTCTGAGAGTATAGTGTCACTCGTTGAAATTATAAATTTCATCATGGCTGCTTTTACTTATGTTGTGCTTGATTTATTTCTGTTGCTTAAAGGTTGTCTAATATTTGGACTTTAGCTTGACTGAGAATCTGCAACATGACAAATATGTTCAGCATACGAAAAAAATTCAATGACTCTTCTTCTCATCCAATACAACGTACCCTTTGGACTATATCTCCTCATTCTATTCCTGCTCACACCTTCTCTCAACAAATATATCCAACACCCATCAATTTTGATGCTTTGCAAAGTGAGGGAATACATGACAAAATGGAGAAGTCTAAGCTACATGCACTACAGCTAAAAATGCATGACTTGGAGAAGAAGGTGAATGGAAAGCTAAACTCAAAACCTACTCATGACCTAAGGCATAAGAAATTTTGTCTGCACCCAAGAGTTGACTTGCCATCAAGATTCAAAATTCCCAAATTCAACATATTTGACGGGAATGGACATCCAATTACATATTTGAAGGATTTTTTGCAGCAGATTAGTTGTCTTAGAAAACAATGAAGCTCTCCTAATGAGATTATTTATTCAAAGCTTATCAGGAATAACCTTCACTTGATATGTCAAACAAGACTTTGATGAATGGCTCACATGGGAAGACATGGTTTGAGACTTTGTAGAACAATACAAGTTTAACATTAAATAAGATCCTACAATTGATAACTGTCATTCCGCTCATACTTTTCCCAATTCAGACACTTTTTTTATATATATTTTTATCGTGATGTTGTGCCTTTGCACCTCTCACAAATACTCCAATTCTCTTCAAATACCCTATTATAGAGAGTCGGCATATGCGTGGCAAAAACGGATAATATTACTACCGTGAAACCACAAGCCTTCTTGCATTGAACCTTTTCAAGTTCGTGTCTATCCAACTCTTAAAAGTCAATTGGGTCATACATGCTGCATTAATCCTAGGTGGTTTGACCCTTGATGTCAATCCGCACTATTAATAGCCATCTTATTGTCTAAAGGGTCCCAACACCCTAGACAAAATGCATATTACGTGTCAATGTGATCACAATAATTAAATCAAGCCAAATTATGTCAAAATGAAGTTTAGAAATTTTCTTTGACTCTAAATTTCAAATTCACAAAATATGGCTTCGATCAATTATTACGCATCACTTATTTGTCGTCTTAGGCTTACCTCTGGCACAACGAGGTCCTTTGCATTTAGGGCGTTTATTTTCTTTAACCCTTGTCTGACCTTTATTTACTCTTTATGTTTTTTCATTATTAGTGTCACACTCTGAGAGTATAGTGTCACTCGTTGAAATTATAAATTTCATCATGGCTGCTTTTACTTATGTTGTGCTTGATTTATTTCTGTTGCTTAAAGGTTGTCTAATATTTGGACGATGGCTTGACTGAGAATCTGCAACATGACAAATATGTTCAACATTCGAAAAAATTCCAATCACTCTTCTTCTCATCCAACACAACGTACCCTTTGGACTATATCTCCTCATCCTATTCCTGCTCACACCTTCTCTCAACAAATATATCCAACACCCATCAATTTTGATGCTTTGCAAAGTGAGGGAATACATGACAAAATGGAGAAGTCTAAGCTACATGCACTACAGCTAAAAATGCATGACTTGGAGAAGAAGGTGAATGGAAAGCTAAACTCAAAACCTACTCATGACCTAAGGTATAAGAAATTTTGTCTGCACCCAAGAGTTGACTTGCCATCAAGATTCAAAATTCCCAAATTCAACATATTTGACGGGAATGGACATCCAATTACATATTTGAAGGATTTTTTGCAGCAGATTAGTTGTCTTAGAAAACAATGAAGCTCTCCTAATGAGATTATTTATTCAAAGCTTATCAGGAATAACCTTCACTTGATATGTCAAACAAGACTTTGATGAATGGCTCACATGGGAAGACATGGTTTGAGACTTTGTAGAACAATACAAGTTTAACATTAAATAAGATCCTACAATTGATAACTGTCATTCCGCTCATACTTTTCCCAATTCAGACACTTTTTTTATATATATTTTTATCGTGATGTTGTGCCTTTGCACCTCTCACAAATACTCCAATTCTCTTCAAATACCCTATTATAGAGAGTCGGCATATGCGTGGCAAAAACGGATAATATTACTACCGTGAAACCACAAGCCTTCTTGCATTGAACCTTTTCAAGTTCGTGTCTATCCAACTCTTAAAAGTCAATTGGGTCATACATGCTGCATTAATCCTAGGTGGTTTGACCCTTGATGTCAATCCGCACTATTAATAGCCATCTTATCGTCTAAAGGGTCCCAACACCCTAGACAAAATGCATATTACGTGTCAATGTGATCACAATAATTAAATCAAGCCAAATTATGTCAAAATGAAGTTTAGAAATTTTCTTTGACTCTAAATTTCAAATTCACAAAATATGGCTTCGATCAATTATTACGCATCACTTATTTGTCGTCTTAGGCTTACCTCTGGCACAACGAGGTCCTTTGCATTTAGGGCGTTTATTTTCTTTAACCCTTGTCTGACCTTTATTTACTCTTTATGTTTTTTCATTATTAGTGTCACACTCTGAGAGTATAGTGTCACTCGTTGAAATTATAAATTTCATCATGGCTGCTTTTACTTATGTTGTGCTTGATTTATTTCTGTTGCTTAAAGGTTGTCTAATATTTGGACGATGGCTTGACTGAGAATCTGCAACATGACAAGTATGTTCAACATTCGAAAAAATTCCAATCACTCTTCTTCTCATCCAACACAACGTACCCTTTGGACTATATCTCCTCATCCTATTCCTGCTCACACCTTCTCTCAACAAATATATCCAACACCCATCAATTTTGATGCTTTGCAAAGTGAGGGAATACATGACAAAATGGAGAAGTCTAAGCTACATGCACTACAGCTAAAAATGCATGACTTGGAGAAGAAGGTGAATGGAAAGCTAAACTCAAAACCTACTCATGACCTAAGGCATAAGAAATTTTGTCTGCACCCAAGAGTTGACTTGCCATCAAGATTCAAAATTCCCAAATTCAACATATTTGACGGGAATGGACATCCAATTACATATTTGAAGGATTTTTTGCAGCAGATTAGTTGTCTTAGAAAACAATGAAGCTCTCCTAATGAGATTATTTATTCAAAGCTTATCAGGAATAACCTTCACTTGATATGTCAAACAAGACTTTGATGAATGGCTCACATGGGAAGACATGGTTTGAGACTTTGTAGAACAATACAAGTTTAACATTAAATAAGATCCTACAATTGATAACTGTCATTCCGCTCATACTTTTCCCAATTCAGACACTTTTTTTATATATATTTTTATCGTGATGTTGTGCCTTTGCACCTCTCACAAATACTCCAATTCTCTTCAAATACCCTATTATAGAGAGTCGGCATATGCGTGGCAAAAACGGATAATATTACTACCGTGAAACCACAAGCCTTCTTGCATTGAACCTTTTCAAGTTCGTGTCTATCCAACTCTTAAAAGTCAATTGGGTCATACATGCTGCATTAATCCTAGGTGGTTTGACCCTTGATGTCAATCCGCACTATTAATAGCCATCTTATTGTCTAAAGGGTCCCAACACCCTAGACAAAATGCATATTACGTGTCAATGTGATCACAATAATTAAATCAAGCCAAATTATGTCAAAATGAAGTTTAGAAATTTTCTTTGACTCTAAATTTCAAATTCACAAAATATGGCTTCGATCAATTATTACGCATCACTTATTTGTCGTCTTAGGCTTACCTCTGGCACAACGAGGTCCTTTGCATTTAGGGCGTTTATTTTCTTTAACCCTTGTCTGACCTTTATTTACTCTTTATGTTTTTTCATTATTAATGTCACACTCTGAGAGTATAGTGTCACTCGTTGAAATTATAAATTTCATCATGGCTGCTTTTACTTATGTTGTGCTTGATTTATTTCTGTTGCTTAAAGGTTGTCTAATATTTGGACGATGGCTTGACTGAGAATCTGCAACATGACAAATATGTTCAACATTCGAAAAAATTCCAATCACTCTTCTTCTCATCCAACACAACGTACCCTTTGGACTATATCTCCTCATCCTATTCCTGCTCACACCTTCTCTCAACAAATATATCCAACACCCATCAATTTTGATGCTTTGCAAAGTGAGGGAATACATGACAAAATGGAGAAGTCTAAGCTACATGCACTACAGCTAAAAATGCATGACTTGGAGAAGAAGGTGAATGGAAAGCTAAACTCAAAACCTACTCATGACCTAAGGTATAAGAAATTTTGTCTGCACCCAAGAGTTGACTTGCCATCAAGATTCAAAATTCCCAAATTCAACATATTTGACGGGAATGGACATCCAATTACATATTTGAAGGATTTTTTGCAGCAGATTAGTTGTCTTAGAAAACAATGAAGCTCTCCTAATGAGATTATTTATTCAAAGCTTATCAGGAATAACCTTCACTTGATATGTCAAACAAAACTTTGATGAATGGCTCACATGGAAAGACAGTTCGAGACTTTGTAGAACAATACAAGTTTAATATTAAAGAAGATCCTACAATTGATAATTGTCATTATGCTCATACTTCCCCCAATTCGGACCCTTTTCTTTTTAAACAAAATATTTTTATCGTGATGTTGTGCCTTTGCACCTCTCACAAATACCCCAATTCTCTTCAAATACCCTATTATAGAGAGTTGGCATATGCGTGGCAAAAATGGATAATATTACTACCGTGAAATCACGAGCCTTCTCGCATTGAACCTCTTCAAGTCCATGTCTACCCAACTCTTAGAAGTTAATTAGGTCATACATGCTGCATAAATCCTAGGTGGTTTGACCCTTGGTGTCAATTCGCACAATTAGTAGCCATTCTATCGTCTAAAGGGTCCCAACACCCTTAGACAAAATGCATATTACGTGTCAATGTGATCACAATAATTAAATCAAGCCAAATTATCTCAAAATGGAGTTTAGAAATTTTCTCTGACTCTAAATTTCAAATTCGCAAAATATGGCTTCAATCAATTATTGCGCATCACTTATTTTTCGTCTTAGGCTTACCTCTGGCTCAACGAGGTCCTTTGCATTTAGGGCGTTTATTTTCTTTAACCCTTGTCTGACCTTTATTTACTCTTTATGTTTTTTCATTATTAGTGTCACACTCTGAGAGTATAGTGTCACTCGTTGAAATTATAAATTTTGTCATGGCTGCTTTTACGTATGTTGTGCTTGATTTATTTCTGTTGCTTAAAGGTTGTCTAATATTTGGACTTTAGCTTGACTGAGAATCTGCAACATGACAAATATGTTCAGCATTCGAAAAAAATTCAATGACTCTTCTTCTCATCCAATACAACGTACCCTTTGGACTATATCTCCTCATCCTATTCTTGCTCACATCTTCTCTCAACAAATATCTCTGACACCCATCAATTTTGGTGCTTTGCAAAGTGAGGGAATACATGACAAAATGGAGAAGTCTAAGCTAGATGCACTATAGCTAAACATGCATGACTTGGAGAAGAAGGTGAATGGAAAGCTAAACTCAAAACCTACTCATGACCTAAGGTATAAGAAATTATGTCTGGACCCAAGAGTTGAATTTCCATCAAGATTCAAAATTCCCAAATTCAACATGTTTGACGGGAATGGACATCCAATTACATATCTGAAGGATTTTTGCAGCAGATTAGTTGTCTTAGAAAACAATGAAGCTCTCCTAGTGAGATTATTTATTCAAAGCTTATTAGGAATAGCCTTCACTTGATATGTCAAACAAGACTTTGATGAATGGCTCACATGGGAAGACATGGTTCGAGACTTTGTAGAACAATACAAGTTTAACATTAAAGAAGATCCTACAATGTTGGATCTGCTAAAAGTAAGCAAATTGAGTCATGAATCTTTTGAGGAATATGTCATATGATGGAGAGCGGAAGCTTTCAAAATATGTCATTCACCGTATGATGAAGAGTTGGTCCAAAACTCTCATCAGATCCTTTAATGGTATATGCTATAAAACTTTGTTATTCGCGAGTATTCTAAGCTCTGACAGTCTAATTTGAATAGAAAAGAATTATAATATGGCATCAGTCGAGGAGAATTATTGATGAACCAACTCATCTTCAAGTACTTAAAAATTCATTGGATGAAAGGAACAAAGATGCATCAACCTCTATACCTCTGAAACAAAGCAATCAGAATACTGAGCAAGTTCATACTATTTTTGATTCATGTGACATGCATTTCAAGCCTTACAACCCGCAATTATCTCAACCTAAAGTAAGGAAGCCTCGTACCTTTACCCCCTTAATGGAAACTTTGACTATCATTTTTCAAAGATTATGGACTAAAGGACTTTTGAAGCCAAGAGAAGGATGGATCCTTAAGAACTCTTCTTCAACTTTGGATCTATCCAAGAATTGTGTGTATCATTCAAATATTCAAGGTCATGACACCGAGGAATGTCCCGCATTGAGAAATAAGATTCAGAATATGATTGAAAAAGGAAAAAATATAGTGCAACAAGGACCACTAAACAACAATTGCAATCCTTCTACGGCGAATGCAGTCATCGTTCAAGGAGATCCTACAGAGATATATTCGAGGCCATTGACACAGAAGTGCAAACCGCATCAAAGAAAATTTAGGAGGACAATACTCTTATGAACAAAGTTTCTCTTTTGTTTTATAGACTTTGTGCCAAAAGCTTTCTTTTTATTTCGCTCATTTCTCCTTGTACTCATGAACTACGTTTGACATGATTTCCTTTTGGGTCCGGTCTCTATCAAATAAATTTCTCCTTTTTCTCATAATGTTCCAAATTAAAATTCAGGACTGATTGACCCAACCTTGAACATAATTGACGTTCATATTCAAAGTCAAGCCTTAATTTCCAAATATAAGACAATCATTTCTCTTGTTGAACTAATAATTTTCTTTGAGTGAAGCAGGAACACAAAGTCCCCACAAATTAAACCGGAGCAGAATTTTTGAGGAAACCTCAAAAATTTCATGAGTAGACAATATCTAAGAAAGTGAATATATATCTGATATTCTAAACTGGGGCAGAAATTTTTTAGAAGACCTCAAAAATTTCATCACAATGGAGTGCAATTTTGAATCAAAACAAGCAAAGTTATGATCCAATTAGGCTTTTGAATTTACGGTTTTTGTTTGGGTGCAGGAACAAGTTATATATGAGCCTACTATTAGATTTAACACAAAGAGCTATTCGAATCAAGCTACTATTCAGACTACTTTGAAGAGACTATTATTTGAATGAAGTTGCTATTGACTTACTGAATATTCATTTAGGTTCGTCCACCTTACATTGGGACATTCAGGCTCGTTCGCCTTACAATAGGCTCGTCCGTCTTACAATAGGACATCATCTTGTCTGCCTTACAATACGATATTTAGGCTTGTCTGCCTTACAATACGACATTTAGGCTTGTCCGACTTACAATAGGATATTAGGCTCGTCTGCCTTACAATAGGATATTTAGGTTCGACATTTAAGTTATTTATTAATGCTTTCCGCTATATTGTTATATTTCTATCTACTAAAAAATCCATTCGAGGTTAACATTACCCTTTGGGGAGGGGTCGTAACTCTTCAAGAAGTCAAGCCAAAGTTTATCAAGACTAGCACCATCCTTCTCAAAGGAGATACGTCTTCTTATCTCTTCTTGTTATTATCATTTTTCTAGCACTTATATTTTTATCATGTTTGCTCACATTTTCCATATTTTTAAGCTAACCTTCTATTTAGTTATATTAGAAGTGACTAGTATTGAGAGCTTAATAGCAAAATGAGTTTTGATTGGGAATGATTTTGGTTCCCATTTCTTAAACATAATTCTTTATTCCTATGCCACTATGACCCTTTGGAACTGTTCATATCTCTCAACTTGTCACTACTCATATGATCCTTTGCATTATTCACTCCACCTCGCTGCTCCATTCTTATCCATTCAAGTTGCCTTCGCTTCTGTCCAAATATCGTACTGTTACTTCGATTTTAGGAGCTTCGTTTGTTTCTAAATCTAGAACTACACACGGCCTGATTCTTGTAATACCAGAGTTATGTCCGTGACTTAATACCAAAGTCTCGGTTGTACCCTTTTCAACTCTATATCGTTTCAATTGATCCCACTGACATCTCTTGTCGGTCGGACAAAATCGGCTACTAAGTCAACGTTGGTTGCCCGACAATTCATCCTTCATTCTCAAGCAACCAATGGGCGGTTGTTAACACCCAATTTTGACCGACCCATAACCCTTTAGGAATTGCTATTTGAATGAATACGTATTTTTAAAACATATTACGGGTTTAAAATTTTAATCAATTTTGTATAAAAAATTATACATTTTAGTATGCATAATTTATAAAAATTATTGTGAAATTATTTTTATTATTATTAAATTATCATATTTATCGATAGTTAAGATCAATGATCAATTTACTTATTTATTTAAATGTCTTAAGTGTTTAGGTATGTTTAATTTTTATATATAAAAATATTTTAATATTATATGTAGTATATTATTAATCAAATAGCATTTGCTCAATCCCCTCTTAAATCATTTAAATCTTAGTCTATTCTATTCCAATTTATTTAATTCCTAGCTTATCTTATTCAATTTCGTTTCAATTGTAACCACCTTTTCATTTCAATTCCACCCAGTTTTATTCCAATTTTAGCCATTCCAAATCCCAACCAATTTCAAATCAGATTCAAGAAACCCATCTCCAAAAACCAATCTTAGTCGTTCATTATTTGTGACAACTCTAAGATCAGATCTTAGCAGCTCACCCAAAATTGATCAACGGTTCGGATCGCCTAACCCGTTTCTTTCCCATTTTAACCTAAAAGACCCCAAACCCCATCTAATTCCTCATTCTTTCTCCCTTAGCGCCACTTCCCCTTTCCTCTATTCTCCTCCCCATCTTCTCCTTTCTCCTCCTGCAAAGCCCGTCTCTCCGACGAGGATGTCAAATAGGCAACAACGCCAGTGAGGAGGCAACGCCAGCCACTCCGATCGGCGGGAACTCTAGCTGCTTCGACCGGCGAGGAAACATCAAACAAGTAGCAACTCCAACAAGTAACCATCTTCTTCCCCTCTTCTTCTCTTCTTGTCGGGAACTGGCTTCGACCAGCAGCCACGCGCGTCAGCCGGCGACGACCCTAGCGCCTCCCTCTATTTCTTTCTCTTTTCCGACAGGGAGAAGAAACAACAGCGACCAGGTGACCTCCGACCTGTGTGCTCTAGCGAAAACAACCAGCAGCAGCTGCAATGGCAAGCCACTGGATGCTTTGGCTCCTCTTTTCTCTGGCGGATTTGATAACAACAGCAGCAACAAAAGCAACGTTACTCCGACCTAAGATTCCTGTAATGCAGTTGATTCCGGGGGAGCTTTTTGTATTTCAAGTTTTGTTAAAAAAATGGATCTTAACAGATCCATCCAGATAAGTTTCGATTAATCCTTAAGCATGTATTTCCCATTCTTTGGTTTGTTTTTTCTAATTTAAGATGAGTATTTTGAGAAACTGAGCATCTTATGATCTTCTTTGATATTGATATTCTACAATTTGCTAATAAGCACTATTAGAATTCAATGTTTTCATTACTATGCTCTTTCGTTCTTTGTGATAAACTGTCTCTGTTAATATATTCTACATGTTAGTCATAGAAGATGAATTATGAGCTGCTATTGATTTTTTTTCTTGCCCTTGCTGATTGTAAAACTACAACCATGTTAGCATTTAATTACTCCCGTAGTTATGGTTTTTCACTGAATTTGGGGGCTTATTGTGTTGTCTTAATTGATTCCGTCTTTTCTTTTCTTTTCTTGAAATAGCGGATTGGGTACTTAGCTTAATCATGATCTAGGCATATTTGATTAATTGAAATCCCCAATTTCAGGTTTACTTATGGTAAATATGGATCTTTATTTCTTGGGATTTGACTTGTAATATGGGAATTAATTATGGTAACTGCTTTGATCAAGGAAAATTACAATAAATTTTGTGTCATATTTACTTCTCTTCTATAATTCAAAACACAACAGCCTTTTCCTTTTTTGTGTTTATGGTACAATATAATATAATTTATTTACCGTGATTTATTGAATTATAGGTGTTATTATTATTATTATTGGTTCACTTCTAATTGGTCTGTTACCTTATTTAAGTTGTACAGATCCTAACATGTTTCGGTTTTAGCAAAATCTTTAAGTGGTCTTGGTAAGAAACTTTACTGATTTTGTGCTCTCTTCATTTAAGGAAAATAATATTCCTTGATTCCTGTTAATTATTTCTATTCCCTTTCCAGCTGTGCTTCCTTGTTTCCTATTTAAGTAGGCTTCCTTTCATTCTCTAGACACGCTCTAACAAAAAGAACTCACGCTTTAACAATCAGAAAAAGAAATTACTTGAACAATCTGAAACTCACTTGAATACTTCATCCAGAGTATAAAATACTCTCTACTCTAAAAGAAATAAATTCGGTGAAAATTGTAAGAGGTGCTTCTGCACTTCTTTTGCTGTGTTCAGGTCGAATATTGGATTGAATTTGTCTTCTTTGCTGATAAAAATATTCTGCTTAATTGGTTAGTCTCTTTTCCTCATTAGTTCAATTTTCGTTCTGCATTATTGATTATGAGTATTGTTGTGTGTTGAAACAAGTAAAAGGAAGCATCCGGGTTAGTTTGCTTATCCCTTCTTTCTCAATGTGTGATCATATTTGTTCTATGATTTTGTTTGATTTTCGTGTATCTTGAATACTCTATGACTCTACTCATATAATTTATCTTATTATATAACTTTGCCCTTGTATATCTATTGGGTGTTGTTTAGCTCTTTTGATTTGACAAGGTTGAACATAAGGTTCAAGTTTGAAGAGTCACCATGGGAGAGGATATCGTGATGGAGCCTTATTTTAATTGATTTCGATGTCTATTTTCTTTTAAGTTTTGGTTTTATTCGGTGTAATAATTTGTAGCTTTAACTATAAATCTCTATAAATGAAATAACTTGGGACCATCTAAAGCGGGAGAGGGATATACGTGCTACTTGTTACTTTATCACAGTTTATTTGTGTTAGAAAGTATTCCTATAGGATTGTGACTGTTTGATTATTCATGTTCTATTTTTTTTCACTTTATAACTAGTTAAAAATAAAATAAATTTACTTGCCCTTAATCTCCTTTTGGCTAATTATACTTTAAAATTAATCATGTGTTTAACTAGTTTAACTGCCTATTTTAATTTGTTTATTTGTTCAGTGTGATCACCTTCTTAATTATAACAATAAAATATTGTATATGCTTGCTGCTGTGTTTTATTTAATAAATCACCAACTCTCTATTCCTAATAAAACAAATGTCTAGTTGATAATCTATTCTTTGCACTGTCAATCTGTCTTAGATATAATGCCTATAGGTCAATTAAGTTTTCAAACATTATTTGGGTTTAGATATTATGCATTAGGGGTGTACAAAACCGAACCGCAAACCGAATCAAACCGCGAACCGAGTCAAACCGGAAAAAAAACCCGACTAGTGGTTTGGTTTGGCTTGGTTTGGTATTGAAAAAAAAAACCCGACTATATTTGGGTTGGTTTGGTTTTAACAAAAAAAAACCAACCCGAGACCAAACCAACCCGACATTATATATGTAATTTTAAAATTTTATTTTATAATAAAAATGTTTATTAATATATAATTTATATATTTTCTTAATCTTTCTCACAATTTTTTGTTTAATATTAGTGGACTTTGGGCTACATTGTTGACTTGAGCCCACTTGTTATTTTTAGGAATAAACAAAAGCCCAAATAAATTATACAATTCAACTAGCCCTATATAATATTATCTATCTCATTTAACAAAGGTTATTAGGTCAGCAGCTCAAAAACAACTCTTCACCTTCAAAGACTTAGTCACTGTTAGGTTTTACTCCTTAGCTATTAGGACATATATTGAGCTCGTCTTTCAGATTTTAGTTCAAATCATCATCAACTCATCTTAATCTGGGTAAGTAATTGCTACTAACTCGTTTTTAGATATTTTTCTTGTATTGCCATTGTCAACAACATCACATTTTTGGGTAGTTGAATCATAGATATAAACCTAAAAATTATACATCTTGGTGTCCATATCTATGGTGTGTTAAGCTTAGCAACAAGATGATGATAAATTTTTTGTATATAAGTTTCACTTATTTCTCTCTTTACTTATGTTGTTTCAATGCAATGAAAAAGGGGCAAGTGTTCGACTCATTGCTTTTGGTTCCATTTGTATGGAGGTTTTTGTACTGTAAACATCGTGATGGTCCGCAGAGATAAGGAAAAACAAGTGATAGAGATAAAAATTTAAGAGACTATTAGATTTGATAGCAGTAGCCAGTAATATACATCAAACTTTTCTAACCAAATATTTTGTACTATATTTGTATTTGTTTTGGTTTCAAAGTGAAATATACTTCTAAGTCTTGTGCACAATACTTGAATGGAAGTCTTGTTGAAACACAATCTTGTATCAGAATACTAATAACTATTGTTATGTATGTGCAAAAACTTTCTTTTTGGATGGAAACTACACCTTCTGTAACGGATGTAGAGGTGATTAATAATATTCCTTCAACTATGTCGACAATATCTCAACAACAAGGCAAAGTAACTCCACGTCGACGCATACCTCCTAAGAAGCAAAAAAGAGCAGCTCCTCCGGTCGCTCTTAACTCTGGAACTACAGGTAGAGAAACATCTCAAATTTGGGATCATTTCTCTAAGTTTATTGCTAAAGGAGGTAAATGTAAGGCAAAATGTAATTATTGTACTAAAACATTTGCTGCCGACAGTGTCAATGGGACAACTACGTTATGGAATCATTTAACTATGAAATGTCTCAAGTCTCCATTTAAGTCCGATAAGTGGCAAACAACATTAAAACCTATCAAAAGAGGTTGGCCAGAAGGTGGTTCCACTGAAAAAGGGGTGTTTAATATGGATGAAATTAAGAGAGCAATTACCGAATTCATAATTATTGATGAACAACCGTTTAGAGCTGTTGAGGGAGAAGGATTCAAAAAATTAATGGCTAAAGCCTTTCCAAATTTTGAAGTACCTTCTCGTGTAACTGTTGCTCGACATTGTCTAAGGATTTATCAAGAAGAGAAAGAAAAGCTTAAGGAGCTTATAAAAAACCAACGTGTTTGTCTTACCAGTGATACATGGACGTCAATCCAAAATTATACTTATATGGTCGTCACTGCACATTGGATTGATGATCAATGGAATCTACAAAAGAGAATTCTTAATTTTTTTCAAACACCAGATCACAAAGGTGAGACTATTGCCAAGGGGATTGAGGATTGCTTATTAGGTTGGGGCATTGAGAACTTGTTTACAGTGACCTTGGATAATGCAACCGCAAATGATGCTGCCATTAAGAGTTTAAAGGGGCGTATTGAAGATTGGAAAGGTGTAATGTTTGAAAATCAGTTTTTACATGTTAAATGTAATGCTCATATTTTAAACTTGATTGTAAAAGAGGGGCTGGATGAACAAATTGAGCCTATTTCTCATATAAGAAGTGCTATAAAATATGTCAGGTCTTCTTCTTCAAGATTTGCTACTTTTAAGTCCGTTGTTGAGAAAGTTAAGATTGACACCCGTGGTCTTGTAAGTCTGGATGTTGAGACTAGATGGAACTCGACATACACAATGTTGGATAAAGCTTTGAAATTTGAAAAAGCTTTTACAAGAATGTATGTGGATGACCAGAATTATCAAAAGCAATGTCGAGAAATAAGTACAACAACAAAAAATCCATCAACAGATGATTGGAAGAATGTGAAAGCTTTTGTGAAGTTTCTTAATATTTTCTATCAGGCAACTTTAAAGTTTTCGGGCAGCTTATATTCTACTTCTCACTCTTTCTTTCATGATTTTTTCAATCTCCGAAATGATATTATCAAGTATACTAAACATGATGATCTCATTTTGGTTGATATGGCAACAAGAATGAAATCCAAGATGCATAAATATTGGGGTAAGTTTGAGAGTATGAATATGTTACTGATGGTTGTTGTTGTGTTGGATCCTAGATACAAGATGCAATATGTAGAGTATATTCTTTCTATTGCATATGGCTCTTTGATGGGAAGATTAAAGTCTCAAGATGTGAGAAATGTTTTGAATCTCTTATATAATCACTACAATTGTTCTTGCTCTGAAGATCCTAACGAAAATATTGAAAATGATAATTGTGTGATGGGTGAATCCAGTGATTTGTTGCAATCTCAGTGGGAGAAACACATGAATAAAGAGGGATTTGTTGTAAAAAAATCTGATCTGGAAATATACTTGAAAGATGATGTAGTGAAGATCAATGATTTTAATATTTTGAGTTGGTGGAAAGTTTCGTCCAGTAGATACCCAATTGTTGCGAAAATTGCTAGGGATATCCTTTCTATTCCTATTTCTACTGTTGCATCTGAGTCAGCTTTTAGTACAGGTGGTCGAATTCTTGATAGTTATCGAAGTTCTTTATCTCCAAAAATGGTAGAAGCGCTTATTTGCACTCAACAATGGCTACGATCGCCTTCTAAAGAATGCAAGCTTGAAGATATATTAGAGGAAGTCCAGAAAATTGACGAAATTGAAGAAGGTAACTTTATATATTCTAATTGTTATTAAAAATGATTCTCTGTTTTTGAATTTTATTTTGTATTCAATTTGTTTCAGTTCTTTCAGAATACCCCGACTCACCTTTGAGGATTGATTAGCCAGTTGATGTACTTTAATTTCACTACATGGAACAAAGGTATTAGTTCATTCTTTTGTGATTGTTAATTACCTAATTACTGTTTGCTCTAAATAGCAATAAGAACTAAGGACTAAACATCAACTTAGTTAATCTGTTGCTAATCAACTTAATTGATTTGTATTGTCTACTTTGTAGATGCAGGCTATGGTTTTTGGAAAATATGTAAAGAAGATCTCACTTCAAAAATGTTTTGTTCCTCTAGGTACAAGGTCCTAGGTTGTAAGTAATGGTGGTGTAGAATTTAAAGATTTGAATGTAAATAACTCGTATTAACTTTTGACGATAATATTTTGACTATGCAAAAATTGTTTAAGTCACCATGTTACTTTCATGAATTTCTCTAATGTATAATGAATCACTCTTGATTATTGATATTATTTTATGATTTGTCCAAAATAGTAATAGTAGTAATTTTTTGAGAATTTGTGTTCCAAATAGAATGGAGAATTGCCTATTGAACTCATGGGCTTGCAATGCCAAAAGAAACTACTGAATGCTTTTCTAGGATGAAAAATCATGTTAGTGTTCAACGTTTTTTTTTAAATCACTGAAAGAACACAAGCTCTTTAGTCTTTATTAAAAAAAACCCGAGAAAACCCGAATAACCCGAGAAAATCGAATAACCCGAAAAAACCCGAGATTGAAAAAACCCGACTATTATTGGTTTGGTTTGGTTTATATATATTTTAACCCGATACAAATGGTTTGGTTTGATTTTAAAAAAACCCGAACCAACCCGGTGATGTACACCCCTATTATGCATATAGGCTTCAAACAGATTCATTTATCAGTAGTTCTTATAGGATTGTAAATGAATTGTATAGCATATTAATCAATTGTATTGTAACTATAGATCCTTGCCTAAATCTCAGAATGAAAAAAATAAAAAATCTGCATATATAAAAGATATTGTAGTGTTCACGGATTGTTTTGATACCATGCCTATATGATTGATAATAATTTCAGTCCGTTCACTTAGAAATCATGTCTATAGGATTTAACTGATAAGATCATTGCTAATCAGATTAAATAAATCAGCTTGTTATCATCATTTAAATAATTTCTAGCATGTCATATAGTAGAATTACATTCTGTTTTGTATTTTTCTGCCACTATTGTGTAACATTTATTTATTGCCACTTCAGATACAATTAATAAATTATTCTCTACATGCTATAAATTAAAATCTCCCCCTTTTATATAAATTATCGAATTAAGTCAAACTCTACTTTTAAAATATTATTTCCAGCATGCTAAAACTATTTTAAATACCTCCTGCCTTGATTAAATTCTGCCCAAAATAATTAATTTCTGCACTCTGAATATTGTTTTGCCTCTTTTAACCAACTAATATGTAAAACCCCGGATTCAAAATAGAGGGAATAGCATGTTAGAACTTCAAGGTGCCACCTCACATGGACCAACCATGGGTCCATGGAAGGGCACCAAGAAAACTGCCTAAGGCAGTAGCCACGCCAGGACCCACGCCCCGTGGATGGGTCCATGTCTCGTTGCTAGGGGCCCGTAGATGGGTTAAAATCTCTTTCGAGACCACGCCTTACCAGGACGGACCGTATGTCCATCCACGGTCCGTCGATGGGGTCTTGTGGGTGGAGTCTGGCGGCTGAGTTGAGGGTACAATGGGTCTTTTCTGGTTTTAATTAGACTTAAGTGGTGTCCTTTTACCCTAGACTAGACTACCTATATAAGTACTTTAGACCCCTAAATTCACTCATTCTAAATCATTCACTCAAATCCCAAAAAGAAAACCCAAACTCCTCTCAAATAATTCTCTCTCTAGAAAGTTGAAGAAGAAGAAGAGGGTTCAAGCTAGGTCAAGTCAAGTCTCCATTCTTCCAAGCTTTGTGGGATTTGTAATCAAGGTATGATGGTTTATTTATCCATGGATTCCTTTCATCCATGGATCCCAATGATTTCCCCAATTTAGAAGAAGAATTCCCCAAATCAAATTAGGGTTTGTTCTAATGTTATGGGTTATGATCCAATTGAGTGGATTATGGTTATTTATGATTGTTTATGGTAGAATTGCATGTTTTTATCATGATTGTACATGTATCCATGCCTAACCTGTGATTCTAAGATGAATTTGATATAAATGGGTCTTATGCCATGTAAGGGGAAATTAAGGATTTAGATGTAATCTTCTAGGATTGATGAGATACATTATAGATTGCTTGAGATTAGAGTATATAGATATGAATTGCATGAGAATGAAGCATGTATACATGAATTGATTGAAATCAAAGTATATATGATGAATTATGATTTGTAAGGCTTGATATTAGAATTGTCTTGAGACTAAGGCATGTATGATGAATGATGATTGTTAGGGCTCTTAGAGTAAAGCTTAATTGTTGAGTTATGATGGTTAGGGCTTTGTAACACTCCAAAAATTAGTAGGCTAATCTAGAGCTTGTCGTGAGAGTAAGAGTCATGGATGTAACTCCACGTACTTAAAATAGAGGTTTTCATGTTAGAACGTCAAGGTAATAACCCTCAAGGACCAACCGTCGCCCAATGAGGAGGCTTCCTGGAAACTGCCCAAAAGTGGTGAACTACGACAAGACCTACGCCCTGTGGATGGGTTCACCTTTCGTGGGTGGCGCCGTAGTTCCAAGCCTGAAATTCGACTCTCTGAACCCAAACAATGGTTCATCAGCACGGGCAGTGGGTCCAACCACGGTCCGTCGGTGAGGTCTCGTGGATGGTGACCTGGGAGCTGGTTTGGTGGTTAAGTTTAGGGGTACTTTTGGGTCTTCCGATTTTAATCAATATTAAGTGATATCATTTTAGCCTAATTTAGACCACCTATATAAGGATTTTAGACCACTAAATTACGTCATTCATCTCATTATTTCTAAAACTCAAATCAATTCCCACACTTCATCCCCACCAAAAATTCTCTCTCTAGAAAACTCAAAGAAGAAGAAGAAGGAAGTTGGAGCTAGGATTGAAGAAGCTAGGGTATTCACATCAAATTCATAGGGCTTTGTGATCAAGGTATGGTAGTCCTTCATCCATGGAGTCCCTTCAAAATCCCAATTTCAAAGATAGAAATCCCTAAAAGCTAGGGTTTGATTCCAAAGTCATGAGTTCCTTTCAAAAATGAATATAATGCTTTAATTATGTTATATTATGTATTAATTGATGATTACTAATGGTTTTTATGATGGATCTCCAAGAACCCATGAAATCCCCATGTTTCTCAATTATGATCTTGTGATGTGGGTTTGTTGATGAAAGAGGAATGTTGTGGGATTATGGTTGTAGTGATTGGGTTACTTGAATTATGTTGATATCCATGTATAATGTAGTCAATTCTAGACGTGTTTGATTTTCCTCATGTTGTTGTGCATTAAGTAAGAGTTGCCTATATGCTTCATGGATGAATTGTTGAACATGCTTAGTTGTGCTTTTGGCAAGTATATTGCATACATGCTCTTTGAGGATGTGTTGTGCATGCTTGTAGTTTGGAGAAGGTAGTTCCTCCTATGAATCTGAGAAAAGTTGAAAGTTCGGCATAATGAGTTGGTAGATGTATTTCCTACTTCCTTGTGATGCATTGCTTATGTTTGAGTTGGAGTTGATGTTTCCTCCTTTTAATTGTGCATTATTTTGATGTTGCATGCATGATGGACTGCTAGTCTTGAGTCTTTACTTCCGTAAGGTGACTAAATCGTCATTCTAGGATGAATGTTCCCAAGGGGGAGATATTGTAACACTGCGAAAATTAGTAGGCTAAACTAGAGCTTGTCGTGAGGGTTAGAGTCATGGATATAACTCCCCGTACTTAAAATAGAGTTTTTTGTGTTAGAACATCAATGTACTACCCCTCAAGGACCAACCATGGGCCCTTGAGGAGGACCCCTGGAAAGTGCCCAAAAATGGTGAACCACGGCAGGGTGGGTCCACGCCTCGTGGGTGGCGCCGTAGGTCCAAGACTAAAATTCAAGCTCTCTGAACCCAAACCACGGTTCACCATCACGGACTGTGGGTCCAACCACGGTCTGTTGGTGAGGTCTCGTGGATGGTGACCTGGGAGCTGGTTTGGTGGTTAAGTTTAAGGTTACTTTGGGGTTTTCCGATTTTAATTAATATTAAGTGATGTCGTTTTAGCCTAATTTAGACCACGTATATAAGGATTTTAGACCACTAAATTAAGTCATTCATCTCATTATTTCAAAAACCCAAATCAATTCCCAAACTTCATCCCAACCAAAAATTCTCTCTCTAGAAAACAAAAAAGAGGAAGAAGAAGGAAGTTGGAGCTAGGGTTGAAGAAGCTAGGGTCTTCACATCAAATTCATAGGGCTTTGTGATCAAGGTATGGTAGTCCTTCATCCATGGATAGCTTTCATCCATGGAGTCCCTATAAAATCCCAATTTCAAAGATAGAAATCCCTAAAAGCTAGGGTTTGATTCCAAAGTCACGGGTTCCTTTCAAAAATGATTCTAATGCTTTAATTATGTTATATTATGTATTAATTGATGATTACTAATGGTTTTTATGATGAATCCCCCAAGAATCCATGAAATCCCCATGTTTCTCAATTATGATCTTGTGATGTGGGTTTGTTGATGAAAGAGGAATGTTGTGGGATTATGGTTGTAGTGATTGGGTTACTTGAATTATGTTGATATCCATGTATAATGTAGTCAATTCTAGACGTGTTTATTTGATATGAGTTTTGACCCTTGAAAGGGAAAACTATTATATTATGCGTGTTTTATGAGGTTTATGTATATGTTAAGAACACTTTGAGACTGAAGTGTCTATGATTATGATGTAGTTGTTGTGTTGTTGAACGAATTCTCTCATATACACACTTATGCAAGAATATGATATGATGTGAAAGGTTTTCTCACAATATAGAGATTCTAAGGTTGAAAGGCTTTCTCAGCTATTGAATCTATGTGTAGACATGGATGGTGAAAGGTTATTCTCACGCATGATGTAATGAGCTATCTTAATCGAGTTATGACTTAATACGTACTCCGTGAGAATTAATGCTTAGCACTGAGTGGATATTGTATATGAGATGGAAGCTTCTACACTAGTTGAGTCCATCTTCCCAATGGGATCCTTTTACACTGGTTGAGTCTGGGTTCCCAAAGTATGTCTCATGAGATGGAGACCTTTTACACTAGTTGAGTTTGGGTTTCTAGTAGCAATCTTCTTATCCCATAAACTACGTGCCCCTGTAGGTTACTTAGCTAATGGATCCACCTAAGCTAAGAGTATGGTTCTACCTTAGGCAAGTAGGACACCCCTTTTCGGTGTGGGTAACACAAGGGGACTATGCATAGCTCACATGGTCTCATGTTGGTTAAGCCTTATTCCCACAATAACAAGACAAGAATATGAATTATGAACTATGGTTGATCAAGAAGCTTTTATGTGAGTTTGCAAGGTCTTAAAGGTGATGAACATGAATAATGGCCTAAAGAGGTTTACATAGCATGGGTGAGATTTATGGGGTCATATCCATGCATTGCACAAGTATGCTTTGAGGGTACTTATGAAGTGTTTCTCTTATGTTATGATGACCTATGTATTGACTATGCTTATGACTTATGCTTTTCCACTATATCTACGATGATGATTAAACTTGATAAATTGCATGCATTCAAATAAAATGTCCCTTTTTACATGTTTTCAATGTTTTTATGCATGTCTATCATACTTAGTGCATTTTATTACTAACGCCTACTTTTCCTACATTTTCCCCAAGTGTAGGGTCCCATTCTCAAGGTGATCATTGTAGTGGCTAAAGCTTGCATTTGAGTATCTTCCGAGCTTGTTGGTGAGTCCTCATGGTTCCAGGATGACTTTTTCTCATGATGTAGTTTCCTTTATTGTATTTCCCTTTTGGACATGTTGTATGGGCTAGGTCCTATTTCATTCAAAGATTGTAATAGATGGCTATGTTGAGACTAAGTGTCTAGACTTTCGCATTCCTTATGAAAATTTTAGACTTGGAATGTGTTTTTACTCTTATTGTTCTATTGCTTATGTTATGAGGACTAAGTGGCTTGTATGGAGTCCTTCGGGGTTCTATACGCCTTGTCATATCTAGGGGGTACCGTTGAGCCATGACATGATTTTAGAGTAAAGCTTGCACGGTGAAGCATGTTTAGTACGGCTTTGAGAGAAAAGTTATATGATAATTGTTGAATTGTAGATAGAAATGTTATGGAAAGATTTACCCACATGACCTATATTAGGTACGTACATATGAATGATGTGAAAGGTTTTTTCACATAGAATGATTATAGGTTGAAAGCCTTTCTCACCTAAAATTAATCAAAGCATGTATGAACTATGATACCTTGAAGTAGTGATATGAAATCCATTCATGAATAGCTTGATTTGGTAAGACAAGACAATGCATGGTAGCTTGAGATAGTAGAACTCATGGATAGCCTTAGATTGAACAATCGTACCCTTCCAATGGTTAGCTTGATCTAGCATGAGAGGATGTTTGCATGATAGCTTAACTTGGTGAGGCCACACCGTTTGATAATAGCTTGGGTTGAGAAATAGTACCCTTCCTTGAGTAACTTGGACTTGCATGAGAGGATGCTTTCCATGATAGCTTGGTCTAGCATATTGAGGTGCTTTTCCTTGGTAACCTTGAATTGGTAAATCGTAACCATTCATAAGTAATGATGTGTCTTGGACTAGTAAAGAAGTACTTTTCCTTGACTAGTATGAATATGAGGGACTAATCCCTAATCAAAGTAGCATAGTTATAATGAAAGAAGATTACTTCAAGGAAGTATTGTAAGTATGTTTTGATATAAGATTTCTTGTTATGATGTTAGATTAGCTTGGATTGTTGCTTGAGTTTCCTTCCTTGATATGTATGACTAGAGGTGGATGACCAACTCTTGAGTAAGAATAAGTTGAGGTTACTTGAGAAGTGTTCTTCTTCTGATATGATGATTTATGTGTATTGAATATGCTTATGACTTATGTTATTACTTCTTATGCTTATAGCCTATGTCTTATGTTATTATCTGTTATGATTATGGTATATGTCTTATGGTGACTAATGCCTATGTTATGCTTATGTTGATGATTTATGCTAGCCATCATATTTAGTACATTTTTGCACTAACACATACTCTTGCCTACATTTTTATCAAATGTAGGGTCTATCGATATTGACTTCAATCCCTGTGTCTAGGTTCATAGTAGAGCAAAGAGTGAAGATTTGGTGAGTCTTCATAGCATCGAGGATTTGACCACCTTTCCTTTATATCTTTCTTTTATGTTTTAGAACTATTGTATGGGCTCAGTCCCTAAGACTATTCAAGTATTAGATGGTTTGAGACAAGTGTTAAAGACTTCCTCTTCATTTCATGAAACTTTGATATTATTGAGAACGTTTTAAATTTTCACACCATTTTTTATTACTTGATGTTATGTTATGCTAAGGGGCTTGTATGAGGTCTCTCGGGGTCTTGTACGCCTTGTGACGTCTAGGGGGTACTCCTGGGTCATGAAAAACTTGGTATCATAGCACAAGGTTTAAAGTGGTTCTAGGATGTCTCAAAATCACATCAAGTAAAGTCTTGTTCATGAGTGTGAAGCGCGCCACATTTATGAATAAGAGGCTACTAGATGCTTAGGAAACTTCACTTCTTCATTTCTCTAAGTCATACGATAGAGTTTAACTCTATAAGATGTTTCTTCTAATCCTTACCCGATAGTCTACATGATATGACTACTCTAAGGGCTAATGCTAGAAGGATTGAGGAAGACAATGTGAATCAAGAAGTTCCTTCCCAATCTCCTCCACAAGCTACGATTGACCCTTTAGATGAGGATGTGACTAATGCAAAGTTTAGGTCCGCTTTTCAAGTGTTGGCTCAAGCCGTGACGACCCAAGACAATAGGGAAGTGGTAGCTCCCGTGAACCCTAATGTGGGTACAACGACTTCAAGAGTAAGGGGCTTTATGAGGATGAACCCTCCGGAATTTTATGGGTCAAAGCTTGAGGAAGATCCTCAAGAGTTCATAGATGAGGTCCATAAGGTGTTAGACATTATGGGAGTTACTTCGGCGGAAAAAGCGGAATCGGCCGCTTACAAACTCAAAGGGGTTGCACAGGTTTGGTTTAATCAATGGAAAGAGGCTAGACCGGTAGGAATGGGTCCCATAGAGTGGGAAAGGTTCAAAACTGCTTTTTAGATAGGTTCTTACCTCTAGAGATCTGAGAGGATTTAGTGCTTGAGTTCATTAACTTGAGGCAAGGTAATATGAGTGTTAAGGAATATGCATTGAGGTTTACTCAATTATCAAAATATGCTCCATCCCTAGTGGCCGACTCTAGGTCGAGAATGAGTAAGTTTGTGTCAGGAGTGTCCGATTTAGTAGTGAAAGAATTTTGTACTGCCATGCTCATTGGTGACATGGATATTGCTCGTCTTATGACTCATGCTCAATAGATCGAAGAGGAGAAACTAAAAGGGAGAGCTAGGGATAAAAATAGGTCTAGAAATGATGATGATAATTCCTCTCATGTAAGGTCCAATGGACATGGTCGTCCTAAGTATCGACAAAGGTTTTTCGGGTAATATTCCCCCAATGCCCCTAAGTATAATGAAGATAGGGTGTCTAACCCTAAGCCGCAAGGAATTAGTAGTGAATCCCTATCGCCTACTTGTGCTAGATGAGGAAAGAGACATGAGGGTAGATTTTAGCCGGCATGAAGGGTTGCTTTAGTTGTGGTGAAAGTGGCCACAAGATGAGGAATTGCCCGAAATTGAAAGCTAAGGGAAGAGAGGGTAAACAAGTTCCTCCTAGTGATTCGGGTGTGAATGCCCCAAAGCAAAATAGGTTCTATGCTCTTCAAGCTAGAGGTGAACAAGAGTGTCCTTCGAATGTGACTACCAGTATGTGTTTTATGCTTTATTAGACTCCGGTGTTGCTTTGTCTTTTGTGACTTGATAGACTTGATATGATAGACCTTGATGTTGTCCTTAGTATGAATGGACTGCATTATTGTTATGTTTTATTGATGGTAGAACCTGATGTGGTCATTATGAGTTTTGGGTATGTTGAAAAGATTTGATGAATAGGGTGTTTAGATAAATATCTTGAGGTGTTCAATTAGTAGACTCCTATAAATGGCAGTGGTATAGTTCACCATGGTTTAGAATCATCTTGTGTGATGGATGTGAAAGCTTAGTGATGTTTTGATCCAACCTTAGAATTTAAAGAAGCAGTGCTTAGAGAGTCTATTTAGGCATTCTCCCGAGGGGGAGATGGTGTGCTTAGATAGCAAGATTGTTGAGTGTTCCTAATGTTCATGATTTGGGTTACTTGAATTCCTCACCTTGAAAGGTGTAATGGGTTTGGGAAGTTTAGTCCCCGTTTTGTAGGCCCATATGAGATCTTAGACTGGCAAGTTAAGAAATAGAAGGACAAGGAAGTTGGTTCCGTGAAAAATATTAAGGAGGGATCTTTTAGTGAGGGTCTTAGTTGAGGGTGCTAATTGGGAGGCCAAGGCCAATAAGATGTCCCGATATCCTTATCCTTTTTCCCTTCTACTCCTCCTTTAGCTTGAGATGAAGAGTTTCTCATGGTTTGTTCTTTGTGTGAAGTCATGTGTATTTTATGTGTTCTCCATGATTTCCTTATGTTGTGCATGTTTATAAAAGAACTTGTGTTTTGAAAGAAAATGAATTGCATGATTGATTTTCCTCATTTTGTAGTGCATTGAGTATGAGTTGCCTATAGACTTCATGAGATGAGTTGTGAAACATGCCTTAGCTTGGAGTTGAGAGATTCCTCCTTGAACATAAGAAATGTTAAGATTTCATGCATTTTCGGTTGTTAGATGTAGTTCCTACCTTCAATGTGATGCATTGAGCATATTTAGCTTGGAGTGATGATTCCTCCTTGGTTGTGTGCATTTAGATGTGTTGCATGCAAGATGGGTTGCTAGTCTTAAGTCGTTTCCTTTAAGAGGTGTCTAGAACATCATTCGAGGATGAATGATCCCAAGGGGGAGATAATGTAACACCCCGGATTCAAAATAGAGGGAATATCATATTAGAACTTCAAGGTGCCACATCGCAAGGACAAACCATGGGTCGACAGAAGGGCACCAAAAAAACTGTCTAAGGGAGTAGCCACACCAGGACCCACGCCCCGTGGATGGATCCACGACTCGTGGCTAGGGGGTCCATAGATGGGCAAAACTTTCTGTCCAAACCACGCTTGACCAGGACGGACCGTAGGTCCATCCACGATCCATCGGTGGGTTCTCGTGGGTGAAGTCTGGGCGGCTGAGTTGAGGGAACAATGGGTCTTTCTAGTTTTAATTAGACTTAAGTGGTGTCATTTTACCATAGCCTAGACCACCTATATAAGTACTTTAGACCCCTAAATTCACTCATTCTAAGTCATTCACTCAAATCCCAAAAAGAAAACCCAAACTCATCTCAAATAATTCTCTCCTAGAAAGTTGAAGAAGAAGAAGAGGGTTCAAGCTAGGTCAAGTCAAGTCTCCATTCTTCCATGCTTTGTGGGATTTGTAATTAACATATGATGGTTTATTCATCCATGGAGCCCCATGATTTCCCCAATTTAGAAGAAGAATTCCTCAAGTCAAATTAGGGTTTCTTCTAATGTTATGGGTTATGATCCAATTGAGTGAATTATGGTTGTTTATGATTGTTTATGGTAGAATTGCATGTTTTTAGCATGATTGTACATCTATACATGCCTAACATATGATTCTAAGATGAATTTGATAAAGATGGGTCTTATGCATGAAAGGGGAAATTGAGGATTTATATGTAATCTTCGAGGATTGATGAGATACATTGTAGATTGCTTGAGATTAGAGTGTATATATATATATATATATATATATATATATATATATATGAATTGCTTGAGAATGAAGCATGTAGACATGAATTGATTGAAATCAAAGTATATATGATTAATTATGATTTGTAAGGCTTGGGATTAAAATTTTCTTGAGACTAAGGCATGTATGATGAATGATGATTGTTAGGGCTCTTAGAGTAAAGCTTAATTGATAAATTATGATGATTAGGGCTTTTAGAGTAAAGCATGCATGATGAAGAATGTTTAGTAAGGCTTTGAGAGAACATCTATATGATGATAGTTGAATTGTAGATAGAGTCGTTGTGGAAGGATTTACCCACATGACCTATATTAGGTATGTACGAATGAATAATGTGAAAGTTTTCTCACATAGAATGATTCTAGGTTGAAAGGCTTGCACACCTAAAATGAATCAAAGCATGTATGAACTATTATAGCTTGATGTAGTACTATGAAATCCCTTCATGAATTTCTTAACTTGGTAAGAGAAGACCATGCATGGTAGCTTGAGATAGTAGAACTCATGGATAGCCTTTGATTGAGCAATCGTACCTTTCCAATGGTTAGCTTGATCTAGAATGAGAGGATGCTTGCATGATAGCTTGACTTGGTGAGACCACACCATTTCATGATAGCTTGGATTGAGCAATAATACCCTTCCTTGAGTAGCCTGGACTTGCATGAGAGGATGCTTTCCATGATAGCTTGGTCTAGCATATTGAGGTGCTTTTCCTTGGTAACCTTGAATTGGTAAATCGTAACCATTCATGAGTAATGATGTGTCTTGGACTAGTAAAGAAGTACTTTTCCCTGACTAGTACTAATATGAGGGACTAATCCCTAATGAAAGTAGCATAGTTATGATGAAATAAGATTACTTCAAGGAAGTGTTGTAAGTATGTTTTGATATGAGATTTCTTGTTATGATGTTAGATTAACTTGGATTGTTGCTTGAGTTTCCTTCCTTCATATGTATGACTAGAGGCGGATGACCCAAGTCATGAGTAAGAATAAGTTGAGGTTACTTGGGAAGTGTTCACTACTACAAAAGGGCACTTTAGCAGCAATAAAATATGTCTTTAGCGGCAATAACATTTGCCATGATACTCTACACTGGCCAATGAATTTTAGCCGACAATGTTGGGGTCGGCAAAGGCTTTTGCGGCCATTGTGGGAAATGCTGGTAAATGATAAGATGAATTGCCGCTACAAACCATTAGCTTTTACGGCAATTGATTGCAGCAATTATGTTGGCTGCTAAAGGTAATTCATACTTCCTAACTATTGTCTTTTGGCGTCCATTGATTTAGTCGATAAATATTAATAAATAGCCGCTAAAAGATGGTACTTTTAATGTCAATTGTTTGAGGCAATTGTGTTGGCTGCTAAAGGTAATTCATATCGGCTAACTATGGTCTATTAGCGTCCATTTATTTAGTCGATAAATCTAAATAAATAGCCACTAAAAGGTAGTAGTTTTAATGGTGATTGTTCGCGGCAATTATGTTGCCTACTAAAGGTAATTCATATTTTCTATCTGTGGTCCTTTAGCGTCCATTGTTTTAGTCGATAAATCGAAATAAATAGGTTCTAAAAGGTAGTAGTTTTAACGGCAATTTTATTATGGTGAGTAATGTCTACAATATCCATTCTAAATATGTCTTAGTTTTCCCCTTTAGTGTCTATTTTATGGCTAATAATTTCCATTGAATTGCCACTAAATATCATAACATTTAATGGCAAATGTTTAGCCGCCATTAATAATATCTACTATATTTATCGATAACATGTATCTATAAAAATCCAACAAACATGCTCGCAAAAGAGAGCCTCATAGTAACAACAATTTTCGCTAATGGGGAAAACAAATATATTACTATTAATTCATAAAATAGAATATATCTCTTTAAATCTTGACAAACAAAAGGAAGTACTGATCCAAAATAGACAGTCACAATTTTTAAAAATAAACCTATATTGTTCAAACTATTGAATAATGTCTTCAAATAAGTTTTGTTACTCTTCTTCGAATAATGTCTTTGGAATCACCACATATGAAAATTGCGAACTTTAGATTGTAAAACTTGAAATAAAAAAGAAATGTGTCAATAGATGAAATCCAAAGTATAAAAATATCGCAAGTAGTGTGACTATTCTGAAAATTTACAAGTAAGAAGCATTCATTTTTATTTTGTGCCATCAAATAAAAAAGATGACAAAATTGAAGAAATGAATTATTTTTAAGAAGAGGGGCAATGGAATGATGAGTTGCTAAGACAGAAACTAACTCACTATCTTGTTGATTAATGGACAACATCAAAACAAATAAAACAACACTTAGAAAGAAAAGAAGACCAAAATCTCAGGTGGAAAATTCAGTCTGATAAAAACAAGCATATTGCAGAAAATCAGATCAGGTGGAAAATTCAGTCTGGAAATTGTAGTTTTTGGTTGGATAATTGGCTAGGGGAAGGGGCTTTGGCTAGCTACAACCCATCTATTTCTATTCTTAATAACACAAAAATCTCACAATTCATCCTTGATGTGATTTGGAATGAAACTATGGTCAGACAACATGTTCCACCTCTTCTGGTTCCCAAAATTCTCAACACCAAAATTCATTTTCATAAAGCAGGTTCTGATGTGGCTATTTGGAAGCTCAAGGATGATGGCTTATTCACTTGTGCCTCAGCATGGAAGCTTACCAGGCAGAAGAAGAACAAAAATATCATAATTACTTTCAGTTGGCACAAAAATATTTCATTCAAAATTTCCTTCTTACTATGGAGAGCTTTGAGGGGAAAATTACCTATAAATGAAAAAATCTGAACTTTTGGAGGGGAACTAGTACGCTGTCATGCTGCATTAAATCAGGTTGGGATGATATTAAACCATATTTTTGTTACAGGGAATTTTGCTACCTATAACTGGAAATATTATGTTGCCTTTTTTGGGATCAGTCATAGACATAGCCCCTGGGAAATCTTCTGATGGACTGGTGGAGTGGGAAACCAAAAAATTCAGCTCACAAGTTGTTACTTCAAGTAGTCCCTATCATTGTATGCTAGATCTTATGGAAGAATAGATGTTCTTCTAAATATGGAGGGAAAAAATCCAGCATCTCGAGGGTTAAATTCTTGATTTTCAATGACACTACTCAACTTATGTCCACTGTTTTTCCTTATATACAATGGCCTAATAGTTGGGAAACTCTTATTATTATGATGGAAAGATGTGAACATGAGACTAAAATCACCTCGGTTTGTTGGGATAAACCTCCTAGCAATTTTCTCAAGCTCAACACAGATGGAAGTGCCTTGAATAACTTGACAAAGATAGGAGGGGGTGGTATTTTGAGAGACTACCAGGGAAACATGATTTATGCATTCTCCATCCCACTAGGCATTGGTACAAACAACCAGACTGAGGCACAAGCAGCCACTCATGGTTTACATTGGTTCATACAACATGGATACAAAAACATTCTTCTTGAAATTGACTCGGACCTTCTGATCAAATGGTTGAACAACAACATCAAACCTCCTTGGAAACTTCAACATCATATCAAGGACCTCCAAAACCTCATCAACTAGTTAGAGACATTTCAATGCAGACACACTTATAGAGAAGCCAACTGTACTACAAATTACCTCTCTAAATGGAGCCACCATCATATTCAACACTATTACACTCATCATCAACTTCATAATATAGCTAAGGGCATATACATTTTGGAGAATCTGGGGATGTCTAACTTTAGAAGAAGAAAACTAAGGAGAATCAAACAACCTCCTTGAAGGTTGATCTGCTTTATTGTATAGAACCCTCTATACTCATTTGTTCCTTAACCTTTTCAATATAGCTATGCTTTTTAGTTATAGCTCTTTTGAATATGATTAGGTTTTATTTCTTTTCTTACTTTGTAAGGGGAGAGTCTCTGTTGTTTAATGCTTACTAGTTAATAGTAATGAGAGGAGTCCTCTCTTTTAGGCGCATAGTTAGCAGGTTTCCGTTTATACTATGGGGATGAGTTGACTGTCCTTAGTAGGAAAAAATATTTGAAAGTCATCAAATGAAAAAATAGATATGGTTAAACACCTGAAAGATGCTCTAGAATAATAAACTCAGGTCATTTAGCACTCTTCTAATACTAGCACTTAAAAAGCTAATGTTCTCTGCATATTAGCTTTCATTTAAGAGGATCAATCACAATGGGAAATGTTGGAACCTACGACGAGGTGCACATTAGTTGACACCCTGGGGAGGAAGTAGTAGCTGCAAGTGTTATGAGATATATCATCAAGAAACACAATGGTGGAAAGCTATGAGATGTGATCAAAACAACAAATAGGGCTTTCCAGGTGTTGGGCAACATGTTCAGGTGTTGTGAGATATATAAACAAGAACTGACAATTAAATAAAGCTACAACACTTAGCAGAAAAACATTATTTGATATGTACCTCCTGTTCAATGGGCAGCAAAGAGGAGAAGAAGCTTGTTTCCAATAAGTGATTCAACATTTTTTTACTTGTTTCGAATCAATGGGCAGCAAGGAGGAGAAGAAGCTTGTTTCCCATCCCATGTTCTTTCAAATGGTGGAGGCAGAGTTTCCAATAAGTGAGTCAACATTTTTTTTACTACATACACCCAAAAAGAAAAGGAATTAACCTTGGTATAGACAATGTACCTTTGTGCCTTGCTTTGTTTACAACATCACTACAATTGTGTATTATTGTATATGATTAATAATTTGAAGTACGGTAAGACACTCAATAATTGAACCGCCAATTTTTTATTTTGAATTCATCTTTCATTATCAGCTAGATGACATTTGATGATTTACGACTTGAGTTACACGTTTTACACTTCTTGTCAGAAGCAAGAAAGCATGTATCTGAACGGAAATTCAGTGCTACACCTCCACATTCTATGGAAATAAGTGGACAAAAAAGCAGAGTGGACAATGAAATACCTTATCTCTGTCTTAACAAGGTTAAGAATAGTACTCCTGATGTTCAATCTTATGGACCTGTTTATCTAGTAACTTAAGATTGCAAAAGGGTAGGTTTAATTTAGTAGAGACTACATGTATGTGTCATGAATCTATGTGTTCGGTGAATGAAATAGGCAACATATCAAGGCTGACAATTCTTTGATTCAGGGAAAGGAGCTAGTTCCCGGTAAATAACTATCAACTGGCAACATACTAAGGCTGGCAAATTAGTACCAGTGCCAAATAACTCCTATGTTCTCCAGTCCTGATATTACCAGTGCCAAGTTGCCGATGATCAAAGTGCTGACTAAAATGATTGAACAAATTATTGCTCCTGTTGCTAAAATAAAGAGAATGGATCTTGATGAAAGGTCTAATCTGCAATTAAAAATATTGAAGGTGAAAAATAGCAGAGCAAAACAAGTTGCATTTGCTGAGATGATGACTATTGAGTTGCAAAGTTGAGTGAGAAGAAGGGAACTGTAGATTGAGAAAAAAGAAGAAAATGTAGGTTTATTGGATGATTTCTGATCACTGAGAACTTCAATCACAGATGCCTTTGCGAAAAGAAGAGAGGTAAGGGTGAAAGGAAATGCAAGATAAGAGATTGCAAAGTCTGAGAAAGGATGGAATTCAAAAGGGTGAAGAGTTTTGGAGAGGATGGTAATCCTGCTGCATCAAATAGAGAATGCTGGTGATCATGGATTGCTCGAAGGAAACACGTTGAGGGGACTAATGCTTGTAGAAGAAGAACCGAGGTAGCAAAAGGGAACACGTGGACTACTGCTATTGTAGTGTAAAAATGTTAATTCTGTAAAATAATAAAGATTGATCTTCTGATAATCTTGACAGTCCCCTGCATTGGAACAGATGAATAGTCTTTAATATTGGTATTTTTGAAGCAAGGGAGTTGGCAATGATGTTTCCTCTCTAGTTCAGAAGCAATCTCATTCTTCACAATAGTTAAGAAAGAGACTTCTTGGCAGTTAAGCCAAAAACTAAATGGACATGAAATAGCCCAACATGACTGGTGATCATCACCCTCAAAAACATAAGCACAATGCCAAAAATGAGGTGATACCAGAAAACTCCTTATACAGTTGTTCAGACTTTTGCTGCTTGTTTCAGGCATAATCAGTCAAAAAATGAAGGCCGTATTATTGTATGTATTGTAGACATCAAGGTCACCTAGTAAATGTATGCACTATCAAGAAGAGGGATGAGGAACATAGAAAAAGGAAGAAACAAGAAGTAGAAAAAAAGGGTAAAAATAAAGGTGAGCAGGCACAAGTTGATCAGAAGAAAATACAACAGCATGACAACATGGAAACTGAAATTTCAAACTCTAAAACAAATCAGCAGCCTATCTATGAGGTGGAAAAGAAACAACAAGATGATCAATGGCAAACCCAAAAGAAAAAATATTAATCCTATTAGTACGTATGGTGCAATATAGGAGTTGGTCGTCAACATGTTTGGTATCTTTCAATGAAGTCCTAAAGGGAATCAACGCCTTCAATTATCAAGGAAAACAAAGAATTTTATGCACCTTATTTTTAGCAGATAATGTTTTAGGGAGCATGATATCTAATTTCAAGTATTTGCGACTTTGTGTATATTGAATTTCCATGGTGTTGACATTGTTGAGGTACCATCATCAATCAGAAAGCTAATATATTTAACATATCTTGACCTATTAGGCATTAAAAAATTCAATACATAAAGAAGAAAGGATCATCATCGAACAAACCTAGCTAGTTGTAAATATCGGTACTTCTAACAAGTCGAAAAGGGTTGGTGTACCTAACTAGTTGCTTTCCGAAAAAGATTTCCCACACACATGAGGATTCTAAATCCTTACAACAACAACAACAACAACCCAGTGAAATCCCACTAGGTGGGGTCTGGGGAGGGTAAATAGTACGCAGACCTTGCCACTACCTCGTGGAGGTAGAGAGGCTGTTTCCAGGAGACCCTCAGCTCAAGAGCATCAAATCTAAGTGACAGGAGAGATATATGCAAACATAACAGCCAATACAAAAGATAGCGTATAATCAACAAATGAGACAATAACAAAAAAGATATACGGAGTAAAACGCAGTAAACAACATAAGGCTAGGACTGCTCCAAACGCTAACAACCCAAACCCTCGCAAGGGAAGACAACCCGCTAACCCTACTAACCTTCAACCTTAATACGCGACCTCCACTCCTTCCTATCTAGAGTCATGTCCTCGGTGATGTGAAGCATAGCCAAGTCTTGTCTAATCACCTCTTCCCAATACTTCTTGGGCCTACCTCTACCCCTCCGCGTACCCTCTACCACCATTACCTCGCACCTCCTCACTGGGGCGTCTGCACTCCGTCTCTTCACATGTCCAAACCATCTCAGTCTCGCTTCCCTCAGCTTGTCCACCACAGAGGCCACTCCCACCTTCTCCCGGATAACCTCATTCCTAATCTTGTCGCTCCTAGTGTGCCCACACATCCATCTCAACATCCTCATCTCCGCAACATGCATTTTATGAACATGTGCGTTCTTAACTGGCCAACACTCCGCTCCATACAACAAGGCCGGTCTAACTACCACTCTGTAGAACTTACCTTTAAGTTTCGGTGGAATTTTCTTGTCACACAATACTCCAGAGGCAAGCCTCCATTTCATCCAAGCAGCCCCAACGCGATGTGTGACATCATCGTCGATGTCGCCACTCCCTTGGATTACAGCCCCAAGATACTTAAAACTTTCCTTCTTAGGAATGACTTGTGCGGCAAGTCTCACTTCCACATCTGTCTCATCCAACACATCACTAAATTTGCACCCCAAATATTCTGTTTTGGTCCTACTCAACCTGAACCCTTTGGACTCCAGCGTTTGTCTCCACACCTCCAACCGCGCATTAACTCTGTCCCGCGTCTCATCAATCAGTACTATGTCATCCGCAAATAACATACACCACGGGACCGTCTCCTGAATGGACCGCGTCAACTCGTCCATCACCAAAGCAAATAGGAAAGGGCTTAGGACAGATCCCTGGTGCAGCCCCATCTCAACTGGGAAATGTTCTGAGTCTCCTCCAACTGTTCTAACCCGAGTCTTGGCTCCACCGTACATGTCCTTTATCGCCCTAATATAAATCATCGGGACTCCTTTAGACTCCAAGCACCTCCAGAGGACATTCCTCTGTACTTTGTCATAGGCCTTTTCAAGGTCAATGAAAACCATATGAAGGTCTCTCTTCCTTTCTCTATATTTTTCTACCAGTCTACGCATAAGATGAATGGCTTCGGTAGTCGAACGTCCCGGCATGAATCCAAACTGGTTCTCGGAGATGGACACCCCTTTTCTCACTCTCATCTCCACCACTCTCTCCCAAATCTTCATAGTATGGCTCAACAATTTGATACCCCTGTAATTGTTACAGTTTTGGATATCACCCTTGTTTTTATACAACGGAACCATTGTACTCCACCTCCATTCATCAGGCATTTTTGCTGTCTTAAAAATAACATTAAACAGCCCCGTTAACCACTCTATGCCTGCCTTGTCCATGTTCTTCCAAAATTCTACCGGAATCTCATCGGGTCCATCAACACATATTCACTCAAAACAACGAACTTCCAACAACCTATATTTACTCGCAACAACGACGTTCAATTGCCATTATTAACTCGCAGCAGATACGTCCAGGAACAAATAAGTTTTTAGGTCTGTAGTTCGCTCCTCTCCTCTCCTCTATTTCAATTAATATTCTGCTTCTCCTTGCTTATAACTACTACATTTTGCTTTTATAAACTTCTTATTTGTATATATTGTTGTTCTACTTTCTACTTTTGTGCACATCTGTTTTAATGTATATTTAATTTATAACTTTCAACAGTGCAAGAATGGCTTCCTATAAGCAGAGCTATAGAGCTAGTGAAACCAAGGGTCGAATTGCTCCCTACGAGCATAGATACATAGTTTTAATACTACTCTTTCTGTCTCAAACTATGTGATAATCTCTCATCTTAATTTATGTGACATTTTGAGTATAGGGGAACGTTGGTCAACAAATGGACTGCATAAAAGACAAGGCCGAAGCAACACAAAATTTGACTTTCGAGATGGCTTAGTCAGCTAAAGGAATAGCGTACAATAAGATAAGTGGAGCAGCCCATACAACCAAGGATAAGATGAGCAGAGCAGCTAAAGCTACGAAGGATAAGGTTGCTTGAGCAACTAAGGAAACTAAAGAAAAGAGAACCAGACAACAGCACTTTCCAAGCACAAATTAAAACTTCAGCCAACTTTGCCCAACAACAAAGCTACTCCAAGTTTTATGTTACGAACATATCTATCAAAAACTGATATAACTGTCTCAAAATGGTCTCAAAACTAGAGATCACTTGTTTGTCTACTGTGAGTTTACAAGAGCTCTTTGGAGAAATTTGATGGCATGGATCAAATGGCCAAACTATACCTCAGATGCTTGGGACACACACTTAAATTGGATCATAGAGAAAACCAGAGGCAACACTCTCACTGCCCAGCTATTCAGACTAATGTATGCAGAGTGTAGCCATGCAGTGTGGATCGAAAGGAAACACATATCTTTTGAAGGCAAAAGTAGAAATATTGAACACATTGCTAAAGAGGTAGCTTATATGTGTAGTGTGAGGGCTCCTAAGGCCATTAGTTCTAGGTTGCAACAACTTCTCTTTCTATGAAGTTGTATCTCCTTTGAGTTTTGTTCTTCTAGTTAGCAAACTATGATGTAGTTTGTTATGTTCTGTAAATACCATTTGGTGATTAACGAATATACAGTTAATTACCAAAAATAATAATTGATATGCAGGATATTTAACCAGTACATTTGAATTTGTTTTACAATCTAAATCCCAAACCTGCGTAAAAAGGTACTCTTCCATAGGGCTAAAATGAGGGAGCCGTAACAGGTATCTCCAATAGATTGTAACATTTACATAACCAATTAAAAGAAACATATCTGTTCTAAGCCACTTAGACTAGTGATTCATAGTTTATTGATGGGTACATAGTAGGGTGGATATATCTTCTGCAGTTCTACGCTCGCTCTATATACCACCATTTACATACAAATCAGTGAAGCTAATAAAGATTGTTATGCAAGCTAATATTGAAGCCAACAAACACATGTTCTAATAAACATCTAAAACAAAAAGTTAAACGAACGACAAAAGTATTAAATAGATGATTCAAGGACAATGCTAAACCTACCAGAAAACAGACCAAAAGGTCTCAACAACAGAGAGCTCATGGAGTCGAAATATAAAATGTTGTACTGACATGAATCTAAACAATAGAGGATCTATGTAATCGTTAAACTTGAAATTTTCAAAAAATAGATCTCAAGTCATAGTAAAACGAAAAAATTGTTTTTTGTTCTAGTTCTCAAATTCAGAATAGAACTTTTCAATGATCATAGGTTACAGACGAACTAAAATCCACTTGCCTGAATATACTAACAAGTATATGCCTTAATATAACAGCCACATACCTTAATGTATATTAACTGATGAATCAATTTAATCAATTGCAATCAAAGTGATAGCAGCCAGAGATCACAAACACACAAATATTTATTTTACGAATCTCAAATCACTTGGAAATCACAATTAATACTTAAATATTGATTACTTTGTCAAGTATTTTTTCTGTTTATTCCCAGTTAATGAGTAAATAATGATTATTGAACATGATAGAAAATAAATTACAAGGTTAAATTCTCAACGAAGATGTACAGATTAACAAGGTTAATAGAGCAGATAGAAACAGAGGAGAGGAGAGGAGCGACCTACAGATCTAAAAACTTCTTTGTTCCTGGACGTATCTACTGCGAGTGAATATTGGGAAATGGACTTTGCTGCTGCGAGTAAATACTGGCTGCTGGAAGGTCATTATTTTGAGTGAATATGTGTTGACTGCTGATGAACGTCACAATTCTAAGTGATTAAGGATTTAGAATCCTCGTGTGTGGGAAATCTTTTTAGTACTAACGCATACTCTTGCCTACATTCTTATCAAATGTAGGGTCCGACGATATTGACTTCCATCCCTGTGGCTATGTTCATAGTAGAGTAAGGAGTGAAGATTTGGTGAGTCGTCATAGCATCGGGGATTTGACCACCTTTCCTTTATGTCTTTCTTTTATGTTTTAGAACTATTGTATAGGCTGTGTCCCTAAGACTATTCAAGTATTAGATGGTTTGAGACAAGTGTTAAAGACTCCCGCTTCGTTTTATGAAACTTTGATATTATTGAAAATGTTTTAAATTTCCGCCCCATTTTCTATTACTCTATGTTATGATATGCTAAGGGGCATGTATGAGGCCTCTCAGGGTCTTGTACACCTTGTTACATCTAGGGGTACCCCTGGGTCGTGACATAATAAACAATTCCTGCATGCTGTATTTTCTGGTCTGCCCCTGATTATAATATCATTAAAATAATTAAATTCTGTACTATGTCATAGTTTTCTGCCCCTTTTATTAATTTATTGTTGTACTGTTGTGTTGCTTGCTTGAATGTTTGTATGCCACACACTTTGCATGTGACCTTTCACTTGTAATTGTGTTTGCAAGCATGCTAAATAACCTAACCTAGAGGCCAATTTGAGACTTATGTGCCAAATGCTCATCCAACATGTTTTTCTTGGCGTTAAGAGGGCCTAATTAAGAGCCTATATTTTACTTTTGTCTAAAACCACCTTAATAGTAGTCCAATGCCTATTGGACATTAAACGTGGACGTTAGCACCTTCTAGGAAAATGCATGTGGAATGTGGGGTAGGGGTAGTTAGACGTTTTAGACAGAGATGATGGAAGTTGATTCGAGCATAAAATGACAAAACATTGGTTTTGCCTTTCCAAATAATAAGCCGAGCACTGATCCGTAGAATGATGTTAAGTAAGGTTTTGTAGTTTTCCTTTCCCTTTCTCCCTTTCTATTTGTTTATAATTATAATTGCTTGGGGTAGTTTAACAAATAAAAAATGGTTTCGCCTATCTATTTGTCTATCTTCTATTTCCTTGCTTATCTCTTATTTTTATTCGTGTTAAATGTTTATTTACGTTATCACTTAGTCTAAAACATTTAGATTAACTGTTAATAAAAAGTGACCTTAATTGCTATTTGTAGCGCCCACATAAATTATAAGATACGATCGGGACCCATAGTTGTTGACCTCGAGGGGTGCTTAACACCTTCTTCTCGAGATAATTTGAACCCTTATCTGATCTCTGGTTCATTAACCTTTAATTAGAATTAGTTAGGTTAGATAGGTGCCCTAACGTGCCTTAATTCGTTAGGTGGTGACTCTTCATTCAAACAAACCCAAAAGAGTTGTTAGGTCGTGCAACAAAACCTGTTTTGCGAAAAATGGGGTTAGACATACCTTATAGTTATTACATTTTAATTAAAGTTTTAATAAATAGATATAGGTAATCAAACATTGATTATATCGTATTACATAAATACCATTAGATTTATGGTATTTAGAGGAATTGAGACTTAACCCTAGGCTTAAAACTTAGGAACTTGATTATAGATTTGGGTGTTATTAGTTTCAAAATCTTATTGTGATTATTATTTGAATAGATTGCACTGATTTGGAAGTCCAACCAAAGGGAAGACTCAAGTTTCGGATTGATTGTTCAATTATTTGAGGCAAGTGGATTTCTAAACCCTTGTTAAATGCATAATCGTGTATTTCCTTGTGGTATATGTTGGGGAGTAATGGGACTTGGTGATGGGTTGACTTGTCCATGTTGAATAATTCTAATGATTGAAAAAGGGTAATAAAAGGCAATGTGCTTAATTATTGGTGTGTAATGTGTTGAGACTAGTTTGAAAGGCTTATTGATTAATTGTTGATGTTGTATCACGACTGTGTGGTTGTGAATTGTGCATTGTTGTGAAAATAGTCATCTCTTCATTATTTGTGTGAACATGTCATTTGCATTGATTTTGAGACATGATTATGATAAGTGTTATGTGAATTGAGGAAGACTAAAAAATTAAAGAGGATGTAGCATTTCGAGGGATGTGTCAGGCACCGTGATGGATATTATAATCGAGGGATGTGTCACACGGTGCAACAAATTTTATTATCGAGGGTCGTATCATACGCCGTGACAGATGCATGGACATATATGTCCCCCATGAGTTCCGAACTGAGAGAGAGTGGGTGTGTATCATTAGGTCAGACATACATCACTATAAGATGTCTGTACTTATCTCCGAGAGGCTATGGTGACTTTCAGGAAAAATCTTCGCTTCTTGAATCTCTATCATGCGTTATTGATCTGGTCTGATTCTTATCGCTTCATTCCATTGTCTTATTCATAGTGATAACTCGTGCATAGTTCTTCATGTGAGAAGATGGTGTGTTATGTATGTCTTGAATGTTAGATTTGGTACTAAGGTGGACGTGATAAACTTGTGAAAAGGATGCATGGTCAAATTTATAATATTCAACGATTCAAAGGGGTTGAGTAAAAAGATGACTTGATGATGCATTTTGAGGACATTCGAATGGTGAAGTTGAACAATGGTTTGAGGAACTTCATGAACATGTTATATTTTTAAGGTTTGTCACCCCTACAACAGGAATAGTACTTGTGTGGTATGGATAATATCTGGAGTGGTTCGACAATTGAAAATGGAATAATTAAAAGGATGGCTAGACAATGAACACTATAACTTGGAAACTACAGTAAGTAAAGTTGTCAATACATGTATTGGTTCTTTAGAGAATGATGAAAATGATGTTGTTCCAATTGAGGTCTGAATCTCTACTACGATTTTATATATTGAGTTTATATCAAAGAGGGTCATGATACGACTACTACAATTGTACCGATTCTTACTTGGTTAGAGTTTTGGAGTGTGTTACTCCTACTATCAACCTGATCTACGAAAGAATGCATATCACTTTGGATTAGAGACCAAATAGATTTGGTAATGTACTACAACTACTCAAGGAGTCAAAATGTGTGGGTTATTTGAGTACAATTTTCTCGAGAGGTATGATGTGTTCTAGTGATGGATCTAACGAACTTTCATGATGTGGTAGTAGTGGTATATGGAAATGGATACATCGATTGTTAAGTGTGACTACTAACTACTTAAGGAGTTATCAGTTGTATCACATGCTTATATACTGAGATTTGATGTTGCATTCATATTTTAGAAACCAACTAGTTTATTACTATGGATGAATGACTTAAGCATTGTTTATAAGGGAAATTTTAGTTGTGAATCTTTGGTACTGTATTAATGCGTTTAGGTTGTGAAGTGTATCATGAGGATTGTAAATGAGATCTGGTGATTTCATCGTAAGCTCTAAGGGAATGGATCAATATCAGAATGACATCTTATGGGTAAAAGAAGTCTCATTGAGTATACTTGTGTGAAGGCAATTGAGGATTTTAGTAATAGAGTATATTTAAAATTGGGTTAGTCCATTAGAATTTTGTTTGGTATAAGCAGGTTTAAGGTGTCATGCTGATAATAAGGTTGACTTCGTGATGATGACTATGACTACTGAGCATAAAGGTATTAAGAGTTTGTGAAAGATTATGACCAGGATGCAACCATATGATAAGAATTTTTAGTTAAATTGATTGTCTATGGTAATAACAACTTGCGTGCATCTAAAATTATGGTTTTCTACTATTTGGTGCGTAGCCTGGTCGTATGGAAAGTTGTAGGATATTTGAGACTCCACTCGAATAGAATTGAAATGAACTAGCGTCATAAATGAAAGGAATTAGTGGGATGTAGCGAAAAGAGGCGAGAACAAGAATATTTACTCTGATTGCAAGGGCCAAAGACTCATCTTCAGATAGAGTGGAGAACTGGGTTCAGATATGTGGTTCCATATGTTTTGCTTTGGTTATGATAATAGTGCCACATGTTCATCAAATTGGTTAAAAATTGATGGGTAAGATTTGAAAAAGGTGTCTACGTAAGTTTGATTAGAGGGTTGTGATAAGTTCTCTTATGGTTTTGAGTTGATTATCTGGTATGATTTAAATTCTGACGATGAATACAATAAAATCGATGGAGAGGCGATCAAGGATAAGATAAGGTATGCAATTTTATAAAATCATCGAGGTATGAGCTAATATTAATAGATAAGGGAATTAGGTTACATGGCTAGAATCAAAATTCAAGTTCTTCATTGTAAGTCTACATTCGTGATAGTAATTTAGTCAAGGTATGAATTGATAAGGTAAAAAATAATTAATTGTGTGGGGGTATTAACCATTTTGAAGGACTGATGCATGGTTTGGGTCTTTAAGTTTGTTACCTAAGGAAGGATTTCATGTAATGTTTTGGTTTAGAGGATAAGGTAAAAATGTCATGGGTTGTTGGCCAAGGAATAAGATTGGTAAGAGAGTCAACAAAAGGAACAAGAGTCTTGTGTATTGAAGGGTTCAAGATATTTAGAATTTTACATCATGGGAAGAATTTAAGAAAAGTAAAGGAATAAGACCTCTCGTACAAACCCTTGATTTGTAGTTGAAGGTTCTATTGATTTTTACCTATGAGTTTAGATATGACTATGAGATGTAAAGTAGTTCGGTACAGACTTACGAGGGGTTTATCATCGACTTTTATGAGGATTGAGTTTTTCTTCGAGTAATAAATAGTGATGTGTTGAAGATGTTAAGTTTTTATGTTGGTTTGGATTGTTCGAATTGTGGTAGATGACTTATGGGGGCGCTACAGTATGAACCTACAGGTTTACATGATTATTGAAGATTTTGAGGGGATTGAAACTACTCTGTTGATGTGACTACATAGACTGTGTTATTGCATTACATAGACATTTCATGGTAAATAGAGGTTATGTGCTCATAGTATACATAATTATTGGGGTGACCAAGAATCTCTCTAAGTTTTGACATGGGGTATATGATAGGTTGAATGGTAATTGAAACTTGGTATGTGAAAGATTGCGTGGAGTTGACATTGGGTGTGATTTAATAGCTATATCTCGATGGGAAAGTACTATCAGATCTGAAATTAGTGTTATCAGTCTTGGGTGAGACTCGTATATGTCATGAAATGTTTAAATGGAAAGAGAGGTAAGCATAGTTTGAAATTTTTAGAGGCGAAAATATGTTTGATAAGAAGACTATGATACTAGTTACAGTTTGAGCGTAAGGTAAGTGGCTAATGTGGTTATGATGTTTGTTAGTATTAAGAATGGTGGCTTCATTATATACTGTGAGAGTATGCGGGGTTTGATAAATTGAGTATGTGTACGATTGTAAAGGGGACCTGACTAATTGATTATGGGTAGCTAACAAGTAAAGAGATGGAGTCAGACGAGTGTAAATGTTTGATATGGGCACAATGGAGATAATATCTTTCGTTATTCGACCTTGGTTTGGTACCTTCTTATGTTACCACCTTCTTCATTCTAGACATTATTTGGAGTATGATTGATTCACTGCTTATGCTACATATGTTTTCACATCTATGGGTGAAATTCTAGTGGTGGATTGGGTGTAACGATCCTGCGATTGTCTTCATGGTAGAGTGGCATCCTTGGGAAGACTTAGTCATTTCAGTAATGACCAATTTGGTATTGTTTGGGATAGTTAAATTATAACAGTGATTTTATACGTATGACCTTACTTAAGAGAACTTATAGAAACGCTCCCGTGAATAGTTACAGTTATCCGACAATGTTGTTGAAGGTTATGCATCTTAGGGTGTATCGCTTGTTGGGTGGTTACTTGATCTTGTTCTTCTTTGGGTTAGATAAGTTTGATTCTCCCTTGATGAGTACCCGATGTCTAAAGATCAGATTCGTATAAATTACGCTCATGGAAAGATTATGATGTGAGAAGGGAATCTTGATAAGATCTATGATGGTTTGTGCATTATTAGTGTGTGGTGATTGGTTCAGGTTCACTCCTGGTTGTTTGGTACTGATTCAAATTTTATTGTAGTTATGTGAGAAAAAATTTGTCCTGGTGGTTGTGTTATAATTCAGAGAGTTTCAGTTCAAATTGGGTTCATGAGTTAGTCAGTGTCTAATTGGTAATCAAGCCTAATTTGTATATATGCCTAATTTTGATTCGAAAGTTCAGTTCTTAATAGTTGCTGTTGATAGAAGGGTCTTATAGAGAAGCTCACTTAGACTGATGAATACTAACTCTAGAAGATCATACCTCACGTTTTTAGTAAAGTCGAATATTCTTCCTTCTTCTTGCTTATGTTTGAGGATGAACATGGTTTTTAGTGGTGGATAATGTAATGACCCAAAAGGTCATTTTTGAAAATTTTCTTAAAATTATCATTTTATCCCTCCCGATAGTTGCCCGTAGTCATTTTTGGTCAGTTGTTGAAGTTGGTTTGTGAATTGTAAACTATTCGATAACTAGGGTTATTTAATATTTATTAAATAATTAATTTATTTAGTTGGTGTTTAATTGGCCAAGTCCATAATTAACTTAATATTGTATATCACTTGACTCATATATTAAAATAAGTTAGTAAGGTTTGATATTTATAAATCGTAGATTGATCAAGGGAAAAACAACAACCTTATAGCGAAAGGATTACCGTGCGGCGACCACTAGAAGAGAAGACAAAATTACTGTTTCATAATTGCTTCAGGTAAAAGGAAAAAAAAATAGATGTATCCAAATATCTACTTAGTTATGCTAAGTGTTAGTTTCTAGTTATATACATGTTCAACCATTATTATATTTGGTGGAAGTTTAATATTTTTATATGTACATTAATGGCTGCCAACTTTAACTTGAATTGGAAAATTAAGGCCAATTATTGAGGATTAATAAGAAAATAATGATGGATTAATCATTGGCTACAATATGTTGGAATTGGGTTACTATTTCGTGGTGGAGGTTACAGATGGTATAACTTAGCTTAAATTTTGGAATTTACCTTATAGTTGTTACATTACAATTGAAGTTTTAACATACAAATATAGGTAATCAAAGAGATAAGGCCCAAAATAGTCCTTCATCTTTGGGTTAAGACTCAAAGTCATCCTTGCGTTTTCACATGGAGCACTAATAGTCCTTCATGTTTGCAATATTAGTGCACTTTTGGTCCTCCCTAAACTTTTGCCTATTTTTAACATTAATTTTGTCCACAATTTTATGTAAGGAATGTTCAATCGTCTTTTTATATGTTTTAGTAGAAATAATAACTCTATGTGGGAGAAGGTGAGAAGAAGAACACCTTGTTCTGTTTACTAGAAATATTACTGCAGCTAAACTAAGAACATCTTGACATATGACGTTGCAAGAAAAGAAAAATTTGTACTATTGCATGTGAAATCATCGTGATGAACCTCTCGACTTTACCTGCAATACGATTTCTACTAAACAAAACAATGTGTTTTCTTCTCATATTCTCTCACATGGAGTTATTATTTCTACTAAATATATAAAATGACCTATTGAACATTCCATACATAAATTATGGATAAAAACAAATTTAAAAAATAGGCAAAATTTAGGAGGAGGACCAAAAGTGCACCAATATTTCAAACATGATGGACTATTAATGCTCTAAGTGAAAACTCAAGGATGACTTTGAGTCTTAACCCAAAGACGAGGGACTATTTTGGACCTTTTCTCGGTAATCAAACATTGATTATATCGTATTAAATAAATACCATTATATTTATGATATTTGGAGGAATTGAGACTTAACCCTAGGCTTGGAACTTAGGAACTTGATTATACATTTGAGTGTTGTTAGTTTCGAAATATTATTATGATTATTATTTGAATAGATTGCATTGATTTGGAAGTCCAACAAAAGGGAAGAGTCAAGTCCCAGAGTGATTGTTTAGCTATTTGAGGCGAGTGGATTTTTAAATCCTTGTTAAGTGCATAGAATTGTATATTTCCTTGCGGTATGTGTTGAGGAGTAACGGGACTTGGTGATGGATTTACTTGTCCATGTTGAATAATTATAATGATAGAAAAAGGGTAATAAAAGGCAATGTGCTTAATTATTGGTGTGTAATGTGTTGACACTAGTTTGAAAAGTTTATTGATTAATTGTTGATGTTGTATCACGATTGTGTTGTTGTGAATTGCGCATTGTTATGAAAATGGTCATCACTTCATTATTTGTGTGAACATGTCATTTGCATTGGTTTTGAGTGTAACACCCTGTTACGACCTGAGCCTACACCCCGAACGTAACACGACGTACAAGACTCCAAAGAGTCTCATAGCATTCATAACATAAGACTTATGAAATAGTGCGGAATTTAAAACTTTTCTTTAAATCCATAAAATCGAAAACATCATTTAAAACAATGGAAGTCTACTTGTCTCACATGGCCATCTAAAAACATCTTGAATCAAAAGTAGGGTCACGACCCTTACAATAGAAAGTCAAAAACTAGCTAGTACAATGAAAGACATGAAACATCAATAAAGCACTTGTCCTCGAATCCATGAGGACATACCACAAGCTTTGGAAGAACTCAATGCAAGCACTTTGAACTAGAAAGAATCAACTCAACTGCCGGAACACACACTTTGTAGAAAAAGGGTAGAAATATGGGTTAGCACACAAAAATGTACCAAGTATGATAACCATGCAAAAATCATGCTTAAAAAGGACATGGTTGAAAACTAGGCATTATGCCAATTTTTGAGAAACATCATGAACTTTAGTATAAAAGGCATAAGATACAAGTATATTCAACATAAAGCCATTACAACACATTAGAAACTTCACCTTAAGTAACACTAAGCTATACTTGTGCAATGTAAGAATATCATCCCATACTACTATTCCTACTAAGTACCACTTTGAGGCCACCATAGACTAACTTACCATTATTCATACTCATCTTTAGTCAATACTCTTGCATAAGGAACATTCACATTTAATAAGTCATGACAAGGAAAGCAACTCATAAAGACAATCCAAGTTAAACATTCATCATTTCATTTAGCCTTTAAGTCAACATTCTCATTAGCATCATTATAAGCACATTCATTTCATTTAACATTATGACATTAGAGAAACACACCATAGCCCTCTCAAAACCTACTAGTGCAATGCATGAATGGCATCACATACTACCACCCACACTTCATAGAACTTCTTGAGTAACCATAGTACCTAACTCATATCCTTGATCATAAACATTATAACATAAAGGAACACATCATGACTACTCTAAAAGCCTACTTGTGCAATGCATGGATGAAGTCCTATACCCCCACCCACACTAAGTAGTGCATTCTTGAGAAGCCATAGTTCATTATCATTCTTTGTGGGGGTAAAGCCTTAACCGACATAGACCATGTGAGCAATTCATGGAATCCCAATGTTACCCACACCGAATAAAGGATTCCTACTTGCCTAAGGTAGGACCGTTAACATTTAGCTTAGGTGGATCCACTAGCTATAAACCTATGTGGGCACATAGTTATGGGATAGGGAGATTGCTACTAGATACCCCGCCTTAACTCACGGATGAGCATCCATCTCAAGAGATTGCTACAGATACCCTGCCTCAACTCACAGATGAGCATCCATCTCAATTCATATCCACTCGGTGCTTAGCATTATTCCCCACGGGGTACTTAACTTTCATTACTTTAGTTCATTATTATGAGATAGGAGATTGCTACTAGATACCCCGCCTCAACTCATGGATGGGTATCCATCTCAAACCCATCATTCATTCATTAGATAGTTCATAGATTCAAAGATGAGAGTAGCCTTTCAACTAAGAATCCCCATATTGTGAGAAAGTCCTTTCACAATATGTCTTTATCATCCATTATTGTACAATTGAAAATAGCCTTTCAATCAACACATCATCATTAACATAATCATAGAAACTTCATTCATTCTTCATTCATGAGTGTGTGTTTATGAGAATAACCTTTCAACAAAACCACCATTGCATTATAGTCATGATCACATTACTTTCATTGAAATCACAAAGCATATACATAATTCTCATAGCAATGTATAGGTTCTTCATTCATAGCCCTTCAAGAACCCTAATCACAATTCATGATTCACATCTTGTATCACTATTCTATACATGTATATTCACATATTTCAATTAGATTAACTACTACATGCATAATTCGATCACAATCCACCCACATCAATCATCACCTACATTTTCAGGTCTAATTTGACAAAATAGGGGAATTCATGGATTCATAGGTAATTCATCTTAAAAACAGCAGTAATTCATCAAATTGATCATAATACACATTGAAATCGTTTTGAAAGTGAATCCATGCCATAGATTGAAAACCCTAGGTTTTGGGGGATTTTGGAAACTTTGAAATCATCTTTTGAAGGGGCTCCTTGGATGGAAACTAACCAAGGATGAATACTACCATACCTCAATTGAAGAAACTCCATGAAATTGAAGAGAAAAGATGAAATCTTGAGCTCCAAACCTTGACTCCTTCTTCTACAATGGTGGTTTCTAGAGAGAATTATTTGGAGGGGACGTAGTTTCTATTTTTGAGTTTAGGGAATAATGAATTGAAAAAGGGTGTTTAATACTTTAAAAAGCCTTAACTAACTCTAAATAATCAATATAATACGTCCCCTAACTTAAATAACCTAAAAAGGAATTTACTAACTTATCCCTCCTAAGGCCGAGATTGGGTAGCAACACAGGTGCCATCCACGCCCTTGGACCTACGTACTGTGGGTGCATTGACGCCCCGTCCTGCAGATCCGTGGATGGTGGCTGCAACTCTTCATTTTGGGGCCTGACCCTTGATGCCTCACCTATGGGGTGTAGGTCCACCTACTGGCCGTAGGTGCCATCCGTAGGTTGCCCTAAAATGGCAGCTTGGGCAGTTTTGGGGAGCTTTGGGGGTTAGGCTTTAGGGTCCTCCTCAAGGACCCTTTGGTTGGTCCTTGGGGAGTCGTACCTTGATGTTTAACCCTTAAACCCCTCAACCCCTCAACCTAAACTCGGGAACTCATTTCTCAACACAAAACCCCATATCAAACTCAACAACATACTTGCTAGGCTCTAGTTTCACCTACTAGTTTTGCGAGTCGTAACAATATCTCCCCCTTGGGAACATTCATCCTCAAATGACACTTTAAACACTTTAGGGAAATAAAGACTCAAGACTAGCAGCCCATCATGCATGAAACATCATACACAATGCACAAAACTAGGAGGAAACATCAATTCCATCTCACACATACTCCATGCAACTCAAGAAAGTAGGAACTACATCTACAAACTCATTATGCATGAAAACTTCAACATTTCTCATATCCTTGGAGGAATTACCTTCTACAACTCAAAGCATGCTCATCATAACATCATAAAGCAATTTATGTAATTACTCCCAAAAGCAAATTTAAGCATGTTCAACAATTCACCTCACGAAGCATTGATGCTTATCGTAACCAATGACACTACCTCCGATTCAAGTGTCTATGATTGTCGATAATATAGTAACCCAACCAAGGATTGGGATCGTCCCAAGGGAGTGGTTTTAGGAATTTATAGAAAAATAAAATTTAGTTCTAACTAGTCGTAGCTAAAGATATTAACGATTAAAACATTTTAAATTAAAGGGGGGATACACAAAAGTGTCAAATATCGATTTGGGGTTTTTGTCACAAGTAAGCTAAAATTAGTAAAATCAACAAGAAAATCTAACAATGAGAGGGGCATTCTTGGGATGTGACCGGAATACGGGTTAATCTAAATTATTGGGTACATGCTTTCGATAGAGAATTTATAGAGTAATACTGACTAGGCTAAGTTATACGTGGGAATAAATTCTCTCTCGAGCAACTTACCCCGTTTCAAATGGGTTCCTCTCGAACACCCACTTGCCGCATGAAGACCAGTCTATGCCTTAACCCACTCACTCTCTCGAGCTGAGTGTTAGGATATGGGACTAGGGCTCACTCTCTCGGGCGGAACCTCATGTCGACTCACTCCTTAGGCCATCAGTCTAGCAGTCTTGGTTTCACGACTTCTCTCTCAAGCAAGCCGAAAACACATGGGTGGACTTGTATTTGCAACTACAAACCAATTAAATTCAACCATAACTACTAGGTGAAATCACCATTAAACTACATTTAATCTATCAACAAGCAAGACCTAACAACAATATTAACCCATATTCGCTAAATCACACCCCAAGAATGGGGTTTTTTAGCCACACATCAAGTGATAGAAATTTATACCTAAATGAGCTTGCATTCAAATGGGTATGAAGATTTAAGTCTTGTTACAGGCCAAGAATGACGAAATCAAGAGACCCAAGTCCAAATCCTTGGAGATGAAATCCTCTTCTTCTTCAAGTTTTCAAAACTCTCTCAAACTCAAAGCAAAAATCAAAAGTATTAAAATTATATTAATTGTTTCTCACCCTAAAAATCTGATACTAAGCTATAACTCTCAATGAGTATTTATAGTTTTCAAAAAATCTGTGCTGCAGCGGACCATTCGATGACATTAGTCGGAATTGTCGAATAACTCGGTGATTTGCCCTTCTTGTGGTTCATCGCCTTTTGTGCTTTGCCTTCAGTGTGTTTGTGTCCTAGATCATTGGGCGGTGTATCTCTGCTTCGCGGAACTGATCGGCGACACGCCGACTGCTCCTTTCATCGCCTTTTGATCCATTTCCTTCAGGGCTTCGTGTACTGGAACAAAGGGTGGAATGTGTCCCTTCGGCGGCTCGCCAAGTGTGATTAGTGAAGCTCATGCTTCAGCTTTTACGTTCTTTTTAGCTTTTTTGTTCCTTTTTGCGCCTAAGTGTCCATGCTTCCACTAAAGCTTCAAATACCTGAAATTTAAGAGTTCTCATTAGATATTAAGATAAAATGAGCATTTGAGGACACTATTTCTATTAAAATAAAGCCCTAAATGAGTCCAATTTGTGGACTCATCAACACCCCAACTTAAACTTTTGCTTGTCCTCAAATAAAAACTCAAGTTCTGCAGGTCAAATAGGATGTCTCAAATAGTGCTACACAAGACTAAATCATGAACATACACAGCAAGACTCAAATTATTCATGTAAAGATCAATTGTGTACTCAAATATTCAAGTTGTGACACACCATTACCAAAGATTTTCATGCTCGCAATACTTGCTACTTGTGCAAGTTCAAGTTCAACAAAAAGTATCTGAATGCCCTCACATAAAGAATGATTACATATTCACACACAGAGGTTAATCAATTCAAGATCAGGAATCAGATGCAATGCTCACACTCACAAAGAGGAACACAATGCATGTTTTCAACCATAAGCTTGCCCTTATTTTCCAATCGATCTTCGGTTCAGCTCACTCAAGATCAAAAAGGTCTTTCAAAGGATTGTAATGGGGCTGAGTGCAAATGTATGGTCATTTAGACTCAGTGACTTTTTCCTCATGAGATGTGGTATTCTCAAGGCATCCCCTTCTTTTTCTTTATCAATTCTTTTTCTAGTGCTTCTAAGTCATCTTTTTATTCACCTCCATGGATTGCTTGGAAACCCAATTTCTTTTGTACTTTTATTCCACAACTTTTTTTTATGGAGGGTTTCCATTGTTCCGCAACACCATGGGTTAAGGGAGACTTTTCTTGCATTTCTTGACTTCTCCTTTTCCTTTTCACCACACCCCCAACTTAGGCTTTTGGCCTAAGTTGGCTATTCACTAAACCACAAATCAAGAGGATTAGAGGTAGTGGGTCAAGTAAGGTCTAGGGTTCATCAAGGTTCTTCTAAAGAAAGGTAAGGCTCAAAGGGTGTTCAAGAGAGTTTCACATGCTCACGGGTAGGCCACAAAAGAGGTATATTTCAAATTTGGCTCACACTCTTCAAAAGTTGCCTAAGATCATTTCAAGAGCACACCTTACTAAATCAATCAGACTAACGGGGAAAATTCTAGGTTTATTCATGCAAGGTTCAAAGTAAGCTCATCACACAAGGCATTGATACTTAAGTCGAACAAGACCACACACTTTTGCTAGTGTACAACGGTCATTACAAGAGAATCAATTCGATAAATGGCTGATCATAACGAGATGCAAAGAGTTCACATATTGTCTATGCACCTTCATTTTGGCTTTTCGTAGCCGCAAGTTCATGTTTGTTCAATTGAGAGCACCATTCAAGTCATCGGTATTGATCAAAACTGAGACTTGAATTTGTACAAGAACAAGCACTTTCAACAGAAGAGGTGGCTAAAATTTTCAAAAAAAGAAATTTTTTCGGAAGGGTCAAAATCGTTTTGCAATTTTAAATAAAAGGGGCCATAAGCTCGAACATCCACAAAAACAGATAAAACACAATGATACCTCAAAACCCAAATACATAAGCAAAAACATGAGTCACAAATAGCACACAAAACGTGGGCCTCACCCCACCATAAATAAAAGCAATTGTCCTCAAATGCAATGAATAGAATCCAAAATGTAAAATAAAGAAAGACAGATAGGGAGGTAAAAAGGTGATCCTGGCTAATCGGTTGTTCTATCTTTCTGGGTTTCAGTACCCAGAGTGACCTCCAGAAGGAACAACTCCACAACAGGTGCTAAGGAAGCCTGCATAACAACATCATCATGATTGCTTCTATCTTGGTCAGGTTTTTATCTACATCTCCCTCAGTTTCTTCATGCATCTCTTCATCAGTCTTTGCTTTTGACTCAGGATCGGCTATCTGCTTTGCTCTATCCCCATGTCCAGTGGTTGTGTGAGGCATTTAAGGGAAGTCTGGAATATCCACTATTCCAAAGACCATGGACACATCGATGGACTTCAGATGGTCTACATCTTTTCGCAGTTCAGTAATGGCAGCTTTTAAAGCCATCACCTCCTCTGTTGACCCTTGGTTGTGTTCACACACTACTATCCTGGCCTCTAGGGCCTCAATGGTAGTGCTCACACGTGTCACAACATCAATTAGGGCAATCTGGATCATGCCTGGAACAGAGGCCTCTAGACTAGCAGCCCGACGATCAACAGAAAGGGCCAGCTATCCTATTCGGAGTAGGGAAGTCTGTGTGAGTGGAGGCCAGGAAACAACAACAATGGTAGTGAGTCTTGGATACCGTGCAACAATCGGAGAACCTAGAGTATCAACGGGAGTAGCAGTGACAATGGATATACCTGAAGGCTCAGCGACCGGAGCAGGCATATGTGCCTCTGCAGGTAATGATTTTGTGTTTACTAACTCCACCGATGCTGCATTCTTCCTTTCTGCTTGATCCTTAAGGTACTCAGTTTCGATCCTCCGAATAGCAGTAGAGGCTATGGGCATCACTTCCACATCCTTCTTGGCATCTCAAGGCACCCGGGCTTGTTTGCATAATTCTGTGTTCAAGACTGGGAATAGAAGTGAGGTTCGGCTCTGTCTTGCGCGCATGAGTATCTCTGAAGCAATGATTGTACCCAAGTTTATCTGAGTTTCCTCTATGACGCAACCCAGTCAAGCTGCCTTGGCAAGGCGAAGGATCGACTCATTTTGGGACGGCATAATTATGCTGCTGATAAAACCAAACCAGAACCTTGCGGCTATGTTTAGTTCTTTATTTTCAATCGGGACACCTTCCACCGACCACTTTGGAGTCTCATCTGAAATTAGTGGGGCTAACCACTTTTTCATCTCATCTAGTTTCTTTGTTCTGATCAAGTACAGGCAGTGATCCCCAACATTCGTGGACATGCCCAAGACTGTGTTGATTTCCTCACTATCACACTTCACCCTCCTGCCTCTGACAACCACATAGTCAACTTTTTTGAAGGCTGCTGCTAGTTGCTTTTGCTGGGGTATTAGTGCACTATATGCACTGTAGAACTCTCTCACCCAGCTTGGGATATATTGGCCACGGTGATTGGTGAAGATTTGGAACTTGTGATATCTCAGACACTCTATAATCTCTGGGTGCCTGTCTATAACCCCGTCTATGGACATGCATTTTTAGTCCAGAATTGTCTTCAGCCCCTCAGCTTTTACTCGATTTATTGATTTAGGCAGAGGACCTTGAACTGGAGATGCCAATACCATTGCCTGCTCTGGACTTAAAGGTGTAGTAGTGGTAGGATGGAGAGTCCTAGCCATGAATGGATCATTCAGTTTCCTAGTTCGCCCCTGAAATGACCCAAAAAGTTCTTAAAAATGTGCTTAGGAAGTTACCGAAAACTTGATTAGCTATATCTAGAAAAAAATCCGTTTCGTTTTTCAAAAATTTGACTTCATATTCTTGTTTAGGGGGTCAAATTGAGTGGGAAATGGGTCTAACCCAAATTTTAGAGCAACCGTATCAAAATCCGAAATTTCAAATTGAAGCCTTTTTCGAGGGTCAAATTTGGAGGGTCATATCTCCTAGCACACAAATAATTGGGTGGCCCATAACATATCCATGGAAATACCTTTGATTTAGCTACCCAACGCACTTCGTTTCACCTCATTCGGCGTTCGGACGAAGAAGTTATGCCCATTTTCATAAAATCTGTCCGGCAGGAAATGCAATTTCCAGTGAGCGTTTTTACTGTTCACCCGCCTCATTTTTTTTTTAAAGTGTTGGACCATTTTTCCAAAGGGCATATGTTATTTCCTATATAGCATTAGTTCAATTCTCATCTCTAAAACATTTCCCAAAACACCTCTCCCATACTTAGACACATTTTCTCTCAAGTTCTCTCAAGAACCCTAATCCAAAACCTTCCTCAAGATTGAAGAAACTCTTGCTCCAAGTTCCAAGCTTCCATTGAAGACACTCTCAAGACCTTCATAAGAACTCAAGGTATGTGGTGTTGAACTCATGGGTCCTTCCACCCATAGTGCCTAGACTCTATTCTACTCACTAATTCATGGTTTAAGTTAAGATTCATAAATTAGTCTTGTTCTTTGTAATAATTTCCTGCACATTGAATTTTAAACATGAAAAGTGATTGTTTTGAGCATGTGGTGACTCTAGAACTTGAATCTAAATTTGGAATGGATGTGGAGATTTTCATGTGGTATTGTGAGTGTTAAAAGGTGTTGTTGTAGGTTGTTCACTGGTTTGGCTGCATAATTACTACCCTATTTTCCATGCTCTTTGATTCCATTACATGCCTTCAAGGTGTTTGACAAAATGTCCAACTATGGAGAATTGATGAATCGATGCTTTAAAGCTTGAGTTATGAGATATATGGAAATCCAGAGATGTGTTGATGACAAACTAAGCTTGTGTATATGTTCATTCCATACGTGAGATTTCATTAAAGCCTAATGGGAATTTCCTATATAAAGTATTGCATGACCATGCCCGGTCCGGGGGAAAAGAACCGGACAACCATGTGAGAGGTTTATATCTAACCACCTAGGATGCTTGGGGTGTGACCAACATCAACCATGTGAGAGGTTTATATCTCACCACCTAGGATGCTTGGGGTGTGATCAACATCAACCATGTGAGAGGTTTATATCTCACCACCTAGGATGCTTGGGGTGTGACCAACATCAACCATGTGAGGGGTTTATACCTTGCCACCAGGGTGTCCGAGTGTGAACGGCATCCCCCATCCTAAGTTGGGGTTATAGATTGGTTGGATCATGCATACACATATGATATCTACTATTAGTATAGATTTACTTAAACATGTTTTGACTTCACTTTGATCATGCATCCTCATATTGTTATTCATAATGCCTATGAAACTATTTCTTGTATTTCGATTGTGTCCTTGTCTATTGTTGTGTTGCACCCCGCATACTTAGTACATTCCAAGTAATAACGCATATTTTGACTACATGATGTCACCATGTAGGGACCAGAGCTACTCTTGATCCTTCTCTCCATTCACGTGGCTAGTACGGTGCTTATCCGAGTTTGTTGGTGAGTCCTCAATGATTCGAGGGCTATGTTATGTTTCCTACTCCTATGTTTTGAGACTTTAGCTTGCAATTGTATTTTGACTATGAGGGGAGCCGGTAGTATGTCATGGCCCCCGTCCTATCTATGTATGTAGAGGTGTGCGTTGGACAAGTATTTTGTAAATGAGCTTGACTCTTGTTCTATGATGTCATTTTGAAATGGTTTTCCCTTAGCCCCTATTTCCCGTTAATTAATTTTGAATGTACTTCCGCGACCGATGAAGTGTGATGACAGGTTTGAGAGGCTTGTTTGGGGTTCCTTCGGGTTCCTCATTCGCCATGTCACGTCTAGGCCCTAGGCTTGGGTTGTGACAAGCTTGGTATCAGAGCACTAGGTTGTTAAATCCTCGGAGTCCAACACACCGCGTTGAGTAGAGTCCTAATCATGGTTGTGAAGCACGCCACGACTATGAATGGGAGGCTACAAAATGTTTTAGGAAAGGTTTCCCTTCTTCATGTTCTATGTCGTGCTTAGAGTGCAATAAGGTGATTCCTCCCTAACGCTTGTTCTTTGGATTGCTAGATCATCATGCCAAACATGAGGGGAAGACGGACCCGATCACCGGAAGAGCCACCCACCAATGGTGAGTTCCGTGATGCACTCACCATGCTTGCATAAGTGGTAGCTAACTATGTGCAACAAGGAGCCCAAGCTCCTCGAACTACCACCCCGGGGGAAAGGGTGAGAGATTTCATGAGGATGAACCCTCCGGTCTTCCATGGTTCAAAGGTGGATGAGGACCCGCAAGAGTTCATCGATGAGGTATGCAAAATCTTGACCATTATGGATGTTGGTGCTTGTGAGAAGGCAGAATTGGCGGCCTACCAACTCAAGGAGCTATGAGTGTGAGGGAGTATGCCCTCAAATTTGTCCAACTCTCCAAGTATGCACCTCACTTGGTGGCCGACTTTAGGTCGAGGATGAAAAAATTTGTGATGGGTGTATCCGACTTGGTTAGTGAGGAGTGTCGGTCCGCTATGCTCATTGGAGATATGGATTTGTCTCGGTTGATGACTTATGCCGAGCAAATGGAGGAGGAGATATTGAGGATGAGAAGGGGGCACGAGGCCAAGAGGGCCCGATTGGAGAACAGGTTCCCTAAGGGAGCTAGATTTCATCAAGGCCGTGGAAACCCTCATGTCAACCGGGGATTTGCTATCAATGTTCCTAGACCTCAAGGGGGAGGTGAAGTGGGTTCTATGGATGTATGGCTTAAGTGTGGGAGGAAGCATGGTGGTCCTTGCATGAAGGGTTCGGGTGCTTGCTTTGAATGTGGAGAAGTGGGTCATAAGAGGTTTGAGTGTCCCAAGATCCGCAACAAGGTCCGAAGTGCTAACACTACTCCTTTGGGTAGAGGTGCTTCTCAAAGTGGTGCCCCAAGGGAGAATCGATTTTTTGCTTTGCATGGTAGACAAGGTGTTAATGAGACTCCGGATGTGGTGACCGGTATGTTGCAAATCTTTGATCTTGATGTTTATACTTTGATTGATCCGGGTGCCACCCTTTCCTTTGTTACCCCCTTAGTTGCTAGAAAATTTCATGTCGAGTCGAAATTGTTGCATGAGTCATATGAAGTATCTACTCCCATTGGTGTCTCTATTGTTGCTAGAAAAGTGTATAGAAATTGTCCGGTTTGCATATTGAATAAGTTGTTGTCTTGTGATCTTGTTGAGTTGAACATGGTGGATTTTGATGTTATTCTTGGGATGGATTGGTTGCATGCATACTATGCTTCTATTGATTGTAGGACTCGTAAAGTCAAGTTCCGATTTCCTAATGAACCCATCCTTGAGTGGGAGAGCCGGGATGTTGTGGTGAAGGGGAAATTCATTTCTTGCATTAAAGCCCATAGGTTGATTTCCAAAGGGTGCTTCTACCATATTGTGAGAGTCAATGATGTGGAGTCTAAAGTCCCTCCTATTGAGTCTATTCCGGTTGTTAATGAGTTTCTAGATGTCTTCCCAGAAGACCTTCCCGGTGTCCCTCCCGAAAGGGAGATAGATCTTGGGATAGACCTCCTTCTCGATACTCAACCTATTACTATCCCCCCTTACTGTATGGCCCCGGCGGAGTTGAAAGAGTTGAAAGAGCAATTAAAAGATTTGTTAGAGAAGGGGTTTATTAGACCTAGTCATTCTCCCTGGGGTGCTCCGGTTTTGTTTGTGAAGAAGAAAGATGGGTCTCTTAGAATGTGTATTGATTATCGACAACTTAATAGGGTCACCGTCAAGAATAGGTATCCTCTTCCAAGAATTGACGATTTATTTGACCAATTGCATGGGGCTAGTCACTTCTCTAAGATTGATCTTCGGTCAGGGTATCATCAAGTGAAGGTGAGGGAGTGTGATATTCTCAAGACGGCCTTTCGTACTAGGTATGGGCACTATGAGTTTGTGGTGATGTCTTTCGGGTTGACTAATGCTCCGGTTCTCTTTATGGATTTGATGAATAGGGTTTTCAAACCCTACCTTGATTCTTTTGTGGTGGTGTTTATAGATGACATCTTGATCTATTCTCGGGGTGAGGAAGAGCACAAGGGTCACTTGAGGGTTGTACTCCAAAGATTGAGGGAAGAGAAGTTGTACGCTAAGTATGAAAAGTGTGAGTTTTGGTTGAAGGAAGTTGCTTTCCTAGGCCATGTGGTGTCGGGGGATGGTATTAAGGTGGATCCTAAGAAGACTGATGTTATTAGGAATTGGCCTAGACCTTTGACCTCGTCGGATATAAGGAGTTTCTTGGATTTAGCGGGTTATTATAGGAGATTTGTGGAAGGGTTTTCTTCTCTTGCTTCTCCTATGACTAAGTTGACTCAAAAGAAGGCTAAATTTGTGTGGTCGGATGAGTGTGAGGAAAGCTTCCAAACTTTGAAAGAAAGGCTTGTGTCCGCTCCTATTTTGTCACTTCCGGATGGGTTAGAAGGTTTTGTTGTTTATTGTGATGCTTCCCGTATTGGTTTGGGTTGTGTGTTGATGCAAAGTGGTAAGGTTATAGCCTATGCTTCTAGGCAACTTAAGGTTCATGAAAAAAATTACCCAACCCATGATCTTGAATTGGCCGCCGTGGTTTTTGCTTTAAAGATTTGACGTCATTTTTGTATGGGGTGCATGTTGATATCTTCACCGACCATAAGAATCTCCAATATGTGTTCACACAAAAAGATCTTAACTTGAGACAAAGGAGGTGGTTAGAATTCCTTAAGGATTATGATATGAGTGTTCACTATCATCCGGGGAAAGCTAATGTGGTGGTGGATGCATTGAGTAGAGTGTCCATGGGTAGCTTGGCTCATGTGGAGGAAGGTAGTAAAGAGTTGGCTAAGGAGGTCCATCGGTTGGCTAAATTGGGAGTTAGGTTAGAAGGGGTGGATAGTGGAGGAGTAGTTGTTGTTGATGGTTCAAGGTCTTCCTTGGTTGATGAGGTGATAGTCAAGCAAGATCTTGATCCTTCTTTGGTAGAATTAAACGCTTCGGTGAGTAGTGGTAAGGTGGAGGTTTTCTCCCAAGGGGGAGATGGTGCCCTTAGGTACCAAGGTAGATTATGTGTTCCTTGTGTGGATGGTGTGAGGGAAAGAATCCTTGATGAGGCTCATAATTCTTTTTATTCTATTCATCCGGGGTCAACAAAGATGTATAGAAACTTGAGGGATGTGTATTGGTGGGGCGGTATGAAGAAGGACATTGCAAAATTTGTTTCGGGTTGCCATAGTTGTCAACAAGTCAAGGCCGAACATCAAAGGCCGGGTGGCCTAACTCAAGACATTGAGATACCTACTTGGAAGTGGGAAGAAATCAACATGGATTTTGTAGTGGGCTTACCCAAGGCTAGAAGAGGCTTTGATTCGGTTTGGGTGTTGGTTGATCGGATGACAAAGTCGGCTCATTTCCTACCAGTTAAAACTACTTACGGGGCTGAAGAGTATGCCAAGTTGTACATTCATGAATTGGTAAGGTTGCATGGGATTCCTTTGTCTATCATCTCGGATCGTGGTGCCCAATTCACTTCTCACTTTTGGAAGTCATTCCAAAGGGGTCTTGGTACAAAGGTAAAGCTTAGCACGGCCTTCCACCCTCAAACGGATGGCCAAGCCGAAAGAACAATTCAAACCTTGGAGGATATGCTTAGAGCTTGTGTATTGGAGTTGAAAGGTAGTTGGGATGATCATCTTCCTTTGATTGAATTTGCATACAACAATAGTTATCATTCTAGTAACGGTATGGCTCCTTTTGAGGCACTTTATGGTAGACGGTGTAGGTCACCGGTTGGGTGGTTTGAAGTTGGAGAGGTGACCTTGTTGGGTCCGGATCTGGTCATGGATGCTCTTGAGAAGGTAAGGATGATTAGGGAGAGGTTGAAAACAGCCCAAAGTCGTCAAAAGTCTTATGCCGATGTGAGGAGACGGGATCTTGAATTCAAAGTGGGTGATTGGGTTTATTTGAAAGTTTCTCCAATGAAAGGTGTGGTTCGTTTTGGTAAGAAGGGGAAATTAAGTCCTAGGTATGTCGGTCCTTATGAGATAATAAGAAGGGTTGGTAAAGTAGCCTATGAGTTGGGGTTGCCCAAGGAGATGGAATTAGTTCATCCGGTATTCCATGTATCGATGTTGAGGAAATGTGTTGGTGATCCTAACGCTATTGTACCTCTTGAGGTTGTGGGTGTTGTAGAAGATAATTTGACGTATGAAGAAGTCCCTGTTCAGATCTTAGATAGACAAGTTAAAAGGTTGAGGAACAAAGAAGTGGCGTCCGTTAAGGTGCTTTGGAGAAATCAACAGGTGGAGAGTGCTACTTGGGAGGCCGAAGCGGACATGCAAAGACGTTATCCTTATCTATTCAACTCCACTCAAGCCTAAGGTATTAAATCAAGTCCTTTGTACTCCATTGAGTCTTACATTTCAGCCCCTGAATCATTAATGTGCATATATGTTTAAATTGATGAGTTATGGATGCTTTACACTAAGTTTTGAAATCTTGAAGTGATGTTTAAATAAAATTTTTGCATTCATGTTGGGGCTGATATGTTCTTACTAAGTCTTGCCTTGTACGTCTCTTCCACATTCGGGGACGAATGTACCCAAGGGGGAGATATTGAAATGACCCAAAAAGTTCTTAAAAATATGCTTCGGAAGTTACCGGAAACTTGTTTAGCTATATCTAGAAAAAAATCCGTTTCATTTTTCGAAAATCCGACTTCATATTCTTGTTTAGGGGGTCAAATTGAGTGGGAAATGGGTCTAACCCAAATTTTAGAGCAACCGTATCAAAATCCGAAATTTCCAAGTGAAGCCTTTTTCGAGGGTCTACTTTGGAGGGTCATATATCCTAGCACACATATAATTGGGTGGCCCATAACATATCCATGGAAATAAGTTTGAGTTAGCTACCCAACACACTTCGTTTCACCTCATTCGGAGTTCGGACGAAGAAGTTATGCCCATTTTCGTAAAATCTGTCCGGCAGGAAATGCAATTTCCAGTGAGCGTTTTTACTGTTCACCCGCCTCATTTTTTTTTCTAAGTGTTGGACCATTTTTCCAAAGGGCAGATGTTATTTCCTATATCGCATTAGTTCAATTCTCATCTCTAAAACATTTCCCAAAACACCTCTCCCATACTTAGACACATTTTCTCTCAAGTTCTCTCAAGAACCCTAATCCAAAACCTTCCTCAAGATTGAAGAGACTCTTGCTCCAAGTTCCAAGCTTCCATTGAAGACACTCTCAAGACCTTCATAAGAACTCAAGGTATGTGGTGTTGAACTCATTGGTCCTTCCACCCATAGTGCCTAGTGTCATGTCCCGCCACTGACCGAGCCAAATCTTACAGCCAAGAAGGCGTAGAGGTTTCTAGAGTCAAGTAGAGAACTCTAGAATGCCTTAGACATTTCAAGAAGGCCTTGGAGAATTCTAGGCTATGTAGAACTCTCTAGAAAAGGGGCCAAAGTGTAAATATCTTAGGGACTTCTCATGTAAATATTAATTACACTTTAGTCCTTAGGAAGTAGTATAAATAGAGGTGCCACTCATTTGCAAAGGCATCACTCAAGTGTAAGCAATCTTCCAAAGCTAATACAAAAGCCTTCTTCCAAAACTCTCTCTTTGTTCTTTCTAAGTCTTTCCTTAAGCATTCTCTTAGCGATCTAAGTCTTAAAGGCTTCCTTGAGTTTACAAGATCTTGAAAGAATAGTGAGTAAATTGTCAAGGGCCGCACGGAACTTTAGCCAACACTCTAAGTCCGTGATAACGTGGTATCAGAGCAAAGGTTGATACTAAGCAAATGGCAACAGAAGAAGACGTGAACGCCGCCAGCACCACCAACGTCCGTCCTGATGGAGGAAAGAAGTCCCGAAAGGGAAAGAAGCATCAAAAGAGTCCTGAGGAAATGTTGCTGGATCCCACACCAAGCGAGGCGCTGACATCTCATCCACCCTCAACCACCGAGGCCAGTGACGTTGAACACGGCGAGGAGGCCATCGACGTCACCGCAGGAGAAGAGTGGGTCTCAAGGGTTGAAGTGGCCAGGCAGGCCGTGGAGATATTAGGCCGGCGCATGAACGTGGCCGATGGCAAATTCAAGACTTTTGAAGACTTCACCCTCGAGGAGACCGAAAACATCCGAAAGGAGTTGGAGGGACGCCAGCGGGCCGAGTTCGAAATGAAGGAGGCCATCACTTCCTTGGAGTGCCGACTCATGGAGGCATTGAACACAATTGAAACCATGAAGGCCGAAATGAGGACACTCAAGGAAGGCATAGAAGCTGGAGGATCGGCATCACCCGACCGTGATAGGGAGGCCAGGGTCGAAGCTCCCAAGCCACCTATGTTTAAGGGCATCCGCGATGCTCAAGAGGTGGAGAATTTCTTGTGGCACTTGGAGAATTACTTCAAGTGTAGTCGGGTGAAGAGTGATGAGGCAAAGGTCAACACTGCCGTGTTGTATCTCTCAGAGATGGCCATGCTGTGGTGGAGGCGTAAAGAGGCCGAGATAGGGAAGGGGACGTGCACCATCAATACGTGGGAGCAATTCCGCGAAGAATTCAAGAAAGCCTTCTTCCCTAACAATGTCATATATGAGGTTAAGCGCAAGTTCAGGGAACTGAAGCAAACAAGAAGCATTCGGGCGTACATGAAGGAGTTCACAACTCTAACGCTTCAGATCCCCAACCTCACGGACGAAGACATGCTGTTCCACTTCATGGACGGGTTGCAGAATTGGGCTAAGACGGAGTTGGAGCGGCGACAGGTCAAGACCTTAGACGAAGCCATCACGCAGGCCGAGTCTTTGACAGACTTTAAGCATGATCGGCATGACAAGGCAAAGGGCAAGGATGCAAGGAGTAGTCATGCCAAAGGTGGGGAAGACCGTGGCCGAGGCAAGGAGCAGCAGGCACACCCTAAACAACACGACCCCCACAAGCCGGATAGTAGACGGTTTGTGCGCCAGAACTACACGGAGAAGAAGGCACAGACCGCTAAGGGAGATGGATGCTACATATGCGGAGGACCACACGGCTATGCCAGGTGCCCAGAGATGAAGAACCTTGGTGCCATCCTACGCGAACGGAAGGAGAAGGAAGCACAGGGGCAAGGGCAAGACGTGGGCACGACGCAGTTAGGCATGGTTGGACTATGCGGGGCGATAGCCAAGCAGACAGAAAAGCCAGGAGACTTCAGCACGCAGTATGTAGACATCTCCATTAATGGACGGATAGCTCGTGCCATGGTGGACACTGGGTTAGAAGCAAACATCATGACCAAGGCGGCGGCAGAGAGGTTAGGGCTGAACTATGTTCCCAGCAACACCCGCCTCAAGACGGTCAATGCACCACCGACCCCCGTGTGCGGAGTCGCCCAAGGAGTGAGCATCATGTTGGGAGAGTGGCGAGGTAAGACCAACTTCACCGTCGCTCCTTTGGATATCTTTGATATTATTCTTGGGCAGGAGTTCTTCTAACAATGCCATACTATGATCGACCCTTACCTCCAACGACTCATGGTCATGGAGCGGGGAGGATCATGCATGGTACCTCTAGTTAAGGTACCTAAGAAGGAAGGACATGCCCTCCTATCGGCCATGCAGATCGTGAAGGGCCTGAAGAAAGGAGAACCGACGTTCCTAGCCACCATTGCAAGCTCAGGAGAAGACAATGGTGCTAAGGAGTCCTTGCCACCAGTCATAGAGAAAGTCCTTGAAGAGAATAAGGACGTGATGCCAAACGAGCTGCTAAAGACCCTACCTCCGAGGCGCGAGGTGGATCACAAGATAGAACTGGAGGTTGGAGCCAAGCCACCTGCACATGCACCTTATCGCATGGCTCCACCCGAACTGGAGGAGCTAAGGAAGCAGTTGAAAGAGCTCCTCGAGGCCGGTCACATCCGTCCATCCAAGGCACCTTATGGCGCACCGGTACTGTTCCAGAAGAAGAAGGATGGATCCTTACGCTTATGCATCGACTATCGGGCGCTCAATAAGGTAACTATTAAGAATAAATATCCTATCCCGCTCATTGCAGATTTGTTTGATAGACTTGGACAGGCCAAGTACTTCACGAAGGTGGACCTCCGAAAAGGCTACTACCAAGTGCGCATCGCAGAAGGGGACGAGCCAAAGACAGCGTGCGTGACCAGATATGGAGCATACGAATGGTTGGTGATGCCTTTTGGCTTAACCAACGCACCCGCCACATTTTGCACGCTGATGAACAAGATCTTCCACCCCTACCTAGATCAGTTCGTGGTGGTCTACTTAGATGACATAGTCATCTATAGCAACACCTTGGAGGAGCATGTGGAGCATCTGAGGAAAGTCTTCCAAGTCTTGCGGGAGAACCAACTTTTCATTAAGCGGGAGAAGTGCGAGTTTGCCCAACATGAAGTACATTTCTTAGGCCATATCATCAGCCAGGGCGAACTACGGATGGACGAGGCCAAAATACGAGCCATTCAAGAATGGGAGGTGCCCACTAAAGTGACCGAGCTACGATCATTCCTTGGACTTGCGAATTATTATCGCAGGTTCATAAGGGGTTACTCCGCAAAGGCCGCTCCGCTGACCGAATTATTGAAGAAAAATAAGCCGTGGGTTTGGAGCGCGGAGTGCCAGCTAGCCTTCGAAGGTCTTAAGGCCGCGATAACCGAAGAGCCGGTCCTGACGCTACCCGACTTTTCGAAGACCTTCGAAGTACATACGGATGCCTCAGACTTTGCCATTGGGGGAGTCTTAATGCAGGAGAGACACCCAATAGCATTCGAAAGCCGCAAATTAAACGAGACCGAACGACGCTATACTGTGCAGGAGAAGGAAATGACGGCCATTATACATTGCCTGCGCACGTGGAGACACTACTTGCTAGGCTCCAAGTTTGTGGTCAAGACGGATAACGTAGCCACCAGCTACTTTCAGTCGCAGAAGAAGATCACCCCAAAACAAGCTAGGTGGCAGGATTTTCTAGCCGAGTTCGACTACGTCTTGGAGTATAAGCCAGGGAGAGGCAACGTCGTGGCCGACGCACTAAGTAGGAAGGCCGAACTTGCTGCTATCACGATAGCCCATTGTGATATCTAGGACGCTATCAAAGATGGCATGCAGCATGATCCCGAGGCTAAGAAGCTGATGGAGTTAGCCACTCAAGGAAAGACTAGGCGCTTCTGGGTGGAAGATGGCCTCTTACTCACGACCGGTCGAAGGGTCTACGTGCCGAAGTTCGGGAACATCAGGCGGCAAATAATCAAGGAAAGCCACGACACACCGTGGGCCGGGCATCCAGGGCAGCGAAGAACGAGGGCGCTGATCGAGGCTATCTATTTCTGGGCACGCATGCGGGACGACATCGAGTGCTATGTGCAGACTTGTCTTGTGTGCCAACAAGATAAGGTAGAACAAAAGCATCCGGGAGGATTATTGGAGCCACTACCCGTAGCAGAACGTCCATGGGAGAGCGTAACTATGGACTTCATCACTTCCCTACCCAAGTCCGACGGGTATGGAACCATCATGGTCGTGGTGGACAGGTTTTCAAAGTATGCTACCTTCATACCCGCCACAGCCGGATGCACCGGAAAGGAGGCCGCTCGATTGTTCTTCAAGAACGTGGTAAAGTATTGGGGGCTGCCAAGACACATCATTAGCGACCGAGACCCCCGCTTTACTGGGAACTTTTGGAAAGAGTTGTTCGAAATACTTGGCACAAAACTTCATTTCTCCACAAGTTTCCACCCGCAGACCGACGGCCAGACCGAACGTGTCAACGCCCTGCTGGAGTGCTACTTAAGGCACTATGTTAGTGCGCATCAGAAGGATTGGGCCAGACTCCTAGGCATGGCACAATTTTCTTATAACTTACAAAGGAGTGAGTCCACCGGGCGCACCCCATTTGAATTGGCGACAGGCCAACAGCCCCAAACTCCACACTCTTTACCAGCCGCTTTCGAAGGGAAGAGTTTGGGAGCTTACCATCTTGCCAAAGGATGGGAAGAGTAGCTTGACACTGCCAAGTCCTACTTGGACAAGGCAGCGAGCAAGATGAAAAAGTTTGCCGACCGCAAGAGGCGTCCCACAGACTATAAGGAAGGCGACATGGTCTTGGTGAAATTCAATCCAAGACAGTTCAAGGCACTAAGAGGCGTTCATCAAAACTTAGTGCGAAAATATGAGGGTCCGTTCAAAATCGTTGCCAAGGTGGGCAAGATCTCATACAAGGTGGAGTTACCTCCACACTTCAAGATCCATCCGGTATTTCATGCAAGCGTCCTCAAACCTTACCATGAGGACAAGGAAGACACCAGCCGAAACCAACCCCGCCGGGCCCCCATTACTGTCACTGCCTCGCATGACCGGGAGATTGAAGCCATCATAGATTATCAGGCCAAACGGAAGCGGGGTCAGCAAGCCAGCGCCATGTTCCTTGTGCATTGGAAGGGACAATCTCCGGAGGAAGCCACATGGGAGAAGTATGAAGACTTGTGGCAATTTAAAGACCAAGTCCGGGATTTTCTGCAGCAATGCGCCGCGGTCGTCGCACCATCAGGTGGGGGAGCGTGTCATGTCCCGCCACTGACCGAACCAAATCTTGCAGCCAAGAAGGCGTAGAGGTTTCTAGAGTCAAGTAGAGAACTCTAGAATGCCTCAGACATTTCAAGAAGGCCTTGGAGAATTCTAGGCTATGTAGAACTCTCTAGAAAAGGGGCCAAAGTGTAAATATCTTAGGGACTTCTCATGTAAATATTAATTACACTTTAGTCCTTAGGAAGTAGTATAAATAGAGGTGCCACTCATTTGCAAAGGCATCACTCAAGTGTAAGCAATCTTCCAAAGCTAATACAAAAGCCTTCTTCCAAAACTCTCTCTTTGTTCTTTCTAAGTCTTTCCTTAAGCATTCTCTTAGCGATCTAAGTCTTAAAGGCTTCCTTGAGTTTACAAGATCTTGAAAGAATAGTGAGTAAATTGTCAAGGGCCGCACGGAACTTTAGCCAACACTCTAAGTCCGTGACACTACACTCTATTCTACTCACAAATTCATGGTTTAAGTTAAGATTCATAAATTAGTCTTGTTCTTTGTAATAATTTCCTGCACATTGAATTTTAAACATGAAAGGTGATTGTTTTGAGCATGTGGTAACTCTAGAACTTGAATCTAAATTTGGAATGGATGTGGAGATTTTCATGTGGTATTGTGAGTGTTAAAAGGTGTTGTTGTAGGTTGTTCACTGGTTTGGCTGCATAATTACTACCCTATTTTCCATGCTCTTTGATTCCATTACATGCCTTCAAGGTGTTTGACAAAATGTCCAACTATGGAGAATTGATGAATCGATGCTTTAAAGCTTGAGTTATGAGATATATGGAAATCCAGAGATGTGTTGATGACAAACTAAGCTTGTGTATATGTTCATTCCATACGTGAGATTTCATTAGAGCCTAATGGGAATTTCCTATATAAAGTGTTGCATGACCATGCCCGGTCCGGGGGAAAAGAACCGGACAACCATGTGAGAGGTTTATATCTAACCACCTAGGATGCTTGGGGTGTGACCAACATCAACCATGTGAGAGATTTATATCTCACCACCTAGGATGCTTGGGGTGTGACCAACATCAACCATGTGAGAGGTTTATATCTCACCACCTAGGATGCTTGGGGTGTGACCAACATCAACCATGTGAGAGGTTTATATCTCACCACCTAGGATGCTTGGGGTGTGACCAACATCAACCATGTGAGGGGTTTATACCTTGCCACCAGGGTGTCCGGGTGTGAACGGCATCCCCTATCCTAAGTTGGGGTTATAGATTGGTTGGATCATGCATACACATATGATATCTACTATTAGTATAGATTTACTTAAACATGTTTTGACTTCACTTTGATCATGCATCCTCATATTGTTATTCATAATGCCTATGAAACTATTTCTTGTATTTCGATTGTGTCCTTGTCTATTGTTGTGTTGCACCCCGCATACTTAGTACATTCCAAGTACTTACGCATATTTTGCCTACATGATGTCACCATGTAGGGACCGGAGCTACTCTTGATCCTTCTCTCCATTCACGTGGCTAGTACGGTGCTTATCCGAGTTTGTTGGTGAGTCCTCAATGATTCGAGGGCTATGTTATGTTTCCTACTCCTATGTGTTGAGACTTTAGCTTGCAATTGTATTTTGACTATGAGGGTAGCCGGTAGTATGTCATGGCCCCCGTCCTATCTATGTATGTAGAGGTGTGCGTTGGACAAGTATTTTGTAAATGAGCTTGACTCTTGTTCTATGATGTCATTTTGAAATGGTTTGCCCTTCGTCCCTATTTTCCGTTAATTAATGTTGAATGTACTTCCGCGACCGATGAAGTGTGATGACAGGTTTGAGAGGCTTGTTTGGGGTTCCTTCGGGTTTCTCATTCGCCATGTCACGTCTAGGCCCTATGCTTGGGTCGTGACAGCCGCTCAACCCTCTGTGCTATTAACATATCATCCTTATCAGAACTCACACCTTTGCTCTCAGATTGGTTGGGGTCATTTCCGTAAAAGCCATTACTGTCAGTGTTTGCATTTGATAATTTAAGAGTCTTGTGTTTGCCCTTTCCCTTTTCACCAGTTGTGGAGAGTTTAGCAACCTTGCTTTTGAAAGCATCTGCATCCTTGTTGATTGCAATCCCTTTTGTTTTACCTTGGGGTAACTTGCTTCTACCTGCAACTTTAGATCTAGCCATTTCTGTAAAGAACTCGGAAGAGGTTAAAACAATTAAATTAAATTTAGAGGGGCACAATTGCAGAAAAACTCACCGAATAGATCGGCGAGTCGCCAAGTTACTTTGGTGAGCGGGGTTTTATCCGCCAAGGATACAGTGCAAAAAGGTTCAGGGGTGCAGACAAAGGGCGACCAAGGGAACTTTCGATGAGTCGCCAAATGCTTTTGGCGATCAAAGATTTTTGGCTGAAAGTTACAGAGCCCTCATCATAAGTAGCATGAAATTAAAGGCGAGATGGAGTCTTTTGGCGACCCGCCAAGTGATTCGGTGAGCTCACCTCAGCACGCCTAATGGCCTAAATGCGACGTAGTGAACAACACACGACATAGAATAAAATTACTTGCAATGAGAGTATAAATATCACAATTGAGTGCAGGGTTTGGAGGACCAACCTTTTAGGCAGATTAAGTCAAGACTGTGATGCTAGGTAGCAGGTTAGTATATATCCAAGCACTACTAAAGCAGCTAGAATACTTACAAGGTGCGAAATTCTGAAAATACTAAGTAGGTGTGATTTTGCGAAACTCGAGAGTGAGAGAATATGAAAAAGGTTGAAAGTCAAGACCCTTGGCTTTATAAAAACAATCCAGATCTCATCCATTTGGTGACATTATTTGAATTTACTTCGCTGCTCGGCGATCTGCCGAGTGTTTACCTACCTTGCCGAGTCTTACAAGACTCTCAGTCAAAGTAAGGATCCAAATGGAGATCTTTGTCGAGATCGCCGATCTAGTCGGCGATTCACCAATTGAACTTGTGTAATTCATCATGTCCTCTTCACAAAATTTTCATGCCCAATCCTACATAATCAAAACACCTCTATTTCAAAAATAATATAATTAAAGCAGTTAAGGGTTTTGGGTTACCTCCCAAACAACGCCTTAGTTAACATCGTGGAACGACACAGGTTAACACCTAAACTTCACTTTTGGGGTTAGCCAAAACATCATTTGGCAACCCCCTGCTTTGTTCCTGATGGAGATGAGGCATTACATGACCCAAGAGAGTTTCAATTAGATGGATAGATATAGAGTGAGAACTGCTCATCCGATTTAACACTTCTACATTTTCTCTAATCTCCTCTATCACTCTATCTTGCTCATTTAGCTTATGGATAATGGTTAATATCATTTCCTTGATACATTTATTTTCAATGTCCATAGGTATTCCCTGCTCGTAAGTGGTATGTATTTGCTCTTTTCCTTGGACATCACCTCCAGTTCCTCGACATTTTTGGTCAAGTCATCCATCTGACTGAACAAAATGATCAATTGGTGGTCCTTTTCAATATCCTTGTTGGTTTTAGCCACGAGGTCAAGGATTTTGGCTGCGGTTTCATAGGAGTATCTCCCAAGGACACCTATGATAAGTTGATTGAGTAATCCTCTGTTTCTGGGATTTAGACCCCTATAGAAACAATCTAGTAGAACTAAATCGGGAATCTCATGAGTCGAGCATTGTATCAATAGTGTTTTAAACCTTAGACACGACTCATGAAAAAGTTCTCCTTCTAGATTCTTGAAGGTCAGGATGCTATCTGTCAACCTCAGCACTTCTACTGGGAGGTGCTCCATTGGTTCACCATCTCCATCATGTATACTCATGATCCTGTCTCAACACACAAACAAGCTAGACAAAACTAAAAATTAGGTTATTAAACTACGACTTAAGAAGAACGACAATTCTACTAATCTAAAATTTTTCAAATAACACCAATCCTCGGCAGTGGCGCCATTTTGATGCTTATCGTGACCAATGACACTACTTATGTTTCAACTGTTTACGATCGTCAATAATATAGTAGACCAACCAAGGGTTGGGATTGTCCCAAGGGAGTGGTTTTGAGAATTTATAGAAAAATAAAATTTAGTTCTAACTAGTCGTAGGTAAAGATATTAATGATTAAAAACATTTTAAATGAAAGGGGGAGACACAAAAGTGTCAAATATCGATTTAGGGGTTTTGTCACAAGTAAGCTAAAATTAGCGAAATCAACAAGAAAATCTAACAATGAGAGGGGGATTCTTGGGATATGACCTGAATACGGGTTATTCTAAATTATTGGGTACATGCTTTCGATAGAGAATTTATAGAGTAATAGTGACTAGGTTAAGCTATACGTGGGAATACATTCTCTCTCGAGCAACTTACCCCATTTCAAATGGGTTCCTCTCGGACACCCACTTGCCGCATGAAGACTAGCCTACGCCTTACCCCACTCACTCTCTCGAGCTGAGTGTTAGGATATGGGACTAGGGCTCACCCTCTCGGGTGGAACCTTATATCGACCCATTCCTTAGGCCATCAGTCTAGCAGTCTTGGTTTCACGACCTCTCTCTCGAGCAAGCCGAAAACACATGGGTGGACTTGTATTTGCAACTACAAACCCATTAAATTCAACTACAACTACTAGGTGAAATCACCATTAAACTACATTTAATCTATCAACAAGCAAGACCCAACAACAATATTAACCCATATTCGCTAAATCACAGCCCAAGAATGGGGTTTTTTAGCCACATATCAAGAGATAGAAATTTATACCTAAATGAGCTTGCATTCAAATGGGTATGAAGATTTAAGTCTTGTTATAGGTCAAGAATGAAAAAATCAAGAGACCCAAGTCCAAATCCTTAGAGATGAAACCCTCTTCTTCTTCAAGTTTTCGAAACCCTCTCAAACTCAAAGCAAAAATAAAAAGTACTTAAATTATATTAATTGTTTCTCACACTAAAAATCTGATACTAAACTATAACTCTCAACGAGTATTTATAGTTTTCAAAAAAATTGTGCTCCATCGGACCATTCGACGACATTAGTTGGAATCACTGAATGACTCGGCGATTCACTCTTCTTCTGGTTCATCACCTTTTGTGCTTTGCCTTCAGCGTATTTGTGTCCTGGATCATTGGACAGTATATGTTTTCTTTGCAGAACTAATCGGCGACATGCCGACTGCTCCTTTCATCTCCTTTTGATCCACTTCCTTCAGGGCTTCGCGTACTGGAACAAAGGGCGGAGTGCGTCCCTTCGGCGATTCACCAAGTGTGATTGGCGAAGCTTAGGCTTCAACTTTTACGTTCTTTTCAGACTCTTTGTTCCTTTTTGCGCCTAAGTTTCCATGCTTCTACTAAAGCTTCAAATACCTAAAATTTAAGAGTTTTCATCAGATATTAAGATAAAATGAGCATTTGAGGACACTATTTCTATTAAAATAAAGCCCTAAATGAGTCCAATTAGTGGACTCATAAAGCATATAGGAAACTCATACTTAATGCATATCAACATGAGGAACATAAATTATAAAAACTCATTTTCTCATTAAACATGAATTCATCACGAACATGCATAACATAAGGAGACCATGGAAACACATAATCACACATGACTCCAAAACATGAAACAAGCCATAAGGAACTCTTGGTCTCAAGCTTGAATAGGAATAGAAGGAAGTTATAGGGATATCAGAACTCTCAACAACCTTACTTTCTAAACATACCATCTCCCCCTTGGTAGTTAACTCATACTAAGGCTAACATGAAAATAACATAAGGACCTTAATAAAACATTTACAACTTTAAGGAACTATCAACATACCGGTGCCTTTATCCGGAAGGGCTCCTTTGTCCTCTCTAGACCGGAGTGCATAGAAACGACCATAATTTGGAGGAATAGGAACCGTACCATTATGAGAAGCTTGCTTGGCCTCTCTTCCTTTTGCCGAGAGTGTTGGGCAATCTCTCATCTTATGACCCTTCTTTCCACACCCAAAGCAACCATTCGTACCGGCAAGGCACTTACCCAAATGTTGCTTCCCACACACTTTGCACATGTAGATCTTTCAAAAGAAGAACACCTCCATTTCCTCCTTGAGAATTAGGGTTAGATACCCTATCCTTGTTGACCATTGGGGAATCTTGGTTGTAGGACCTCTTTTTGGACCTTGGTTGACCTTGTTCATCGGACCTAACTCTTTTTGCCTTCTTATTCATTTTCTTGAGTTTCGTCTGCTCAATTTGTTGAGAATATACCATGAGCCTTGAAATATCCATGTCATGATGAAGCATGGTCGTACGACATTCTTCTTTAACCAAACCGGACACTCCCATCACAAATTTATTCATTCTAGCCCTCGAGTTTGCCACCAAGGTTGGAGCATATTTGGATAATTGGGTGAACTTGAGAGAATACTCTTTCACACTCATATCCCCTTGTCGAAGGTTCATGAATTCTATCAACTTTTGTTCCCTCAACTCTAGGGGGAAAAACCTATCAAAGAATGCTTCTTTGAACAACTCCCAATTTATGGGACCCGCTCCTCTTAGCCTCTCATCCTTCCATTATTCATACCAAATTTGAGCTACATTTTTAATTGGTAGGCGGCTAGCTCCGCCTTCTCCTCAGAAGACACCCCCATGGCACCAAGTATGTTGCAAACCTTATCAGCAAACCTTTGGGGATCCTCACACATAATGGAACCAAGGAACTCGGGGGGGAGGGTTCATCGTAGAAAAATCCTTCAATCTCGAAGCCATAGTACTCACATTAGGATTCACACGAGGTTCAACATCCCTAGTTGCTTCAACCGTCATAGATTGTGTAACGACCCGAGAGCACCCCCTAGTCGTTACCGGCGTATTTGACATCGAAGAGGTCTTATACAAGCCCTTAGCATTCGTCATAGCATGTATCATAGAATAAAAATTGCGGAAAATTTAAAACTTTTACTTTGGAATTTCAACTTCACTTCATATATGAAAAATAGAATCTAACTTCGTCACAATGCACCATCTAGACATTGAAGTATCGAAAATGGGACTTAGCCCTTACATCAATAAGAAGTCTTGAAAATAGGATGTACAACAATGTCTTTCAACATAAGCAAAGAGCTAAACATAGAAGCTAGATCATAGGGTCTTGTCCTTGGACTTGAGGACTCACCAACTTGGGGAAGCAACTCCAAGTGTCTTGAGAAGTAAGCTTGAATCCTCAACGGCCCGAACCTAAATGTTTGGGAAAAGGGAGAAAATATGGGTTAGTACAACACACGTACTAAGTATGGCAACTATGCATAAAAACCATTGAAACATGCACAAAAGGACATTTTTGTCAAAACATGCTTTTTGCCAAGTAAATCCAATATGCACACAAATTAAGTATCATAGTCCAAACCAACATAATATCATCCCAACATGTAGACAACCCTATCAATACTAGTGCAATGCAAAGAATAGAACCCCATAACCCTATTCAAAGCCAAGTATCACATTAAGCAACCTACTTCATGCATACATTCATAAGATCATATTTCATCATAACTTACCATATTCATAATGATCATACATAACATAACTTCAACATACATAAGTTGTAATCATCATAATCATAAGAGAACACTACTACGACCATACCTTAGGATCCCACAAGTGCAATGTGCAAGAGAAGTCCCATACCCCCCCTTACACTATGTAGAAACCCTTAAGAAAGCCCTAGTAAGAATTCCCACCTTTAATACCTTCATTTACTTTTACATTAGGGAAATATTGCAATAACCGACATAGACCATGAGAGCTACATGGAATCCGGTGTTCTACTCCTACACCGAAAAGAGAGGGTTAACACTTGCCTAAGGTGTAACCATTTGTACATAGCTATATAGGTGGATCCACTAAGATAGAGTCCTACGTGGGCACATAGTTAAGGGTCAAGGAGATTGCTTCTAGAAACCCTAACTTGCTAAACGTGGGGGTTTCCATCTCATGAGACAACACATACCGTAGGTAATCCGGACTTTCTAAACGTGAGGAAACCCATGTGGGGAGCCGAACTTACTAAACGTGAGACCCTCATCTCATTTACATGCCCTTTTGGTGCTAAGAATCTAATTCCCTTTTGAAATCATCTTTAGTCATCACACAAGTTCACATTAGCCTTTAATAGACCCTTATGTAGACATCTTACCATAATAGCTCATATGTGTTCATAAGTGAGTAACAATCCTTTCACTTTAGAGACACTTAGCAAGTGAGTAAGCCTTTCACTTTACATTACACTATAATCATCAGAACTACCTTTCAATCATATAGCAATCATACCATAATATACATACATACTTCATAGCTAATTCAAGTGTAGAGGGTTAAGGATGAGGAAACTAGGTCATCAACACCACAATAACACATTAGGTATAGCATCATTACAATCTAAGTAATTCACCTTTCATACTTGAGTTCAGAGAAGAACCAACCTTCATACCTTCTTGCCCTTCGTGGGACATGCATACTTCAATTACCAGGCAATTCATAACCAATACATAATACAAGGTAATTCATGAAGTAATAACATAATCAACATCAATATAAGCAATTAACATATTCCCTTCATAGCCTTTCAGGCTTCATTCAAAGACTCAACCCTAATTTCATAGAAATTATACATAACCTAGGGTAGAATCATCATACAACCATGAATTACATAACATCACATTCAATTCATAGCCTTCAATCAATATCCAACACAAACTAGGGTTAGAATTAGGAAAAGAAGGAGAAACATGAGTTTCATGGGGAATTCTTCAAGAAACCACCAATACAACATAATTCATCCATAATTGTTCATATAACATCAATCAAAGTCTTTTTATAACATCAATTTCACTTTAGAAAGAAGACCCACATTTTTGGATTGAAACCTAGAAATTGGAGATTTTGAAATTAATCTTGAAGGGGCCTCTTGGGGAAAGGAATCCCAAGAGTGATAAGCAACCATACCTTATTGATGAATTAACCACGAAAATCCGAGGTTAAACCTTGGAGAGTTGGTCTTCTTCTTGAAGCTCCAATCTTCTTCAATGGAGTCCTTGAGAAGAGAGAGAGAGTAGAGAGAAGGAGGAACTTTAGGTTTAGATCTTTGGGGTTTTGTGTTTGAGTGATAAAAGTGAGGTAACTTGACTTAAAAATCATTATATACACGTCCCCTAAAGTACCCTAAATACCCCTTACTCAAATGGACTCTTTAATGAAGTAAGAAATAGATTTCTGAATTTCTGCATTTTCGTCGCGGAACAAGTCCGCAACGCGGAGCTGTTCCCTGAAGATATTTAGAATTAAATTTCAAGACAGTAGAGTCTGCGACACGACCGCGTCATGAACAAACTTTTTTCTCCTTGGGGGAGCAAGTCCGCGACGCGCCCTTGTTCCCTCAAAGAGCAATTTGCAAGCTGCCTTGGCGAAGGTTGGGGTCCCCCTTAGGGCCCCTTATGGTGGTCTCGGGGTGTCGTATTAGAATGTTTTGACCCTATAAACATATATTTACCTATTTTAACTGTTCTTACAAGATTACACCATCATACGACACTCCCAAACCTGCCCAAAACCTAAGGACACACTAGAACACATTCTTCTCTAGTTTCCGGACATCGTGGTCGTTTCTTGACGTTTAGACTTTTACTCTTCCAAACCAAGTCAATTACATTAGTTTAGGTTTATAAACATCATTTTAACTATTTTTAAGTCATTATTCATAAGGTGAGGCTCTAACTTAAGTAATAGAATTTCTGGGGTGTTACAACTTGGGCTTGAGTTGTTACGGGTTGTGCTTGGGCAGTTATGGCTTGAGTTATCATTTGGATAGTGGTAATAAACTCTTCTAGGGTCACATTTTCAATCAGAGCTTGATTTCCTTGAGGAACTTGAGGCTCTTGGGGACTTGGGGTCTTTGGGGAAGAACTCCCTCATTCACATTCTCCTCTTCCATCCTTCTTGCATTCGCCCTTCTTGTATTCATATCCTATAAACATGAGAGAAGGGTTAGGAAAAGGACTTTCATAGAGCTAAACTCTATGGCACGACTCAAAGAATAATGAAAGAAGTGTAGTTTCATAATGTCTTATAGCCTCTCATTCATAAATGTGGCGCGCTTCACACTATGAACAACACTCTACTCGACGTGGCTTGTGAGATATCAATCCTAAAAACCATCCCAACATCTTGTGCTTTGATACCATGTTTGTTACGACCCGAGCATACACCCCAAAAGTAACACGACATACAAGACTCCGAAGAGCCTCATACAAGCCTCATAACATTCATAACATAAGACATATGAAATAATGTGGAATTTAAAACTTTTCTTTAAATCCATACAATAGAAAACATCATTTAAAACAGCGGAAGTCTATTTGTCTCACATGGCCATCTAAAAACATCTTGAATCAAAAGTAGGGTCATATCCCTTACAATAGAAAGTATAAAAGTATCTAGTACAATGAAAGACATGAAACATCAATAAAGCACTTGTCCTCGAATCCATGAGGACATACCACAAGCTTTGGAAGAACTCAATTCAAGCCCTTTGAACTAGAAAGAATAAACTCAACTGCCGGAACCTACACTTTGTAGAAAAAGGGTAGAAGTATGGGTTAGCACACAAAAATGTACCAAGTATGATAACCATGCAAAAATCATGCTTAAAAAGGACATTTTGGTTGAAAACCATGCATTGTGCCAATTTTTGAGAAACATCGTGAACTTTAGTATAAAAGGCATAAGATACAAGTATATACAATATAAAGCCATTACAACACATTAGGAGCTTCACCTTAAGTAACCCTAAGCTATACTTGTGCAATGTAAGAATAGCATCCCATACTACTATGCCTACTAAGTACCACATTGATGCCACCATAGACGAACTTACCATTATTCATACTCATCTTTATTCAATACTCATGCATAAGGAACACTCACATTTAATAAGTCATGACAAGGAAAACGACTCATAAAGACAATCCAAGCTAAACATTCATCATTTCATTTAGCCTTTAAGTCAACATTCTCATTAGCATCATTATAAGCACATTCATTTCATTTAACATTATGACATTAGAGAAACACACCATAGCCGTCTCACAGCCTACTCGTGTAATGCATGAATATCATCCTATACTACCACCCACACTTCATATAACTTCTTGAGTAACCATAGTACCTAACTCATATCCTTGATCATAAACATTATAACATAAATGAACACGCCATGACTACTCTAAAATCCTACTTGTGTAATGCATGGATGAAGTCCCAAAAAACCACCCACACTAAGTAGTACAATCTTGAGAAGCCATAGTTCATTATCATTCTTTGTGGGGGTAAGCCTTAACCGACATAGACCATGTGAGCAATTCATGGAATCCCGATGTTACCTACACCGAATAAGGGATTCCTACTTGCCTAAGGTAGAACCGTTAACATTTAGCTTAGTTGGATCCACTAGATATAAACCTATGTGGGCACATAGTTATGGGATAGGAAGATTGCTACTAGATACCCCACCTTAACTCACAAATCAGCATCCATCTTAAGAGATTGCTACCAGATACCCCGCCTCAAATCACGGATGAACATCCATCTCAATTCATATCCACTCGGTGCTTAGAGTTATTCCCCATAGAGTACTTAACTTTCATTACTTTAGTTCATTATTATGAGATAAAAGATTGTTACTAGATACCCCGCCTCAACTCATGGATGGGTAGCCATCTCAAACCCAACATTCTTTCATTAGATAGCTCATAGATTCAAATATGAGAATAGCCTTTCAACTAAGAATCCCCATATTGTGAGAAAGTCCTTTCACAACATGTCATTATCATCCATTAGTGTACAATTGAGAATAGCCTTTCAATCAACACATCATCATTAACATAATCATAGAAACTTCATTCATTCTTAATTCATGAGTGTGTGTATGTGAGAATAACCTTTCAACACCACCACCATTGCATTATAGTCATGATCACATTACTTTCATTGAAATCACAAAGCATATACATAATTCTCATAGTCATGTATAGGTTATTCATTCATAGCCCTTCAAGAACCCTATATCACAATTCATCATTCACATCTTGCATCACTATTCTATACATGGATATTTACATATTTCAATTAGATTAACTATTTCATACATAATTTGATCACAATCCACCCAAATCAATCATCACCCACACTTTGAGGTCCAATTTGACAAAATAGGGGAATTCATGGATTCATAGGTAGTTCATCATAAAAAAAAGTAGTAATTCATCAAGTTGATCATAATATAAGACAATAAACACATTGAAATTGTTTTGAAAGAGAATCCATGCCATATATTGAAAACCCTTGGTTTTGTGGTATTTTGGATACTTTGAAATCATCTTTTGAAGGGGCTTCTTGGATGGAAACTAACCAAGAATTAAAACTACCATACCTAAATTGAAGAAAATCCACGAAATTGAAGAGAAAAGATGAAATCTTGAGCTCCAAACCTTGACTCCTTCTTCTCCAATGGTGGTTTCTAGAGAGGGAATTATTTAGAAGAGAGGTAGTTACTATTTTTTAGTTTAGGGAATAGTGAATTTGAAAAAGGTGTTTAATACTTTAAAAAGCCTTAACTAACTCTAAATAATCAATATAAACCGTCCCCTAACTTAACTAACCTAAAAAGGAATTTACTAACTTATCCCTCCTAAGGCCGAGATTAGGCAGCAACAGAGGTGCCATCCACACCCTTGGACCTACGGACCGTGGGTGCATTAACGCCCCATCCTGTAGGTCCATGGATGGTGGCTACAACTCTTCATTTTGGGGCCTTACCCATGATCCCCCACCTACGGTGTGTGGGTCCACCTACTAGCCGTAGGTGCCATCCGTAGGTGGCCCTAAAAAGGCAGCTTGGGCAGTTTTGGTGAGCTTTGGGAATTAGGCTTTTGGGTCTTCCTCAAGGACCCTTGGTTGGTCCTTAGGGAATCGTACCTTGATGTTTAACCCCTAAACTCCTCAACCTAAACTCGGGAACTCATTTCTCAACACAAAACCCCATATTAAACTCAACAATAGACTTGTTAGGCTTTAGTTTTACCTACTAGTTTTCTGAGTCGTAACACACCCCGTATTCAAAATGGGCCATATAGAAGCTTTCCAGGTATTGCAGGCACCAGACCACGTCGGCCACCCACGGTCCGTAGAGTGGACCATGGACTATAGGTGTGGTCCCTGGTTGGGCTGCCCAAACACTTGTCTGAGGGTCCAGGACCACGACCTGACCAACAGACCGTTGGTGAGACAACGGTCCGTGGTTTGAGGCCCCAAAAACATAGTCCAAGACCATAATCCATGGGTGTACAGGATGGACCATAGGTCCATCCATGGTCCGTCGATGGTGAGCCGTAGGTCGTCAGCTGTCAATTATTTTTAGTGGCAGTTGGGTCTTTTCCTAATTAATTAGTTCCTATACTACGTCATTTTACCTAAGTTTAGGACTCCTATATAAGTCTTTTTACCCCAAAATTCTCCCTATTTAATTCATTCTTTCAAATTCACAAAAGAATCCCAAATTCCTCTCAAATATTCTCTCTCTAGAACTTGAAGAAGAAGAAGAAGGATTCACCAAGGATTTCAAGCTAAGGTGCCAATTTCTCCATTGCAGGCTAGTATTTGGATTCAAGGTATGATAGTTTTCATCCATGGATTCCTTCCATCCATGGAGTTCTTAAATTCCTCTATTTCAAAAGGTAGAATTACCCGTAGCTAGGGTATTCTTCAATTACCATGGGTTCTTATGATTATTTATTTGGATGATTGAATTATGATCTTCTAAGCATGAATTGACGATTTATTATGATTTTATGATGTTTTAATCTATGAACCCATGTAATCCCCATGTTTTCAAGTTATGAACTATATGTTATGGGATTTTGATCTTAAACGAAGAGTTTGATGAAATCGAGCATGTATTACTAGTTTTACCTGAATTTATGAAGAAATGCATATATAACCTATGTTTTATAAGTATTGAAGATTGAAAGTAGGTTTTGAGCTCAAGGAGGTAAAATATGCAATTTTGCATTTTCTTATGAAATCTATGCAATTGTTTTAAGGATGCTTTGAGAGTAAAGTATCAATGATGATGTTGTTGTTGTGTTGTTCAAAGGACATTCTCATAAACACATAACTAGCATGATGTGAAAGGTATTCTCACATAGAAATGATTCTTAGGTTGAAGGACTTTCTCACCTAATTGAATCAAACACAAGGAGCTATCTTAATGAAACTAGCTTGAATTGGTAGTCCAAGGGGCAACTTTTCATGAGTAATGAAGTCAAGTAAGAAATGACTATTCTGTGGGAATTTATGCGTAGTACGGAATGGATATTGAATATGAGATGGAAGGTCTCACGTAGTAGAGTCCGGGTTTCCAATGTAATCTCATGAGATGGGAGCCCTTACGTAGTAGAGTCCGGGTTTCTAGTAGCAATCTCCTTATCCAATAACTATGTGCCCACATAGGTTGATTATCTAGTGGATCCACTTAGTCTAGAAGTTTAAGGTTTTACCTTAAGCAAGTAGAACAATCCTTTTCGGTGTGGGAGACACCTGAGGATCATGTTATAGCTCTCATGGTCTCAATGTCAGTTAAGGCTATTTCCCCACAACAAGATAATAATGAACTAAGATATGCTTAAAGAAGTATCTCATAGTGTTCAAAGATTTTAAAGAAGTTAGCTTGCATTGACCATGATTTATGACTTATGTTTTATAACTCTTTCATATGATGTTTTAGTTGGTCAATTGCATGTCATGAAATGAAATGTCCCTTTTTAGCATGATTTAAATGTTTTATGCATGGCTATCATACTTGGTACATTATTTTGTACTAACACATACTCTTTCCTACATTTTCCCCAAATGTAGGGTTCGATATTCAAGGTGCTCAGTTTCGTGGCTAGTAGGTGATTTGATTGATTCCCAAGCTTTGGTGAGTCCTCATGCTTCGAGGATGGAGTTTATTGTTTTCAGTTTCATTCATGTATTTCTCTTTTGAACATGATGTATGGGCTAGGCCCAATTTCATTCTATTGTAATATATAGCTATGATGAACATGAGTCTAGACTTCTGCTTTTCGTTTTATGAAATATTTTGGACTCGGACTATTGTTTTACTATTATTGTTCTATTTCTTATTTTATGAGAGCTTAGTGGCTTGTATAGAGTCCTTCGGGGTTCTATACACCATGTAACATTTAGGGGGGGTACCCCTGGATCGTGACAACTTGGTAATCAGAGCACAAGGTTTAGAATGGACTTAGGATGTCTCATAAGCCACATCTAGTAGAGTCTTGCTCATGAGTGTGAAGCGTGCCACATTTATGAATGAGAGGCTACAAGATGATTATGAAACTCCACTTCTTTTATTACTCTTAAGTCGTGCGATAGAGTTTAACTCTATAAAGTATCTCTCCTAATCCATATCCTATGTTCTTAAGGATATGGCTACCCAAAGAGCTTATGCTAGAAGAAATGTGGGAAAATGCGAAACAAGAAGCCCCTCCCCAAGCTCCTCAAGTTTCGGCCGATCCTTTGGCCGAGCAAGTTTCAAATGCGGAGTTTAGGGCTTTTTTTCAAGTGTTGGCTCAAGCCGTGACGGCCCAAGCCAATAGGGAGGTTGCGGTTCCCATGAGTTCGAATGTGAGTACGACAACTTCAAGAGTGAGGGACTTCACAAGAATGAATCCTCTGGAGTTTTATGGTTCTAAGGTTGAGGAATATCCTTAAGTGTTTATTGATGAGCTCTAAAAAGTACTTGCTATCATGGGAGTGACTCCGGTAGAAAATGTGGAATTCGCCGCTTACCAACTCAAAGGTGTTCCTCAAGTGTGGTACAACCAATGTAAAGAAGAAAGACCGGTAGGAGCGGGTTCCATAGAGTGGAAAGTGTTTAAATCTACTTTTCTTGATAGGTTCTTTCCCCTCGAGATGAGGGAAGCAAAGGTGCTAGAGTTCATTAACCTTCGTCAAGGAAGTATGAGTGTGAGGGAGTTTTCTCTAAAGTTCACTCAATTGTCCAAATATGCTCCAACTATGGTTGCCGATTGAAAGGCTAGGATAAGTAAGTTTGTTTTGGGTGAATCCGAAATAGTGGTTAAAGAGTGCCGAACCGTAATGCTCATTAGTGATATGGACATCTCTCATCTTATGGTTCATGCAAAACAAATCAAGGAGGAGAAACTCAAGGAAAAGTCTAGAGAGGTAAAAAGGGATATGACCGGTCAAAGTAATTTCTCTAATGCAAGATTCGATGGACATGGTCATCCTAAATTCCGACAAGGGTTTTCTGGTCAAGTTTCCTCCAATTCTTCTCCTAAGTTCAACAAAGATAGGGTGTCTAATCCTAAGCTTCAAGGAGGGAATGGTAGTGGATCTTCATTCCCTATGTCTAATTGCACTAAGTGTGGAAGGAAGCACGATGGTGAGTGCCTAGCTGGCATGGATGGTTGTTATGGTTATGGTAAAAGTGGTCACAAAGTGAGGGATTTCCCGATGCTTAAGACTAAAGAAAGAGAGGGAAATCAAGCTCCTCCTAGTGGTTCGAATTCCAATGCTCCCAAGAAAAAACACTTCTATGCTCTCTAATCCCGAGGTGAAAAGGAGAGTTCTCCGGATGTGGTCACCAGTATGTTAAAAGTTTTCCAAATAGATGTATATGCTTGTTAGATCCTAGTTCTACCTTTTCCTTTGTGACACCATATGTGACCATGAGGTTTGATGTGCTCCCCGATGTGTTGTTAGAACCTTTTTCTGTGTCTACTCCTGTTAGTGATTCTGTTGTGGCTAAGAGGGTATATAGATGTCCCGTTTCCTTGTCCCATAGAGTTACTCTTGTTGACTTGGGAGAGCTTGATATGTTAGACTTTGATGTTATCCTTGGTATGGATTGGTTGCATTCTTGTTATGCTTCTATTGATTGTAGAACTCGAGTAGTCAAATTTCAGTTTCCAAATGATCCTATCCTAGAGTGGAAAGGGGGAAATTCTATGCCTAAGGGTCAGTTTGTCTCTTGTCCTAAAGCTAGAAAGATGATTTCTAAGGGTTGCATTTACCATCTTGTTAGGGTGAGGGATGTAGATTCCGAAACCCCTATTCTTGAGTCAGTCCCTATTGTAAATGAGTTTCATGAAGTGTTCCCCGATGATTTGTCCGGTATTCCTCCCAAAGGGAAATAGACTTCGGTATTGACCTTCTCCTAGATACGCAACCTATTTTTATTCCTCCTTGTAGAATGGCTCCAGCTGAGTTAAAGGAGTTGAATGATCAATTGAAGGATTTGTTGGATAAGGGTTTCATCCGATCGAGTATCTCTCCATGGGGTGGTCTAGTTTTGTTTGTTAGAAAGAAGGATGGTTCTCTTTGTATGTGTATTGATTATCGTTAGTTGAACAAGGTGACCATTAAGAATAAGTATCCTCTTCCAAGGATAGATGATCTATTTGACCAACTTAGAGGGTAAAGTTATTTCTCTAAGATTGATCTTCGATTGGGTTATCACAAATTGAGGGTGAAGGAAGATGACATTCCAAAGACGGTTGTAGAACCTGAAATGGTCACTATGAGACTTTGGTAATGTCATTTGGGTTTACTAATGCTCCGGTGACGTTTATGGATTTGATGAATAGGGTGTTTAGACAATACCTTGATATGTTCATAATTGTGTTCATTGATGATATTTTGATCTATTTAAGACGTGAGAATGAGCATATTGATCAATTGAGGATCATGTTGCAAATTCTCAAGGACCAACTCTTTCCAAAGTTTAGCAAATATGAATTTTGGTTAAGGTCCGTAGCTTTCCTTGGGCACATTGTGTCAAGTAAGGGTATTGAGGTAGAACCAACGAAGATGGATGCGATCAAGAGTTGGCCTAGACCTCTAAATCCTTCGGATATTAGAAGTTTTTGGGTTGGGTCAGTTACTAAAGAAGGTTTGTGAAGGGATTCTCTTCCATTGCCTCTTCTTTGACGGCTTTGGCTCAAACGAAGGCTAAGTTCATATGGTCCGAAGCTTGTGAGAAGAGTTTCCAAGAGTTGAAAGATAGACTTACTTCCACTCTAGTGTTTGATACATCGTGAGTTTACGATATTTTTGACACATTTCACTTAAGTGTTGTGTGTGTCTAGAGCCATTTTGTATTGGAAATAATGTTTTATGTGTGATATTTACAGGAAATAGGCTTGGACCCGGTTGAGTGAGATGATAGCTGAAAATCTGCAGAAGTGGCCACCCATGGAGTGACCTACGATCCGTAGGTCCTATGACGGTCCATATATGGGTAGATATAGATAGGAGCATCAAGGAAGTTTTACTAAGTGTGGAGTTATGAAGTGATCTACAGACCATAGGTCAACCTACAGGCCGTCCTACACATCCGTCAAATGTGTTCAGAGAGGTGAAGTTCCAGTACCTGATGAAAATCCTATGTGTGGTGCCACGGAAGAGGAACCATGGACCGTAGGTCCACCTACGATCCATCCTGCACGTCTGTTGAAGATGATCAAAAATTGTTGGTTCTAGGTTCTGAAGAAAAGTTCTAAGTGTTGACCAATGGAGGGGACCTACGGACCGTAGGTCGACCTACGATTCGTAGGTCGAGTCGTCAATCAAAGTCGCGTCCTTGGAGTTTATTTCCTTATTTTGTTTAGGACATGTTTTTTCTATAAATAGGGTATGTAAACCTCATTTTTGGGGGTTAGACACAATTGTTTACTTTTAGTTCTTGGTATTTTCTTTGGGAATTAACTTGCGAGCTTTGGCAACTTGATTTCCAGATTTTGGTTTATAAGATTTTGGCTTTGAAATTCAATTGGAGATTTCATATTTCTTCTACTCTAATTGTAAGTTCATGAATTCTTTGTACTGAAATATGAATTGTGTTCTTTCAAGCATGAGTAAATAAATCTACAACTAGGGTTGTGGGAACCATGAACAATTAACAACGTATGAATAATAATTAAGTAGTTCTTGAATAGTGTTTATGCATGTATTGGTAATTCTTTTGCTTAGAAGTCTTTTTGACGAGTGCAGGCGTTAGAACTCGCCTTGTTGCTACTTGTCGGACCAAGGATGTAGTTAATGAGAAAAGAATTATCAACAGAGATTTAGTGTGATACTATCTAATAGTCTAATGTCAATTGGTGAGAGGGTGAAAACTAAGTCTTAAATTGATGTGATGTCTAATCTGAGGTAAAGGTAAGAGTTAGTGAACTATACACACGTAGCTAGACCAAGGTGCGGGGTGAGATTCCCTATTTGGAGGACCAATCACTTAGGGTTGATTGAATAATGCTATCAAAGACACTTCATCCAATTCTAAGCGACAACAATCGTTAGTTAGTACTATAACCCAACTAAATGAGTTGGGGTCGAATCCCATAGGGAGTGGTACGTGTTTAAGATTCAATAGCAACTTACGAATATGTTCAAGTCAATCATAGGTATAGACATTTATGAATAAAATCATAATTCAAATTAAAGGTGACACAAGTGTCAAATAAGGGGGTTTTGGTTTTACTATCAGCTACAACAACAACAAATAACACTAATTAACAAGTAGTGAGATGGGTTCTTGGGATGTAATTGGATTATAGGCTAAGGTAGACAAATGGGTAATTGCAATTTTTAGTAAATAGCTATAAATCAGTGAATAAGCTAGACTTTAGTGGGGATAAACTTTCTCTCGAACAATATACCCCGAATCAAGTTGGTTTCTCTTGAACACCAACAAACAACAACTAAGAACAACCTACGCTTTAGTTTATTCACTCTCTCGAGCTGAATGTGTGGAAAAGGATTTAGGATTCACTCTCTCGAGCTAAACCCATGATAATCGGTACCGGTGGTGCTAGGATCACGGCTTGTGCTGGAGCAAGAGGGGTAGTAGTGGTAGTCTGGGTAGACCTGATCCTAGACGGATCATTCAATTTCTTGGAACGTATCTCTGCCCTCTGTGCTGCTAGTGACTTATCCTCCTCAGGCTCAGAAGTTACAGCCTGATGCTCCTGGTTCTCACCCTAACTCTCAGAAGTGGTGAGGTGAGCAGCGTAGATACCGTCACTGTCGGAGCAAGCCTCCGGTGACGCATGTGCCTTCCCTTTTCCCTTTCCTTTCCCACTAGTTGTGAGATGTTTGGTGGCCTTGGCCTTGGTTGCAACTGCATCATTATTGATTTTTATCCCTTTGGCCCTATTGCGGGGTGGCATGTCCCTACCAGCAACCTTTGGTCTAGCCATGTCTGCAAAAACTTCAAAAAGAGTTAGAAACAATTCAAGTAAAAGCACAGAAAAGTGGTTGCAGACAGACTCGCCGAACCAGTCGGTGAGTCGTCGAATCTCTTTAGCGAGCCAGATCAGGCTCGTCGAAAGGATTGGTTAAAAAATTCCCAGAAAAATGGTATGTCAGGGATGGGATGGGCCTTTCGGTGAATCACCGACATCATTCAACGAGAAAGGACTAGCCCGCCGAAAGTGACAATGCATTTAAGGGATTAGTGTCACAGAAAAGGGCGATAAAGGAAGACCTTCGGCGAGTCACCGAGTGCACTTAGCGAACTAGTCTTCTCTTCAAAGGTTGCAGAATCTAACTCACAATAAATCATGAAATTAAAGGCGATAAGGAGAACTTCGGTGAACCGCCGAGTGGTTCGGCGAGCTTGACCCAGCTCGCCAAACGGCTCAACGTGCCTACTTTCAACCCCAACTTCCAAAGTCAACCCCGCAGCCCTCGAAAACAAAATCAACACATGCACCAATAAAATTAAACTAAGACCCATTACACCTATGCCCCCGGGATACTCAGACTTCTCCCGATTTGGCCAAATTTGGCCATTTGACAACTTTTCCCCTAAGAATGACGTCAATCGCTCTATCATTGGGAAAAATACGATTTAGCACAAATGCGGGTTACTTAGACTTCACCCGACTAGACCCAACAATATGCAAACACAACCCCACAATTTAAATCAATTTTTAAGGCATCAAATTTTTGGGGAATCAACAACAAAGGCATTACGGGCAAGGAATTCAAATTAACATAGACACACACATATATAATTATGATCAAAGAGGCCCAACACACATCACTAAGATAATAATCATTGCATAAGAGTAAAAATTGCTAAAAATGAATTTGGGGTTCGGAAAACCAACCTTGGATGCCGAATAAATAAGTTGAAAAGTTAGGCGGCAAAAAATTCAACTCCGAACACAAACTTGACGACTAAAATATGATAAAAACACAAAATATATATTACTAAAGTGTGGGTGTGATTTTGGAAAGTCGAAAAGTGAGGGAAAGTGAAAGAGTTTTAATTTTTGAACCTTTGGCCTTAAAAGCCATCTAGTTCTCTCCCATTCGGTGACATTAGTCTTGCTCGCCGACCCACTCGGTGACACGCTGAGTGGGCACTTACCTCGCCGAGTTTTACAGGACCTCTGGTTAATGTTCGGGTCCAAACGGCGGACAAAGTCATGATCGCCGACCTGGTCGGCGATTCGCCAATATGCTCCTAGGCTCAACAAGTTTTATAGACTTCAATTTAAAAATGTCTTGAGTCAAACGGCGGTCCAAGTCGAGCTTGCCGACCTACACAATCAACACACCATTATTTCAAACTCAAAAAGAAAGAAAATAAAACTTGGGTTGCCTCCCAAGCAGTGCCTTAGTTAACGTCGCGGCACGACGTAAATCCATGCTCAAGCCTCATTTTTGGGGTTGGCTATTGTGTCACTAGGCAATCCCCCTTGCTGTCTCGGGTTTAAATGAGACGAGATATGACCCATTTGGGTCTCCAATTGTTTGATCGATACTGAATGGGAGGTAACCGTTTGGCTAAGGGTCGACACATCTTCTTTCATTTCTTTCAAAATATTATTCGACCCCTCAACTTTGTTGAGGATACGAGAAAGCATATCCTCTGACTGACCTCCCTCAGAATCCTTTGGCTTTTGGTGCTCATGAGGAGGAACATATCTATCCTTGTCCCCATCTCTCTCTTTCCAAGTGGAGTTACGATCCCTCCACTCTCGATCACAATCCTTTCAACCTTCATCCCTGCTCCAACCTTGGTTACCACCCTGCCTCAGGTAGTTTGAACGATAACCACCACCTTGATTGGCTAGGAAATTCACCTCTTCATTGTTCAAAGCCTCAAACTTGGCCTCATCAAGCTTAACACACCCGACACTCAAAACATTGACACTTCGAGCACCAACTCCCATGACATTTTTGGACAAAATGTCAAGTTGTGTCATGTTCTGGTCCTTCTCTTGGTCTTTCTCCATCTACTCCTTGGTCAATTTAAACGTGAGACCTGATCTTCACGGGTGTACCAAGCCTGATTGATTGTGGTCATGCCATCCCAGAGCTGAGATTCTATCACATAAGGTTATTGCATCAAACCTCTAGGAGATAGTTGGTCAGCAACACCTTTGTTTACCAAATCAGAACTTCGGTAAAAATACTGCAGCAACACATTGTTAGGCAAGCCATGAGTTGGGCATTGCCACACCAACTTCTTGAATCGTAGCCAAGTTTCATGAATTGGCTCGCCCTCTAGACGCTTGAAGCTCTGAATGCTGTCCCAAAGAGTCATCATCTTCGAAGAAGGAAAAAATTGCACTTGAAATGCGGTGACCAGCTCCTCCCATGAAATGATTGATTCACGTGGAAATTCAGCCTGCCACTTACATGATTCTCCTATCAAAGATAATGGTAACAACCTCAACTGGACCGACCTTTGCGATATGTTCTTGAAGGAGAACCGTCTGCAAACATCCATGAAGTTTCTAATATTCTCATGGGGATCCTTATAAGCCAAACCACCAAACAACCCCTTTAATTACAAGAGCTGCGACATAGTACTTGTGATATGGAACACCACATTCCCTTCGGCTGGAGGCAAGCGAATGTCACCAATTCCACCCATAAGATGGGGGGTCATTAGCATTAGGCTCGTTGACATCGTTGATGTTTCCAATGTCATCTTGATGGCCTACTTGGCTACCATTGCTTCCGTTCACACTCATACATCCTGTTTCAAAACACAAACAAGCAAAACCAAACTAAAACTAAGTAAGTTCAACTATGACTAACAAGAACAAAATTCAACTTAACCAAAGAATCTTAATCAACACCACTCCCCGACAGTGATGCCATTTTGATTGAATAACGCTATCAAAGACACTTAATCCAATTCTAAGTGTCAACGATCATTAGTTAGTAATATAACCCAACTAAATGAGTTGGGGTCGAACCCACAGGGAGTGCTACGGGTTTAAGATTCAATAGCAAATGACGAATATGTTCAAGTCAATCATAGGTATAGACATTTATGAATAAAACATAATTCAAATTAAAGGGTGACACAAGTGTCAAATAAGGGGGTTTTGGTTTTACTATCATCTACAACAACAACAAATAACACGAATTAACAAGTAATGAGACGGGTTCTTGGGATGTGATTGGATTATAGGCTAAGGTAGAAAAATGGGTAATTGTAATTTTTAGTAAATAGCTGTAAATCAATGAATAAGCTATACTTTAGTGGGGATAAACTTTCTCTCGAACAATTTACCCCGAATCAAGTTGGTTTCTCGTGAACACCAACAAACAGCAATTAAGAACAACCTATGCTTTAGTCCATTCACTCTCTTGAGCTGAATGTGTGGAAAATGATTTAGGATTTACTCTCTCGAGCTGAACCCATGACAACCCAATACCCACAGACCATCAATTCAGTAATCTTGGTTTTAAAAGCTCTCTCTCTCGAGCAAGCCAAAAACACGAAGGTAGAGTCACATTTTCAACTACAACCTTTTAAATTAAAACACATTTACTGATTGAAATCACTTCTAAACAACATTTAAACTCTTAATTAGCAATACCCATAAGCTAAATCAACCCATAATCACATAATCACACCCTAAGAATTGGGGTTTTAGCTAGACATCATAAAAGGATAGAAATCGTTACCAAATTGTGTTTCCATCAAATGGGTAAGATTAATTTAGTCTTTACAAAGGTCCAAATAGAAGAATCTCAAAGACCCACTTCCAATTTCTCAAAAATGGAAAAATTCAATTCTTCAAAGCTAAGGAAAAGTTTGTCTTCAACCCTTTTAACTGATAAAAAATTCTCTATTATCAAGACTGATACTAAACTAAATATTCAAAAATGGTATTTATAGTCGCCAAAAATAAGCTGCGAAGGACCATTCGGCGCAGTAAGTCAGGATCACCGATCAACTCGGAGATCCGCCCTTTGGTCAGTTCTATCACCTTTTCGCTTTGGCCTTCATCATCCTCAAGTTCTGTAATTTTGGGCGATCCAACACAACAATGCGGGACCACTCGATGACTGTTCCTTTCTTTCCCCAACTTGATTTTCTCCTTCAAGGCTTGGCACACTGGAACTTTAGGCAAGATAATAGCCATTCGGTGATTCGCCCAATAGTTTAGGCGATCAACATGCCTTCTTTTCTTCGTTCCTTCAGCAGCCTTATTCCTTTTTGCCCATTAGTGTCCATGCTTTGTTCCTCAATCCAAATACTTCGAAATCAAGGATTTTACATCAGTTATTGGCACAAAATAAGCATTTGAGGACACTAAATCTATCCAAATAAAGCCCTAAATGAGTCCAAATCTTGGACTCATCAGATACCTAACTTACCAACTTTGCATGTAGAACACTAGGAATGGATTACTATTATTAGGATTACTGCGTTAAGAGCTTATGGGGAACACATACACCCTAGTTTCTCTCTCATATTAATAACTCAAAGTTTGAATCCTGCTCACTTGTTACTTAACAACAATCCCTTTTAATTACTTGTCTCAGAAATAACTTGACTAAATAGATATAATAGTGAGTTAAGTTTAAGTCTGAACCATATTCCTCGTGGGATCGACCCCAACCTACAATTTGGGTTCTTTATTTGACGATGACCGCTTATACTCCTTGGGGGAAGTGTAATTTGAGCGTATCAAATTTTGGCACTGTTGCCGGGTAATAAGGATTTTTGATTAAGTTTATCTACATTATTGAACTTTAGTCAATAATTTCATAATTTTACGTTTTCTTTTGTTTATGTTTTCTAAAGGTTTCTACTCTAGTGTATGCCAAGTACACAGAGTTGAGGTGAATCATTGACCCCATATGACCCTAAACTCAGTAAGACTTTGAGAAGAATGGAAAATCAAGGGGGAAATAATAATCCAATCATAGAGGAGCATGAGGAAGGAGTGGATAATGAGAATTCTCAGGTTCCTAGTAGTAATCTACTCAAAGATGTATTGAGGGTGCAAAATCCACCAGAATCGAGGTTACGTGATAACTACAAGGTCGACTTAAATGCGATTGAATCTGAAGGACCTATTGTTCTCCCTCCTTTACCTCCAGGGCATATATTTGTGGTGACTAGCAGTCTGATGCAGATGCTTACATCAAGTGGGTTGTTCTCTGGTATGGCTTCAGAAGATCCGCATGGTAACATGGCCAAGTTGAGGAGTGTTTGCAAGAGTTGTGTCGGGAGACCAGAGTTGGACATGGACGTCATAGGGTTGAGAGTCTTCCCTCTATCATTGACCGGAGATGCTACGGTGTGGTTTTTCGAGCATTTGTAAAACTTGATTTATGCATGGGACTAATTGCACAAGGTGTTCATGGCAAAGTATTTTCCGTTGTCCAAGAAGCTAAATCACAAGGATAAACTGAATAAATTTGTAGCACTACCTTGAGAGTCTGTGAGGAGTTCATGGGATAGGTTCATTGCATTCATTAGAAGTGTTTTGAATCACTGCATTGATGATGAGTCACTGAAGGAGCACTTCTATAGAGGTCAGGATGATAATGGTAAGACTGTGCTGGATACTATTCCTGGAGGATCATATGGTGAGTGCGCTTTTGAGGAGATCGCTAAGAAATTAGAGAAGATTTCCCAAAATAATAAAGCATGGAGCATTAGAAAGATAGATACTGGAAGATGCACTTTTGAAGTTCAAGCTACGCCTAGTCAATCTACCGATGACATTCGTGAGGAGATGGCTTAGATGAGGACAAAACTTGGGTTGTGTTGAAGCATGTGAGAGGAGGTGCAGAAAAGGTGAATTTGGTACCAACTAGAACTCCACCACTACCAGTTGAGGAATGCTATTATAAGGAGGATGCTTATTTGGTGAATGATCAGACGGGGGGTTTTCGAGTCAACGTCCAAGGTTCCAACGCGGATAATTGGCGCCAAGGTTAAGGAAACCAATGTCAGAACTATGGTAATTACAGTTGAGAGAGTAACGATGTCCTGGATGGGAACTATAATCGCAATAATAACTACAACTAGAAAAACTATGGCAACAGAAACGAGAAAGTTGGGCCTTATGTTCCACTTGCAAATTGAGAATCTGGCAATAGGAAAGCTGGGGGTATATGTCACGAATTGAGGAGATGATGCAGAAGATGATGAAGAGGTTTGATATGATTGATGAGAATGTGAAAGAGATGCGAAATGACTTGTCTAGAATTGGTAAAAAAGTTTATACCCATGCAGTGTCGATAAAGCAACTTGAGCAGCAGTTTAATCAGTTGTCCACTACTATGAACTCACGTCAGCCTGGCACACTTCCTAGCAACACCATCAAGAATCTGAAGAATGATGGGAATTGTATGAAAGTAACGAATCGAGGAGGTAAACAAACCATTGATCCCCCTATGCCGTCTTAGGTTGAGATTGTGGTAGAAAGGGATGAAGAAGTTGAGGTCACTGGAGAGTCCAAAAATTCTACAGAGAAAGAAATGGAAATAACCCAAAAAGTTGTTCCCATGCCTAGACCCCCATCTCCATTCCCACAGAGGTTGGTAAAAAAGACTGAAGAAGGAAAATACCACAGGTTTATTATTATGTTGAAACAACTCTCCATCAATGTTCCATTGATAGAGTCCTTGGAGAAAACTTCTAGGTATGCGAAGTTTATGAAAGATTTGGTGACTAAGAATAGGGCTGTTAGTTTTGAGAATGATGAGAGGTTGCAACATTGCATCGCTATTGCTACTAGGTCACTTATGTAGAAGAAAGAGGATCCTGGTGCTTTCACTATTCCTTATACCATTGCGTTGTTACATTTTGCAAAGGATATGTGTGATTTGGGTGCTAGCATTTGAAATGACCCAAAAAGTTCTTAAAAATGTGCTTCGGAAGTTACCGGAAACTTGTTTAGCTATATCTAGAAAAAAATCCGTTTCGTTTTTCGAAAATCCGACTTCATATTCTTGTTTAGGGGGTCAAATTGAGTGGGAAATGGTTCTAACCCAAATTTTAGAGCAACCGTATCAAAATCCGAAATTTCCAAGTGAAGCCTTTTTCGAGGGTCTACTTTGGAGGGTCATATGTCCTAGAACACAAATAATTGGGTGGCCCATAACATATCCATGGATATCCCTTTGAGTTAGCTACATAACGCACTTCGTTTCACCTCATTCGGAGTTCGGACGAAGAAGTTATGCCCATTTTCGTAAAATCTGTCCGGCAGGAAATGCAATTTCCAGTGAGTGTTTTTACTGTTCACCCGCCTCATTTTTTTTTCTAAGTGTTGGACCATTTTTCCAAAGGGCATATGTTATTTCCTATATACCATTAGTTCAATTCCCATCTCTAAAACATTTCCTAAAACACCTCTCCCATACTCAGACACATTTTCTCTCAAGTTCTTTCAAGAAACCTAATCCAAAACCTTCCTAAAGATTGAAGAGACTCTTGCTCCAAGTTCCAAGCTTCCATTGAAGACACTCTCAAGACCTTCATAAGAACTCAAGGTATGTGGTGTTGAACTCATGGGTCCTTCCACCCATAGTGCCTAGACTCTATTCTACTCACTAATTCATGGTTTAAGTTAAGATTCATAAGTTAGTCTTGTTCTTTGTAATAATTTCCTGCACATTGAATTTTAAACATGAAAAGTGATTGTTTTGAGCATGTTGTGACTCTAGAACTTGAATCTAAATTTGGAATGGATGTGGAGATTTTCATGTGGTATTGTGGGTGTTAAAAGGTGTTGTTGTAGGTTGTTCATTGGTTTGGCTGCATAATTACTACCCTATTTTCCATGCTCTTTGATTCCATTGCATGCCTTCAAGGTGTTTGACAAAATGTCTAACTATGGAGAATTGATGAATCGATGCTTTAAAGCTTGAGTTATGAGATGTATGGCAATCCAGAGATGTGTTGATGACAAACTAAGCTTGTGTATATGTTCATTCCATACGTGAGATCCCATTAGAGCCTAATGGGAATTTCCTATATAAAGTGTTGCATGACCATGCCCGGTCCGGGGGAAAAGAACCGGACAACCATGTGAGAGGTTTATATCTCACCACCTAGGATGCTTGGGGTGTGACCAACATCAACAATGTGAGGGGTTTATACCTTGCCACCAGGGTGTCCGGGTGTGAACGGCATCCCCCATCCTAAGTTGGGGTTATAGATTGGTTGGATCATGCATACACATATGATATCTACTATTAGTATAGATTTACTTAAACATGTTTTGACTTCACTTTGATCATGCATCCTCATATTGTTATTCATAATGCCTATGAAACTATTTCTTGTATTTCGATTGTGTCCTTGTCTATTGTTGTGTTGCACCCCGCATACTTAGTACATTCCAAGTACTAACGCATATTTTGCCTACATGATGTCACCATGTAGGGACCGGAACTACTCTTGATCCTTCTCTCCATTCACGTGGCTAGTACGGTGCTTATCCGAGTTTGTTGGTGAGTCCTCAATGATTCGAGGGCTATGTTATGTTTCCTACTCCTATGTTTTGAGACTTTAGCTTGCAATTGTATTTTGACTATGAGGGGAGCCGGTAGTATGTCATGGCCCCCGTCCTATCTATGTATGTAGAGGTGTGCGTTGGACAAGTATTTTGTAAATGAGCTTGACTCTTGTTCTATGATGTCATTTTGAAATGGTTTTCCCTTAGCCCCTATTTCCCGTTAATTAATGTTGAATGTACTTCCGCGACCGATGAAGTGTGATGACAAGTTTGAGAGGCTTGTTTGGGGTTCCTTCGGATTCCTCATTCGCCATGTCACGTCTAGGCCTTAGGCTTGGGTTGTGACAAGCTTGGTATCAGAGCACTAGGTTGTTAAATCCTCGGAGTCCAACACACCGCGTTGAGTAGAGTCCTAATCATGGTTGTGAAGCGCACCACGATTATGAATCGGAAGCTACAAAACGTTTTAGGAAAGGTTTCCCTTCTTCATGTTTTATGTCGTGCTTAGAGTGCGATAAGGTGATTCCTCCCTAACACTTGTTCTTTGGATTGCTAGATCATCATGCCAAACATGAGGGGAAGACGGGCTCGATCACCGGAAGTGCCACCCACCAATGGTGAGCTCCGTGATGCACTCACCATGCTTGCACAAGTGGTAGCCAACCAAGTGTAACAAGGAGCCCAAGCTCCACGAACTACCACCCCGGGGGAAAGGGTGAGAGATTTCATGAGGATAAACCCTCCGGTCTTCCATGGTTCGAAGGTGGATGAGGACCCGCAAGAGTTCATCTATGAGGTATGCAAAATCTTGACCATTATGGATGTTGGTGCTTGTGAGAAGGCGGAATTGGCGGCCTACCAACTCAAGGGGGTTGCTCAAATTTGGTTTGATCAATGGAAGGGTGAGAAAGGTAATGGCTATGTGGTGTTGTGGGAGGAGTTTAAACTTGCTTTCCTTAATAGGTTCTTCCCTCTTGAGCTTAGGGAGGCAAAGTTGGTGGAGTTCATGAACTTGAAGCAAGGAGCTATGAGTGTGAGGGAGTATGCCCTCAAATTTGTCCAACTCTCCAAGTATGCACCTCACTTGGTGGCCGACTCTAGGTCGAGGATGAACAAATTTGTGATGGGTGTATCCGACTTGGTTAGTGAGGAATGTCGGTCCGCTATGCTCATTGGAGATATGGATTTGTCTCGGTTGATGACTTATGCCGAGCAAATGGAGGAGGAGAAATTGAGGAAGAGAAGGGGGCACGAGGCCAAGAGGGCCCGATTGGAGAATAGGTTCCCTAAGGGTGCTAGATTTCATCAAGGCCGAGGAAACCCTCATGTCAACCGGAGATTTGCTATCAATGTTCCTAGACCTCAAGGGGGAGGTGAAGTGGGTTCTATGGATGTATGCCCTAAGTGTGGGAGGAAGCATGGTGGTCCTTGCATGAAGGGTTCGGGTGCTTGCTTTGAATGTGGAGAAGTGGGTCATAAGAGGTTTGAGTGTCCCAAGATCCGCAACAAGGTCCGAAGTGCTAACACTACTCCTTTGGGTAGAGGTGCTTCTCAAAGTGGTGACCCAAGGGACAATCGATTTTATGCTTTGCATGGTAGACAAGGTGTTAATGAGACTCCGGATGTGGTGACCGGTATGTTGCAAATCTTTGATCTTGATGTTTATACTTTGATTGATCCGGGTGCCACCCTTTCCTTTGTTACCCCCTTAGTTGCTAGAATATTTCATGTCGAGTCGAAATTGTTGCATGAGTCATATGAAGTATCTACTCCCATTGGTGTCTCTATTGTTGCTAGAAAAGTGTATAGAAATTGTCCGGTTTGCATATTGAATAAGTTGTTGCCTTGTGATCTTGTTGAGTTGAACATGGTGGATTTTGATGTTATTCTTGGGATGGATTGGTTGCATGCATATTATGCTTCTATTGATTGTAGGACTCGTAAAGTCAAGTTTCGATTTCCTAATGAACCCGTCCTTGAGTGGGAGAGCCGGGATGTTGTGGTGAAGGGGAAATTCATTTCTTGCATTAAAGCCCATAGGTTGATTTCCAAAGGGTGCTTGTACCATATTGTGAGAGTCAATGATGTGGAGTCTAAAGTCCCTCATATTGAGTCTATTCCGATTGTTAATGAGTTTCTAGATGTCTTCCCAGAAGACCTTCCCGATGTCCCTCCCGAAAGGGAGACAGATCTTGGTATATACCTCCTTCCCGATACTAAACCTATTTCTATCCCCCCTTACCGTATGGCCCCGGCGGAGTTGAAAGAGCAATTAAAAGATTTGTTAGAGAAGGGGTTTATTAGACCTAGTCATTCTCCCTGGGGTGCTCCGGTTTTGTTTGTAAAGAAGAAAGATGGGTCTCTTAGAATGTGTATTGATTATCGACAACTTAATAGGGTCACCGTCAAGAATAGGTATCCTCTTCTAAGGATTGACGATTTATTTGACCAATTGCATGGGGCTAGTCACTTCTCTAAGATTGATCTTCGGTCAGGGTATCATCAAGTGAAGGTGAGGGAGTGTGATATTCTCAAGACGACCTTTCGTACTAGGTATGGGCACTATGAGTTTGTGGTGATGTCTTTCGGGTTGACTAATGCTCCGGCTCTCTTTATGGATTTGATGAATAGGGTTTTCAAACCCTACCTTGATTCTTTTGTGGTGGTGTTTATAGATGACATCTTGATCTATTCTCGGGGTGAGGAAGAGCACAAGGGTCACTTGAGGGTTGTACTCCAAAGATTGAGGGAAGAGAAGTTGTACGCTAAGTATGAAAAGTGTGAGTTTTGGTTTAAGGAAGTTGCTTTCCTAGGCCATGTGGTGTCGGGGGATGGTATTAAGGTGGATCCTAAGAAGACTGATGTTATTAGGAATTGGCCTAGACCTTTGACCTCGTCGGATATAAGGAGTTTCTTGGGTTTAGCGGGTTATTATAGGAGATTTGTGGAAGAGTTTTCTTCTCTTGCTTCTCCTATGACTAAGTTGACTCAAAAGAAGGCTAAATTTGTGTGGTCGGATGAGTGTGAGGAAAGCTTCCAAACTTTGAAAGAAAGGCTTGTGTCCGCTCCTATTTTGTCACTTCCGGATGGGTTAGAAGGTTTTGTTGTTTATTGTGATGCTTCCCGTATTGGTTTGGGTTGTGTGTTGATGCAAAGTGGTAAGGTTATAGCCTATGCTTCTAGGTAACTTAAGGTTCATGAAAAAAATTACCCAACCCATGATCTTGAATTGGCCGCTGTGGTTTGTGCTTTAAAGATTTGGCATCATTATTTGTATGGGGTGCATGTTGATATCTTCACCAACCAAAAGAATCTCCAATATGTGTTCACGCAAAAAGATCTTAACTTGAGACAAAGGAGGTGGTTAGAATTCCTTAAGGATTATGATATGAGTGTTCACTATCATCCGGGGAAAGCTAATGTGGTGGCGGATGCATTGAGTAGAGTGTCCATGGGTAGCTTGGCTCATGTGGAGGAAGGTAGTAAAGAGTTGGCTAAGGAGGTCCATCGGTTGGCCAAATTGGGAGTTAGGTTAGAAGGGGTGGATAGTGGAGGAGTAGTTGTTGTTGATGGTTCAAGGTCTTCCTTGGTTGATGAGGTGATAGTGAAGCAAGATCTTGATCCTTCTTTGGTAGAATTAAAGGCTTCGGTGAGTAGTGGTAAGGTGGAGGTTTTCTCCCAAGGGGGAGATGGTGCCCTTAGGTACCAAGGTAGATTATGTGTTCCTTGTGTGGATGGTGTGAGGGAAAGGATCCTTGATGAGGCTCATAATTATTTTTATTCTATTCATCCGGGGTCAACAAAGATGTATAGAAACTTGAGGGATGTGTATTGGTGGGGCGGTATGAAGAAGGACATTGCAAAATTTGTTTCGGGTTGCCATAGTTGTCAACAAGTCAAGGCCGAACATCAAAGGCCGGGTGGCCTAACTCAAGACGTTGAGATACCTACTTGGAAGTGGGAAGAAATCAACATGGATTTTGTAGTGGGCTTACCCAAGGCTAGAAGAGGCTTTGATTCGATTTGGGTGGTGGTTGATCGGATGACAAAGTCGGCTCATTTCCTACCGGTTAAAACTACTTACGGGGCTGAAGAGTATGCCAAGTTGTACATTCATGAATTGGTAAGGTTGCATGGGATTCCTTTGTCTATCATCTCGGATCGTGGTGCCCAATTCACTTCTCACTTTTGGAAGTCATTCCAAAGGGGTCTTGGTACAAAGGTAAAGCTTAGCACGGCCTTCCACCCTCAAACGGATGGCCAAGCCGAAAGAACAATTCAAACCTTGGAGGATATGCTTAGAGCTTGTGTATTGGAGTTGAAAGGTAGTTGGGATGATCATCTTCCTTTGATTGAATTTGCATACAACAATAGTTATCATTCTAGTATCGGTATGATTCCTTTTGAGGCACTTTATGGTAGACGGTGTAGGTCACCGGTTGGGTGGTTTGAAGTTGGAGAGGTGGCCTTGTTGGGTCCGGATCTGGTCATGGATGCTCTTGAGAAGGTAAGGATGATTAGGGAGAGGTTGAAAACAGCCCAAAGTCGTCAAAAGTCTTATGTCGATGTGAGGAGACGGGATCTTGAATTCAAAGTGGGTGATTGGGTTTATTTGAAAGTTTCTCCAATGAAAGGTGTGGTTCGTTTTGGTAAGAAGGGGAAATTAAGTCCTAGGTATGTCGGTCCTTATGAGATAATAAGAAGGGTTGGTAAAGTAGCCTATGAGTTGGGGTTGCCCAAGGAGATGGAATTAGTTCATCTGGTATTCCATGTATCGATGTTGAGGAAATGTGTTGGTGATCCTAACGCTATTGTACCTCTTGAGGTTGTGGGTGTTGTAGAAGATAATTTGACGTATGAAGAAGTCCCGGTTCAGATCTTAGATAGACAAGTTAAAAGGTTGAGGAACAAAGAAGTGGCGTCCGTTAACGTGCTTTGGAGAAATCAACAAGTGGAGAGTGCTACTTGGGAGGCCGAAGCGGACATGCAAAGACGTTATCCTTATCTATTCAACTCCACTCAAGCCTAAGGTATTAAATCAAGTCCTTTGTACTCCATTGAGTCTTACATTTCAGCCCCTTAATCATTAATGTGCATATATGTTTAAATTGATGAGTTATGGATGCTTTACACTAAGTTTTGAAATCTTGAAGTGATGTTTAAATAAAAATTTTGCATTCATGTTGGGGCTGATATGTTCTTAATAAGTCTTGCCTTGTACGTCTCTTCCACATTCAGGGACGAATGTTCCCAAGGGGGAGATATTGAAATGACCCAAAAAGTTCTTAAAAATGTGCTTCGGAAGTTACCGGAAACTTGTTTAGCTATATCTAGAAAAAAATCCGTTTCGTTTTTCAAAAATCCGACTTCATATTCTTGTTTAGGGGGTCAAATTGAGTGGGAAATGGGTCTAACCCAAATTTTAGAGCAACCGTATCAAAATCCGAAATTTCCAAGTGAAGCCTTTTTCGAGGGTCTACTTTGGAGGGTCATATATCCTAGCACACGAATAATTGGGTGGCCCATAACATATCCATGGAAAGCCCTTTGAGTTAGCTACCTAACGCACTTCGTTTCACCTCATTCGGAGTTCGGACGAAGAAGTTATGCCCATTTTCGTAAAAATCTGTCCGGCAGGAAATGCAATTTCCAGTGAGCGTTTTTACTGTTCACCCGCCTCATTTTTTTTTCTAAGTGTTGGACCATTTTTCCAAAGGGCATATGTTATTTCCTATATACCATTAGTTCAATTCCCATCTCTAAACCATTTCCCAAAACACCTCTCCCATACTTAGACACATTTTCTCTCAAGTTCTTTCCAGAAACCTAATCCAAAACCTTCCTCAAGATTGAAGAGACTCTTGCTCCAAGTTCCAAGCTTCCATTGAAGACACTCTCAAGACCTTCATAAGAACTCAAGGTATGTGGTGTTGAACTCATGGGTCCTTCCACCCATAGTGCCTAGACTCTATTCTACTCACTAATTCATGGTTTAAGTTAAGATTAATAAGTTAGTCTTGTTCTTTGTAATAATTTCCTGCACATTGAATTTTAAACATGAAAAGTGATTGTTTTGAGCATGTTGTGACTCTAGAACTTGAATTTAAATTTGGAATGGATGTGGAGATTTTCATGTGGTATTGTGGGTGTTAAAAGGTGTTGTTGTAGGTTGTTCACTGGTTTGGCTGCATAATTACTACCCTATTTTCCATGCTCTTTGATTCCATTGCATGCCTTCAAGGTGTTTGACAAAATGTCCAACTATGGAGAATTGATGAATCGATGCTTTAAAGCTTGAGTTATGAGATGTATGGCAATCCAGAGATGTGTTGATAACAAACTAAGCTTGTGTATATGTTCATTCTATACGTGAGATCCCATTAGAGCCTAATGGGAATTTCCTATATAAAGTGTTGCATGACCATGCCCGGTCCGGGGGAAAAGAACCGGACAACCATGTGAGAGGTTTATATCTCACCACCTAGGATGCTTGGGGTGTGACCAACATCGACCATGTGAGAGGTTTATATCTCACCACCTAGGATGCTTGGGGTGTGACCAACATCAACCATGTGAGGGGTTTATACCTTGCCACCAGGGTGTCCGGGTGTGAACGGCATCCCCCATCCTAAGTTGGGGTTATAGATTGGTTGGATCATGCATACACATATGATATCTACTATTAGTATAGATTTACTTAAACATGTTTTGACTTCACTTTGATCATGCATCCTCATATTGTTATTCATAATGCCTATGAAACTATTTCTTGTATTTCGATTGTGTCCTTGTCTATTGTTGTGTTGCATCCCGCATACTTAGTACATTCCAAGTACTAACGCATATTTTGTCTACATGATGTCACCATGTAGGGACCGGAACTACTCTTGATCCTTCTCTCCATTCACGTGGCTAGTATGGTGCTTATCCGAGTTTGTTGGTGAGTCCTCAATGATTCGAGGGCTATGTTATGTTTCCTACTCCTATGTTTTGAGACTTTAGCTTGCAATTGTATTTTGACTATGAGGGGAGCCGGTAGTATGTCATGGCCCCCGTCCTATCTATGTATGTAGAGGTGTGCGTTGGACAAGTATTTTGTAAATGAGCTTGACTCTTGTTCTATGATGTCATTTTGAAATGGTTTTCCCTTAGCCCCTATTTCCCGTTAATTAATGTTGAATGTACTTCCGCGACCGATGAAGTGTGATGACAAGTTTGAGAGGCTTGTTTGGGGTTCCTTCGGATTCCTCATTCGCCATGTCACGTCTAGGCCCTAGGCTTGGGTCGTGACAACATTAATCTGATTCCATTGTCTATCTACAAGAAGTTGGGTTTAGGGGCTCCAAAACCGACTGCAATGTGACTACTCATGGCTGATAGAACTATGAAGAAGCCCATTGGTGTTCTCCAAGATGTGCTTGTGAAGGTGGAGTCGTTTATTTTTCCGACGGATTTTGTGATACTAGATTGTGAGGTTGACTTTGAGTTTCCCATTTTCTTAGGGAGACCATTCCTTGCTACTAGGCGCAAATTGGTCGATATTGAGAAAGGGCAGATGAAGTTCCAATTAAATAATGAAGAGGTAACTTTCAACATCTGTAGGTCTATCAAGTAGGGAAGTGATCTCAAGTCAGTATCAGTGGTGAATCATATTGTGGAGCGAGGTTCTTATTTGTCTATCGAAGAAAGGTTGGGTGTTGATGCACTGGCAGCGGTAATGATAAATTTTAAGGATGATGGTATTGAAGACTATAATGAATTAGTTGCCGCACTTGATAGGTTCAAATTTCGTTCCAAACCAAAGAAATTGGAGTTAGATATGAATAATTGCCACTCTCCACCCGCAAAATTGTCTGTGGAAGAAGCTCCATAATTGAAGCTTAAGGATCTACCATCACATTTAAGGTATCTATTCTTGGGGAGAGATGGTACTTTACCAGTCATCATTGCAGCCGATTTGAGTGCGGTAGAAGGTAAGGCATTGGTTTCTATGTTGAAGAGGTTCAAACGGGCTATTGCGTGGACTATTGCGGACATTATTGGGATTCCTCCTGGCATTTGTTCTCATAAAATCCAACTCATGCCAGACAGAAAGCCTAGTATCGAGCACCAAAGGAGACTAAATCCGCTTTAGCAAGAAGTAGTGAAAAAGGAAATCATCAAGTGGTTGGATGTTTGAGTCATATACCCCATCGCAGATAGTAGTTGGGTTTGTCCTATTCACTGTGTACTTAAGAAAGGTGAGATTACTATGGTTCCTAATGCAAAAAATGAGCTTGTTCCGATGAGGCGAGTGATTGGATGGAGAGTATGCATGGACTACCAGAAATTGAATGCTTGGACAGAAAAGGATCACTTCCCTATGCCGTTCATGGATTAGATGCTGAATCGCCTTGCTGGTAAGGGTTGGTATTGCTTTCTTGATGGTTATTTGGGATACAATCACATCTCCATTGCTTCGGAAGACCAAGAGAAGACCACCTTCACTTGTCCTTATGGGACTTTCGCCTTCAAACGAATGCCATTTGGGTGGTGTAATGCTCCAATGACCTTTCAGCAATGCATGATGTTGATATTTTCAGATATGGTTGAGGACAATATTGAGTATCTATGGATGATTTCTCTGTGGTAGGTGACTCGTTTGGTGGTTGTCTGATGCATTTGGCCGAGGTACTGAAATGTTGTAAAGAATGCAATCTTGTACTTAATTGGGAAAAATGCCACGTTATGGTGAATGAGGGGATAGTTATGGGTCATCGGATTTCTGATAAACTTATTGAGGTTGATAGAGCTAGAGTTGAGGTAATAGAAAAGCTTCCACCACTTATCTGTGTTAAAGGTGTTAGAAGTTCTCTTGGGCATGCATGTTTTTATAGGAGGTTTATCAAGGATTTCTCCAAAATTGCACACCCATTATGCAAATTGCTCGAAAAGGAGTGTAAGTTTAATTTTGATGATGCTTGTCTGAGAGCCTTTGGAGAGTTGAAAGCAAAGCTAGTTTTCACACCAATCATTATTTCACCAGATTGGGGGCAACCTTTTGAAGTGATGTGTGATGCGAGTGGAGTGGCGCTTTGTGTGGTATTGGGACAGAGGCGATAGAAGATTCTTCATCCTATTTACTATGTCAGCAAAGCTTTGAATGTAGCTCAAAATAACTATATGGTGACTGAACAAGAACTCCTTGCTGTGGTTTTCGCATTTGAAAAATTCCGATCCTACTTGCTTGGTACTAATGTCATATTCCATACTGACCATTCTGCATTGAGTTATCTAATGACTAAATATGATGCAAAACCGAGGTTGATTAGATGGGTATTGTTGCTGCAAGAGTTCGATTTTGAGGTGAAAGATATAAAGGGGAAAAAAATTCAAGTTACTGATCATTTGTCAAGATTAGAGGAAGCTATGATCAAGATAGGTGATGGGGCTGAAATTAACAATGCATTCCTAGACGAACATGTATTGGCTGTGTCTTTTGATCTTATTCCTTGGTTCATAGATTTTGCTAACTACTTGGCAATCGATTTGGTTCCATCGGATTTGTCATTTCACCAAAGGAAAAAGTTTATGCATGATGTGAATAAGTTCTTTTGGGATGAGCCTTACTTGTTTTGTATTTAAGCTGATAGAATTATTCGTCGTTGTATGCCCAAGGTTTAGATGATGAGTATACTAGAGTCATGTCACTTATCGCATGTTTGTGGGTATCATAGTGGTACTCGGACTACTCATAAAATCTTGCAGTGTGGGTATTACTGGCCTACCATCCTCCAAGATGCTCATGATTTCGCCAAGTCTTCTGATTGTTGCCAAAGAGAAGGAGGAATTTCAAAGAGGCAAGAGCTACCGATGAATCCGATATTGGTGATTGAGTTGTTTGATGTTTGGGGGCTTGACTTCGTCAAACAACTCAATCACCAATATCGGAAGTCATGCCATTTGCCGGTAGAGCTAGAGCATAAGTCTATTTGGGAGCTAAAGAAGTTGAATTTGGATTAGGGCGTCGCATCGAGTCAAAGAGTGAATCACATGATGAGCTTGATGAGTTTCGACTAAAAGCATATGAAAGTTCAGCCTTATACACGGAGAAGATGAAGAAGTATCATGATCAAAAGATTGAAAAGCGAGAATTTGTTGTGGGTGATACGGTGCTTCTATTCAACTCAAGGCTGTGATTTTTTCCTGGCAAGCTCAAGTGCAAGTGGACCAGGCCATTCCGAGTCACTCAAGTATTTTTATATGGAGTGGTCGAGCTCGACAATAAGGAGGGAACAAGGTTCAAAGTGAACGGGCAAAGAATCAAGGTCCACATGGGGAAATCGTAGAGTGTGCAAGAAGTGATCGAGGCCTACTATCTTGATGAAGTCTGAGTAATCAAGGGGCCTGCGTCGTGCCGCCACGTTAACTCAAGCGCTGCTTGTGAGGAAACCCAAGATGTACAATCTAGCCAACGATAGGTTTTTCTTCATTTATTTTGATTTTTGTAGCTCTTTAGATTGGTGTTTTATTTTTGTATTAGTGTTGGCTAGATATAGAATAGGGTCCGTGTCTAAAAAGTGTCCAGAAAATGTTAAAAAAAAGTCCTAATGGTTGCTACGTGTGTAGGGGCGAAAAGTAAAATCTGCAGAAAAACAGTTGTGCAGTGGTCTACGAACCCCATCGACGGTCCGTGAGTCCATCCATGGACCATGAATGGTGTCCGTAGATCCCAGGTAAGTTTTCTAAATATTCTAAGTGTTAGAGTGACCTACGAACTAGACCTACGGTCCGTAGGTCAACCCATGGACCGTCGATGGGGTTTCGTGGGTCCAAACACTAAGGTTTGCCCGACCCGACCCGACCCGGACACCTTATAAAATAAAACCTTTCATTTTAAATTCACTCCCCACGTTCAAAAATCCCTCCCAACCATTTTTAATCCCTTTCTCTCCCACAACCACTCCATTTAATCCTAATATCCCACAGATCAAGTCCCCATTCACTTCCCCAATTCCCAAATCATCGTCTTCTCTTCCAAATCCCTCATCTCCATTCCCTAGCGATTCCATAAGTCCGGGTTCGGTGTCAAAGGGCTATCAAATATCTAAGGAGTTCATTGCAATCACACACTCACCCACTTCGCTTACTTGTAAGGTAAAATGACTTCACCCTAACTTTGAATTCTGTTGTTCATTGTTTAAATCATGAAGTCACGAAGTGGATCTTGATCTTGGGTTGTTTATCCATTAATTGCATGTGACACTAGAATTATAAACACCCTTGGGACGATAGACTATGAATGTGTTGTTCATTTTAACCAAATAATTCAAGTAACAGGCCGAATTGGAAGTTTTGACTTAGGGTTCTTAGAGTTCGTTTTGCTAACCTGTTAGAATTGTGTCAAACAAGACCCTAAGGATGATGAAATACCATATGACATGTTGAAATGCATGCGTAGGCCTAATGTGTTTGTATTTCTTGAAAGAAAGGGCACAAAATTAAACCATTTAAAATCTGGCACATAACTGACCCACGAGACCCCATCTACGGACCGTAGGTCATTCTATGGACCATAGGTCGGGTTCGTGGGCTAGTAGCCGACATATTTTTCACCAAGTTTTGAACCACGGTGTGGACTACGGTCCGTCGTTCCATTGATGGACCGTTCTACACATCTGTGGTTCCCACATCAAAGATCCAATTTTGGGTACTCTAACTTACGGACCGTCGATCCCTCGACAGATCGTAGGTACCCACCGTGGCTCGGTAGTTCAACTACTGCCCAATTTTTTTTATAATTTTTTTGTTTTGGTTCATTTCTTGTTCTTAAATTCTTCCATGTGTTTTATTGCCTTGTATTGGTACTAACTAAGCTCCCACAGGTACCATGGCCCCTAAGCAACCTCCAACATATGCCGCAAAGGGAAAGTCAGAATATGTTGCTCCCTCCTTCAGACTGATTGATGAGGATGTGGATGTGGAGTACATTCCACCTCCACCAGGACATCCTCCATTTCTCCACGCGCTACACGAAATCGAGGCCGGTAGGTAAGTATTGATGTGGTCACTGCCCCCTAGTCGGATGAGGAGGCCACACCAATCGGTTCACCGGCTGGCTTTGAGTCCGCATCTGACTCTAGCTCCGGTTCCAGTTCTAACAACATCACTGCCTCATTTTCTGAGGCAGATAGTGCGGGCGACATTCCAGTGCCCCCTTGTATCGAGCCTGTACCAGTTGCTGAGGAGCCTAATCGATGGTGTGTGGATGGCCAGTACCAAATTTACAGGGATGCTCGTATGGTGAATGAGAACGATAAGCTAGGCAGATTGATCACCGAGGAGCATCCGGATTTCAAAGATAGCCTCCACACCGCTCCGATCATTGAGGGGCTATTCCGTAAACACAAGTGTAAGTGGATGGAACGACCCCAAGGCACTTACAATGAGGAGATAGTCAAGGAGTTCTATGCCTCCTATGCCACCACTGTTAGAAGGTCCATCTCCAAGAGGGCCAATCCCGCAACTCAGCCTCCACTTGAGGCTACACTAGTTCAGGTTTTTTCTATGGACATCTCCAAGACCACCCTCCACAGCTTCATCTATGGACCAGATCAGACTTTACCCATCAACACAGCAGAGCTAGTCTATTGCATGGGCACTATTCGAAGTGGGGAATTTTAGAAGAATGCCGAGCAGTGGGAGTCACTTATTAGGTGGCTAGCATGACATCTTCCCACAGATGGTAAGCGCGTTGAATGGGTCAGTACTCTGAGCCTGGGTATTAGGAACGCCACCTTAAATTTTTACTGCAAAATTCTTCGGGTTACTGGTATGTAATAGGCTGTCCCCCACTCAGGCAGACAATGTGGTCACATGGGACCGAGCGGTGATAGTTGTAGCCATGGTAGCGGGACTTGAGGTAGATTTTTTCCGTATACTGATCGAAGAGATCCATGAGAGGGCCTTCAAGGACACCACCACTTTGCCTTTCCCCTGCCTCATCTTCCAACTTTGTAGGGACTCTGGTGTACTAGTATGTCACTATGATAGGTTGCTTCAGGCAACTAAGACTTTAGACATCGGCTTAATCCGGGCTGACGCCAACCTAGCCACCCCTCGCAGAGAGCCACATGTAGAGGTGCTACCGTTGGGCGATGATCTAGAAGAAGATGTGGAACATATGCAGGATGATGACACTCCTTCTCTAGCCACTAATGCCCAGGCTCCTTCTTTTCTAGCCGCCAGTCAGGCCTCTAGCCCATCCAGAGCCGCTCATTCTTCCATTTTCACCGCCATCCCTCTAACCTGAGTCCAGAGGTTAGAGGCACAGATGGCTACCCTGTTTCAGCATGTGAGGCCATGGATGCAACATGCTATAGTAGAGTCCGAGGTGAGGGTCGAGCAGTGGATGGAGTATATGATGGACCAGAAGTTCCAGGCCATTCATCAGCGCCTCGATGCCTTTGAGTTGTGAGTCTTGGAGAGGCCGACCTCGATAATTGATGTGACCACCCTCTAGAAGGAGGTAGAGAGCCTCTGTGATGATATTGTTGTACTTCTCGCTCCCCTAGTGTCTGAGCCAGAGTTTATTCCTACAACATCGATTGATGATGTGGTGATGACATGCCACCACCAGATTCTTCCCATACTACTGGAAATCACCTATGTTACGATCGTGCTTATGATGATGTTGAGGCCCATAAATTGAGAAAGAAGGAGCGCTATCAGACTGAGGAGGCTCGGAGGGCATCCATAGTAGATGAAGAGCTTCGACATCAACGGGCTAGGGAGATAGGAGTTGGCCCATCGAGCGGCGTTAACACTAGTGATGGTGCTGTGAGAGTTGATGAGAGCATTACTGAGGGTGCTAAGTAGGTAGATGGGAGTGCTACTGATGGCTTTTCGAGTATTGATACAGCGGGCTCCGAGAAACTGGACCCACCCGCTTCACCCGATCCTTTACTCTTTATATTGTTTGTGCATTCGGGACAATTGCACTTTATTTTTTTGGGGGTGGGGTAAATGGATTGTGAGTGATAGGGTAAGGTCAGAGTAGCGCAACTCAGAATCCTCTCTTGGGGTTTTCTTGCTTGTGTTCTTTTTCCCTAAGAGATTGTTTTAATTATTGTTGAAACGACATGTTTAGGAATGTATGTGTAGGAGTAAGTAGAAAAAATGAAAGCATGATAGCATAAAAATCATGAAAAAATGATCTCTGTCCAAATATGATGAAATGTGCTAGATCTGTAGGCTTGATAAGCCGAATGTGCTGGATCTCAATGTGACATGATAGGAACCGATTAGACTTCATGACTTAAGCTAAAACTTGAACTGGGTAATCTAATAATTTGATAATGAAACAATGTGCCAAGAGTGTGTGAGGAAAGTTGAATGTTCAGACCGTATGTGTCAATCTAGAACTTGCCCCGTTGGTCTTGCTAAGATGATCTAGGCTAGAAGTTGGGAAGTGATCATGGGCCCTTGTTTAAATTATTCCAATTAAGCCTAAAATGATCCAACCAAATGAAATCAATGTTCTCTTTGATCCAATTATTTGAGCCTAAAATAGACCATTTCTTTCAATTCACCTAACTCACCTTCCCTAAAATAATTGTTTTGGCCACGATCCCTCCTTGGACATGTGCACCTTGACTTTGGCCAAAACTCCTAAGTTGAGGGTGGCTAATTCAAAAGTTACCTTAATCTTTGCCCTGGTTCGACATCGGATATTGTGCATCTCAACTCATGCAAAATACATAAGTTGAGGGTGGCTATGAAAAAGGTAACCAAAAGAAAAATGGTATGAAAAGAGTTTTGTGTTGAAGAGAGAAAAATAAAAGAAAAGATGCGACTTTGTGAAAAAGAAGCAAAAGGCTAAAAAGAAATAAAGCCACATAAAGTGAAAGAAAAAGAAGAAAGTGAAAAATAAGAGCCATAAAGTCAAAAGTCACATCTGTGTTGAAAAGAGTCAAGGGAAAGAAAGTAAAATGAAAGGATGTCAAAATTAGGTTGAGAAAAGAGGTAAAACCAATGTATTGTCAAAGAGGGAAGAAAGTCACTAAAAAGTACCCAAATGTACCACACCTGACCCTGAGCCTACGTTACAAGCTAATGAAGTCCTATAGTGATCCTAACAACTAGTTTGGAATGTCTAAGTAGTGAAAATAAGGGCAAGACTCTGCTATTGAGCACTAATTGTACTTGAAGTCACTTCTGAACGTGATTGTTGAACGAATCCTAAAATCTTGAAAGTCATATCTCTTGTCAGTGAAAAAAGGATTTCTTTTGAAGTGAGGGAACTAGTTAGATTGTTGGGGAATTGATACCTTGGTGATTGTGAATGGTGTATGTTGTGGTGTTTGTTGGTCGATCTATGTCATGTTTTGATCCGTATGAGTTGGTTTATTGAGTCTAAGATAAAACAATTGCCCTGAGAAAATGGAATGGATAGAAATGTCCATGAGATTGCTTGAGTTTGTATGTCTACTTCTACACTAGTGTCGTTTAGAGTTTAGTGTGTCTCTTGGGACAAACAACATGTTTAAGTTGAGGGTGTTGACCGTGAGTTTACGGTATATTTGACGCATTTCACTTAAGAGTTGTGTGTGTCTAGAGCCATTTTGTATCGAAAATAATGTTTTATGTGTGATGTTTGCAAGAAATAGGTTTGGACGCTATTGAGTGAGATGATAGCTAAAAATCTGTAGAAGTGGCCACCCACGGAGTGACCTACGGACCGTAAGTCCTGTAACGGTCCGTCGATGGGTAGGCGTAGATAGGAGCATCAGGGAAGTCTGACTAAGTGTGGAGCTACGAAGTGATCTACGGACCGTAGGTCAACCTACGGGCCGTCCTGCACATCCGTCGAGTGTGTTCAGAGAGGTGAAGTTCCAGTACGTGATGAAAATCCTAACTGTGGAGCCACGAAAGAGGACCCATAGACCGTAGGTCCACCTACGATCTATCCTGCACGTCCATTGATGATGATCAGAGATTGATGGTTCCAGGTTCTGAAGAAAAGTTCCAAGTGTTGACCAACGGAGAGGACCTACGGACCATAGGTCGACCCACGGTCCGTAGGTGAAGTCGTCAATCAAAGTCGCGTCCCAAAAGTTTATTTCCTTTTTGTGTATGACATGTTTCTATAAATAGGGTATGTAAACCTCGTTTTTGGGGGTTAGACACTATTGTTTACTTTTAGTTCTTGGTATTTTTTATGGGAATTAAATTGCAAACTTTGGCAACTTGATTTCCGGATTTCGGTTTATCAGATTTTGGCTTAGAAATTTAATTGGAGATTTCATATTTCTTCTACTCTAATTGTAAGTTCATGAATTCTTTGTACCAATATGAATTGTGTTCTTTCAAGAATGAGTAACTAAATCCACAACTTGGGTTGTGGGAACCATGAGCAATTAACAATGTATGAATAATAATTAAGTAATTCTTGAATAGTGTTTATGCATGTATTGGTAATTCTTTCGCTTAGAAGTCTTTTTAACAAGTGCACGCGTTAGACCTTGCCTTGTTGCTACTTGCCGGTCAAAGGAGGTAGTAATTATCAACAGAGATTTAGTGTGATACTATCGAATAGTCTAATGTCAATTGGTGCGAGGCTGAAAAACTAAGCCATACATTGATGTGATGTCTAATCTAAGTTAAAGGTTAGTAAATTATACACACGTAGACGGATCAAGGTACGGGGTGAAATTCTCTATTTGGAGGACCAATCTCTTAGGGATATCTAACTTACCAACTTTGCATGTAAAACACTAAGAAGGGATTACTATTATTAGGATTACCGCGTTAAGAGCTTATGGGAAATACATACACCCTAGTTTCTATCTCATATTGATAACTCAAAGTTTGAATCCTGCTCACTTGTTACTTAACAACAATCGGTTATTAGCTCACAAAAAAACCCCCTTTAACTACTTGTCTCGGAAATAATTTGACTAAATGGATATAATAGTGAGTTAAGTTTAAGTCTGAACCATATTTCTCATAGGATTGACCCCAACCTACAATTTGGGTTCTTTATTTGATGATGACCGCTTATACTTCTTTAGGGAAGTGTAATTTGAGCGTATCAGTGTTGACCTTACCGGAAGGTACGGATGGTTTTGTGGTATATTGTGATGCCTCTAGAATTGGGTTGGGATGTGTACTTATGCAAAATGGTAAAGTCATTGACAATTCTTCAAGGCAACATAAGATCCATGAGAAGAATTACCTTACCCATGACCTTGAGTTAGCGGCGGTTGTTTTTGCCTGAATGATTTGGAGGCATTATTTGTATGGAGTTCATGTTGATGTTTTCACCGATCAGAAGAGTTTTGAATATGTGTTCAATCAAAAGTATTTGAATGTTCACCAAAGAAAGTGGCTTGAGTTATTGAAGGACTATGACATGAGTGTTCTTTATAACCCCGGTAAAGCAAATGTGGTAGCGAATGCCCTTATTCGATTGTCTATGGGGAGTGTTGCTCATATTGAAGAAGAAAAGAAAGAGTTGGTTTGAGATATTCATAGATTGGCTTTATTAGGTGTTCAATTAGTGGACTCCACCAAGGGTGGTGTTATGGTTCACAATGGGTTCGAATAGTCTTATGTGGAGGATGTGAAAGCTAAACAAGGTCTTGATCCTATTTTGGTAGAAGTGAAAGAAGTACTGCTTAAGATATCCGTTGAGGCTTTCTCCCAAGGGGGAGATTGGGTACTTAGATATCAAGGTCGTTTATGTGTTCTGAATGTTGATGACTTGAGGGAACAGATCTTGAGAGAAGCTCATAGTTCTCGCTATTCTATTCACCTAGGAGCCACCATGACGTACCGTGATTTGCGGGAGATCTATTGGTGGAATGGGATGAAGAAGGATATTGCAAAATTTGTGGCTAAATGTCCAAATTTCCAACAAGTAAAGGTTGAAAATAAGAAACCGGGAGGTACGTCCCTAGACATTGCTATCTCTACTTGGAAGTGGGAGATTTGGACATGGACTTTATTGTTGGTTTACCTCACACTCGGCGACAACATGACTCGATTTGGGTTATAGTAGATTGGATGACAAAATTGGCTCATTTCCTTCCAGTCAAGGTTTTCTATTCGGCGGATGATTATGCCAAGTTGTATTTGAGAGAAATGGTAAGGTTACATGGAGTGCCCTTTTCCATTAATTCCTATCGTGGAACTCAATTCACTTCTCAGTTTTGGAAGTCATTCCAAAAGGGTCTTGGCTCTAAGGTTAAGCTTAGTACAACTTTTCATCCCCTGATGGGAAAGAGGAGCGTACTATCCAAACTTTGGAAGCTATGTTGAGAACTTGTGTGATTGATTTTAAGGGTAATTGGGAGGACCATTTGCCATTGATAAAATTTTCCTATAATAATAGCTATCACTCCAGTGTTGGTATGGCTCCATTTGAGGCTCTTTATGGTAGGAGGTGTAGATCTCCTATAGGTTAGTTTGAGGTGGGTGAAGTTGCCTTGATAGTTCCTCCTTGGTTGTATGCATTGAATTGTTAGGTTGGGTTGTTAGTTTCTCTCCTACTCTTTTAAAACCAATTTATATCTCATTCGAGGATAAATGATCTCAAGAGGGAGATATTGTAACACCCCATGTTCGAAATGGGCCATATAGAAGCTTTCCAGGTGTTGTAGGCACCAGACCACGCCGGCCACCCACGACCCGTGGAGTGGACCATGAACCTTAGGTGTGGTCCGTGGTTGGGCTGCCCAAACACTGGTCTGACGGTCCAGGACCACGACCTAACCAATTGACCGTTAATCAGGCCACAGTTCATGGTTCGAGGTTTGTGTTTCCGAGGCCCCAAAAACATAGTCCGAGACCACCATCCATGAGTGTGCAGGACGGACCGTAGGTCCATCCACAGTTCGTCGATGGCGAGCCGTAGGTCATCAGCTGTCAGTTATTTTTAGGGGCAGTTGGGTCTTTTCCTAATTAATTAGTTTCTATACTACGCCATTTTGCCTAAGTTTAGGACCCCTATATAAGTCTTTTTACCCCCCAATTCACCCCATTTAATTCATTCTTCCAAATTCACAAAAGAATCCCAAATTCCTCTCAAATATTCTCTCTCTAGAACTTGAAGAAGAAGAAGGATTCACCTAGGGTTTCAAGCTAAGGTGCCAATTTCTCCATTGAAGACTAGCATTTGGATTCAAGGTATGATAGTTTTCATCCATGGATTTCCAAATTCCTCTGTTTCAAAAGGTAGAATTCCCCAATTAGCTATGGTTTTCTTCAATTACCATGGGTTCTTATGATTATTGATTTGAATGATTGAATTATGATCTTCTAAGCATGAATTGACGATATACTATGGTCTTATGATGTTTCCCCTATGAACCCATGTAATCCCCATGATTTCAAGTTATGAACTATATGTTATGAGATTTTGATCTTAAAGGAAGAGTTTGATGAAATTGATCATGTATTACTAGTTTTACATGAATTTATGAAGAAATCCATACATAACCTATGTTTTCTAAGTATTGAAGATTGAAAGTAGGTTTTAATCTCAAGGAGGTAAATTACAGAATTTTGCATTTTCTTATGAAATATATGCAATTGTTTTAAGGTTGCTTTGAGAGTAAAGTATCAATGATGATGTTGTTGTTGTGTTGTTGAAAGGACATTCTCATAAACACATAACTAGCAGGATGTGAAAGGTTTTGTCACATAGAAAGGATTCTTAGGTTGAAAGGCTTTCTGACCTAATTGAATCAAAGACAAATAGCTATCTTAATGAAACTAGCTTGAATTGGTAGTCCAAGAGGCACCTTTTCATGAGTAATGAAGTCACGTAAGAAATGACTATTCCGTGGGAATTTATGCTTAGCACCGAGTGGATATTGAATATGATATGGAAGCTCTCACGTAGTAGAGTCCGGGTTTCCAATGTAATGTCATGAGATGGGAACCCTCACGTAGTAGAGTCCGGGTTTCCAGTAGCAATCTCCTCATCCCATAACTATGTGCCCACATAGGTTGATTAGCTAGTGTATCCACTTAAGCTAGAAGTTTGAGGTTCTACCTTAGGCAAGTAGAACAACCCTTTTCGGTGTGGGAGATACCAGGGGATCATTTTATAGATCACAAGGTCTCAATATCGGTTAAGGCTATATCTTCACAACTAGATGAATAATGAACTAAGACATGCTTAAAGAAGTATCTCGTAGTGTTCAAAGATTTTAAAGAAGTTAGCTTGCATTGACCATGATTTATGACTTATGTTTTATAATTCTTTCATATGATGATTTAGTTGGTCAATTGTATCATGAAATAAAATGTCCCTTTTTAGCATGATTTAAATATTTTATGCATGACTATCATACTTGGTACATTGTTTTGTACTAACGCTTACTCTTGGAGATATTCAAGGTGCTCAGTTTCGTGGCTAGAAGGTGATTTGATTGATTCCCGAGCTTTGGTGAGTCCTCATGCTTCGAGGACGGAGTTTATTGTTTTCAGTTTTTTTTCATGTATTTCTCTTTTGAACATGATATATGGGCTAGGTCCAATTTCATTCTATTGTAATAGATGGCTATGATGAGACTTGAGTCTAGACTTCTACTTTTCATTTTATACAATGTTTTGGACTTGGACTATTGTTTTACTCTTATTGTTCTATTTCTTATGTTATGAGAGCTAAGTGACTTGTAATGGAGTCCTTATGAGTTCTATATGCCATGTTACATCTAGAGGGTACCCCTGGGTTGTGACACTGAGACATGATTGTGATAAGTGTTATGTGAATTGAGAAAGAATAAGAAATTAAAGAGGATGCACTATTTCGAGGGACGTGTCACGCCGCGATGGTAACTATTATCGAGGGATGTGTCGCACACCTCAACAAATTTTATTATCAAGGGTCGTGTTCCATGACGCAATGGATGCATGGATAGATATGTCCCCCATGTGTCCCGAACTAAGAGACAACGAGTGTGTATCGTTGGGTCAAACATGCATCACTATACTTGACATTGCATTTCATTGTATTGCACATCTTTATCATTGGTGAAGTTGATCTTGTGTGTTGTTGATATTGTGTCACGACCCAGGGGTACCCTCTAGATGTAACAAGGCGTACAAGACTCCGAGAGGCCTCATACAAGCCCCTTAACATATCATAACATAAGATAATAGAAAAGTGCGGAAATTTAAAACATTTTTCCAATACAATCAAAGTCTCATAAAATGAAGCGGAAGTATTACACTTGTCTCAAGCCATCTAACACATGAAAGTCTTAGGGACACAGCCCATACAATAGTTCTAACATAAAGGAAAGACATAAAAGAAAGGGTGGTAAGATCCTCGATGCTATGAGGACTCACCAAATCTTCACTTGCTTGCTCCTACTAAAAACCTAGCCACGGGAATGGAAGTCAATATCGCCAGACCCTACATTTGATAAGAATGTAGGCAAGAGTATGCATTAGTACAATAAAATACTAAATATGATGGCTAGAATAAATCATCAACATAAGCAATATATATGCATGAGTAAACATAACACATATAGCAAAATCATAAGAGACATCATCATAAGACATAGGCTATAAGCATAAGAGATATTAACATAAGTCATAAGAATATTCAATGAACATAAATCATCATAACATCAGAGAAACACTCCATAAGTAACCTCAAGGCATGGTTATGCAATGCATGGATAAGACCCCATAATCTCACCCATACTAAACATAGTACTTTAGGTCCTCATTCATATTCATCATCTTTTGATCTCATCCTTAGCTTATTTCTCATACACAAGGGAACATTCACCTTTAGTCAAACATATCAAGGAAGGCAACTATAACAACAATCCAAGCTAGGCATACATCATGTCAAGTAAGTCTCCTATTAGAACATACTTACAATACTTCCTTCAAGTAATCATGTTTCATCATAAACATGCTATTTCAATAAGGGATTAGACCCTCTTTAGTCATTCTTAATTATTCATGGAAGAGTACCTCTTTACTAGTCCAAGACAAGTCATTACTCATGAATGGTTACGATTTACCAATTCAAGGCTACCAAGAAAAGAACTACCTTATACTATACCAAGCTACCATGGAAAGCACCTTACTTATGCAAGTACAAGCTACACAAGGAAGGGTACTATTGCTGAATCAAAGCTACCAATGATATGGTGTGGCCTCACCAAGTCAAGCCACCATGTGAAGCACTCTATTAAGCTTAGTTCAAGATAACCATTGGAAGGGTACTATTGCCCAATCCAAGACTGACCATGAGGACTCCTAACTCAAGATACCAAGTTTGGTCTTGTCTTACCAAATCAAGCTATTCATGAAGGGATATTTCGTCACTACTTCAAGCTATCATAGTTCATACATGTGTTGCTTAAATTTAGGTGAGCAAACCTTTCAACCTAGAATCATTCTATGTGATAAAACCTTTCACATCATTTTCATTAGGTGTTCATGAGAATGTCCTTTCAATCATCACAACCAATTTATTATAGTCATTAACACTTCACTCTCAAAGTGTACTTAAGGCATTTACATAAATTCTATAAGAATATGCATAATGTCATACATTCACAATATAAGTCGTGTGGGTAAGCCTTCCACAACAACACCATATACAATCAACATTCATAATATAGCTTCCCTCTCAAAGCCTCAATAGTCTTAACTCATCATGTTAGCTTTACTCTCAAGCCCTAATAGTCATATTTCAACATATAGACATTACTCTAAAATCCCTAACAATAATCATTCATCATGCATGCCTTAGGCTCAAAACAATTCTAATCATCATAGCTTACAAGTCATAATTCACATATATATACTTGATTTTATTCAATTCACATTTATGTACTTCAATCTTAAGCAACCTAGTCATACTTCATCATATTACCCCCAATCTCTAGCTGTACTAATCATAGTTCATCATACATACATTAACCTCCAATAATTCATGTATATATGCTTAATTCTCAATAAGTATACAACATGCTTCATCAATTCTAGAAGATTACATCTAAATCCTCAATTTCCCCTTTCATGGCATAAAATCCAACTACATCAAATTCACCTTAGAATAATAGGTTAAGCATGGGTACATATATAATCACACTAAAAAAATGTAATTCCATCATAAACAAGCATAATCCACTCTATTGGATCATAACCCATAACATTAGAAGAACCCTAATTTGACATGGGGAATTCTTCTTCTAAATTGCGGAAAATATGGGGGATTCAAGGTTGAAAGAAATCCATGAATGAATAAGCCATCATACCTTGGTTACAAAGCCAACAAAGCTTGAAACAACGGAGAGTTGACTTGACCTAGCTTGATCCTCTTCTTCTTCTTCTTCTTCTTCTTCACTTTATTGAGAGAGAATATTTGAGAGAGAATTGGGTTCCTTTTGGGGTCTTGAAATAATGATTTTTGAAGACTTATTTTAGGGGTCTAAAGTCTTATATAGGTTGTCTAGATTAGGCTAAAACAACATCACTTGATATTAATTAAAACTGGAAAACCCTTAAGTGCCCCTAGACTTAACCACTAAACTGCCTCACTTGGTCCCAACCACGAGACCACACTGACGGGTTGTGGGTGGAACCACGATCCGTGCTATTCATCCGTGGTCTAGGTTGTATAGGTTGGAAAAAGGCTTGGATCTACGGACCCCTATCCACGAGGCTTGGACTGACCAACAGGGCATAGGTCCTTCCGTTGGTCACTGCCCAGGCATTTTTCTACGGGTGTCCTCCTCAAGGGTCCATGGTTGGTCCTTGAGGGGTCGTACCTTGACGTTCTAACACAAAATCCTCTATTTTAAGTACGGGGAGTTACATTCACAACTCTTACGCTTATGTTAAGCTCTAGTTTTGCCTACTAATTTCTGGAGTGTTACATCTTGTGAGTGCTTTTCTGTGGAACTAGTGATTGACTAATATTGAGTTTGTTGTTGAGGATATGTAATTGTTAAAGTGTTGTTGTTGAGCTGTGTGCTATTTAAATTGTAAACTTTTACGTTGGGCTGGTTTTATACAGATTGTAGTTGTGGAGGTTCGGTTGGGGTGTAAGGAATACCCGTATTCTATTCCCTTAGCTTGTAGTTAGAAGTTTACTTACTTAGTACCGTGTGGTTTGGTACTCACTTCTTTCTTCTACATTGTTTTAGGTTACGAGCTAGAATCTTTTTGATACTTTCTATTATGTTCTTTTCCGAGGCTTCCTGTGGAGATTTGTGAGGTAGTTGTTTATCATCTCAGCGGACCTTCTTACTCCTATTTATGATCTTGTTCTATTCTAGAGAAAACATCATTTGAGACTTATGTTTTCTTTCAATTATAGTGAAATACATTAGGAGCTCATGCACGTGACCACCATGTTTTGGGGGTATATTTTAGTTGACTTTGTTTTCCGCATTATTTTATAGTATTAGACTTTTATTCTCTCTTTACTTCCGCATTTATCATACTAGTTGGGTTTTAGGCAGACTTGTCTTGTTAGGATAAGACAAGTGTCATCACATCCCTTTTTGGGTCGTGACAGAAAATTGGTTGAACAAATCGAGAAGGAGTTGACAAATGACATGGTTGAATGTTCACTAGAAACGTTCATGTTGCCTACCATGGGTCAAAATTTATGGTAAGAAACAACTTATAATGTACATTTAAATTAAAATTAGGAGTGTGCATCGATCAATTTGGTTCGGTTTTATGTATCTTCGGTTTTGTTTATCGATTTTTGATTTGTTAACGGGCTAAACTGATAACCAAACCAATAAGATATTTATTATTGATTTTTAGTTGATCAATTTTCAGTCCTTAACCTTTTGATTTTTTATTTAACTGATAAGAAAATGTTCATATGATCATATATCAAGAATAGAGATGCAACACACATTTCTATATTGATCTCTTTTGCTTGCGGAAAAAATATTTTAATTCCTTATAATGACTCATGGAATAAATTATGAAAACAACATTAATGGTATGTTTTTGTCACAATCAGATATAAAAAATTGTGTAGAGAAGTGTTGCAATAGAGAGACAAAGAGGCTAGTTTGTGTTGCATATATAAGACCGAAAGTAATACTAAAATATAAGAAAATAAGATGATAAAATGTTAAAGTCATTATATATCTGGGAGTAAAACAGTAATTTTAATATAATTAGGAGTAAAATGTAGCCTTATATTTTGATGGCGGCTGATTTGATTCTTAGACAATTCTTTCCAATTTGTCATCATTATTTTACTGTAACCTACATTTAGTAATTAAAAAATCACTTTGGTTGTTTGTTCGTTAATTTTTTTTCGTTCCACTCCTTAGGTTTAGCAATTTGTCTTAACATTTAGAAGCTATATTTTGTTCATTTTGTTCATTAATGTGGATATTACATAAATTAATTTGGATATTACATATTTGAGCTGCACTTTCTGGTTGGTAGGTATCTCAGAGCTTGTTTGGATTGATTTAAAAGTTAGTCAAATATGTTTTTAAGTCAGTTTTAACTTTTGATAGTGTCTGAAAAATTTAAAAATAACTCAAAATAAGTTTTAAATGACTTAAAATTAATTGAAAGTCAAAAATAGGATTCATCCTACTTTTTATTTTTTAACTTGTAAGTCACTCAAGTTTGATTTTAAAAAGTTACTTTCTAAAAACTATTTTTTAAGACAATCCAAACTAGTTCTCAGTTTTGTTAATTACATGGAAGTTAGTTTTGGTTGTCTTCTATCATTGGTTGACATGTATTTTCTCCCATATTAATGCATTGTTTGGTTTCCTTTTATCATTGGTTGATATGTATTGTCTCCCTGTTAGATTGAGAAAGATTTTGATAATTGACAAATAGAGGAACATATGAAAGGAACCGGTTGCAACGACATGTTCCTTTCAGATCGAATTCGACTGGGATAAGGAGAACGTCAACCACGCGAATTAGAAGTTATAAAGCGGTGGAAGGGTTGCTTATTCAACAAGAAAGCAGTGCAAAGAGGTTTTCTTAAAGAAATCCTAAGCGAAGTAGGAAGCATAAACAAAGTAGGAAACATAAGCAAAGAAGGAAGTAGTGTGAATAAAGATTGAAGAAGAAAATAAATCAAAGCCCAATCAAATAGGAAAATTACCCGAAGTAGGAAAAAAAGAACATACCACGTGAGCTTCCAAGTTCTACGCAGAAGAGGATGTCGAGTATGAGTAGGATTCCAAGTTGAAATAGGTTTTGGATTCAAGTCTAAATCTATAAATAGGGCTATATTTTCTTTGGAGAAACTTGCGCACTTAAACAGAGAGTTACAAGCAGAATACAATCAAATAGAGGGAGTTCATATTTGAGTGATTTTTGATTATGAAGTGTAGCCAACGCAAGGAAATGATTCATACGCTTATGTTTTGTAGTTCTTAAGTCAAGTTTGCTTGTATTGAGTTTTTATCGAGTTGTATCTTTAATTCTTTCTAGATCCAGTGAATTATAAACTGGAGTAGGAATAGAGTCTTCAAGTTGGGGCGACGTAAAGACTTGGGAACATAAACCTTGGGGGGTTTATGTTGGAGTTTAGGAATTAGAGTTAGTTCCTAGGATTGCAAGAGTTGTAATTTGAATTCATAACTTGAAGTGGGTCGATGATCTAGTTGGTTGTTGGCGTCTAGGAATTAGAGTTTATAATTCCTTAGGTTACATAGGTTTGTAATCTTTTGTTGAAGCTCAGAGTTTAATGAAGTAGAGTTAAATCCTACTGAGGTGTAGGTCGTGGTTTTTACCCTTTATGAGCCAGGGTTTTCCATTATAAAATATTGTGTCATTACTTTATTTGCTTTACATAACGTAACTGATGTAATCTGCAATTGAACAGATCGAATATACCTGTTCCTTTGGCAATTCTGGGGGTCAGTATTCCAACACTCCCCTATTAATGCATTGTGCTATTTGAGTGATAAAACATGTCTTTCTATTTTGTCCGTTTGCAGCATACACACTTTACGCCTGATTTCTTGGATGAATTTGCACACAATTATAAAGAGGAGAAGACAGGAGTCCTCTTAGGGCCCTTTCCCTAGGCATTTTTTTGGAAGTGGAACTTCTTAGTCAACAATTGGTTGATGAACAACAAATTCTTCAAAAATAAGTACAGGTTGGCCCTCAATAAGAAGAACAAGAATAAATACATATTGGCCCTCAATAAGAAGAACAAGATGGCCTGACCCTCAAGTAGAGCTTTGTCAATGCTATGCCGACGACAAATATTTTATCCTTCGGAAGAAGTTATTAACGTGGTCAAACATTAACAAAAGTCATTTGACTTTGCCTAGTGGTGATCTCCACAAGTTGGTGACCAATAAAATTTTGGAGGACGCTCATTTGTAATGACCTTGAAGACCCACTGTCAAGGTGGAAGTAGCATTATCATGACTAGAGTGTTCACACATGGATGGCCAATGTTCGTAAGGGAGAACGAACTCCAAGTTGGAAACTAATTCAACAAGTGTCACGTAGTTTCTTATTTTTTTTATTTGAAATGACTTTTATTTTCTTTTCAACCATAAAGATCTTTTGTACTGGTCAGCATTCTTAAAATTCTTTATTTGCAAATAGAAAAGTTCAATTCCGTGTGTATGCATGCTTACCATTTTCTGATTAATTTGCTTTCAAATTGTTTTTTGTACAACTTCATGTATAGTAGTATATTTTGCTTGTAGTTTCAAATATATTTTTAATCGGTTTTTAGTATCTCCAATTTTATGTCAACACAAAACTAATAAAAAATTAAAAGTTCTAACTTGCATTATTGCACAATCACTACCTATTAACTTTTAGAAGTTTGATAAATCGTTCAAGTGTTATAAGATTTATATACCAGGGTGTATATAGAAAATTCACTATTTTTTTTTATTTTTTTTTAATTCAATTTTTTTGATCCACAGATCATTTTATTAAATAAGAGCCAAAGCTCACTCTATACAAAAAGCTAAAATGAAAAATGACCTCATCCATAAATGGACCGATCCAAATAAAATAATGAGACAAGATTCTAAATCTACAATTAGCTGCTCTTTGTCTATTTCCAAAAATCTCCAAACCCTTTCTCTCTTTACCTGCCTCTTCAAAATTTGGTAAGCCTCTTACTGTCTCCTCTGTCTTCTTCAATCTTTGAGCTGCTGATTCATTTTTCTTTTCAGGTGGCTATTGGAAATCCAAGTGACCGCAGATGTTCTTCATTTCTGCCCGGATATGACGCCGCTTGCTTGAGGATTTTTTCCGGTATTACCTCCGACCAACTTCTCTGATGACCCAAACTAGCTAGGACATCTAATTCTACTATGACTTTGTACATGTGTGAAGTATTCTGCTATAAAATTACTGTACCTTCTGATTCCTCGCATAAATGTTGAATTGTTGTTATGACTGTTGTTGAGGTGATTGCTTAGTTGCTCCGTCTCTACTCTATCACTGTGTACTGATTTTGCGAGTTTTCATCCTTATGTTTGGTATCTGCGATTTATCCATGTTTAGATGCTTCCTTGTTATGCTTGGTAACTTCTGAAATAGATCATAACACTTAGTTTCTTGAGACTCCACTACTTCATTGACCAATGAATCTGCCACGCAATTTCCTTCTCTGAAAATGTGAGTGATTGATGCATTTATACTTCGTATCACCCTTCTAATCTCGTCTATTCTTTCTACCAATTCCCACGGTATCTTCCACTGATTATCCACCATTTTTTTGAGAACTAAAGAGTCAGTTTCGATTATGGGCTCTTTTATATCCTTCTCTTGACAGTACCAAACTGCTTCTAGCAGAGCAAGCGCCTCTGCTTCCATGTTTGTTGCTATTCCTATTCCTTTTGCCCTTGCATATATAAGGTCTCCTTCCTCGTCCCTCACTACAAAACTTATATCACTAGCACCTGGATTTCCTCTTGCTGCCCCATCTGTGTTGCATTTAACTTTGTTTCTTCCAGGTTTCTTCCATTGAACATAATGGTAATGTATTTTAGGTTTATATTCCTTTAGCTTTGTGATGATTTGAGGCCATGTTTCCTTTCTGATATGTATCCAAGGATATTTCAACTTTATGAGTTTCCTCACCTCTTCTTGCACTTGCATCACCATTTCATTGTATGTAGTAGTTCCTCCATTGAACTTGTTTTTTTATTATCAGTATGACTTTTTCACTATTAGAACTATTGTTAACTTGCTTTTTTATTATCAGTATGACTTTTTCACTATTATATTTCTTTTCAAACTGTCTTTTCATATTGATTACATAGGTCGACATTCAATCAAAACAATCTTTCTATTTTCACAAGATAAAGATAATCGATAAGGCTACATATATGCTATCCTCTTCGGACTTGGATATATTTTTGTTGTAACATGGATTCTTTAAACTCGGGATGCATACCCTTGAAGATTTAGATATTAAGATCAGGGACACTAGAGGCCTACAGTTGCACTGAGTTCATGAGAAATCAATTTAGCCTTTCCAAGATACCGAAACACAGAAAAATCATCTCGCTTCAAATTTTGGAGGGATATGTGAAGATGAAGATTACAGTGTTAAAAAGAGAGAAGAGGGCCATAGCAAGGACATCCCAAACCATTTTTCAAGTAGAAAAACTAATGGAATAGGAACTTTATACTACATTCAAATACATTTATATCCCCCCCCCCCCCTTTTTTTTAAATCTCACTTCTTTCCTCAATTTTGAACAATAGATATTCTCTTTCCTTTATTCAATTTTTTTTTACCTACATTATTAATCTTTATTTTTCTTTACATATGTAAAATCATACTTATATTGATCGAATTTTAAAAATTCCCGCCCCATCTTTAAAAAACATTGAATTCTAAAAATTACGTTCTTGACAATTCATTTTAATTGTTAACACCTAATATTTACTTTATAGAGGATTTTGATTTGAATCTATATTTTTTTTTGGGTCAAATTAACACATTTTATTTCTCAAACTTGTAGAACCCAATTACAACAATTAAAAAAAAACTAGCCCCGACCCTATGTCAACCTATTCTTTTCATCAACCTCTCCTAAAAAATTCCTATTTATATAAATGATCTATCCAGTGCCTATCTTTACATCATTTTTTCCTATGCAATATATAAAAAAAATCTCACTTTTGGTCCATCTATAATTTCTAGATAATCATTTGCTTTCTTGGCACCCTTTGTTTCTATACTACGTCATTCCTCACCTGCCATTTATAGTATATTAGCGCAGCCAATATTGCCCACATGAGTCCTCTACTGGTTTTCCTGTCACTTTCCTTGCTATTCCTTTCCAGATCTCAACCAGTCCTAATTTACAAAGCTTAGTCTTCAACCAGTCTAGTGTATCTTTCAAACAGATATTGGAGTAGACACATTCAAAGAATGAGTGATCATTGGTTTCAGGATAGTTTCCACATAGTGGGCATGTTATATCATGTCTTATGCCCATTTGCATTAGCCTCTCTCTGGTTAAAACCCTTTGATGCATTGCCAGACAGTAAATAAAGCTATGTTTTGGGACATTTGTTTTGTTCCATAGTTCTCTCCACCAACTCCTTTGTTGGCCTTCCTTTTGCTTTCATGGATATCCACTTTTGATCGTGCAGTTACCGGTAGAGATAATCCAGTGACAATTTTTTTCTTGACATTGCAAATCTGCTTCTAATACAAGCAACTGTCTTTTGGTGGGTTATATTGCCACCATTCTGCACCTTTCAGATAAATAGGATTCACCCATTTAACCCATATGTTATCTGCTTTGTTGGCAATGTTCCATACATACTTAGCTATTGCTGCCTCATTCCAGATCATACAATCTATCTATTACCTCAAGTTTTTTTGGTCATACACACTATATCCCATGCTATCAATGGGGATTTTGTAGAATTTACTTACCTACTCCAAATGTAATTCATATATATTCCAGTGATGTATTTTAGGAACCTTTTGGCATGAAAAGAATGCTTTGCCAAAATGTATTCATGTGCATGAGTAGTGAGTTTACTAGTTTTTCTCTTCCTGCATATGACAAGTTCTTCGATCCACTTACTCTCACATTCGCCACCATTTTTTCCACCAACATGTCACAATCGATAGTTGATAGTCTCTTAGCAGTTATAGGTACTCCCAAGTATCTGAATGGAACTTTACCTCTAGTGTATCCAATTAGCTCACATAGATCCTCGACTATTTTTTCTCTATATTTTCTGTGAAGGTAATTGATTTCTATGAATTTATTTGCAATTCTCCGCTATCAGAGAAAGTTCTCAGAGTATTACAGATTCGAACAAACCCTTGCAGAAAATGAGCATATCGTCTGCAAAATACATATGATTTTATTTGAGTCCCTTACATTTTGTATGGTAGGCAAACCCCTTATGTTCAAAATATTCCATACAAATTACAAACAATAATGGTAATATGGAATCTTCTTGCCTTAACCCCTTCTTCCCTATGATTTTCCCGTATAGTCCTCCATTTATGGTTATTTGGTACTGAGGTATGCTAATACATTCCATTACCCATTTGATGAATTTACAAGGGAAGTTGAGACCATACAACATTTCTTCAACAAAACCCCATTTCACTGTATCATAGGCTTTCCTGAGATCTATCTTGATTAAGCAACTTTTGGTAGTATGTTTTCTGTTGTACAACCTAGCCATGCTCTGACATATTAGTATGTTATGAACTATACTCCTTCCTTCCACAAAAGCACTCTCATTGTTGGATCTAATTCCTTGCAATACCTTCTTCATTTTGGCGCAAATAATTTTAGATATTGCATTATAAATGGTATTGCAACATGTTATTGGCATGTAATCTCCCACACTTTCAGCATGTATCCCTTTAGGAATTAGAGTTACCACGATATCATTTACCCCTTTCAGCATGTTTCCATTCCAAAATAATTCTAATACTTCTGTTGTCACATCTACACCCACTATGTCCCAACTATCTTTGTAAATTTGGCTGCCATACCCATCTGGTTAGGGGATTTGTCTCTTCCTGTCTCCAACTGTGCACTTTTAACATCTCTAGCTGTAACACCCCAGAAACTAGTAGGCTAAGCTAGAGCTTAACATGAGGGTTAGAGTCGTATATGTAACTCTTCATACTTAAAAATATAGGGTTTCATGTTAAAACATCAAGGTATGATCCCTAAGGACCAACCATGGGTCCTTGAGGAAGACCCTAGAAAGTTGACCTGGATAGTGACCCACGAAGGGGACCTATGCCCCGTAGGTCCATCCACGCCCGTGGGTGAGGAGTCTTGGGTAGAGGTCCCAGGAACCAAGTCCCAGAACCAAACCATAGTTCATCAGCACGGGCCGTGGGTCCAACCACGGTCCGTCAGTGGTGGATCGTGGGTGAGGCCTGGAACTACTTTTAGGCAGTTAAGTTTAGGGGCACTTTGGGGTTTTCTTGTATTAATTAATATTAAGTGACACCATTTTATTCTAATTTAGACTAACTATATATTGATTTTAGACCCCTAAATTAGATCATCATCCTCATTATTCCAAAATCCCAACAAAACCAATTTCTCTCCAAAAAAAAATCTCTCACTAGAACTCCAAGGAAGAAGAAGAAGGAAGTTGGGGCTACAGTTAAAGGAGCAAGGTTTTCTTCTCAAATTCATTGGATTTAATTTCTAAGGTATGGTATTCATTCATCCATGGATATATATCATCCATGGAGTCCCTTCAAATCTCAATTTCAAGGATAGAAATTGCCCAAAAGCTATGGTTTGACTCCAAGTCATGGATTCTTTTCAAAAATGATTCTAATGTTTGAATTACTTTATATTATGATTCAATTGATGATTTATTATGGTTTTTATGTTGAAATCCCAAAGAATCCATGAAATCCCCATATTCCCAACTTATGACCTTGTGATGTGGGTGAATTGAATAAAGAAGGATATTATGAGATTATGCTTGTCATAATTAAGTTATTTGAATTATGTTATCATCCATGTCTAATGTAGTTAATTATAGATGTGTTTAAGAATATGAGTTATGACCCTTGAAAGGGTAAATTATGATATTATGCATGAATTATGAAGTTTAGTATATGCTTTAAGAACACTTTGAGAGTAAAGTGATTATAATTATGACCTATTCGTTGTGTTGTTGAAAGGTCATTCTCCTATACACACTTATGTATGATTATGATATGATGTGAAAGGTTTTCTCACAATATGATGATTCTAAGGTTGAAAGGCTTTCTCACCTATTGAATCTATATGTAGACATGGACGGTGAAAGGTTATTCTCATGCATGATCTAATGAGCTATAGTATAAATTATGTTGGATTGAGTGTAAAGACATTCTTCCATGAATATGAACTTAAGTCAAGACTTAATATGTAATCCGTGGGAATTAATGCTTAGCACCGAGTGGATACTAAATACAAGATAGAAGTTTATACACTAGTTAAGTTCGGCTTTCCAAATGGGTTCCTTCTACCTAAGTTGACTCTTGGTTCCCAAAGTATGTATCTCATGAGATGGAAACCTTCTACCTAGTTGAGTCCGGGTTTATAGTAGTAATCTCCTTATCCCATAAACTATGTGCCCTCATAGATTATTTAGCTAGTGGGTCCACCTAAGCTAAGAGTATGGTTCTACCTTAGGCAAGTAGAGCAACACCTTTTCGGTGTGGGGCATACACCGGATTTCATGTTAAGCTCACATGGTCTATGTCGATTAAGGCTTATTCCCCACTATGATAGTACAAACAAGAATATGAATTATGAACTATAGGTACTCAAGAAGCTTTACTTAGTATGGGTGATATTATGGAATCTTATTCATGCATTGCAAGTATGCTTTAAGGGTATTTGTGATATGTCCCTCTTATGATATGATGACGAATGTAATTAAAATGCTTATGACTTATGCTTTTCCACTATATTCATAAAATGTTTTACCTTAGTAAAATGCATGCATTCAACTGAAATGTCTTTTTTAGCATGTTTTCAATGTTTTTATGCATGGCTGTCATACTTTTTGTACTAACCCATGTTTCCCCTACATTTTCTCCAAGTGTAGGGTTCGGTTCTCAAGGTGGTCATTATTGTGGCTAAAGCTTGGACTTGCTTATTCTCCTAGCTTGTTGGTGATTCCTCATGATTCGAGGAAGGATGTTATCTCTTTGTAGTTCTTTTCTTGTATTTCCTTTTCGGACTATGTTGTATGGGTTGTGACCCTATTTGATTCAAGTATTTTAATAGATGTCTATATTGAGACAAGTCTAGACTCCCGCTTTCCTTTATGAAAATTTGGACTTGAAATATGCCTTGTTACGTCTAGGGGGTACCCCTGGGTCGTGACAAACATGGTAATTAGAGCACAAAGTTTAGAATGATTCTAGGATGCTATATCATAAGCCACGTCTAGTAGAGTCTTGTTCATGAGTGTGAAGCGCGCCACATTTATGAATGAGAGGCTACAAGATGTTTAGGAAATCTCACTTATTTCATTACTCTTAAGTCGTGCCTTAGAGTTTAACTCTAAAAGATTTATCTTTCCTAATCCTTCGTGTGTGTCTTCAGGATATGAATACACGAAGGGCTAATGCTAGAAGGATGGAGGAGGACAATGTGAATCAAGAAGCTCCTCCCTAAGATCCTCAAGCTCTGATTGATCCTTCGGTTATGACGAATGAGAAGGTTATATCGGCTTTTCAAATGTTGGCCCAAGCTTTGACGATTCAAGCTCAAGCTATGATGGCTCAAACTAATAGAGATGTTGTGACTCATGTGAACCCTAATGTGAATTCGGCTGCTTCAAGGGTTAGGGATTTTGCTCGAATGAACCCTCCCAAATTTCATGGCTCCAAATTGGAAGAGTATCCCCGAAGGTTCATCAACGAGGTTTATAAATTTCTTGCTATTATGGAGGTATCTTCGGAGGAGGAGGAGTTACCCACCTACCAACTAAAAGATGTGGCTCAAGTGTGGTATGTTCACTGGAAGGGTGGAAGCCCCGTAGGTACGGGCCCGGTAGAATGGGAATCATTCAAATCGGCATTTCTTGATAAATTCTTTTCCTCCAAGAGTTGAGGGAAGCTAAGGTGGAAGTGTTCAGTAACCTTCTTCAAGGAAGTATGAGCGTGAAAGAGTATGCCCTAAAGTTCACCCAATCGTCCAAGTATGCTCCAACTATGGTGGCAGATTCGAGGGACAAGATGGCTAGGTTTTTTATGGGTGTGTCCTACTTGGTTGAAGAAGAGTGTCGTACAGCAATGCTCCATCATGAAATGGATATCTCAAGGATCATGGTATATGCTCAACAAATTGAGGAGTCAAAACTCAAGGAAAAGAATAGGGAGGTGAAAAGAGCTAGAACCGGTGATGGGAACTTCTGCAATGCTAGGTCTGATGGACAAGGTCGACCAAAGTTCAAACAAAGGTTTTCCAACCAAGGCTCCTCTAGTGCTCCAAGGGTCAACAAAATAGGGTTTCCAAATCAAAACCTCAACGAGGTAATAGTAGTGGTTCTTATGTGGCTAGGCCTAATTGTGGAAAATATGGAAGAACACATGATGGTAAGTGCCTAGTTGGCACCGATAGGTGTTATGGTTGTGAAAATATTGGCCACAAGATGAGAGATTGTCCGATGATCAAGGTTAAGGGAAAATAAGATAAGCAAGCCCATCCAAGCGGTTCAAACTCCAATGCCCCAAATCAGAACCGTTTTTATGCTCTTCAATCCCGAGGTGACCAAGATAGCTTCCTGGATGTAGTGACCGGTATGTTAAAAGTATTTCATATTGATGTTTATGACTTGTTAGATCCCGGTGCTACTTTGTCCTTCGTGACACCTTATGTGGCCATAAAGTTTGATATGCTCCCCGAAGTGTTATTAGACCCTTTTTGAGTTTCTACCCCGGTTGGTGATTCGGTGGTGGTTAAGAAGGTGTATAGAAGGTGTCCCATTTCCCTATCCCATAGAGTTACTGTTATGGACTTGGTAGAGCTAGACATGTTAGACTTTGATGTGATTTTGGGTATGGGTTGGTTGCATGCATGTTATGCCTCTATCGATTGTAGGACTCGGGTGGTTAGATTCCAATTTCCAAATGAGTCTATCCTTCAGTGGAAGGGAGGAAATTCCATGCCTAGAGGTCAATTTGTCTCTTGTCTTAAGGCTAGGAAGATGATCCCCAAAGGGTATATTTATTATCTTGTTAGGGCGAGGGATGTGGATTTTGAAACTCCTTCTGTAGAGTCGATTTCGGTAGTTAATGAGTTCCCGAAAATTTTCCCTGATAATTTTCTCGATATTCCTCTCGAGCGGGAAATAGATTTTGGTATTGACCTTCTTTCGAATACGCAACCTATCTAAATTCCTCCTTATAAAATGGCTATGGCGGAGTTAAAAGAGTTGGAAGAGCAATTAAAACTTTTGTTGGATAAGGGTTTCATCTGATTGAGTATCTCTCCATGGGGTGCTCCGGTGTTGTTTGTTAGGAAGAAAGATGGGTCTCTTAGAATGTTCATTGATTATCATCAATTGAATAAAGTGACCATTAAGAATAAATATCCCCTTCCTAAAATCGATGACTTGTTTGATCAACTTCAAGGGGCTAGTTACTTCTAAAAAATTGACCTTCGTTCGGGGTATCACCAATTGAGGTTGAGAGGGGATGATATTCCCAAGACAGCTTTCCAAACTTCGTATGGACATTATGAGTTCCTTGTGATGTCATTTGGCTTAACTAATGCCCCGACGACATTTATGGACCTAATGAATAGAGTGTTTAGGCAATACCTAGACATGTTTGTGATTGTGTTTATCGATGATATTGTGATCTATTCAAGGAGTGAGAATGAACATGTGGACTATTTGAGAATTGTGTTGCAAGTTCTTAAGGGCCATCAACTTTTCGTAAAGTTTAGCAAGTGTGAATTTTGGTTGAGATTCATAGCTTTCCTTAGTCATATTGTGTCTAGCAAGGGTATTGAGGTAGATCCTAAGAAGATGGATGCGGTCAAGATTTAGCCTAGACCACTAACTCCTTCTGACATTAGAAGCTTTTTGGGTTTGGCCGATTACTATAGGAGGTTTGTTGAGGGGTTTTCCTCCATTGCTTCTCCATTGACGGCTTTGACTCAAAAGAAGGCTCAGATTGTGTGGTCGGAAGCTTTTGAGAAAAGTTTCCAAGAGTTGAAAGATAGACTTACTTCCGCCCCAGTGTTGACCTTACTGGAAGGTATGGATTGTTTTGTGGTGTATTGTGATGCCTCTAGAGTTGGGTTGGGATGTGCTCTTATGTAAACCGGTGAGGTGATTGCCTATGCTTCAAGGAAACATAAAATCCATGAGTAGAATTATCCTACCCATGATCTTGAATTAGCACCGGTTGTGTTTGCCTTGAAAATATGGAGGCATTATTTCTATGGGATCCATGTGGATGTTTTCACCGATCACAAAAGTCTTCAATATGTGTTTAGTCAAAAGGACTTTAATCTTCATCAACAAAGGTGCTTGGAATTATTGAAGGATTATGACAACAGTTTCCTTTATCACCCCGACAAATCTAATATGGTAGCGGATGCTCTTAGTATGTTGTCAATGGGTAGTGTGGCTCATGTAGAGGATGAAAAGAAATAGTTGGTTCGTGATGTGCATAGGTTTGCCCGATTAGGTGTTAAACTAGTGGATTTCACCAAGGGTGGTGTCATGGTTCATAACGGTTTCGAATCGTCCTTGGTAATGGGTGTGAAGGCTAAGAAAAGCCTAGATCCTATCTTGGTTGAGTTGAAAGATTCGGTACTCAAAATGTTCATAGAGGCTTTCTCCCAATGGGGAGATGGGGTGTTGAGGTATCAAGGTAGGTTATGCGTTCCGTATGTTGACGGCTTCAGAGAGAAAATTTTAAAAGAAGCCTATAGTTCTTGGTATTCTATTCACCTGGGAGCTACCAAAATGTACAATGACCTACGGTAAGTCTATTGGTGGAATGGGATGAAAAAGGACATCGCAAAATTTGTGGCCAAATGTCCTAATTGTCAACAAGTTAAGGTTGAGCACCAAAGGTCGGGAGACTTGGCACAAGATATTTCTATTCCTACTTGGAAGTGGGAAGATGTGAACATGGATTTCATTGTAGGCTTGCCACGTACTCGGCGGCAAGATGACTCGATATGGGTAATAGTGGACCGAATGACTAAGTCCGCTTATTTCATTCAAGTCAAGGTGTCCTACTCAGTGGAAGAATATGCTAAATTTGTATGTGAGAGAGATAGTAAGGTTACATGGAGTACCTTTGTCTATAATTTCGGATCGAGGTCCCCAATTTACTTCACAGTTTTGGAAGTCCTTCCAAAATGGGCTAGGTAGCAAGGTGAAGCTTAGCCCTGATTTCCACACTCAAACGGATGGTTAAGAGTAACGCACCATTCAGACTTTAGAGGACATGTTGAGGGCATGTGTGATAGATTTTAAAGGCAATTGGGATGACCATATGCCGTTAGTTGAGTTTAATTATAATAACAGTTATCATTCGAGTATTGACATGGCTTCATTTGAAGTTTTCTATAGTAGGAGATATAGGTCTCCAATAGGATGGTTTGAAGTGGGAGAAGTTGCTCTCCCAGGTCCAAAATTGGTGCATGAGGCCATTGAGAAGATTCAGATTATTAGAGAGAGGTTGAGGATGGCTCAAAGTTGGAAAAAGTCCTATGTCGATGTTAGAAAGTGAGATCTCAAATTAGATGTGCATGATTGGGTGTATTTGAAGATCTCACCCATGAAGGGTGTTATGACGTTTGGAAAGAAAGGGAAACTTAGTCCTTTGTTTGTGGGTCCTTATGAGATTTTGAGGCGTATTGGCAAGGTTGCATATGAGTTAGATTTACCAAATGAGTTGGCATTGGTGCATCCGGTGTTCCATGTCTCAATGTTGAAAAATTGTATTGGTGATCCATCTACCATAGTTCCCATAGAGGGTTTAGAGATTAAGGAGAATCTTGCTTATGAAGAGGTATCGATTGAGATCCTAGACCAGCAAGTCAAGAGATTTAGAAACAAGGAAGTTGCCTCCGTAAAGGTTTTATGAAGAAATCACTTAGTTGAGGGTGCTACTTGGGAGGCCCAGGACGATATGAAGTCCCGATATCCTCATCTATTTTCTTCCCTCCTAGACAAGCTTGAGGTAATGAGTTCCTCTTGAGTTTTCTTGTTTAGGAGTCATGTGTGATTTATGTTTTTCCATGATTTCCTTATGATAAGAATGTTCTTGAGAAATTCATGTTTAGTAAGAAAATGAGTTTTTATGATTCATTTTCCTCGTGTTGTGAATTGAGTATTAGTTGCCTATTGACTTCATGAGATCAATTATTGAACATGCTTTAGTATGCTTTTGAGAGTAAATGCATATTGACTCCATGATATTGTGTTGAGCGTGTTTTTAGTTTGGAGAAGGTAGTTCCTTGAATGAATATGAGAAATGTTGAATTTCATGCAAAATGGGTTGCTAGATGTAGTTTCATTTGCCTTGTGATGCATTGATTATGTTTGAGATGGAGTTGATGTTTCCTCCTTTGAATTGTGCATTGTTTTGATGTTTCATGCACGATTGGGATGCTAGTCTTGAATCTTTACTTCCGTAAGGTGTTTAGATCATCATCTGAGGAAGAATGTTCCCAAGAGAGAGATATTGTAATACCCCAGAAACTAGTAGGCTAAACTAGAGCATAACATGAGGGTTAGAGTCGTAAACGTAACTCCCCATACCTAAAAATATAGGGTTTCGTGTTAAAACGTCAAGGTACGACCCCCAAGGACCAACCATAGGTCCTTGAGGAAGACCTAGAATATTGGCATGGACAGTGACCTACGAAGGGGACCTACACCTCATAGGTCCATCCACGCCCGTGGGTGAGGAGTCGTGGGTGGAGGTCCCAGGAACCAAGTCCCATAACCAAACAACGGTTCACCAGCACGAACCGTGAGTCCAACCACGGTTCGTTAGTAGTGGGTCGTGGGTGAGGCCTGGAACTGCTTTTTGGAAGTTAAGTTTATGGGCACTTTAGGGTTTTCAGTTTTAATTAATTTTAAGTGACGTCATTTTATTCTAATTTAGACTAACTATATATTGATTTTAGACTCCTAAATTAGATCATAATCCTCATTATTCCAAAATCCCAAAACAAAACCAATTTCTCTCCAAAAATATTCTCTCACTAGAACTCCAAGAAACAAAAAGCAGGAAGTTGGGGCTAGGGTTGAAGGAGGAAGATTTTATTCTCAAATTCATTGGATTTCATTGCTAAAGTATGGTAGACCTTCATCCATGGAGCCCCTTCAAATCTCAATTTCAAAGATAGAAATTCCCCAAAAGCTTGGGTTTGACTCCAAGTCGTGGATTCCTTTCAAAAATGATTCTAAAGTTTGAATTACTTTATATTATGATTGAATTGATGATTTATTATGAATTTTATGTTGTAATCCCCAAGAATCCATGAAATCCCCATATTCCCAACTTATGACCTTGTGATGTGGGTGAATTGATGAAAGAAGGATATTATGAGATTATGCTTGTAGTAATTGAGTTATTTGAATTATGTTATCATCCATGTCTAATGTAGTGAATTCTAAATGTGTTCATGAATATAATTTATGTTCCTTGAAAGGGTAAATTATGATATTATGCATGAATTATGAAGTTTAGTATATGCTTTAAGAACACTTTGAAATTAAAGTGATTATGATTATGATCTAGTTGTTGTGTTGTTGAAAAGTTATTATCCTATACACACTTATGTATGATTATGATATGATGTGAAAGGTTTTCTCACAATAAGATGATTCTAAGGTTGAAAGGCTTTCTCACCTATTGAATCTATATGTAGACATGGACGATGAAAGGTTATTCTCACGCATGATCTAATGAGCTATAGTATGAATTATGTTGGATTGAATGTCAAGGCATTCTTCCATGAATATGACATACTTAAGTCAAGACTTAATATGTAATCCATGGGAAGTAATGCTTAGCACCGTGTGGATATTGAATATGAGATGGAAGCTTATACACTAGTTGAGTTTGGCTTTCCAAATGGGTTCCTTCTACCTTAGTTTAGTTCATGTTCCCAAAGTATATATCTCTTGAGATTGAAACCTTCTACCTTAGTTGAGTCTGGGTTTCTAGTAGCAAGCTCATTACCCCATAAACTATGTGCCCTTATAGTTTATTTAGCTAGTGGATCCACCTAGGTTCTACCATAGGAAAGTAGAGCAACCCCTTTCGGTGTGGGGTAGACACCGGATTCCATGTTAAGCTCACATGGTTTATGTCAGTTAAGGCTTATTCCCCCCACTATGATAGTATGAACAAGAATATGAATTATAAACTATAGCTACTCAAGAAGCTTTACTTAGTATAGGTGAGATTATGGGATCTTATTAATGCATTGCATAAGTATGCTTTAAGGGTATTTATCATATGTCCCTCCTATGATATGATGATCAATGTATTGAATATGTTTATGACTTATGCTTTTCCACTATCTTCATAATGATGTTTTACCTTAGTAAATTGCATTCATTCAACTAAAATGTCCCTTTTAGCATGTTTTCAATGTGTTTATGCATGGCTATCATACTTGGTGCATTTTTGTACTAACCCATGCTTTTTCTTACATTTTCCCCAAGTGTAGGGTCTGGTTCTCATGGGTTCATCATTGTGGCTAAAGCATGGACTTGCTTATTCTCCAAGCTTTTTGGTGAGTACTCATGATTCGAGGATGAATTTTATCTTTCTGTAGTTCTTTTGTTGTATTTCCTTTTTCGACTATGTTTTATGGGCTGTGATGTTTGCATAATCAACAACACAACTTCCGATGCAAGTGTCTACGATCGTGCAATAGTATAATAACTCAACCAAGGGTTGGGGTTATGTCCAAGGGAGTGGTTTCAAGAATTAATAGAAAAATAAAATTAGTTCTAACTATTCGTAGCTAAAGACATTAACGACTAAACACATTGTAAATTAAAAGGGGTTACACAAAAGTGCCAAATATCAAATGGGGGGTTTTGTCACAAATATAGAAAAAACAGTAAAAATAACAAAGAAATCTATGAATGAGAGGGAGTTCTTGGGATATGACCGCAATATATATTGGTATATACCAGTGGATACATGCTTTTGATAGGAAATTTTCAAGATAATAGTGACTAGGCTAAGCTTTAGATGGAAATAAGTTCCCTCTCAGGCAACTTACCCCATTTCAAATGGGTTCCTCTCGGACACCCATTTGCTGCATGAAGGCCAGCCTATGCCTTACCCCACTCACTCTCTCGAGCTGAGTGTTAGGATATGGGACTAAGGCTCACCCTCTCAGGCTGAACCTCATGTTGACCGACTCCTTAGGCTATCAGTCTAGCGGTCTTGGTTTCGCGACCTCTCTCTCGAGCAAGCCGAAAACACATGGGTGGTATTGTATTTGCAACTACAAACCTATTAAATTAAACCACAACCGCTAGGTGAAATCACCATTAAAATACATCTAACCTATCAGCAAGCAAAACCCAACAATAATCTCAACACATATTTGCTAAATCACACCCCAAAAATTGGGGTTTTTACCAACACATGAAGAGATATAAATTTATACCTAAATGAGCTTGAATTCAAATGGGTATGAAGATTTAAGTCTTGTTACAGGCCAAGAGTGAACAATCCGAGATACCCAAGTCCAAATCCTTGGAGATGAAATCCTCTTCTTTTTCAAGTTTCAAAACCCTCTTAAAATCAGAGAAAAAGTACTAAAATTATATTAATTTTTTGACACTAAAAAAATATTATGATACTAAAATCTGATACTAAGCTACAACTCTCAACGAGTATTTATAGTTTTCAAAAATTTATGTTGCATTAGGTCATTCGCCTTTTGTGCTTTTCCTTCATCATGTTTGTGTCCTGGATCATTGGGCGGTATATTCATGCTTCGCTGAACTGTTCGGTGACACGCCAACTGCTCTTTTCATTGCCTTTTTGATCCTCTTCCTTCAGGGCTTCGCCTACTGGAACAAAGGGCGGAGTATGTCCTTTCGACAACTCACCAAGTGTGCTTGGAGAATCTTAGGTTTCAGTTTCTTCGCTCTTCTCAGCCTTCTTGTTCCTTTTTGCGCGTAAGTGTCCTTGCCTTCACTCAAACTTCAAATACCTGAAACTTAAGAGTTTTCATCAGATATTTGAGATAAAATAAGCATTTGAGGACACTATTTCTATTAAAATAAAGACCTAAATGAGTCCAATTTGTGGACTCATCAACACCCCCAACTTAAACTTTTTCTTGTCCTCAAGTAAAACTCAAGTTCAGTAGTTCAAATAGGATGTCTCAAATATTGCTGCACAAGACTAAATCATGAACATGCACAACAAGACTCAAATTACTCATGCAAAGATCAATTGTGTACTCAAAGATTCAAGTTGTGACACACCATTACCAAAGATTTTCATGCTCTCAATACTTGCTACTTGTGCAAGTTCAAGCTCAACAAAGATTATCTAAATGCCCTCACATAAAGAATGATTCCATACTCACACACATAGGTTAATCAATTCAAACTCAGGAATCAGATGCAACACTCACACTCAAAAAGAGGAACACAATGCATATTTTCACCTATAGGCTTGCCCTTATTTTCCAATCGATCTTCGGTTCGACTCACTCAAGATCAAAAAGGTCTTTCTAAAGCTTATAATGAGGCTGAGTGTAAAGGTATGGTCATTTAGGCTTAGCAACTTTTTCCTCATGAGATGTTGTACTCTCAAGGCATTCCCTTCTTTTCCTTTATCAATTCTTTTTCTAGTGCTTCTAAGTCATCTTTTTATCCCCCTCCAAGGATTGCTTGGAAACCCAATTTCTTTTGTACTTTTATTCCACATTTTTTTATGGAGGGTTTCCATTGTTCCGCAACACCATGGGTTAAGGGACATTTTCCTTGCACTTCTTGACTTCTTCTTGTCCTTTTTACCACACCCCAACTTAGGCTTTTGGCCTAAGTTGGCTATTCACTAAACCACAAATCAAGAGGATTATAGGTAGTGGGTCAAGTAAGGTCTAGGGTTCATCAAGGTTCTTCCAAAGAAAGGTAAGGCTCAAAGGGTGTTCAAGAGAGTTTCACACGCTCACAGGTAGGCCACAAAAGAGGTATATGTCAAATTTGGCTCACACTCTTCAAAAGTTGCCTAAGATCATTCAAGAGCACACCTTACTAAATCAATCAGACTAACGGCAAAAATTCTAGGTTTATTCATGCAAGGTTCAAAGTAAGCTCATCACACAAGGCATCGACACTTAAGTCAAACAAGACTACACACTTTCACTAGTGTGCAACGGTCATTACAAGAGAATCAATTCGATAAATGGCTAATCACAACGAGATGCAAAGAGTTCACATATTGTCTATGCAACTTCATTTGGCCTCGTCGTAACCGCACATTCATGTTCGTTCGATTGAGAGCACTATTCAAGTCATCGGTGTTGATTGGAACGGAGGCTTAAATTTGTACAAGAATAGCCACTTTCAATACAAGAGGTGGCGAAACTTTCAAATAATGATTTTTTTTATATTTTTTCGAAAGGGTGTCAAAATTATTTTGCTATTTAAAATAAAAGGAGACATAAGCTCAAGCAACCACGAAAAGCAGATAAAACACAATTTTAAATCAGAACAACACAAATATATACAAAACACGAATCACAAATAGCACACAAAAGGGGAGCCTCACCCCACCACAACTAAAAAACATTTGTCCTCAAATGCAATTAGCACAGAATCCGAAAGATAGGATAAAGTAATACAGAGAGGGAGACAAGAAAAAATCCTATCTATGCAGTCTCTCCATCTATCTAGGCATCAGTGCCCGAAGTGTTATTAGTCTGCTTCAGGTTCTTGTGTTCTCTTCTCTTTGCTTCAGCTTCTGTAGCGATGTTTGCCTCAACCATGTTATTCAAATCATGCGCTTCTTTGAAGGCATGTATTGCATTGACGAACCCTCGAGTCCATGAAGGGACAACATGGTCAGTTTGAATCCTCCTATTGGAACTTACTTCCTTGCTCTCGCTCTTGTTAGTTCTTCTGAACTGTTGCACTCTTATGTGTCTGGGTGGCATGTTCCTTCCTGCACCTTTTGGTCTGGCCATGTCTGCAAAGTCTTTGAGATAATGTCAGAACAACCAAAGCAAATACTTTCATCCGCAGAAAGACTATATAATCTATTTGGCATACTACCGAATACATTTGGCGAACCATAGACATTCCGCTGAAGGTCACAGTGTAGAACGACTTAGTGGTGCAGACAAAGGGCGATAAAGGTGTAATTCGATGAGACGCCGAATGCACTTGGCGATCCTGTACTTCTTCGCTGAAATTTACAACAACCACAACAAATAAAGCATGATAGTAACGGCGAGATGGGGTAATTAGGAGAACCGCGGAGTGGTTCAGTGAGCTCGTCACAACTCGTCGAATCACCTATCGTGCCTACTTTTGACCCATCTTTTCGAAATCGGCCCCACAACCCCCGAAAACACAATTAAAGCACAAATAGCACAAACTTAACGAAGGCCCAAAACATACAAATACCACCTATCACACATTAACTCGACTAGAAACATTGGAGAACAAAATTTCACCGTTTAAGCCAGGTTATCAAATAATAATCGACATTTAACCAATTCTATCCACTGAGGAAGGTTCAGCAGATCTTAACAATGTCAAAGAATGTGGAAATGAGTGTAATGCTGGCAAAATAATTATAGGTATTAAGAAAATAACCGTTTGTACTTATTGAAATATTATCGAGAAGCTAGGCGGCAATGCAATCCATTTCCGCGCACAAATTAATGAACCAAAATACTCCAGAAGTGCAAGAAATATAAAATTAGAGTGCAGGTGTGGGTTGTGAACAGATAAAAAGTGAGGGAAAGTGAATGAAGTTGGAACTTTTAAACCTTTGGCTTGCAAAAACCGTTCAGTTTTCACCCACTCGGCGACATTAGTCAAGATTGCCTACTCACTCGGTGACACGCCAACTGTTTTATTTCTCCGCCAAAATTTACAAAACCTCTGGTTTGGGGGGGGGTCCAAACGACGCTTTCCATCGTGAACGCTAACATTGTCGGCAATTCGCCAATAATTTCAAAAGCTCACCGAGTTTTACAGACACTAATATTGACAATGTCTAGAGGGAAACATCGGATAAGATCGAATTCGCTGACTCGCCGACTGGATCTATTACTTGCCATTCTGTACTTTTCGTTCGCTCTCCACACTTCCATCTGGACAATCAACACACCATTATTTTATCAAAGAAAAAGAAAGCAATAAATAGTTTTGCGTTGCCTCCCAAACAGCGCCTTCGTTATCGTCGTGGTACGACGCAAGTTCTCTTCTAAACCTCATTCTTGGGTTAGCCATAGTATCACTTGACAAACCCCCTGGCTGTCTCGGATTCCAGTCCGATGAGATATGACCCATCTGGGTTTCTAACTGCTTGATTGAAACTAAATAAGAGGTAACAGTCCGGCTAAGGGTGGACACATCTTCTTTCATGCCTTTTAGAATTGTGTCTGACCCTTGAACTTTGTTGAGGATACGTGAGAGCATATCCTTAGACCTACCACCGTCTAAATCCTTTGGCTTCTGGCGTTCATGGGGAGGCACGTATCTATTATTCTCCCCATCATTAAAATTTGGGTTGCGGTCCCTCCATTCACGATCCCTGTCCTTCCAACCTTCATCTCTAGCCCAAATTTGGTTGCCACCCTACCTTGGGTAGTTTGAGTGGTAGCCACCGCGTTGGTTGGCCAGATAATTTACCTTCTCATTATACAAGGCTTCAAACTTCATCTCCTCAGTATTAGTTCCCCCGACCCCCACCACAGGAACTGGCCCCCATGACATTTTTGGATAGAATATCAAGTTGTGTTATGATTTTGTCTTTCTCAATCTACTCTTTGGATAGCTTGAAAGTGAGAGGGGAAACTTGGTCCTCACGAGTGTACCATGCTCTGTTGATGGTTTTCATACCATCTAAAATTTTGTTGGTACCGCATACAGCTGTTGCATTAAGCCTCCAGGCAATAGTTGGTCAACGACACCTTTATTTACCGAATCCAAAATCTGGTAAAAGTATTGAAGTAGCACGTTGTCCGGCAAACCGTGGGTTGGGCATTGTAGCACCAACTTTTTGAACCTTAGCCAAGTTTCGTGCAGAGGCTCTCCTTCTAGACGCTTAAAGCTCTGGATGTTATCCCGCAGTGACATCATCTTTGAGGGAGGGAAAAATCACACTTGAAATGCGGTCACCAACTCCTCCCAAGAAGTGATGGATTCACGTGGTTGCTCGACTAACCAAATGCAAGCCTCTCCCATCAACGAGAAAGGGAATAGCCTTAGCCGAACCGACTCCTGAGAGATGTTTTTGAACGATAATGGTCCACACATATCTACAAAGTTTCGAAGATGTTCGTGAGTATCCTCATAAGGCAGTCCACTGAAAAGTCCCTTCAATTGAAAGAGTTGTAACATGGTGCTCGTTATGTGGAACACTGCATTTCCCTCAGCTGGAGGTAAGAGGATGGCTCCAACACCTCCCATGAGATGGGGAGCACTGATGTTGGGCTCTTGAACATTGTTGAGATTTCCGATGTCGTCTTAGTTGCCCACCTGGCTACCGTTACTACCATTAACACTCATGGTTTCTGAAATATTCACACAACACACAAAAAACATAAAAATTAGGTAAGTAGACTACCATTAATAAGAACAAAGATTTTACTAATCTAAGAATTCTCAAATAACACCACTCCCCGGCAGCGGTGCCATTTTGATGTTTGTGTAATCAATGACATAACTTCTGATGCAAGTGTCTACGATCGTGCAATATTATAATAACCCAACCAAGGGTTGGGGTTGTGTCCCAAGGGAGTGGTTTCGAGAATTAATAGAAAAATAAAATTAGTTCTAACTAGTCGTAGCTAAAGAAATTAACAACTAAAAACATTGTAAATTAAATAATACAAAAGTGTCAAATATCAAATGGGGGTTTTGTCACAAATATAGCAAAAATAGTAAAATTAACAAAGAAATCTATGAATGAGATGGGATTCTTGGGATGTGACCATATTATATATTGGTATAAATCGTTGGGTACATGCTTTTGCAAGGTACTAGTGACTAGGCTAAGCTTTAGATGGAAATAAGTTCCCTTTCGGGCAACTTACTCCGTTTCAAATGGGTTTCTCTCGGACACCCATTTGCCTCATGAAGGCCAGCCTACGCATTACCCCACTCACTCTCTCGAGCTGAGTGTTAGGATATGGAACTAGGGCTCACCCTCTCGGGCTGAACCTCATGTTGACCCACTCCTTAGGCCATCAGTCTAGCGGTCTTGGTTCGCTACCTCTCTCTCGAGCAAGACAAAAACACATGGGTGGTTTTGTATTTGGAACTACAAACCCATTAAATTAAACACAACCGCTACGTGAAATCACCATTAAAATACATCTAACCTATCAGCAAGTAAAACCCAACAAGAATCTTGACACATATTTGCTAAATCACACCCCAAGAATTGGGGTTTTTAGCCACATCAAGAGATAGAAATTTATACCTAAATGAGCTTGCATTGAAATGGGCATGAAGATTTAAATCTTGTTACAGGCCAAGAGTGAAGAATCCGAGAGACCCAAGTCCAAATCTTTGGAGATTAAATCCTCTTCTTCTTCAAGTTTCAAAACCCTCTCAAACTCAGAGAAAAAGTAATAAAATTATATTAATTGTTTTACACTGAAAATTATTATGATACTAAAATCTGATACTAAGCTATAACTCTCAACGAATATTTATAGTTTTCAAAATTTGTGTTGTAGCGAGTCATTCAGCGACATTAGTCAGAATCGCCGATCAACTCGGTAATTCACCCTTCTTCTGGTCCATCGCCTTTGGTGCTTTGCCTTCAGCATGTTTGTGTCCCGGATCATTGGGCGGTATATCCCTACTTCGCGAAACTATTCGACGACACGCCGACTGCTCTTTTCATCGCCTTTTTGATCCTCTTCCTTCAGGGCTTCACGTACCGGAACAAAGGGCGGAGTATGTTCCTTTGGCGACTCGCCAAGTGTGCTTGGCGAATCTCAGGCTTCAATTTCTTCGTTCTTTTCAGCCCTTTTGTTCCTTTTTGCGTGTAAGTGTCCATGCTTTCACTCAAACTTCAAATACCTGAAACTTAAGAGTTTTCATCAGATATTGAGATAAAATAAGCATTTGAGGACATTATTTCTATTAAAATAAAGCCCTAAATGACTCCAATTTGTGGACTCATCAGGCTGTTACCCTATTTGATTCAAGTATTGTAATAGATGGTTATATTGAGACAGGTCTAGACTTCCGCTTTCCTTTATAAAAATTTTGGACTTGAAATGCGTTTTTACTCTTTTTTGTTCTATTCTTATCTTATCATATGCTAAGTGGCTTATATGGTGTCTTTCAGGGTTCTATGTGTCTTGTTACATCTAGGGGGTACCCTTGGGTCGTGACACTAGTAGTGTAAAGTGATGTTAGGAAAGTCTTCTACTCTTCTGTAATCATTGGACTCCTTTTTATGATATCACTATTAGCATGCTTATATTCCTTCATTGTTGTCTGTAGTAGGTCATTATAGTATCCTATGAAAGCCTTGTTGATCTCCTATGCATTTCTTAGGTACTTCCCTTTCTTATCTTTGACAGTGAAAATTCTATTTGCATTTTTCCTTGATTTGAGGAAGTTGTGATAAAATTTAATATTTTGATCCCCTTCTTGTAACCATTTAATATTACCTTTTTGCTAAAGCTACTGATCTTTGGCCTACTTCTTTGGTAGATATTTCTCTCCATCAATTAATGTTTTGTCATTGAGATTTTGTTGAATCATTGTTAGGCATTGCATAAGCTTTTTCCATTACCTATTCTGCTTGTGCTCCAACATTTGTAAACCTCTCCTTATTAATCTATTGCAGCATTGGTTTCAGTCTATTAAACTTGTAAACTTTTTGAAAGATCTTCCTTCCCTAAATTGTTAGTATCTAGCTAACTTTCACCTTTTCGTTGAACTCAAATGCCTGTTATACATATTGATGTATTTGAATTGTTTTTCTGTATTTGTTTTCCTACATCCCATCTTATGATAACAGTGCAATGATAATATAATCCCTCATTAATGAAATGCACCTCTGATTTAGGAACTTTATATTCCAATCTGAATTTACTAGGACTCTGTCAATTTTACTATATACCCTATCATCACCATTCTGCTTACTACACCAAGTAAAGAAAGCTAGCCACAACCTCCCATACAATGCCTAAAACCTCTTATTTCTACCATAGATACTAGACACCTCACTCTATAATTATTGTTAAATACGTAGTTAAAGTCCCACATTAATGCCCATTCTCCATTCACTTAAATCCATAAACCTCGTATGTCATTTCATATTTATCTCCTTAATGCTTGATCATTAAACCCATACACTACTGTTAGCTTTTAATTTCTTCCTTGTACCTTTGTGATGCTCTATAACATTTATCAGTTGTTTCATAATCTTCCTAGTATCTATATAAAACATGTGAGGCTTCCAGAGTAAACAAATTCCCCCTTGTAATGACATGTTCCCGTTGCTATGGAAAAGCCAATGGGGAAGGAATTTTTGCCAGAAAACTTCTGAGTAGTAACTTGGAAATTTCTAGCCTAGGCCAGACTTGGACGAAATCTGAGTTACGTAAGGTCTAGGGCAATCAGGTAATGGATGGGGGCTTTTATTATGAGTTTGATCACGTGAGTGGATGGCTAGGACGCTAAGGAGCCTGTACGGCTTTGAGGAATCGAATTCGGGCGAGTAAAACTCTAGAAACTGATTTTGGCTTGAAAGGGTAGTTTTAGAACATCCAGGTTTGAAGGTGTTTTGTGAAATGGGAGCTTGGAACTCAATTCTGAGTTTCTGTCTCCATGCAAGCTGCTAGAAAGGGATAAATCCCGCCAGGGTAGGGCCGCTATTGCGAGATGAGGACCGCCGTGGCAGGCTAGTCGTGACTTAAATCGGAGAAAAACCCAGAAATGTTATTTTCTGCAAAACTTCATTCTTAAGAGCTAAGGGACGACCCAATGCAGTTTCTTATCCAGTTCCCACGAATTCTCACTCTTAAGGTAAGATAATTACTCCCCTAATCCGTATTTTGATTCTTAGAACTTAGAATCCTTGTAAATCATCGTTGGGGGAGGGTTTTGTCCTGAAGTTAATGGTGGAAAAAGCCCTAGTTGAACATTAAGATCATGGGTTTTGCCTTGCATGGGTTGATATTTTGATATAATCCGTGTAATTAGGCTTTGTTTATTGATCCTTGCATTAATTACTTGTTTAAGACGAAGAACTACCTGAAAGACTCCGTAAAGGGAAGGCTTAAGTGTCTTAGGAGTATTCAGGCTTGGCATAGAGGTAGGTGATGGTTCGACTTCCTATTGTGTTATATATTCTTTTTAATTGCTCCATTGTATGCATGCATGTATGTGAATAGGGAAACATGAATCGAATATAAGGAAATGATTAAGTATTAACAATTACATGGTATCAACTTGTTACTTGATTGTGTGAATATGTGCACTGTTCCGTATAGGTGTGATTGTGACTGTGGTTGTGCTGATTGGATCAGGTGTCACATTTTGACAAATACATTGTACCGGGTGTCTCGTTCCAACACATACATAAATATTGGATCGGGTGTCACGTTCGGACACACTAACAGTTTGAGTATGGGTTCCATGAGAGAGCCACTTGTGATTATTACATTCATATTTACCTGTCATTGATATTTGATATTGGTAAATTGTATGTTTTTCCTAAAGTAATAATTGAATTACACATTCTGTATATGTGTGTTTACTGTGTTGTAATTACTTGCTTATATTTCGCTGATTGGAGTAGCCACATGATCGTACCAGCACACCGTGGTTTTGTGTATTGATACTTCACTTGTTCTTTGTTTGTTGAGTACATGGTATCTTCAGGCAACTACTGACAGACCTCAGTTAGGAGATCATTTGTCGAGACGGATTCGAGGGTGAGACAGTTCTTTTAGGCTGCCATGGATCTATCATTAGTGTAGTCCATTCTTTTTGGACTTGACTTCATGTTTAGACTTTTACTTATGTTTAGTTTTCGGGGTTACAACCTCTTTCCTTAGACTTGTTGATTAGTAGAGTTTTGGTACAATAACTTTCAGGTCTAGGGGTTGAATTTCCGCAAGGGTCATTCTTAGTTATTTTGTTAAACCTTCGGAGTTTATGGGAACTCCATATTTAATTTGTCATTTGAACCTGCTTCTGTATCTTTAAATGGTTTAGTTTCTTTAAGTTTCTTAGTCAGGTTGTAGAAGTGGTTCTCGCACCGAAGGGTTAGTGTGGGTGTCAATCACGGCGGTCGGGTCGTGACAAAGTTGGTATCAGAGCTCTAGGTTTGTTGATCTCATTGTACCAAAACGAGTCTTGTAAAGTCTAGCAAAATGGTACGGAGCCGTCTGTATTTTTCTTCAAGAGGCTACATAACTTTAGGAAATCTCTCTGTCTTCTTATACTTTCATGCTATGACTCGATTCCAATTGGTATCTAGTGATCGAAATTGGTATCTAATATCTTTCACTCTTCTGTCTGCAGATGGTTAACATGCATACAACAACGTCAGGCTCGTAGCTCCCATCAATGAGCTAGCAGAGAAGCCTGAAGCAAGATGTCGCGGTTGAGGCAGAGGTAGAGTAAGAGAAAGGGGCAGAGGCCAAGGAAGGGTAGTACCTGCCAGGGGTGGAGCCCCAAATGAGAATATTCCCAAGGAAGAGGCCCCTCCTGCACCCCAAGAAGAGGCAGAAGAGAATATGGAGATCGAAGACGAGGAGGATGTTGGACCAGATGAGGTTGCACAGGCTGAAACTATAGGTCTTCCTCCCTTAGATTTAGTGATACCTCATCAAATCATTACTTTTCTGAAGGGGTTGGTCGTCCATGGAGTCCTTCCCACAGTTCAAGCTGCTCAACCTTCGATCAACTGCCCTATTGCTGCTACTGTTCCCAGGATGGATGGAGCATTAGGCATTGATGCCTTCTTCCGTCACATAATGGGTTCTGTGATGATTGGTACTTAGAATGAGATGTTGACTAAGTTTTTGAAGCTGAAGCCGCTTGTGTTCCATGGTTCTTAGAGTGAGGATGCGTATGAGTTCATTCTGAATTGCTATGAGAGGCTTCACAAGTTAGGCATTGTACACCAGCAAGGAGTAGTGTCTGTGACCTTCCATCTTCAAGGTGAGACTAAGCAGTGGTGGAGGGCCTATGTGGAATGCAGATCGCCAGCCTTGCCCCCACTCACTTGGATGCAGTTCCATGCTTTGTTTCTGGAGAAGTATATACCCCAGATTTTGAGGGATTGCAAGAGGGTTGAGTTCATACCCTTGGAGTAGGGTTGTATTGATAACGTCCAAATATACTTATTGAAAAGAAATTTAAACGGTCTTATGCAATATATTTACCCAACTATGAGTCGGGGTCGATCCCACAGAGAATATGGAAGAATATTGTCAATAGCAAATATTTAACTCGATAGTCGTTATATAAAAATGGGGGGATTTAAATTGTAAAAAAAAAGAATAAAAATAGCTTTGAACTAAGTATTTATTTATATTCAAATTATTATAAATATCTAGGAATGTGTTCCCCGTGATTTCATAAAAGAGCAAGAATATCATACTAGTGATTTATTTCAATTTTTAGCATGCAAGGTTGGTATATCCGTAAGTGATTGGTCCTCCAAATAAGGAATTTCACCCCGCACCTTTGTCCGGCTACGTGTGTATACTTCACTAACCCTTACCTTTACCTCACATTAGACATCACATAAACGTATGGCTTAGTTTTCACCCTTGCACCAATTGACATTATACTATTCGATAGTATCACACTAAATCTCTGTTGTTAATTCTTTTCTCATTAACTGCCTCCTTGGTCGTGCAAGTAGCAACGAGGCAAGTTTTAACGCGTGCACTCGTTAAAAAGACTTCTAAACGAAAGAATTACCTATACATGCATCAACACTATTCAAGAACTACTTAGTTATTATTCATACGTTGTTAATTGCTCATGGTTCCCACAACCCTAGTTGTGGATTTAGTTACTCATACTTGAAAGAACACAATTCATATTTTGATAAAAAGAATTCATGAACTTACGATTAGAGAAGAAGAAACCTGAAATCTCCAATTGAAATTCAAAGCACAAATCTTTATAAACCGAAATCCGGAAATCAAGTTGCCAAAGTTTGCAAGTTAATTCCCAAGAAAATATCAAGAACCAAAACTCAACAATAGTGTCTAACCCCCAAAAAATGAGGTTTAAATACCCTATTTATAGAAAAACATGTCCTAAACAAAAAGGAAAAAAAAAAAGGAAATAAACTTTCTAGATGCGACTTTGATCAACGACTCGACCTACGGACCGTGGGTCCGTAGGTCCCCTCCGTGAGTCAACAATTAGATTTTTTTCTTGTAGAGGCTGGAACATTCACTCTTTGATACAATCGACGGACGTGGGTCCTCTTCAGTGGCTCCATACTTAGAATTTCATCAGGTACTGGAACTTCAACTTCTCTGAATCATTTGACAGATGTGCAGGACGGCCCGTGGGTCGACCTATGGTCCGTCACTTGTATTTGTAGTTCCACACTTGGTAAAACTTCCCTGATGCTTTATCTACACCACCCATCTATGGTCCATAGGTCACCTCCGTGGGTGGCTCCTTCTGCAGATTTTCAGGTGTCATCTCACACTTCCACGTCCAAGCCTATTTCCTGCAAATATGACTCAAAAACATTAATTCCTACTACAATATGGCCCTAGACACACACAACTCTTAAGTGAAATGTATCAAAAATACCATAAAAACACGGTATATCAACACCCTCTACTTAAATTTGTTGTTTGTCCTCAAGCAACGCACTAAAACTCAAAGCGACACTTGTGTAGAAGCAGACATACAAACTCAAGCAATCACATGACTATTTCAATCCATTCTATTTTCTCAATGCAAATCGTTTCTCTTAGACTCAACAGGCTAACTTATGCGGATCAAGATATGATATTGATTGACCAATAGACACCACGACAAACACTTTTAACAATCACAAAGGTACGAACTTTCCGACAATGTATCTAGTGCCCTCACTTCAAACGAAATCCTTTCCACACAGAAGATATGAATTTTGACTTTTTGGATTCAAGCAACACTCACGCTTAGAAGTGACTTCATGTACAGTTAGTGCTCAATACCATAGGCCTGCTCTTATTTTCACTGCTTAGACTCTCCAAACTAGTTGCTAGGATCACTATAGGACTTTCTTAGCTTATTATGTAGGCTCAGGGTCAGGTGTGGTACATTTGGGTACTTTTAAGTAACTTTCTTCCCTCCTTGACATTACATTGGCTTTTTACCTTTTTTCTCAACCTATTTTTGACATCCTTTCATTTTACTTTCTTTCCTTTGACTTTTCTCATCATTGATGTGACTTTTGACTTTGTGGCTCTTATTTTTCACTTTCTTCTTTTTTCTTTCACTTTATTTTTCTGTATTTTTTTCAGCACTTTTATTTATCATCTTTTTGCTTCTTTAGCACAAAGCCACACCCTCATTTATCTTTTCTTTTTCTCTTTTCATACCCTTTTTCTCTTTTGTGTTCCTCTTTCATAGCCACCATCAACTTATGGATTTTGCCTTAGTTGAGGTGCACAATATCCGATGTCGGACCAGGGCCAAGTTTAAGGTAACTTTTTGAACTATCCACCCTCAAATTAGGCTTTTGGCATAAGTCAAGGTGCTCATGTCCAAGGAGGGACTGGGGCCAAGATAATAGTTTAAGGGAAGGTGAGTTAGGTGAATCAAAAGAAATGGTCTATTTAAGGCTCAAATATTTGGATCAAAGGGAACATTGATTTCATTTGGTCGGATCATTTTAGGCTTAAGTGGACTAATTTGAACAAGGGCATATGATCACTTCCTAACTTCTAGCCTAGGTCATCTTAGCAGGACCAACGAGGCAAGTTCTAGATTGGCACAAACTATCTAAACATTCAACTTTTCTGACACACTCTTGGCACATTGTTTCATTTTTAGATTATCAGATTACCCAGTTGAAGTTTTTAGCTTAATTCATGAGGTCAAATCGGTTCTTATCATGTAACATTTAGATCCAACACATTCAACTCATCAAGACTATAGATCTAGCACAATTTACCATTTTTCGACAAGGATCATTTTTATCATGCTTTTCATGCCATAATGCTTTCATTTTTCTACTTACTCCTACACGTACATTCCTAAACATGCCGATTCAACAGAAATTCAAATAGTCTCTTGGGGGAAAAGAACATAGGCAAGAAAACCACAAGAGAGGATTATTAGATGGATTACTCGGACTTCACTCTATGACTCACAATCTATTTGCCCCACCCCCAACAACATAAAGTGTGATTGTCCCCAATGCACACAAAAAAAAAAGTTAAAGGATTGGGTGAAGAAAACCTGTGGCGCATATGCATAGAAGACCACTCAAGCAACGGGTGGGTCTGATTTCCCGGAGCCCGCTGGATCAACACTCGGGTAACTATCGGTATTGCCCGCATTTACCATCCCAGCACCTTCAGTAGTTCTATCTTCAACTCTTACAACACCATTAGTAGTGATCATGCTGCTAGAGGCACCAACACCAATCTCTCTAGCCCGCTGCTATCGAAACTCCTCGTCAACTACGGATGTCATCCGGGCCACCTCAGTCTGCTGGCGCTCCCTCTTGCTAGCTCTTCCAGCCTCAGTGTCATCAGAAGTACGACTGGAGTGGGGGTGCTTCCCAGCAGTACGGGATGAATTTGGCAGTGGCATACCATCTCTTAATAGGGCACTTAACACTATATCATCAATCGGTGCCGTGGGGGCAGACTCGGGCTCAGTCTCTAGGAGACTAAGAAATCCAGCTATATCAGCAGGAAGGCTCTCTATCTTCTTCTGGAGAGTGGTTACATCAACAGTTGGGGTTGGCCTCTCTAGGACTCTCAACTCAAAGGCATCTAGGTGCTTATGAACGGCCTGGACCTTCTAGTCTATCATGTGTCCCATCTGCTACTCAATCCTTGCATTAGACTTTGCTATCATACGTTGTATCCAAGGCCTCACATTTTCAAAAAGGGTAGACATCTGGGCCTCCTGCTTCTGAACACGGGCTAGACGCACGGCAACAGACCTTGAGGAGGGCGTGGCTCAGGAAGAGCTAGGGGCCTGACTGGCTGCCGAAGATGGGGAAGTTGGGGCATCATCTATAGTGGCTGGAGGGACAGGATCATCACCCTGCATCTGCTCCACATCTACTACAACGTCCACTTCCAATGGTGGCACCTCAACCTGCGGCTCCCTACGAGGTGTAGCAACATTGGCCTCATCTTGAATCACGCGGATATATAGGGTCTTGGTTGCCTGAAGAAACCGGTCACAGTGCCAAACTGTTACTTCAACATCCCTGCAATCAGTATGCGGGCAAAGTCAACCTCTATCCTAGCAACTAAAGTTGCAACCATAAGTACTCAGTCCTATGTAAGTACATTATCAGCCTGAGTAGGGGACACACGGTTCCGTACCAGCAACCAGAAGAATTTGGCCACAAATGTCAGGGTGGTCTTCTTGATACCCACGATCGGGGTGTGGACCCACTCGACGCGCTCCATCTGTAGCAACATGATGGGCTAACCAACGCAAAAAAGTCTCCCTATCATCGACATTCCTTTAAAATGCCCCACTCCAAACAATGTCCATGCAATAGTCGAACTCGATCGTGTTGATAGGTAGAGTGTGGCTTGTACCGTAAAGGAACCTGCAGATAGTGGTGTCGGATATCTCAACTAAAAACCCTTGCACTAGTGTAACCATGAGTGGAGGCTGGGCAGCGGGCTTAGCCGGTCTGTTAATTGATCCTCTGAGAGTGGAAGCATAGGAAACATAGAACTCCCTAACTATCTCCTCACTGAAGGACCTTGGGATACGGGCCATCCATTCACACCTATGCCTCTGGAAGAGAGTGTGGAAGGTGGGTGCAGTGTAGAGGCTGCCAGTGAGAACCCCGTGCTCATCGATGACAAGTCGAGTCATCATCTCCTTCTCATTCAACATGCGGGAGTCTCTGTATATCTGATATTAGCCACTTACACACCATCTATTTGGCTCTGCAGGAACTTGTACATGATCAGTATTTGGGGGCACTGAAATGTCACCTGCAGTATTAGTCTCAAAATATTAGGCAATGCTTCCATTAGAACTGGAGTCGAAAACAGAGCCGAAGCCGGATGCGGACTCAGAGCCAGTCGGTGAACCGATCGGTGTGGTCCTTCATCAGATTAGGGGTCAGTGACCACATCGGAAATCACTCGCCGAGCTTGATTTCATGTAGTGCGCGGAGCAGTGGGGGATGTCTTGGTAGGAGGTGGAAGATACTCCACATCATCATCATCAATCAACCTTAAGGAAGGGGCCACAAACTTGGACTTTCCCTTCGCGGCATAAGTGGGAGCTTGCTTGGGGGCCATAGTACCTGTAGATGCTTAGTTATTACCAAAACAAGAAAATAACACACTCTGAAAATTTTTAGAACAAGAAACAAATCAAAACGAAAAACCAAATATTTTTTGGGCAGTCGCTGAACTGCGGATCCACAGTGGGTACCTACAGTCCCTGGTTGGACATACGGTCCGTAGGTCCCCTCCGTAGGTCAGAGCACCCAAAAGTTGGGTATCTGATGTGAACCATAGATGTGTAGAATGATCCATCGATGGAACAACGGACCATAGTCCACCTTCGTAGTTCCACACTTAGTGACTTTTCATGTGTAACAGACCCACGGGCCCGAACTACAGTCCGTAGATTGACCTACGTCCCATGGATGGGGTCTCGTGGGTCAGGTCTGTGCCACATTTCAGACATGCCTCATTTTGTACTCATTATTTCAACAATTCAATTTATAAACCTAGGTCTAATCATGCATTTCAGAACAATATATGGTAGTTTGTCATCCTTAAGGTTCCGATAACTCACAATTTGACTTTTTAACAATCCTAACAACCCAAGGTCAAGTTCCAACTTCGTGACTTCATAATACAATAATGAATAGTGAATTCAAAGTCAGGGTGAAGTCATTTACCTTTCAACCAATCGAAGTGGGTGAGTGTATGAGGGAATAAACTTCTAGACCCTTTGACAAACCTTCGACACCGAACCTGGACAATTGAATCGCTGGAGAATGAGGATGAGGGATTTGGAAGGAAGAAGAATGATATGGGAATTGGGGGGAATGAATGGGGAGTGATTTGTGGGATATGTGATTTAAATGGAGTAAATTTGGGAGAGGAATGGTTTGAAAATGGTTGGGTGGGAGTTTTGAATGTGGGGGATGAATAAAAATTAGAGGTTTTTATTTTATAAGGTGTCCGGGGCGGTTCAGGCAAACCCTAGGTTTGGACCCATGAGACCCCGTCTATGGTTCGTGGGTCAACCTACGGACCGTAGGTCAGGTCTGTAGGTCACTCAACACTTAGAAAAAATTAGGAAACTTACATGGGGTCCGTAGACCTCAGCACAACCTTTTTCTGCAGATTCAGCTTTTTATCCCTGTACACATAGCAACCATTAGGACTTTCTTTTTACATTTTCTGGACACTTTTTAGACACGGACCCTATTCTATATCTAGGCAACACTAATACAAAAATAAAACACCAATCTAAAGTGTTACATAAATTAAAATAAAAGAAGAAACTCTTAACTCAAAAAGGAAAACTTATAGTTAGCTAGATCGTACTTCTTGGGTTGCCTCCCAAGTAGTGCTTGATTTAACATCACAGACTGACACAAGCCCCCTTGATTACTGAGACTTCATGAATGTAATAGACCTCAATCACTTCTTGCACACTCTCCAACTTCCCCATGTAGACTTTGATCCTTTTCCCGTTCACCTTGAACCTTGTTCCCTCCTTGTTCTCTAGCTCGACCACTCTATGTGGGAACACTTGAGTGACTATGAATGGCCCGGTTCACTTGGACTTGAGCTTGCCAGGAAACAAGTGCAACCTTGAGTTGAATAGAAGCACCAGATCACCCACAGCAAATTCACGCTTTTCAATCTTTTGATCATGATACTTCTTTATCTTCTCCTTGTACAAGGCTGAACTTTCATATACTTTCAAGTGAAACTCATCAAGCTTATCCATGTCATTCACTCATTGACTCGATGCGGCACCCCAATCCAAATTCAACTTCTTTAGCGCCCACATAGTCTTATGCTCTAGCTCTACCAGCATATGGCATGAATTCCCATAAACAAGTTGGTAGGGAGACATATGAAATGACCCAAAAAGTTCTTAAAAATGTGCTTCGGAAGTTACCGGAAACTTGTTTAGCTATATCTAGAAAAAATCTATTTCGTTTTTCGAAAATCCGACTTCATATTCTTGTTTAGGGGGTCAAATTGAGTGGGAAATGGGTCTAACCCAAATTTTAGAGCAACCGTATCAAAATCCGAAATTTCCAAGTGAAGCCTTTTTCGAGGGTCTACTTTGGAGGGTCATATATCCTAGCACACGAATAATTGGGTGGCCCATAACATATCCATGGAAAGCCCTTTGAGTTATCTACCTAACGCACTTTGTTTCACCTCATTCGGAGTTTGGACGAAGAAGTTATGCCCATTTTCGTAAAATCCTGTCCGGCAGGAAATGCAATTTCCAGTGAACGTTTTTACTGTTCACCCGCCTCATTTTTTTTTCTAAGTGTTGGACCATTTTTCCAAAGGGCATATGTTATTTCCTATATACCATTAGTTCAATTCCCATCTCTAAACCATTTCCCAAAACACCTCTCCCATACTTAGACACATTTTCTCTCAAGTTCTTTCCAGAAACCTAATCCAAAACCTTCCTCAAGATTGAAGAGACTCTTGCTCCAAGTTCCAAGCTTCCATTGAAGACACTCTCAAGACCTTCATAAGAACTCAAGGTATGTGGTGTTGAACTCATGGGTCCTTCCACCCATAGTGCCTAGACTCTATTCTACTCACTAATTCATGGTTTAAGTTAAGATTAATAAGTTAGTCTTGTTCTTTGTAATAATTTCCTGCACATTGAATTTTAAACATGAAAAGTGATTGTTTTGAGCATGTTGTGACTCTAGAACTTGAATTTAAATTTGGAATGGATGTGGAGATTTTCATGTGGTATTGTGGGTGTTAAAAGGTGTTGTTGTAGGTTGTTCACTAGTTTGGCTGCATAATTACTACCCTATTTTCCATGCTCTTTGATTCCATTGCACGCCTTCAAGGTGTTTGACAAAATGTCCAACTATGGAGAATTGATGAATCGATGCTTTAAAGCTTGAGTTATGAGATGTATGGCAATCCAGAGATGTGTTGATAACAAACTAAGCTTGTGTATATGTTCATTCTATACGTGAGATCCCATTAGAGCCTAATGGGAATTTCCTATATAAAGTGTTGCATGACCATGCCCGGTCCGGGGGAAAAGAACCGGACAACCATGTGAGAGGTTTATATCTCACCACCTAGGATGCTTGGGGTGTGACCAACATCGACCATGTGAGAGGTTTATATCTCACCACCTAGGATGCTTGGGGTGTGACCAACATCAACCATGTCAGAGGTTTATATCTCACCACCTAGGATGCTTGGGGTGTGACCAACATCAACCATGTGAGGGGTTTATACCTTGCCACCAGGGTGTCCGGGTGTGAACGGCATCCCCCATCCTAAGTTGGGGTTATAGATTGGTTGGATCATGCATACACATATGATATCTACTATTAGTATAGATTTACTTAAACATGTTTTGACTTCACTTTGATCATGCATCCTCATATTGTTATTCATAATGCCTATGAAACTATTTCTTGTATTTCGATTGTGTCCTTGTCTATTGTTGTGTTTCACCCCGCATACTTAGTACATTCCAAGTACTAACGCATATTTTGCCTACATGATGTCACCATGTAGGGACCGGAGCTACTCTTGATCCTTCTCTCCATTCACGTGGCTAGTACGGTGCTTATCCGAGTTTGTTGGTGAGTCCTCAATGATTCGAGGGCTATGTTATGTTTCCTACTCCTATGTTTTGAGACTTTAGCTTGCAATTGTATTTTGACTATGAGGGGAGCCGGTAGTATGTCATGGCCCCCGTCCTATCTATGTATGTAGAGGTGTGCGTTGGACAAGTATTTTGTAAATGAGCTTGACTCTTGTTCTATGATGTCATTTTGAAATGGTTTGCCCTTAGCCCCTATTTCCCGTTAATTAATGTTGAATGTACTTCCGCGACCGATGAAGTGTGATGACAAGTTTGAGAGGCTTGTTTGGGGTTCTTTCGGGTTCCTCATTCGCCATGTCACGTCTAGGCCCTAGGCTTGGGTCATGACAACATACCTATGGGAGTCTTGAATGTGGTGCGATGGGCCCATAGAGCATCATCAAGCCTCCTTGACCAATCAGTTCTATTTCCATTCACAGTCTTTGCGAGGATTTGCTTTATCTCTCTGTTGGACACTTCAACTTGCCCACTAGACTGCGGATGGTAAGGAGTGGCTACATTGTGACGAACTCCATATTTCTCTAGCAACTCCTTGAACAACTTATTACAACAGTGGGAACCTCCATCGCTGATAATCTCCCTAGGTGTACCAAATCTGGAGAAGATACTATTTTTCAGGAATGTGGTGACACTTTTCACTTCATTGTTTGAAAGCACAATTGCTTCCACCCATTTCGACACATAATCAACCGCAACAAGAATATAATTCATCCCATGTGAACTCACAAATGGATAAAATCAAGGCCCCATACATCAAACAACTCAATCACCAATAGCGGATTCATAGGTTGGTCTTTACTTTTTAAAATTCCTCCTTCTCTTTGGCAACGGTCACAAGACCTGGCGAAATCATGAGCATCTTGGTGGATGGTAGGCCAGTAATACCCACACTGCAAAATTTTATGCGCAGTACGAATACCACTATGGTGCCCACCAACAGGCAAAAAATGGCACGCCTCTAATATACACATCATCTCAACCTCGAGCACACAACAACGAATAATCCCATTCGCACAAATACGAAACAAATAAGGCTCATCCCAAAAGAACTTCTTCACATCATGCATAAACTTTTTCCTTTGGTGAAAAGACAAATTAGATGGAACTAGATCACTTGCCAAGTAGTTAGCAAATTTTGCAAACCAAGAAATCAGATCATGAGAAGCAGCCAATACTTGTTCTTCTGGAAAAGCATCATTAATTTCAGCCCCATCTCCTAGCATGAGCATAGCTTCCTCCTCTAATCTGGACAAGTGATCAGCAACTTGATTTTCTGTCCCCTTTCTATCTTTCACCTCAAAATCAAATTCTTGCAGCAACAACGCCCATTTAATCAACCTTGGTTTTGCATCCTTCTTAGCCATCAGATACCTCAATGCAGAATGGTCAATAAGCACTATGAACTTAGTACCAAGAAAGGAGGATCAAAATTTCTCGAATGCAAAAAAGCACAGCAAGGAGTTCCTGTTCAGTCATTGTATAATTCTTTTGAGCCACATTTAGAGCTTTGTTGGCATAGTAAATAGGATGCAGAATCTTCTCTCACCTCTGTCCCAAAACCTCACCAAGCGTCACTCCACTCGTATCACACATCACTTCAAATGGCTACCCCAAATCCAGTGAAATAATGATAGGTGCGGAAACTAGCTTTGCTTTCAACTCTCCAAAGGCTCTAAGACAAGCATCATCAAAATCAAACTGACACTCTTTTTCGAGCAATTTTCACAATGGGTGTGCAATTTTGGAGAAATCTTTGATGAACCTCCTATAAAAGAATGCATGCCCAAGAAAACTTCTAACCCCTTTTACAGGGATAGGTAGTGGAAGCTTTTCTATTACCTCAACTTTAGCTCTATCAACTAATAGAAGTAACGTTGTCAAGCACACCACATCCAATTAGGTGTTCAACAATCGTACATCAGTATATAACCCAACTAAATGAGTTGGGATCGAAACCCACAGGGAGCAGTACACGTTTTAAAATCAATTAGGATGTATGAATATGGTCAAATCAGTCATAGGAATAGACATTATCCAATAAAAATATAATTCAAGTTAGGGGGTTACACGAATGTCAAATGGGGGGTTTTGGTTTGAAATTATCAACTATAACATCATCAAACGATATGAAATAACAATAATGAGAGGGGTTCTTGGGATGTGATTCGATTATAGGCTAATATTGACAAATGGGTAATTGCAACTATTAGAAAATAGCTAGATATTAGTGAGTAAGCTAGGCTATAGAGGAGGTAACTTTCTTTTGAACAATTTACCTCGAATCAAGTCGATTTCTCTCGAACATCAAAGAATGCAAAATAAGAGCGGCCCACACCTTAGTCCATTCACTCTCTCGAGCTGAATGTGTGGAATTGGGTTTAGGATTCACTCTCTTGAGCTAAATTCATGTCAACCCAATACCCACATACATCAATCAATAATCTTAGTATTAAAACCTCTTTATCGAGCAAGCCAAAAACAGAACTGTAGAACTGCATTTGCAAATACAATTCTTAAATTAAACCACAATTATTGATTAAACTCACTTCTAAATAACATTTAAACTAACAATTAACAATACCCATAAACTAAATCAGCCCAAAATCACATAATCACACCCTAAGAATTGGAGTTTTAGACATTATAAAAAGGACAAAAGTCGTTACCAAAATCAGCTGGGCAAGATTAATTTCGTCTTTACAATGTTCCAAGTCGAAGAATCTCAAAGACCCACTTTCAATTTCTCAAAAGTGAAATAACTTCAACTCTTCAAAGTTAAGGAAAACATGTCTCTCAATTCAAAATTCTAATCACAATTCAATATAATGAAAATTAGATACTAAACTAAATGTTCAAAAATGTATTTATAGTCGCCAAAAATGTGTTGTGAAGAGTCATTTGGCGAAGTAAGTCGGGCTTGGCGATCCGCATTTTGGTCAATTCCATCGCCTTTCTGCCTTGGTCTTCAACATCCTCAAGGTCTGTAACTTTGGGCGATCCAACACTACATCGCAGAACCACTCGACGATTCCCCGACTACTCCTTTGTCTCGCTGACTTGTTTCTTTCCTTCAGGGCTTGGCACACTAGAACTTTAGGTGGTCAAGTGGCCATTCGACGACTCGCCAAGTTACCTTGGCAATCACCAGGCTTGCATTTCTTCGTTCTTTCAGCTCGCTTTGTTCCTTTTTATAAATTAGTGTCCTAGTTTTGTTCCTCGATCCATATACCTGGAAATCAAAGGTTTTACATGAGTTATTGGCACGAAATAAGCATTTGAGGACACTAAATCATTGTAAATGAAGCCCTTAATGAGTCCAAATCTCAGACTCATCAACACCCCCAACTTAAACTTTTGCTTGTCCTCAAGTAAAACTCAAGTTTAGCAGTTCAAAAAGGATGTCTCAAATAGTTCTACACAAGACTCAATCATGAATGCACATAACAAGAGTCAACTTACTCATGCAAGGATCAATTGTGCACTCAAAGATTCAAGTTGTGACTCACCATTACCAAGGATTCTCAAGTTCACAATACTTGCTTCAAATGCAAGTTCAAGCTCAACAAAGGTACTTAAATGCCCTCACACAAAGAATGATTCCATATTCACAAACTATTTTTCAACAATTTATAGCTCCGAAATTACCAAAAACTCTCACACTCACAAAGATGAACACATGCATGACTTCACCCATAGGTTTGCCCTTACTTTCCAACCAACATTCGTTTCAGCTCACTCAATATCAAAAAGGTCTTTTCAAGGCTTATAATGGGGCTGAGTGTAAAGGTATTGTCATTTAGGCTCAGTGGTTTGCCCTTACTTTCCAACCAACATTCGTTTCTTTCCTTTTCTTCAATATTTTCACCTATGCTCAAAACTCACCCAATTATTCACTTCTCATGGACTATCAGACACCCCATTTCTTTTGCACTTTCACAACTTTATTTCAAAACTTTTTCGTACTTTTTCTTTTCCATTCTTCTTTTCTTTTTCTCTCTTTTTTGTATGGAGGGGTTCTGTCTTTTCTCAAAACCATGGATCAAGGGGGGGCTTCTTTGAACTTCTTGGTTTACCTTATCCTTTCACCACACCCCCAACATAGGCTTTTGGCCTAAGTTGTCTATTCAAACAAATCACACATCATGAGGATTATGGGTGAATAGATAAAGAGGGGTTACAATTGCATCAAGTTTATTCTAAGAAAAGGATAACGCTCAAAAAGGGAGTTCAAGCAAGGTTCACACACTCACAGGGTTGGCCACAAAAGAGGTATATTGTCAAATTGTTTCTCTTCAAATTTTACCCTAAGATCACTTCAAGAGCTTGCATCACTTAGTCAACCGGACCAATGGGGAAAATTCTAGGTGTCATCACACATGGTTCACGGTAAGCTCATCACACAAGGAATTGGCACCAATATCAAAAAAGACTCCACACTTTCACTAGTGTGCAATGTTCATCACAAGAAACTCATTCAATAACCGGCTAGTCACAACGAGATGGAAAAGGTTCACATATTATCTATGCAACTCCATTTGGCCTCATCATAGCCGCACATTCATTTTTGTTTGATTAAGAGCACTATTCAAGTCATCGATATTGATCATGACTGACACTCAAATTTGCACAAAAACAACCACATTCAAACACAACAAGAGGTGGCATAATTTTTTCAGAAAGGTCAAAAACTATTTGCATTTCAAAATACAGAGCCACAAGCTCAAACATCCACAAAACAGTGTCAAAACACAATTTACAGCACAAAGACCCAAAATATATACAAAAATATAATCATAAGAGGTGGGTATGGAAACACCTCACCCCACCACAAAAAAAATCAATTTGTCCTCAAATGCAATAAAATACTAAAATCAATAAAAGTGACAGAGAGGGAGGTAAGGAAAAGTCCTGTCTACATAGTTTCTCCATCTGTCGGGGCATCAGTGAACGGTGCAACATCAGTACTGCCGGCTCCAGTAGGGCCTGTCATGGACGTCTCTGTCAGCGATGTCTTAATCACTGATTGTACAATCATCTCCTCCAAATCTGACAGGTCTCTATAGATATTCTCCTCTCGCACCTCTATTTGCTCCTCGTCGGTCTCTACCTCCGACTCATCAGCTGCCATATCATCCATCGGCACATCTCCGGTGGTAACCGGAAAAAGCTCCGAATTGGCCAGGGCATCCACATCACCAACTGCATCCAAAAGTGAAGTGAAGTTTGTGGACTTCAAGTAGTCCACATCTTCCTCAAACTAGCAACCTCGGCTTTCAACATCGTTACCTAAAAAAATACCCATGTCGACTCTCACAAGTCGCGATTCTCACCGTGAGATTCTCAATAGAAGTCTACAGGGGTGTCAGTGTAGCTAGGATAGCACTCTCAATCATCCATGGTACAACAACCTCTAATCGAGTAGCCCTCACATCCGTAGAATGGGCCAAGTGTCCCATCTTTAGGATCATGGCCTGAGTAATCCTGGTAAGCTGGGAAGTGGCAGAAGCACCAGGAGCCTATGATGAAGAAGTGGAAGCAGGTGTACCTGAAGGCCAGGAGGACGGAGTAGTCAAAGATGCCTCTGCAGGAATCATCTCTACATCAATCTTCGGGGATGTGTCCACTGGAGCTGCTCTCCTTCTGTCTGCCTCCTCCCTAGTGTACTCGGCCTCTATACGCCGAATGTCAGTGGAGGATGTAGGAGGGACCTCAATATCTCTCGTCTAATCACGAGGAACTCCAGCACGCCGGCACAACTATGTATTCAAGACCAGGAATTGAAGGGACGCTTGGCTCTGCTTGGCCCTCATGGCCATCTCTTGCTCTATGATGAGTCCCAAGTCGATGCTCCTCCTGGATATGATTGACCCAAGGCAGGCCGCTTTAGGGTGGCGAAAGATGGATTCATTCTGGGATGTCATAATGGAGTTGTTGATGAATCCAAACCAATATCGCCCAGCTACATTCAAGTCCTTCTTTTCGATCGGAGCTCCAACCTTAATCCACCTCGGGGTGGTGTCAGAGATGAGGGGAGCTAGCCAGCCCTTGAGTTCATCCAAGGGTGTCGTAGTGGTAGCCAAATTTGGGTAGTCAAAGACTGACCCTCTATCACATATCGTGTTGATGTGGTCACGACTACAGTGCACTACTTTCCCCGTACCATGATGAACCCTACTAGTCTGAAAGTAATGGCCTTCTTCTTGCCTTTAGGGACCAGGTCACCAAATGTTGAGTAAAACTTTTGGACCCATGTAGGGGTGTATGGGCCTCGAGGACTGGTGAATTGCTCGAAGAGATGGTACTGGAGTATTTCCCACCCTGGAATATATGCCCTCAAGGCCCTCTGTGGACAGCAGCTTCTCTTCTAGAATCTTCCTCAGTCCCTCGACTTTTAATTTGTTGAGTAGCTAGGGAGGAGGACCGCATAGGATCCACACTCGGCGTTGAAGGTGGCAATGTATCAGCTGCAGGAGGGGTGGCCTCTAGAACTCTCGACACATGTGGGCGAGACCTATCATGAATCTCTGCCCACCAGGACTGTACGGACTAGTCGTCATCTGGCTCAGAAAATGCAGCTTGGGAGGCAAAGGACTCTCTCTCACTACCGGAGTTACACTTCGGAACCTCATATATGGGCTTCTTGCCCTTGTCTTTGCCCCCCTTTGGAGGCTCTTTTCTACCTTTTTTGGAAGGATTTAGTGCCCCTTCATTTATCACTATGCCTCGTGCTCTTTTACGGGGCGGCATATCCAAGTTGGTTCTAGCCATATCTACAAAAACATCAAAAAGAGTTAGATTCTTTTCAAGGAAAATCACAGAAATTATATTGCAGACAGACTTGCCAAACGGATTAGCGAGTCACTGAATTGCTTGGGCGAGCCAGATCGGGTTCGCCGAAAGGATTGGCTCAAAATTTTCCAAAAAAAATGAAATGTCGGTGATGGGAGGGGCCTTTCTGTGAATCGCCGACAACAATTGGAGAGCACAGATTAGCCTGCCAAAAGTTACAGTGTATTTTAAGGGCTAGGGGCGCAGAAAGGGCGATCAAAGAAGACTTTCGGTGTGTCATCGAGTTCACTCAGCGAACTCAGGCTTCTCGCCAAAAGTTACAGAACCAATAGCATCAAAAACAAAGAAATTAAAGGCGATCAACGGGGGTTCAGCGAGCCACCGAGTGGTTCAGCGAGTTTGACCCAACTTACCAAATTGCCCAACATGCTTACTTTCTACCCCGACTTCAAAAATCAACCCCGCAGCCCTCTGAAAACAAAATCAAAACATACACTAAATCAATTAAACTCAGACCCATAAGACGCATCCCCTGGGGATAATCAGACTTCTCCCGATTTGGCCAAAATTTGCCATTTAACGACTTATGCCCTTAAGAATGACGTCAAACGCTCCATCATCGGGCAAAGTGCGTTATTTAGCACAATTATAAGTTACTCAGACTTCACCCGACTAGACCCAACAACTAATAAGCACAACCCAACAACATTTCAATCAATTTTAAGCACGAACTTTGGGAAATCAACAATATAGGCAATTTAGGCACTATATCAAAGTTGAAACAAGCACACAAGCACAAAAAATGGATTCAGAGAGGCCCAACACACATCACTAAGATCAAAATAATTGCAATTGAGTGAAACCGCTAAATACAAGTTCGGGGTTCAAAAAACCAACTTTTAATGCTGAATATGTAAATTGAAATGCTAGATGGCAAAGATTTCCAACTCCAACCACAAGATTGACGACTAGAAAATATAGTTCGGGTGTGATCTTTGGAAAGTTAAAAAGTGAGGGAATGTGAAAGATTTTGAAATTTTAAACCTTTGGCCTTTAAAAATCATCCAGTTCTCGCCCTTTCGGCGACATTAATTTTACTCTATGGCACGCCGAGTGATTACTTACCTCGCTGAGTTTTACAGGACCTCCAGTTAATGTGGGGGTCTAAACGGAGAAATAAGTCGGGGTCGCTGACCTGTTCGGCAACTCGCCGACTTGTCCATGGGCCTGCCGAGTTTTATAGACTCCAATTTGATAATTTCTTGAGAGCAATGGCAGTCCAAATTGGACTCGCTAACCTCTTCTATGATTTGCAAGCTGGGCATTTTGCTCGCCAACCTGCACTTTTCAAACATATTCTACACTTTATCCTGCACAATCAACACATGATTATTCCAAAAATAATAAAAACTTTGGTTACCTCCCAAAAGCACCTTAGTTAACATCGTGGCACGACGTAAGTCCTTAGTTAAACTTCATTTTTGGGGTTTGCCCTAGGATCACTAGGCAACCCCTTCTTTTGTCTCGGGTAGAGATAAGAAAACATATGGACCATTTGGGTCTCCAGTAGATGAATCGACATGAAATGAGAAGTAGTCATCTAATTCAGCATTGAGACATTCTCTTTTATCTCTTTCAACACTCTGTCATGTTCTTCGACTGTGTGGAGAATGAGTGAGAGTATCTCTTCTACTTGTCCACCCTCATAGTCCTTGAACTTTTTACTTTCATGAAGGGGAATGTACCGATCTTTCTTTTTGTACGGTACCTCTAATTCCATAATATTTTTGGCCAAGAGATCCAACTGATTCAACAATGTGGCCAATTCTTGGTCCTTCTCTGTCTCCTTGTTGGTCTTAGCCATGCGATCAAGGTGTTGGGCTGCTGTTTCATAGGGTTGTCGTATTTGACAACCAGGAGAAAGTTGGTCAGCCAGTCTTCTATTTTCAGGACCAAGCCCTCTGTAGAAGCATTATAGTAGCATCTTATCTGGAATTCCATGAGTTGGGCAGTGCTGCAATAGTGCCTTAAATCATGGCCACAACACAAGGATAGTCTCACCCTCCAATTGCTTGAAAGTTAGGATGTTATCCCTAAGAATCATTAATCTCAAAGGAGGGAGGTCCATTGGGTCATCGATGCTACAAGTTATGCTCGTTTCTTACGTTCAACAAGCAACACGAAAACAAAAATTAAAAATAAGTAGATTCAACTATGACTAACAGGAATAAAATTCAACTTCACAAAAAGAATCTCAATCAACATCACTCCCTGACAGCGGCGCCAATTTGATAGAAGTAATGTTGTCAAGCACACTTCATCCAGTTCTAGGTGTTCAACGATCGTACGTCAGTATATAACCCACACTAATAAGTTGGGGCTGAATCCCACAGGGAGTGGTACGTGTTTGAGAATCAATTAGGAAGTATGAATATGGTCAAATCACTCATAGGAATAGACAATATCGAATAAAAATATAATTCAAGTCAGGGGTTGATGAGTTCACAAATTTGACTCATTTAGGGATATGTTTTGATAGAATTAGTGTCCTCAAATGCATATTTTGTCTCAATATCTGATTAAAACCCTTAAGTTTCAGGTATTTGGAGTTTGATAGAAAGCATGGACACTACTTAGCAAAAAGGAACAAAACCAGCTAAAAGAATGAAGAAATGAAGATCTGGGAATCGCCAAACCTATTTGGCGAGACACCAAAAGATCTTATCCTCGCCTTTTGTTCCCGTGTGCTGAGCCCTGAAGGAAAGGATCAAATCAGTGGTGAAAAGAGGCAGTCAGCATGTCATCGAGCAGTTCTGAAAAGTAGTACTATGTCGCCTAATAATCCAAAACACGATGATGCTGAAGGCTAACGCAAGACGGCGATGAACTAGACCAAAGGACAGATCGCCGAGTTGATCGGCGATTTCGACTAACTTCGCCGAGTGATCCTTTGCAGCACAACTATAAATACTAATTGAGATTTATTATTCTAGCATCGACTTTTTAGATTGGATTAGTAATTTTTCAGAGTTTGCTTCTATTTTTTAGTTCTAAATTTGGAGAGGGTTTAGAAGAACTTGAAGGTTCAAAGGGTTTCAACTCAAACAATTTGGGTTTAGGTCTCTTGGATTCTTCACTCTTGGCTTGTTTTGAGACTAAAATCGTCATACCCATTTGAATGCAAACTCATTCTGGTATAAATTTCTCTCTCTTTTACATGTCTAGCTAAAACCCCAATTCTTGGGGTGTGATTATGTGAATATGGGTTAGATTAATTGTTGGGTCTTGCTTGCTGATAGTTTATTTGTTGTTTAGATGTAATTTCATTTAGTAGTTGTGTTGGAACTTAATGAAATTGTAGTTGTAAATACGATTTCACCTTTGTATTTTTGGCTTGCTCGAGAGAGAGGTCGTAAAACTAAAACTACTAAATTGATGGCCGGTGGGAGTGGGTTGACATGAGGTTCAACTCGAGAGAGTGAACCCTAGTCCTTCTCCCACACACTCAGCTCGAGAGAGTGAGTGGGCTAAGGCAGAGGCTTCTCTTATGCGGCAAGTGGGTGTCCGAGAGGAACCCATTTGATTTGGGGTAAGTTGTTCGAGAGAAAGATTACCCCCATTATAGTTTAGCCTAGTCACAAATATTCAACGAAATTACTATCAAAAGCATGTACCCAACGATCTAGTCTAACCCGTATTCCTATCACATCACAAGAATCCCCTCTCCTTGATTAGTACTCTTCATATATTTGCTTGTTTTTACTTACTTGTGACAAACCCCCATTATTAATTGACACTCTAGAGTCACCCCCTTTGATTTAACATGTTTATATTCGATAAATATTTTTTAGCTATTACTAATTAAAACAAAATTTTATTTTTCTATTAATTCTAAAGCCCACTCCATTGGGACTCGACCCCAACCCTTGGTTGGGTTACTTTACTATTGTATGATCGTAGACACTTACATTGGAAGTTGTGTCTTCATTACGCAAACATCAAATTGGCGTCGCTGCCGGGGAGGGGTGTTATTAGAGAATTTGTAGTTATGTAGGATTTTCGTACTTGTTAGTTGTAGTTTTACTTAACTAATTTTTAGTTTTGTATTTTGCTTGTTTGAGCTTTGAAACAAAGGAGGTGAGTATGTCCAGCAGTACTCCTGAGGAAATGGAGTTTCCTCTATTAGAAGTAATGATGTTCAGGGATCGTATTCTAACTTTCAAACAATTGGAAGGTGAACGGATTCATGAGGCATGCGCAAGGTTTAAATCGCTTCTGATTCAATGCCCCACTCATGGAATTCCCGATAAAGTCCTCATGGACTACTTCTACAGAAGTCTTGGTCCCGGAAACAAGGCATTAGCTGACCGACTCATTCCGGGTGGTATTACACATCAGCCCTATGCGATAGCAGCCCACCTACTTGATCACATAGCTGAAGCAAACCAAGAAGTAGAGAAGGACTTCATGATGGCCGCACTGATGACTAAGATGGATGAGTTGGCCAAAAAGATAGTGGAGACTAAAGTCCAATGCAAAAGGAAGGACATATACATTCCCCCTCATGAGCGAAGAAAGCTTAAGGACAATGAGGGTAAACAAGTTGATGGAATGCTCTCAAACATTCTCAACAAGGTAAGTGAGCATGATAGGGTTCTGGAAGAACTGAAGGAGAACATCAAATTGATGAAATAGATGATTGGTTCTCATTCCAGATCCATTCAGCTGCTCGAGAACCTTACGGGTCATGTGATGTCTCATCTCCATCCGGCACAAAGCAGGGGGTTGCCAAGTAATGTTTTGGCTAACCCCAAAAGTGAAGATTAGGTGTTAACTCACGTTGTGCCACGACATTAACTAAGGCGCTGTTTGGGAGGTAACCCAAAACCATTTATTGCTTTATTTTGCTTTGAAAAAATAATGGTGTGTTGATTGTGCAGATGGAAGTATGGAGAGTGAATGAAAAGTGCAAATTGGCGAGTTATACGTCCATTCCGCGAATCACCGAAGGGTTTGGTGACCCCGAACCGAACCGTCGTTAGACTTAAGACCAATTTACATTGGAGTCTGTAAAACTCGGCGACCTCAGGAAATTATTGGCGAATCGCCGATCATGTCGGTGATCTCGACGGAGACAACCGTTTGAACTCCCACGATACATGGAGGTTCTGTAAAACTCGGCGAGGCAAATGACTACTTGGTGTTATGCTGAATAGTTTGGCGATCGGGACTAATCTTGCCAAATGGTTAAAAACTGGACGGTTTTTCAAGCCAAAGGTTTAAAAGTTTCAAACTCATTCCCCTTTCCCTCACTTTTTCATCTTCCCAAACTCACACCTGCACTCTAGTTTTACATTTCTTGCATTTTTGGAGTATTTTTAGTATCAAATTGTGGTACGAGTTGGATTACATTGCTTCCTAGCATCTCAACATCCATTTGATCGGCATAAAAGGTTGGTACTTCAAACCCCGCGTTCATTTTGTCGAAATTGTACTCATTTGCAATCTATTAATCTTGTTGAACTCTGTTGGGCCTCTCTAATTGGATCGGATTGCTTAATTGCCTATTTCTAATCGATAACTCTTGCTTGAATGGTGAAATCCCAATTTCTAGTGCCTGAAGTTAAATTAATTTGCAATAGGGAGTGCTTTTATGGTACAAGTCTTAGTCGGATTTGTGTTATAGGAGCTTAAATTGCATTTTTGGTGGTTGCGGGACTGATTTCAAGAAGTTGGGTTGATAATAGGCACGACGAGTCATTTCGGCGAGCTGAGACGAGCTCGCCGAACCACTCAATGGTTCGCCTAGTTTCCCTACCTCGCCTTTGAAATCATGTTTTATGTGTTGTGGCTTCTGTACCTTTCGGCGAGAAGAATGAGGTCGCCAAAAGCACCCAGTGACTCATCAAAAGTCTTCTTGTTCTCCCTTTGTCTACACCCCTGATCCCCTTCTGCACTGTAACTTTCGGCGGACACCCCTTTGTTCACCGAATGGACTGCTAAGCTTGCCTGCAGCTGATGGTCTTCGATTTGCTTGTTGAATATTTTCTATCTTTATCTCAAGACTTTGCAGACATGGCTAGACCAAAAGTTGCAGGAAGAAATATGCCACCCCGACATATAAACAGACAAGAGATGCAGGGACGACAGATCACCCTAAAGTAATGAGCGAGAACAAGAAAGCCAGTTCCAGTAGGACGATTCCCATTGACCCTAATGTCCCTTCTTGGGCTCGAGGGTTCACTAACGCGATACATGCTTTGGAAGTAGCCCACGATTCGGACAATATGGCTAAGGCTAATATTGCTACAGCAACTGAGGCAAACGCAGATAATGAAAACCAGAGTCAGAATGACAACACTCCAGGAACTAAAGCCCAGACAGATGGAGCGACCGATTAGCCAGGATCCCCTCTTTACCTCCCTCTCTGTCTTTCTTTAATTTACATTCTGGATATTTTATTATTTGCATTTAACAACAAATTCTTTTTAATTGTTGTCGAATGAGGCTCACCTTTTGTGTGCTACTCGTGTATCGTGTTTTGTGTATATATTTGGGTTGTGAACTATAATGTTGTGTTAATACTGTTTTTGTGGATGTTTGAGCTTGTGGCTCCTTTTGTTTTAAATTGCAATATGATTTTGACCCTTCCAAATTTTTGTTGGATGTGGTTGTTCTTGTGCAAAATTTAACTCTTGGTTCCAATCAATACCGATGACTTGAATAGTGCTCATGATCGAACGAACATGAATGTGCCGCTACAATGAGGACAAATGAAGTTGCATAAACAATATGTGAACTCTTTGCATATCATTATGACTAGCCTAGTATCGAACTGAGTCTCTTGTGATGATCATTGCACAGTAGCGAAAGTGTGGAGTCTTGCTTGACTTGTAGTTTCAATGCCTAGTGTGATGAGCCTACCTGTGAACTATGCATGATGGATCCTAGAATTTTCCACGTTGGTCCGGTCAACTAAGTGATGTTATCTCTTGATATGATCTTAAGCAACTTCTAAGAGTGTGAGCCAATTTGATATATACCTCTTTGGTGGCCTACCTTGTGAGTGTGTGAACTGCTTTTGAACACCTCTTGAGCCTTACCTTTCTTTGGAAGAAACTTGATGAAAACTAGACCTCTCTTAATCCACAACCTATAATCCTCTTGATTTGTGGTTGATTGAATAGCCAACTTAGGCCAAAAGCCTAAGTTGGGGGTGTGGTGAAAAGAAAAGGGAAAGTCAAGAAGTGCAAGGAAAGTCTCATTTAACCCATGGTATTGAGAAAAATGGAACCCCTCCATATAAAAAAAAGGGGGAGAAAAGAGAAAGAAAAAAGAAAAAGAATGAAAAAGTTGTGGAATAAAGTGTGAAGATATAAAGAAAATTGGGTTTCCAAAAATCCATGAGAAGTGAATAATGGGATGACTTATGAGCACTAGCAAAAATGATGAAGGAAGAGGAAAAGAAGTGTTGAGAATACCACATCTCATGAAGATAAAAGTCACTAAGCCTAAATGACCATACCTTTGCACTCAGCCCCATCACAAGCCTTGAAAAGACATTTTTTTATCTTGATTGAGCTGAAACAAATTTTAATCGAAAAATACGGGCAAACCTATGGGTGAAAGTATGCATTGTGTTCATCTTTGTGAGTGTGAGCGTTGCATTTGATTCCGAAGCTTTAAATTGTAAACCATTGTGTGTGAATATGGAATCAGTCCTTGTGTGAGGGCATTTGAACACTTTGGTTGAGCTTGAACTTGCATTTGAAGCAAGTGTTGTGAGCATGAGATTCATTGATATTGGTGAGTCACAACTTGAATCTTTGAATGCACATTTGATCTTTGCATAAGCAAATTGAATCTTGTTGTGTGCATTTATGATTGAGTCTTGTGTAGCACTGTTCGAGACACCCTTTTTGAATGGCTGAACTTGAGTTTGCTTGAGGACAAGCAAAATTTTAAGTTAGGGGTGTTGATCAGTCCACAATTTGGACTCATTTAGCGCTATGTTTTGATAGAATTAGTCTCCTCAAATGCATATTTTGTCTCAATATCTGATGAAAACCCTTAAGTTTTAGGTATTTGGAGTTTGAGGGAAAGAATGGACACTACTTAGCAAAAATGAACAAAAGGAGCTGAAAGAACGAAGAAATTTTGGCGAGTCACCAAAAGGTCTTAACCTCGCCTTTTGTTCCATTGTGCTGAGCCTGGAAGGAAAGGATCAAATTGGCAGTGAAAAGGAGCAGTTCTGTGAAGCGGTACTATGTCGCCTAATGATCCAAAACACAACGATGTTATAGGCTAACGCAGGACGGCGATGAACTAGACCAAAGGGCGGATCGCCGAGTTGATCGGCGATTCCGACTAAATTCGCCGAGTGATCCTTCGCAATACATATTTTTGAAAACTATAAATACTCATTTAGAATTATTATTCTAGCATCGACTTTTAAGCTTGGAACAATAATTTTTTTAGACTTTTCTTCAATTTTTGAGTTCTAAGTTTGAAGAGGGTTTTGAAGAACTTGAAGGTTCAAAGGGTTTCAACTCCAACAATTTGGGTTTGGGTCTCTTGGATTCTTCACTCTTGGCTTGTTTTGAGACTAAAATCGTCATACCCATTTGAACGCTAACTCATTTTGGTATAAATTTCTCTAGCTTTTACATGTCTAGCTAAAACCCCAATTCTTGGGGTGTGATTATGTGAATATGGGTTAGATTAATTGTTGGGTCTTGCTTGCTGATAGTTTATTTGTTGTTTAGATGTGATTTCATTAGTAGTTGTGTTGGAACTTAATGAAATTGTAGTTGCAAATACGATTTCACCTTTGTGTTTTCGACTTGCTCGAGAGAGAGGTCGTAAAATTAAAACTACTAAATTGATGGCCGGTGGGAGTGGGTCAACATGAGGTTCAACTCGAGAGAGTGAACTCTACTCCTTCTCCCACATACTCAGCTCGAGAGAATGAATGGGCTAAGGTGGATGTCATGACCCAAGCCTAGGGCCTAGACGTGACATGGCGAATGAGGAACCCGAAGGAACCCCAAACAAGCCTCTCAAACCTGTCATCACACTTCATCGGTCGCGGAAGTACATTCAACATTAATTAACGGGAAATAGGGACTAAGGGAAAACCATTTCAAAATGACATCATAGAACAAGAATCAAGCTCTTTTACAAAATACTTGTCCAACGCACACCTCTACATACATAGATAGGACGGGGGCCATGACATACTACCGGCTCCCCTCATAGTCAAAATACAATTGCAAGCTAAAGTCTCAAAACATAGGAGTAGGAAACATAACATAGCCCTCGAATCATTGAGGGCTCACCAATAAACTCGGATAAGCACCGTACTAGCCACGTGAATGGAGAGAAGGATGAAGAGTAGCTCCGGTCCCTACATGGTGACATCATATAGGCAAAATATGCGTTAGTACTTGGAATGTACTAAGTATGCGGGGTGCAACACAACAATAGACAAGGACACAATCAAAATACAAGAAATAGTTTCGTAGGCATTATGAATAACAATATAAGGATGCATGATCAAATTGAAGTCAAAACATGTTTAAGTAAATCTATACTAATAGTAGATATCATATGTGTATGCATGATCCAACCAATCTATAACCCCAACTTAGGATGGGGGATGCCGTTCACACCCGGACACCCTGGTGGCAAGGTATAAACCCCTCACATGGTTGATGTTGATCACACCCCAAGCATCCTAGGTGGTGACATATAAACCTCTCACATGGTTGATGTTGGTCACACCCCAAGCATCCTAGGTGGTGAGATATAAACCTCTCACATGGTTGTCCGGTTCTTTTCCCCCGGACCGGGCATGGTCATGCAACACTTTATATAGGAAATTTCCATTAGGCTCTAATGAAATCTCACGATTGGAATGAACATATACACAAGATTAGTTTGTCATCAACACATCTCTGGATTGCCATACATCTCATAACTCAAGCTTTAAAGCATCGATTCATCAATTCTCCATAGTTGGACATTTTGTCAAACACCTTGAAGGCATGTAATGGAATCAAAGAGCATGGAAAATAGGGTAGTAATTATGCAGCCAAACCAGTGAACAACCTACAACAACACCTTTTAACACCCACAAGACCACATGAAAATCTCCACATCCATTCCAAATTTAGATTCAAGTTCTAGAGTCACAACATGCTCAAAACAATCATTTTTCATGTTTAAAATTCAATGTGCAGGAAATTATTACAAAGAACAAGACTAATTTATTAATCTTAACTTAAACGATGAATTAGTGAGTAGAATAGAGTCTAGGCACTATGGGTGGAAGGACCCATGAGTTCAACACCACATACCTTGAGTTCTTATGAAGGTCTTGAGAGTGTCTTCAATGGAAGCTTGGAACTTGGAGCAAGAGTCTCTTCAATCTTGAGGAAGGTTTTGGATTAGGATTCTTGAGAGAACTTGAGAGAAAATGTGTCTAAGTATGGGAGAGGTGTTTTGGGAAATGTTTTAGAGATGAGAATTGAACTAAAGCTATATAGGAAATAACATATGCCCTTTGGAAAAATGGTCCAACACTTAGAAAAAAAATGAGGCGGGTGAACAGTAAAAACGCTCATTGGAAATTGCATTTCCTACCGGACAGATTTTACAAAAATGGACATAACTTCTTCTTCCGAAGTCCGAATGAGGTGAAACGCAGTGCGTTGGGTAGCTAACTCAAAGGGCTTTCCATGGATATGTTATGGGCCACCCAATTATTTGTGTGCTAGGAGATATGACCCTCCAAAGTAGACCCTCGAAAAAGGCTTCACTTGGAAATTTCAGATTTTGATACGGTTGCTCTAAAATTTGGGTTAGACCCATTTCCCACTTAATTTGACCCCCTAAACAAGAATATGAAGTCGGATTTTCAAAAAACGAAACGGATTTTTAGATATAGCTAAAACAAGTTTCCGGTAACTTCCGAAGCAAACTTTTAAGAACTTTTTGGGTCATTTCAATATCTCCCCCTTGGGAACATTCGTCCCCGAATGTGGAAGAGACGTACAAGGCAAGACTTAGTAAGAACATATCAGCCCCAACATGAATGCAAAAATTTTATTTAAACATCACTTCAAGATTTCAAAACTTAGTGTAAAGCATCCATAACTCATCAATTTAAACATATATGCACATTAATGATTCAGGGGCTGAAATGTAAGACTCAATGGAGTACAAAAGACTTGATTTAATACCTTAGGCTTGAGTGGAGTTGAATAGATAAGGATAACGTCTTTGAATGTCCGCTTCGGCCTCCCAAGTAGCACTCTCCACTTGTTGATTTCTCCAAAGCACCTTAACGGACACCACTTCTTTGTACCTCAACCTTTTAACTTGTCTATCTAAGATCTGAACCGGGACTTCTTGATACGTCAAATTATCTTCTACCACACCCACAACCTCAAGAGGTACAATAGCGTTAGGATCACCAACACATTTCCTCAACATCGATACATGGAATACCGGATGAACTAATTCCATCTCCTTGGGCAACCCCAACTCATAGGCTACTTTACCAACCCTTCTTATTATCTCATAAGGACCGACATACCTAGGACTTAATTTCCCCTTCTTACCAAAACGAACCACACCTTTCATTGGAGAAACTTTCAAATAAACCCAATCACCCACTTTGAATTCAAGATCCCGTCTCCTCACATCGGCATAAGACTTTTGACGACTTTGGGCTGTTTTCAACCTCTCCCTAATCATCCTTACCTTCTCAAGAGCATCCATGACCAGATCCGGACCCAACAAGGCCACCTCTCCAACTTCAAACCACCCAACCAGTGACCTACACCGTCTACCATAAAGTGCCTCAAAAGGAGCCATACCGTTACTAGAATGATAACTATTGTTGTATACAAATTCAATTAAAGGAAGATGATCATCCCAACTACCTTTCAACTCCAAGACACAAGCTCTAAGCATATCCTCCAAGGTTTGAATTGTTCTTTCGGCTTGGCCATCCGTTTGAGGGTGGAAGGCCGTGCTAAGCTTTACCTTTGTACCAAGACCCCTTTGGAATGACTTCCAAAAGTGAGAAGTGAATTGGGCACCACGATCCGAGATGATAGACAAAGAAATCCCATGCAACCTTACCAATTCATGAATGTACAACTTGGCATACTCTTCAGCCCCGTAAGTAGTTTTAACCGGTAGGAAATGAGCCGACTTTGTCATCCGATCAACCACCACCCAAACCGAATCAAAGCCTCTTCTAGCCTTGGGTAAGCCCACTACAAAATCCCTGTTGATTTCTTCCCACTTCCAAGTAGGTATCTCAATGTCTTGAGTTAGGCCACCCGGCCTTTGATGTTCGGCCTTGACTTGTTGACAACTATGGCAACCCGAAACAAATTTTGCAATGTCCTTCTTCATGCCGCCCCACTAATACACATCCCTCAAGTCTCTATACATCTTTGTTGACCCCGGATGAATAGAATAAAAAGAATTATGAGCCTCATCAAGGATTCTTTCCCTCACACCATCCACACAAGGAACACATAATCTACCTTGGTACCTAAGGGCACCATCTCCCCCTTGGGAGAAAACCTCCACCTTACCACTACTCACCGAAGCCTTTAATTCTACCAAAGAAGGATCAAGATCTTGCTTGACTATCACCTTATCAACCAAGGAAGACCTTGAACCATCAACAACAACTACTCCTCCACTATCCACCCCTTCTAACCTAACTCCCAATTTGGCCAACCGATGGATCTCCTTAGCCAACTCTTTACTACCTTCCTCCACATGAGCCAAGCTACCCATGGACACTCTACTCAATGCATCCGCCACCACATTAGCTTTCCCCGGATGATAGTGAACACTCATATCATAATCCTTAAGGAATTCTAACCACCTCCTTTGTCTCAAGTTAAGATCTTTTTGCGTGAACACATATTGGAGATTCTTATGGTCGGTGAAGATATCAACATGCACCCCATACAAATAATGACGCCAAATCTTTAAAGCAAAAACCACGGCGGCCAATTCAAGATCATGGGTTGGGTAATTTTTTTCATGAACCTTAAGTTGCCTAGAAGCATAGGCTATAACCTTACCACTTTGCATCAACACACAACCCAAACCAATACGGGAAGCATCACAATAAACAACAAAACCTTCTAACCCATCCGGAAGTGACAAAATAATAGCGGACACAAGCCTTTCTTTCAAAGTTTGGAAGCTTTCCTCACACTCATCCGACCACACAAATTTAGCCTTCTTTTGAGTCAACTTAGTCATAGGAGAAGTAAGAGAAGAAAACCCTTCCACAAATCTCCTATAATAACCCGCTAAACCCAAGAAACTCCTTATATCCGACGGGGTCAAAGGTCTAGGCCAATTCCTAATAACATCGGTCTTCTTAGGATCCACCTTAATACCATCCCCTGACACCACATGGCCTAAGAAAGCAACTTCCTTCAACCAAAACTCACACTTTTCATATTTAGCGTACAACTTCTCTTCCCTCAATCTTTGGAGTACAACCCTCAAGTGGCCCTTGTGCTCTTCCTCACCCTGAGAATAGATCAAGATGTCATCTATAAACACCACCACAAAAGAATCAAGGTAGGGTTTGAAAACCCTATTCATCAAATCCATAAAGATAGCCGGAGCATTAGTCAACCCGAAAGACATCACCACAAACTCATAGTGCCCATACCTAGTACGAAAGGCCGTCTTGAGAATATCACACTCTCTCACCTTCACTTGATGATACCCTGACCGAAGATCAATCTTAGAGAAGTGACTAGCCCCATGCAATTGGTCAAATAAATCGTCAATCCTTGGAAGAGGATACCTATTCTTGATGGTGACCCTATTAAGTTGTCGATAATCAATACACATTCTAAGAGATCCATCTTTCTTCTTCACAAACAAAACCGGAGCACCCCAGGGAGAATGACTAGGTCTAATAAACCCCTTCTCTAACAAATCTTTTAATTGCTCTTTCAACTCTTTCAACTCCGCCGGGGCCATACGGTAAGGGGGGATAGAAATAGGTTGAGTATCGGGAAGGAGGTCTATACCAAGATCTATCTCCCTTTCGGGAAAGACATCGGGAAGGTCTTCTGGGAAGACATCTAGAAACTCATTAACAACCGGAATAGACTCAATAGGAGGGACCTTAGACTCCACATCATTGACTCTCACAATATGGTACAAGCACCCTTTGGAAATCAACCTATGGGCTTTAATGCAAGAAATGAATTTCCCCTTCACCACAACATCCCGGCTCTCCCACTCAAGGACGGGCTCATTAGGAAATCGGAACTTGACTTTACGAGTCCTACAATCAATAGAAGCATAGTATGCATGCAACCAATCCATCCCAAGAATAACATCAAAATCCACCATGTTCAACTCAACAAGATCACAAGGCAACAACTTATTCAATATGCAAACCGGACAATTTCTATACACTTTTCTAGCAACAATAGAGACACCAATGGGAGTAGATACTTCATATGACTCATGCAACAATTCCGACTCGACATGAAATTTTCTAGCAACTAAGGGGGTAACAAAGGAAAGGGTGGCACCCGGATCAATCAAAGTATAAACATCAAGATCAAAGATTTGCAACATACCGGTCACCACATCCGGAGTCTCATTAACACCTTGTCTACCATGCAAAGCATAAAATCGATTGTCCCTTGGGGTACCACTTTGAGAATCACCTCTACCCAAAGGAGTAGTGTTAGCACTTCGGACCTTGTTGCGGATCTTGGGACACTCAAACCTCTTATGACCCACTTCTCCACATTCAAAGCAAGCCCCCGAACCCTTCATACAAGGACCACCATGCTTCCTCCCACACTTAGGGCATACATCCATAGAACCCACTTCACCTCCCCCTTGAGGTCTAGGAAAATTGATAGCAAATCCCCGATTGACATGAGGGTTTCCTCGGCCTTGATGAAATCTAGCACCCTTAGGGAACCTATTCTCCAATCGGGCCCTCTTGGCCTCGTGCCCCCTTCTCTTCCTCAACTTCTCCTCCTCCATTTGCTCGGCATAAATCATCAACCGAGACAAATCCATATCTCCAATGAGCAGAGCAGACCGACACTCCTCACTAACCAAGTCGGATACACCCATCACAAATTTGTTCATCCTCAACCTAGAGTCGGCCACCAAGTGAGGTGCATACTTGGAGAGTTGGACAAATTTGAGGGCATACTCCCTCACACTCATAGCTCCTTGCTTCAAGTTCATGAACTCCACCAACTTTGCCTCCCTAAGCTCAAGAGGGAAGAACCTATTAAGGAAAGCAAGTTTAAACTCCTCCCACAACACCACATAGCCATTACCTTTCTCACCATTCCATTGATCAAACCAAATTTGAGCAACCCCCTTGAGTTGGTAGGCCGCCAATTCCGCCTTCTCACAAGCACCAACATCCATAATGGTCAAGATTTTGCATACCTCATCGATGAACTCTTGCGGGTCCTCATCCACCTTTGAACCATGGAAGACCTGAGGGTTCATCCTCATGAAATCTCTCACCCTTTCCCCCGGGGTGGTAGTTCGAGGAGCTTGGGCTCCTTGTTGCACTTGGTTAGCTACCACTTGTGCAAGCATGGTGAGTGCATCACGGAGCTCACCATTGGTGGGTGGCTCTTCCGGTGATCGGGTCCGTCTTCCCCTCATGTTTGGCATGATGATCTAGCAATCCAAAGAACAAGCGTTAGGGAGGAATCACCTTATCGCACTCTAAGCATGACATAGAACATGAAGAAGGGAAACCTTTCCTAAAACATTTTGTAGCCTCCCATTCATAATCGTGGCGCGCTTCACAACCATGATTAGGACTCTACTCAACGCGGTGTGTTTGACTCCGAGGATTTAACAACCTAGTGCTCGGATACCAAGCTTGTCATGACCCAAGCCTAGGGCCTAGACGTGACATGGCGAATGAGGAACCCGAAGGAACCCCAAACAAGCCTCTCAAACCTGTCATCACACTTCATCGGTCGCGGAAGTACATTCAACATTAATTAACGGGAAAAAGGGACTAAGGGAAAACCATTTCAAAATGACATCATAGAATAAGAGTCAAGCTCTTTTACAAAATACTTGTCCAACGCACACCTCTACATACATAGATAGGACGGGGGCCATGACATACTACCGGCTCCCCTCATAGTCAAAATACAATTGCAAGCTAAAGTCTCAAAACATAGGAGTAGGAAACATAACATAGCCCTCGAATCATTGAGGGCTCACCAACAAACTCGGATAAGCACCGTACTAGCCACGTGAATGGAGAGAAGGATGAAGAGTAGCTCCGGTCCCTACATGGTGACATCATGTAGGCAAAATATGCGTTAGTACTTGGAATGTACTAAGTATGCGGGGTGAAACACAACAATAGACAAGGACACAATCGAAATACAAGAAATAGTTTCATAGGCATTATGAATAACAATATGAGGATGCATGATCAAAGTGAAGTCAAACATGTTTAAGTAAATCTATACTAATAGTAGATATCATATGTGTATGCATGATCCAACCAATCTATAACCCCAACTTAGGATGGGGGATGCCGTTCACACCCGGACACCCTGGTGGCAAGGTATAAACCCCTCACATGGTTGATGTTGATCACACCCCAAGCATCCTAAGTGGTGAGATATAAACCTCTCACATGGTTGATGTTGGTCACACCCCAAGCATCCTAGGTGGTGAGATATAAACCTCTCACATGGTTGATGTTGGTCACACCCCAATCATACTAGGTGGTGAGATATAAACCTCTCACATGGTTGTCCGGTTCTTTTCCCCCGGACCGGGCATGGTCATGCAACACTTTATATAGGAAATTCCCATTAGGCTCTAATGAAATCTCACGTATGGAATGAACATATACACAAGCTTAGTTTGTCATCAAGACATTTCTGGATTTCCATACATCTCATAACTCAAGCTTTAAAGTATCGATTCATCAATTCTCCATAGTTGGACATTTTGTTAAACACCTTGAAGGCATGTAATGGAATCAAAGAGCATGGAAAATAGGGTAGTAATTATGCAGCCAAATCAGTGAACAACCTACAACAACACCTTTTAACACCCACAAGGCCACATGAAAATCTCCACATCCATTCCAAATTTAGATTCAAGTTCTAGAGTCACAACATGCTCAAAACAATCACTTTTCATGTTTAAAATTCAATGTGCAGGAAATTATTACAAAGAACAAGACTAATTTATTAATCTTAACTTAAACGATGAATTAGTGAGTAGAATAGAGTCTAGGCACTATGGGTGGAAGGACCCATGAGTTCAACACCACATACCTTGAGTTCTTATGAAGGTCTTGAGTGTGTCTTCAATGGAAGCTTGGAACTTGGAGCAAGAGTCTCTTCAATCTTGAGGAAGGTTTTGGATTAGGGTTCTTGAGAGAACTTGAGAGAAAATGTGTCTATGTATGGGAGAGGTGTTTTGGAAAATGTTTTAGAGTTGAGAATTGAACTAATGCTATATAGGAAATAACATATGCCCTTTGGAAAAATGGTCCAACACTTAGAAAAAAAAATGAGGCGGGTGAACAGTAAAAACGCTCACTGGAAATTGCATTTCCTGCCGGACAGATTTTACGAAAATGGGCATAACTTCTTCGTCCGAACTCTGAATGAGGTGAAACGAAGTGCGTAGGGTATCTAACTCAAAGGGATTTCCATGGATATTGTATGGGCCACCCAATTATTTGTGTGCTAGGAGATATGACCCTCCAAAGTAGACCCTCGAAAAAGGCTTCACTTGGAAATTTCGGATTTTGATACGGTTGCTCTAAAATTTGTGTTAGACCCATTTCCCACTCAATTTGACCCCCTAAACAAGAATATGAAGTCGGATTTTCGAAAAACGAAACAGATTTTTAGATATAGCTTAAACAAGTTTTCGGTAACTTCCGAAGCACACTTTTAAGAACTTTTTGGGTCATTTCAGTGGAGGTTGTTCTTCATGCGGCAAGTGGGTGTTCGGGAGGAACCCATTTGATTCGGGGTAAGTTGTTCGAGGGAAAGCTTACCCCACTATAGTCTAGCCTAGTCACAAATATTCAATGAAATTACTATCAAAAGCATGTACCCAACGATCTAGTCTAAACTGTATTCCTATCACTTCCCAAGAATCCCCTTTCCTGATTAGTACTCTTCGCATCTTTCCTTTTTTTTACTTATTTGTGAGAAACCCCCATCATTAATTAACACTCTTGTGTCACCCCCTTTGATTTAACATGTTTATATTCGATAATGTTTTTTTAGCTATGACTATTTAGAACTAAATTTTATTTTTCTATTAATTCTCAAGCTCACTCCCTTGGGACTCGACCCCAACCCTTGGTTGGGTTACTTTACTATTGTACGATCGTAGACACTTGCATTGGAAGTTGTGTCTTGATTACTCAAACATCAGGGGTGACATGAATGTCAAATTGGTTGTTTTGGTTTGAAATTATCAACTACAACAGTAGCAAACGATACGGAATAACAATAATGAGGCGGGTTCTTTGGATGTGATTCTATTATAGGCTAATATAGACAAATGGGTAATTGCAACTATTAGAAAATAGCTAGATATTAGTGAGTAAGCTAGGCTATAGAGGAGGTAAACTTTCTCTCAAAACCCCAAATCAAGTTGATTTCTCTCGAACATCAACAAGCATGCAAAATAAGAACTGCCCACACCTTAGTCCATTCACTTTCTCTCAAGCTGAAGGTGTGGAATTGGGTTTAGGATTCACTCTCTCGAGCTGAACCTATGTCAACCCAATACCCACAGACCATCAATCAATAATCTTACTTTTAAAACCTCTCTCTCGAGCATGCCACAATTATTAAATTAAACCACCATTATTGATTAAACTCACTTCTAAATAGCATTTAAACTAACAATTAACAATACCCATAAACTAAATCAGCTCATAATCACAAAATCACACCCCAAGAACTGGCGTTTTAGCTAGACATTATAAAAGATAAAAGTCATTACCAAATTGAGTTTCCATCAACTGGGTAAGATTAATTTCGTCTTTACAATGTTCCAAGTCTAAGAATCTCAAAGACCCACTTCCAATTTCTAAAAAATGAAAAACTTCAATTCTTCAAAGATAAGGAAAACTTGTCTCTCAGTTCAAAATTCTAATCACAATTCGATATAATGAAAATTAGATACTAAACTGAATGTTCAAAAATGTATTTATAGTCACCAAAAATATGCTGCAAAGTGTCACTCAGCGAAGTAAGTCGGGCTCACCGATCCACTCGGTGATCCGGCCTTTGGTCAATTCCATCACCTTTCTACCTTGGCCTTCAGTATCCTCAAGGTCTGTAACTTTGGGCGAACCAACACTGCATCGCGGAACCACTCGGTGATTCGATGACTGCTTTTTCTCTCACTGAATTGGTTCTTTCCGTCAGGGCTTGGCAGACTGGAACTTTAGGTTGTCAAGTGGCCATTCGGTGACTCACCAAGTGAACTTGGCGATCACCAAGCTTGGATTTCTTTGTTCTTTTGGCTCACTTTGTTCCTTTTTGCAAATTAGTGTCCTTGCTTTGTTCATCGATCCATAGACCTGGAAATCAAAGGTTTTACATCAGTTATTGGCACAAAATAAACATTTGAGGACACTAAATCATTGTAAATGAAGCCCTAAATGAGTCCAAATCTCAGACTCATCATCAACCTCAATACCCTTCTCAGAAATCCGATGACCCAGAACTATTCCCTCTTTCACCATGAAGTGGCACTTTTCCCAATTGAGCAAAAGATTGCACTCTTCGCACCGTTTAAGTACCTTAGCCAAATGATCCAAACAACCATCAAATGAGTCACCTACCACAGAGAAATCATCCATAAATACTTCAATAGTGTCCTCCACCTCATCAGAAAATATCGACATCATGCAATGTTGGAAGGTCGCTGGAGCATTACACAACCCAAATGGCATTCGTTTAAAGGCGAAATTCCCATAAGAGCAAGTGAAGGTGGTTTTCTCCTGGTCTTCCGGAGCTATGGAGATCTTATTGTATCCCAAATAACAATCAAGAAAGCAATACCAACCCTTACCAGCAAGGCGGTCCAACATCTTATCTATGAACGACATAGGGAAGTGATCTTTTTCTGTCCAAGCATTCAATTTCTGCTAGTCCATGTATACTCACCATCCAGTAACTGGCCGCATCGAAAAAAAAAAAAAATTCGCATTAGGAACCACTGTAATCCCACATTTCTTAGGAACATAGTGAATAGGACAAACCCAACTACTATCTGCCCTGGGATATATGACTCCAGCATCCAACCACTTGATGATTTCCTTTTTCACTACCTCTTGCATAGACGAATTTAGTCTCCTTTGGTGCTTGATACTAGGCTTGTGATCTGGCATGAGTTGGATTTTATGAGAACAAATGTCAGGAGGAATCCCAATAATGTCTGTAATAGTCCACCCAATAGCCCGCTTAAACCTCTTCAACACAGAAACCAAAGCCTCAACTTGTTCCACATTCAAATCGACCGCAACAATGACCTGTAAAGTACCATCTCTCCCCAAGAATGCATACCTCAAATGTGGTGGTAGAGCCTTAAGCTCAAATTTTGGAGCCTCTTCAACAAACGGTTTTGCGGGTGGAGAGTCGCAATTCTTCATATCTAACTCCAATTTCTTTGATTTGGAATGGAATTCGAACCTATTAAGTGCGGCAACTAACTCATCATAGTCCTCAATACCATCAGCCTAAAATTCATCATTACCGCTGCAAGTGCATCAACACCCAACCTCTCTTCAATTGACACATCAGAACCTCGCTCCACAATATGATTAACCACTGACACTGACTTAAGATCGCTTTCCTGCTTCATGGACCTACAGTATTAAAAGTAACCTCTTCACTATTCAATCGGAACTTCATCTGCCCTTTCTCCATATTGAGTAAGGCTCGCCCAATAGTAAGGAATGGTCTTCCTAGGATGATGGGAGCCTCAAAATCAACCTCACAGTCGATTATCACAAAATCCTCCATAAAAATAAACGTCTATACTTTCACAAGTACATCTTGGAGAACACCAATGGGCTTCTTCACATTTCTATCGGCCATGAGTAATCGCATCGCAATTAATTTTCCCTAAACCCAACTTCTTGTAAATAGACAATGACATCAGATTAATACTAGCAACCAAATCACACAATGCCTTCGCAAAATACAACAACCCGATGGTACAAGGAATAGTGAAAGCACCAAGATCCTCTTTCTTCTGCACAAGTGACGTAGTAGCATTAGCACTGCAATGTTTCAACCTATCATCATCTTTAAAACTAACGGCCCTCTTCTTAGTCACCAAATCTCTCATAAACTTTGCATACCCAGGCATTTGCTCCAAAGCTTCTATCAACGGAACATTGATGGAAAGCTGTTTCAACATAGTAATAAACTTTTCCTTCTTCATTCTTCTTTACCAACCTCTGTGAGAATGGAGGTGGAGGTCTAGGCATGGGAACAACTTTTTGGGTTATCCCTACTACCTTCTCTATAGAATTCTTGGACTCTCCATTAACTTCAATCTCATCATCATCTTTTTCAACCACAATTTCAACCTCAGACGACATAGGTGGATCAATGGTCTCTTTACCCCCTCGAGTAGTGACTGCCATACAATGCCCATCATTCTTCGGATTCTAGATGGTGTTGCTAAGAAGTGTGCCAGGCTGACGTGAGTTTACTGTAGTAGACAACTGATTAAACTACTACTCAAGTTGCTTTATCGACACTGCATGGGCATCAACTTTTTGACCGATTCCCGACAAGTCATTTCGCATCTCTTTCACATTCTCATCAGTCGAGTCAAACTTTTTCATCATCTTCTGCATCATATCCTCCATCCATGACATTCTACCTCCAGCTTCCCTATTACCAGATTCCCTATTTGCAGGTGGAACAGAAGGCCCAACTCTCTCATTTTTGTTGCCATAGTTGTTTCGGTTGTAGTTGTTTTCGTGATTGTAGTTCCCATCCCGGACATATTGACCTTCTCGATTGTAGTTACCATAGTTCTGACCTTGGTTTCCTTGACCTTGGCACCAATTATCCGAATTGGAACCCTGGGCGTTGGTTTGGAAACCCCTTGTCTGATCATTCACCAAGTAAGCATCCTCCTCATAGTAGCATTCTTCAACCGGTGGTGGTGGAGTCCTAGTCAAGTAGTTTACTGCATTTACCTTTTCTGGACCTCCACTTACAAGCTTCAACACCAACCCAAGTTATGTCCTTAGCTGAGCCATCTCCTAACGAATGTCATCAGCAGATTGACTAGGCGCAGCTTGAACTGCAAATGTGCTTCCTCCAATGTCTGACTTTTGAGTGCTCTATGCTTTATTTTTTCCAGAAATCTTCTTAGTGATCTACTCAAAAGTGCACTCACCATATGATCCTCCAGCGATAGTATCAAGCACAGTCTTGCCATTGTCATCCTGACCTCTGTAGAAATACTCCTTCAGTGACTCATCATCAATGCGGTGGTTTGGAACACATCTTATGAATGCAGTGAACCTGTCCAACGAAATACTCACAGACTCTCCAGGTAGTGCCATGAAGTTGTTGAGTTTATCTTTTTGGTTCAGCTTCTTAGACATCGGAAAGTACTTTGCCATGAACAGCTTGTGCAGTTGGTCCCATGTGTGAATCTAGATGTACAGAAGCTCATAAAACCATGCTGCAGCATCACTGGTCAATGATAGAGGTAAGACTCTCAACCCTATGACGTTCAAATCCAACTCCGATCACCCCACACAACTCTTGAACATACTCTTTAACTTGGCCATGTGCCCATGCGGATCTTTCAAAGCCATACCAGAAAACAAACCCCTCATTATATGCATCTGCATCAAACTGATAGTCACCATGAATGTATGCCCTGGGTGTAGAAGAGGGAGAACAATCGATCCTTCATATTCAACAGTGTTGAATTTGACCCTGTAATTATCACACAATCTTAGTTCTGGTAGATCCTGCACCCTCAATGCATCTCCAAGTAGATTATCACCTAGAACCTGAGCATTCTTATTATTCACTTGTTCCTCAGGCTCATCTATGACTGGATTATTCTGGACCCCTTGATTATTCATCTTTCTCAAGGTTTGCCCAACTCTAGATTGTATGGGGTCAATGGCTCGACTCGACTCCGTGTACTTGGCATACACTAGAGTGGAAACCTGAAGAAAACAAAAACAAAAGAAACCGTAAAATTAGGAAATAATTGACTAAAGTTCAATAATGTAGTTAGACTTAATTTAAAAGCCATATTCCCCGGCCGCGATGCCAAAATTTGATACACCTCCCTAAAGAAGTATAAGCGATCGTATCAAGTAAAGAACCCAACTTGTAGGTTGGGGTCGATCCCACGAGGAATATGGTTTAGACTTAAACTTAACTCACTATTATATCCGTTTAGTCAAGTTATTTCCAAGATAAGTAAATAAAAGGGTAAAAGAGGGGGGGGGGGATTTGTGAAACAAATAACTGATGATTGTTTAAGTAACAAGTGAGCAAGATTCAAACTTTGTTGTTGTCAATGCGAGAGAGAAACTAGGGTGTATGTGTTCTCCATAAGCTCTTAACGCGGTAATCCCTATAATAATAATCCTTTCCTAGTGTTTTACATGCAAAGTTGGTAAGTTAGGTATCCCTAAGTGATTGGCCCTCCAAATAGGGAATTTCACCCCGCACCTTGGTCCGGCTACGTGTGTATAATTTACTAACCCTTACCTTTACCTCACCTTTATCTCAGATTAGACATCACATCAATGTATGGCTTAGTTTTCACCCTCGCACCAATTGATATTAGACTATTAGATACTATCACACTAAATCTCTATTGATAATTGTTTTCTTATTAACTACCTCCTTGGTCCGGCAAGTAGTAACAAGGCGAGTTCTAACGCGTGCACTAGTTAAAAAAACTTCTAAATGAAAGAATTACCAATACATGTATCAACACTATTCAAGAACAACTTAGTTATTATTCATACATTGTTAATTGCTCATGGTTCCCACAACCCTAGTTGTGGATTTAGTTACTCATATTTGAAAGAACACAATTCATATTTTGATAAAAAGAATTCATAAACTTACGATTAGAGTAGAAGAACCCCGAAATCTCCAATTGAAATTCAAAGCACAAATATTTATAAACCGAAATCCAAAAAATAAGTTGCCAAAGTTTGCAAGTTAATTCCCAAGAAAATATCAAGAACTAAAAGTAAACAATAGTGTTTAACCCCCAAAAATGAGATTTACATACCCTAATTATAGAAAAACATGTCCTAAACAAAAAGGAAACAAAATCAGGAAATAAACTTTCTGGAAGCCGGCTTTGATTGACCACTCGACCTACGGACCGTGGGTCGACCTACGATCCATAGGTCCCCTCCGTGAATCAACACTTAGACTTTTTCTTTCAAAGGATGGAACCTTCACTTTCAGATACAATCGACGGACGTGCAGAACGGATCGTAGGTTGACCTACGGTCCGTGGCTCTATACTTAGGAATTTCATCAGGTACTGGAACTTCAACTTCTCTGAATCATTCGACGGATGTGTAGGACGGCCCGTGGGTCGACCTATGCTCCGTCACTTGCATTCATAGTTCGACACTTGATCAGACTTCCCTGATTCTCCATCTATGCCACCTATCTACGAACCGTGACTGGACCTACGGTCCCTAGGTCACCTCCGTGGGTGGCTCGTTCTACAGATTTTCAGTTGTCATCTCACACTTCCACCTCCAAGCCTATTTCCTGCAAATATGACACAAAAACATTAATTCCTACTACAATATGGCCCTAGACACACACAACTCTTAAGTGAAATGTATCAAAAATACCGTAAACTCACGATATATCAACTGACAAATGTGAAGAGAGCTTCCAAAAGCTCAAGACTCTTATGACCACAACACTTATTCAGACATTGCCGGTGGAAGGTTAAGATTTCATTATTTATTGTGATGCTTCACATTTGGGCTTGGGTATTGTGTTGATGCAGGAATGAAATGTCATAGCTTATGCATCACGACAGCTGAAGGTGAATGAGAGAAACTACCCAACGCATGACTTGGAGTTGGCAGCGATAGTATTTTCTTTCAAGATCTGGCAGCATTATCTTTATGGTGTCAAGTGTGAGATGTTTACTGATCATCGTAGTCTACAACATGTATTCACCCAAAAGGACCTTAATCTGAGATAGCGAAGGTCGATAGAGTTACTCAAGGATTATGATGTTACCATCCAGTATCATCTGGGTAAGGCTAGAACGTGGTGGCAGACGCATTAAGCTGGAAGGTAGTGAGTATGGGTAATCTAGCTTGCTTGGGTGTGTCCAACCGACCTTTGGCTAAGGATATTCAAACCTTAGAGTCTAAGTTCATGCGGTTGGGCATCTCAGAGAAATGTGGGTTGTTAGCCAGCATTGAGGTTAGGCACACATTCATTGAGAAGATCAAGGCCAAGCAGTTTGAGGATGAGAATTTGAATGAGCCTAGAAAGAAGATGTGTCTGACAGGGCACAAGATGCGGCTCTTGATGCGGGTGGCGTGCTTAATTTTAAGGGAAGAATTTGTGTTCCCCAAGTGGATGACTTGATTCAGAAGATGTTGGCAGAATCACATGGTTCACGATATTCCATTCATTCGGGTTTGACCAAAATGTACCAAGATTTGAAATGACTTTATTGTTGGCCTAGCATGAAGAAAGACATAGCTGAGTTTGTGGCTAAGTGCCAAAACTGTCAGCAGGTAAAGTATGAGCACCAAAGGCCTGCAGGTTTGCTTCAACGAATGCCAATTCCTGAATGGAAGTGGGAAAGGATAGCTATGGATTTCGTGGTTGGTCTACCCAAGACCTTGGGGAAGTTTGACTCCATTTGGGTGGTGGTTGACAGACTGACTAGGTCAGCCCACTTCATTCCCGTTAGAGTAGACTATAATGCTCAGCAGTTGGCCAATGTTTATGTGAAGGAGATAGTGAGGCTGTATGGGATGCCCCTTTTCATCATCTTGGACCATGGTACACAATTAACATCCAAGTTTTGGGTAACATTGCATGAGGAGTTGGGCACTCAACTCACGGTTAGCACAGCCTTCCATCTATAGACGGACAGGTAGTCAGAGAGAACTATTCAAGTGTTAGAGGACATGTTGAGGGCATGTGTAATTGACTTTGGAGGGCATTCGGATAAGTTCCTACCATTGTGTCAGTTCTCCTATAATAACAGTTATCACTCCAGCATTGACATGGCACCCTTCGAGGCACTTTATGAGAGGGGATGTAGATCACCCATAGGGTGGTTTGAGGCTGGAAATGTGAAACCTTTGGGGGTAGATTTGGTGAAAGATGCTCAGGATAAGGTGAGAAGCATCCAAGCTAAGCTTCTAGCAGTCCATAGTCGACAGCAAAAGTATGCGCACCGTAAGGTAAGGGACGTGACATTTCAGGCTAGTGAGCAAGTTCTTCTAAAAGTGTCACCCTTAAAGGGGGTGATGAGATTCTGTAAGAAGGGCAAGTGTAGTCCTCGATACATCGGGAATTTGAGGTTCTTGATTGTGTAGGGCCAGTGGCTTATAAGTTGGCTCTACCTCTAAGCCTATTTGGAGTCCATCCAGTGTTCCATGTTTCCATGTTGAAGAAGTATCATGGGGACAGATATTACATCATAAAGTGGAACTCAATTTTGTTAGACAAAGACCTTCAGTATGAGGAAGAATCGGTTTCAATTCTTGATCACGATGTCCGAAAGTTGAGGACCAAGGAGATAAAGTCTGTGAAAGTTCAATGGAAGCATTGTTTGGTTGAGGAAGCTACTTGTGAAACTGATAAAGACATGCGAGACAAGTATCCTAGTTGTTCAAGAGTACTCGGCGTGTCACACACGCCGAGTGGTTCATCAAACCGCCTAAAGTTCCAGTGTGCCAATCCTTGAAGGAAAGAAACAAGTTGGTGATGAAAAGGAGCAGTCGGCGGATCGCTGATTGATTTCTTGAAGCCAAGATAGATCGTCCAAAGTTACAGACCTTGAGGATGTTGAATGCCAAGGCAGAAGGGCGATGGAAGAGACCATCTTGAGACATTTTTTCTCTACAGTTTACCTTAGCTTTGAAGGATTGAAGAAATTCACTTTTGAGAAATTGGAAGTGGGTCTTTGAGATTCATCAAATTGGAGCATTGTAAAGACAAAATTACTCTTACCCAGTCGATGGATAATCAATTTGGTAATTTTTTGTACCTTTTTATAATGTCTAGCTAAAACCCCAATTCTTGGGGTGTGATTATGGGATGATTTAGTTTATGGGTATTTCTAATTCCTAGTTTAAATGCTATTTAGAAGTGAGTTCAATAATTAATTGCGGTTCAATTTACAAATTGTAGTTGCAAATTCAGTTCTATGTTTGTGTTCTTGGCTTGCTCGAGAGAGAGGTTTTAGAACTAAAATTATTGATTGATGGTTTGTGGGTATTGGATTGACCTGGGTTCAGCTCGAGAGAATGAATCCTAAACCCAATCCCACACATTCAGCTTAAGAGAGTGAATAGATTAAGGTGTGGGCTGCTCTTATTTTGTATGTTTGTTGATGTTCGAGAGAAATCACTTGATTTCGGGGTAAATTGTTCGAGAGAAAATTTACCTCCACTATAGCCTAGCCTACTCACTAATATCTAGCTATTTACTAATAGTTGCAATTACCTATATGTCTATATTTGCCTATAATCGATCACATCCCAAGAACCCATCTCATTATTATTAGTTCGTATTGTTTGTGATTGTTGTTTGTACTTGATAATCAAAACCAAAACCCCCATTTGACATTCGTGTCACCCCTTGATTTAAATAATGTCTTTATTCGATAATTTTTATTCCTATGACTGATTTGACCGCATTCATACTTCCCAATCGATTCTAAAACACGTATTGCTTCTTATGGGATTTGACCCCAACTCATTTAGTTGGGTTTTATACTGATTTACGATCGTTGACGCTTAGAATTGGATGAAGTATCTTTGAAACGTTATTAATCAAAATGGAGCCGATGCCGGGGAGTGTTGTTTGAAATTCTTTTTGTGAAGTTGAATTGTGTTCTTTTTAGTCATAGTTAGATCTACTTATTTTTAGTTTTGGTTTTTTTGTTGCTGTTAAACCAGAGGAAATGAGTGTATATGGTAACAACGGTAACCAAATGGACCACCTTCCTTCAAAGATGAGGATCCTTAGAGATAACATCCTAGATTTCAAGCACTCAGAGGGTGAGACAATCCATAAGTTGTGGATGAGATTTAAGACACTATTGCTGCAGTGCCCAACTCATGTAATCCCAGATAAGATGCTATTGACTGCTTCTATAGAGGTCTTGGTCTTGAGAACAGAGGAGTGGTTGACCAACTTTCTCCGAGTGGTCTAATGCGACAACCCAATGCAGTAGTAACCCAACTCTTCGATCACTCGACCAAGACCAACAAAGAGCAAGAGAGGGACCAGGATTTAGCCAAAATGTTGACCCAACTAGACCTCTTGGCCAAAAAGATCACGGAAATTGAAGCACTGTACAAAATAAAGATAGGTAGATTCCTCCTCATGAGCGTAAAAAAACCAAGGATTATAATGGTGCACAGGTAGAAGAGATACTCTCACACACTCTCCTAAAGTCGAAGAACACGACAGAATGTTGAAAGAGATGAAAGAGAATGTCTCAATGCTAATTTAGATTATTGCTTCTCATTCCATATCTATTAAGCTACTGGAGACCCAAATGGGCCATATGTCGTCTCATCTCAACTCAAGACAACAGGGAGGGTTGCCTAGTGATACTATGGCAAACCCCAAGAATGAAGCTTGAAGTGGGTACTTGTGTCATGCCACGACCTTAACTAAGGCGCTTCTTGGGAGGTCACCCAATTTTTTATTGTTTTATGTTTGTTTTTGGAATAACGGGTGTTGATTGTGTAGGTGAAAAGTGAAATATGTATGAAAAACAAGGCAGGGCCATGGACAACTCGGCGATTAGTCCAACAAGTTGGCGATCCCAACTTCATCAATCGTTGGACCTCTAAATTAATTGGAGGTCCTGTAAAACTCCGCGAGGTAACTAATCACTCGGCACATCGCCAAGTGGTTTGACGAGGGAAACGAATATCACCGAAGGGCCGCGAACTGGACGGTTTTTAAATGGCAAAAGGTTTTAAAATTTCAAACTCTTTCATATTCCCTCATTTTTAACTTCATACAATCAAACCTGTACTTTAGATTTTAGATATTCTAGCATTATTCTTACATTTTTATTTTTGATCTAGTGCTCAGAGAGGAATACATTACCGCCTAGCTTTACGAAACAGTATTTCGACATTAAAGGTTGGTTTTCCGAACTCCAAACTTTTAATTAGCAGTTGAACTCAATTGGAATTGTTTAATTTTTATGGATGTGTGTTGGGCCTGCTCTGAACTCGTAATTGTGCGCTAGTTTTCCTTTGTAGTTTCGTAATTCTGCGTAAATTGTGTAAAATGTTATTCCCGAATTTTATGCTTTAAAATTAATCATAAACTTGTGGGTTGCGTTAAATTTTTGTTGGGTCTTGTCGGGTTTTGTTTGAGTAACCCCAATTGTGCTAAATGACATAATTTGCCCCATGATGGAGCATTTGACATCATTCTTAAGGGTAAAAGTCATCAAATGGCCAATTTTGGCCAAATCGGGGGAAGCCTGAATACTCCGATGGCATGGATCATATGGGTATGGGCTTAATTGATGATGTATGTTGTTTGATTTTGTTTTTGAGGGCTACGGGCTTGATTTTGGGATATGGGGTTGAAAATTAGCACGTTGGGCAATTTGGCGAGCTGGGTCGAGCTCGTCGAACCACTCGGCGATTCACCAAAGTACCCCTAGATTTCCTTTAATTTCATGTTTGGATTGAGTTTTTTCTGTAACTTTTGGCGAGAAGCCTGAGCTCGTCGAGTTCACTGGGTGACTCACCGAAAGTCTCTCTTGATCGCCTTTTCTGCGTCCCTAACCCCTAAAACGTACTGTAACTTTCAGTGGGCTAGTCTGAGCTTGCCGAGTGATGTCCACAATTCACCGAAGGACCCTGAGTATCATCGACATACCATTTTTCTGGGAAATTTTTAGGCCAATCCTTTCGGAGAGCCCGATCTAGCTCACCATAGTGATTCGGCGACTCGCCGATCGGTTCGGTGAGTCTTTCTGCAACTTGTATTCTGCACTTTTCTTGAATCATTTCTAACTATTCTCGATGTGTTTTGCAGATAGGGCTAGACCAAAAGTAGCAGGTCAAGACATGCCACCCCGCAAGAGGGCAAGGGGAATCAATATCAACGAGGGTGTAGCTGCATCCACAACAAAAGCCACAAAGCTTCCTACCACAGGTGGGAAGGGTAAACAAAAAGGGGAAGGCACCTGCTCCTGAGTCACCGGAGGTCAACTCCGACAGTGAGGGAGTGTACGCAACTTGCCTCACTACTTCTGAGAGTGAGAATGAGCACCAGAACCCTCGGGCTGACATTTCTGAGCCTGAGGATGATCAGGCTATCCCGGAAAGATGAAATGCACTCCAAAAGGTTGAATGATTGTCACAACCCAAGCCTAGGGCCTAGACGTGACCGGCGAATGGGGAACCCGAAGGAACCCCAAACAAGCCTCATAGCATATCATTACACATCCTTGGTCGCGGAAACAATTAAAATGACCATAAGCTATAAGCATAATCAAGGGGAAATCGGGACTAAGGGAGCAAGAAAAAAGAAAGGGAATGATATATAAATACCATAGATGAGTCAAGCTCAAGCATAATACACAACTTGTCCAACACCACCTCTAAACATGAGTACTTAGCGGGGGCCAAGACAAACTACCGGGCTCACCCTCATAGTCAAAACATAACTAAAAAGAAAAGTCTTATACATAGCAAAAGATCATGAGCAACGTCCCCGGAATGGAGGACTCACCAATAACCTTGATAGGAAATCGTATTAGCCACGCGGAGGAGGATGGTCAAGCGGTGCTCCGGTCCCTACATGGTGACATCATGTAGGCATAGAGTATGCATTAGTACGTTTGAATGTACTAAGTATATGGGATGCAATGCAATGCTACAATAGATGGACATCATAGGAAAAATGCATAATCATACCCGATAGATAGCACATTAATGAAATGATATATATAATGACGCTTACATAAAAAAATCATATTTAGTGGGACGTAGTACATGTGTGGTGAGTGACCATCAATATAGTATTTTCCAAGGCCTACCACCCCCTTGGAGAGGCGAAAGAGGTACAAACCCCTCAATGTGGTTACCCGGGCCTACCACCCCCCGAGCTAGGGACCAAGGTACAAACCCCTCGATGTGGTTATACGGGCCTACTACCCCCCGTACTAGGCAACCAAGGTACCAACCCCTTGATACGGTTATACGGGCCTACTACCCCCCGTACTAGGCTTGGTCGACTTACAACACTATATTGAGAAAATCATATACATGTATCCCTTTCATCATCATTTCAATAATTATATAATCATCCGACTCATAGGATGTACATTGGACATTCCATTTCCTAAGAATTCTATCAATGGCATTTTATCAAACACATGGTGGGCTATTGTTCATGTAGATGAAATTATGTCTTTCAAGAGTACTAAGTCCAACCAATTCCGAAATACATATAAATCAGCCCACCAACAACATACATATATATATCAACCTTCATAATTTGATCATGGAAGCATGAAAACCATAAACATCACATAATAATTCTATTTCATGATAATATGCAAAAATAGACCATAATAGAATGTGTAGTAGTAATTCCATAATTCAAGAGTTCATAAATGATTATAAGGACCCATAAACTTGAAGTAAAATAGAGGATAAATGGTTGGACTTGTGGAAAGGAAGGTTTCCACAATCAACCCACATACCTCAACTTTGGAGAATCCTTGATGAAGATTGGAATGGAGAATTGATGCTTGAGATTGAGTCTTGAATCCGGAATTAGAACTTGAGATGTTTGAATTTGGTTGAAGATCTTGGTGGAATTTTGGAGAGGGATTAGAGAGTGTTTTTGAGTGTTTTGAAGCTAGAAAGAAATATAACTAAGTATGGGACAATCCTCTTTTTTATAAAAGAAAAACGTCCAGCCCGCTACAGTAACTAAGCTCTCTGGAAATTGCAATTCTGCCCGGACAGGTTTTACGAAAATGGTCATAGGTCCTTCATCCTAACTCGAAATGAGGTGAAACCAATTGAATTGGAAAGATAACTCGAAGGGATTTAATTTAATAGGTAGTGTCCCTTCCAGTTCCTTGTGTACTAAGAGATATGCCCCTTTAAAGTTGACCCTGAAAATCGCATTTTTTGCGATTTTTGAATTTTGATACGGTTGCTCTAAAATTCGGGTTAGACCCATTTCCCACTCAATTTTACCCCCTGAATAAGATTATGAAGTCGAATTTCCGAAATCATGCACGAATTTTGAGATATATGGAAATTACAATTATAGGTGTTTCCGAAGCACATTTTCGGGCATTTTTGGGGTCGTTTCAATGATCCATCTAGGATCCGGGTACCATAGTCCACTACTCCTCTTACCATCCCAGATCAGGCTATGGTCCCAGCACCACCTGCACAGGGTCCTCTTCCCCGGTCTATAAATAGACTAAAGGTTGAGGGATTGAGGACCATCATTAAGGAGAAGAGGTTGTTAGAAGACGGAGTGATAAACAGATATCCAGAGATCTGGCGTACCTTAAAGTCTTACAAGTTCAAGATATTCACTAAACCCCATAGCCCTTACATTCCTAATTGGGTCCGGGAGTTCTGCACCGCCTACAGAGCTCTAGTGCCTCAAGGAAAGAGGAAGGCTGCCACATTCAAGCCAGTAGATTATGTGGTCGTCAGGGGCAAGAAAGTGAACTTTGACAACAACAATATCAATATAGTTCTAGAGTGTACGAGTAATATTATTGATGACTAGCAGAGTATGATCAAGACAACTGCACTAGAGGACATGAAATGTTGGCTTGGTTCTCTCCTTTCAGAAGATACTCCGATGTGGATCGAGGCCGGAGTGCCCATGGAGAAGGACTTAAATGTGGAGGCGAGGTACTGGTTTGTGTTTATCAGCAGCACAATCATGCCATCTCAAAACGAATCTATCCTCCGCCACACGAAGGCATCATGTCTTGGTTGCATCATTAATGAGAGGAGTATAAATTTGGGTATGATCAATGTCCAAGAAATAGCCATGAGGGCTAGGTAGCGTCAAACATCACTTTTGTTCCCGGTGTTGATCACCAAATTGTGCAGATGATCTCGAGTGCCCCATGATAAGAAGCAGGACGTGGAAGTGATTCCCACCTCTTCTATCGATATCCATCACATTGAGGCCGAGTAGTTGAAGGATGAGGCTGAGAAGAAGAAGGCAGCCACGGTGGATTCTTCCCTGGCTGTGGACATTGAGACTTTACTTGCAGAGGCAGTATTGCCTACTCCGACCCCTGGGCCTTCAGGTATATCTAGTGTTGCTCCTTCCATGACTCCGAGTTCTTCTACTGTTCCCCTGCCTCCTAGGTGTGCTGCTAGTGACACTGCCTCCCGACCTCTACTCACCCAGGCTACAATACTACAGATGGGGCACCTAGCCTATTCTGCTGATAGGCGTGCCTCTAGGCTTGAGGCTACAGTCCATGTGATTATTGAGAGGGCCCTCACTACTGTTGTGACACCTCTTAGTGTGTCTATTGATTCCCTTGCATCAAGGATAACGGTGTGTGAGCGAGGCCAAGGGGCACTGATGAGGTGACGACCTTAAAGGCCGCAATGGATGAGTTGAGGAAGGACATGGACCAGCTAAAGTCCACAGATGTGTTTATGATTTTTGGGAATGTGGAGATCCCTGACATGTCAGATGATGCGGATGTGCCTCCGGGTACCACCGGAGATGAGGTTCGAGCTAAGGAGGTGGCTGCTGCTGAGTTTGAGGTAGAGAAGGATGAGGAACAGCTCAGTCTCCAAGAGGAGACCACATATAATGGCCTTACAGAGGTTGAGGAGGCTATGAAGGATTCAGCCATGCAGATTTCATTGGCAGAGACGTCCATGGCAGGCTTTAGTGGAGCCAGTGACTCTGGGCATTGATGCCCCGACAGATGGAGCAAGTGTGTAGACAGGACCTTTCTTTACATCCCTCTTTGTCATTTTTATTGACTTTTGATTATGTTTATTGCATTTGAGGGCAATGCCTTTTTGTTTGTGGTGGGGTGAGGTATTTCCATACCTACCTCTTGTGACTATCTTTTGTGTATATATATATTAGGTTTTTGTGTTTAAATTTTTTTTGATCTTATCTTATGGATGATTGAGCTTATGTCTCCTTGTTATGAATGAAAATGGATTTTGACCCATCTGAAATTTTTTGCCACCTCTTGTTGTGTGTGAATGTGGTCGTTCTTGTGCAAATTTGAGTATCGGTTATGATCAATAACGATAACTTGAATAGTGCTTTTATTCAAACAAAAATGAATGTGTGGCTACGATGAGGCCAAATGAAGTTGCATAGATAATGTGTTAACTTTTTGCATCTCGTTATGACTAACCGATTATCGAATGAGTCTCTTGTGATGAACATTGCACACTAGCGAAAGTGTGGAGTTTCGTTTGATATTGGTGTCAATGCCTTGTGTGATGAGCTTACTTTGACCCTTGTGTGATGACACCTAAAATTTGCCCCGTCGATCCGGTTGACTAAGTGATGCAAGATCTTGAAATGATCTTAGGCAACAATTTTGAAGAGTGAAACAATTTGACAATATACCTCTTTTGTGGCCAACCATGTGAGGGTGTGAACCTTGCTTGAACCCTTTGAGCCCATCCTTTTCTTGGAAGAAACTTGATGCATTTGTGACCCCTCTTTATCCATTCACCCATAATCCTCATAAAGTGTGGTTTGTTCGAATAGCCAACTTAGGCCAAAAGCATAAGTTGGGGGTGTAACAAAAAGGGAAGGTAAATCAAGAAGTGTGAAGAAATCCCCTTGATCCATAGTCTTGAAAAAAATGGAACCCCTCCATATAGTAAAAAAGAGAAAGAAAAGAAGAAAGCAAAAGAAAAAGAATGAAAAAGTTGCGAAATAAAGTTGTGAAAGTTTCAAAAGAAATGGGTTGTCCTGTATTCCATTGAAAGTTGAATAATAGGGTGAATTTTTACCATGAGTAAAAATGTTGAAGAAAAGGAAGAAAAGTGATGTTCAGACCACATTTTATGAGAGTAGCAGCCACTGAGCCTAAATGATCATACCTTCACACTGAGCCCCATTACAAGCCTTGAAAAGACCTTTTTTTTTATCTTGAGTGAGCTAAAACAAATGTTGATTGGAAAATAAGGGGCACACCTATGGGTGAAGTCATGCATGTGTTCATCTTTGTGAGTGTGAGAGTCGTGTGTGATTCCGGAGCTATGAATTGTTGAAGAATAGTGTGTGAATATGGAATCATCTTGGTTGTGAGGGCATTTGAATACATTTGTTGAGCTTGAACTTGCATTTGAAGCAAGTATTGTGAACTTGAGAATCTTTGATAATGGTGAGTCACAATTTGAATCTTTGAGTGCACAATTGATCCTTGCATGAGTAAGTTGAGTCTTGTTGTGCGCATTCATTATTGAGTCTTTTGTAGCACTATTTGAAACATCCTTTTTGAGCTGCTGAACTTGAGTTTTACTTGAGAACAACCAAAAGTTTAAGTTGGGGGTGTTGATGAGTCCAAGATTTGGCTAATTTAAGGCTTTGTTTATATAAATTTAATGTCCTCAAATGCTTATTTTGTGCCAATAATTGATGATTTATCCTTGATTTTCAGGAATATGGATTGAGAACAAAGCAAGGACACTAACAGGCAAAAAGAACAAAACAGGCTGAAGAAATAAAGATGGGCGAGCCTGAGGATCGCCAAGAGCACTCGACGTGTCGCCGAGTGGTTCATTAGACCGCCTAAAGTTCCAGTGTGCCAAGCCTTGAAGGAAAGAATCAAGTTGGTGATGAAAAGGGTTAGCCCGCAGATCGCTGAGTGATTCCGTGAAGCTAAGACAGATTGTCCAAAGTTACAGTCCTTGAGGATGCTGAATGCCAAGAGAAGGGTGATAGAATAGACCAAAGGACGGTTCGCCGAGTGGTTTGGCGAGCCCTACTTACTTCGCCCAATGAGCTTTCGTGGCTTATTTTCGGCTACTATAAATGCATTTTTGAACATTTAGTTTTGTATCAAATAATCTTTAGAAAAAATTATTATCAAGTTTTGAGCATCCAGTGACATTTTTTCTCTAGAGTTTACCTTAGCTTTGAAGGATTGAAGAAATTCACTTTTGAGAAATTGGAAGTGGGTATTTGAGATTCATCAAATTGGAGCATTGTAAAGACAAAATTACTCTAACCCGGCTGATGGATAACCAATTTGATAACTGTTTTCACCTTTTTTATAATGTCTAGCTAAACCCTCAGTTCTTGGAGTGTGACTATGTGATTATGAGCTGATTTAGTTTATGGATATTGCTAACTGTTAGTTTAAATGCTATTTAAAAGTGAGTTCAATCATTAATTGTGGTTTAATTTACGAATTGTAGTTGCAAATGCAGTTCTATGTTTGTGTTTTTATCTTGCTTGATAGAGAGGTTTTAGAACTAAAATTATTGATTGATGGTTTATGGGTATTGGGTTGACCTGGGTTCAGCTCGAGAGAGTTAATCCTAAATCCAATCCCACACATTCAACTTGAGAGAGTGAATGGATTAAGGTGTGGGCTACTTTTATTTTCCATGCTTGTTGATGTTCGAGAGAAATCACTTGATTCAGGGTAAATTGTTTGAGATAAAATTTACCTCCACTATAGCCTAGCCTACTCACTAATATCTATCTATTTACTAATAGCTGCAATTACCCATACGTCTATATTTTCCTATAATCGATCACATCCCAAGAACCCATCTCATTGTTGTTAATTCGTATTGTTTGTGACTGATGTTTGTAGTTGATAATCAAAACCAAAACCCCTCATTTGACATTCGTGTCACCTCTTGATTTGAATGATGTCTTTATTCGATAATTTTTATTCTTATGATTGACTTGACCGCATTCATACTTCCCAATTGAATCTGAAACACATACTGCTCCCTTTTGGATTCGACCACAACTCATTTAGTTGGATTTTATACTTATTTACAATCGTTTACGCTTAGAATTGAATGACGTATCTTTGTAACGTTATTAATCAGGTGCCAATCACGACGGTGTCGATCGTGACAACCCCGGGTAGGCAGATAGGTTAGTTGTGAAAGCCCAACCATTATATAGATTAAGAGAGACTTGTTGAGCCTTGTCTTCTTAATATTTGTTTCTAGAAGTCCAAACAGTCCAACATGGAGTTTTGCATGAACAAGTTCATCTCCTTTTTCTTGTTTGCTTTGTTTAGACCCCTGACATTCCACAATCCCATTTTATCCATGGGGAAGGGAACTCTTTCGTCCCTAGTTTTTCTCTGTGCTTGTACTTGTTTTTCTATTAGCTGTGCTAGATAATGCTTATTCCTACTGGTGGTGTGTATCTCATCTCCCTCTCTGCAGCACTTCAAAAGTGTTCGCTACGGTGGTGATGTGCTTCTGTTGGATCCTTGCCATATTCGGGTAGCCCTCTGTCTTTCCTACATTGTTATACTCTTGTGTCTTTTTCCCTTGTTCCTTCCCATTCTTAATTTCTATTACATGTGTCTTTGCCCTCTCAGCAATTGTAGCATCTCTTTGTTGTCTTCTACGTTTAGTATTGTCATGACTAAAGTTCTTGCATCTTGTGCACAGTAGTGGCTTCCATTCATATTCTATTCTCTGCTAGAATATCTTCCCCACTTCATTTTCAAACCTTACTTCCATAGGGTACTCCTGGTGTAGAGGCATTTCTACAAGAATTCTGGCAAAAGTTAGTCTCTCCTTGTGCATTGTAGCTTTGTCTGCTTTTGAAGGTTTACCCACCATACCAGCTATCTTTGTTAATGTTGTCTTCCCCCAGTACTTAATGTCTAGGCCAACCATCCCGATCTAGATTGGTACCTTATCTATTTTCTCTCTTGTAACCTCAATATCAGGACTCCATGGCTTCAGCACAAACGGTTTCCTATCAAACATTTGTACACCTTCTTATACAGCTTTCCCTCTATCCATTTCATAAGTGTACCAGAAATACTCCTCTATTTACCTATTCTATTTTGTCGATTGCTACGATTTTCTATTTTCATTTGAAATACCCCTCTATTACAAATTATGGTGGGTTGGACCCCAGCACATAGTAAATCACTGTTGTTCCCCAATAATAAACCTCTTCTTGTATATCCTCAAATGTAATTTTTATGTTCCCCTTGTATTGTTCACTACTCAAGTCAAAACCCCCTATTGGTGGTACCCGTCCTGTTACTCCATGTTCTTACCTATTTAGTGATGCCTCCCTCGTATGTTTGCTCTGCCTCTTCTTCCATTATGTTTGTCCATGACACCTTCTCTAAGCTCTGATTCCCTGATTTGTACTTATATAGTGACTGAGTACGCTCCCCCGAGCCCCTGTTACTTCCCAATGGAGTTCTCATCAGAGTCCCCCTTTGTAACAACCGAAAATTCTATGACTTAAGTTAAAGCCTCACCTTGTTAATGACCTAAAAATAGTAAAAATGATGTTTGTAAAGCTAAATTAATGCAATTGACTTGGTTTGGAAGAGTAAAAGTCTAAACATCAAGAAACGACCACGATGTCCGGAAACTAGAGAAGAATGTGATCTAGTGTGTCCTTAGGTTTTGGCCAGGTTCGGGAGTGTTGTATGATGGTATAATCTTATAGAAAGGTTTAAATTAGGTAAATATATGTTTATAGGGTCAAAACGTTCGAATACGACTCCCCGGGGCCACCCTAAGGGGACCCGAAGAAGACCCCAACCTTGGCCAAGCAAGCTGCCAAGGCAGCTTGCAAATGCACTTGGAGGGAATAGGTCCGCGTCGCGGACTAGCTCCCCCAAGGAGCAAAAAATTTAGTTCACGACGCCGTCGTGTCGCAAACTCTACTGACTGGAAATTTAATTCCAAATATCTTTAGGGAACAGCTCCGCATCGCGGACTTGCTCCGCGACGAAAATGCAGAAATTCAAAAATCGATTTTTACATCATTAAAGAGTCTAACTAAGTGAGGGGTATTTAGGGTACTTTATAGGATGGGTATATAATGATTTTTAAGTCAATTTACCTCACTTTTATCACTCAAACACAAAACCCCACAGATCAAAACCAAAAGTTCCTCCTTCTCTCTACTCTCTCTCTCTCTTCTCAAGAACTCCATTGAAGAACATTGGCGTTTCAAGGAGAAGACCAACTCTCCAAGATTTCAAGTCAAATTTTCATGGTTAATTCATCAATAAGGTATGGTTGCTTATCACTCTTGGGATTCCTTTCCGCAAGAGGCCCTTTCAAGATGAATTTCAAAATCTCCAATTTCTAGGTTTCAATCCAAAAACGTGGGTCTTCTTTCTAAAGTGAAATTGATATTATAAACTGATTTAGATTGATGTTATATGAACAATTATGGATGAATTTATGTTGTATTGGTGGTTTCTTGAAGAATTCCCCATGAGACCCATGTTTCTCCTTTGTTTCCTAATTCTAACCCTAGTTTGTGTTGGATATCGATTGAAGGCTATGAACTGAATGTGATGTTATGTAATTCATGTTTGTATGATGATTCTACCCTAAGTTATGTATAATTTCTATGAAATTATGTTTGAGTCTTTAAATGAAGCCATGAAGGCTATGAAAGGAATATGTCAATTGCTTATATTGATGTTGATTATGTTATTACTTCATGAATTACCTTGTATTATGTATTGGTTATGAATTTTTTGGTAATTGAAGTATGAATGTCCCATGAAGGGAAAGAAGGTATGAAGGAATCTCCTTGGGGGGGATTCAAGGAAGAGTGGCCACATGAGGAGGGACTGCCCTATGCTAAAGACTCAAGGAAGGGAAAATGCTCAAGAACAAGCAAGTGGCCCAAATCCCGATGCTCCTAAGAAGAATCGCTTATATGCTCTCCAATCCCGAGGTGATCAAGAGAGCTATCCGGATGTTGTGACCGGTATGCTACAAGTATTTTCAATTAATGTTTATGCATTGTTGGATCCCGGTGCCACTTTGTCTTTTGTAACCCCTTTAGTGGCTGTAAAGTTTGATGTGCTTCCCGATGTCTTAGATGAACCCTTTTCGGTTTCTACCCCTGTAGGTGATTCCATAGTTGCTAAAAGAGTTTATAGGGGTTGTCCCATATCATTTCCCAATAGAGTCACTTCGGTTGATTTGGTGGAACTTGATGATGTTATATTGGGGATGGATTGGCTTCATGCTTGTTTTGCGTCCATAGATTGTAGGACTCGAATTGTGAAGTTTCAATTTCCTAATGAACCCATTTTAGAATAGAAGGGAAGAAATTTCGTTCCTAGGGGAAGGATCATTTCATTTCTAAGAGCTTGTAAGTTGATTTCTAAGGGTTGTATCTATCATATTGTGAGGGTCAAGGATCTTGAGTCCGAGATTCCTAATTTGGAGTCGGTCCCCGTAGAGAAGGATTTTCCAGAAGTCTTTCCCGATGAGTTACCCGGGATTCCTCCCGAACGGAAAATAGATTTTGGCATAGATTTATTGCCGAATACGCAACCCATTTCAATCCCTCCTTAGTGGATGGCCCCGGCGAAGTTGAAGGAATTAAAAGCTCAACTCAAAGAAATGTTGGATAAGGGTTTCATCTAACCTAGTATATCTCCTTGGGGTGCACCGGTGTTATTTGTGAAGAAGAAGGATGGATCTTTTCGTATGTGTATTGACTACTGATAAATAAATAAGGTGACCATTAAGAACAAGTATCCACTCCCTAGGATTGATGACTTATTTGATCAACTTCAAGGAGCGAGTTACTTTTCAAAAATTGATTTGAGGTCGGGTTATCACCAACTTAGGGTGAGAGGTGTTGATGTTCCGAAAACAACCTTCCGAACAAGATATGGTCATTTTTAGTTCTTAGTGATGTCCTTTGGTCTTACAAATGCCCCAGCGGCTTTCATGGACCTTATGAATCGTGTGTTTAGAAATTATTTGGACTCATTTGTTATTGTGTTTATTGATGACATCTTGATATACTCTAAAAGTGAGGATGATCACATGAATCATTTGAGGATAGTATTGCAAGTCCTCAAAGATCACCAACTCTATGCTAAGTTTAGCAAGTGCGAGTTCTGGCTAAGATCGGTTGCTTTCCTTGGTCACATTGTTTTTAGTAAGGGTATAGAAGTTGATCCAAAGAAAACCGATGCGATCAAAAGTTGGCCTAGACCTTTGAGTCCTTCTGACATCCGAAGCTTTTTGGGTTGGCCGGTTACTACCAGAGGTTTGTTGAGGGATTTTCATCTATTGCATCTCCATTAATGGCCTTAACTCAAAACAATTGCAAGTTCGAATGGTCGTAATCTTGTGAAAAGAGCTTTCAATTGTTGAAAGATAAGCTCACCTCCGCTCCGATTTTGACCTTACAGGAGGGCACCGAAGGGTTTATAGTATATTGCGATGCTTCCCGAGTGGGTTTGGGTTGTGTCCTCATGCAGCATGGTAAGGTTATAGCTTATGCCTCGAGACAACTCAAGGTGCATGAGAAGAATTATCCAACTCATGGCCTTGAGCTAGCGGCCGTAGTCTTTGCTTTAAATATTTGGAGACACTATTTCTATGGGGTACATGTGGATGTGTTTACTGACCACAAGAGTATTCAATATGTTTTTAGCCAAAAAGAATTGAATCTCCCTCAAAGGAGGTGGTTGGAACTCTTAAAAGTTTATGATATGAGTGTCCTTTACCACCCCGAAAAAGCAAATGTGGTTGCGGATGCTTTGAGTCGTGTATCTATTGGTAGTGTGTCACATGTGGAAGAAGAGAAAAAGGAGTTATCCGTGATGTACATAGGCTAGCCCGGTTGGGTGTCCGACTTGAAGATTCCTTAAAAGGAGGTGTCATGGTCGGTCATAATTTCGAGTCATCAACTGTTGGTGACGTGAAGTCTAAGCAACATCTTGACCCTATTTTGATGGAACTAAAAGAGTCAATTCTCAACAAAGCAATAGAAACTTTCTCTCAAGGAGAAGATGGGGTGCTTAGGCACCAAGGGAGATTATGTGTTCCGGATTTGGATGGCCTAAGAGAGACAATCTTAGAGGAGGCCCATGGGTCCCGATACTCTATCCATCCGGGAGCCACCAAAATGTATCGGGACTTACGTGAGATTTATTGGTGGAACGGAATGAAAAGAGACATAGCATATTTTGTGGCTAGGTGCTCAAATTGCCAACAAGTCAAAACCGAGCACCAAGGACCGAGAGGTCTAATTCAATATATTGATACCCCCACTTGGAAGTGGGAAGAGGTCAATATGGACTTCGTGGTAGGTTTGCCTCGAACCGGTAGGCAACATGACTCCATTTCGGTCATTGTGTATAGATTGACTAAATCAGCCCATTTCCTTCCTGTCAAGGTTTCTTATTTGGCGGAAGATTATGCTAAGTTGTACATTAAGGAGATTGTGAAGTTGCATGGGCCCCATTGTCGATTATTTCGGATAGAGGTGCCCAATTTACTTCCCATTTTTGGAAGTCTTTCCAAAGTGGGCTTGGTACTCAAGTGAAACTTAGTACCGCATTTCACCCTCAAACGGATGGTCAAGAGGAACGCACCATCTAAACCCTAGAGGACATGTTGAGAGCGTATGTCATTGACTTCAAAGGTAATTGGGATGACCACCTACCTTTGATATAATTTTCCTACAACAATAGCTACCACTCAAGTATTGCTATGGCACCCTTTGAATAACTTTATGGTAGAAGGTGTCGATCTCTGGTTGGGTGGTTTGAAGTGAGTGAATTTGCTCTTCTTGGTCCCGAGGTAGTCTATGAGGCTACGAAAAAAGTTTGACTTATAATGGATAGGTTGAAAATGGCTCATAGTCGACAAAAGTCTTATGCCGATAATAGAAAGAGGGATCTTGAATTTGAAGTAGGTGATTGGGTCTACTTGAAGATCTTACCCATGAAAGGGGTGATGAGGATTGGTAAGAAGGGGAAGCTTAGCCCCCGGTATGTTGGGCCTTATGAGATCTTGAAGCATGTCGGAAAGGTCGCTTATGAGTTGAAATTACCCATCAAATTGGCCTCGGTTCACCCGGTGTTCCATATTTCTATGTTAAAGAAGTGTATAGGTGACCCGGTGTCCATTCTCCCTCTAGAAGGTTTAGGGGTGAATGAGAACCTTTCTTATGAAGAGGTTCCAGTCGAAATCTTAGATCGTCAAGTTAAGAAGTTGAGGAATAAAGAGGTTGCCTCCGTAAAAGTCCTATGGAGAAACCACCTAGTTGAGGGTGCAACATGGGAGGCTGAGGCCGACATGAAGTCCCGCTACTCTCATCTTTTTCCTCCTACTCCTAGACAAAGTTGAGGTTACTAGTCTCTCTTAATTTGGTATAAATTGAAAATCATGTGTGTTGATGATTATGACATGATTTCCTTGTATGTGCATATTTTTTTGTGAAAAATCATGATTAAGTTGTATTTTGAGTTTTCATGAATTTTGTTTCTCATGGTTGAAATTGCACTCATAGATATTGTGTGATGTTGTCTTCATGAGAGTTGTAATGAGCATGCTTGATGTTGTCTTGTTAAAGAAATGTCTTGTTGATTGCTTAATATATATGTTGATGCCCATTGAATATGGAGAAGGTAGTTCCTCCTATACTTATGTGAAGTAAAGAGTTTTCAGCATAGTGATGTTGTGGATAAATTCCTATATGATATTATGATATGATGTTGTTAATGTGACTGGTTGTTGTGCTGCTAGTTTGAGTCATTGTCTCCCTAGAAAGAAGTCCAAGTGACATTCGGGGAGGAATGTTCCTAAGTGGGGGATATTGTAACATCCCGGAAATTCTATGACTTAAGTTAGAGCCTCACCGTGTGAATAATGACTTAAAAATAGTTAAAATGATGTTTCTAAACTTAAATTAATGAAATTGACTTAGTTTGGAAGAGTAAAAGTCTAAACGTCAAGAAACGACCACCACTTCCGGAAACTAGAGAAGAATGTGTTCTAATGTGTCCTTAGGTTTTGGGAAGGTTCGGTAGTGTCGTATGATGGTATAATCTTGTAGAAAGGTTTAAATTACATAAATATATGTTTATAGGGTCAAAACGTTTGAATACGACTCCCCGGGGCCACCCTAAGGGGACCCGAGGAGGACCCCAACCTTGAGCAAGCAAGCTGCCAAGGCAGCTTGCAAATTGCACTTGGAGGGAATAGGTCCGCATCACTGACTAGCTCCCCCAAGGAGAAAAAAGATTAGTTTGCGACGCGGTTGTGTCACGGACTCTACTATCTCGAAATTTAATTCCAAATATCTTTAGGGAACAACTCCGTGACGAAAATGCAGAAATTCAAAAATCGATTTTTACTTCATTAAAAATTCCAACTAAGTGAGGGGTATTTAGGGTACTTTAGGGGATGGGTATATAATGAGTTTTAGGTCAATTTACCTCACTTTTATCACTCAAACACAAAACCCCAAAGATCAAAACCTAAAGTTCCTCCTTCTCTCTACTCTTTCTCTCTTCTCAAGAACTCCATTGAAGAACATTGGAGCTTCAAGAAGAAGACCAACTCTCCAAGGTTTCAACTCAGATTTTCGTGGTTAATTCATCAATAAGGTGTGGTTTCTTATCACTCTTGGGATTCCTTTCCCCAAGAGGCCCCTTCAAGATGAATTTCAAAACATCCAATTTCTAAGTTTCAATCCAAAAACGTGGGTCTTCTTTCTAAAGTGAAATTGATGTTATAAACTGACTTTGATTGATGTTATATGAACAATTATGGATGAATTTATGTTGTATTGGTGGTTTCTTGAAGAATTCCCCATGAGACCCATGTTTCTCCTTTGTTTCCTAATTCTAACCCTAGTTTGTGTTGGATATCGATTGAAGGATATGAATTGAATGTGATGTTATGTAATTCATGTTTGTATGATGATTCTACCCTAGGTTATGTATAATTTCTATGAAATTAGGTTTGAGTCTTTGAATGAAACCTTGAAGGCTATGAAGGGAATATGTCAATTGCTTATATTGATGTTGATTATGTAATTACTTCATGAATTACCTTGTATTGTGCATTGGTTATGAATTGTTTGGTAATTGAAGTATGAATGTCCCATGAAGGGAAAGAAGGTATGAAGGTTGGTTCTTCGTTGAACTCAACTATGAAAGGTGAATTACTTAGATTGTAATGATGCTATACCTAATGTGTTGTTGTGGTGTGATGGCCTAGTTTCCTCATCCTTAACCCTCTACACATGAATTAGCTATGAAGTATGTATGTATGTTATGGTATGATTGCTATATTATTGAAAGGTAGTTCTCATGATTATAATGTAATGTAAAGTGAAAGATTTACTCACTTGCTAAGTGTTTCTAAAGTGAAAGGATTGTTACTTACCTATGTACACATATGAGCTATTATGGTAAGATGTCTACATAAGAGTCTAGTAAAGTCTAATGTGAACTTATGTGATGACGAAAGATGATTACTAAAGGGAATTAGATGCTTAGCACCGAAAGGGAATGTAAATGAGATGGGGGTCTCACATTTAGTAAGTCCGGTTCCCCACATGGGTTTCCTCATGTTTAGCAAGTCCAGATTACCCACGGTATGTGTTATCGCATGAGATGGAAACCCCCACGTTTAGTAAGTTAGAATTTCTAGAAGCAATCTCCTTGACCCTTAACTATGTGCCCACATAGGACTCTAGCTTAGTGGATCCACCTAGATAGCTATGTACGAATGGTTACACCTTAGGCAATTGTTAACCCACTCTTTTCGGTATGGGAGTAGAACACCAGATTCCATGTAGCTCTCATGGTCTATGTGGGTTATTGCAATATTTCCCTAATGTAAAAGTAAATGAAGGTATGAAAGGTGTGAACTCTTACTAGGGATTTATTAAGGGTTTCTACATAGTGTAAGGGAGGGTATGGGACTTTTCTTGCACATTGCACTTGTGGGATCCTAAGAGATGGTTGTAGTAGTGTTCTCTTATGATTATGATGATTATGACTTATGTATGTTGAAGCTATGTTATGTATGGTCATTATAAATATGGTAAGTTATGATGAAATATAATCTTATGAATGTATGCATAAAGTAGGTTGCTTAATGTGATACTTCGCTTTGAATAGGGTTATGGGGTTCTATTTTTTACATTGCACTAGTAATGCTTTGGTTGTCTACATGTTGGGATGATATTATGTTGGTTTGGACTATGGTGCTTACTTTGTGTGCATATTGGATTTACTTTGTAAAAAGCATGTTTTGACTAAATGTCATTTTATGCATGTTTCAATGGTTTTTAAGCATAGTAGCCATACTTAGTACGTGTGTTGTACTAACCCATATTTTCTCCCTTTTCCCCAAACATTTAGGTTCGGGCCGTTAAGGATTCAACCTTACTTCTCAAGACACTTGGAGTTGCTTCCCCAAGTTGGTGAGTCCTCAAGTCCGAGGACAAGACCCTATGATCTATCTTCTATGTTTAGTTCTTTGCTTATGTTGAAAGGCATTGTTGTACTTTCCTATTTCAAGACTTCTTATTGATGTAAGGGCTAAGTCCCATTTTTGATACTTCTACGTCTAGATGGTACATTGTGACGAAGTTAATTCTGTTTTTCATATATGAAGTGAAGTTGAACTTCCAATGTAAAAGTTTTAAATTTTCCATGATTTTATTGTATGATACATGCTATGACGAATGCTAAGGTCTTGTATAAGACCTCATCGAGGTCGAATACGCCTGTAACGACTAGGGGGTGCTCTCGGGTCGTTACACCCTTCTTTGATTTGTTACTCATCTCCAATGGAACAATACCTTGCAAAATATTCACATTTTTGGTCTGCTTAGCATCCATAGTTTGGGGAATACCCTTCTTTCCCATCTCAGGGTTCTGGTTTCCTTTATTGATCAGTTGTCCTCTCCCTCTGGTCTTGGATTTCCTTACAATTTCATCTATCACCTAGAGGAGCTTACATTGCCAGAGAGAAAAACCCTTGTAGACATAGTTATTTTACTTAATTTAGTGTTATATATATATATATATATATATATATAAAGTTGAATATAGAAAAGTTGATGTGGCATGCCTATGTTGCCACCATTCCTATTTATCTTTTTTCTCAATATTTTTATCTTTTTTATTTATTTCTTAATATAATAATCTACTAAATACATATAATGCATTTATTAACCTAAAATTAAAAAGAATAATGAAAAGTTTTAATATAAATAATATTTTAATTATTGTAATGGAGAATGAAGAGTTGTAACGGTTATCAAGAACGTATTACAATCAATTAATTAAAAAGTATAAAATAGGTGAGCACATCATCTGAAAGTAACCAACAAAATTCAAGAATCATTGCCAAAAAAAAAAAAGTTTTACTGCCTTATGTAAATCAAATTTTTTGATTTGTTTATACAAATGAAATTATGCATGAGAGCACGTAATCTAAAAGTAAGTTGACAAAATGGAAGAATCATTGCAATAGAAAATATACTACTTCAGGTAAATCGAATTTTTGAAAAGCTTTACTACCTCAAATAAATAAATAAAATTATTTATTTATACAAATGAAATCAGACAGGAGAGCAAACAATATGAAGGTAAACTGACAAAATTGAAGAATTATTCCACAAGAAGATTTACTGCTTCAGGTAAGTCAAAATTTTGATTTGTTTATATATATGAATTTATTAGAATATACCTATGCAAATTTAATCATTTTACGCAAATAAAAATTATATCAACAGATCTATCAAAATAGTACAATGAAATCCTATTTAGGAATTCAATATACCAAAGATCAAAAGATATCAAATTGTCCTCTAACATTTAATTTGTGAACCATAAAAATGATATCACCATGAAGTATTAGTTCTCTAATTCTATTCTTTTTCTTTTTCACAAATAAAAATCTATAAGAAAAATAAAAAATTTACTTCTCTTTTCTAATAGTAAAGAATAAATTTAGTGTGATATAATTATAATGACTCGGAAAATGATAGGATGAACTAGAGCCTAATCGTGAGGGTCAACATCAAGGTACGTGTTAGACTCCATAGTTGAAAGACCTTTTTAGGTTTCGTTAAGGGTTGCAAGGGCAAGTACCAAGCCAAGGGGGCAAGACCTAAGCCAAGGGTCAAAGCTGCCCAACCTTGGCCAAGCACTGCCCCTAGTCCATGGAACACTTCAAGGCCAGTGGTCTTGACCACGGTCCGTAGAAGTGGCCATGAAGATCGCTTGGTGGCATGGAGGCAAGGCCTTATGGCCAAGCTACTGCCCCAAATTCACGGACCACTCCACAGCCAGTGGTCTTGACCACGGCCCGTAGAAGTGACCGTGAAGATGCCTTAGCATCTTGGGGATTGGCAAGCCAAAGGAGCACACTGCCTAGAGGGCCATGGGCACCGCCACGGGCACCACCACGGGCACCACCACGGACCGTGGTCCCTTTTCACGGACCGTGGTCCCTTTTCACGGACCGTAGAGTGGGCTTGGTCCCTGACGGGGCTACCCAAGTTAGGGGTTTTTAAGTAATTTTGTTTTAATGTTTTATTTTGTGGGGTTTATTTTAAATGGCTTATATCATAAATATAAATAGTTTCAAGTCTTAAAACACTTCATTTACTCCATTATTCAAAACACCCAAATTAAAACCCCAAAGTTCTTCCTCTATCAATATTTCTCTCTCTAACTCAAGGAAGAAGAAAAAGTGAGAGCTAGGGTTTGGATTCAAGGCTTTCTTCATCAAATGTCTTGGGAAATCTTAGTAAAGTTATGGTGATCCTTAATCTAGGGTTAGCTTTCACCCTAGAGTCAATTTCAAAGAAGTTTTCAAGTTCATGAAAAACCTAGGGTTTTTCTCAATCTCATGGGTTCTTTCATCAAACATTTTAAAATGATTTTGAATGAAAAATTATGATTGTATTGGTGATTAATTGATGATTTAATATGGAAATACTATATGAACCCATGAATTCTCTCAATTTCCTAAATTGTACCTTATGAAATGGATTTGTTGATTGTGAATGAATGTTGATGGATTATGCTTAAATTGACTTTGATTATTGAATTGTATCATTATATATGCCTAATTACGGTGAATTGTTGGTGAATTTAGGATTTGTGATCATAGCCTTAGAAGGGCAAGTTTGACCTAATTTCATATTAAAGTAGAATTGTTCTTGAATTGTTGATCCACTTGAAAGGTGGAGGTGTTTACTTTCTATGTACATTGTGATCATGGCCTTGAAGGCATAGTGTGAGGAATTTAAGTATTTTCATGATGTTGTATATATGAATGTGATATAAAGGATATGCGTGTGATTTCAATGATAGAATGATGGTCATGTATTCAATGTATATGTGTTAGTATTGAAAGGCTTTTTCTCAATTTGATACTCATGAATGACAATGATGGAATGTGAAGGGTTTCTATAATATGAATGTTGAATCTAGAATTGGGAGGCCTATGCATCCTTTTCTTTTATAATGAATGTGTCTTGACTTGATGAATATGAATCAATAGGCTATGGCATTCCTTTCATATATAAGTAATGAATGTGTCTTGACTTGATGAATACGAATCGATAGGCTTAGGGCATTCCTTTCATAAATGATCTAATGTAATGAAGACTCTAGAATCGAGAGGATAATGGCATTTCCTTTGTTAATGAGTTAATGTACTATGAATCGATAGGCTATAGCATTTGTTTCATGAGTATAAGAACGTAATGAGGGACCAAGAATCGATAAGCTTATGACATTCTTTTCATGATGACTCTAGAGTTATCTTTGAATGTACCATGGATCGATAGGCTTATAGCATTCCTTCCTTGTGTAATGATGTATGATGGGTCGATATTCCTATGGCATTCCTCCCCAATACAGTAATGTAATGTGGATGAAATAATGTATGGGAATGCAGGCTAAGCATCGAGTGGATATGGTTAGGTGGAAACTCTCCCAATGTTAGGTTAGAGTTCCAATGAACATCTTCATATCCCATAACTATATGCCCACATAGGATAATAGCTAGTGTATTCCATCCGAGCTAATGTTACCGTTCTGCCTTAGGCAAGTAGAACACATCTTTACGGTGTGGGGCAATATGACACCGGATTCTATGTCTAGCTTGCATGGTCTATGTCGGTTAAACTCTTATTCCCATCATGTGAGATGTGCATTATGGTTTCTTGAGAGGTTCAAGGAAGTGTAAGTGGTAGTATGAGATGCCATCTATATATTGCACGAGTAGGGTTTGATAGGGTCATAGTGAATTCTCTAAGTCTTAATGACTAATGTGTGAAAGTCCTCTAAATTAAGTAACTGAAGAATGTTGACTCCTATATTCTTAATGTGATATGCATGCTATACATGGGTTGTATTATGAGTTATTTTCCCTTGTCGTGCCTTATGAAATGTTATGTCTCTTATGTGTGGATATTGTGCAAAGGTGAAAAGGAAGGAATGGTAAGTTCACTCTTGGTGACCTTAATTTGGTGCCTTAGTGTGTATGGTGTTATGGGACGCTATCCATACATTGCACTAGGTGAAGCTCTAAGGTGAAGGTAATGGCTTACTTGTTGATATTGTTCAAATGTGATTTTATGACTTGTATGATGATTATACTTGTATTTGCTGCCTCTTATGCTATTGTTCATGGTATTTTTTAAAAGTGGCATAATGCATGATTTCCAACCAAAATGTCCCTTTTTAAAGCATATTTTTGCATGGTCATCATACTTAGTACATTTTTGTGTGCTAACCCATTCCTCTATGTTTTTACTACAAGTGTAGGTTCCGGCAAGTGATTGATTCTAGGTATATTGAAGTCCTTGGATTGATATTCCTCCAAGGCTAGAGTGGTATGTCCTCATAGATCGTGGACAAGAGTCTTTTATTGAAGTTTCTTTCGTTTCTTCATGTAATAGACATTTAGTAGTTTTTTTAATTGTAAAGGATTGTGTCCCTACTTATGTATTGAGATTGTGTCTAAGATGGCCATGTGAGACTTGGACTTCGTTGTGTCTTTTGAAAGCTTTTAATGAGTATTTTGAATGCTTTGAATCATATGGTTTTAAATAAAAAGTTTTGATTCCATAATAATGAATGAGCTATCAGGCTTATATAATACCCCTTTGGGGTCGAGTATGTCGTGTCGCATCTAGTGGCTAGCCTTGGGTCGTGAAAAACATGGTATCAGAGCACAAGGTTTTGGGAATGGTTTTAGGGTTGATGTCTCACAAGCCACGTCTAGTAGTGTCTTGTTCATCAATGTGAGTCGCGACACATCTATGAGCGAGAGGCTATAGGACATTAGAAAGTTACAGTTCTTTCATTATTCTAGAAGTCGTGCCTTAGAGTTTAGCTTTATAGATGTCATTTTCCTAATCGTTCTCTTGTGTTTGTAGGATATGAATACAAGAAGGATGCCCGCAAGGAGAGTGGAAGAGGAGAATGTGAATGAGGGAGTTCCTCCCAAGGTCCTCAAGGTGAGCAAGTCCTCCTAGGCAATCAAGGGAATGAAGTTTCGGTTGAAGCTCCGGCCATGACCAATGAAGAGATTAGGTCGGCTTTTCTAACCTTAGCCCAAACCTTGACGGCTCAAGTGAATCGGGATTTGGGGCTTAGTGTGAATGCTAATGAGAGTACCATGGCCTCAAGGTTGAGAGACTTTGTGAGGATGAATCCTCCTATATTTCTTGGCTCTAAAGTGGGAGAATATCCCCAAGAATTCTTGGATGAAGTCTATAAGATAGTCAATGCTATGGGAGTATCTTCTAGGGAGAAAGTGGAGTTGTCTTCCTATCAATTGAAAAAGGTGGCCCAAGTGTGGTTCACTCAATGGAAGAACAATAGGTCTTTAGAAGTGGGTCCTATAGAATGGGAGGAGTTTAAGGGAGCTTTCCTTGGTAGGTACTTTCCCCATGAGAAGAGGGAGTGTAAGGTTGAGGAGTTTATAAATCTTAAGCAAGGAAGAATGAGTGTGGAAGAGTACTCCTTGAAATTTACCCTTTTGTCTAAGTATGCTCCATCCTTGGTGTGTAACCCTAGGGATGATATGAGTAGGTATGTGACGGGTATATCTGACCTAGTTGAGGAAGAGTGTTGTATGGCGATGCTGCATAATGATATGGACATTTCTAGACTTATGGTGTATGCTCAATCTATTGAGGAGTCCAAACTTAAGAGGAAGGGTAGGGAGTTGAAAAAGGGTAGGTCCGATGAGCAAGGTCAACCTAGGCTCAAGAAGAGAGCTCTTAACCAAGATTCTTCTAGTGCTCCTAAGGTTAATGAGGAGAAAGGTGGTGGACCTCCATTTTCTAAACCTCTTTGCACCACTTGTGGGAAGAGGCATCATGGGAAGTGCCTAGCCGGTACTAGTGGGTGCTATGGTTGTGGAAAGCATGATCACCAAGTGAGAAATTGTCCTACTCTGATGGCTAGAGGAAGGGACGCCAAACAAGCTTCTTATGTTGGACCGTATCTTAATGCTCCAAAGAAGTACCGTTTCTATGCACTTCAAGCCAATGAGGGCAAAGGAGCTAATCCGGATGAAGGTACCGGTAAGTGATAGTTCCTTATAGTTATGAATGTCTTGTTGAAGTTCCTATGTTATTGTTCATGTTAGCCTTAGTTGGGTTTTATCCTAAGTGGGGGATGGTAAGTTGAATAGTAAGGTTGTTGAGAGTGTTCATATCCTTATCTCTTCCCTTCTATTCCTATTCAAGCTTGAGACCAAGAGTTCCTTGTAGCTTGTTTCATGTTTTGGAGTCTTATGTGAAAAAAAGTTTCCATGGTCTCCTTATGTTATGCATGTTTCGATGAAATTTATGTTTATACGAGAAAATGAGTTTTCAAGGATTTTTGTTCCTCATAATGATGTACATCTATAATGAGTTGCTTAAATGCTTCATGAGTTGACTTGTTGAGTATGTTTAAATGTGATCTTGAAAAGAGTTGCATAAATTTTCCTTATGATGTTATGACAAGCATGATGTGATTTGGAGAAGGAAGTTCCTCCAATGAAATGAGAAATGTTATTGTTTGATGCATAGTGAATTGGTAGATGTATTTCCTACTCCTTTTGAATTCATTGATATGGAGTTGATGTTTCCTCCTATGATTTTATGCATGTGTATTGATATGTCATCATTGTTGGGCTGCTAGTCTTGAGTTGGTATCCCTTAAAGTGTTTAAAGTGTCATTCGAGGACGAATGTTCCTAAGTGGGGGGATAATATAATGACCCGGAAAATGATAGGATGAACTAGAGCCTAATCGTGAGGGTCAACGTCAAGGTACGTGTTAGACTCCATAGTTGAAAGACCTTTTTAGTTTTGGCTAAGGGTTGCAAGGGCAAGTGCCAAGCCAAGGAGACAAAGCCTAAGCCAAGGGCCAAGGCTGCCCAACCTTGGCCAAGCACTGCCCCAAGTCCACGGACCACTTCACGGCCAATGGTTTTGACCACGGTACGTAGAAGTGGCCGTGAAGATCACTTGGTGGCATGGGAGGCAAGGCCTTGTGGCCAAGCTACTGCCCCAAATTCATGGACCACTCCACGGCCAGTGTTCTTGACCAAGGCCCGTAGAAGTGGCCGTGAAGATGCCTTAGCATCTTGGGTATTGGCAAGGCAAAGGAGCACACCGCCTAGAGGACCACGGGCACCACCACGGGCCATGGTCCCCTTTCACGAACCGTAGAAGTGGGCTTGGTCCCTAACAGGGCTGCTTAAGTTAGGGGTTTTTAAGTAATTTTGTTTTATTGTTTTATTATGTGGGGTTTATTTTAAATGGTTTATATCATAAATATAAATAGTTTCAAGTCTTAAAACACTTCATTTACTCCATTATTCAAAACACCCAAATCAAAACCCCAAAGTTCTTCCTCTCTCAATATGTCTCTCTCTAACTCAAGGAAGAAGAAGAAGTGAGAGCTAGGGTTTGGATTCAAGGCTTTATTCATCAAATTTCTTGGGGAATCTTAGTAAAGGTATGGTGATCCTTCATCTAGGGTTAGCTTTCACCCTAGAGTCAATTTCAAAGAAGTTTTCAAGTTTATGAAATACCTAGGGTTTTACTCAATCTCATGGGTTCTTTCATCAAACATTTTCAAATGATTTCTAATGACAAATTATGATTGTATTGGTGATTAATTGATGATTTAAGATGGAAATACTCTATGAACCCATGAATTCTCTCAATTTCCTAAATTGTGCCTTATGTAGTGGGTTTGTTGATTATGAATGAATGTTGATGGATTATGCCTAAATTGACTTTGATTATTGAATTGTATCATCGTCTATGCCTAATTATGGTGAATTGTAGGTGAATTGAGGATTTGTGATCATAACCTTGAAAGGGAAAGTTTGACCTAATTTCATATTAAAGTAGAATTGTGCTTGAATTGTTGATCCACTTGGAAGGTGGAGGTGTTTACTTACCATGTACATTGTGATCATGGCCTTAAAGGCATAGTGTGAGGAATTTAAGTATTTTCATGATGTTGTATATATGAATGTGATATGAAGGATATGCATGTGATTTCAATGATAGAATGATGGTCATGTATTCAATGTATTTGTGTTAGTATTCAAAGGCTATATCTTACTTTGACACTCATGAATGATAATGATGGAATGTGAAGGGTTTCTATAATGTGAATGTTGAATCTAGAATTGGGAGGCTTATGCATCCTTTTCTTGTATATTGAATGTGTCTTGACTTGATGAATATGAATCGATAGGCTATGGCATTCCTTTCATATATGAGTTATGAATGTGTCTTGACTTGATGATATATGAATCGATAGGCTTAGGGCATTCCTTTCATAAATGATCTAATGTAATGAAGACCCTAGAATTGATAGGCTAATGGCATTTCCTTTCTTAATGAGTTAATGTACCATGAATCACTAGGCTATGGCATTCCTTTCATGAGTATAATAATGTAATGAGGGACCATGAATCGATAGGCTTATGGAATTCTTTTCATGAGGACTCTAGAGCTATCCTTGAATGTACCATGGATCGATAGGCTTATATCATTCCTTCCTTGTGTAATGATGTATCATGGGTCGATAGGCCTATGGCATTCCTCCCTAATACACTAATGTAATGTGGATGAAATAATCTATGGGAATGTAGGCTAATCACTGAGTGGATATGGTTAGGTGGAAACTCTCCCAATTTTAGGTTAGAGTTCCAATGAACATCTTCCTATCCGATAATTATGTGCCCACATAGGATATTAGCTAGCGGATTCCATCCGAACTAATGTTACCGTTCTACCTTAGGAAAGTAGAACACCTCTTTACGGTGTGGGGCTATATGACACCGGATTCCATGTTTAGCTTGCATGGTCTATGTCAGTTAAATGCTTATTCTCGTCATGTGAGATGTGCGTTATGGTTTCTTGAGAGGTTCTATGAAGTGTAGGTGGTAGTATGGGATGTCATCTATACATTGCACGAGTAGGCTTTGGTAGGGTCATAGTGAGTTCTCTAAGTCTTAATGACTAATGTGTGAAAGTCCTCTAAATGAAGTAATTGAAGAATGTTGACTCCTAAATGCTTAATGTGATATGCATGCTATACATGGGTTATATTATGAGTTATTTTCCCTTGTCATGCCTTATGAAATGTTATGTCTCTTATGTGTGGATATTGTGCAAAGGTGAAAAGGAAGTTCATATTTGGTCACCTTAATGTAGTGCCTTAGTGTGGATGGTGGTATGGGACGATATTCATACATTGCACAAGGTATAGCATGAGGGTTACTTGAGGTGAAGGCAATGTCTTACTTGTTGATATTGTTCAAATGTGATGTTATGACTTGTATGATTATTATACTTGTATTTGTGCCTCTTATGCTATTGTTCATGATATTTTTAAAAAGTGGCATAATGCATGGTTTCCAACCAAAATGACCCTTTTTAAAGCATGTTTTTGCATGGTCATCATACTTAGTACATTTTTGTGTGCTAACCCATTCTTCTATGTTTTTACTGCAAGTGTAGGTTCCGGTAAGTGATTGATTCTAGCTAGATTGAAATGCTTGGATTTCTATTCCTCCAAGACTAGAGTGGTACGTCTTCATAGATCGAGGACAAGAGTCTTTTATTGAAATTTCTTTCCTTTCTTCATGTAATAGACATTTAGTAGTTTTTTTTACTGTAAAGGGTTGTGACCCTACTTATGTATTGAGATTGTGTCTAAGATGGCCATGTGAAACTTAGACTTCCGTTGTGTCTTTTGAAAGCTTTTAATGAGTATTTTGAATGCTTTGAATTGTATGGTTTTAAATAAAAAGTTTTAATTCCGTACTATTTCTATTGTCTATGCAATGAATGAGCTATGAGACTTGTATAAGACCTTTTCGGGGTCGAGTACGTCGTGTCGCATCTAGGGGACTAGCCTTGGGTCGTGACAATAATTAGAAAAAATAAGGAGATGAGGCAGGAAATAGCAAGATAAAAGGAAGAAGATAGGAGTGAATCTTTTCTAATAGTAAAGAGTAAATTTAGTGTGATATAATTAGAAAAAAAATAAGAAGATGAGGCTGGAAATAGCAAGATAAAAGAAAGAAGATATATAGTAGTGAATTGAGTAAAAAGTAAAAGGGAGGTAAAGAAGAAAAAGGAAAGAATTATATATATATATATATATATATATATATATATATATATATATATATATATATATATATATATATATTAGTGAGTACAACTATATTAAAAATTAAATTAGATAATATTTTTATAAATTCTTTGAATTTGCATTTTTTTAACATACCACATAAATAAGAAAAATAATTAAAGTCAAGAATAAGAGGAAAAAATTAATTATGATTCTTGGTTAAATAGATAATTTTTTGACAAATTTTATAGATCAAAAGAAATAAAATTGAGAAAAAACAGAAAATTCATGCATAATAATAAAATACGATAATAAGGAAGAGAAATGAATAATATTATTATTTTTTAGCATCTTTTAAAAATATATATTAGAGAGGAATTTAAGAAAAAGTGATAAATTGTAGTAATGTGGGGACTGGGGAGAGAGGCAAATATGATATTTGAATTTTATTTCACTGATTTTATAGATCAAAAGAAAAAAAATGTAAAGAGGAAAACAAATTTCAATAATAGTAATAAATTATGATGATAAGGAGGAGAGATAAATAAGATTTTCTCTTTTAAAAATTTATAAAAATAGAAGATAATAAGACTAATTTAAGAAAAAATATTAAATTATAGTAATGATGAGGAGAGATGAAAGCAATAAATTATAGAGGTAAGAAGAGAGATAAATAAGATAAACATATGTATTATAATCATAATATAAGGTGAATACTATAATTATGTTAAAAATATATTAAATTAGATACTATTTTATAACTTCTTTTGAGTTTTTTTTTAACATAAAATATAAATAAGAAAGATATTTAAAAATCAAGAAAAGGAGAAAAAGGATAACTTCTTTTGAGTTATTTTAACATAAAATATAAAGGAGAAAAATATTTAAAAATCAAGAGATATCTTAATTTTACGGATCAAGAGAATTTATTTAATTTTTGTTAAAAAAAAGAGATATTTTGTGAATAATAACAGTAATATTTAACATATATGTTTTTCTTCAAATTTATAAATTAAAAGAAAGAAAACAATTAAGAAAAAAGAGATTTTTTGTGAATAAGAATAATTAATTATGGTAATAAAGAAGAGATATAAAAAAAAATTATTATTTATATATATTAAAAAAAATAGATTGAGAGATGTACAACCCCAATTACACAAAGAATATAAAGTATTTGAAAAACTAATTATTTGAGGCACTATATACTTTATCAAAATGCATATAACAAATTTGAGAAAAGTTTTTTGAAACAAACTTTATCAGAATGCCCATAGCAATAAAGTTGAGTCCTTTTAAAAAAAAATTGTTAAAAAAAGTTTATTATTATAGCATATGCATACACATTATATTAATTATTTTGAGATGAGGAAAATAATCACATCTTTTTAAGCTATCATGTGGCTTCAAAGCATTAAGATAATCATAGTTTCTCAATTCCTTTTCTTTCAATTTGTAAATCAAATATGAATTTAGTAAATCATGACAAAAAAAAAAAATTAAGTTAGGATATTACTTTGACAAACAAAATGTGAGATTACTACATTTGAATTAAAATTAAAATTATAAATTCTACAACGTTGTAGAAGAGTAAAAAAAAAATAGTAACAAAATAAAGCATAATAATAAATTATGATAATAAGGAAGAGAAATGAATACTATTATTATTATTTTTATAATTTTTAAAAAAAATAGAAGGTAAAACAAAGTTTAAGAAAAAGTGATAAATTGTAGTAATGTGAGGAGAGAGACAATTAAGGTATTTGAATTTTTTTTTCTGATTTTATAGATCAATAAAAAAAACTTTAAAGAAGAAAACTTTCTTCAATAATAATTATAAATTATAATAATAAGGAGGAGAGATAAATACGATTTTTCATTTTAAAAAATTTTAAAAATGTAGAGGGTAAAAAAACTAATTTAAGAAACAGACAAAATAAAAATTAAATTATTATTTTAATAATAATAATTCCTCTTTAAAAATTAATAAATTACTCTTTTATTTTTTAAAATTTAAAATGATTTTAAAGCAGTTTTCACAATTAAACAATAAATTTAATAATTATAATTAGGGATAAGGAGATAATAGACAAAATAGCTACAATGACTGTTTTTCTAAAAGAGCAGTTTATTGTTTTTTTACCTATTTTTTTAAAACTAAATTTCAGAAACACGTTTTTATATATCTCTTTTGTTAAGACAATTATGGCAAAATGGTAGTTTTTTTTCTTTTTTGATATATTTTTATGACTGTCTATTTTAAAATTTTAAAAATCTAATATTTTTTTTAATTCAATGAAATAATTAAAGAAAAAAAGATGATATCATTTATTATTTTTAAATGTCACATTTTCTTTTAGTTATATACAATTTTAAAATTATTTTAGACTTAATAGTGGGTTTTTCAAGTTAGTAATAATTTTAAATTTTAAATTTTTAATGGCTATTTTGAATAAAATAATATTAGTATAAATTTAATTATCTTATTAAAGAAAGACACATGTAATCAACTAAGTTAACTACTAACATACAAAACAATATAGTTACTATTTTAAAATTGCATTACATGTCAAAATTATATATATATATATATATATATATATATATTATTTATTTGTATACACATGCTTACAACATATAAAACATGTTGAAAGATATTCAATATCATTTACATCTTGTAAGAAAAAGAGCATGGAAACATCGCATAGCATTACATCATATTGATAAGGCTATTCCAGAAATGGAAAATGCATATTTGCATACTAGTTCTAGATCTACAAAGCTCATAGTAGCTATACATGATATGAAAATGCTTAGAATACAAGAGTATTTTGAATACAAAAATGCTAGAGGCATATTAAAAAGACATGTTCATCATTTTAAGCCAAAAAAAAAAGGCAGAGATGAATAAAAATGAAATAGAATTCTTAGGAATGATTATTTCAAAAAATGGAATACAATTACAGACTCACATCTCTGAAAAGATAATAGAATTTCCTGACAAATTAACAACTAAACAGGAAATACAAAAATTTCTAGGATGTCTAATTATGCAGGTGAATTTATTCCGGATCTAGCAAAGAAAAGGAACTTACAGCAAAAACTAATAAGAAAATATTATATATATACATTTTCAAACATCAGATTTTTAAAAAATTGAACTTATTAAATATTAAAAATCTTATTTAAAAAATTATGCGTAAAACAAAATCAATTTTGTCACGCCCCAAACTCGAGGGGCGCAACTGGCTCCTAATGCCAAAACTCATGCCCGAGCCGACCCTGCTGAACCATTTGCTACTAGCGCATGGCAGTCACACGCAATCAAGAAAACAAACAAGTATATCTCGGCTTAAAACTAAGCCCTCAGCCGGCAAGGTCCCTGTCAACTGATCTATAAAAGAAATAGCTACTCCCAGGAGATCATATAAATAAATAGCCAACTAGCACAGAAGTCTTGATTGGGCCGTCGAGGCCACCATGATATCTATACCAAAACTAAAAGCAGGTATATATTAATACAATACATCAAATAGCTTACAAGCTTCAGCAAACCAACAACATAGGCCAGTATGCCCATAATGTAGCTATACACCCCACACACTAGTTAGCTGTAGTTTGAGAAATTATCGAATAAAAACAAAGTAAATTCAAGTGGGTGACAGCAAAGTGTCAAATATCAAAGGGGTTTTTTTCACAGGTAGCTAAAACAACAAAAATAAAGAGAAAATCAAGTATGGGGAGAAGTTCTTCGTGTGTGACCGCAATATATATTGATATAAATCGTTGGGTACATGCTTTCGATAGGAAATTTGCAAGATAATAGTGACTAGGCTAAGCTTTAGATGGAAATAAGTTCCCTCTCGGGCAACTTACCTCGTTTCAAATGGGTTCCTCTCGGACACCCATTTGCCGCATGAAGGCCAGCCTACGCCTTACTCCACTCACTCTCTCGAGCTGAGTGTTAGGATATGGGTCTAGGGCTCACCCTCTCGGGCTGAACCTCATGTCGACCCACACCTTAGGCCATTAGTGTAGAGGTCTTGGTTTCGCGACCTCTCTTTCTCGCAAGACAAAAACACATGGGTTGTTTTGTATTTGCAACTACAAACCCATTAAATTGAACCACAACCACTAAGTGAAATCACCACTAAAATACATCAAACCTATCAACAAGCAAGACCCAACAATAATATCAATACATATTTGCTAAATCACACCCCAAGAATGGGAGGTTTTTAGCCACACATCAAGAAATAATAAATTACACCTAAAATGATAATAAAATAAAATGGGTATAGGAAATTAAACCTTGATTTAAGAAATTGAAGAAGAATGGAGAAGACCCTCTTCCAACTTGGGGAAGATGAACTCCTTCTTTCTTCAAGTCCTCCAAAACCCTCTCCAAATTTGAGAGAATATACCAGAAAGATAATATTCTAAAGAAAAAATTACAATAATGTTTAGATCCCTAAAAATAATAACTAAGGCTAGTATTTATAGTTTTCAGATTTAGTGCTGCGGCGGACTGATCGACGTGGTTAGTGGGAATCGCCAATGGACTTGGTGATTCGCCCATCATCTGGTTCATCGCCTTCTGTGCTTACCTACAACATCTCTGTGTCCTGAACCATTGGGCGAAATTGTACTATTTCACGAAACTGTTCTGCGACGCAGCGACTGCTCCTTTTTACCGCCGATTTGATCCTCTTCCTTCACGGTTTTGTGTATTGGAACAAAGGACGAAGTACGTCCCTTCGGTGATTCTCCAAGTGTGCTTGGTGATGCTCAGACTTCAGTTTCTTCGTTTTTTTCAGCCTTTTTGTTCCTTTTTGCGCATAAGCGTCCCTGCTTCCACTCAAACTTCAAATACTTGAAACTTAAGAGTTTCTATCAGATATTGGGATAAAAGAAGCATTTGAGGACACTAATTCTATTAAAATGTGGCCCTAAATGTGTCTAATTTGTGGACTCATCAGATGCTTCTGAGAAAAGTTTCAAAGAGTTGAAATATAGACTTACTTCCTCTCCGGTGTTGACTTTACCGGAAGGCACAAATGGCTTTGTTGTTTGTTGTGACGCCTCTAGAGTTGGGTTGGGATGTATGCTTATGCAAAATGGTAAGGTGATCACCTATGTTTTAAGGAAAATAAAGGTTCACGAGAAGAAATATCCTACCCACTACCTTGAATTAGCGGCGGTGGTATTTGCCTTAAAGATTTGGAGGCATTATTGTAAGGGGTTCATGTTGATGTTTTAACCAACCATCAAAGTTTATATTATGTATTTACCCAAAAGGAATTGAATCTTCGCCAAAGAAGGTGGCGTGAATTATTGAAATATCACCCCGGTAAGGCGAACATAGTAGTGGATGCTCTTAGCCGACTATCGTTGGGTAGTGTTGCACATGTTGATGATGATAAAAAAATGTTGGCCCGAGATGTCCATTGATATGCCCGATTGAGTGTTCGATTGGTAGACACTGCCAAGGGTGGTGTCATGGTTCATAAAGGGTCAAAATTGTCTTTTGTGGAAGAAGTTAAGGCAAATCAATGTCTTGATCCGACTTTGTTAGAGTTTAAAGAGGCAGCACTTAGAAAGGCCATTAGGGCTTTTTCCCAAGGGGGAGATGGTGTCCTTAGATATCAAGGTCAGTTATGTGTCCCGAATGTTGATGACTTAAGGGAACAAATTTTATCCAAAGCCCATAGTTCTCGGTATTCTATTCACCCGGGAGCCACCAAGATGTACCATTATTTGTGGGAGATCTATTGGTGGAATGAGATGAAAAAGAATATTGAGGGATTTGTGGCCAAGTGTCCAAATTGCCAACAAGTGAAGGTTGAGCATCAGAAACAGGGAGGTTTATCACAAGACATTGGTATTCCTACTTGGAAGTGGAAAGATGTACATATGGACTTCATAGTAGGGTTTCCACGGACTCAGCGACAATATCATTCAATTTGGGTTATAGTTGACCGAATGACAAAGTCGACCCATTTTTATTCCCGTCAAGGTTTCTTATTCAGTGGAAGACTATGCTAAGTTGTATTTGAGTGAGATGGTAAGGTTACATGGAGTTCCCTTGTCCATTATATCCGATAGAGGTACTCAGTTTACTTCTCAGTTTTGGAAGTCTTTCCAAAAGTGTCTTGGCACTAAGGTTAAGCTTAGCACAACTTTTCATCCATAAATCGATGGGCAAGCGGAATGAAAAATCCAAACATTGGAAGACATGTTAAGGGCTAGTGTGATTGATTTTAAGGGTAATTGGGATGACCATTTGCCATTGATTGAGTTTGCCTATAATAATATCTACCATTCTAGTATTGGTATAGCTATGTTTGAGGCCCTTTATGGTAGGAGGTGTATATCTCCTATAGGTTGGTTTGAGGTGGGTGAAGTTGCCTTGATAGGACCTGAGTTAGTTCATGAGGCTATAGAGAAGATTCGACACATTAGAGAGAGGCTGAGAATGACCCAAATTCGACAAAAGTCTTATGCCAATGTTAGAAGGAGAGCTTGAATTTGATGTGGTTGATTGGGTTTACTTGAAAATGTCACCCATGAAGGGTGTAATGAGGTTTGGAAAGAAAGGGAAACTTAGTCCCTGTTTTGTTGGCCCATATCAAATTTTAAGGCGTGTTGGTAAGGTTGCATATGAGCTTGATTTGCCAAATGAGTTGGCGTCGGTGCATCCGGTTTTCCATGTCTCTATGTTGAAAAAGTGTGTTGGAGATCCGACATCCATAGTTCCCCTAGAAGGGTTGGAAGTGAAAGAAAACCTTTCCTATGAAGAAGTTCAAGTTAAGATTCTAGACCGGCAAGTTAAGAAATTGTGGAACAAAGAGTTTGCCTCCATGAAAGTGTTATGGAGAAACCATCTTGTTGAGGGTGCTACTTGGGAGGCCGAAGCCGATATGATGTCCCAATATCCTCATCTTTTTCCTCCTATTCTATTTTGAGGTAATGAGTTTCTCTTGGTTTGCTTTTGTTTGAAGTCATGTGTGTTTTATGTGTTTCCATGATTTCCTTAAATTGCATGTTCATGGAAAAAGCTTAAGTTTTGAAAGATAATGGCTTTTATGATTTATTTCCTCATGTGTTGAGTATTGAGTATGAGTTGCTTATAGACTTCTTGAGATGAATTGTTGAACATGCCTTAGCTTGGAGAGGAGATTTCCTCCTTGAATATGTATTTAGTGCATAACTTGCATTTAGACTCCATGAGATTGTGTTGAGCATTGCTTTTGAGTTTGGAGATGGTAGTTTCTCCTTAAGAGTAAGAAATCTGAAATTTCATGCATATTGGGTTGTTAGATGTAATTCCTACTCCCTTTAGGTGCATTGTGTATGTTGAGCTTGGATTTGAAGTTTTCTCATTGGTTTTGTGCATTTTGATGAGTTGCATGCATGATGGGCTACTAGTCTTGAGTCTTTTCGTTTAGAAATGTGCCTAGAATCTCATTCGAGGACGAATGATCCCAAGGGGGATATAATGTAACACCCCGGGTTCGAAACAAGGTAAAATAGCAGTTTTTGGAGAGTTGCAGGTGCCATCCATGGTGGCAAACCACGGCCCGTGGGTTGAGCCACGAGCCATAGGTAGGCTCGTGGAAAAGGCCACCAAATTTTGTCCAGGCCAGAACTACGACCAAGACCTACGGACCGTAGGTGGGGACACAGTCTGTGATCCAGGAGACGTGGATCCAGGAAAAAGTCTCTGACAAGGAACGACGGTGTGCAAGACGGACCGTAGGTCCATCCACAGGCCGTTGGTCCATCCACGGACCGTCGGTTGGGGTTCTGTGGTTCATGAGCTGGCAGTTATTTTAGGGTCACATGGGTCATTTTCAGTTTTAATTAAATTGAACTGGTGTAGTTTTACCCAAACCTAGACCACCTATATTAGTAGTTTAGACCCCTACATTCACTCATCTAAAGTTATTCTCTCAATTCCCGAAAGAAAACCCAAAAATCTCCCTCAAATATTGTCTCTCTAGAGAAGAAGGAAGAGATTGAAGCTAGGTCAAGTTAAAGTCTCCAATCTTCAAGCTTTTGGTGGCTTTGTGACTAATGTATGATGGATTTTAATCCATGGGATCCTTTCTCCAACCGAGTCCCCTAGAATTCCCAAATTGTGAAGTCTAAATCCCCAATTCTAGTTAAGGTATCTTCCAATGTTATGGGTTATGATGAATGTTGATCCAATTGAGTGGATTATGATTGTTTATGATTGAATTGATAGAATTACATGTTTTTAGGATGAAATTTCATGTACCCATGCATATCCTATGATTTTAGGGTAGAATTGATAAAGTTGGGTTTGATGCCATGATCTATGGGTTAGATGTATCCTTGTAGGATTTATGATTTATGATTAGAATTGCTTGAGATTGAAGCATAGTTAATGATCATGAAATGTAGTGCTTTGAGAGTAAAGCCTAGACTATGAATTGTTGATTGTTGATGTTGTAGTATGGAAGGGATACTTCCTACAATGAATTGCTAAGCATGATTGAATGAATGGGAAAGGTTTACTCACATGAATGATTTTAAGTTGAAAGGATTGCTCACCTAAAATGAATCTAGACTAAAGGAATATCTAAATGATGAGGCTAGAGGCGACTACCCTTGACCTCCATATGATAAGGATATGACGTGATCTCCCATACTTCTTAGAATTGAACAAGATATGATTCCCCATGTTCCTATCATGATGAATGGACATGGAGGTGAGTATCCATGATCCTTATGAAATGATGTAGAGGCGAGTACCCGTGTTATATGATGTGATTGTGGAGGCGAGTACCATGATCTTAAAGTAAGTAAGGCAAGAGGCGAATACCCATTAGCATTTATAAGTTAGGCAAAGAGGCAAATCCACATGTTTTTAAAAGTAAGTATGAATAATGTGATTATGATATGAAGATGATTAATTTAGATTGTTGCTAGATATGCCTTCCATGATGTATGCTTGAATAAAGGCGGATCACTTAAGTTTTGGCTAAGGATGAGTGAGGTTAATTAAGGAATTATTCCTCTTTCATTATGATACTTTATATGTATTGATTATGCCCTATGTCTTATGTAGACTAATGCTTATGTTTATGTTGTTTATGCAAGCTATCATATTAGTACATATTTGTACTAACGCATACTCTTGCCTACATTTCCTATCAAAATGTAGGGTCTGGCGACGTTCATGCTTACACCCGTGGCTAGGTTCTTAGTTGATCAAGAAGTGATGATTTGGTGAGTCCTCATAGCATTCGAGCCTTTGGAACACCAATTTTTTTTTGTCTTTCTTTTTGTGTTGGACTATTGTATGGGCTGTATCCCAATATTTTATTTCTTATGTTAGATGGTTTGAGATAATGATGTTAGACTTCTGCTCATTTTATGAAAGACTCTGATTGTATTGAAATGTTTGTATAAGGCCTCTCGGGGTCTTATACGCCTTGTTACATCTAGAGGGTACCCTGGGTCGTGACATTATGGTCATTATGAGTTCCTTGTTATGTACTTTGGTTTGACTAACACTCCTACAACATTCATGGATCATATAAACAGAGTGTTCAAGTCATATATCGACATGTTTGTTATCGTATTTATTGATGACATATTGATATATTCGAAGAACGAGGAGGACCATGCTAGTCACCTCAGAATAGTCCTCCAAACTCTCAAGGACTGAGAGTTATATGCCAAGTTTTCTAAGTGTGAGTTCTGGATTGAATTCGTGGCGTTGTTAGGCCATATTGTATCTGGCGAAGGTATTCGAGTTGACACTCAAAAGATAAAAGCAGTGTAGAACTTGCCCTGACCCACATCTCCAACTGATATAAGGAGTTTCTTAGGGTTTGATGGTTACTACAGAAGGTTTGTCGAGGGGTTTTCATCAATTTTCTTCCCCGTTGACTAAGTTGACTCAGAAAACATCTAAGTTTCAATGATATGAATCTTGTGGGAAGAGCTTTCAGGAATTGAAAACGCGGTTAACCACTACTCCAGTGTTGACCTTACTAGAGGGTACATAGAGTTTTGTTGTTTATTGCGATGCGTCCAAAGTTGGACTTGGTTGTGTATTGATGTAGAATGGTAAGGTTATATCCTTTACCTCTAGAAAACTTAAGATTCACAAAAATAACTACCCGACTCATGATCTCGTATTGGAAGCAATAGTTTTTACTCTCAAAATATGGCGTCACTATCTATATAGTGTTCATGTGGAGTTCATCGACCAGAAGAGTCTCTAGTATGTTTTCAGTCAAAAGAAGCTTAATCTAAGACAAAGAAGGTGGTTAGAGTTTCTCAAGGATTACTACATGAGTATCCTCTATCACCCAGGTAAGGCTAAAGTTGTTGTTGATGCTTTGAGCAAGTTTTGCATGGGAAGTACTACTCATGTTGAGGAAGGCAAGAAAGAATTGTCTAAGGAAGTTCACATACTTGCACGTTTGGGAGTCCGTTTGTTAGATTCCAATGAAGGTAAGGTTGTGGTGATGAATGGAGCTGAATCATCATTAGTGTATGAAGTGAAGGAGAAACAAGAAAAAGATCCTCTTTTACTTGTACTAATGGAAAATGTTCATAAGCAAAATTTAATGGCTTTTAAACAAGGGGGAGATGGTGTATTGAGATATTAAGGTATATTGTGTGTACAAAAGGTGGATAAGGTCCCAGAGATGATCATGGCAGAAGCTCATAGTTCTAGATATTCGATCCATCCCGATTCCACAGAAATGTACCATGACTTGAGAGAAGTCTATAGGTGGAGTAGTATGAAGAGGTGCATTGCAGACTTCATTGCTAAGTGACCAAAATGCTAAGAAGTCAAGGTTGAACACCAAATGCCATGTGGTGAGGCTCAGAACATAGCTCATCTGGAATTGAAGTGGGAGATGATTAATATGGACTTCATTACTGGCTTGGCACGATCTCACAGGTAACATGATTCAATTTTGGTGATGGTAGATCGGATGACAAAATTACACAATTTTGCTAGTGAAGACTACATATTTAGCAGAAGATTATGCTAGATTGTACATCCAAGAGATAGTCTGACTTCATGTAGTCCATGTGTCTATCATTTCAGATAGGGGTACACAATTCACTGCTCAGTTTTGGAAGTCCTTTAAAAAAGGTTTTGGTTTAAAGGTATACCTTAGTACTGCTTTTCCTTCTCAAACGGATGGCCAAGCAGAGCACACAATTCAGACTCTAGAGGATATTTTGAGGGCATGTGTCATGGATTTGAAAGGTAATTGGGATGACCACTTGCCTCTCATAGAGTTTGTGTACAATAATAATTATCACTCCAATATCCAAATGGCTCATTATGAGGCGAAAATATAGATATCTTATTGGTTAGTTTGAGGTTGCTGACGCTGAGTTGATAGGGTTAGACTTGGTTCATAAAGCCATGGATAAAGTGAATATTATTCCGGAAAGGCTGAAAACAGCACAAAGTCGTCAGAAATCTTATACAGATGTTAGAAGGATAGACTTAGAATCTGAGGTTAATTGTCACGACCCAGGGGTACCCCCTAGATGTAACAAGGCGTATAAGACCATGATAGGCCTCATACAATCCACCAGCCACGATGATGGAAGTCAATATTGCCGAATCCTACATTTGATTAAAATGTAGGAAAGAGTATGCGTTCGTACAATAAAGTACTAAATATGATGGCTAGTATAAATCATCAACATAAGCATAATAAAGGCATTAGTCAACATTAAAAATATACCATAATCATGAGAAACAATAACATAAGTCATGAACATAAGAGACATCATTATAAGACATAGGCTATAAGCATACGCATCAGTCAATGTATGGCATACTTCATAAACATATGAGATGCCAACATAAGTCATAAGGGTATCCAATTTGCATAAATCATCATATCATATCGAAATACTTCATAAAGTCACCTCAAGGAAAACTTGTGCAATGCATGGATAAGACCCCATAAATCTCACCCATGTTAAGTAAACCTCCTTAGGTCATCATTCATATTCATCATATTTTATTCTCATAGTTAACTTATTTCTCATAGACAAGGGAAATCACCTCTAGTCATACATGTATTGGAAGAGCCTTACAAGCTACAATCCCAATTAGTCATTCTCATATTTCATATTTCACATCACTCTTACTTACTCTTAAGACATGGGAACTCACCTTTCAATGTCTAAAATAAAGGCTAATGGGTATTCACCTCTTGCCTCACATGTATAGTCATAGGTATTCGCCTCCATGACCGTTTTAGGGAATCATTGGTATTCGCCTCCATGCCCCTTTATGATATGATATAGGTATTTGCCTCCACATCATTTAATAAGGATCATAGGTATTCACCTCTATGATCAACATAAAGGCTAATGGGTAATCACTTCTTGCCTTGCCTTAAGAGTCATATACTGAAAGGGTAGTCAGCTTACACTCCTCATCATATGACATGGGTAAACACCTCATGTTTCTCAACTTAGGAATATGGGAAATCACCTCACTTCTCTCTCATATAAAGGTCTTAGGGAATCAGCTCCAGACTCATGTCATCATATAATCCTTGGACTTAAGTTCATCTTAGGTGAACAAGCCTTTCAACCTAGAGTTTTTATATTGTGAGAAAACCATTCTCATCATATCATATTCATACATAGGTGTGCAAATGAGAATATCCTTTCAACAACACACATCAAGATCATAATCATAATCACTTTACTTTCAAAGAATTCTTAAAGCATATACATAAATCTCATAAAACATGCATAATCTCATACTTCACCTCCTTGAGGTTCACAACTTACTTTAAATCAACACATCTAGGATCCAATAATTTGACATGTATATCATCATAACTCAAATGATTCTATCACTACATGTATTCAAACATTCATGAGGTAGATTAGGTGGGTAAAGTCCTTCCGCAACAATTCTATCTAAACGTCTACCACTATCATATAGCTTCACTCTTAAAGCCATAACATTCATAATTCAATACATTGGCCTTAATCTCAAACCCCTATAAATAACTACAAGCTTTACTCTCAAATCTTTACTTCTTACAATCATCACATAGGCCTAGATCACAAGACATTCTAATCACATGCTTCTTTCTTAAGCAATTCTAATCATATATCATTATAAGGGCTCAATCCCAAGCATTACTAACCATGATCCATCATATATACTTTAGTCTAATTCCATTCATGTCTATTTAATTTTACTCTCAAGTAATTACTACACTTAACATCAACCCTAGAAGATCATCTCTAAATCTTCAATTTCCTTTTTTAAGGAATAAACCCACATTACTTCAATTTCATCGATTGGGCTAGGGTTAGGCATAGAAAAAATGAAATTTCATCATAATAACACAATTCACTACTAATTATATCATAAACAATCAATATCCACTCAATTGGATCAACATACATCATAACCCACAACATTGAAGGAACCCTAACTTGAATTGGGGAATTCTTCATCAAATTGGGGGAATTCTAGAGGGCTCTATGGTTGGAAGAATCCATGGATGAATAAGACATCATACCTTGGATACAAAGCCCTCGCAAATCTTTGAATATTGGAGGAATTTGACCTAGCTTGACCCTTCTTCTTCTTCTTCTTCTTCTTCTTCTTATTCTTCTTTCTAGAGAGAGACTATTAGAGAGTGAATTGGGTTCTTTTTGGTGATTTAAAAATAATGACTTGGATGACTTAATTTAGGGGTCTAAAGTATTTATTTATGTGTTTTAAATTAGGCTAAAACAACATCACTTTATATTAAATTAAAACCGGAAAACCCTAAACTAACCCTAAACTTAACCACCAAAAATCAATTTCCAGGCTTGAACCACAGACCCATGACCTACAGACCGTGTATGGAACCACGGACCATCTTGGTTGGGCGTGATTCATGGTCAGAGAGTCTGGATTTTATGGGCTTGACCTACGGCCCCACACCCATGGTCGTGGACTGACGAACGGGGCATTGGTCCCTCCGTTGTTCACTGCCCAGACAGCCTTCTAGGGGTCCTCCTCAAGGACCTATGGTTGGTCCTTGGGGGGTCGTACCTTGACGTTCTAACCGGAAAACCATTATTTTTAAGTACGGGAAGTTACATTTACGACACTAATCCTCATATTAAGCTCTAATTTAGCCTACTAGTTTTCGGGGTGTTACAATATCTCCCCCTTGGGAACATTTGTCCTTGAATGATGTTCTAGGCATTTCTTAAGGTTACTACTCTAGACTAGCAACCCATCATGCATGCAACACTTCTAAATGCACACAACCAAAGAGGAAAACTTCAACTCCAAGCTAAACATACACAATGCAACACAAGGAACTAGGAATTACATCAACAACCCAAAATGCATGCAATTCTAACATTGCTCAAGTTCAAGGAGGAATTACCTTCTCCATTCTAAAATATTCTCAACACAATCTCATGGATCCTATATGTAAGCTATACTCAAAGCATACTTCAAGGAGGACTTCTCTCAACTCCAAGTTACAACATTTTCATCAATTCATATCATGAAGTCTATAGGAAACTCATACTAAATGCACTACAACATGAGGAAATCAAGCATACAAACTCATTTTCTTTCTAAGAAAAGGTATTCATGAACATGCATAACATAAGGAAATCATGGAAATATCTAAAACACACATGACTTCTCATAAGGAACAAACCATGAGGAATTCATCATCAAAATGCTAAAGGAGGAATAGATGGAAAAGATAAGGATATCGGAACATCTTTTTGGCCTCGGCCTCCCATATATCACCCTCACCTAAAACCCTCACTAAAAGTGTCACTCCTTAACACTTTCATGGAATTAACTTCCTTGCTCTTCTATCTCTTAACTTGTCGGTATAAGATCTCATATAGGTTTACAAAATGGGGACTAAAGTTTTCCCAAACTCATTACACCTCTCAAGGTGAGAATTTCTAGCAACCCAAATCATTTAACATCAAGAACACTCATCGACCTTGCTATCTAGGCACACCATCTTGCCTTTGTGAGTAAGCCTATATGGAGTTTCTAAACACCATTTCTTTCAATTCTAAGGTCGGATGAAGTGATCACTAAGCTTTCACATCCATCACACAAGAGTATTCTAAACCATGGTGAATTACACTAGTACCCTTTAGAGGAGTTTTCCAATCCAACACATCTCGGCATTACTAAAACACCCTATTCATCAATTTTATCAACATACCTCAAAACTCATCATGACTAAGTCGGGTTCTACCTTCAATAAACATAACAATAATGCAGCCCATTCATACTAAGGAAAACAACAAAGTCTGTCATATTAAGTCTATCAAGCCACAAAAGACAAGTAACAACGTATTCTAAATAAAGTATAAAACACATACCGGGAGCAACATTCGGAGGATAATCTTGTCCACCTCTTGCTTGGAGAGCATAAGACCTATTCATCTTTGGAGCACTCCCACCCAAACCAATTGGACCGGATGAAAGGTAGGGTTGAGACCTACGACGACTATCCCCTTCATTTCTAGAAACTTTAGGGAAATGCCTTATCGTGTGGCTCAACTCACCACACCCAAATCAAACATTAGAACCCTCTAGGCATTCACCCGCATGTCTTTTATCACACTTACTACATCACGAAAATAGAACCCCTCTACTATCTCCTTGAGGCTTAAGGTTAGGCTCCCTTTCTTGGTTGAACTTAGGAGTGTTTGAGGAACCTTGCCCGGGACCTTTTGTCTATACCTAGGGCGATCATGTCCATCGGAACTTGCATGAGAGGGGTTATCATCCTCCATTCTAGACCTCTTTTTCTCCATAGACTATTCCTTGAGTTTCGATTCCTCAATTTGTTGGGTGTACACTATGAGACGTGATATATCCATATCATGGAGGAGCATTGCCGTACGACATTCTTTTTCTACCATGTTGCACATGCCCATCAAAAACCTACTCATCTTATCCCTCGAATCCACCACCATAGTTGGAGCATATTTGGATAGTTGGGTGAATTTCAAGGCATACTCAACACTCATGCTACCTTGCCAAAGGTTAATGAACTCTTCCACCTTAGCTTCCCTCAATTCTCGGGGAAAGAACCTATCAAGAAATGCTGATTTGAACACTTTCTACTCTATTGGACCCGCTCCTACTGACCTAGTCTCTTTCCATTGATTATACCATACGTGAGCAACACCTCCCAACTGGTAAGCGGCTCACTCCGCTTTCTCTACCGAAGTCACTCCCATAATAGCAAGTACCTTATAAACCTCATTTATAAACTCTTGAGGGTCTTTCTCAACTTCGGAGCCATAAAACTCTAGAGGGTTCATCTTAATAAAATCCCTCACTCCTGAAGAGGCCGTACCCACTATTGGGTTCATGGGCGCTACAACCTCTCTATTGGCTTGTGCCGTCATGGCTTGAGCCAACTGTTGAAAAGCCGACCTAATCTGAGCATTTGGTATATCCTCTTCCAAAGGATCAATCGGAGCTTGTGGAGGAGCTCGGGGAAGAACCTCTTGATCCACATTGTCTTCCTTATTCCTTCTAGCATTAGTCCTTGTGGTAGTCATATCCTTAAAACCAATAGGCACGAATTAGGAGAAAGACCTAATAGAGTTAAACTCTATGGCATGACTTAGAGAATGAATAAGTGAAGTTTCCTAAACATCCAATAGCCTCCTATTCATAATGTGGCGCTCTGCACATTTCTGAACAAGATTCTACTAGACATGGTTTGAGACATCCTAGAACCATTCTAAACCTTGTGCTTTAATACCAAGTTTGTCACGACCCAGGGGTACCCCCTAGATGTAACAAGGCGTACAAAACTCCAAAAAGTCTCATACAAGCCCATTAGAATATCATAACATAAGATAAGATGATATAAAAGTGCAGAAATTTAAAACATTTTTCATAACAATCGAAGTTGCATAAACCAACGCGAAAGTCTATTACACTTGTCTCAAACTATCTAAAACATGAATATCTATGAGAAGTAGCACATACAATAGTTCTAAACATAAAATGAAAGACATAATGACATGGTTGTCAAGCCCTCGAATACTATGAGGACTTACCAAAACTGCTCTTCTTTCTCTACTCTGAACCTAGACACAAGGATGGAAGTCAATCGCCAAGCCCTACATTTGATAAGAATGTAGGCAAGAGTATGCATTAGTACAATAAAGTACTAAATATAATGGCTAGCATAATTAATCAACATAAGCATAATAAAGGCATTAGTCAACATAAGACATATACCATAATCATGAGAAACAATAACATAAGTCATGAGCATAAGAGATACCATCATAAGAAATAGGCTATAAGAATAAGCATTAGTCAACATATGACATACTTCATAACCATAAGAGATATCAACCTAAGTCATAAGAGTAGCCAATTTGCATAAATCATCATATCATAGAGGAATACTCCATAAAGTGACCTCAAGGAAAACTTGTGCAATGCATGGATAAGACCCCATAAATCTCACCCATGCTAAGTAAACCTCCTTAGGTCATCATTAATATTCATCATATTTTATTCTCATAGTTAACTTATTTCTCATAGACAAGGGAAATAACCTCTAGTCATACATGTATTGGAAAATGCCTTACCAACTACAATCCCAACTAGTCATTCTTATATTTCATATTTTACATTACTCTTACTTACTCTTAATACATGGGAACTCACCTCTCTATGTCTATCATAAAGGCTAATTGGTATTCACCTCTTACCTCACATGTATAGTCATAGGTATTCGCCTTCATGACCATTTTAGGGAATCATAGGTATTCCCCTCCATACCCCTTCATGATATGATATAAGTATTCACTTCCACATTATTTAATAAGGATCATAGGTATTCGCCTCCATGATCAACATAAAGGCTAATGGGTAATCACCTCTTGCCTTGCCTTAGGAGTCATATACTTAAATGGTAGTCATCTCACACTCCTCATCATATGACATGGGTAATCACCTCATGTTTATCAACTTAGGAATATGGGAAATCACCTCACATCCCTCTCATATAAAGGTCTTAGGGAATCAGCTCCAGACTCATGTCATCATATAATCCTTGGAATTAAGTTCATCTTAGGTGAACAAGCCTTTCAACCTAGAGTTTTTATATTGTGAGAAAACCATTCTCATCATATCATATTCATACATAGGTGTGCAAATGAGAATATCCTTTCAACAACACATATCAAGATCATAATCATAATCACTTTACTTTCAAAGAATTCTTAAAGCATATACATAAATCTCATAAAACATGCATAATCTCATACTTCACCTCCTTGAGATTCACAACTTACTTTAAATCAACACATCTAAGATCTAAGCATTTGACATAGATATCATCATAACTCAAGTGATTCTATCACTTCATGCATTCAAACATTCATGAGGTAGATTAGGTGGGTAAAGTCCTTCCACAATAATTCTATCTAAAAGTCTACCACTATCATATAGCTTCACTCTTAAAGCCTTAACATACATGATTAAACACATTAGCCATACTCTCAAAGCCCTAGAAATAACTACAAGCCTTACTCTCAAAGATTTACTTCTTACAATCATCACATAGGCCTAGATCACAAGACATTCTCATCACATACTTCTTTCTTAAGCAATTCTAATCATATATCATTACAAGGGATCGATCCCAAGTATTACTAACCATGATTCATCATATATACTTTAGTCTAATTTAATTCATGTTTATATTCTTTTACTCTCAAACAATTACTACACTTAACATCAACCCTAGAAGATCATCTCTAAATCCTCAAGTTCCCCTTTTAAGGCATGAACCCACATTACTTCAATTTCATGGATTGGACTAGGGTTAGGCATAAAAAACATGAAATTTCATCATAATAACATGATTCACTACTAATCTATCATAAACAATCAATATCCACTCAATTGGATCAACATACATCATAACCCACAACAGTGAAGAAACATTAACTTGAATTGGGGAACTCTTTACCAAATTGTGGGAATTCTAGGGGGCTCCATGGATGAATAAGCAATCATACCTTGGGTACAAATCCCTCATAAAGTGTCAGGACCCAAGCCTATGATGTTTGCGTAATCAAGACACAACTTTTGATGCATGTGTCTACGATCGTACAATAGTTTAGTAACCCAACCAAGGGTTGGGATCGTTCCCAAGAGATTAGTTTCAACATTAATAGAAAAATAAAATTTAGTTCTAACTGCTCATAGCTAAAGACATTAACGAGTAAAAACATTGTAAATTAAAGGGGGCATAAGAGTGTCAATTAACAATGGGGGGTTTTGTCATAAGTAAGGTAAAAACAACAAAATAAACAAGGGTTTCTAAGTAATGAGAGGGGATCCTTGGGATGTGACGAGAATACGGGTTAAGCTAGATTATTGGGTACATGCTTTTAATAGAAGATTCATAGAGTAATTATGACTAGTCTAGACTTTAAGGGGGATAAGATCTCTCTCGAGCAACTTACCCCGTTTCAAATGCGTTCCTCTCGGACACCTACTTGCCGCGTGAAGACCAACCTACTCCTTAACCCACTCACTCTCTCGAACTGATTCTGTGGACATGGGACTAGGGTTCACTCTCTCGAGCTGAACCTCATGTCGACCCACTCACACTGGCCATCAATTTAGTGGTCCTAGTGTTACGACCTCTCTCTCTCGCAAGCCGAAAACACATAAATAAACTTGTATTTGCAACTACAAATTCATTAAATTCATCCACAACCACTAAATGAAATTACAATTAAACTACGATTAAACTATCATCAAGCAAGAACCAACAATTATCTTAACCCATATTTGCTAAATCACACCCCAAGAATTGGGGTTTTTAGCCACACATCAGGAGATAGAAATTTATACCTAAATGAACTTGCATTCAAATGGGTATGAAGATTTAAGTCTTGATACAGGCCACGAAGAGTTCAAAAGACCCAAGTCCAAATCCTTGGAGATGAAACCCTCTTCTTCTTCAAGTCTTCAAAACCCTCTCAAACTTAGAGCAAAAATATCAAAAAGTAATATTCTATATGAAAATTATAATAATTGTTCCATACCTAAAACTACACTCTAACTAGTATTTATAGTTTTCATAGATTTGTGCTGCAGCGGATCATTCGATGTCGTTAGTTAGAATCGCCGATCAACTTCGACGATTCACCCTTTGGTGTTGTTCATCACCGTCTTGCACCAACCTTCAACATTGTCGTGCTCTGGGTCATTGGGCGACATGGTACTGCTTTACGGAACTTCTTGGCGATGCGCCGACTGCTCTCTATCTCTACCGGCTTGATCCTTTCCTTCAGGGCTCAGCACGCTGGAACAAAAGGTGAAGTAAGACCCTTCGGCGACTTGCCAAGTGGACTTGGCGATCCTCAGGTCTTCATTTCTTCGCTCTTCTTAGCCTTTTTGTTCCTTTTTGTGACATAGTGTTCACGCTTTCCTTCAAACATGAAATACCTGAAACTTAAGGGTTTTCATCAGATATTGAGATAAAATAAGCATTTGTGGATGAGTCCAATTTGTGGATTCATCAACACCTCAACTTAACCTTTTTCTTGTCCTCAAGCAAACTCAAGTTCAGCCGTTCAAAAGGGTGTCTCAATACTGCTACACAAGACTCAATCATGACTGCACACAACAAGATTCAATTTACTTATGCAAAGATCAAATGTGTACTCAAAGATTCAAATTATGACTCACCAATATCAACGAATCTCATGCTCACAATACTCGCTTCAAATGCAAGTTCAAGCTCAACTATAGTGTTCAAATGCCCTCACGTAAAGAATGATTCTATATTCACACAATTGCTTCACAGTTTAAAGCTTTGGAATCAGATGTAACGCTCACACTCAGAAAGAAGAACATAATGCATAATTTCACCCATAGGTTTGCCCGTATTTTCCAATCAACATTTGTTTCGACCTTCTCAAGATCACAAAGATCTTAACAAGGCTTGTAACGGGGCTGAGTGTAAATGTATGGTCATTTAGGCTCAATGACTTTCATCCTCATGAAATGTGTGCTCATAACACTTCCTTTTCTTTTTCTTTATCATTCTCTTTAGTGCTCATAAGTCATCCTATTATTCTCTTCCCGTGACTTGTTTGGAGACCCCATTTCTTTTGTACTTTATTCCATAACTTTCTTTTTTATTCATTTTTTTATGGAAGGGTTCCATTTTTCTCAAAACCATGGGTAAGAGGAGACTTTTCTTGCACTTCTTGACTTGCCCCTATCTTTTCAACACACCCCTAACTTAGGCTTTTGGCCTAAGTTGGCTATTAAATTAACCATAACTTCATGAGGATTATGGGTGATATATAAAGAAAGGTCATTGCTTTCATCAAGTTTCTTCCAAAGAAAAGGGAAAGGCTCAAAGGGTGTTCAAGAGAGAATCATACGCTCACAAGATAGGTCACAAAAGAGGTATATGTCAAATTGGCTCACACTCATAGAAGTTACCTAAGATCATATCAAGAGATAGTATCACTCAGTTGACTGGACCAACGGGGCAAATTCTAGGATCTATCATTTATAGTTCACAGGTAAGCTCATCACACTAAGCATTGACACTATAAGTCTAACTAGGCTCCACACTTTCTCTAGTGTGTAATGATCATCACAAGAGATCAATTTGATACAAGCCTAGTCATAATGAGATGCAAAGAGTTCACATATTGTTTATGCAACTTCATTTGGCCTCATCGTAGCCGCGCATTCATGTTCATTCGATTGAGAGCACTATTCAAGTCCTCGGTATTGGTCAAAATCGAGACTCAAAATTACCAAGGAACAACGACATTCAACAGCATATAAAGGGTGGTGAAAATGTGCGAAAAGTTCAAAATTTTTTGGAAGGGTCCAAATCATTTTGCAATTTAAAATAAAAGGAGCCCAAGCTCAAACATCCATAGAAAAGCAGTATTAACACAATTTTAAAAGCAGGATGGCCCAAGTATATACACAAAACACGAACAAAAGTAGCTCACAAAAGATGGGCCTTACCCCACCACAAATAAAAGAAATTTGTCCTCAAATGCAAATAACACAGAATCCGAAAGGTAAAATGAAGAAAGTAGAGAGGAAGGTAAAGAGGGGATACTGTCAAAGTAGTCACTCCATCTGGGTATCAGTGCTCGGAGTGACCGCCCGAAGGGAAAACTTCACTAGATCCAGCAGCAGGAGCCTTTGCCAAGGAAGCCTGCACAACAACATCTATCATGATTTCTTCAGTCTCGGCTATGTCATCCTCTACAGCTTCCTCAAACATCTCTTCGTCAGTCTCTGCCTCTGATTCAGGATCGACTGTATGCTCCATTCCATCCACATATCTTGTGGTGGTCTGAGGCATTTCGAGCATATCTGGAATTTCCACAGCTCTGCAATGGCAGCCTTTAAGCCTGTCACCTCCCTTGTGGCTCCTTGGTCGCGCTCACACACTGCTATCCTGGTCGCTAGAGCATCAATAGTAGTGCTCAGTGGTTTCATAGCATCATCGAGGGTAGCCTGAGTTATGCCTGGAATGGAGTTTCTATGTTGGCAGCCCGACAATCAACATATTGGGCAAGTTGTCCTATTCAGATCAAGGATGCCTGAGTGATCGTCTTACAGGAGGCAACAACAGCAGTAGGTCTGGGTGGTAACGCAACAGTAGAGGAACCTGGAGCGTCAACAGACGTGGTAATGGAGTCAGATATACCTGAAGGCCCAGGGGCCAGAGTAGGAAAATATTCCTCTGCAGGTATAGATCCAGTGGCCATAGCTTCATTCTTCTTCTTATTTGCTTGGTCTTTATGATATACGGCTTCGATCTTTTGGATATCTGTGGAGGCGGTGGCAACCAATTCTACATTCTTCTTTGCATCTTTAGGCACCCGAGCTCTTTTGCACAATGTAGTGATTAATACTGAGAAAGGGAGAGATGTCCGGCTCTGCCTTGCACGCATATAGATCTTTGAAGCAATGATCATCTCAAGATTTATTCTAGTTTTCTCTATGATGCATCCAAGACAAGCTGCCTTAGCAAGGCGAAGGATTGATTCATTCTGTGATGGCATAATTGTGCTACTAATGAACCTGAACCAGTATCTTGCAGCTAGGTTCATATCTTTCTTTGCAATCGAAACTCCTTCTGCTAACCATTTTAGAGCATTATCATCTGAGATTAGTGGGGCTAACCACATTTTCATCTCATCTAACTTCTCTGTTCTGATCAAGTGCTGGCAGTGATCCTTAATCTTATTGGACATACCCAAGGTTGTGTTGCTAGCCTCATTGACACAAGCTGTCTTCCTTCCTCTGACAACCACGTAGTCATCTACTTTGAAAGACGATACTAGCCTCTTCCATTGAGGTACCAATGCAATGTATGCATTGTAAAATTCTCTGACCCAGCTTGGTATGTAAGAGTCACAGGGTTTTCTGAAGATTTGAAATTGTGAAATTTTAAGCACTCTATTATCTCAGCATACCTATCAATCACCATCTATGGACAAACATTTTTTCTCAATGATCATTTTTAGCCCCTCAGACTTTAGTCTATTCATTGATTTAGGTTGGGGGCCTTGCACTAGAGGTGCCAGTACTATTGCCTGTTCTATAACTAGAGGAGTCGGAGTGGTGGATCGAGGATTTCTCATTCGAGATAGGTCATTTAGTTGTTTAAATCGTAACTCATTCCTCCGTGCCTCCGTCACTTCATCTTCATCAGAACCCATACTCTCATTGTCATATGTTGTTGGGTCATTGGTGTAAAAACCAGTACTGTCGGAACTTGCATCTGATAGCTCAATGGTTTTTGTCTTGCCCTTGCCTTTTCCACCAGTTGTGGACAGTTTAGTAGCCTTATTCCTGGATGCAGTTGCGTCCTCACTGATTGTGATACCTTTTTCTTTGCCTCGGGGTGGTGTGTTGCTACCTGCTTTGTTAGGTTTAGTCATATTTTCTGGCAGATGGAGATGAGGCATCACAGGACCCGTAAAGTTCTCGAGTAGCTGAATGGATCTGGAATGAGAACCAATCATCTGTTTCATCACTTCGATGTTCTCATTCATCTCTTCCAGCACCCTATCATGCTCACTTACCTTGTTGAAAATGATTGAGAGCATTCCTTCGACATGTTTATGCTCATTGTCCTTGGAATTTCCTTGCTCATGAGGGGGGACATATCTGTCTTTCCTTTTGCATTGGACTTCAATCTCCGCTATCTTTTTGGCTAACTAATCCATTTGAGTCATTAGCGTGGCCAACATGAAGTCCTTCTCTACTTCTTGGTTTGATTCAACCATGAGATCAAGCAGGTGGGCTGCTATTGCATAAGGCTGTTGTGTAATACCACCCAGAATGAGTTGGTCAACCAATGTTTTGGTTCCGGGACCAAGACTTCTATAGAAGCAGTCCAGAAGGACTATATCAGGATTTTCATGAGTGGGGCATCAAATCAGAAGCGATTTAAACTTTGCCAATGCTTCATGAATCCGTTCACCTTCTAATTGTTTGAAGGTTAGAATGTGATCCCCGAACATCATTACTTCTAATGGAGGAAACTCCATTTGCTCACGAGTACTACTTGACACACTCACCTTCTCTGTTTCAAAGCTCAAACAAGCAAAATACAAAATTAAAAATTAAGTAAGTGATCTACAACTAAGAAGAACAAAAATTCTACTAATCTAAAAATTCTCAAATAACACACTCCCCGGAAGTGGCGCCATTTTGATATTTGTGTAATCGAGACACAACTTCCGATGCAAGTGTTTACGATCGTACAATAGTTTAGTAACCCAACCAAGGGTTGGGATAGTAACCAAGAGAGTGGTTTTGAGAATTAATAGAAAAGTTAAACTTAGTTCTACCTAGGTGTAGCTAAAGACATTAACATGTAAAAACATTGTAAATTAAAGGGGGTCACAAGAGTGTGAATTACCAATGGGGTTTTTTGTCACAAGTAAGGTAAAAATAGCAAAATAAACAAGGGTTTCTAAGTAATGAGAGGAGATCCTTGGGATGTGATGGGAATACAGGTTAAGCTAGATTATTGGGTACATGCTTTCGATAGAAGATTCATAGAGTAATTGTGACTAGGCTAAACTTTTAGGGGGATAAGCTCTCTCTCGAGCAACTTACCCCGTTTCAAATATGTTCCTCTCAGACACCCATTTGCCGAGTGAAGACCAGCCTACGCCTTAACCCACTCACCCTTTCGAGCTGAGTGTGTGGACATGGGACTAGGGTTGACTCTCTCGAGCTGAACCTCATGTCGACCCACTCACACTGGCCATCAATTTAGTGGTCTTAGTTTTACGACCTCTCTCTCGAGCAAGCCGAAAACACATAAATAAACTTGTATTTGCAACTACAAATTCATTAAATTCATCCACAACCAATAAACGAAATTACAATTAAACTATGATTAAACTCTCAACAACCAAGACCCAACAATTATCTTAACCCATATTCGCTGAATCACACCCAAGAATTGAGGTTTTTAGCCACAAATCAAGAGATATAAATTTATATGTAAATGAGCTTGCATTCAAATGGGTATGAAGATTTAAGTCTGGATACCGGCCAAGAATGAAGAATCCAAAAGACGCAAGTCCAAATCCTTGGAGATGAAACCCTCTTCTTCATTAAGTCTTCAAAACCCTCTCAAACTTAGAGCAAAAATATCAAAATATACTATTATATATGAAAATTATAATAATTGTTCCACACCTAAAACTACAACTCTAACTAGTATTTGTAGCTTCCACAGATTTGTGCTTCAGCGGATCATTCGGCGTCGTTACACAGAATCATCGATCAAATGCGGCGATTCGCCCTGTGGTGTAGTTCATCGCTATCTTGCACAATCCTTCAACATCGTTGTGCTATAGGTCATTGGGCGACATGGTACTGCTTCGCGAAACTTCTCGGTGATGCGCCAATTGCTCCTTATCTCCGCCGACTTGATCCTTTCCTTCAGGGCTCAGCACACTAGAACAAAAGGCAAAGTAAGACCCCTCGGCGACTCGCCTAGTGGACTCGGCGATCCTCAGGCCTTCATTTCTCTGTTCTTCTCACCCTTTTCATTCCTTTTTGCGACGTAATGTCCATGCTTTCCTTCAAACATCAAATACCTAAAACTTAAGGGTTTTCATCAGATATTGAGATAAAATAAACATTTGAGGACACAATTTCTATTAAAATATAGCCCTAAATGAGTCCAATTTGTGGACTCATCAACATATACCCCGGAAGCAACATGGCATTTAAGACTCCAAAAAGTCTCATAGCATTCATAACATTCAATATAAGGAAAATGGTACGGAATTAAAACTTTTCTTTAAATCCATACAATCAAAACTTCATTTACAAAACGGAAGTGTATTGTCTCACATGGCTATCTAAAACAACATCTTGAAAAGAAAAGTAGGGTCACAGCCCTTTACAATAGAAAGTCTAGAAATAGTCTGTTACAAAGAAAGACAAGAAACATCAAAGTACTTGTCCTTAGATCTATTAGGACATACCAATAGTCTTGGAAGAACTAAATCCAAGCTTCAACTAGAGAGAATCAACTCAAATGCCGAAACCTACAATTGTAGTAAAAATAGAAGAATATGGGTTAGCACAATTAAGTATTAATTATGATAGCCATGAAATAACCATGCTTCAAACATACATTTTATTTGAAAGTCATGCTTTTATGCAAATTTGAGAAAACTTCATGAACATAAGTATAAGAGGCATAATATACAAACATAACTAACATACAAGTCATTTGTTCACATTAGAACATAATCAACCATATAAGACATTTCATTACATTAAGCATTCACCTCAGGAAACCCCAAGTTATACTATGTGCAATGTACGAATAGTGTCCCATACCACCATCCACACTAAGTACCAAATCAAGACCACCAAAAGTGAACTGACCTTTCATCCTTTTCATCTTTACACAATACTCATACATAAGAGACATAAACATTTTCATAAGTCATGACAATGAAGTAACTCATAATACAATACAAGTATAGCATGCATCATTACACTAAGCATATAAGTCAACATTCTTCATTAGCTTCATTTAGAGCACTTTCATTCATTAGTCATTAAGACATTAGAGAACTCACTATAGCCCTCTCGAAGACTACTTGTGCAATGCATGAATGTCATCCCATACTACCACCCATACTTTATAGAACTTCTCAATAAACCATAGTGCACATCTCACATGATGGGAATAAGCATTTAACCGACATAGACCATGTGAGCTTGACATGGAATCTGGTGTCTTGCCCCACACAGTAAAGAGGTGGTCTTACTTGCCTAACGTTGGACCGGTATATGTTAGCTTAGGTGGATCAACTAGCTAGACCTATGTGGGAACATAGTTAATGGATAAGAAAGACGTTCATTGAAACCCCGCCTAATCATGGGGAGAGTTTCCATCTTACCAAATTCTCTCAGTGCTTAGCCTACATTCCCATAGAATACTTCATTAATTTAACATTATTACACATGAGAGGGTGCCATTGGCCTACTGACCCAAAGAACATTGGTTGACACATGAAATGGTGCTATAAGCCTACTGATTCAAGGTACATTAGTTAAGAAAGCTCATTAACTTCTCTTGAAAGGGTGCCATTGGTCTACTGGTTCAAGATTCATCATTAAGATTCCTAGAAGGGTGCCATAAGCCTATCGATCCCAATGTTCATTACATCATTTATAGAAGGGTGCCATAAGCCTACTGATCCCAAGGTTCATTATTCACATACATGGAAGGGTTCCATTAGCCTACCCATCCAAAATACAACATTCTCATTACTATCATTTATACAAGAAAAGGATGTATAAGCCTAGCAATTCAAGATATATATCATATAGAAGAAACACTTCACATTCTATCATCATCATTCATGAATGTTAATTGAGAATATTCTTTCAACAACAACACAATTACATTCTAATCATAATAATCATATTATCATTGAATTTACATGCATATACTTCTTATCATAATCATACATTAACCTTTATACTTTAACTTTCAAGGCCATGGATCACATTCACCCACACACCTCAAAATACTACAATTAGGCATGAGTAATAACATAATTTCAATAGTCTAAATCAATACAAACATAGATAATTCAACATACATTCATGATCAATCAATTCTCAATCACAATTCACTACTTAGGAGTTTAGGGTATACATGGGTTCATAGAGGAAAACCATATTAATTCACCATTAAAGAATCAATTGAACCATGATTCATCACTTAAATGACTTTTGAAAACGTTTGGAATTGAACCCATGCATAGATTGAAAACCCTAGGGTTTTGGGGGATTTTGGAGACTTGAAATCATATTTGAAATTAGCTCCTTGAAAGAAAATAAGTCAAGGATGAAGACAACCATACCTTTTAGGGAAGAAATCCACAAAAATTGAAGAATAAAGCTGCTCCTTGACCCCTAGACTTGATCTTGAACTTGCTCTTCAATGGAGTTTCTACAGAGAGAACTTTTGGAGAGGTAGTTCCTAACTTTGAAGTGTTTTGAAATAATGAAGTCTAAAAAGGAGTTTAATAACTTTAAAACCCTTAAAATACTTTAATAACTCAATAATTACCGTCCATTAACTCAACTAACTTAAAAAGCAATTTACCATAACACCCCTCAACTTGGCCGAAAATGGACAGCAAGCAAGTGTCACCTATGACTCCTTACCTACGGACCATAGGTGGGATGACTCCCCATCCTGATGGTCCGTGGTTTGGGTCTGAGGGTCACCCTCTGGGGTCTTGACCTACGGAGGCCATCCACAAGGCGTGGATGGACCTACGGGGCGTAGATCCCCATCCGTAGGTCATCCCAATTTGACTGCTTTTTGGTTTTCTTGGGGTCTTGGGGTTAGGCTTTTGGGTCCTCCTCAAGGACCCCTTGGGTGGTCCTTGGGTAGTCATACCTTGACGTTTAACCCATAAACCCCTCAAACTAAGCTTGGGAAGACATTCTACCACATGAAACCCCATAACAAACTCAAACACACACTCGTTAGGCTCTAGTTTGACTTACTAGTTTTCCAGGTCGTTACATTAGCCCCCCCCCTTAGGAACATTCATCCTCGAATGACACTTTAGACACTTTAAGGTATATCGAATCAAGACTAGCAGCCCATCATGCATGGAACTTCATAAAAAATGCACAAAACTAGGAGGAAACATCAACTCCACATCAATAAGCTCAATGCAACACAAGAAAGTAGGAACTACATCTACAAACTCATTATGCATGAAAACTTCAACATTTCTCATTTCATTGGAGAAATTACCTTCTCCAACTCAAATCATGTTCATCATAACATCTTTAAGCTCATTATACAATTAATCTGAAAAGCACATTTAGACATGTTCAACAATTCAACCTCATGAAACATATAGACAAGTCATACTAAATGCACTCATTTTCTCATTTAAACATGAATTCATCAAGTACATGCATAACATAAGGAGACCATGGAAACACATAATCACACATGACTCCAAAACATGAAACAAGCTGCAAGGAACTCTTGGTCTCAAGTTTGAATAAGAATATAAGGCTTAGATAAGGATATCGGAACCCTCAACAACCTTACTATTCAACATACCATCTCCCCCTTAGGAGTAAACCCAAACTAAGGCTAACATGAAAATAACATAGGAACCTCAATACAACATTCACAACTATAAGGAACCATCACTTACCGGTGCCTGCATCCGGATGAGCTCCTTTGTCCTTGTTAGCTTGAAGTAAATAGAAACGATTCTTCCTTGGAGCATTGGGATCCGGAATACTAGGAGAGGCTTGCTTGGCCTCTCTTCCTTTGACCGCAAGAGTAGGGCAATCTTTCACTTGGTAATCATTCTTCCCACAACAATAGCACCAATTAGTACTGGCTAGGCATTTCCCATAGTGCCTCTTCCCACAAGTGGTGCAAATACGTTTAGAAAATGGAGGTCCACCACCTTTCTCTTCATTAACCTTAGGAGTGCTTGAAGAATCTTGGTTTGGAGCTCTCTTCTTGAACCTAGGTTGACCTTGCTCATCAGACCTAGACCTTTTCATCTCCCTATTCTTCCTCTTAAGTTTGGACTCCTCAATAGATTGAGCATACACCATAAGCCTAGAAATGTACATATCATCATGGAGAATTTCCGTACGACACTCTTCCTCAACTAGGTCGGACACACCCATCACAAAGCGACTTATCTCATCCCTTGGGTTAGACACCAAGGATGGAGCATACTTAGACAATTGGGTAAATTTCAATAAGTACTCCTCCACACTTATTCTACCTTTCTTAAGGTTGATAAATTCCTCCACCTTAACCTCCCTCTTTTCACGGGGAAAGTACCTACCAAGGAATGCTTTCTTAAACTCCTCCCATTCTATGGGACCTGCTCCTAATGGCCTATTGCTTTTACATTGAGTAAACCAAACTTGGGCAACATCCTTCAATTGATAGGCAACAAGTTCCGCTTTTTCTATAGAAGTCACCCCCATAGAATTAACTACCTTATACACCTCATCCAAAAACTCTTCGGGATCCTCTCTCACCTTAGAACCTAGGAACACCGGAGGATTCATCCTCACAAAGTCTCTTAACCTAGAAGCCATAGTGCTCACAATAGGGTTCACATGAGTCTCAACACCCCTAGTAGCTTGGGCCGTCATGGCTTATGCATCAGTAGTTATGGCTTGAGCCATCATCAAAAGAGCTGACCTAACTTCTTCATTGGACATGGTCGGAGGATCAACCGGAACTTGATTTCCTTGAGGAACTTGGTCACCTTGAGGACTTTGGGGAGGAACTCCCTCATTCACAATCTCCTCTTCCATCCTTCTTGCGTTTTCCCTTGTATTCATATCCTATAAACACAAGAGAAGGGTTAGGAAATGGACTCTTATAGAGCTAAACTCTAAGGCACAACTTCAAGAATAATGAAAGAAGTGTAGCTTCCTAACGTCCTATAGCCTCTCATTCATAAATGTGTCGCGACTCACACCCATGAACAAGACTCCACTAGAAGTGACTTGTGAGACATCAATCCTAAAACCCATTCCCAATATTGATACCATGTTTGTCACGACCCGAACCTACACCCCGGAAGCGACATGGCATATAAGACTCCGGAAAGTCTCATACAAGCCTCATAACATTCATAACATTCGATATAAGGAAAATGGTACGAAATTAAAACTTTTCTTTCAATCCATACAATCAAAAATTCATTTAAAATAGCAGAAGTCTATTGTCTCACATGGCCATCTAAAACAACATCTTGAAAACAAAAGTAGGGTCACGGCCCTTTACAATAGAAAGTCTAGAAATAGTCTATTACAAAGAAAGACATGAAACATCAAAGTACTTGTCCTTGGATCCATGAGGACATACCAATAGTCTTGGATGAACTCAATCCAAGCTTCAACCAGAGAAAATCAACTCAAATGCCGGAACCTACAGTTATAGTAAAAATAGAAGAATATAGGTTAGCACAATTAAGTACTAAGTATGATAGCCCTGAAAAAACCATGCTTAAAATATACATTTTATTTGAAAGTCATGCTTTTATGCCAATTTGAGAAAACTTCATGAACATAACAATAAGAGGCAAATTATACAAACATAACCAACATAAAAGTCATACCAGCATCCATACTAAGAACCACATCGAAGCCACCAAAACTGAACTTACCATTCATCCTTTCCATCTTTACACAATACTCATACATAAGAGACATAAACATTTCATAAGTCATGACAAGGAAGTAACTCATAATACAATCCAAGTATAGCATGCATCATTACATTAAGCACATAAGTCAACATTTTTCATTAGCTTCATTTAGAGCACTTTCATTCATTAGTCATTAAGACATTAGAGAACTCACTATAGCCCTCTCGAAGACTACTCGTGCAATGCATGGATGTCATCCGATACTACCACCTATATTTTATAGAACTTCTCAAGAAACCATAGTGCACATCTCACATGATGGAAATAAGCATATAACCGACATAGACCATGTGAGCTTGACATGGAATCCGATATTTTGCCCCACACCATCAAGAGGTGGTCTTACTTGCCTAAGGTAGGACTGGTACATGTTAACTTAGGTTGATCCACTAGCTAGACCTATGTGGGCATAGTGTTAAGGGATAAGAAATATGTTCATTGAAATCCGAACTAAACATGTGGAGAGTTTCCATCTTACCAAATCCTCTCGGTGCTTAGACTACATTCTCGTAGAGTACTTCATTACTTTAACATTATTACACATGAGACGGTGACATTGGCCTACCGACCCAAAGAACATTGGCTGACACATGAGATGGTGCTATAAGCCTACCGATTCAAGGTACATTAGTTAAGAAAGCTCATTAACTCCTCTTGAAAGGGTGCCATTGGTCTACTGGTTCAAGGTTCATCATTAACATTCCTGGAAGGGTGCCATAAGTCTATCAATCCCCATGTTCATTTACATCATTTATAGAAGGGTGCCATAAGCTTACTGATCCCATGGTTCATTATTCACATACATGGAAGGGTTCCATTAGCCTACCAATCCAAGATACAACATTCTCATTACTATCATTTATATAAGAAAAGGATGTATAAGCCTACCAATTCAAGATATACATCATATAGAAGAAACCCTTCACATTCTATCATCATCATTTGTGAGTGTTAATTGAGAATATTCTTTCAACAACAACACAATTACATTCTAATCATGATCATCATATTATCATTGAATTTACATGCATATAATTCACATCATAATCATACATTAACCTTCATACTTTACCTTTCAAGGCCATGGATCACATTCACCCACACACCTCAAAATAGTACAATTAGGCATGATTAATAACATGATTTCAATAGTCTAAATCAATATAAACATAGACAATTCAACATAGATTCATGATCAATCAATTCCCAATCACAATTCACAACTTAGGATTTTAGGGTAAACATGGGTTCATTGAGGAAAACCATATTAATTCACCATTAAAGAATAAATTAAACCATGATTCATCACTTAAATGACTTTTGAAAAGGTTTGGAATTGAACCCATTCATAGATTGAAAACCCTAGGTTTTTGGGGGATTTTGGAGACTTGAAATCATCTTTGAAATTGGCTCCTTGAAAGAAACTAAGTCAAGGATGAAGACTACCATACCTTGTAGGGAATAACCCCATGAAAAATGAAGAATAAATCTGCTCCTTGAACCCTAGACTTGACCTTGAACTTGCTCTTCAATGGAGTTTCTAGAGAGAGAACTTTTGGAGAGGTAGTTTCTAACTTTGGAGTGTTTTGAAATAATGAAGTCTAAAAAGTAGTTTAATAGTTTTAAAAGCCTTAAAATAATTTAATAACTAAATAATAACCGTCCATTAACTAAACTAACTTAAAAAGAAATTTATCATAACACCCCTCAACTTGGCCGAAAATGGACAACAAACAGGTCTGACCTACAACCCCTTACCTACAGACAATAAGTGGGGTGACGCCCCATCCTGTTGGTCCATGGTTTGAGTCACCATTTGGGTACTTGACCTATGGAGGCCATCCACGGGGCGTGGATGGACCGACGGGGCGTAGGTCCCCATCCGTAGGTCATCCCAATTTGACAACTTTTTTGTTTTCTTGGGGTGTTGTGGGTTAGGCTTTAGGGTCCTCCTCAAGGACCCCTTGGGTGGTACTTGGGGAGTCGTGCCTTGACGTTTAACCCCTAAACCCCTCAACATAAGCAAGGGAAAACATTCTACCACATGAAACCCCATAACAAACTCAAACACACTCGTTGGGCTCTAGTTTAACTTACTAGTTTTCCGGGTCATTACACAAAGCTTGGAAGATTGGAGTAATTTGATCTTGATTGACCCTTCTTATTCTTATTATTATTATTATTATTATTATTATTATTATTATTATTATTATTCTTTTTCTTCTTCTTCTTATTCTTCTTCTTCTTCTTCTTCTCCTTCTCCTTCTCCTTCTCCTTCTCCTTCTCCTTCTCCTCTTCTTCCTCTTCTTTCTCCTCTTCTTCCTCCTCTTCTTCCTCCTCCTCTTCTTCTTCTACGTCTTCTCATTCTTCTTCTCCTTCTCGATATCCTTCTCCTTATCCTTCTCCTTCTCCTTATTCTTCTTCCTCTTCTTCTTCTTCTTCTTCCTCTTCTTCCTCCTCGTCCTCTCCTTCGTCCTTTTCTTCTTCGGCTTCCTCTTATTCTTCCTCCTTTTCTTCTTCTTCTTCTTATTATTATTATTATTATTATTATTCTTCTTCTTGTTCTACCTCCTCTTCCTCCTCTTTTTCCTCTTCCTCCTCCTCTTCTTTCTCCTCTTCTTCATATTCTCCTTCCTCTTCTCCTTCCACTTCTCCTTCTTTATCCTTCTCCTTCTCCGTCTTCTTCTTATTCTTCTTCTTCTACCTCCTCTTCCTCCTCCTCTTCTTCATCTTCTCTTTCCTCTTCTCCTTCTCTTTCTCCTTCCCCTTCTCCTTCATTCTCCTTCTTTCTCCTTCTCCTTCTCCTTCTCCTTCTCCGTCTTCTTCTTCTTCTTCTTCTTGTTCTTCTTCGTCTTCTTATCCTTCTTCTACTTATCCATCTCGTTCATCTTCATCTTCTTCTTCCTCTTCCTCTTCTTCTTCTTCCTCTTCCTCTTCTTCTTCTTCCTCTTCCTCTTCTTCTTCTTCTTTTTCTTCTTCTTCTTCTTATTCTTCTTCTTTTTATTCTTCTTATTCTTCTTCTTCTTCTTCTTCTTATCCTTCTCCTTCTCCATCTCCTTATCCTTCTCCTTCTCCTCATCCTCCTTCTTCTTCTTCTTCCTCTTTCTTTTCCTCTTCTCCTTCTATTCCTCCTCCTCCTCATCCTCCTTCTTCTTCTCCCTCTTCCTTTTCCTCTTCTCCTTCTCCTTCTCCTTCTCCTCTTATTCCTCTTCTTGTTCCTCTTCTTCTTCGTCTTCCTCTTCTTATTTTTCCTCCTCTTCTTCTTTTTCTTCTTCTTCTCCTTGTCCTTCTTCCTCTTCTTCTTCATCCTCTTCTTTGTCTTACCCTTCTTCTTCTTCTTCTTCTCCTTCTCCTTCTACTACTTCCTCTTCCTCTTCTTCCTCTTCTTCGTCTCCTTCTCCTTCTCCTTCTCCTTCTCCTTCTCCTTCTCCTTCTCCTTCTCCTTCTCCTTATCCTTCCTCATCTTCCTCTTCCTCTTCCTCTTCCTCCTCTTCTTCTTCTTATTCTTCTTCTTGTTCTTCTTATTCTTCTTCTTGTTCTTCTTCTTCTTCTTCTTCTCCTCCTTCTTCTTCTTACATTTCTTCTTCTTCTTTTTCTTCTCCTTCTCCTTCTCATTCTCCTTCTCCTTATCCTTCTTCCTCTTCTTATCCTTCTTCTTCGTCTTCCTCTTTTTCTTCTTCTTCTTCGTCTTCCTCTCCTTCATCTTCTCCTTCTCCGTCTCCTTCTCCATATCCTTCTTCCTCTTCTTCCTCTTCCTCTTCCTCTTCCTCTTCCTCTTCTCCTTCTCCTTCTCCTTCTCCTTCTCGTTCTCGTTCTCCTTATCCTTCTTCCTCTTCTTATTCTTCTTCCTCTTCTTCCTCTTCCTCTTCGTCTTCCTCTTCTTTTTCCTTTTCTTCGTCTTCTTCGTCTTCTTCTCCTTCTTCTTATCCTTCTCCTTCTCCTTTTCCTTATCCTTCTCCTTATCCTTCTTCCTGTTCTTCTTCGTCTTCCTCTTCTTCTTCTCCTTCTCCTTCTCCTTCTGTTTCTCCTTCTCCTTCTCCTTTTCCTTCTTCTTCTTGTTATTTTTATTATTATTGTTATTGTTATTATTATTACTACTATTATTATTATTATTCTTTCTAGAGAGAAAATATTAGATAGGGAATTGGGTTCTTTTTGGCGATTTAGAAATAATGACTTCGATGACTTAATTTAGGGGTCTAAAGTATTTATATAGGTGTTCTAATATAGGCTAAAAAAACATCACTTAATATTAATTAAAACCGAAAAACCCCAAAGTACCCCTAAACTTAACCGCCAAAAATCAGTTTCCAGGCCTGAACCACAGACCCATGACCTACGGACTGGCCCGTCCTGGTTGGGCGTAATTCATTGTCAAAGAGTCTGGATTTTTGGGCTTGAACTACGGCCCCTCACCCACGATCGTGGACTGACCAATAGGGCGTAGGTCCCTTCGTTGGTCACTGCCCAGGTAGCCTTCTAGGGGTCCTTCTTAAGGACCCATGGTTGGTCCTTAGGGGGTCGTACCTAGATATTCTAGCACAAAAACCTTTATTTTTAAGTACGAAGAGTTACATTTCCGACTCTAACCCTGATGTTAAGCTCTAGTTTAGCTTACTAGTTTCCGGGGTGTTACAACTATGAACCTAGCCACAGGAATGGAAGTCAATATCATTGGATCCTACATTTGATAAGAATGTAGGAAAGAGTATGCATTAGTACAAAATGTACTAGATATGATGTCTAGCATAAATTATCAACATAATCATAATCTAGACATTAGTCAACATAAGACATATACCATAATCATAAGAGACAATAACATAAGTCATAAGCATAATCAATACATCTAAATCAACATGATAGAAGAGAAACACTTCATAAGTAACCTCCACGCATGCTTGTGCAATGCATGGATAAGACCCCATAAATCTCACCCATGCTAAGCAAACCACTTTAAGCCGTAATTCATATTGATCATCTTTTGATCTCATCCTTAGCTTATTTCTCATAGACAAGGGAACATTCACCTTTAGTCAAACATATCAAGGAAGGCAACTCAAGCCACTATCCAATACTCATAATCATACAAGTAATTTCATATTAAAACATACTTACAATACTTCCTTGAAGTAATCTTGTGTCAACATAAACATGCTACTTTAATTAGGGACTTGTCCGTCATATTCATACTAATCATGGAAGAGTATCTCTCTACTAGTCCATAACATAACATCACTCATGAATGGTTACAGTTTACCAATTCAAGGCTATCAAGGAAAATCACCTTACTATGCTTGACCAAGCTATCATAAAAAGTACCTTACTATGCAAGTCCAAGCTACTCAAGGAAAGGTACTATTGCTCAATCCAAGCTATAATGAAGTGGTGTGGCCTCACCAAGTCAAGTTATCATGCAAGCATCCTTTCATGATAGTTCAATCTAAATTGGAAGGGTACGATTTCTCAATCCAAGGCTATCTATGAGTTATACTATCTCAAGATACCATGCATGGTCTTATCTTACCAAGTCAAGCTATTCATGAAGGGGATATCATCTCACTACTTCAAGCTAACATAGTTCTTACATGAAGCATTTGAACACTGGCGGGGTACTTCTTGAAGTATGCCTTAGTTCATCATGAAGGCTTATTAGATCATGCGTGAGCACTCATCATCATCCATGATCACTTTTACTTTTAGATTCTTTTTAGGTGAGCAAACCTTTCAACCTAGAATCTTCATTATTTCAACAAACCTTTCACATCATGTTCATTATATTTTTATGAGAATGTCCTTTCAATCAACACCACAACAATATTATAGTCATTAACACTTCACTCTCAGAGTGTTCTTAAAGCATTACTTAGATTTTATAAGAACATGCATAATCTCATACATTCATAATATAGGTCATGTGGGTAAACCTTCCACAACAATTCTATCTATTATCAACATTCATCACATAGCTTTCCTGTCAAAGCCTTACTAGTCTTAAATCATCATGTTAGCCTTACTGTCATGCCCCACTAATCATAATTTATCATATAATCTTTATTCTAAAATCCCTACTAATAATCATTCATTATTCATACCTTAGTCTCAAGGCAATCTTAATCTCAAGCCTTACCATTCATAGTTCATCATAGATACTTGATCTTAGTCAATTCATGTCGATAAGCTTAACTCTTAAGCAATTAATATCTATATGCTTCTTTCTCAAGCAATTTTTAATGTAACTCATCAATCCTAGAAGATCACATCTAAGCTTTCAATTTCCCATTCATGGCATAAAATCCAACTATATCAAATTCAATTTAGAATAATAGGTTAATCATGGATACATGTATAATCATACTAAAATCATGAAAATCCATCATAAACAACCATAAACAATCATAATCCACTCTATTGGATCATAACCCATAACATTAGAAGAAACCCTAGTTTTACTTGGGGAATTCTTCTTCTAAGTTTGGGAAAACATGAGGCTCCATGGATGAAAGGAATCCATGGATGAATAAGTAATCATACCTTTATTACAAATCCCACAAAACTTGGATGATTGGAGACTAGGCTTGACCTAGCTTGATTCCTCTTCTTCTTCTTCAACCTTCTAGAGAGATAACATTTAGGAGGGGAGCTTAGGATTTCTTTTGGGGTCTTGAAATAATTAGTTGGAAGACTTAGTTTAGGGGTCTAAATTCCTTATATAGGTTCTCTAGATTAGGGTAAAATGACACTACTTAATCCTAATTAAAATCGGAAAGCCGCAAAGTACCCCTAAACTTAACCACCAAAACTGCCCCATTTTGGCCCCCCACGAGACCATGCTGGCAGACTCTGGATGGACCTACAGTGTGTCCTGGTCAAGCGTGGTTTGGGTTCTAGGAGTTGGAAACAAGGGCTTGAACCACGACCCCTATCCACGAGGCATGGACCCACCTATGGGGCGTGGGTCCTGTCGTAGGTCACTACCTTGGGCAGTTTTCTTGGGGCCTTTTCATGGGACCTTGGTGGATCCTTGAAGGGTGGAACCTTGATGTTCTTACATGCTAAAACCTCTATTTAAGTTCTGGGTGTTACAATATCTCCTCCTTGGGATCATTCGTCCTCAAATGACTTCTCGATACTTCTTAAAGGAGAAGACTTAAGACTAGCAACCCATCTAAATGCACACAACCAAAGAGGAATCATCAACTCTAAGTTAAACATGCTCAATGCATCACACGGAAGGTAGGAACTACATCTAACAACCCGAAACTCATGACATACTAACATTTCTTATGTTTAAGGAGGAACTTACCATCTCTAAGCTAAAAGCAAGTTCAACACAATCTCATGGAGCCTATATGAAATCTATGCTCATAAAATACATCCAAAGAGGAATCTCTCACTCCAAGCAAAGACATGTTCATCAATTCAACTTATGGAGTCTATAGGCAACTCATACTAAATGCACTACAACATGAGGAAAATCAAATCATGCAAACTCATTTTCTTTCTAAACATAAGCTTTACCTGAACATGCACAACATAAGGAAATCATGGAAACATCTAAAACACACATGACTTCATACAAAGAGAAAATCAAGAGTAACTCATCACTCCCCACCCTTCTAAGGGATCTATGAATGTCGGATCTCCAACACACTTCTTTAATCTAGAGAAATGGAAATCGGATGCACCGATGCCAACTCATTAGGCAACCAAGCTCATAAGCACCCTTACCCACACATCTGAAGATCTCACATGGGACTACAAAATGGGGACTAAACTTCCCAAACTCATTACACCTTTCTAAGGTGAGAATTTCAAGTAAACCCTAATCATGAACATTAGAACACTCAATGACCTTGCTATCTAAGCACATCATCTCCCCCTTGGGAGTAAGTCTATACAGACTTTCTAAGCACCATTTCTTTCAATTCTAAGGTCGGAGCAAGTCATCACTAAGCTTTCACATCCATCACACAAAATTATTCTACATCATGGTGAATTACACTACTACCCTTTAGAGGAGTCTATTCACTTACCACATCTAGGAGTTACTTAAACACCTTACTCATTAAATCATTCAACATACCCCAAAACACATAATGACCAAGTCGGGTCTACCATCAATAAAACAATAACAATAATGCAGACCATTCATACTAAAGACAACATCAAAGTCTAACATACCAAGTCATAAAAACAAGCAATAACAGAATCTAGTAAAGCATAATATACATACCAGTAGCCACATTCGGAGGACACTCTTGTTCACCTCTAGCTTGGAGAGCATAAAACCTATTCTTTTTTGGAGCATTCCCATCCGAACCACTAGGAGCAACTTGCTTACCCTCTCTTCCATTATCCTTCACCTTTGTGCAATTTCTCATCTTGTGGCCACTTTCACCACAAATAAAGCAACCCTCACTACTGGCCAAACACCTACCCTCATGTCTTTTCCCACATCAAGCACAAGTAGGCCATAGGGACTCACTACTAATTCCTTGAGGTCTAAGGTTAGACACCCTATCTTCATTATACTTAGAAGCATATGAGGAGTCTTTCCCGATAAACCTTTGTCGATACTTAGGGCGACCATGTCCATCAACCCTATGAGAGAAGTCACTATCATCATTTCTAGACCTCTTTTTCTCCCTAGCTCTCCCTTTTGGTTTCTTCTCTTCAATTTGTAGAGCATGAGTAATAAGGCGAGCAATATCTATGTCACCAATGAGCATAGCGGTATGACATTCTTTTACTACTAAATTGGACACTTCCGACACAAACTTACTCATCCTTGACCTAGAGCCAACCACCAAAGATGGAGCATACTTAGACAATTGGGTGAGCCTTAATGCATATTCCTTAACACTCATATTACCTTGCCTAAGGTTAATGAACTCTAGCACTAAAGCCTCTCTCATCTCTTGATGGAAGAACCTATCTAGAAAAGCATTTATGAACCTTTCCCACTCTATGGGACCCATTCCTACCGATCTAGCCTCTTTCCATTGATTAAACCAAACTTAAGCAACTCCATTGAGTTGGTAAGTGGCCAATTCCGCCTTCTCTGTTGAAGTAACTCCCATAATATCTACCACCTTATAAATATCATCTATAAACTCTTGAGTATCTTCCTCCATCTTTGACCCAGAGGGTTCATCCTTATAAAATCCCTCACTTTTGAAGCCGCCGTACCCACATTTGGGTTCACAGGAGCTACTACCTCTCTATTGGCTTGGGCCGTCACGGCTTGAGAAATCACTTGAAAGTCATCCTAAGCTCTGCACAAGTCACATTCCCACCTAAAGGATCAATCGCAGCTTGTGGAGCAACACTTGATCCGCATAGTCTTCCTCATTCCTTCTAGCGTTAGTCCTTGTAGTAGCCATATCCTTAAAATCATCGGGTACATATTAGGAAAGAGACCTTATAGAGTTAAAATCTATGGCACGACTTAGAGAATGAAGGAGTGGAGTTTCCTAAACATCCAATAGCCTCTCATTCATAAATGTGGCGCGCTTAACACTTATGAACAAGACCCTACTAGACGTGGTTTGAGATATCCTAGAACCATTCTAAACCTTGTGCTTTGATTACCAAGTTTCTCATGACCCAGGAGTACCCCCTGGATGTAACAAGGCATATAAGGCCTCGAGAGGCCTCATACAAGCCACTTAGCATATCATAACATACAGAAATAGAAAATGGTGCGGAAATTTCAAACATTTTCCAATACGATAAAAGTCTCATAAAATGAAGCTGAAGTATTTAACATTGTCTCAAAAATCTAATACTTGAATAGTCTTGGGACACAACCCATAAAAAAGTTCTAAACATAAAAGAAACACATAAAAGGAAAGGTGATCAAATCCTCAATGCTATGAGGACTCACCAAATCTTCACTCCTTGTTCTACTATGAACCTAACCACGGGGATGGAAGTCAATATCACCGGACCCTACATTTGATAAGAATGTAAGCAAGAGTATGCGTTAGTACAAAATGTACTAAATATGATGGCTAGCATAAATCATTAACATAAGCATAATATAGGCATTAGTCAACATAAAACATATACCATAATCATAAGAGACAATAACATAAGTCTTAACCATAATCAATGCATCTAGATCAACATAGTATAAGAGAAACACTTCATAAGTAACCTCCAAGCATGCTTGTGCAATGCATGGATAAGACCCCATAAATCTCACCCATGATAAGTAAACCACTTTAGGCCCTCATTCATATTCATCATCTTTAGATCTCATCCTTAGCTTATTTCTCATAGACAAGGGAACATTCACCTTTAGTCAAACATATCAAGGAAGGCAACTCAACCAACTATCCAAGCTAATCATCATCATACAAGTAATCTCATATTAAAACATACTTACAATACTTCCTTGAAGTAATAATGTTTCATCATAAACATGCTACTTTGATTAGGGACTTGTCCCTCATATTCATACTAATCATGGAAGAGTATCTCTCTACTAGTCCATAACATAACATCACTCATGAATGGTTACGATTTATCAATTCAAGGCAATCATGGAAAAGCACCTTAGTATGCTAGATCAAGATATCATGGAAAGCACCTTACCATGTAAGTCCAAGCTACTCAAGGAAGGGTAATATTGCTAAATCCAAGCTAACATGAAGTGGTGTGGCCTCACCAAGTCAAGCTATTATGCAAGCATCCTCTCATGCTAGTTCAAGCTACATTGGAAGGGTATGATTTCCCAATCCCAAGCTATCCATGAGTTCTACTTTCTCAAGCTACCATGCATGGTCTTGTCTTACCAAGTCAAGCTATTCATGAGGGGGATATCATCTCACTATTTCTAGCTAACATAGTTCTTACATAAAGCCTTTGAACAATGATGGTGTACTTCTTGAAGTATGCCTTAGTTCATCACGAAGGCTTATTAGATCATGCATGATCACTCATCACCATCCACGATCACTTTTAGTTTTAGATTCATTTTAGGTGAGCAAACCTTTCAACCTAGAATCTTCATTATGTTCATTATGTTTTCATGAGAATGTCCTTTCGATCAACCCAACAACAATATTATAGTAATTAACACTTCACTCTTAAATTGTTCTTAAAACATTACTTAGATTCTATAAGAACATGCTTAATATCATACATTCATAATATAGGTATGTGGGTCAACCTTCCACAACAATTCTATCTATTATCAACATTCACCACATAGCTTCCCTCTAAAAGCCTTAACTAGTCTGAACTCATCATGTTATCCTTACTCTCAATCCCCACTAATCATAATTCAATGCATAAGATTTATTCTAAAAGCCCTAATAATAATCATTCATCATTCATACCATAGTCTCAAGGTAATCCTAATCTGAAGCCTTACAATTCATAGTTCATCATACATACTTGATCTTAGTTAATTCATTCTATAAGATTTACTCTTAATCAATCGATATATATATGCTTCTATATAAAGCAATCTATAATGTAATTCATCAATTCTAGAAGATCAGATCTAAGCCCTCAATTTCCCTTTTCATAACATAAAACCCAACTATATCAAATTGACTTTAAAATCATAGGTTAATCATGGATACATGTATAATCATACTAAAATCATGCAACTCAATCATAAAAACCATAAGCAATCATAATCCACTCTATTGGATCCTAACCCATAACATTAGAAGAAACCCTAGTTTGACTAGGGGAATTTTTCTTCTAAATTGGGAAAACATGGGGCTCCATGGATGAAAGGAATCCATGAATGAATAAGCCATCATACCTTGATTACAAAGCCCACAAAGATTGTATGATTGGAGACTTGGCTTGACCTAGCATGATTCCTCTTCTTCTTCTTCTTCAACCTTCAAGAGAGAAAATATTTGGAGAGGAGCTTAGGATTTCTTTTAGGGTCTTGAAATAATGACTTGGAATACTTAGTTTAGTGGTCTAAAATCCTTATATAGGTGGTCTAGATTAGGATAAAATGACACGACTTAATCCTAATTAAAATCGGAAAGCCCCAAAGTATCCCTAAACTTAACCACCAAAACTGCCCCATTTTGCCCACCCACGGACCACGCTGACGGACCGTGGATGGAACTATGGTCCATTCTGGTCAAGCGTGGCTAGGGTTCTGGGATTTTGAAACAAGGGCTTGTACCACAAGCCCTATCCATGAGGTGTGGATCCATCCACGGGGTGTGGGTCTTGCTGTCGGTCACTGCCTTGGACAGTTTTCTTGGGGCCTCTTCATAGGTCCTTGGTAGGTCCTTGAGGGGTGGAACCTTGATTTTATAACATGCTAAACCCTCTATTTAAGTTCAGGGTGTTACATTAATGATTGGGTCTATTTGAATGTTTCACCTATGAAATGTGTTATGAGATTTGGGAATAAAGGGATGCTTGGTCCCCAATACATTGGTCCTTACAGGATATCCAAAAGAGTTGGCAACACAGCTTATAAGTTGGAGCTAGCATCATAGTTTGCAGCAGTCCATCCGGTATTCCACATCTCTATGCTAAAGAAGTGTTTGGGGGATCCTTCACTTATTTTACCTACCGAGAATATTGGTATCCAGGACAACCTATATTATGAGGAGATGCCCATTTAGATTCTTGATCATTTGGTTCGCAAGTTGAGAACCAAAGAAGTGGCATCAATCAAGGTCTTATGGAGGAATCACTTTGTTGAGAAACCTATTTGGGAGGCTGAGGAGGACATGAAAAGAGATACCATCACCTCTTTCCTTATGTGTCAATTCTAGACCAAGGTACTAACTCTTTGTAAAGTACTTTCTAAGTTGAGATGTTGAGTTTGTGTTAATTGCATGGTGTGTGCTTGAATTGGGTTGTTAGACACTTCCCACCCTTTTTGTGCTTAATCTGATCTCATTTGAGGACGAATGTTTCCAAGGGGGAGATATTGTAACAACACAGGTTTCAAAAAGATCTAATGAGAAATTCGTACAAGTCACCATTAGTTTTTAGTTTTTGGTCAACTTCAAACCACCATATCTTTTAGCACATAAAACGTTAGTTGGCCCATGACTTACCAAAGTGAAGGTCTTTGATTCATATTTCCAACACCTCCAAGTTTGCTTAGTTTCGACCTCAGAGTAAAAAGTTATGTATGTTTGAGTGAAACTTCTCTATTAAAGGCATCTCATTTGTTTTTTGAAAGGTATTTTGGTCTTTTCCTTTTCCTACTAGGCCTAGCACGTTTTTATTCACCAAAATAATGGTCTAATAAGTTTTAGATCACTTTTTCACGTTCCTAAACACTTAGAGAAATTAGAGCGAGACTCCAAGAAGATAAAAGCTAAGTTTTCAAGAGTTCTTCAAGAGTTGTTGATTTTCACCAAGAACGTTGTTCTTTCAAGGTATGTAAAGCTTCTCACAGTGTTGGACTCGTTCTTCCTCACACCATTCAGATGGTTTTATCCAAGAAGTTATTATATTTCAAAGATTCTTGCGTAGTTCTTGATTTTAAATCAATTCTTTAACAATGGAGGTTGTTGATTCTTTTGTGTTGTGAATTTGAGTAAAAGTTATGATTTCAAAGAGATTGTATGAAAGTTCTCATTTAATCATGTTGGGTTTGAGAATCAAGAAGACTTTATGAGAAATTTCCCAATTCTAAACTAATTGGAATCTTAAATTTCAACAAAAAAATTCGTCGGGTCGTTGGGAGGGGCTGGGGCGCCGTGCCACCAGTGTGCTTGAAACCATCCCCAGTACTTTGGGGCCTTCAGCGGCGCACTGACAGTGTACCCAAACCCAGCCCCAGTAATTTGGGGCATGGCGCCCTATGTCAATAGTACGCCATGGTTGCTGGCTGATTCTTTTCTTTGTTTCATCTGGCGCATATCCCTTCAAGTTGTACTCACGTTTCCCTTCTCAATACAAGTTCCTTTAAGCTCTATTTACCTTTGAAAGTCCCTATATATACTAATCACGTTTCTAAGTGTGCTTTCTAAACTAAAGTGAATTTACATGAAAAGTTTAAGGGCTCTATTTTCATAAAAATATAAGAGTTTTTAGTTGCTATGCATATCGATCTTGGACTTGAAAGATAAATCAATAAGAATACGTTTAAATGTAAGTATGAGTTATGTTTTTAAAATGTACTTTAGTAAATTAATAGTCTTTTTCTTTGCAAGGGGTGAATTGAACATTATTGATATTGTTTATTATTTTGGGAGTAGTATCGAGCATTGAATTGGGTTAAAGTCTTTTATAACTCAAAAGTCCAATAAAACTACGTAGCCAACGTAGGATATAATAAAATTTACTCGTCATGCGACTCCTCACTGCCTTCGAGAAGGCCTATTAGATGGATCCATAATTATAGTACCATATCATCCTATACCCCAGCAAAGTGTAGGATGGCCCTTGCAATATCGATGAAACGTTGTATCATTGTTAGGCTCATGGTTATGGTTGTCGTTTAGAGAAACTCCCCATAAAAAAAGTATATTATTTTCATATTTTTTTATTGCATATCTTATTGTATAGCTCAACTGGTTTTGTAATATCTCTGTTTCAAAAAAGAGTAGAATTATAGCTTTTTGTAGGATCTGGTGCCAATTTTGACGGAGCCACCTACGACCTGTGGAATGACACACGGACCGTAGGTTAGCCTAGTGGATGGCCACCCCAAATTCCCAAAAATGTCAAGTTTTAGTACTTTTTCAACGCTTCACCAGGATGGTAGGTCATGCAATGCACGAGTCATAGGTAGGTCTTGTAGGTGAGTCTTAGACTTAGGGAAATTCTAGGGTAAAAAGTTGAGACCTATGGTCGAGACCCATGACCCGCCATTAGACCCACGATCCGTAGGCGGGTCTCACCATTAGAGGTCCAAAGATCTTGGTCTCTGAACCCATCGACGGCTGACTAGGATGGTCTGTAGATGGAACCACAGAGCGTAGGTGCCCACCGTCGATAGTGTCTGCAGTTATTTTCTTAGGGGATTTTGGGTCTTTTCCTAATTATTCTAGCCTAATACTATGTCGTTTTACACTTCACCTAAGGTCCTATATAAGTATTTTTATCCCCAAAATTTCCCAATTGAAATCATTCTCTCAAATCCTCAAAAGAAAAATAAGTCTTCCTCTCCAAATATTTGTTTCTCTAGAAGTTGAAGAAGAAGAAAGCTAGGGTTTCAAGATCAAGCCTCTGAATCTTGCGTTGAGGCTAAGCTTTTGGCCTTAAGGTATGATAGTCTTCATCCATGGAACCCTTTCCACCTTGGAGTTCCTATATTCCCCAATTTACATAGTTAGAAATCTCCAATTGAGTAAGGGTTTTCTTCTATGTCATGGGTTCCTTTAAATATTGGTTTATTCGATAGATTTATGATCTATTATGCATGAATTGAGAAGATTCCATGTTTTTAAGATGAACCCCCATTAACCCATGCCTAACCCATGTTTTCTAAATTAGGATGATTGAAAGTGGGTTTTGAACTATGAAAAGAGAATTAGTTAATTATGCATGTTCTTATGAAGATTGGTGAAGAATAATGAAAGTTTCTTTGAGAGTAAAGCATAGATGATGTTGATGTTGTTAATTGTTGTGAAAGGATTTCTGACAAAATTAATCCATCCTTTAATGTGAAAGGTTTTTCTCATAAAGGATTCTAAGGTTGAAAGGTCTTCTCACCTAAAATGAATCAAGTTAAGGAGCTATTCCAATGAAACCTAGTTTGGATTAGCTACTTAATGGTACCTTTCTATGGATGACATATGACTTAGCTTGGATTGGCAATATGATGTACCCTTCCATGGATGATAAAGACAAGTTAAGAAAAAGACTATTCTGTGGGATATAGGCTTAGCACCGAGAGGATATTGACATGAAAGCTCTCTCGTTAGTAGAGGCCAGGTTTCAAGAAGCAATCTCTTTATCCCATACCTATGTGCCCCCATAGGATAATTGTCTTAGATATACATTAGCTAGTGGATCCACAAAAGCTAGAAGTTCATGGTGTTACCTTGGTAAGTAGGATACCCTTTTTCGGTGTGAGGTAGACACCATATTCCGTGTTGATAGCTCACATGGTCTTATATGTCAGTTAAAGGTAAATCTCCCACAATAATGAACTAAGGTTACTTCAAGAAGTATCTCACAAGTGACTTAAGATGATGTTTATTTCCATTGACCATATTTTTTGACTTATGTCTTCTAGCTTTTTTACATTTATGTTTTAGCTTGGTCATGGTACTTTATGAAAATGTCCCTTTTTGCATGCTTTCAAATGTTTTGTGCATGGGTTTCATACTTAGTGCATTTTTGTACTAACGCATATTATTGACTAATTTTTTCCCAAATTTAGGGTCTGACCTTATAGATTTGCACTTCCGTGGCTAGAGACCTTATAGTAGAAGACTGGAAATTGATGAGTCCTCATCATACGAGGACCGAGCTTGGTTTCCCTTTTTGTCTTTACTTTTAGTTTTGAACTTGATGTACGGGCTATGTCCCAATCACTTCTTATGTACTAGATGGCTTTAAGACATTATTAGATTTCTGCTTCGTTTTATAAAACTCTTTGTTTGAAACTATATTTTAAATCTCCTATACTCTATTGTCTTGTATGATGTATGGTAATTTTGTTGTGTGGGGTCTCTTGGGGTCGTATACGCCATGTTACACCTAGGGTCTACCTTGGGTCTTGATAGGTTTACACTTCATGTTCATGTATTGATTTAGTTGAGTTGCTTTCATTTTAGTCATGCAGTTCAGTTTCTGTTTTACTCAGCCATATTAAATACTCGTACATTCAATGTTCAAATGTCATTTAACATGCATCTTTTATGATTCAGATACAGGTGTTCAGGATCATCAACAAGCCTTAACACTCGTAGGAAGTAGTTGGTAAGGCCTTCTTGCTTTCAGGAGAATCCATTTTAATTTAGGAATCATTTCACTTTCTTACTCCTTTTCGTGTGAAAGAGTTCAACTCTATGAAATTTTATTCTAGTTCGTGCTTACGAGTATCTTTTCAGATCATCACGATGAGATTTTTAAAGACGTCTTGCTTGGAGGAATGTGAATTCTCTCCCAATGCACCAGAAGTGCAACCCCCTCTGGGAGATGTCACCAATGCTGAGTTTAGGAATGCAACTAAGATGTTGACTCAAGTGGTTACAACACAGGTTGGTCGCCAAGGAGCCGACCATCAGGATGGGAATGATGCATCTAGAGTCCGAGAATTTCTAAGAATGAGTCCCTCGTAGTTTACTGCGTCAAATCTCAATGAGGATCTAGAAACCTTTGTGGATGAACTTCAGAAAGTGTTCAAGGTCATGCATGTTGCTGATGCTGGCGTGTGGAGTTAGCTGCATACCAGCTCAAAGGCATTGCTAGGTTATGGTTTGATTAGTGGAAGATGAACGGGGCGGATGGGGGACCATAATTTAGTTAGGCTGTGTTTGAAGATGCTTTCTTAGGGCGCTTCTTTCCCTGAGATATAAGGGAAGAAAAAGTAAGAGAGTTCCTTAATTTGAAGTAGGAATCTATGGGTGTAGAAGAATACAACCCCAAGTTCACTCAACCATCCCTCTATTCTCCAGAGATGATGTCTAATATGAGGAGCAGGACGAGTTTGTTTGTGTCTTGACTATCCTATTTATCGAGTAAGGAAGGGAAGGCGTCTATGTTCATAAGAGACATGGACATAGCCAGGATTATGATCTATGTGCAGCAGGTTGAGGAGGACAAGTTGGATGACATAAAAGAGTTCAGTAGTAAGAGGGCTAAGACAACAAGTAAGGAGTCTGGCCAGCAGAAAACCAAGAATGTAAATCGATCATCTTTTTTGCAAAGGTCATCTGGACCTACTCCATCGTTAGCTAGTGCACATGAACCAAGGAGAATAAATGATTATAGAAACCAGAACCCGAAGAATTTCAGACCTTAAGGTTCTCAGTCGCAGGGCAGTGTGGCACAAGGGTTCACTCGCAACCCACTCTATGGTATGTGTGGTTAGCTTCATCTTTGAGAATGTTGTATTGGTACTAATGGTTTCTACAAGTATGGAAAGACAGGTCATTTTTCTAGGGAATGCTCTAAGAATAGGCAGGGTAATTTGCGCAATAAAGCCCAATCTTCTTTAGTAGCTCCAGCAAATAGAAATATCCAGAGAAGAGCTACGTCATGAACAAGCGGGGGTACGAACCGTCTGTATGCTATATCTAGTCATCAAGATTAGGAGAACTCACAAGATGTTGTCATGTATATGCTTGAAGTCTTTACTTTTGATTTTTATGTCTTGCTTGATACTGGTGCAAGTCTGTCTTTTGTAACTCCCTATGTAGCCATGAAGTTCAGTATTTCCCCCGAACAACTTCTTGAGACTTTTAGTATTTCCACCCATGTTGGTAATTCTATTCTAGCAGAAAGAGTCTCTTGAAATTGCACCATCTTCGTGAATCACAAGGACATCATGGATTACTTAGTTTAGATAGATATGATGGACTTTGATGTTATTCTAGGTATGGACTGGCTTCATGTTTGTTATGCCTCAGTTGATGGTAGAAATCGAGTAGTTAAGTTTCAGTTTCCTAATGAGCCAGTTTTAGAATGGAGGATTAGTTCAACACTGTATAAGGGTCGTTGCTTTTCCTACTTTAAGGCGAGAAAGTTAGTTTCCAAGGGGTATCTATCACTTAGTCTGAGTTAATGAATCTAGTGTTGAGACATCCCCTATTAAGTCAGTTCTAGTTGTTAGTGAGTTTCTAGAGGTCTTTCCAGATGATCTTCTCGAAGTTCCTCATGAGAGAGAAATAGACATTCTTCCTGATACTAAACCTATCTTTATTATTCCATATAGAATGGCCCCAACAGAGTTAAAAGAGTTAAATGAGCAGTTGAGAGATCTTCTTGATAAGGGTTTAATCCAACCAAATGTCTCATCTTGGGGAGATCTCATCTTATTCGTGAGAAAGAAAGATGGTTCCCTTAGGATGTGTATCGAGTACTCCCAACTGAACAAGGTTTCAATAAAGAATAAGTATCTCCTTCCGAGAATTGATGATCTGTAAGATCAACTTTAGGGTGCCATTTGTTTCTATAAGATAGACCTCAGATCGAGCTATCATCCTTTGAATGTGAGAGAAAGTGACATCCCAAACACAACATTCAGAACCCACTATGGTCATTATGAGTTCCTTAATATGTCCTTTGGTTTGACTAACGCTCTTGCAACATTCATGAATCTTATGAACAAAGTGTTCAAGTCGTATCTCGACATGTTTATTATCGTATTTATTGATGACATATAGCTATATGACGAGTAAAAATTTTTGACTACTCTAGGGCTTATTATTCAATGAATTAGTATCCTCAATGCCTATTTTATGCTCATAACTGATGTTAATTTGTTTATGTGCAGCCATGAAGGCTTAAGAACAAGGCAGGGACACTATAATGTGAAAAGGAGCGAAAAAGTTGGAAAAGCGGAAGAAAAGAAAAGTTGGTGCTCGCAAAAGCTACTCGGTGACACGCCGACTAAGCCTCCAGCTCGCCAAACTTTCTAGCGAAGTGGCCCATGAACCAAACCAACTCGACAAGGAAAAGGTATTTCGAGGACACGCTGAATAGAACGACAATCGTGCCCCAACTCGCCAAATCTCTAATAACAATTTGATGCAGAAGTTAAGCCAATAGATGAGAAGTGATATTTATCAATGGATCACCGAGTTGATCGGCGATCTCAACTAACTTCGTCGTGTGGGCCCATGTATTGACATTTTGGGAAGTGTTTAGAAACATATGAATTAATTTTTGAAAAGAAAAAAAGGGAGTGACCTAGTTTTTATAGCTTCTTACATACTTTTACATTATTGAATACTCTTGGAGAGGATTTGAGTTGGGATTTGAGGTTTTAAGATTCTAGTCTTAATTTTTGGCAATGAGCATTGAAGATTGTTGACAATTTGGATGGATTATCTTTTTGGTAACGATTTCTTGCTTTTTGCTATATTTAGCTAAAACCCCTTCCTTTAGGGGTGTGATCATGTAATTGGATACATAAATTTGCTTATGGGTATTATTAATTGTTGAATTTAATGTTGTTTTGAAATAGATTCAATTGTTTATTCTTGTTTTCATTCATAAACTGAAGTTGCAAATTTGGTTCTATGTTAGTTCTCTATGCTTGCTTGAGAAAGATGCTTAGAGTAGAATGAATGATTGATAGTTGTATTTATTTGCGTCTTTGCAACCTAGATTGAGAAAGTGGGTTTATTTAAGGAATTGGGCTGCTTTATATTGTTAAGCTTGTCAAGATTCGAAAGAACTTGCTTGAAACATGATAGTTTATTAAGAAATGTCTATCATAATTACAACCTATCCTATCCATTAAGATTCAACAACTTAAAGCAACTAGTAATTACCCATTAAGCAAAATTAGTATTCGATTGCTCACACTCCTAAGGTCCTCTCTCTAATCGTTCAAATCACATGTTAATTGCATTTTCTTAAAAATTGGTTACTAAATCCCCCCTTTGATATTGATAGTTAAAACTCATTGATTTACTATATGTCGCGTATTCTTTTACTTCTACAAGAGATTAGAGCACTTCTACTCTTCATAATTGAATTCTTTACCGTATCACTCCTTGTGGGATCGAGTCCAAGTCATCGTTTGGTTTATACTTGCTAGAGACTGCCTAAACTTTGAATTATAAAAGGGATAGTTGAGCGTTATCAAAAATGGCGTTGTTGTCGAGGAGTGGTGTTTAGAATTCTTTTATTGAAATGTTTTTGTGAACTAATTTGGTTGTAGTAGAATTTTCTTATTAGTGTTTTTGTTGTTTTCTCTTAATAGGTGAAGAAATGAGTGTGAACGGGAGTAATGTGAGTCAACTTTGACACAATGATAACATCAGAAGCTTGCATGATGTCCATGTGGACCAGCTGGGAAGTGCCGATGATATTCATTTGCCCCCAACGATGGGAAACACTAGTTTTCATGTGACCGGGACTATGCTCCAGCTGCTCCAAATGAAAGGTTTCTTCGGGGGACTCTCTCATGAGGACCTTCACGACTACATTCTGAATTTTGTAGATGTGTGTGGACCGTTCTCCTTCAAGAATATCTCTCAAGAGTCAATCCAACTTCATTTTCCCCCTTCTCTCTAGTAGGGAAAGAAATGAAGTGGTTGGTCTAGATGCCAAAAGGCTCTATTACATTTTCTGAGGAGCTCCTACAAGTGTTTTATGAAAGGTTCTTCCCTCCCACGAAGATGGTAAAATTGAGAGATAGCATTCAAAATTTCATGAGGATTGATGGTTAACATATTCACCAGATCTGGTTGAGATTTCAAAAGAGGTTTCTCCAATGTCCTACTCACGGGTTGCTGGACAATGTGCTCTTACAATATTTCTGTCGGAGTCTTGACACCGTCAACAAAGGTGTCACCGACTAACTTATTCGGGGTGGAATCATGAGACAACCATTTGTCATAGTATCGACATTGCTTGATGAGATGACCAAGATTAATCATGCATGGTATACAAGGGAATATCAAGTGTCTCCTTTAAACCTCGGACTGACCAAGGAACAATTGGAAAAGAACCAAGAACGTGATGAAAACATGGCCAAGATAATGACCCAAATGGACTTGTTGATGAAACATGTCATGGGAGGTGATTATAAGGCCATAAATGCGGTTGGTGCTACTAGTGGAGTTGGCCCGGATGAGACAAAATTAGAAGCCATGTCTAATGAAGAGGTACAATTCTTGTCGAACCAAGTGGGGGGTTCTCGTTCGAGGTATCCAAGGCTGAGCGGGAATCAAGGTTGGAACATAGATCGTGATAATGGTTGGAGAGATCGAGATCGAGATTGGCATGCTAGGAGTACGAATTGGAGGGATATAGATGATGATAAAGATCGTTATGTGCCTCCTTATGACTGCCCAAAACCAAAGAAACTTAATGTCAGCTCCAGAAGCTTTTGAACCGATAAAGTGCTAAAAGAGATGAATATAAAGTGCTAAAGGAGATAAAGGATGACTTCTCATCTTTGAATCAAACGGTGATCTCTCACTCGGTTTCCATAAAACAACTCGAGACTCAAAAGAGTCAAATTTTGGCCCAATTAAATGCAAGACCAAAAGTAGGTATTCCTAGTGAAACTTTAGCCTATCTGAAGAATGATAATGACCAATGCATGGCTATTTTGATCCGGAGTGGTAAGGTCGTGGGTAGTGAAGTGCCAAATGATGATAAGGCAACTTTAAGTAAAGGGAAATATGTTGCTATTGATAGTGATGGGCTTGCCTAAGAATTGAACAATGAAGAGTCCAAGGAGGTTGATGATGCACCGGAGGATGTTGTCTCCGGTGATGCTAGAAAGTCAAATTTGGGGGCTGCTCCTCCCTTGGTACCTACAAAACCATTGCCTAAAGTTAATCCACCGTTCCTCAAAGATTGAATAAGAGGTATGATGACGCAAAGTTCTAAAAATTTATCTCCATCTTCAAAACTCTATCTATCAATCTTTCTTTGGTAGAGGCATTGTTAGAGATGCCGGGTTATGCAAAGTTTATGAAAGAGTTGGTTACCAAAAAGAGGAGTATGGATTTTGAGACGATTGAGATATCCTAGAGTTGTAGTGCCATTATGTCGAGCAACTTGGTTGTCATGAAAGATGACCCGGGCATTTACTATTCCATGCACCATAGGGATAGTTCAATTTGCTAAAGCATTGTGTGACTTGGGGGCAAGTATCAATTTTATGCCCTATTCTATTTTCAAGCAACTTGGGCTAGGTGAGCCTAAGTCAACAACGATGCATCTCCTCATGGCCGACTGATCTATTAAGAAACATATTGGTATTCTTTATGATATTTTGGTGAAGGTGGATAGTTTTATATTTTCGACCGACTTTGTGATTCTCGATTATGAGATTGATGTCGAGTTTCCTATTATTCTTGGTAGGCTATTCTTGGCTATCGGAAGACCTTGAAGCTTGATATTGATTCGAAGAATCGAGAAAGTCCTCCCGTGAAGCCATACATTGAAGAACCGCCAAAGCTCGGGTCTAAGGTACTTCCACCTCACATTCGTTATGTGCTCTTGGGAGCTAATAACACATTGCCCATAATTATTGCTGCTGATTTGCTTGAATGGCAAATGCAAGCGCTTATTAATGTATTAAAAAGATATATCAAAGCCATTGGATGGATGATTGCTGAAATTATGGGAATTCCTCATGGTATTTGTACCCATAAAGGTCAATGGGATAGTGAATGCAAGCCAAGTATTGAGAATCAAAGTACGTTAAATCCCCCAATGCAAGAAGTTGTGAAGAAAGAGATCATCAAGTGGCTCGATGAGGGAGCTGTCTACCCTATTGCAGATAGCAAGTGGGTGAACCCCATGCAATGCGTTCCAAAGAAAGGTTGTCTAAGCCGTGTCCTAAATGAAAAGGGTGAACTTATGCCAATGCGATCGGTTACCGGTTGATTTGTATGTATTGATTATAGGAAGTTGAATGCATGGATCGAGAAAGATAATTTTACAATGCCCTTTATGGATCAGATTGTGATAACCCTAAAATGAAATAGGATGAACTAGAGCTTCACATGTATTGTGGAAGTTAGTAATTTGTTAAAAGGAAGAGGTTTAGCTTTTAAGGTTTAGTTTGAAGAGTTTTGAGGTAGAACGTCAAGGGAGAACCATGACGTTCAGAGACTAGTCTTTTGAGCTAATGTGTTTTAGTGGTGTAATGTTGCCCTAGTCTTGTTTGAAAAGGGTTTAAGGAGTCAATGTCAAGACACGTGTTAGACTTCATACTATGAGACCTACTCTAGGTTGTTTGAGGGTGCTAGACAAGGAGCCAAGCCAAAAGGGGCAAGCCTTAGCCAAAAAGCCAAGGTTGTCGCAAGTTGGCTGCTCACTGCTCCAAAGACCACGGGCACCACCACGATCAGTGGTGCCCTAGAAGGTTCGTATACTTGGGCGTGAAGATCACTTGGTATCAAGGGAGGCAAGGCAACGTTGCTTAGATGCTGCCTCATCTTCACGAGCTCCACCAAGACTCATGGTGTGCACCACAGTGGGAGCCTCCGTGAAGAGGCCTTGGGCCCGTGAGGGATTTACTTGGTGGAGAGGCCCACTTGTCAAGGGACCACGGGCACCACCACGAGCCATGGTGCCCTTCATGACCCGTCCAAGTAGGTGTGGTCCCTGACAGGGCTGCCTCATTTAGGGGCTTTTGGGTAATTTCTTTTAAATTCTTTAATGTGTGGGGTTGATTTTAATAGGTTTATATGATAAATATAAATAGTTTTAAGTCTTAAAATCTTCCTTTAACTCCTTATTTCAAAGACCCTAATCAAAAACCCCAAAGTTCTTGTCTCTCTATATTTCTCTAAAACTCAAGGAAGAAGAAGGTGTGGGAAGCTAGGGTTTCAAATTCAAGGTTTCAAATTTCTTGGGCATTCTTGATAAAAAGGTATGGTATCTCTTTATCTAGGGCTAGTTTTCGCCCTAGAGCCAAATCTCAAATGGTTTTCAAATTTTCCAAAGTGTATGAAAAAGACTCTTTCTCACTCCATTCAAGGGTTCTTGCATGATAATGATTTCAAAAGACAATATATTATATTATTGATGCTTGGTTGAAGTTTTTGGATGAAAAACTCTATGAGCCCTTGATTTCCACAAAACCCAAAAATTAGCTTATGAAGTAGATTCATTGCTTATGATTCAATGTTGATGAAATTGTGTTTAGATTGAGTTGTATAGTTGATTTCTATTATTATATATGCTTATTTATGGTGAATTGTTGGAGAATGGAGGAATGGTGATTGTGGCTTTGGGAAAGGGTAAGTTTGACCTAACTTTATTATTAATGTAGAATTGATATAGCATTGTGATAGAACGATGTTTGATCCACTTGTGGTGGAGGTATTTACTTATTGAACGTATTGTGAGCATGGCCTTGAAGGAATTATATAATGAATTGACGTATTATAATGTTATGATGTATTGAATGCATAATGTGAAGGTGTTCATGGGATCTCAAGGTGATCTTGTGTAAACTGTGTAGCATTGTGATTGAAAGTGTGATCTCTCTTAATGTTCATAAGTGATGATGTTAGACTATGAAGGGTCTCTATATGGTGATGTTGTCTCAAGATTTGGTAGACCAAGGAACCTTTTCTTCAATGTGATATTTTGACTTACGTGTCTAATTGAGCATGGATTGGTAGACCTAAGCATGGTGCCCTTTCTATGAATGACTAAAGAGGCATTCTAGGCTATATCTTGAATAGGCTAGACCTAAGCATGGTACCCTTTTCATTAGTAAGTCTAGACCCCAAGTGAATGTGAAACTTTGAAGTGGTGGACCTTATGGTGATGACCTTCTTCTTGTGTGAAGTGATAGATTCAGAATTGGTAGACTAGAATGGTAGAAAACCCTCTCTAAGAAAGTCAATGAGCTATCCTTAATGAACCTTGATCGGTAGATCCTTTGTGGTGCCCTTCTTGGTAGAAGTACTATGGGTAAGCTAGACCTAATGATGGTTCCCTCTCTAGTACATATATGTGAATGAAACTACTCTATGGGAACTAAGGCTAAGCACCGAGTGGATATGTTTAAGATGGTGGCCCTCTCCGATTATGAGGTTAGGGCACAATGAACTTCTTTGGATATCTCCTAAACCATGTGCCTACATGGGATGTGTACTAGTTTTACCCTTGGCAAGCAGAACACCATCCATGGTGTGGGATCTTATGACACCGGATTCCATGCCTAGCTAGTATGGTCTATGTCGGTTAATGCCTATTCCCATAATGTGGGATGTGCACCCTAGTTATTTGATAGGTTCTACAACGTGTAGGTAGTAGTGTGGGATGTTATTTACACATGGCACGAGTAGGCTTTGAAGATGCTAAAGTGAGTTCCCTAAGTCTTAATGACTAATATGTGAAAGTCCACTAAATGCATGAATGTCTCCAAAAATGGTTTAATAAAAAAGTGTTGACTTATTAACATTATGTTGAAATAGAAAGATCATTACCTAGGGTAGCCTTGAGGAACACTTAGGTGTGCTTGAAAAGGTTGTATGGGCGGCCACTTCATGTCTTACTTAAGTGTGTCTTAGGGTAACTTTGGATAGAGGTTCTATGATGATGAGATGACATATTTGACTAATATGATTATGTGGTGTATATTGGTACTAGTTGAGCATGTCTATGATAGGGATATTGTCTTATATGTGGATGGTGAATTAAAATGTGTCTCTCGAACTTGTATTATGAAGGTTTTACCAAAAATGGCATAAGAGCATATATCTCAACTAAATGTCCCTTTTTAGCATATTTTTGCATGGTCATCATACTTAGTACATAATTGTGCGAACCCCATTCTTTTCCTATGTTTTACTACAAGTGTAGGTGTTGGCAAATGAGGTTCTTTTCATATTGAAGCTTAGGATTAGAGTTTCTCTCAAGACTTTTTGGTATGTCCTCATATGTCAAGGGCACGGATACTATGTTATAGTTTTTTTATTAAGACTTTGTAATAGACCTGTAGTATTCTTCTTTATTGTAAAGGGTTGTGTCCCTAGTATGTTTCTTTGTGACTTGGGTCTAAGTTGGCCATGTGAGACTAGTATTCCGCTTGCGTATAAAGACTTCTTTAAAGTGTTGTTGATTTTCAAGTCCTATGATTTTGGTAAAGAGGTTTTAATTTCACACTATTTTTATTGCCTATGTGATGAATGAATGCTAAGGGCTTGTATAAGACCTCTTCGAGGTCGAATAGGCTGTGTTACGACTTGGGGGTGCTCTCGGGTCGTGATAAACTTAGTATCAGAGCATAATGATCTGGAAAATTATTCTTAGATTCAAAGTCTCACAAGCCACGTCTAGTAGAGTCTTGGTCATCGGTGTGAGTCACGACACATCTATGAGCGAGAGGCTATAGGACGTTAGAAGTTACACTTCTTTGATATTCTTGATATCGTGCCTTAGAGTTGTGTCCAATAAGTGTCCTTTTCCTAATCCTTTCTCTTGTGTTTATAGGATATGAATACAAGGGATAATCCTAAGAGAGCGGAAGAGGAGAATGTGGATGGGGGAGTTCCTCCCTAAGTTCTTCAAGGTGACCAAGTCCCCATAGGCAATCAAGAGAATGAAGTTCTAGTGGTTCCCCCGGCCATGTCTAATGAAGAGATTAGGGTGGCTTTTCTAACTCTCGCTCAAGCCATGACGGCTCAAGCTAATCGAGATGTGGGGCCTAGGGTGAATGCTAATTAGAGTACCATGGCCTCAAGGTTGAGAGACTTTGTGAGGATGAATCCTCCTATCTTTCTTGGCTCTAGAGTGGGAGAAAATCCCCAAGAATTCTTGGATGAAATCTATAAGATAGTCAATGCTATGGGGGTTTCTTCTAGGGAGAAGGAAGAGTTGGCTTCCTATCAATGGAAGGAGGTGGCCCAAGTGTGGTTCACTCAATGGAGGGAAAATAGGCCGGTTGAAGTTGGTCCCATAGAATAGGAGGAGTTTAAGGAAGCATTCTTAGGAAAGTACTTTCCCCATGAGAAGAGATAGTGTAAGATTGAGGAGTTTATAAACCTTAGGCAAGGTAGAATAAGTGTGGAGGAGTACTCTTTGAAGTTTACCTTGTTGTCTAGATATGCTCCATCCTTGGAGTCTAACCAAAGGGAAGAGATGAGTACATTTGTTACCGGTGCATCCGACTTAGTTAAGGAAGAGTGTCGTACGGCAATGCTCCATGATGACATGAACATCTCTAGACTTGTTGTGTACGCTCAATCTATTAAGGAGTCCAAACTTATGAGGGTGAAGAAATATTTAAAAAGAGGTAGGTTCGATAAGCAAGGACAACCTAGATTTAAGAAGAGAGCTCCTAACCAAGATTTCTCAAGTGCTCCTAAGGTCAATGAAGAGAGAGGTGGTGGTTCTCAATTTTCTAAGCCTACTTGCTCCACTTGTGGAAAGAAACATTTTGGGAAGTGTCTAGCCGGTACTAGTGGATGCTATGGTTGTGGGAAGAATGATCACAAGGTGAGAGATTGTCCTACCCTCACGGCTAGAGGAAGGGAGGCCAAGCAAGCATCACATGGTAGCCTAAATCTTGATGATCAAAAGAAGACTCGTTTCTATGCTCTCCAAGTTAACAAGGAGGCAAATCCGGATGAAGGTGCCGGTAAGTTATAGTTCCTTACTTTTGGTAATGAGATCCTTGTGTGTTGTTTCATGATAGCCTTAGTTGGGTTTCTCCCAAGTGGGGGATAGTATGTTGAATAGGGTGGTTGATGAGAGTGTTGATGTCCTTACCTCTTTCCTTCTATTATATTCAAGCTTGAGGCTTAGAGTTTCTAGTAGCATGTTGCATGTTCAGAGTCTTATGTGAATTTGAGTTTCCATGGTCTCCTTATGTTATGCATATTCTATTTGATTTCTTGTTAAATGAAAAATGAGTTTTCATAAATTTTGTCCCTTATGTTGATATACATCTATAATGAGTTGCTGAAATGTTACATGAGTTGACTTGTGAGCATGCTTAAAAAAGTGTTCTCGAAATTGTTGCATAATTTTGCTTTATGAGAAATTTACATAGTGTGCTTGATGATGATGACGTTTGGAGAAGGAAGTTCCTCCAAAGAAATGAGAATGTTGATGTTGTTGTGCATAATGAGGTTGTAGATGTAGTTCCTACCTTCTTATTGTGTTTGGAGCTTTTTATGTGGAGTAGATGGTCCTCCTAACTATGTGAATCGTTATACTGTTGAATACATGATTGTGGGCTGCTAGTCTTGAAGTCCTTACCCTTTATGTTTGTAAGTGTCATTGAAGTACGAATGTTTCCAAGTGGGGGATATTGTGATGACCCTAAAATGAAATAGGATGAACAAGAGCTTCGCATGTGTTTTGGAAGTTGGTAATTTGTTAAAATGAAGAGTTTCGGCTTTTAAGGATTAGTTTGAAGAGTTTTGAGGTCGAAGTCAAGGGATGACCATGACGTTCGGAGACTAGTCTTTTGAGCTAATGTGTTTTAGTGGTGTAATGATACCCTAGTCTTGTTTGAAAGGTGTTTAAGGAGTCAACGTCAAGGCACATGTTAGACTCCATGCTATGAGACCTATTCCAGGTTGGTTGACATTGCTAGACAAGGAGCCAAGCCAAAAGGGGCAAGCCTTTGCCAAAAAGCCAAGGCTGTCCCAAATTGGCTGCTCACTGCCCCAAAGACCATGGGTACCACCACGACCAGTGGTGCCTTAAACGGTCCGTATACTTCGGCGTGAAGATCACTTGGTCTCAAGGGAGGCAAGGCAACTTTGCCTAGGTGCTGCCACATCTTCATGAGCTCCACCACAACTCGTGGTGTGCACCACGGATCGTGGGAGCCTCCATGAAGATGCCTTGGGCCCATGAGGGCTCAACATGTTGGAGAGGCTCACTGGTCAACGGACCACAGGAACCACCACGAGCCGTGGTGCCCTTCACGACCCGTCCAAGTAGGCGTGATCCCTAACGGGGCTGCCTCATTAAGGGGTTTTTAGGTAATTTCTTTTAAATTTTTAATGTGTGGGGTTGATTTTAAAAGATTTATACGATAAATATAAATAGTTTTAAGTCTTAAAACCTTCCTTTAACTCCTTATTTCAAAGACCCTAATCAAAAACCCCAAAGTTCTTGTCTCTCTACATTTCTCTCAAGCTCAAGGAAGAAGAAGGTGTGGGAAGCCAGGGTTTCGAATTCAAGGTTTCCTCCGTCAAATTTCTTGGGCATTTTTGATAAAAAGGTATGGTGGCTCTTTATCTAGGGCTAGTTTTCGCCCTAGAGCCAAATCTCAAATGGTTTTCAAATTTTCCAAAGTTTATGAAAAAGCCACTTTCTCACTCTACTCAAGGGTTCTTGCATGAAAATAATTTCAAAAGACAATATATGATATTATTGATGCTTGATTGAAGTTTTTGGATGAAAAACTCTATGAGCCCTTGATTTCCACAAAACCCTAAAATTAGGTTATGAAGTGGGTTTATTGCTTATGATTCAATGTTGATGAAATTTTGTTTAGATTGAGTTGTATAGTTGATTTCTATTATTATCTATGCTTATCTATGATGAATTGTTGGAGAATGGAGGAATGGTGATTGTGGCTTTGAGAAAGGGTAAGTTTGACCTAACTTTATTATTAATGTAGAATTGATATAGCATTGTGATAGAGCGATGTGTGATCCACTTGTGGTGGAAGTATTTACTTATTGAATGTATTGTGAGCATAGCCTTGAAGGAATTATATAATGAATTGACGTATTATAATGTTATGATGTATTGAATGCATAATGTGAAGGTGTTCATGGGATCTCAATGTGATCTTGTGTAAACTGTGTAGCATTGTGATTGAAAGTGTGATCTCTCTTAATGTTCATAAGTGATGATGTTAGACAATGAAGGGTCTCTATATGGTGATGTTGTCTCTATATTTGGTAGACCAATGTACCTCTTCTTGAATGTGATATTTTGACTTACGTGTCTAATTAAGCATGGATTGGTAGACCTAAGCATGGTGCCCTTTCTATGAATGACTAAAGAGGCATTCCATGCTATATCTTGAATAGGCTAGACCTAAGCATGGTACCCTTTTCTTGAGTAAATCTAGACCCCTAAGTGAATGTGAAACTTTGAAGTGGTGGACCTTATGGTGATGACCTTCTTCTTGTGTGAAATGATAGACTTAGAGTTGGTAGACCAGAATGGTAGAAAACCCTCTCTAAAAAAGTCAATAAGCTATCCTTAATAAACCTTGATCGGTAGATCCTTTGTGGTGCCTTTCCTGGTAGAAGTACTATGGGTCTGCTAGACCTAATGATGGTTCCCTCTCTAGTACATATATGTGAATGAAACTACTCTATGGGAACTAAGACTAAGCACCGAGTGGATATGTTTAAGATGGTGGCCCTCTCCGAGTATGAGGTTAGGGCACATTGAACTTCTTTGGATATCCCCTAAACCATGTGCCTACATAGGATGTGTACTAGTTTTATCCTTGGCAAGTAGAATACCATCCATGGTGTGGGATCTTATGACACCGGATTCCATGCTAGTATGGCCTATATCGGTTAATGCATATTCCCATCATGTGGGATGTGCACCCTAGTTATGTGATAGGTTCTACAACGTGTAGGTAGTAGTATGGGATGTTATCTACACATGGCACGAGTAGGCTTTGAAGATGCTAAAGTGAGTTCCCTAAGTCTTAATGACTAATATGTGAAAGTCCCCTAAATGCATGAATGTCTCCAAAAATGGTTTAGTAAATAGTGTTGACTTATTTATATTATGTTGAAATAGAAAGATCATTATCTAGGGTAGCCTTGAGGAACACTTAGGTGTGCTTGAAAAGGTTGTATGGGCGGCCACTTCATGTCATACTTAAGTGTGTCTTAGGGTAACTTTGGATAGAGGGTCTATGATGATGAAATGAGATATTTGAGTAATATGATTATGTGGTGTATATTGGTACTAGTTGAGCATGTCTATAATAGGGATATTTTCTTATATGTGGATGGTGAATTAAAATGTGTCTCTTGAACTTGTATTATGAAGGTTTTACCAAAAATGGCATAAGAGCATATATCTCAACTAAATGTCCCTTTTTAGCATGGTTTTGCATTGTCATCATACTTAGTACTTAATTGTGCTGACCCCATTCTTTTCCTATGTTTTACTACAAGTGTAGGTGCTGGCAAGTGAGGTGCTTTTCATAGTGAAGCTTGGGATTACAGTTTCTCTTTATTTGAGGGCAGAAATTCTATGTTCTAGTTTCTTTTATTAAGTCTTTGTAATAGACTTGTAGTATTCTTCTTTATTGTAAAGGGCTGTGTCCCTAGTATGTTTCTTTGTGCCTTGGGTCTAAGTTGGCCATGTGAGACTAGTATTCCTCTTGCATATAATGACTTCTTTAAAGTCTTGTTGATTTTTAAGTCCTATGATTTTGGTAAAAAGGTTTTAATTCCACACTATTTTTATTGCCTATGTGAAGAATGAATGTTAAAGTCTTGTATAAGACCTCTTCGAGGTCGAATACGCCGTGTTACGACTTGGGAGTGCTCTCGGGTCGTGACACATATGCTTGATAGACTTGCAGGGTATGGATGGTACTGCTTCTTTGTTGGTTATTTTGGTAATAATCAAATCTCCATTGCACCGGAAGATTAAGAGAAAAAGACTTTCACATGTCCCTATGGGATGTTTGCCTTCAAAAGAATGTCATTTGGATCATGTAATGCGCCGACAACGTTTCAACGATGTATGCTCTCTATTTTTTCCTATATGGTAGAGGATTCGATGGAAGTCTTCATGGATGATTTATCACTTGTGGGGGACACATTTGAAGCGTGCCTTGAGAACCTTGGTAAAGTGTTGCAAGGATGTGTTGAAACAAACCTTGTGTTAAATTGGGAGAAATGTCATTTCATGGTTAAGGAAGGTATAGTGTTGGGGTACAAAATTTCAGGAAATGGAATAAAACTTGATCAAGCAAAGGTTGAAGTTATTGCAAAGTTGCCTCCTCCTATTTTGGTCAAAGGTGTTTGGAGCTTCCTAGATCATGTAAGTTTCTGCCGGAGGTTCATAAAAGATTTCTCTAAGGTAGCTCATCCTCTTTGTAAGCTATTTGAAAATTAATGTGTCTTCAAGTTTGATAAAGCTTATGTCAAAGCATTTTTGCATTTAAAAGAAAAGCTCGTTTTGGCTCGAATCATTGTTGTCCCGGATTGGAGCATTCCATTTGAGCTAAAGTGTGATGCAATTGGTTTGGCTTTGGGAGCTGTTCTTGGTCAATGAAAGGGTAATTTGTTTCACCCGTTATATTATGCAAGCATGACTTTGAATGTAGCTCAAAAGAACTACACCGTCACCGAGCAAGAATCGCCAGCCATGGTGTATGACTTTGAAAAGTTTAGAGCCTATTTGTTGGGTACCAAAGTGGTGGTACACACTAACCATGAGAAGATCCGTTACTTGATGGCTAAGAAAGATGTGAAGCCAAGGTTAATTCGGTGGGTGTTATTGTTGCAAGAGTTTGACTTTGAGGTGAAAGATCGAAAAGGGTGTGAGAACTAAGTGGTGGATGTCTTTTCAAGGATTGAAACAAATTTTGTTGTTTCTGATGAGAAAGATATTGAAGAAGCCTTTCTCCATGAACCATTGATGGTTGTGTCAAATAGTACTCTACCTTGGTATGCCGATTTTGCAAATTATGTGGTGTATGGGATTATTCCTGATATGATGAAATTTTACCAACGAAAGAGGTTCCTTTTCGATCTGAAGAAGTACTTTTGGGATGAACCTTACCTATTTCAGGAATGTGCAGACCACATGATTAGAAGGTGTGTACTGCAAGTTGAGGTAGATGTTATTCTTTATACTTGCCATGTGTCACCGGTTCGTGAACACTATAGTGGAGTGCGTACGACTGCTAAGGTACTTCAAAGTGGTTATTATTGGCAAACATTGTACCAATATATGAATTATCTTGTTAAGAAGTATGTTCAATGCCAAAATCAAGAAGAAGTGTCATGAATACATGAATTACCTCTCACTCCTATTATAGATTTAGAGTTGTTTGATGTTTGGGGAGTTGACTTCATGAGACCTTTTGTGAGTTCGTATGGGAACTAGTATATTTTGGTGGCTATTGACTATGTTTCTTTGATGGCTATAAACTATGGCTTTACCCAATAATGAAGGGAGAAGTGTTGTACAATTCCTAGAGCGGTACATTTTCACAAGGTTTTGCACACGACATGTAATAATTAGTGATAGGGGGATCTCACTTTTGTAACCGTACGTCTGCATCGTTGTTGAGAAAATATGGATTCAAGCATAAGGTTGCTACCCATTATCATCCGCAAACAAGTAGGCAGGTTGTAGTGTCAAACCGGGAAATCAAAGGATTTTGGGCCAAAATTGTCAAGGAAAATCAGACTGATTGGTCCCACAAGTTAGATGAAGCTCTTTAGGCGTATAGAACTGCATTAAAGATCCCGATTGGTATGTCCCCATATCAATTGGTGTTTTGCGAATCTTGTCATCTACTAATTGAGCTTGAGCATAAGGCATTGTAGGCCTTGAAGGCCATGAACTTTAATTGGGGGGATCCATCTAAGGATAGAGTTGACCAAATCCATGAAATGGAAGACTTTCGTCTACGAGCTTGTGAGAGTTCAGCTCTTTATAAGGAGAAAATGAAGAAGTGGCATGACTCCAAGATCCTTCAGCGAGAGTTTAAAGTCGGTGATCTTGTGTTGCTCTACTACTCCCGTTTGAGACTTTTTCCAGGTATACTCAAGTTGAAAAGGCCAGGCCCGTTCAAAGTTAATCGTGTGTTCACTAATGGGGCAATAGAAGTGAAAGAAAGGAGGGGTCGATGTTAAAGGTGAATAGGGCAAAGGGTGAAGCTTTAATTTGGAGAGTTCCCCAATGTATCAATGATTGAGGCGGTGTATTTGAAAGATGCTTGAATGCATGTCCACGTCGTGCTACAATGTTAACAAAGGTGCTTCTTGGGAGGTAACCCAAGTTTAAGCTTTTTATTATTTAAATAACGTTTGTTGAATGTGTAGGTTGGAGTTCTTATTTTTTAAGAATGGTAAATGGGTGAGGGACTGGAACAATTGGTGAGTCACCAAATGGCCTCCAAGATCGCCCAAAACGCATCGCCTTTTCAAGGCCAAGATTAAGGACAACTCTGGAAAATTTGGCGAGCTCACTACTCATTCGGTGATTCACCGAGTACAATCGAGCTCTCCCTTTGCACCAACTTAAGGACTGGTTTTCTATAAATTTTGGCGAGCTGAGGTTCGCTCAGCGAGTCGCCGAATTGATCGGCGGTGTTAGTACAACTTGCCGATTTGCGTGTGAATTGAAAAGTCATTTATCCTCTGACCTTTTCAATTTAAACTTCATCCTCTCATTAATTGAACCTTACTCTCCCTCCATTTTATTCCATGTTGATAATTTTAGTTTTTATGTTGCCTAGAGGACGCTACTTAGTTCTTTTTAGTGGGGGTGAAGGTCTCCTTAATTGCATGACTGTGAATATTGTAACTGTTCGCTTGGACATTTGAGTGTCGGTTATGATCAATACCGATGGTCAAATAGTGCTCATGATGAACAATATGTTGTGCAAGTCCAACGAGGCAATTTGAGTTGCATAAGTCTTGTGTGAACTCTTAGCATCTTATTGCGACTAGTCAGATTGTCAAGGTCATGATTCTTGCAATGACCGTTGCATGCTAGCTTAACTGGTAGAGTTGTGATCAATGATTGCATTTGATTCCAGGTGTTGTATGTTTACTTGAAAGTGTGCATGATTACACCTACAACGTGCCCCGTTGGTCCGATTCACTAGCATTGGTGAATGAAGGAAATGATCTTAGGCATGAATATTTGAAAGTGAGCTTAATTTCTATACCTTTGTGTGACCACCTTGTAAGCGTGTGAACCTGGATTGGAACCATTTGTGCCTAACCTTTTCATTGGATGAAGCATGAACACAAATGGCCTTGTCCTTCCCACCTAAAAACTTCGTGAAACATTGGTTTGTTTGAATAGCCAACTTAGGCTAAAATCCTAAGTTGGGTGGTGTGGTAGAAATGTGACGAGAAATCAAGCAAGAAGTTCATGAAATTAATCCTTGAAGGCATGTGTTGAAAAAGATGCAACCCCTCTATATAAAAAAAAAGGGAAAAATAAAAAAACGAAATGGTAAATTTATATCCATTGTGCATTGTTGTGGAAATAAAAGGGGTGTCCGATGAGCTATAACAAAAAAATTGTGTGCTATGAATTGACTAAGGATGAGTTGTGAATATGAAAAGAATGAAATAAAAGGAAAAGAAGTAACTAAGCAAAAATGATCATGCCCTTACCCTAAGCCCAATTACAAGCCTTGAAAGAACTTTTTAATCTTTCATCAGTCGAGTGATGTGTTGGTTGGAAAATACGGGCAAGCCTATGGGTAAAATAATGCATGTATTTCTCATTGGGAGTGTGAGAGTTGATTTCAATTCCTTATTTGTAATCCTTGATTTGATTTGTGAGAGAATGAAATCATTCTTGATGTGAGGGCATTCGAATACTCTTATTAGGCATGAATTTGCATTTGAAGTGAGCATTGTGAGTTTAAACTCTATTTGATGATGGCTAGTCATAGTTTGAAACTTTAAGTGCACAATTGAACATTACATGTGTGGATTGAACCTTGTGTGCATTTGTAACGACACAAGGGTACCCCCTAGACCTAACAAGGCACATAGAAAACCAAAAAGCCCCATGTAAGCCAGTTAGCATATCATAGCATAAGGACTAACTTTGGGGAAATCACTAGTTTTGAAATTGAGTTTCGAGGGACTCTTTGCATGGAGATTATCCAAGGATGAAGGACTACCATACCTTGATGAAGAAGCCCTACGAATTTGAGTGAAAAACGCTTCGATTCTTCATGCCCTAGCTTCAATTCTACTCTTCTACTTCCTTGAGTTCTAGAGAGAGAAATTTTGTAGAAGATGAACTTTGGGGTTTTGATTTGGGGTGTTTGGAAAATATGAAGTAATTGGGTGCATTTTGACTTAAAAAAACTTATATAGTACCCCTAAAATTACCCAAAACAACTCCACTTCAATTGGACTTAAACATGAAAACCCCAAAATAACCCTCACTTTAAATGAGGTGCCAGGTTCCACGACCCAGCCTCACGAGCCGTCAAGGGCACCACGGCCCGTGGTTCCTTGACCAGTAGTGGCCTCAAACTTGGAAAACAACCATGAGCTGAAGGCAACCCCATGAGCCTTCCCACGGTTTGTGGTATTCACCACAAGCCGTGAAGTGGCTCGTGAATGGAAGCCTTTCTTGGGGCAGCCTTTTGAGCTCACTGCCTCACCAACCACAGGTGGCACCATGGCTTGTGGTGGCCACCACGGGTCATGAAGGCCATTGTTATCATGGTGGGCAGTGTCTAGATGCATTTTGGCAGCCTTGGCCCCCTTGCCATGGCCATCACCCAATTCCCTTGGCCCCTGCCCTTAACTCTTGACGTTAGCCTCACATTTAGCTCTAGTTTAGCCTACTATTTTTCTGAGGTGTTACAATAACTCCCCTTTGGGAACATTCGTCCTCGAATGAAAATCTAGACACCTTACGGAAGTAAAGACTCAAGACTAGCAGCCCATCATGCATGCAACATCAAAATAATGCACATCTCAAATGAGGAAACATCAACTCCATCTCAAAACATAATCAATGCAATACAAGGAAGTAAGAACTACATCTAACAACCCAATATGCATGAAACTCTATATTTCTCATATTCATTGGAGGAACTACCTTCTCCAACTAAAATAATGCTCAACACAACCTCATGGAGCCAATATACAATTACTCTCAAAAGCATACTAAAGCATGTTCATCAACACATCTCATGAAGTCAAATAGGCTACTCATACTAAATGCACAACAACATGAGGAACATAAATCATGAAAACTCATTTTCTCACTAAACATGAATTCCATCAAGAACATGCATAACATAAGGAAACCATGGACAATACAAAATTTACACATGACTTCCAAAACAAGGAAATTTTAGAGGAGCTACTTACCTCAAGCTTGAATAAGAGTAGAAGGAAAGAGATGAGGGTATCGAGACTTCATATCGGCCTCGGCCTCCCAAGTAGCACCCTCAACTAAATGATTTCTTCATAAAGCCTTAACGGAAGTTACCTCCTTGTTTCTCAATCTCTTGACATGCCGGTCAAGGATCTCTACCAGAACCTCTTCATAGTTAAGGCTTTCATCAACTCCCAACCCTTCTAAGGGAATAATGGATACCGGATCTCCAATACACTTCTTAACCATAGAAACATGAAATACAGGATGAACCGAAGCCAACTCATTTGGCAAATCCAACTCATAGGTAACCTTCCCAATACGCTTCAAAATTTGATATGGGCCCACATACCGGGGACTAAGCTTTCCTTTCTTGCCAAACCTTATCACACCCTTCATGGGTGAGATTTTCAAATAGACCCAATCACCAACTTCAAATTCTAGGTCCCTTCTCCTCACATTGGCATAAGACTTTTGCCTACTTTGAGCCATTCTCCACCTCTCTCTAATGAGCCAAACTTTCTCAATAGCCTCATAAACTGATCCGGGACCAATAAGAGCAATCTCACCTACCTCAAACCAACCAACTGGAGACCTACATCTCCTACGATACAAAGCATCAAAAAGAGCCATACCGATACTTGAGTGCTGACTATTATTGTAGGCCAACTCTATTAATGGCAAGTGGTAATTCCAAATACCTTTGAAATCTCTAACACACACCCTCAACATGTCCTCTAACATTTGAATGGTGCGTTCGGTTTGACCATCTGTTTGAGGGTGGAAAGCGGTACTAAGCTTCACCTTGGTGCCAATTCCTTTTTGGAAGGACTTCCAAAAGTGAGAAGTAAATTGAGTACCCCGATCTGAATTGATAGGCAGAGGAACTCCATGCAACCTCACTATCTCTCTATTATATACAACTTGGCATAGTCTTCCGCCGAGTGAGAAACCTTGACGGGAATAAAGTGGGCTGATTTTATCGTCCTATCAATAATGACACAATAAAATCCATATTCACCTCTTCCCATTTCCAAATGGAAATTGGTATATCTTGCAAAAAGCCTCCCGGCCTTTGATGCTCAACCTTAACTTGTTGACAATTAGGTCATTTTGTTACAAAATTCGTAATATCTTTCCTCATACCGTTCCACCAATAGACTTCCCGTAGATCACGGTACATCTTGGTGGCTCCCGGATGAATAAAATACTGAGAACTATGAGCCACCTCTAAAATTTGCTACATCAACATCTGGAACACATAACCAAACTTGGTACCTAAGTACCCCATCTCCCCCTTGGGAGAATGCCTCAACGGACTATTTGAGTACCGACTCATTCAATTCAACCAATATAGGATCAAGGTCTTGTTTAGACTTCACATCCATCACAAAGGACTATTTGGAACCATTTTGGACCATGACACCACCCTTGGTGGAATCCATTAGTTGCACACCTAGCCGAGCCAACCTATGCACATCACGGACCAACTCTTTCTTTTCATCTTCTATGTGAGCCACACTACCCATGGATAATCTACTAAGTGCATCCGCTACAACATTAGCTTTGTCGGGGTGGTAAAGGACACTCATGTCATAATCCTTCAATAATTCTAACCACCTTCGTTGACGAAGATTCAAGTCCTTTTGACCAAACACATATTGAAGACTCTTGTGATCGGTGAAAACATCCACATGGACCCCCCATAAAAGTGATGTCTCCATATTTTCAAAGCAAACACAACCGCCGCTAATTCAAGATCATAGGTCGGATAGTTCTTCTCATACACCTTAAGTTTCCTTGAAGCATAGGCAATCACTTTACCATTTTGCATGACATATCCCAACCCTATTCTAGAGGTGTCACACTAAACAACAAAACCATTCGTACCCTTCGATAAGGTCAACACCAGAGCGGTAGTAAGTCTATCTTTCAACTCTTGGAAGATTTTCTCACAAGCCTCCGACCACTCAAACTTTGCCTTCTTTTGAGTCAAAGCCGTCAATGGAGAAGCAATGGAGGAAAAACCCTCCACAAACCTCCTATAGTAATTGGCAAACCCAAAAAGCTTATAATATGGGAAGGAGTTAGAGGTCTAGGACAACTCTTGACCGCATCTGTCTTCTTAGGAGCTACCTCAATACCCTTGCTTGACACAATATGCCCAAGGAAAGCTATAGATCTTAACCAAAACTCACATTTACTAAACCTTGCAAATAGTTGGTGGTTTTTTTGGACTTGCAACATAATTCTCAAATGGTCCATATGTTCACCCTCACTCCTCGAATAGATCAAAATATCATCGATGAACACGATCACAAACATATCAAGGTATTGTCTAAACACCCTATTCATCAAATCCATAAATGAAGTTGGGGCATTGGTAAGGCCAAATGACATCACAAAGAATTCATAATACCCATACCTAGTACGAAAAGTTGTCTTGGGTATATCATTCACTCTCACCCTTAGTTTGTGATACCCCGAACGAAGGTCAATTTTTGAGAAGTAGCTAGCCCCTTGTAGTTGATCAAACAAGTCATCGATTCTCGAAAGGGGATATTTATTCTAGTGATAGTCGATGCACATTCTAAGAGTTCCATCCTTATTTCTAATGAATAACATCGGAGCACCCCATTGAGAGATACTCGGTCGGATAAATCACTTATCTAGTAAATCCTTCAATTGCTCTTTCAACTCTTTCAAATCGATCGGAGCCATTCTATAAGGAGGGATGGAGATAGGTTGTGTATCTGCTAAAATATCAATGCCACAGTCTATTTCCCATTCGGGAGGAATACCGGATAAGTCATCAGGGAAAACTTCTGGAAACTTATTTTCTTTCGGAACCGACTTTAAAGAAGGAGTTTTAGACACAACATTCATCACCCTAACAAGATGGTAAATAGACCCCTTGGAGATCATTTTCCTAGCTTTAAGACAAGAAATAAATTGACCTCTAGGAATAGAATTCCCCCCCCCCACCTTCCGCTCTAAAAGAGGCTCATTTGGAAATTGGAATTTACCACCCGAGTCCTACAATCTATAGAGGCATAACATACATGCAACCAATACATCCCCAAAACCACATCAAAGTATAACATGTCTAACTCTACCAAATCTACTAAGGTAACTTTATGGGACAAAGAAATGGCACAACTTCTATAGAATCTTTTGGCCACCACCAAGTCACCAACCGAGGTAGAGACCGAAAAAGGTTCTACTAACACTTCAGGGAGTATTTAAAACTTCATACCAACAAAAGGTGTCACAAAGGACAAAGTAGCACTGGAATCTAACAAGGCATGTACATCAATATCAAAGACTTTTAACATACCAGTCACAACATCCGGGGAGCTCTCTTGGTCATCTCGGGATGGGAGAGCATAAAAGCGGTTTAGCTTTTGAGCATTGGAGTTTGAACCGCTTGGAGAAGCTTGCTTGCCCTTTTTTCCTTTGGTCGTAAGCATAGGACAATATCTCATCTTGTTACCAATCTTACCACAATTAAAACGCCCGTCGGTGCCAACTAGGAACTTACCATCATGCTTCCTACCACATTTTGCATAATTAGGCCTAGCAACATAAGAACCACCACTATTACCTCCTTGAGTTTTAGGGTTGGGGACCCTATCATTGTTGACCCTTGAGGGAGAATTAGAGGATCTTTGTTTGGAGAACCTTTGCTTGAACCTTTGTCAACCTTGCCCATCGAACTTAGCATTGGAGAAATTCCCTTCACCGATTCTAGCTCTTTTCACCTCCCTATTGTTGCCTTGGAGTTTCTCTTCCTCAATTTGTTGAGCATACACCATGAGATGCGAGATATCAATATAATCATGAAGCATTGCTCAACGACATTCTTTTCTCACCAATCCAGACAAACCCTTCAAATACCTACTCATCATAACCCTTGAGTCTGCTACCAAATCCGGAGCATACTTGGACAATTGAGTAAACTTAAGAGAATATTCTTGAACACTCTTACCTCCTTGGCGAAGGTTAATGAATTCCTCCACCTTGGCTTCCCTCAACTCTCGGGGAAAGAACCTATCAAGGAATTCCTTCTTGAACACCTCCCAATCTATGGGACTTGCTCCTATTGGCCTATTCATTTTCCATTGAGTATACCATGCTTGTGCCACACTCTTCTATTGGTAAGCGGCTAGCTTCTCTTTCTCTAGCGAAATCCGCCCCCTAGCATCAATTATCTTATAAACCTCTTCCTCAAATTCTTGAGGGTCCTCTCCCACCTTGGAATCAAGAAGCACGGGAGAGTTCATTCTAGCAAAATCCCTCAATCTAGAAGTTGTGGTGTTCATATTTGGATTCACATGAGTCCCAACATCTCTTGTTTCGACTTGAGTAGTCAAAGCTTGAACTTGAGTCATCATAGTTTGGACCAACATTTGAAAAGCTGACCTAACCTCCTCATTAGACATAGATGAAGGATCAGCCGAAGCTTGGTTGACTTGAGGAGCTTGATTACCTTGAGGAACTCCTTGATTCAGATTCTCCTCCTCCACCCTTCTAGCATTGGCCCTTTGTGTATTCATTTCCTGAAAACACAAGAGAAGGGTTAGGAGAGGAACTTTTATATAGTTAAACTCTAAGGCATGACTCAAGAATAATGAAAGAAGTGACATTTCCTAAACAACTTATAGCCTCTCATTCATAAATGTGGCACGTTTCACACTCATGAACAAGACTCTACTAGACGTAGCTTATGAGACATCATCCTAGAATTATTCTAAACATTGTGCTCTGATTACCAAGTTTGTCACGACCCAAGGGTACGCCCTAGACGTAACAAGGCACATAGAACCCCGAAAGGCCCTATGTAAGCCACTTAGCATATCATAACATAAGTAAAGAACAATAAAGAGTAAAAAGACATTTCTCAAGTCTTAAGAAGTTTTTATAAAAGCAAAGCGGAAATCTAGAATTGTCTCATTTTGCCATCTATTAAAATAGAAGTCTCAAATAGGGTCACAGCCCTTCCAATAGAAATCCAAACGTCTAATGCAACATATTTCTCAAATGAAAGTACAAGAAGAAGAACTAGGAAATCAACATCTGTCCTCGAACCATGAGGACTCACCAAAAGTGAGGAGAATAGTCAATCCAAGTTTCTAACAAGCAGGAAGATCACCTCAAACACCGGAACCTACACTTTTTAGAAAATGTAGAAGAAATATGGGTTAGTACAAAAATGCACGAAGTATGATAGCCATACAAGAAATCATTTAAAACATGCTACAAGGATATTTTGATAGAAAACCATGCAATTTACCAAATGTGAACTCATCATGCATACATTGGGAATCATAAGTCATAAATCATATTGTCATGCATAGATCATCATATCATAATAGCAATATATCATAAGTAACCTCAAAGTCTACTTATGCAATGCATAAGTAAGATCCCATAATCTTACCTATACTAAGTAAAGCTTCTTGAGTAGCTATGGTATATAAACAATATTCTTGTCCATATTAACATATTAGGGCATAATCCTTAACATACATAGACCATGTGAGCTGAACATGGAATCCGGTGTCTACTCCACACCGAAAAGGGGTGTCCTACTTGCCTAAGGTAGAACCATACTCTTAGCTTAGCTGGATCCAATAGCTAAAGACCTATGAGGGAACATAGTTATGGGATAATGGGATTGCTACTAGGAAACCCAACCTCAAATAATGGAAAAGCTCCCATCTCAAGAGATTTCTATTTGGAAAACCCAACCTCAACTAACGGAAGATTCCCATCTCATATCAATATCTACTCAGTGCTAAGCATTGATTCCCACATTTGACATATTAAGTCTTGACTTAAGTTCATAATCATGGAAGAATATCGTGATACTCAATCCAACATAATCATACTATATCTCCTAGATTCATTAGGTGAGACTAGTCTTCCAACCGTAGAATCATCATATTGTGAGAACACCTATCACCTCATACCATATTCATACATAAATTGTGCACATAAGGATGATCATCCAATGAACACAATAACTAGATCATAATATATTCACTTTACTCTCAAAGTGCTCATAAGGCATATTCATAAAGCTAATAGTCATGAAATTCACATATCTTGCCCTTCAAGGCCACAACCCATAAACATACCTAGAATAACTACCTTAGATATGAATGATAACATAATTCCAACAACCCAACTATAGCAAGCATAATATCATATCATATCATCTTTCTAAAATCAACAATTCACATCATAAGATTCAACTTTGAGAGATTAGGGATTTCATGGGTTCTTAGGGGAATTCATCATAAATCAACAATAAATCATCAATTCAATTATAATTCATCATAAATCAACCATTAAAAATGTTTTTTGTGAAGAACCCATAAGATTGAAGTCAAACCCTAACTTTGGGGAAATCAGTAGTTTTAAAATTGAGTTTGGAGGGATTCCTTGGATGGAGATTATCCAAGGATGAAGGACTACCATACCTTGATGAAGAAGCCCTACGAATTTGAGTGAAAAATGCCTTTATTCTTCAAGCCCTAGGTTTAATTCTACTCTTCTTCTTCCTTGAGTTCTACAGAGAGTAATTTTGTAGAAGATGAACTTTGGGTTTTTGATTTGGGGTGTTTGGAAAATATGAAGTAATTGGCTATATTTTGACTAAAAAAGACTTATATAGTACCCCTAAAATTACCCAAAATGACTCCACTTCAATTGGACTTAAACATGAAAACCCCAAAATAACCCTTACTTTAAGTGAGGTGCCAGGTACCACGACCCATCAAGGGTACAACGGCCCGTGGTGGTGCCCAAGGTCCCTTGACCAGTAGCCCCCCTCAACCTTGGAAAACCCCGATGGGAAGAAGGCAACCCCATGAGCCTTCCCACAGTCTGTGGTCTTCACCACGAGCCGTGAAGTCGCTCGTGAAGGAAAGCCTTTCTTGGGGCAGCCTTGTGAGCTCACTACCTCACTAACCACGGGTGGCACCATGACTCATGGTGGACACCACGGGTCATGAAGGACCTCGTGGTCATGGTGGACAGTGGCTACGTGCATTTCGGCAGCCTTGGCCCCCTTGCCATGGCCCTCACCCAATTCCCTTGGCCCTTGCCTTTAACTCTTGACATTAGCCTCCCATTTAGCTCTAGTTTAGCCTACTATTTTTCTGAGGTGTTAAAACATTCATGTTGAGTCTCAAGGAGCACTACTTGTTGACATCCCTGTTGGCCTGATTGATCTTGTGTTTTACTTGAGGACAAGAAAAAGTTTAAGTTGGGGTGTTGATGAGTCGAGAATTTTGAACTATTTAGGGTTAATTATTCAATGTCCTTAATGCCTATTTTGTTCTCATAACTGATGTTAATTTTCTTATGTGAAGCCATGAAGGCTTAAGAACAAGGCAGGGTCACTATATTGTGAAAAGGAGAAAAAACGTTGGAAAAGCTGAACAAAAAAAAAGCTGGAGCTTTAAAAAGCTACTCGGAGACTCGCTTAGTAAGCCCTCCAGCTCGCCAAACTTTCCAGAGAAGTAATCCATGAACCAAACCAACTCGGTGAGCAAAAATGCATTTTGACGACACGCCAAATGGAACGTCGATCGCACCCTAGCTCACAAAATATCCCAGAACAATGGGGTGCGGAAGTTGAGCCAAAAGGTGAGAAGTGATGCCTGTCGGCGGATTGCCGAGTTGATCGGCGATACCAACTAACTTGCTGGGCGTGCCCGCGTATTGACATTTTTAGAAGTTTTTGGAAATATATAAATTGATTTTTGAAAAGAGAAAAAAGGAGTGACCCAATTTTTAGAGCTTCGTACATACTTTTACATTATTAAATACTCTTGGAGAGGATTTGAGCTGGGATTTGAGGTTTTAGGATTCTAGTCTTAATTTTTTGGCATTGAGCATTGAAGATTGTTAACAATTCTGATGGATAATCTTTTTGGTAACGATTTCTTGCTTTTTGCTTTGTTTAGCTTAAACCCCTTCCTTTAGGGGTGTGATCGTGCAATCAAATACATAAATTAACTTATGGGTATTGTTAATTTCTAAATTTAATGTTGTTTTGAAATGGGTTCAATTGTTTAATCATGTTTTCATTGATGAACTGAAGTTGCAAATTTGGTTCTTGTTGAGTTCTCTATACTTTCTTGAGAAAGATGCTTAGAGTAGATTAAATGATTGATAGTTGTATTAATTTGCATCTTTACAACCCAGCTTGAGAAAGTGGGTTTAATTAAGGATTGGGTTGCTTTTGTATTGTTAAGCTTGTCATGGTTTGGAAGAACTTGCTTGAAACATGATAGTTGACTAATAAATGGCTATCGTAATTACAACTGATCCTACCCATTGAAATTCAACAACTTAAAGAAATTAGTAATTACCCATCAAGAGAAATAAGTATTCTGTTGCTCACACTCCTAATGTCATCTCTCTAATCGTTCAAATCTTGTGTTAATTGTATTTTTAACAATCGGTTACTAAATCCCCCCTTTGATATTGATAGTTAAAACTCATTGATTTACTTTATGTTGTGTAATCTTTTACTTCTACAAGAGATTAGAGCAATTGTATACTTCACAATTGAATTATTTACCATATCAGTCCTTGTGGGATTGACCCGAACTCACCTTTGGGTTTATACTTGTTAGGGACCGCCTACACTTTGAAGTATAAAAGGTGTAGTTGAACGTTATCAATATATTTGAAAAATGAGGAGGACCATGCTAGTAACCTTAGAATAGTCCTTCAAACTCTCAAGGACTGAGAGTTATATTACATGTTTTTTAAGTGTGAGTTCTAGCTTGAATCTATGGCATTCTTAAGCCACATTGTATGTGGTTAAGGGATTCAAGTTGACACTCAAAATATAGAAGCAGTGTAGAACTGACCCAAACCCACATCTCCAACAGTTATAAGGAGTTTCTTTGGGTTGGCTGGTTACTACAGAAGGTTTGTCGAGGGGTTATCATCTATTTCATCCCCGTTGACTAAGTTGACTCAGAAAACAACTAAGTTTCAATAGTCTGAAGCTTGTGAGAAGAGCTTTCAACAATTGAAAAGGTGGTTAACCACTTCTCCTGTGTTGATCCTACCAGAGGGTACATAGGGTTTTGTTTTTTATTGCGATGCGTCTAAGTTTGACTTTGTTGTGTATACATGCAGAATGGTGAGGTTGTAGCCGATGCCTCCAGACAACTTATGATTCACAAAAAGAAATACCTGACTCATGATCTCGAGTTGGAAATAATAGTTTTTGCTCTCAAAATATGGCGTCGCTATCTCTACGGTGTTCATGTGGATGTGTTCACCAAACACAAGAGTCTGTAGTTTGTTTTCAGTCAGAAGGAGCTTAATCTGAAACAAAGAAGGTTGTTAGAGTTGATCAAGGATTACGACATGAGTATCCTCTATCACCTAGGTAAGGCTAATGTTGTTTCTGATGCTTTGAGAAGGTTTTCCTTAGAAAGTACTGCTAATGTTGAGGAAGGCAAGAAATAATTGGTTAAGAATGTTAACAGACTTGCATGTTTGGAATTCCATTTGTTACATTCCAGTGAAGGTGGGTTTGTGGTGATGAATGGGGCTGAATCATCATTAGTGTCAGAAGTGAAGGAGAAAGAGGACAAAAGACCCTTTTTTAATTGTACTAAAAGTAAATGTTCATAAGCAAAAGGTGATGGCTTTTGAACAAGGGAAAGCTGGTGTATTGAGATATAACGGCAAATTGTGTGTACCATAGAAGAATGAGCTCCAAGATAGGATCGTGGTAGAAGCTCATAGTTTTCGATCCATCCTTGTTCCGAAAAAAATGTACAATGAGTTGAGAGAAGTCTATTAGTTGAGTAGTCTGAAGAGGTGCATTGCAGACTTCGTTGTTAAGTGCCCAAACTTCCAACAAAATAAGGTAGAATAACAAAGGCCATGTACTATGTCTCAGAACATAGACCTTCCAGAAATTAAGTGAGGGATGATTTATATGGATTTCATTACTGGATTGCCACGATTTCATAGGCAACATGATTCGATTAGGGTTATTGTAGATCGGATGAGTAAATTAGCCAATTTCTTGCTGGCAAAGACTTAAAATTAAGCAAAAGAATATGCTTGATTGAACATCCAAGCGATAGTATGACTTCATGGAGTCCTTGTGTCTATCATTTATGATAGGGGGTACACAAATCATTACTCAGTTTTGGAAGTCCTTCCAAAAAGGTCTGGGTTCGAAAGTAAACCTTAGTACTGATTTTCATCCTCAAAAGGATGGCCAAGGAGAGTGCACAATTCAGACTCTAAAGGATATGTTGAGGGCATGTGTTATGGATTTCAAAGGTAATTGGGAAGAAAACTTGAATCGCATAGAGTTTGCGTACCATAATAATTATCACTCCTGTATCCAAATAGCTCCTTATGAGGTTCTATTTGAGCGAAGATGTAGATATCCTATTGGTTGGTTTGAGGTTTGTGAAGCTGAGTTGATAGGGCCAGACTTGGTTCATCAATCCATGAAGAAAGTGAAGATTAATTAGGAAAGGCTGAAAAAAGTGCAAAGTTGTCAGAAATCTTATGCAGATGTTAGAAGGAGAGACTTAGAATTTGGGGTTAATGATTGGGTCTATTTGAAGGTTTCACCTATAAAAGGTGTTGTGAGATTTGGAAATAAAGGGAAACTCGGTCCCCGATGCGTTGGTCCTTACATGATATCCAAAAGAGATGGCAACGTAGCTTATGGAGCTACCTTCAGAGTTAGGAACAGTCCCTCCTATATTCAACATCTCTATGATAAAAAAGTGTTTGAACGATCCTTCACTTATTATACCTACCAAGAATATTGGTATCAAGGATATCCTATCTTATGTGAAGATGCCCGTTCAGATTCTTGATCGTTAGGTTCACAAGTTGAGCACCAAAAAGTGGCATCAATCAAGGTCTTCTGGAGGAATAAATTTTTTGAGAAAGCTACTTTGGAGTCTGAGGAGGATATGAATAAGAGATATTGTCACCTCTTTCCTTCCGAATCAATTCCAGACCAAGGTACTAACTCTTTGTAAAGTACTATTTAAGTTGAAATATTAAGTTTGTGTTAATTCCATGTTGTGTGCTTGAATTGGGTTTTTAGACACTTCCTGCCTTTGTTGTGCGTAGTTTGATCTCATTCGAGACGAATTTTAACAAGGGGGAGATATTGTAACACCTCAGATTTCGAAAAACACTAAGGAGAAATTCGTACAAGTCACCCATTAATTTTTAGTTTTGGGTCAACTTCAAACGACCATATCTTTTAGCACATAAAAATTAAGGTAGCCCATGACCTACCAAATTGAAGGTCTATGAGACCTTTTTCCAATGCCTCCAGGTTTTCTTAATTTCAAGCTCGGAATAAAAGTTATGCCCGTTTGAAAAAAAACTTCTCTATTTAAGGCATTTCATTCATTTTTAGAAGGGAATTTTAGTGTTTTCCTTTTACTACTAGGCCTAGCACGTTTTTCTTCACCCAAATAAGGATCTAATAAGTTTTAGATCACTTTGTCACTTTACAAAACACTTAGAGAAATCAGAGAAAGATTCGAAGAAGAGAAAAACTAGGTTTTCAAGTGTTCTTCAAGAGTTGTTGATTTTTGCCAAGAACATTGTTCTTTCCAGGTATGTAATGCTTCTAAAAGTGTTGGACTTGTTTTTCCTCACGCCATTCATCTAGATTTATCCAAGAAATTTTAATATCTAAAGGAGATTGTTTAAGGCATCTCATTCCTCTAACAATGGAGGTTGTTGATTAATTTGTGTTGTGAATCTTAGTAAAAGTTATATTTTCATAGAGATTGTATGAAAGTTCCCATGTAATCATGTTGGTTTTCAGAATTAAGAAGAGTTTAGGAGAAATTTCTCAATTCTAAACTAGTTTGAAGCTTTAATTTCAACAAAATAATTTGTTAGGTCGTTGGGGAGGGGATGGGGCACCGCGCGAGTAGTGTGCCTGAAACCAACCCTTGTACTTTGGGGCCTTGGGCGGCGTACCAGCAGTGCACCCAAACCCAGCTCCAGTACTTTGGGGCCTGGCACGCTGCGCCAGCAATATGCTAGGGTTTGCTGGGTTGATACTTTTCTTTGTTTCATTCTGAGCATATTCCTTTAAGTTGTGCTCATGTTTCCCTTCTCTATACTAGCTCCTATAAGATATATTTACCTTTGAAAGTGCCTACATATCCTAATCACCTGTCTCAGTGTGCATTCAAAACTAAAGTAAGTTTACCTAAAATGTGCAGGGGCTGTATTTTCATAAAAATATAAGAGTTCTTAGTTGCTATGCATATCGATCATGGAATTGAAAGATAAGTCCATAATAATACGTTCAAATTTAAGTATGAGTTATGTTTTTGAAAAGTACTTCGGTAATGCAATAGTCCTTTTCTTTACAAGGGGTGAATTGAGCATTATTGATATTCTTTACTATTTTGGGAGTAGTCTCGAGCACAGAATAGGGTTAGAGTCTTTTACTTCTCAAAAGTCCCATAAAACTACGTAGCCAGCGTAGAATAGGATAGCATTGACTTTTCATGCGACTCCTCACTACCTCTGAGAAGGCCTATTAGATGGATCCATAGTTACAGTACCATATCATCCTGTACCCCGGCAAAGTATAATATGTCCCTTGCAATGTAGGCGAAACGTTGTATAATTGCTAGGCTCATGATAATGGTTGTCGGTTAGAGAAACTCCCACAAGTAAAGTATATTATTTTCATATTGATTTTTATTGCATATCTTATTGTAAAGCTCAAATGGTTTACACTTCATGTTCATTTATTGATTCAGTTGAGTTGCTTTCATTTCACTGATGCAATTCAATTTGTGTTTTACTCAACCATATTACATACTCGTACATTCAATGTAGTGACGTCATTCAACCTATCTGAAGTATATTTTGAAAAACTGAGTAGCAGCCAGTAGCTGATCAAATAAATCATTAAAATGAGGTAATATATATTTATTCTTAATTGTTGCATTATTCAGTTACCTGTTGTCAATACACATTCTCATCGTGGCTTCTTTCTTTTCACCAATAACATAGGTGCACCACAAGGAGATACATTAGGATTGATGAACGCCTTATCAAGTAACTCTTGGAGTTGAACCTTCAATTCTCTCAACTCAGTTGGAGTCATACTATATGGAGGAATAGAGATAGCTTGAGTTCCTAACACTAAATCAATTTTAAACTCAATTCCCTTCGGATGTAGCCCAAATAAATTCTATGGAAACACATCGAAGAATTATCGAACTACTAAAACATTGTCAATAGTAAAATCCTCCTTCTAGTATCATGAACGGTAGCAATAATACCAAAGCACCGGTGTTAAATCATTTGGAGTGTCTTTACATAAGATATTATATTTCTTGAGCCAGAGGAGTCACGCTTTTCCACACTAAAAATGGTTCTCCAGGAAAGCAACATTGTACAAACTTAGCACACACTCAACTAAAGAAAATATGATGCTAACAAATCTATGCCCATAATCACATCAATGTCTCACATGGTAAATTCTAGGAGAGAAATTATTGTGTCCTTGCCCTAAACAAATACCACATAGTATTTATATTCTTTATCCAATGATAAAGTCTCCCCATTAACGTCATAAGCATAGTTGGCACAATAATAATCTCAATTCTTCATTCTAAGAATATAGCAAAACACAGAGATAAATACAATTACGTAGAACTAGGATCAGTAAGAAAATATGCCTCATGAAAATTGATTTTGATAATACCTATTAACTACTATGTAGATGCCTCGATATCCTGTCTAGCCATAGAAAATAAGCTTGGTTGTCCACCTTCTCCCTGAGCACCTGTGCACACTATCAAACATGTCCATGACCACCTTGTACAATGACCCTAGCTAGCTAAGTCTGAGCATGTGTACCTATAACATTCTTCTGAACATGTAAAATAGCTTGGGTTAGTACCATAATTTCCCTTAGGAATTTTCTTGAGAAATATGACCTATTCACCAGAAGTAAAACAACGACGACCAACACCAAAGCAATGACCAATATGATTCATTACACAGTTAGAACATCTTGGTGTTGTCTGGACTGAAAGGAATAGTTATGCTGCCTTTGCATCTGTTGTTGACTCTCACTAGCCGGATAACCACTCCTAGAAGATTGCACCAATGACTTTGACTGAGTAGGCCTGGATTATAGATGATGGAAACTACTATTGCCCCTGGAAGGAGCACCACTAAACCTACCTACATTACCATTTCTAAGTAACACTCCAAATGGAGAGTAGTTCCAACCACATCTGAATATGTACCATTTCGCACAACACGTATCACAAGACAATAATTATGGTGCTCAAGTCTATCAAAATATTATCTCACCTTCTCCATTAGGTTTGCAATTGAAAATAGGACATTTATGAGTGGTAGATTTACACTCATTTGAGGCTTTTTTAGTTCAACAATTAGTATGCTCAATGCCTAATTATGTACTATTCTGATGATATTTTGATGATTTGCAACTATGAAGGCTAAAGGACAAGGCAAGGATGAATACATGAAAGAGAGCCCAAAAACATTGAAAGAAGTATAAGCTTCATACTGGTAATCACCGAACCAAAAGGGCAGATCGCCCAAAGTCACTGTGCTCACAGCTGAAGATGTTCAAGGCAGGTCGGTAAACTAAGGCAAGAAACACCGACTCATAAAAAATGAAGGATGAATAAGATTACCATCACCAGGGTGAAAAAATGTGGTGATCTATGATCCACCGAAAGTGAAAGGCAGACCCAAGCGATTTCGCCAATAGAGATTTAAACACCTATAGCAAGAAGGATATGAATGGAAAGCCTAGAAATAGATGACTATATACCAATTGTGCTCGGTGAACCCAACTAATGTCCCTGAGTTGGTCACTTAGTGAATTTTGAGCCAAATTTTGGGAAGCTATAAATAACCCAAGGAGAGAGAAAACATGCGTTCCTTTTTGGAAGGTTTATTTTGGAGTTTTTGAGATTTTTGTATGAGACTTCTTACCTTGTGAATAACATCTTTAGTTTTGGGGTTTTTAATTTTGCATTGGAAGTTGAAATCAAAGTGAGTGTTGATTATAATTGCTTAATTTTCATCACATCTATGACTGCTATCATGATAGGTATAATCTCTATACCTTTTGCGATAAGTTGCTAAAACCCCAATTCTAGGGGTGCAATTATGGGGTTGGGTATTGATTTAATGTAGTTGGTATTGTGTTTTGCTCTATTTTATTGCTGTAATTTCATGAATTTAGGCTAATTTGCATGGGGTTAATTCATGGGTTAAGGTTGCAAACTTAATTATATTTTCAATCTTCGATCAATGCTCAAAAAAGAGCAATTGGAGTGGTTAATTAGTTTAATGCATTCAATTAAGCGTTGATTTTTATAGTGTGCTCGAAAGAAATATTATGGTTCAGATCTATTTTTCAAAACCTGCTCAAAAGAGGAATTTCGTAAGGTAATGGGTTGATATGTTATTCACATAGATGGGTTTATATGTTATTCTATGAACTTGTACTATGAGATCGAAAAAGCATTAGTGTCATTGAATATTACCTAGCCTATCCATGACTGTTTAGCACTACAAACACAATTACCCCTATGTGACATCGATTCTAATCCTTGCACCTCCAGATTACTTATAAATTGCTAGAATTCCTGAATTTTAGTTTAATTGTGACAATTGATACTACAAACCAATTTATTAAATTTGGTGGAATCATCCACACATTTGTCTTAAAATGCTACAATGAATGGTTCTGCATTCTTAATTTATTAGTTGAATTCTTTTCATTATATTTCCTATGGGATTCAATCCCAACTCGTAGCTCAATATTTTTATTGATAATGACAATATGTGATACCATTTTTCAGTGCGAAACTGGTAGTTGAGGGATTCATGAAAGTGGTAGTGTGGTAGGTGAGTAGTTGAGTGCTACGTGTCTTAATCTACCATTTTTTGGTTTAAAATATCTTCTGATTCGTTATCTTCAAATAATTTTCCCATATTATTCTTCTTAATTCAATTATTTCTATATTTTGAAGTATATATAGGATTAAAGTTTCGTAGTTTTTTATCATTTCATCATGCATGTATGTAGTCATGTTCGTTGTTATGCAGATTTTTTATTTTCAATTATTCCTTCCTATCATATTCATACTTGATTAAATTCATATTAGATCATTATGAACTAGATTATTTGTTTATCATGTTCTCCTGTCACTACTAGTATCGTACTTTAGCGGATACTTCCTTCTTATCAGCGCCTCAACTTTGTTTACTCCCCTAAACGGCTTTACTCGCCTACCGGTTTCAACATTAGGATGACATAGTATAGAAGTTTTCTCCCTGTTTCCAGTGTGCTAATAAACTAGAAAAAATGATTCAAATAATTCTAATACATAATAACTAACATAAACTTATTCAATCATATATATGATATTCAGGATTATATGAAATTAGTTCTGCATATTTTTTGAACAATATACCTTTGCTTCTTGCTTAGCCATGCTATCTGAAATATCTGATTGGATTTCAGATTTTTCCATTAGTATTTTAAATATTTATCTTAGTTGAGAGAGTGTTTTTATGAAAGAGGATTTTTATTATCTTAGGTGTTGTCTGCCTTTTCATTTACATATACCTCCCTTTATATAGAAAGGAATTGCTACTTTACAATCCTTCACAATACTACACGTAAACCTACTACTTAATAATGTGCCTATAATATAATATAATATAGTATATCTACTTTATGACACATCTACCTATTTTATGACACACTTTATGACTTTTTACATATATAATACACTTTATGACTCTTGAGTCCAACTACTATACACTTTACTATATGCTTTTTGTTTTGTCATCCAAATGTATCTCTTTTTCTCCTCTTCTTATATCTTTGTCTTCCCCTTTATGACTTTCTTTGCACACGTGTCTATTTTACTTTTTTGTCTTCTTCTTCTTATCTTCTTCCGTCTCTATCTTATTAGATCATTCTAGCTGTACATCTGGAATTATATTATCTTCTCCGTTACATTTTGAACATATGCGGTCAGGGTATTTGTGACCAATTAGCTTGCAATATCTGGTTAATAACTCTGCCGAAATAAATCCTACTTTTAGTGCTTGTGTCGTAGGTCATTCTTCTAGCTTAAGTAATGATAAGATCCATCTTTGGACTTCATCCATATCTGCTTTCCTTAGCTCCCTTGAATTGGAATAAATCATTAACTGATCTCTTGCATAGTAGCTCCATATAGCGTTTCCGTTTAAATAAGTATTTGCTAGCTCTTGTATAATGGTTGATATACTAATTGTTCTCTTATTGGCATAAAAACTGGGTATCTCGCTTTTTTATATCTCTGGTTGTTGTTCGATATCTTCCGGTAATATCATATCTTTTGTTAGTCTTATCTTTACCACTTGTATCAGAGGTTTTATTTCCTCGTATAATATCTCTGCTGTTGCCGTATAAAATTTTACATAGAATAAATTTCCCTTAGTAACTCTCTTATATGTAATAAATGTTTTATGTAGTTCTGGTATTCCACTAAGTTCCTCTCCGTCATATGTATATATTGTATTTAATAGTCCATAGTTGTAACATATCCTCACTAAGTTGGCGTTAGTTTTTGGTTGTGCAATCAGTTTATTATAACCTTGTAATTTTTGGGTTAAATAATCCTGGTTGGGTTCTTGAGTTGTAGTAGATCTGGGGTTAAGATTTAAAAATGTTTGGATTTTGTATATATTTTCTATGTAGGTTCGCGTAATATGGTTATATGTTCTTTTGTCATGGTGTATGCTATCCGCATATGTAGAAGTTTGTGGTTCTATAGTCAATATGCTTTTTGGTGTCAGCCTTGGAGTAAATGGTTTTTCGAATAACTAGTTTAAGTTTGAGTTCTTATGTTTTTCACTAACTCGTTGGCTTGTACCTACAGCTGTATTTAAACAAATGTTATGGGATTTTAGGTGTTTCCCAACGTCACCTTTTAGCTTTGGGCTTTTTCTGTCTTCCGATCGACATAGCTCCGTATTTTTACAGTCATGCTGCAGACTTATACTAGCTTTAGACTTTAGATTATCTTCATTAGTCTTTAGCTTTTGTATCTCATTGTCCATACTATCCACTTTTGTACAAAGTGTAGTAATAGCTTTGAGTATCTTTTCAATTGTATTTTCTTCCTCAGTCTCAGTCTGAGTAGCTTTGTCATGATAGGTAATCTACAATAACATTCTTACCAGTTTTTATTACTTCAATTGTAAATGTAAAATTTAATATATTTAATACCAATCTCCTTATTTCTTTTGTTGTTACTGAATCTTGTATTTTTCTTGTTAGCCACCATTTTACTTGTGTATTATCTGTTCTTATAATGAATTTGTTATATACAATATATGGTTCAAATGATAATAAACACTTATATACTGAATATAATTCTTTTCTATTTATTTCCCATTTTATTTCTGTATTATTAAATGTTCCTGAATAATACCTACAATGATGTTATATCATATTGCCATCATACCTGTATTTTAATATTCTTCCATAACTTTTTTCACTCGCATCTAATTCTATTATATAAGTAAATTTTTTGTTTACATCTGGAAAGTATAGTTTAGGTAAGTTTTTACATAATAATTTTACCTTTTGTATTTGTATTTGGTCTCTTATTTTTTGTTTACATGGTGTTGTAAACCACCAGTGTGTTTTTGTTATTATATGTGGGTTTAATTTTTCTAAAAATGGCATTCCTAATAGCATATCTTTTGTAGTCAATTCAAAGTTATATATTTCTACTATAGTTAATATCTTATCCCATATTTGTATTTTTATATTTTTTGCCTTATATGTGATCATGCTTCCCTCATTATTAAATCATGTTACTACTATCGGTGTTTTTAACTTTTCTCACTTATCTTCTAATAAACAATTGTATTTACATATATTAGCTTCTGCTCCTGTATCTATCATTGGTGTATAATATCTGTTGTAATATCCTTCTATTATTATCTTTGCAAGTATATATATTTTCATATTTTTCTCATACTAAAGTCCTTTTTATTATTACTCTTTTATTTTCATAATTTATTATTAACTGTTTGTCTTCTAAATTATATGGTTTTACTTGTTCTAGCCATTTTATTCCTAAAGTGATATTTTCATCTCCTTGATATATTTTAAATTTTATTACTATTGGTACACCTCCAATGATTATTTCCTTTTCTGTAGTTTCTTCGGTATACATTAATTCTTTTGGTAGTTCGGGGCATAATTGTTCAGTAGTTATTATTTCATCTTTCATCACTAATTCTCTTGTAATATAGTTTTCTTCTAGTCCTATATTTATTAATATTAAATATTTTCGTTGTTCCATTATTCCCGTTACGTACTAATGATGTGGTTTTATTTCTTCTTCCATTGATTTTTGTGGGGTTTTATCTATTCTACTTGTGGTACTCATTTTTGATGATATTTGGGGTATCTCATTGTTTATTCTTTTCGATGTACTTAGTCTTTCTTTTACTATTTCTAAATCTTCTTCTATATCAATTTCATTATAACTATAATCATTATTATCTATGACTGTAACTATCATTTCAAAGGGATCTTCTATTTTTATTTTATCTATTTTATTTTTTGCTGTTATTTTATGTTTTGTTGTTAAAACATATAAGTTTTTACATCTAGCTGTAAATATTTTATTTCCTGGGGCTAGTTATATTCCTGACATTTTCCAATATAATACTAATGATTTATCTATAATCTTGTCATTTATTGCTACTAAGTAGTTAACACTTATTATAAATTTAAATTTTTGGTATATGAGGTTACATTTTACTGCACTTATTATACTTTTTTCTATAGGTTGTATGATCCTATCATCTGCTAAGTATATTTCTATGGGTGTATCTATTCCTTATCTAAAACATGCTTTTATTAATATTTTCGTTCCTCCTAAATGTACATATTTAATTGGATTTTTAGCCTTAATATCTTGTATTTCTTTATTTATTATTCGTTTGTTTATTATTGGTATTTTAGCCTTTCCTTTGGTGTATTTGCAATCTATGATATGTTCTCTTTGACTTACTACATAATATTCTTCTTTTTGGCGTTTAAACCAGTTTCTTATTGTTGCTATTTCGAATATTTTTGCTACGCTTAGGTCTAATTAGTTTCCTTTTATTTGTTCAAATATATTATTATCAAATATTATTTTATGTTCTGCCGATTCTTCATCTTGATATTTTTCTTTAGTTATTATTTGTATATCTGTTTCAGTCATTTATATAGTGGTTATTATCTGATTCTATTACTGAATTATTTTCCATTTCGTTTGTTTCATTTTCTGATAATTCATATATGCTATCTTCACTTTCTAATTCATAATCTACTTATTCTATTTGTGTATATTTTTCATTATCTATTATTATTTCTGATATTTGTTTTTTCTTTGGATTTTTAGGTAATTTACAATCTCTAGCTATATGTCCTAATTTTCCACAATTATAACAAGTACATTCCGTTAGTTTTCTTTTCGGTCTATATGGTCTTTTGGTTTTGTAGTTTTTTACATAGAATCTTCTTCTTGGTTTTTTATATTTATATTTTGATCTGTATTTTTTATTATATTTCTTTCTATTTTTATAATACCTATCCGTACAACCAAATTGACGTGTTGTTTTATTTTTTCAACATGCCAAGTTTTTTACTAATATTTTTTCCATTTTTATTTCTTCTTTATATTTTTCACATAGTTCCATAAACCATCGTTGCAAGAATTTCATTCTAGCTCCTAAGGTATCTGTTAATTCTGTTTCATTCCAACTTTTTATTATTTTTGAATTAAAAGGTTCTGGTAATTTTGTAAAATATAATTTTCTTATTTCTTTACTTTCTTCTGTGCTATATGTTCCTTTATAATAGTATTCTCTAAATGCACATGTATATTCATCTATGTAACACATATTACATATTGCTAATTTTGTTATTAGATTCCGATTTATGATTTTTCTTTATTTTGTTCTTCTACCACTGTTGTCATACTACTAAATTCATTTTTATAGCTACTTCGTATTTATATAATATTTCCATAGTTGTAGTAACTAATTCGCCATTAGACTTTTTATTACTTCTTAGAGTTTTTAAACTTTCATCTGATAAATTTTGTAGCCATAATTTGACTGTCCCTACAAGCGTTCTTTCTATATATCCTGGTGTCACTGTTATTACTATTTTGTTATCTATTAATTGTTTTGATATATATCATATCCATAATTGGATTGTTTTATTTATATCTGCTAGACAGTCTAAATCTAAAAAATCATGTCGTTCAGTTATTGGTTTAGGTGTCCATTTTTTATTTAATCTTTTATCCCATATAATTTTTTCTCTATCATATTGTTCATAGTTTTTATTATAATATTTTGGATTTAAATCTTTTGGATTATTTACTCCTGATGTGCTAGGTTTTTCATCTATGTCTACGTCTCCTGTATTTATTTCTAGATTCTTTGTATTATCTATGTTTGCTAAAAGCTCTGTATATGTTTCGCTTGTTTCCGAATGTTGTTCTAGATCATCGTCGTTTATTTCATTAATTCTTATTTCGGGTAGATTATCTTGGTTATTTTCTTCTTTTTCTTCTAATTCATCTTCTAGTTGCAATTTTTGTTTAAATTTAATTATCTCATTTGTTAATTTTGTTTCTTGTTCTTTTTCTTTTTGTTTCATTTCATACATTACTTTTAACATTGCCAGCTCTTTTTCTAGTTCTATTATTTTAGTGTTTTTTACTTCTTCTAATTGTTGTACTTCCTTTTTTGCTTGTTGTTTTACTTTTTCTATCTATTTCTTCATTTTCTTTTGTTATTCTTATCATAACAGTTAAACTATCTTCTAGTTTTACCGTTTCTTTTTTTAACATTAAACTTATATTGTCACCTATTTTCTTGTATCTTCTTCCTAGATTAGAAAAGATTATCTTTATTTTTAATCCGTCATAGTTTTCATATGTTTTTTCATCTATTGCGTATTTTTCCTTATTCATTTATAGATTGTGTTGTATATTCTAAACTTTCTATTTGTATTTCTAGATATAAAATAGTTTTTCTCTGTGCTATTATAGATTTTTTGCAAATTCCTGCGAATATATTACTGTTAAGTGTACTTTGCCTATGCGCTAATTCTTGTCTTTTCACTATAATTATTTCAGTAAGCTTTTGTCTATATTCGTTATTCTCGTTATTCATTGTATTTATAGATATTGAATATATTTATATTCTATTTTAGATATATTATCTATTAATTGATCTAATTTACCATTTTCAGTTTTTGTGATATTAAGTTGTTTATATTCCGGATATAATTTGTTTAATTTTCTTCTTAATTTTCTTATCTTTCTATTAGTATGTTTTTCCTATGTTTCTTATCATCCATAGCTTTATAATAGCACAGAGAAAAACTATTTTATATCTACAGATACAAATAGAAAGTTTAGAGTATAAACTTCAACACAATCTATAAATGAATAAGGAAAAATATGCCATAGACGAAAAAACATATGAAAACTATGACGGATTTAAAATAAAGATAATATATTCTAATCTAGGAAGAAGATACAAGAAAATAGGTGACAATATAAGTTTAATGTTAGAAAAAGAAACGGTAAAACTAGAAGATAGTTTAACTGATATGATAAGAATAACAAAAGAAAATGAAGAAATAGATAGAAAAATGGAAATAGAAAAAATAAAACAACAAGCAAAAAAGGAAGTACAACAATTAGAAGAAGTAAAAAATACTAAAATAATAGAACTAGAAAAAGAGCTGGCAATGTTAAAAGAAATGTATGAAATTAAACAAAAAGAAAAAGAACAAAAAACAAAATTAGCAAATGAGATAAATAAATTTAAGAAAAAATTGCAATTAGAAGATGAATTAGAAGAAAAAGAAGAAAATAACCAAGATAATCTACCTGAAATAAGAATTGATGAAATAAATGACAATGATCTAGATGAACAACATTCGGAAACAAGCGAAACATATACGGAACTTTTAGCAAACATAGACAATACAAAGAATTTAGAAGTAAATACAGGAGATGTAGACATAGATGAAAAACCTAGTACATCAGGAATAAAAAACCCAAAAATTTAAAATATTATAATATAAACTATGAACAATATGACAAAGAAAAAACTATATGGGATAAAAGATTAAATAAAAAATGGACGCCCAAACCGATAACTGAACAACATGATTTTTTACATTTAGACTGTGTAGCAGATATAAATAAAACAATCCAATTATGGATAGGATATATATCAAAACAATTAATAGATAACAAAATAGGAATGACGAAAACACCAGGATATATAGAAAGAACACTTATAGGAACAGTAAAATTATGGTTACAAAATTTATCGAATGAAAGTTTAAAAACTTTAAGAAGTAATAAAAATTTTGATGGTGAATTAGCCACTACAACTATGGAAATATTATATAAATACGAAGTAGCTATAAGAAATGAATTTAGTAGTATGACAACAGAAGTAGAAGAACAAAATAAAGAAAAAATCATAAACCGGAATCTAGTGACAGAATTAGCAATATGTAATATGTGTTATATAGATGAATATACATGTGCATTTAGAGAATATTATTATAAAGGAACATATAGCATATAAGAAAGTAAAGATATAAGAAAATTATATTTTACAAAATTACCATAACCTTTTAATTCAAAAATAATAAAAAGTTGGAATGAAGCAGGACTAACAGATACCTTAGGAGCTAGAATAAAATTCTTACAACAATGGTTTATAGAACTGTGTGAAAAACATAAACAAGAAATAAAAATGGAAAAAATATTGGTAAAAATTTTAGCATGTTGCAAAAATAAAATGGCACCCCAATTTGGTTGTACGGACAAATACTATAAAAAGAGGTATAAAAAAAATATAGATCAAAATATAAATATGAAAAACCGAGAAGAAGATACTATGTAAAAAATTACAAAACCAAAAGACCATATAGACCAAAAAGAAAACTAACGGAATGTACTTGTTATAATTGTGAAAAAGTAGGACATATAGCTAGAGATTGTAAATTACCTAAAAATCCAAAGAAAAAACAAATATCAGAAATAATAATAGACAATGAAAAATATACACAAATAGAATATGTAGATTATGAATTAGAAAGTGAAGATAGCATATATGAATTATCAGAAAACGAAACAGACAAAATGAAAAATAATTCAGTAATAGAATTAGATAATGGACACTATACAAATGACTGAAACAGATATACAAATAATAACTAAAGAAAAATATCAAGACGAAGAATCTTTAGAACAAAAAATAATATTTGATAATAGTATATTTGAACAAATAAAAGGAAAAGAATTAAACCTAACCGTAGAAAAAATATTTGAAATACCAACAATAAGAAACTGGTTTAAACGACAAAAAGAAGAATATTATGTAGTGAGTCAAAGAGAACATATCATAGATTGCAAATACACCAAAGGAAAAGCTAAAATACCAATAATAAACAAACGAATAATCAATAAAGAAATACAAGATATTAAGGCTAAAAATCTAATTAAATATGTACATTTAGGAGGAACAGAAATACTAATAAAAACATGTTTTAGAGAAGGAATAGATACACCCATAGAAATATACTTAGCGGATGATAAAATTATACAACCTATAGAAAAAAGTATAATAAGTGCTAACTACTCAGTAGCAATAAATGACAGAAACATAGATAAATCACTAGTATTATATTGGAAAATGTCTGGGATAGAACTAGCCCCAGGAAGTAAAATATTTACAGCTAGATGTAAAAACTTATATGTTTTAACAACAAAACATAAAATAACAGCAAAAAATAAAATAAAAAAAATAAAAAATAGAAGATCCTTTTGAAAGGATAGTTATAGTCATAGATAATAATGATTATAGTTATAATGAAATTGATATAGAAGAAGATTTAGAAATAATAAAAGAAAGACTAAGTACATCAAAAAGAATAAACAATGAAATACCCCAAATATCATCAAAAATGAGTACCTCAAGAAGAATAGATAAAACTCCCCAAAAATCAATGGAAGAAGAAATAAAACCACATCATTACTACATAACAGGAGTAATGGAACAACGGAAATATTTAATATTAATAAATACAGGACAAGAAGAAAATTATATTACAAGAGAATTAGTAACGGAAGATGAAATAATAACTAATGAACAATTATGCCCCGAACTACCAAAAACATTAATGTATACCGAAGAAACTACAGAAAAGGATCTAATCATTGGAGGAGTACCAATAGTAATAAAATTTAAAATATATCAAGGAAATGAAAATATCACTTTAGGAATAAAATGGCTAGAACAAGTAAAATCGTATAATCTAGAAGACAAGTAGTTGACAGTAAATTATGAATATATGTAAATACAATTGTTTACCAGAAAATAAGTGGAAAAATTAAAAACACTGATTGTAGTAATATGATTTAATAATGAAGGAAGCATGATCACATATAAGGCAAAAAATATAAAAATATAAATATGGGATAAGATATTAACTATAGAAGAAATATATAACTTTGAATTGACCACAAAAGATATGCTATTAGGAATGCCATTTTTAGAAAAATTATACTCACATATAATAACAAAAACACACTGGTGGCTCACAACACCATGTAAACAAAAAATAGGAGCAAAAAGAGTAAATAACAAAAAACGAAAAATAACAGAATGGATAAAACAAAGTGAAAAAATTACGCAAAAATTAGAAAATATAAAGGAAGAAGACCCTAAAATAGAATTGATTATATTCTCTATAGATAAAGTAAAAATAATTCAAGATAAGTTAGAATTGTTATATAGTGAAGATCCTTTACAAGGATGGAAAAAACATAAAACAAAAGTAAAAATTGAGCTAATTGATAATAATAGTATAATAACCCCAAAACCATTAAAGTATAATTTTAATGATTTAACAGAATTTAAGATACATATAAGTGAATTACTAGAAAAATGATATATACAAGAAAGTAATAGTAAGCATACAAGCCCATCATTTATAGTAAATAAACATAGTGAACAAAAAAGAGGAAAAAGTAGAATGTTTATTGATTATAGAAACTTAAATGCAAAAACTAAAATATTGATTATAGAAACTTAAATGCAAAAACTAAAACATATAATTACCCAATACCTAATAAAATATTAAAGAAAAGACAAATACAAGGATATAATTACTTTAGTAAATTTGACTGTAAATCAAAATTTTACCACTTAAAGTTAGAAGAAGAATCTAAAAAACTTACAGCATTTATAGTACCACAAGGATTTTATGAATGGAATGTATTACCATTTGGATATAAAAATGCCCCAGGTAGATATCAACACTTTATGGATAACTACTTTAAACAACTAAAAAATTGTGTAGTATATATTGATGATATATTACTATATTCTAAAACCCAAGATGAACACATAAGATTATTAGAAAAATTCATACATATTATAGAATATTCAGGCATAAGTCTAAGCAAAAAGAAAGTAGACATAATGAAAAAACAAATAGAATTTATAGGAATACAAATAGATAAAAATGGAATAAAAATGCAAACACATATAGTACAAAAAATAATTAACTCAAATGAACAATTAGATACAAAAAAGAAATTACAATCATTTCTAGGACTAGTAAATCAAGTAAGAGAATACAGACCAAAATTAGCAGGGAATTTAAAACTATTACAACAAAAATTAAAGAAAGATGTAGAATACCAATTTGATAAAAAAGACCAAACACAAATACAAAAAATAAAATTATTATGTAAAAACCTACCTAAACTATATTTTCTGGATGAAAACAAAAAAATTACTTATATAGTAGAATCAGACGCTAGTGAAAAAAGTTATGGAGGAGTCTTAAAATACAGGTATGATAAAGAAAAAATAGAACATCATTGCAGATATTATTCAGGAACATTTATTAATACGGAAATAAAATGGGAAATAAATAGGAAAGAATTATATTCATTGTATAAATGTTTATTATCATTTGAACCATATATTGTATATAACAAATTTATTATAAGAACGAATAACACACAAGTAAAATGGTGGCTAACAAGAAAAATACAAGATTCGGTAACTACAAAAGAAATAAGAAAATTGGTATTAAATATATTAAATTTTACATTTACTAGTGAAGTAATAAAAATTGATAAGAATGTTATTGCAGATTACTTATCAAGACAAAGCTACTCAAACTGAGAAAGAAAATACAATTGAAGTGGACAGTATGGACAATGAGATACAAAAGTTAAAGACTAATGAAGATAATCTGAAGTCTAAAGCTAATACAGGTCAGCAACATGACTGTAAAAATGCGGAGCTAAGTCAATCGGAAGACTTAAAAAACCCAGAGCTAAAAGGTGACGTTGGGAAACACCTTAAAAGCCCATAATGTTTGTTTAGATACAGCTGCAGGTGCAAGTAAACAAGTTAGTGAAAAACAGCATAAGAATACAAACTTAAACCAGCTATTTGAAAAACCATTTACTCCAAAAATGCCAAGAAACACATTGACTATGGAACCACAAACCTTTACCTATGCAAATAGCCTACACATGAGAAAAAATTATATAACCATGTCACGAGAACATATATTGAAAATATATACAAAATCCAAACCTATTTAAACCGTAATCCTAGATCCACTACAACCAAAGAACCAAGTCAAGACTACCAAACCCAAAAATTACAAGGTTATAACAAGTTAATCGCACAGCCAAAAACTAACGCCAATTTAGTAAGGACATGTTACAATTATGGACTATTAAATACCATATAAACATACGATGGAGAAGAAATAAGTGGAATACCAGAACTACACAAGGCATTCATTACACATAAAAGAGTTACCAAGGAAAATTTATTTTATGTAAAGTTTTATACAGCACCAGCGGAGATATTATACGAAGAGATAAAACCCCCAATTCAAGTTATTAAAATAGGGCTAACCAAAGATATGATTATACCTGAAGATATTGGACAACAGGAAGAAATACAAAAAATAGAGATACTGAGTTTTTATGCCAATAAAAAAATAATTGGTATATCAACTATTATATAAGAGCTAGCAAACAATTATTTAAACGGAAATGTTATATGGAGTTACTACTCTAGAGACCAATTAATGATATATTCTAATTCAAGAGAACTAAGGAAAGCAAATATGGATGAAGTCCAGAGATGGATTTTATCATTATTAAAACCAGAAGAAAGACCTACGACAAGAGCACTCAAAGCAGGATTTATTTCACCAGAATTATTAACCAGATATTGCAAGCTAATTGGACACAAATACCCTGATCATCTATGTACAAAATGTAATGGAGAAGATAATGTGATTCCCGATGTCCAGCTGGAATGATTAAATGAGATAGAGACGGAAGAAGATAAGAAGAAGAAGACAAAAATAAAAAGACACATGAAGAAAAATGTGAAAAGAAAGTCGTAGATAAAGAGATAAGGAAGAAGACATATGGCCAAAAGCAAAGTAAATAGTCATGAAAAGTCCTAAAGTAAATAGTGGAAAGATAAAGTAAAGTCAAAGTTTTTTGACTTATTGTGTAAATTATTGTAAAGTGTAGTAAGTAGACAAGTGTAAATTGATAAGTGTAGTAAGTAGACAAGTGTAAAGTGGGCAAGTGTGGTAGGTGGTGTGCATTGGACAAGTGTAAAAGTAGTAGGTGGAGTGTATTATTAAGAAGACAAGTGTAAAATTAGTATAAAGTAAGTGTAGTACGTGCATTATTGTGCACTAATTCCTTTCTATATAAAGGAAGGTATATGTAACATAAGGGACATACTTTGAATAAAAAGAACACTTTCATATAAAAACACTCTCTCTTAAAATATTTAAGCTATTCATATTTAATAGATAATGGAACAAACTTCAGATATCATGGATAAGCAAGAGGCAAAGGTATATTGTTCAAAAAATATGTAGAACTAATTTCATATATTCCTGAATATCATATCTATGATTGAATAAATTTATGTTAGTTATTATGTATTAGAATTATTTGAATCATGATTTCTAGTTTATTAGCACACTGAAAACAGTGAGAAAACTTCTATACTATGCAATCCTAATGTTGAAACCGGTAGGCGAGGGAAGCCGTTTAGGGGAGTAAACAAAGTTGAGGCGCTGATAAGAAGGAAGTATCCGCTAAACTACGATGCTAGTAGTGACAGGAGAACATGATAAACAGATAATCTAATTCATAATGATCTAATATGAATTTAATCAATTATGAATATGATAGGAATGAATAATTGAAAATAAAAAACCTGCATGATAAAAAACATGACTACATACTTGCATGATAAAATGATAAAAAAACTATGAAACTTTAATCTTATATATACTTAAAGATATAGAAATAATTGAATTAAGAAAAATAATATGGGAAAATAATTTAATGATAACGGATCAGAAGATATATTAAATCAACAATGGTATGAAATAGATCTACATGATTTAGACCTCGAAAGAATAGAATGGTACGATTCAGAAATAAATTTAGACTAAAATGAACTACGAATATTTAAAATATTGGACAGAAGCTATGGAAGATATAAAACTATTAGAACAATTAATGGAAGAAAATTTATACATGTATCTAAGAACCCAAGATATGCTATATCTAGAATATATCAAAAATAATATTAAAGAGATATCAAGATTAAGACACTTAGTAAAATAATGTTATAATAAAATCTTTAAAATGGACTACTCACCTACCAAAAGTGATACACCTACCAAAAAAGTCATGAATTCCACACCTACCACACTACCAAAAATATAATGAATCCCTCACCTACCAAAGAGATGAATTCCGCACCGAAAAATGGTATCATGTATTTTACTTGTGTATTATCTGTTCTTATAATGAATTTCTTATATACAATATATGGTTCAAATGATAATAAACACTTATATACTGAATATAATTCTTTTCTATTTATTTCCCATTTTATTTCTATATTATTAAATGCTCCTGAATAATACCTACAATGATGTTCTATCGTATTGCCATCATACCTGTATTTTAATATTCCTCCATAACTTTTTTCACTCGCATATGATTCTATTATATAAGTAAATTTTTTTTTTCATTTGGAAAGTATAGTTTAGGTAAGTTTTTACATAATAATTTTACCTTTTGTATTTGTATTTGGTTTCCTATTTTTTGTTTACATGGTGTTGTAAATCACCAATGTGTTTTTGTTATTATATGTGGGTATAATTTTTCTAAAAATGGCATTCCTAATAGCATATCTTTTGTAGTCAATTCAAAGTTATATATTTCTTCTATAGTTAATATCTAATCTCATATTTGTATTTTTATATTTTTTGCCTTATATGTGATCATGCTTCCTTCATTATTAAATCATGTTACTACTATCGGTGTTTTTAACTTTTCCCACTTATCTTCTGGTAAACAATTGTATTTACATATATTAGCTTCTGCTCCCGTATCTATCATTGGTGTATAATAACTGTTGTAATATCCTTCTATTATTATCTTTGCAGGTATATATATTTTCATATTTTTATCATACTAAAGTCCTTTTTATTATTACTCTTTTATTTTCATAATTTATTATTAACTGTTTGTCTTCTAGATTATATGGTTTTACTTGTTCTAGCCATTTTATTCCTAAAGTGATATTTTCATCTCCTTGATATATTTTAAATTTTATTACTATTGGTACGCCTCCAATGATTATTTCCTTTTCTGTAGTTTCTTCGGTATACATTATTATTATCCATAGCTCTGATACCATTTTTTGGTGCGGAATCCATTTTACTGGGGGGTGAGGAATTTGTAGTTGATGAATTCATATTCTTGATAGTGTGGTAGGTGCGGGTGTGGTAGGTGAGGAATTTATCTTAAAGATTTTATTATAATATTCCTTTTTTAAGTGTCTTAATCTTGATATCTCTTTAATATTATTTTTGATATATTCTAGATATAACATATCTTGGGTTCTTCGATACATATATAAATTTTCTTCCATTAATTATTCTAATAGTTTTATATCTTCCATAGATTCTGCCCAATATTATAAATATTTGTAGTTCATTTAAGTCTGAATTTATTTCTAAATCGTACCATTCTATTCTTTCATAGTCTAAATCATGTAGGTGTATTTCATATCATTGTTGGTTCAATATATCTTCTAATTCGTTATCATTAAATATTTTTTCCCATATGATTCTTCTTAATTCAATTATTTCTATATTTTTAAGTATATATAAGATTAAAGTTTCATAGTTTTTTATCATGCATGTATGTAGTCATGTTCGTTGTTTATGCAGGTTTTTTATTTTCAATTATTCCTTCCTATCATATTCATAATTGATTAAATTCATATTAGATTATTATGAACTAGATTATCTATTTATCATGTTCTCCTATCACTACTAGCATCATACTTTAGCGGATACTTCCTTCTTATCAGCGCCTCAACTTTGTTTACTCCCCTAAACGGCTTTCCTCGCCTACCGGTTTCAACATTAGGATGACACAGTATAGAAGTTTTCTCCCTGTTTTCAGTGTGCTAATAAACTAGAAATAATGATTCAAATAATTCTAATACATAATAACTAACATAAATTTACTCAATCATATATATGATATTCAGGAATATATGAAATTAGTTCCGCATATTTTTCGAACAATATACCTTTGCTTCTTGCTTAGTCATGCTATCTGAAATATCTGATTGGATTTTAGATTTTTCCATAAGTATTTTAAATATTTATCTTAGTTGAGAGAGTGTTTTTATGAAATAGGATTTTTATTATCTTAGGTGTTGCTTGCCTTTTCATTTACATATACCTCCCTTTATATAGAAAGGAATTGCTACTTTACAATACTACACGTACACCTACTACTTAATAATGTGCCTATAATATAATATAATATAGTATATCTACTTTATGACACATCTACCTACTTTATGACACACTTTATGACTTTTTACATATATAATACACTTTATGACTCTTGAGTCCAACTACTGTACACTTTACTATTTGCTTTTTGTTTTGTCGTCCAAATGTATCTCTTTTTCTCCTCTTCTTATCTCTTTGTCTTCCCCTTTATCACTTTCTTTGCACACGTGTCTATTTTACTTTTTTGTCTTCTTCTTCTTATCTTCTTCCGTCTCTATCTTATTAGATCATTCTAGCTGTACATCTGGAATTATATTATCTTCTCCGTTACATTTTGAACATATGTGGTCAGGGTATTTGTGACCAATTAGCTTGTAATATCTGGTTAATAACTCTGCCGAAATAAATCCTACTTTTAGTGTTCGTGTCGTAGGTCGTTCTTCTGGCTTAAGTAATGAAAAGATCCATCTTTGGACTTCATCCATATTTGCTTTCCTTAGCTCCCTTGAATTGGAATAAATCATTAACTGATCTCTTGCATAGTAGCTCCATATAGCGTTTCCGTTTAAATAATTATTTGCTAGCTCTTGTATAATAGTTGATATACCAATTATTCTCTTATTGGCATAAAAACTGGGTATCTCGCTTTTTTGTATCTCTGGTTGCTGTTCGATATCTTCCGGTATTATCATATCTTTTGTTAGTCCTACCTTTACCACTTGTATCGAAGGTTTTATTTCCTCGTATAATATCTCTACTGTTGCCGTATAAAATTTTACATGGAATAAATTTCCCTTAGTAACTCTCTTATATGTAATAAATGCTTTATGTAGCTCCGGTATTCCACTTAGTTCCTCTCCGTCATATGTATATACTGTATTTAATAGTCCATAGTTGTAACATGTCCTCACTAAGTTGGCGTTAGTTTTCGGTTGTGCAATCATTTTATTATAACCTTGTAATTTTTGGGTTAAATAATCTTGGTTGGGTTCTTGGGTTGTAGTAGGTATGGGGTTAAGATTTTAAAATGTTTGGATTTTGTATATATTTTCTATGTAGGTTCGCGTAATATGGTTATATGTTCTTTTGTCATGGTGTATGCTATCTGCATATGTAGAAGGTTGTGGTTCTATAGTCAATATGTTTTTTGGTGTTAGCCTTGGGGTAAATGGTTTTCGAATAACTAGTTTAAATTTGAGTTCTTATGTTTTTCACTAACTCGTTGGCTTGTACCTGCAGCTGTATTTAAACAAATGTTATGGGTTTTTAGGTGTTTCCCAACGTCACCTTTTAGCTCTGGACTTTTTCTGTCTTCCGATCGACATAGCTCAGCATTTTTACAGTCATGTTGCTGACTTATACTAGCTTTAGACTTCAGATTATCTTCATTAGTCTTTAGCTTTTGTATCTCGTTGTCCATACTATCCACTTTTGTACAAAGTGTAGTAATAGCTTTGAGTATCTTTTCAATTGTATTTTCTTTCTCAGTCTCAGTCTGAGTAGCTTTGTCGTGATAGGTAATCTGCAATAACATTCTTATCAGTTTTTATTACTTTAATTGTAAATGTAAAATTTAATATATTTAATATCAATTTCCTTATTTCTTTTGTTGTTACCGAATCTTGTATTTTTCTTGTTAGCCACCATTTTACTTGTGTATTATCTGTTCTTATAATGAATTTTTATATACAATATATGGTTCAAATGATAATAAACACTTATATACTGAATATAATTCTTTTCTATTTATTTCCCATTTTATTTTTGTATTATTAAATGTTCCTGAATAATACATACAATGATGTTCTATCGTATTGCCATCATACCTGTATTTTAATATTCCTCCATAACTTTTTTCACTCGCATATGATTCTACTATATAAGTAAATTTTTTGTTTTCATCTGGAAAGTATAGTTTAGGTAAGTTTTTACAAAATAATTTTACATTTTGTATTTGTATTTGGTTTCCTATTTTTTGTTTACATGGTGTTGTAAACCACCAGTGTGTTTTTGTTATTATATGTGGGTATAATTTTTCTAAAAACGGCATTCCTAATAGCATATCTTTTGTAGTCAATTCAAAGTTATATATTTCTTCTATAGTTAATATCTAATCTCATATTTGTATTTTTATATTTTTTGCCTTATATGTGATCATGCTTCCTTCATTATTAAATCATGTTACTACTATCGGTGTTTTTAACTTTTCCCACTTATCTTCTGGTAAACAATTGTATTTACATATATTAGCTTCTGCTCCCGTATCTATCATTGGTGTATAATAACTGTTGTAATATCCTTCTATTATTATCTTTGCAGGTATATATATTTTCATATTTTTATCATACTAAAGTCCTTTTTATTATTACTCTTTTATTTTCATAATTTATTATTAACTGTTTGTCTTCTAGATTATATGGTTTTACTTGTTCTAGCCATTTTATTCCTAAAGTGATATTTTCATCTCCTTGATATATTTTAAATTTTATTACTATTGGTACGCCTCCAATGATTATTTCCTTTTCTGTAGTTTCTTCGGTATACATTAATGCTTTTGGTAGTTCGGGGCATAATTGTTCAGTAGTTATTATTTCATCTTCCGTCACTAATTCTCTTGTAATGTAGTTTTCTTCTAGTCCTGTATTTATTAATATTAAATATTTTTGTTGTTCCATTAATCCCTTTATGTAGTAATGATGTGGTTTTATTTCTTCTTCCATTGATTTTTGTGAGGTTTTATCTATTCCTCTTGAGGTACTCATTTTTGATGATATTTGGGGTATCTCATTGTTTATTCTTTTCGATGTACTTAGTCTTTCTTTTACTATTTCTAAATCTTCTTCTATATCAATTTCATTATAACTATAATCATTATTATCTATGACTGTAACTATCCTTTCAAAGGGATCTTCTATTTTTATTTTATCTATTTTATTTTTTGCTGTTATTTTATGTTTTGTTGTTAAAACATATAAGTTTTTACATCTAGCTGTAAATATTTTACTTTCCGGGGCTAGTTCTATTCCTGACATTTTCCGATATAATACTAATGATTTATCTATATTCTTGTCATTTATTGCTACTTAGTAGTTAGCACTTATTATAAATTTAAATTTTTGGTATATGAGGTTACATTTTACTGCACTTATTATACTTTTTTCTATAGGTTGTATGATCCTATCATCTGCTAAGTATATTTCTATGGGTGTATCTATTCCTTATCTAAAACATGCTTTTATTAATATTTTCGTTCCTCCTAAATGTACATATTTAATTGGATTTTTAGCCTTAATATCTTGTATTTCTTTATTTATTATTCGTTTGTTTATTATTGGTATTTTAGCCTTTCCTTTGGTGTATTTGCAATCTATGATATGTTCTCTTTGACTTACTACATAATATTCTTCTTTTTGGCGTTTAAACCAGTTTCTTATTGTTGGTATTTCGAATATTTTTGCTACGCTTAGGTCTAATTATTTTCCTTTTATTTGTTCAAATATATTATTATCAAATATTATTTTATGTTCTGCCGATTCTTCATCTTGATATTTTTCTTTAGTTATTATTTGTATATCTGTTTCAGTCATTTATATAGTGGTTATTATCTGATTCTTTTACTGAATTATTTTCCATTTCGTTTGTTTCATTTTCTGATAATTCATATATGCTATCTTCACTTTCTAATTCATAATCTACTTATTCTATTTGTGTATATTTTTCATTATCTATTATTATTTCTGATATTTGTTTTTTCTTTGGATTTTTAGGTAATTTACAATCTCTAGCTATATGTCCTAATTTTCCACAATTATAACAAGTACATTCCGTTAGTTTTCTTTTCGGTCTATATGGTCTTTTGGTTTTGTAGTTTTTTACATAGTATCTTCTTCTTGGTTTTTTATATTTATATTTTGATTTGTATTTTTTATTATATTTCTTTCTATTTTTATAATACCTATCCGTACAACCAAATTGAGGTGTTGTTTTATTTTTGCAACATGCCAAGTTTTTTACTAATATTTTTTCCATCTTTATTTCTTCTTTATATTTTTCACATAGTTCCGTAAACCATCGTTGCAAGAATTTCATTCTAGCTCCTAAGGTATCTGTTAATTCTGCTTCATTCCAACTTTTTATTATTTTTGAATTAAAAAGTTCTGGTAATTTTGTAAAATATGATTTTCTTATTTCTTTACTTTCTTCTGTGCTATATGTTCCCTTATAATAGTATTCTCTAAATGCACATGTATATTCAACTATGTAACACATATTACATATTGCTAATTTTGTCATTAGATTCCGATTTATGATTTTTTCTTTATTTTGTTCTTCTACCTCTGTTGTCATACTACTAAATTCATTTTTTATAGCTACTTCGTATTTATATAATATTTCCATAGTTGTAGTAGCTGATTCGCCATTAGATTTTTTATTACTTCTTAGAGTTTTTAAACTTTCATCTGATAAATTTTGTAGCCATAATTTTACTGTTCCTATAAGCGTTGTTTCTATATATCCTGGTGTCTTTGTTATTACTATTTTGTTATCTATTAATTGTTTTGATATATATCATATCCATAATTGGATTGTTTTATTTATATCTGCTAGACAGTCTAAATCTAAAAAATCATGTCGTTCAGTTATTGGTTTAGGTGTCCATTTTTTATTTAATCTTTTATCCCATATAATTTTTTCTCTATCATATTGTTCATAGTTTTTATTATAATATTTTGGATTTAAATCTTTTGGATTATTTACTCCTGATGTGCTAGGTTTTTCATCTATGTCTACGTCTCCTGTATTTATTTCTAGATTCTTTGTATTATCTATGTTTGCTAAAAGCTCTGTATATGTTTTGCTTGTTTCCGAATGTTGTTCTAGATCATCGTCGTTTATTTCATTAATTCTTATTTCGGGTAGATTATCTTGGTTATTTTCTTCTTTTTCTTCTAATTCATCTTCTAGTTGCAATTTTTCTTTAAATTTAATTATCTCATTTGTTAATTTTGGTTTTTGTTCTTTTTCTTTTTGTTTCATTTCATACATTTCTTTTAACATTGTCAGCTCTTTTTCTAGTTCTATTATTTTAGTATTTTTTACTTTTTCTAATTGTTGTACTTCCTTTTTTGCTTGTTGTTTTATTTTTTCTATTTCCGTTTTTCTATCTATTTCTTCATTTTCTTTTGTTATTCTTATCATAACAGTTAAACTATCTTCTAGTTTTACCGTTTCTTTTTCTAACATTAAACTTATATTGTCACCTATTTTCTTGTATCTTCTTCCTAGATTAGAAAAGATTATCTTTATTTTTAATCCGTCATAGTTTTCATATGTTTTTTCATCTATTGCGTATTCTTCCTTATTCATTTATAGATTGTGTTGAAGTTTATATTCTAAACTTTCTATTTGTATTTCTAGATATAAATTAGTTTTTCTCTGTGCTATTATAGATTTTTTACAAATTCCTGCGAATATGTTATTATTAAGTCTATTTTGCCTATGTTCTAATTCTTGCCTTTTCGCTATAATTATTTCAGTAAGTTTCTCTTTATATTCATTATTCTCGCTATTCATTGTATCTTTAAATATTGAATGTATTTATATTCTATTTTAGGTCTATTATCTATTAATTTATTTAATTTGTCATTATCAGTTTTTGTGATATTGAGTTGTTTATATTTCGGATATAATTTGTTTAATTTTCTTCTTAATTTTTTTAACTTTCTACTAGTACATTTCTTACTATGTTTCTTATTATCCATAGCTCTGAGAATTATCGAAAAGGGTGTTGCTTCCGGAGAATGGTTGCTAAGAATTTAATTAGTGAAGTTAGTTTGTAGACTTGTTAAATTTTACTAGATTGTTGCTTGGTGTTGTTGTGTTGCTTATTTGCAGGTCTAGACATGAATGGTAATGGTAGTGACGACGCTAGTCACTATAGGAAAAACAATCAAATGGGCGACATAATTAATGACATACATATGAATGTTGTTGAAACCAATGGATTAATCTTGTTACCTCCTACAACAGGAATGGCAATTTTCCAAGTTACCGGAATAATTCTACAACTACTCCTAATGAGAGGAATGTTCTGAGAATTAGCTTATAAGGATCCTCATGAACACCTTTGAAATTTTGTGGATATTGTGGGTCGTTCATCTTTGAGAACATCTCAAAAGAATCGATTCGACTGAGACTATTTGTATTCTCCTTAAAGGGGGAAGCTCCTATATTGTTGAATGAGTTGTTGAATGATTCAATCTCTTCTCGAGAGGAGTTAACCGAGGAATTCTTAGAAAGATCCTTTCCTCCTTCCAAAACTGTCAAGCTTAGGGACAACATTCAAAACATTAAAAGAGTGGGAGGTGAACCTATTCACGAGTCATGGTTGTGGTTTAAAATATTTCTTCTACAATGTCCAACACATGATGTTCTGAATAATTTGCTGCTGCAATACTTTTATTGTAGCCTTGAGTCAGTCAGTATTGGCTTGGCAAATGAACTTATTCAAGGTAAGCTGATACAAAAACCATTCGATGTGGCAACATCGTAGCTAGATGATATGACTAAAGTAAATCAAGCATGATATGCTAGAGAGGATCAAGTATTTTCTCAACAACGGAGTATGGGAAGGAACAAATGAAAAAGGATCATGAGCCGATGAAAATATGGCTAAAATGATGACCCAACTTGTCTTGCTGTCTAAACATGTCATTACAAGTGGACTAAAAGCAGTACATGTTGTTGGTACAAGAGTTGGACAATGCCCAGAGGATGCAAAGTTTGAGGCATTATATAATGAAGAGGTGAATTACATGGGAAATCAATTGTGGGGTTCTTATTCTAACTACCCAAGACTGTGTAGGAACCAAGGTTGGAAAAAGGATTGAGATAATGATAGGAGAGATTGGAGGAATTGAGGTGGAAATTGGACTCAAAGGAAAGCTGAAAAAGATAGGTATATCCTGCCTCATGATCGCCCAAAACAAAAGGAACCAGTTGGACCAAAGGGAAACAAAATCGAGGAAATGCTAACAAATATCTTCAACAAGGATGAAAGGTTTGAAAATGTGTTGAAGAATTTGAAGAATGGCTTCTCCACTTAAACTCAAACAGTTGCTTCCCAATTAGTATCAATCAAGCAGTTGGATACTCAAGTGTGTCAGATCTCCACCTATTTAAATCCAAGGCAAAAGGGAATGTTGCCTAGTGATTAACATTTCAAGGACACTTAATCCAGTTGTAAGTGTCAACAATTGTTAGTCATTATAATAACCCAACTAAATGAGTTGGGGTCAAATCCCACAGGGAGTGGTACGTGTTTAAGATTCAAGAGTAAAGTGTGAATATGTTCAAATCAGCCATAGGAATAGACATTTACGAATAAAAATATTATTCAAATTAGGGGGTGACACGAATGTCAAATAACATGGGGTTTTGGTTTGAAATTATCAACTACAGCAGCAGCAAACAACACAAAAATGACAATAATGAGACGGGTACTTGGGATGTGATTCGATTATAGGCTAATGTAGACAAATGGGTAATTGTAACTTTTAGGAAATAGCTGTAAATCAATGAATAAGCTAGACTACAGAGGGGATAAATTTTCTCTTAAACAATTTACCCCGAATCAAGTTAATTTCTCTCGAACATCGACAAGCATGCAAAGTAAGAACAACCTACGACTTAGTCCATTCACTCTCTCGAGCTGATGTGTGGAAAAGGGTTTAGGATTCACTCTCTTGAGCTGAACCCATGACAACGCAATACCCACAGACCATCAATCAATACTCTTGGTTTTAAAACCTCTCTCTCGAGTAAGCAAAAAACACAAAAGTAGAACTGCATTTGCAACTACAATTCTTGAAATTAAACCACAATTAATGATTGAAATCACTTCTAAAAAACATTTAAGCTAACAATTAGCAATACCCATAAGCTAAATCAGGCCATAATCACATAATCACACACCAAGAATTGGGGTTTTAGCTAGACATCATAAAAAGATAAAAAATTGTTACCAAATTGTGTTTCCATCAACTGGGTAAGATTAATTTTGTCTTTACAAAGGTCCAAATTGAATAATCTGCAAGACCCACTTCAAATTTCTCAAAAGTGAAAAACTTCAATTCTTCAAAGCTAAGGAAAACTTGTCTCAATACTCTGAGTTCAAACTCAAAAATTAATCTAATGCATGTTCAGAATAAAATTCGATACTAAACTTAATGTTTGAAAAAGTATTTATAGTTGCCAAGAATATTCTGCGATGAGTCATTTGGCGCAGTAAGTCGGGCTCGACGATCCGCCCTTTGGTCAGTTCCATCGCCTTTTTGCTTTGGCCTTCAGCATCCTCAAGCTCTATAACTTTGGGCGATCCAACACGGCATCGCGGAACCACTCGGTGACACGTTGACTACTCCTTTCTCTCGCCAACTTGATTTTCTCCTTTAGGGCTTGGCACACTGGAACTTTAGGTGAGATGGTGGTCATTCGATGACTCGCCAAAGGGACTTGGCGATCACCAGACCTTGATTTCATCGTTCTTTCATCTTGTTTCATTCCTTTTTGCAAATTAGTGTCCATACTTTGTTCCTCAATCCAAATACCTGGAAATCAAGGATTTTACATCAGTTATTGGCACAAAATAAGCATTTGAGGACACTAAATCTATCCAAATAAAGCCCTAAATGAGTCCAAACCTAGGACTTATCAACAACCCCAACTTAAACTTTTGCTTGTCCTCATGTAAAACTCAAGTTCAGCAGTTCAAAACGGATGTCTCAAACAGTGCTATACAAGTCTCAATTATGAATGCACAAAACAAGACTCAACTTAATCATGCAAGGATCAATTGTGCACTCAATGGTTCAAGTTGTGACTCACCATTATCAAAGATTATCAAGTTCACAATACTTGCTTCAAATGCAAGTTCAAGCTCAACAAAGGTACTCAAATTCCCTTACACAAAGAATGATTCCATATTCACACACAGTGGTTCAACACTTTATAGTTTCAGAATCACATACAACTCTCACACTCACAAAGATGAACACATGCATGACTTCACCCATAGGTTTGCCCTTATTTTCCAATCAACACTTGTTTTAGCCTATTCAAGAAAAAAAAAGGTCTTTTTAAGGTTTGTAACGGGGCTGAGTGTAAAGATATGATCATTTAGGCTCAGTGGCTCCTATTCTCATGAAATGTGGTATGAACAACACTTTATTTTCTTTTCTTCATTATTCTCATTCATGCTCAAAAGTCACCCCATTATTCACTTTCCATGGAATACCGAACACCCCATTTCATTTGCACTTTCACAACTTTATGTTAAACTTTTTCATTCTTTTTCTTTTTAATTCTTCTTTTATTTTTCTTTTCTCTTTTTTTTTTGTATGGAGGGATTCCATATTTCTCAAAATCATGGGTCAAAGGGGACTTCTTTGCACTTCTTGATTTACCTTCTCTTTTCACTACACCCTCAACTTAGGCTTTTGGCCTAAGTTGGTTATTCAAACAAACCACATTCCTTGAGGATTATGGGTGAAGGGATAAAGAAAGGTCACAATTTCATCAAGTTTCATCCAAGAAAAGGTTAAGGCTCAAAAAGGCGTTCAAGCAAAGGTCATACACTCACAAGGTAGGCCACAAAAGAGGTATAATGTCAAATTGTTTCACTCTTTTAAATTGTTGCCTAAGCTCATTTCAATAGCTTGCATCACTTAGTCAACCGGACCAACGGGGCAAATTCAAGGTGTCATCACACAAGGTTCACGGTAAGCTCATCACACACGGCATTGGCACCAATATCAAACAAGACTCCACACTTTCTCTAGTGTGCAATGATCATCACAAGAGACTCATTCGATAATTGGCTAGTCACAACGAGATGCAGAAAGTTCACATATTGGCTATGCAACTTCATTTTGCCTCATCGTAGCCACACATTCTTTTCTATTCGATTATGAGCATTATTCAAGTAATCGGTATTGATTAAGACCGATACTCAAATTTGCAAAAGAACAGCCACATTCAAACACAATCAAGAGGTGGCACAAGATTTTCAAAAAGGGTCAAAAACCATTTACAATTAACACAAAGAGCCACAAGCTCAAATATCCACAAACACAATGCCAAAACACAATTTATAGCACAAAAGCCCAATGTAAAAACAAAATACTAATCACAAGTGGAAGGTATGGAAATACCTCACCCCACCACAAACAAAAAACAAATTGTCCTCAAATGCAATCAAACCAACCAAAAAGTCAATAAAAGTTATAGAGATGGAGGTAAAGAAAAGCCCTGTCTACACAGTTTCTCCATCTGTCGGGGCATCAGTGCCCAGTGTCACATCATTCTGATCATGCGCATCAGTTCCCCGAGTCACATCAACAGTACCAGATCCACTAGGGGCTGCCATGAACATCTATGTCAGTGATGTCTGGATCACTGACTGTACAATCATCTCCTCTAGATCTGGCAGGTCTCCATATATGTTCTCCTCCCTTAACTCTATATGCTCCTCATTGGTCTCTGCCTCCGACTCATCAGCTACTATGTCATCCCTATGTATGTCTCTGGTGGTGACCGGAGGAATCTCAGAAGTCGCTGGGGCATCCACATCATCTGTTGCCTTCAATAGTGAAGTCTGTGGACTTCAAGTAGTCCACATCCTTCCTCAAATCTGCGACCTCGGCTTTCAAAGTCGTCACCTCTGAAGTCTCCCCCTGTCTGCTCTCACAAGTGTCAACTCTCGCTGTGAGAGTGCCAATAGATGCTCGTAGGGGAGTCAGTGCATCTAGGATAGCACTCTTAATCATCCATGGTACCGCAACCTCCAATCGAGTGGCCTTAACATCCACAGAATGGGGTGAGTGATCTTGGTGGGCTGGGCTGTATTAGAAGTACTAGGAGTCTGGGAGGATGTGGAGGTACCTGAAAGGCCGGAGGCCAGAGTAGGGAAAGGTGCCTCTGCAGGTATAAAGTTAATATCTACCTCTGGGGATGCATCTACCGGAGTTGCTCTCTTCTTGTCTGTCTCTTCCCGAGTGTACTCGACCTCAATACGCTGGATGTCTGTGGAGAATGTGGGAGTAACATCAATATCTCTCATCTCATCATGAGGAACTCCAACACACTAGCACAACTCTGTAAACAACACCGGGAATGAAAGGTACGTCTGTCTCTGCTTGGCCCTCATTGCCATCTCCTGCTCAATTATAAGTCCCATGTCAATGTTCTTCTTAGATATGATCGACCAGAAGTAGGCCGCCTTAGGATGGACTCATTCTAGGATGGCATAATGGAGCTGCTGATGAATCCAAACCAATATCGCACAACAACATTCAAGTCCTTCTTCTTGATCAGGACTCCTACCTCAATCCACCTCGAGGTGGTGTCAAAGATAAGGGGAGCCATCCAACCCTTGAGCCCATCCAAGGATGTCGTAGTGGTAGCCAGATTGGGGTAGTCAAAGTCTGGCCCCCTATCAAATACCGTGTTGATGTAATCATGGCTATAGTGCACTACTGTCCCTCGTACCATGATGGACCCCACTAGTTTAAGTATTGTCTTTCTTCTTGCCCTTAGGGACCAAGTCACCATATGCCGAGTTAAACTCTCAGACCCATGTAGGAATATAGGGGCCTCGGGAACTGGTAAACTACTCAAAGTGATGATATTGGAGGGTGTCCTTCATCGCGGAGTATTTACCCACTAAGTCCTCCGTGGATAGCAGCTTCTCCTCTAGAATTGTCCTTAACCTGTCGGCTTTTATTCTGTTAAGAAGCCTGGGAGGAGGAACCTGTACTTGTGGCACTGGGGCCACAAGAGGTGTCAGAGCTGGCACTGTATCTGCTGAAGAGGAGGTTGTTGGGGATCTAGCTGAGTCAGGACAAGATCTAGCGCGGATCTCCGCTCTTCGGGACTATAATGGCTGGTCATTCTTCTTGCTCAGATAATACAGCTTGGGATTTAAAGTCGTCTCCCTCGCTGTGAGAGTTGTGCTCCGGAATCTCAGATGTTGGCCTCTTGCCTTTGCCCTTGCCTCCTTTAGGAGGTTCTTTTCTTTCCGTTTTAAGAGGGTTAGCTCCTCCTATATTTATCACGATTCCCCGTGCTCTTTTACGAGATGGAATGTCAAGGTTTGTTAGGAATAGTTTAAGAAAAGTTGCAGAAAAATAGTTGCAGACAGACTCGCGAAATCACTTTGGCGAGCCAGATCGGGCTCGGGAAAGGATTGACTAAAAAATTCCCAAAAAGTTTGGCATGTCGGTGATGAGAAGAGCCTTTCGGTGAATCGCCGGCAGCATTCGGTGAGCAAGGACTAGCCCGCTGAAAGTTACAGTGCATTTTAGGGGTTAGGGCGCAGAAAGGGCGATCAAGAAGGACTTTCTGTGAGTCGCCGAATGCACTCGTCGAACTCAGGCTTCTTGCGGAAAGATACAGAACCTAAACTCAAGAATTGCAAGAAATTAAAGGTGATCTAGGGGGATTCAGCAAACCGCCGACTGGTTCAGCGAGCTCGACCCAGCTCGCCACACGGCCTAACGTGCCTACTTTCTACCCCGACTTGCAAATTCAACCCCGCAGCCCCAAAAACAAAATCAAACCATGCAATCCTTCAATTAAACATAGACCCATACTACCCATGACAGCGGGATACTAAGACTTCTCCCGGCTTGGCCAAAATTGGCCATTTGAAGACTTACGCCCTTAGGAATGACGTCAAATGCTCCATCATCGGGCAAAATATGTCATTTAGCACAATTAGAGATTACTCAAACTTCACCCGACTAGACCCAACACAATTTAAGCACAACCCAATAATTTCGATAAATTTTAAGCACAAAAATTTCAGGAAATCAATAATTAATCATTTCAGGCAAGATATTCAAGTTAACACAGGCATTACAAGCACACAAATATTATTCAGAGAGGCCCAACACATATCACTAAGATAAGAACACTTGCAAATGAGTAAAAATCGTTACATATCAGTTTGTGGTTCGAAAAACCAGCCATTTATGCCGAATATATTTGTTGTAAAGCTAGGCGGCAAAAAATCCAACTCCAAACACACAATCAACAACTAATACGCGACAAAAACACAAAAAAGTAGGAAAATATAGTATAGGTGTGAGTTTGGGAAGTTTAAAAGTGAGAGAATGTGAAATATTTTGAACTTTTGCACTTTTGGCCTTTAAAATCGTCCAGTTCTCACCCATTCGACGACATAAGTTTTGCTCGCCAACCTACTTAGTGGTATGCCGAGTGGGCACTTACCCTGTTGAGTTTTACAAGACCTCCAGTTAATGTGGGGGTCCAAATGGCAGACAAAGTCGTGATCGATGACCTGGTCGGTGATTCACCAATTTGCTCCTGGGCTCGCTGAGTTTTACAGACTCTAGCCTTAAAATTTCTTGAGTCAAACGGTGGTCCAAGTCGGGCTCACCGACCTCTTTGGAGAGTCGCCTACTGAACTTTTGGCTCGCCAACCTGCACTTTTCAAACACATCTTACACTTTAACTTGCAAAATCAACACACGATTATTTCTAAAGCAAAAATAAAGCAATATACACTTGGGTTGCCTCCCAAAAAGCGCCTTAGTTAACGTCGCGGCACAACTTCCCCACTCAATCTTGATTTGTGGGGGTAGAGATAAGACAACACATGACCAATTTGGGTCTCCAACAGTTGAATATGTTTGACCACAAGATCCAGTTGAGTTAGCAGTGTGGCCAAAATCTGGTCCTTCTCAGTCTCCTTGTTGGTCTTTGCCATGTGATCATGGAGCTGGGCTGCTATTATATAGTGTAGTCGTGTGAGACCACCCGGAAAAATTTGGTCAGCCACTTCTTTGTTCTCCGGACTAAGACCTCTATAGAAGCAGTCCAGCAACACTTTATCTGAGATTCTATGAGTTGGGCATTGCAACAATAGTGACTGAAATCTCAGTCACAGAACATAGATTGACTCGCCCTCCAATTGTCTGAAACTTAGGATGTTATCCCTAAGAATCATCATCCTCAAAGGAGAGAGGTCCATATCATCACCGTTGCTACAAGACATGCTCCTTTCTTCTGTTCTAAACAATCAACATGAAAACAAAAACTGAAAGTAAGTAGATTCAACTATGACTAATAAGAACAAAATTCAACTCAACCAAAGAATCTTAACCAACACTACTCCCCGGCAGTGGCACCATTTTGATTAACATTTCAAGGACACTTAATCCATCTCTAAGTGTCAACGATCGTTAGTCATTATAATAACCCAACTAAATGAGTTGGGGTCGAATCCCACAGGGAGTAGTACGTGTTTAATATTCAAGAGTAAAGTGTGAATATGTTCAAATCAGCCATAGGAATAAACATTTACGAATAAAAACATAATTCAAATTTGGGGGTGACACGAATGTCAAAAACAAGGGGTTTTGGTTTGAAATTACCAACTACAGCAACAACAAAAAACACAAAAATGACAATAATGAGACGGGTTCTTGGGATGTGATTCGATTATAGGCTAATGTAGACAAATAGATAATTGCAATTGTTAGGAATTAGTTGTAAATTAGTAAATAAGCTAGACTATAAAGGAGGTAAATTTTCTCTCGAATAATTTACTCCAAATCAGGTCAATTTCTCTCAAACATTGACAAGCATGCAAAGTAAGAACAACCTACGCCTTAGTCCATTCACTCTCTTGAGCTGAATGTGTGGAAAAGGGTTTAGGATTCGTTCTCTCGAGCTGAACCCATGACAACGCAATACCCACAAACCATCAATCAATAATCTTGGTTATAAAACCTCTCTCTCGAGCAAGCCAAAAATACGAAGGTAGAACTGCATTTGCAACTACAATTCTTTAAACTAAACCACAATTAATGATTGAAATCACTTCTAAACAATATTTAAACTAACAATTAGCAATACCCATAAGCTAAATCAAGCCATAATCACATAATCACACCCCAAAAATTGAGGTTTTAGCTAGACATCATAAAAAGATAAAAATCGTTACCAAATTGTGTTTCCATCAACTGGGTAAGATTAATTTCGTCTTTACAAAGGTCCAAATTGAAGAATCTTAAAGACCCACTTCCAATTTCTCAAAAGTGAAAAACTTCAATTCTTCAAATCTAAGGAAAACCTGTCTTAATACTCTAAGTTAAAACTCAAAAATTAATGTAATGATTTTTCAGAATTAAATTTGATACTAAACTTAATATTTGAAAATGTATTTATAGTCGCCAAGAATATGCTGCGAAGAGCCATTCGGCGCATTAAGTTGGGCTCGTCGATCAACTCAGTGATCTGCCCTTTGGTCAGTTCTATCACCTTTTTGCTTTGGCCTTCAACATCCTCAAGTTTTGTAACTTTGGGTGATCCAATAGTGCATCGCGGAACCACTCAGTGACACGCCGAATGCTCATTTCTCTCGCCAACTTAATTTTATCCTTCAGGGCTTGGCACACTGGAACTTTAGGCGAGATGGTGGCCATTCAGCGACTTGCCAAAGGGACTATGTGATCACCAGGCCTTTATTTCTTCGTTCCTTTCTACAAATTAGTGTCCATGCTTTGTTCCTCAATCCAAATACCTAGAAATCAAGGATTTTACATTAGTTATTGGCACAAAATAAACATTTGAGGACACTAAATCTATCCAAATAAAGCCCTAAATGAGTACAAACCTAGGACTCATCACCTAGTGACACCATTCCAAACCACAAAAAATGATTGTTGATGTGTAAGATATGTGTTGTGCTACAACAATAAATAAGACGCTTCTAAGGAGGCAACCCAAGTTTATTTTGTTACTTTCAATAACGTGTGTTGTGAGTGGAGGTTAGAAAAAGTAAAAATGTTAAAAATGTAAATTCAGCGATGAAAATTCCATGTTGGTGATGCACTAAAAACATTGTGCAGACATTTTCTTGTTTGTCTTCTGGGGCCGAATAATTGGAAAAATGTTACTGCCAACATCAGCGAGAAGGGATCCAGTCGTTGATTAACCGAAGTTCACTAAGAGGAATCCATCGAGACCACTGAATTGATCTTTAGGTTTGGTATTCATTTAGGCATCATCGGTGAGATTAAACTCTTTTGGTGATCTGCCAAACATGTTCTATGACATTAGTAAGAGTCCGCCTAGTGTGCCTGAGTTAAATATGCCAAGAGTGTTTTCAAGTTTTGAAAGAAAACATTTCATCTTTTTGATTTCCTTTTCATCCCAAACTCGCCATATCCTTGCTTCCTTGATTTGGTGACCTTACTTGCGCGTATTCACTTGCTTGGAGTGCATTGTGGTGTTTGCTTCTCGATTACAGACCCGTCACCCTAGATTTTGTGATTAGTTATCTTCTCTGAGGATTGTTTTCGAGTTCGATACTGATATTTATGCTAAATCTTGATGTTTTAAATGTGTGCTTTATATTGGTAATGATATATTGCTGTCTAATTTTTGTGTTTAATGCTAAATGCATTATATTGAACTATGCCCATGAGTTAGGATAGTTGATTTAGTGTCTAAAATTGTTAAATTGATTGTGAAGGTTGAAATTAAAAATTTAGTCTTTGAATGTGCTGGGTCTTACTTAATTTGAACACGGGTAATGTCTAGTTAGTCTAGTATTACCTCAAAGAATTGTATTTTCCCAATGATAGATAGACTGTAGAATATCTTAATGGAAAATCGTTAATTTGGGAAATGTTTTGTGAAGTCTAGGGGAAGTTTGAGTACCCATGGGTAGAATAGCATGTGGGTAGATTGTAATATTTATTGGGTAAAGGGTATTGTTGCGTATTAGTGTTGAATTTGTGAAACAATAGTCATTAGGCTGAAATTACCTATTTGGCGGGCTTGACTTAGCTTGCCAGCGTGATTATGTGAATCACCGAGAAAGCCCCAAATCACCTTTCGTATTTGAATGTGTGACCTGGGTACTATCTCATTCGGCGAGCTTGTTTTAGCTCACCGAAACCAACTTGGTGAATCGCCAAGTTTGAGTGGACATTGGCCTTTGAGCCTTTCCCTTTTAATTATAAATTGTCACTTTTAGTGGACTTGTCTTAGTCCGCCGAAAACAACTCGATGGATTGTCAAGTTGGAGATGACTCTGCCTTTCATGCCTAAGTGAATTTAAAGTGGATCTATCAACTTCGGCGAGTTCGCCTAACCTATTAGGAGAATCACCTTCCAAGTTGGCAAGCCTTAGAACTGTGTTTGATTTTAAGTTTGATTTTAACTAACTTCAACCGATATTTATGTTTAATTATTGTGCCTTACAGGAAATGGGTAGAACAAAAGGTAAGTAAGTTGTGTCGTTCGAGTCTGAGAGAGTATCTCCAACTCCTCCCACTTTGATAAGAATCAGAGTAATTACCATTATTGAATCCTCCGAGGCTTCCCAACACCAAGCCACTCCACGATTCTGTACGCGTGTGGGTGAACAACCCAAGAAGGTGATTGCTAGAAAGAGGACGAACCTCAAGTCCAAATTGCCACAGACATCTTAGGTTCAGTCACCTGCCTCTAGAGTTCTCCCTCTAATAGCTCCAAGTGCCCTGAATAGACTCCAAGTGGCTAAATAATGAACTATATTAGAGGAGAGGAGACTCTCAATAGATGGGGTGATGAGTGACTACCCCACAATCTGGGATACCATCAAGTTCCATGCATTTGAGCAGTTTACTAGAGCTCAACCTCCTTATGTACAAGCATGGGTGAGGGATTTTTATGAAGCATATGCTAAGGGCTTTCCTAACAAAACAAAATGAGTCATGTGGAAGCCCTTGGATGAGGTTGAAGTTTTAGGTAAGATGGTGTAGTGCAACATAGGTGCCATCAACGATGTTTTGGGAACTAAGAAAAAATGGGCTAATATGTGCACACTGCACATGTGTCATGATCGTGACACCTTGAAAGGTTGGTTGGCACTATTCATTTTAGATGTTTATCAACCGTGGATGGCTGATAGAGTAAAGATAAAAAAAAAGATATAAATATTGGAGCTTCGTATTGGTTCGGGTTCATCAATAGCAATATCATGCCATCCCAGAATGAGTCCATCCCCCACATCCAAAGGTCGTCTTAGTTGGTAACTTCATTGATCAGAAAGAAATCAACGCTAGTGGGATTGTTGTTTAGGAGATGCTAATGTGAGCTCATCAGGAACATACCTCTCTCCCATTTCCTATCTTGATCACACAGATGTGTGAGGCTGCCAAAGTACCTTTTATGAAGAAGACTGATGCTTAGATTAGCCCTACCTCCTCCAGTAATATTTGGAGGATTGAGGTGGATTATTTGAGGGATGATGCGGCCCAGAGTAATGCACCACTACTAAACACCACTCCCATGATTGATCTTGTTATACTTGAGGCCGATGCTGCTCAACCCGCTCTTTCTATGGAGCCATAAGGTACCACTCAACCTTCTTCTATGCCATCTTCTTCCACAACTACTGCACATGTCCATATTTACCAACCGATGTTGACTTAGGCAATGATATATGAAATTGCAACCTCGCCCAGTCTATCGATGCAAGAGTAGTGACGGTTGAGATTAATATGCCCAAGTTAATTGAGAGGGATATTGAGATTGCACTACTCCAGGTTAGGGATCAGATGGTGCAATATAAGAATACCTTGGCATCATATGGGGAGAGGTTAGATAACCTCACGGATAGGAGGAGGCTATGGAGAAGAGCGAGGGCAAATTAGCTGAGTTGACTGCTATGAGGGATGACATTACCACCCTTAGGGCTGATGTGGGCCAATTGAGGTCCATAGATATTCCCATGCTTTGGTGTGAGGTTCCATTACCCATTGTGCCCGAGTCTGTGCCTACCTCCAAACGAGAGTTGAGGCACCAAGTGGTGTGGCTGAGCATCCTGGTGATATTTATGATGTTGGTGATGATAAGGATGTTGAAGAGGAGACTGATGAGTTGGAGTTTCAGAGAGATGATGCGGAGCAGAATGATGAAACTTTGACAGAGCTGCTAGACATTGATGGGACAATAGTGATGGCTACGATGGAGAGATCTCGTGTGGAGACCTCCTAGGTTGGTACTAGTCAGGTGACTTCATAGCCTACTATTCCTCCTTCAGATGTGTTGGCCATTGATGCCCTGGTTGATGCTACATTACCAACTGCTGCTCCAACTTTACCGAGCACTGATGCTTAGGATGATGTTGTTCCGTCCGACACTTTGGATCTGAGCAGTTCACAAGCATAACTTGTCAGCAGGATTTTAATATCACTATCATCCTATTTTTATTTACCATCGCATTGAGGAAACTTCTTACTTTAGTTTGGTGAGGTGAAGGCACTTATGCCAATATTTCCCTTTTTGATTATATTTTTTTTATTTTCAGCTTTAGTTTGAGACATTTATAGTAGTTTGATATTTTGGGTTTTATTATGATAGTTTATGGTTTACCTCATTTTGTCTCTCCTTATTTATCACCACAAAAGTTTGGAAGTTTTTGAAATGCTCGAGTTTTCATTGTTAATGTTCGAGGATCGATTCTGTTCAATATCAATATCTTGGATAGTACTTATGTTTAAAATTATGTTTTCTGTTAATGATTGTAATAAGAAATTGGTGTGGCTTCACTTTTGAATGATCTTTTAGATTGTTGTGTTGACTATATGCGTTGTGATGTGAAAATTTCAATGAACATAGCCACATAAGCTTTTGATCTGGTCAGATTGTGCTAAATGATTGTGTTTGAAGTACCTTGTGTTGTGAGGTTTTACTTGAAATCATGATTGTTAAATCCTTGAATTTTCCTTATTAGTCCGATTGTCTAGCTTTGGGAAATGCCAGAAATGATCTTAGGCACAAATTTTTAGAGAAAACATATATGTTCAAACCTTTTGTGACTACCTTGTGAGGGCGTGCAACCATCTTGACAACCTTATTCAAACCTCTTAAGCTAAATTGTCCCTAACTTCTCACATATAAATTCTTTTCTAAGCATTGATTTGTTTGAATAGCAAACTTAGGTCAAGTGCCTAAGTTGGGGGTGTGGAAAGGAAAGAGAAAAGAAAGTAAAGAAAAAGTGAGACTCAACTTTGAAGTGTGTTACAAAAAGAAGGAACCCTTCATTATTAAAAAAAAAAAAGGATGATCAAAAGTTTGACAATTGAAATGGAAAAGAAAGTTTGAAGAAATAAAAGGGGTGTCAATCAATTAAATGAAAAATTGAACTTTGAATCCCCAAGTGAAAAGAATGGAAACAACATGAGAAGAGGTGAAGATGAGTGCAGCAATGCTTTAAGAAGGTGAAGTCACTGATCCAAATTGACAATACCTTTACGCACAGCCCCAGTACAAGCCTAAAATACCCTTGAGATCTTGCATGCAGCCCCATTAAAAGCCTAAAATACCCTTGAGATTTTGCATGAATTGGGTTGTTTGATGATTGAAATATGAGCAAATCTATGGGATAAAGCTTGCAGGTATTTCTCTTTCAAAGAGTGAGAGTTGTATTGATTCCTAAATTCTTTATTGGCTTTCTTTGTGAGAGAATGAAATAATTCTTAATGTGAGGGCACTTGTATGCATCTTTTAAAACATGGGTTAGCACTAGAAAAGAAGCAACAGTGAGCTTGATCTTGGATTAATACTGGCTAGTAATCATTTGAAGGTTTATGATCATGGTTGAGTTTTGCATTTTATTCAGGGTAGTCTTGTAGTGGAACTTGTATTTTAGCTCTCATTGAGAACTGCTCTAGCTTGTTGAACTAATGTGTTCTAGATTTACTTGAGGACAAACTAAAGTTTAAATTGGAGGTGTTGATGAGTGGTAGATTTACACTCATATGAGGCCTTTTTAGTTCATCATTTAATGTCTTCAATGCCTAATTATGTCTTATTCTGATGACATTTTGATGATTTTGCAGCTATGAAGGCTAAAGGACTAGGTAAGGATTAATACATGAAAGAAATGCCACAAACATTTAAAGAAGTATAAACTCCACATTGGCAATCGCCTAACCAAAAGGGTTGATCACACAAATAGCTTGAACTCGCCTAAAGTGACAGTGCTCACAATTGAAGATGTTCATGTCTGGTCAGCGAACTAAAAAGAGAAATAGCGACTCACTGGGCGAATAAGATGACCATCGTTGAAGGTGACATGGCTTGGATGAAAAATTAAATCATAAAAGGCGAACAAAGGTGGTGATCAGTGATCCGCCGAATGTGAAAGGCAAACTAAACTGAGTTCACCAATGGAGGTTCAAACACTTGAAGCCTGAAGCATATAAAAGACGAGCTGACGAACAGATGATGATTCGTTGATCGTACTCTGCGAATCCGACTAATGTAACTAAGTTGGCCATGTAGAGAATTTTGTGCCAAATTTTGGGAAGCTATAAATAGTCCAAAGGAGAGAGAAACCAAGTGTTCCTTTTTGGAGAGTTTTTTAGAGTTTTTAAAGTTTTTTTGTTAGACTTCATACCTTGTAAAAAACATCTTTAGTTTTGGGGTTTTTTATTTTGATCTTGAAATTGACTATTGGGAGTTGAAATCATAGTGGGTGTTGGATGCTATGATGATAGGTATAATCTCTTTACTTTTTGTGATGGGTGGCTAAAGCCCCAATTCTATGGGCACAATTATGGGGTTAAATGTTGATTTACCATAGTGGGTATTGTGTTTTGCTCTATTTTATTGAAGTTCATTCATGGATATAGGCTAATTTGCAATGGGTTAGTTCATATGCTAAGGTTGTAAGCTTAATTCTATTTTCAATCTTAGATTGATGCCCGAAAGATGGCCATTACTATCATAGGCTATACTTGCAAAACATAGCATTTGCTACCTCCCCTAAAGAAACATTTGTTAAGTGTTGTGTTGGATAATTTTCATGCCACAATTTGAAATGAATAAGCCACACTAATAACGTTCTATGGCCACTATTAAAAATTATGGCAATGTTATATAAGCTATAAATAATATTTAAAAATATTTATATGCTACAATTTAATTTTGTATATATCTGGCTGTCACATTATACATTACCATGCGATTTAGATGATTTCAAGCACAAAATTAACTAATAAATAACTCAAAAATAACAATCCAAATATACAGATTTGTAATAAATATAAAAAATCAACTTGTCATATATTACAAATACTAGAAAAACAATATTTCAAAATGTGTACTTGCAATGAATTTCACAAAACCAAAAATAAATTTAATCACAATTGTTCAAGAAGTCTTCATCATAGTCACATAGCTCTTCATATATCTTAGCTCCTAGTTTCTTGCATGCTCCAAATCCTTACCATACATAAGATGAGAGAACACTCCAGGTAATGTTAACTAAAATAATAGTTACAAAAACAGAAAGGATATGGGAAAATTAACTTCAGCAAATTATATCTCAGAGTGGTTAAAGGATCAAATTATATGAAGGCTCCATACGAAGTGAAACAACAAATTTTCAATATCTTGATGTCAAAGTTAAACAACAGACTTAGACTCTAACTCATCGCCAACAATCGACTCCTATCCCTTGGTGTCAAGGGGTGAGTTCCTTTTGTTGTGATATAGTAGAAAAAAGCTTAACATCTAAGACCACTCCTATATATTTTAATATACAACTGAAGTTTTGCAAATAAGTCTACGTTCTCCAATTAGACCAAACATACAAATGTTTTTCATACTATATACTTTCATCAATCGAAAACCAATTCATAGCTCAAATTAAGTATATCAAAAAGAGGAACATAGCAATGTTTGATTGCATTTAAGCAAAAGTAGTCAAAGAGAACTTTAAGAATTAAAGAAACATGGGCAAAAAAAGGAAGTGGATATTTCTTACTTGGAACAACTGCAAACCAAAAGTGTCCTTTGAATAATAAGCATCACCTTTACCAGTACATATCAAATATCCGATAAAGATTAAACTAGTACTCTCAGTTAAAATACTAGAATTTTTATGAAACTACATAATTTATCCGTAAGAGAATGCTTCTATTACCTTGTAAATAGCCGAACTTTTGGACTCATTATTCAAGATCATGAGTGTATCCCTGAATGATATTTTTTTTCAGGCTTGAGAGATGACGGCATGACAGGATTGACAACAACAAAAGCAGCTAGGATGTTATGAGTTAAAAATACAAAATAGTGCAATAAGTTGTCGGATAACAAAGGAAGTAGTTTTGGCAAAGACATAGTCTGCCTGCATAAGCATTATATGAGTAATCATCACTTAACCGCAAGTAATTGACAACGACTACTTTTAAGAACTGCACTTGCAGTAAAGGGATTATTCATTATCGCAGCAGATTTTGATTTCCTGATCACCCTCTTAGATCACTCCATCTGTAAAATAGCAAATGTAAATATTGTGAAGAAAATTAAGATTAGATAAGAGGTACATATACATCATCACAATCCATACGCAAGCCCTGAAAAAAGCAATATTGTGCGGCATACTCAATAAAAACCTACAAGTGAGCCCTCTGATAAACGCAACATCTTTTCTCGACAATATATTAGCAACAGTCGTTGGTACTCCAAGAAATGCCGGACCAATATTCATGATTCCTTTGATACGCTTGGCACACCAACCTGGGCTACCAGCCCCTCCAACAGGGGGAGGTGCTTCAACCCATTTAAGGAAGTGGAGAAAACAGTTGACGCCCATCGAGTGAGGTACTGCCACCACTTTCTTGTTACCATTTGTAACATACAAAAGCTCAATTTTTCTCTTTAGCCTGCTCAAATATTGGTTTATGATCTCTGTATTTTGGAAGGATAGCCTCCAGTCATAAGAAGCCATGTACATATTCTTTTGTTCATAGCCAATATTTGCCAAATTTTCAATAAGATTAGCCCAAACAAAATAACCAAGAGCAAACTAACTAGCTGCTACTAATCATGTAACTGCACGTACTCGAATTCCCGGTGGATCAAGCCCAGTTTCATTATCCAAAGATAGGTGCTCCAACCAACATAATGGCCTCTTGAATATTTCAGCAAAGCTACCACCCCAAAGTCTCTTACGAAATAATCCTTCAGAACAAGGCTTGCCTTCCCAAAGTTCAAGACCACCAGTTACAATCCCAGGCACCTAAACAACAGGGCGATGAGCATTCAACCCTTCATTTTTTATCCTTCTCCCAAGTGATTCAGCCAATTTAAGACCTGGCAAAAAATTGCATATAAATAAAAGTAGCCATCAAGTTATACACAAATATCCAATTATCCAAAAAAAGTTATCTATACACCTCCATTAATTAGTGTCCCTGCTAGTTTTCTTGTGTTTTGACTTTTCATAAACACAGAGTCTTTTCTTGTTTCTTGTCAAATAGTTCATGAGTGACCACTGAAGAACACTTTACTGGTTCAAGAAAACAGAGCTTACAAAATTGAAGAATTGAAATAAAGATTGAAACTTTACTGTCTAAATAGTTAGAAATAGCACTCAAACTAACATCTCTGCAGATGGAAGCGATAATGGTTGCTTGAGTGGTGGAGTATACTTTGTCGATGGCGATGAGAGTGTACCAGTCATGAGCGCTGGCTTCATGTGCGCAAAAGGATTGCGAGGCAAGACACGTTTCAACCCCTCAGGCATCGCTACTTATATAAGAGAATACCAGTACAAGCCACCAGCTAGTCTGCTAGAAGGGAGAGGCATAGAGAGTGGTGCCCATGTTGACATTCTGGGGAACTTTGCCTTGATAGAAGATTTTCTACGAGTTGCTGGAAAGCTCAGTGTAGAGCAAAAAAAATGTAAAGCATGCAAAGGAATATGACATTTTGAATTATTTTTCATAATATACCATTATGAATTAATTTTCTAAATCACAAGAAACTACAAGGCCATTTATAATACGCAGAAGTATTCTTTGCGAATGTTGTGTTACTCTGTGCAATTTCACTTCTCATTCATATTTTTCATAACTGATTTCACTGAAAATACAAAGTGGGGAGAGGAATTAACTCAATTATCCCCTCCCTGTGAACATAATACTCAAAACAGTGAATGAGTGATATAAAGCCAAATGCACAAATCAAGTAAATATATCAAGAAATAAATTATAAACGAAGAAAAGGGAGACTGATTATTTGCACGTACCATACCCTTCACCATAAAAGGAAATCTTTTACTCTGTACTTGTTTTTCATTTCAGAAACAAGTTAAGCATAAGACTCCAGTTGCTTCATAACAAATGACACTTTCGCATAGTTTACATGATTAAGGATCTTAACAAAATCCTTTACCAGCCTCTGCTGAAATAACAAGAATGACAAACACTTTGATTAAAAAGTTTTATTACATAAATTCTTAGTAAACAATTAGAAAAACATGGTATGGCAAAGTAGTAATAAATGATATTTAGAAAAGTTGTTTACTGTTGAATAATTAGTCTGTCAAATAAGCTTTGGTCCCTATTAAATATTATAAAGGAAAGTTAGTTTACTATTGAAAATCAAAGAGTAAACAAAATGTAGAAAGCCTAGCAGGTACAATTGAAACAAAACAACAATAATTAACCTGGAGTTTCAAGTGGAAGCCTAGCCTGAAGAAGATAACACCTAGATTCGTAAAATGAGGAAGAGCTCAGAAAGATTGCAGAAAGGCTGGAGGTGAAACTCAACTTTTTCCAGCACCAACACAAGACATATCTAGATCGTAAAAGGGAGGATAATTTCATGAGAAGAAGAAACACTTACATAGATTTAAGGAGCTTACAGATCATAGCTTGGAGATAGAGAGATGCCTTTTGCTGTATCAAGTTGTAATTTTCTATAAAGATGAGGAAAACCCTATAGATTTCCTATTCCAAGTCCGGCAAAATGCAGATGAATCTACACTTCACTCTAGATAGAGTTTTCTAATTTTAGCTTTACCAAATGTGGGCTGGACACTTTTGGGCTAGTCTATCCTTTGTTCTCGACTTTATTCTTTTTAAATAGAAGTTGCCTCTTGTGGCTAAAATTAGTTCTTTTTTTAAAATGTGGTTGAATACCTACAAACGGAAGGAATTAAAAGTTCAATCGAACCAATCAGATAAGTAAGATATCATTTACTTAGTAGTATTTTGGATGAGAAATTTTATTAGTGTTAGTAACAAGAAGATAGATTTGCACTTTCAACTAAAAAATAGAACTTGTGCATATGGTAAAGTATACGATACAGATAAAACGAACATACTTTGGACATTACAACCACAAGAATTGATAGAGCATACAACCATGAGTGAAGGTGGCGTCCCAAATGGTAGGAGCCCTAAATATTGAAGTGTTATGTCTCTTTATAAACCTCTATCAAGTTAAAGAAACAAAATGACAAAAGAAAATTGAGTTAACAACAATTGCAAAATTTTAAGAAACTAGAAAAAGACTTAAATTGTGTGATACCAAAGCTATTCACAACCAGTGGCTGGAAAATTGTCATGAAATAGATAATATATAGTTGGGGATAATGAATAGTAACAACACAAACGGAAACTGGACTTCAAAACCTTTCTAAACAGTCTCATTACAACAATTTGTTTCCACACCCAGAAATTCACTTAAAAAAGAACTAACAATCTAACATTTTCAAATCAATACTCAGTTAGAGCAGCAACAAAATACATTTTTTAGCGCAACAACTTCTTAACTAAATCAATCTACAATGGAAATAAAAACAACATTCAGTTAAAAAAACCTCTTTTGTTTTTAGATTGCATAACGACAATCACAAGAAGTTCAACTAAAAAACATAATAAACTGAATTGTATCGCAACTTCAAACCTACATGAGAAATGGTAGCTATAGCTTATATAACCAACCTTGAATTGCTTAAAATACTCATAGAAATAAGCTACTATAATCAAGCAACTCGCCTTCAAACTATATACCAAGTGAAATTCTCACTAACCACATAAATGAACAGTAGCAATAAGATGATTCTAAGTTCACTTGAGTAGCCAACATTTCTATTGATATGATTGCAAAGGTGTATCAATAGATTTGTAACCATGAACACGATTTAATTTTCTGATTGTTCTTCCCTCATTTCAAATAAATCATATTAATTACTCCTAAACCGCGAAAAAGAAGAAACAATCAAACCATCAAAAGACAAAGTCACAAAGAACTAGGGGTGGGCGTTCGGTCGGTTCGGTTCGGTTTGTAAATTTCGGTTCGGTTTTTCGGTTTTCGGTTTGGCAAAAATGTGAAACCAAACCAAATTGAAATAAATTCGGTTCAGTTCGGTTATCACAATTTCGGTTCGGTTTATTTCGGTTCGGTTTCGGTTTAACCAAATTTAATAAATAGTGGTACATTTTCAAAATTCAATCAGTTTTGTTCACTTTTTTTACGTCTCACTTCTTTTTTTTTCCAGATACAAGGAACCAAAAATAAACAAAGAACATTATTATTGTTATAACTTATAACACCAAACAAGCTAAAGCTAATTTCCAATATGTGGAAAATCGAGTCTGCCAATCAAACTTGGCTAACTCCTTCACGATTACGCCCATTCACAGTAGTAGACAACTTAGAATCAGAAACATTCATCCTTTCACACTATGCACATATTCATTGCAAATACACAGCCCTTTCTTTCCTTTTCTTAAGTGCAGTTGGAGGATCATTTTTCATGTACAATACTAGACATTGGCAGAACAATACTCATAGTGGACACCGATAAGAACGTCGTTCCTATTCAAGAATAAATTAGGTAGACCAATACAAATACAACTTTGAAGGAGAGCAGTGGTCCTGGTCATTAGGGGAATAAAAACATTCATGTGATAAAAAGAGTTACAAACTAAATTTGCAGCAGGCAGCATTGCAATTTGCAGCAACCAGCAGGCACTGGCAGCATTGCAAATTAAATTTGCAGCAAGCACTCAGCGAGGACTGAGCAGCGGGCTGCGAGCACTCAGCGAGGAATGAGCAGCGGGCAGCGGCTGGCCTGAACTTAAGAGACGACGGACGACGAGCTGAGAGTTGAGAGACGACTAACGAGAGTTGAGAGATGGGACTTGGGAGTTAGGGATTTCACTCTTTCAGTTTAGGGATTTCAAGTCTGATTGGAATTTGGGCCATATTTGTGGGCTATGGGTAATGGGCCGGCTGGAGCATGTGCTGAAGACTAAAGTAATTTAATTAAGGGTGTAAAGAATATTTATATATATATATAAAATTTCGGTTTTTCGGTTAACCGATTTTCTTTAGCTAAAAACCGAACACCGAACCGAAAAACCGAAATATTGAAATTTGAAACCGAAACCGAACCGAAAAACCGAAAAACCGAAACCGAAATTTAAAAAAATCCGGTTCGGTCGATTTTTTCGGTTTTAACCATATTATGCCCAGGCCTACAAAGAACCTATAAAAATTAGCAAAGTTCATAAAAAAAAAATACAGACTCAATTATAAAACATAGAAACCAGTAGAACGAAAATTGAGAATATTGATTCTTAATTTCAACTTCAATTCTACAAAATTGGAAACAAGTAGAAATAGGAATTACTTAACAAATCATATATAATTTTATCAAAATATATTAAAAAAATTGAAAGACATTTAACTTGATGTTCAAATTCTCCACAGAAATTCACACTAAGAACAATTCCTCTTTCACACACACATATACTATTACAGAAGGCTGTGAAGGTGCAAAAATTTCAGAAATTTCTTAAACTTGTGAGAATACCGAAACCCTACCTGAAATAGAGTTAATGAAACGAGATCTTCTTCCTATAAAGCAAACTCGTAATGGATGACCCACTTCTCAACGGACTCTCCGCTCATGACCTTTCGACAATAACCGACAAACGGCCTCTTCCTTATATGCCGAGAAGAAACCTTGTTTTCTTTCCATTTCCCTTAATAAAATCAAAAGCCCAACACATTTTTCAACCAAACAAACAGACTTAAGGGTTAGCATGAATGCAATTTCTAGTTCATAAATTGTATAATCACAATAGAGAAGAGAATTTAGAAAGACACTTAGCTGAAGCAATGGAGCAAAATCCTTTTGAGAATGATTGTAAGGTTTTCTTGTAAAATGCTTGTGGATGAAATTTAGGCAACTACACTTGCTTTTTAGTATTTGGGCAGAGAATAGATTTACAGAGGGAATGTTATTATTTTATAAAATTTGTGAAAATTAATAGGGTATATTTGTAAGGTGTGGTTTTAGAATTATAAATATACCACACAAAAGTGTAGCCATATGTATAAATAAGTGTTTCAAATTGTTTTATGATTTGACAACACTTAAAATGTGTAGTCTAATATTTTAAAGAGAACAATATATATGAGTTGCCAAAATATTTGTGCCCAAAAGTCACGTATAAAGGCTACACCTTAAAAGTATGCCCTTAGATATATTTGGCAACACTTTTCAAGCATTGTCAAAAATTAGTGTGGTCGTAGGCCAAATTTGTTGTAGTAAAGTATTCAACGCTGGTAGCTGGTGGTTGGAATTGCATCACAAAAGAGATGTAGAGTGTAGCACGAGTATAGAAACAACAGGTACTCAAGACGCATCAAAGGATGACTGAGCAGGAAAAGTAAAAACAATATGAAATGATACAATCTAGACACAAACCACAGGTCAAAGAGGAATTTAAAAGAAATGCACACGAGTGCACTAAGATAGAAATATGCTAAGTACAACTGTACTAAACCTAATAGGAATCCCAAAAGCACAAAAGGTACACTCGTGCACAGTTTTAACTAAAAACATGAACAACCATATAAGCCCGACTAGTACATCGATAATCTAAATATACTAAGAATTAGATACAATGGGTCCTTACCTAGGGATGGCACAGACCAGACCTCTAACCGATAATAACCTCCAAGTAACCAATAAGAGCCACCCAAAGCTAAGGAGTACAGATCATGAACCTTGAAACACGGATGGTCTCCAAAGGGGCAATAGGTTGTAGACAAAGTATATCTACTCTGTAGAAGATATAGAGTATCATCACCAAATCTTAAATGTGCGACTAGGCGAAATCAATTCCATAAAGGATTATGAGTTGTGTGACCAGACCTTGAATCTACGACTATAAAGGACTACTGAAACATCTCATGTCAAATCATTATTATAGAACCACCGTGGAATGAAGTCCATTCTCGAGTAATCAGAACAACACTCCAAGATCGAACCAACTCCAGTCCCTAGTCGCAAAGCAAAGTTTGAAATCTCAAACGTAACACATGGGCCCGTAGAAAGAGGGAGAATGGATGGAAGGTCATCCAAGATAAGTTAATGTCTAATCTAAGGCTCATTCTCTCAGTCACAAGTTTGCTACACCAGTCTACCAGGAGCTAAGCCTTACAAAATGAAGTTGTAATAGAAATAAGGCCAAAAGGCTCCAAATATCGCAAGTGTATGGAAAACACTAATGTAAGCTTAGACTAAGACAAATCATTATCAATTAATCAATAAATAACAACAAAAAAAGCCAACAACAAGATAATGGTGATGCAATATCACAAGTAGCATGCTTCTAATCCCAAAAAATCGTGATAAAAGCCTAAAACATGGTTTCTAAGTAAGGTAGCATGATCAAATCGGTACCCACCCCAATTAACTCAACTTAACATGATTTCACATGATCCAGCTAAATCTAAGGAAAGGGAAGCCATAACCTACCTTTAAGGCAACCACGCAAGCTCAAATCACATTTCTAGAGCTTTTCCTTTTTGTGCGACTTCTGAATGCTGCCAAGCTATCAAAAATAGAATTACAATGTTAATAAGGTCAATAGATTCACTAAAAATAGATACATACCAATTTTGGAGTAAAAAAAAGAGTCATGGCACCCGCACTGAGAATTTCAGAAATGACTTTGTCAAAAGGTCCTTAATAGTCCCCCAAAGTGGGGTTCCCAGTTGGAGCACAATTTGAGGACTCGAAAAAATGGAAACAACAACATGCATAAATTCCATAAATAAAGAACAAGGAACAAGCTTAGGGAATCTCAAAAACACAAAAACATATCAAACGAAAGGTCTCCGACACCTCCTGATTGATCACCCATGTAACCTCAAACACCCTGATCACCCCACACTTTGAATCGCGTAATTTATCACTAAATTGACAGATAAAATACAAAATGAAATATCACACATAGAGCTTATCGGGGTTTGGTCTTATTTAAAAGACCACACAAACTCCTTCTTTGCGGATGCAAAAGTGAGGTCCTAAACATTGATATTGCTTCGTGATCATGGCGGTTGGTGAACTAGTACCCCACAAATGTGGCAAGGACCTTGGGGAAGCGGCTAAGGTCCCATAACACAACAACCTGACTCTGTGGTGTCTGCAAACACGATCAATTGCTCACAAACGTGAAGGCCAAATTTGGACTTCACTAGCTAATGAATATCATCTAGTTTTGGACATTAGTTTCTCCAATTAAATTTCCTGTCAGTTGTGTAGACCTTTGTTTTTCTCTTAATAAATTCTGTTCTCTGTTGCTCTTTGTTGTTCATTCCTTGCATTTTCAATCTTCTGATTTTGTTTTATATTAGTTACGTGAATTGTTATTCTTGGTCTTCTTTAGGAATTGTCGCACCTTCTCAATCTTTTCCTCCTATTTCTTTTATTTTAAGAAATTTGTACTAATTAGCATAGAATGCAGGTGTCACGCCCGTCTTCAAGAACTAGTTGAAAAAAGTATAAAAAGATGATTGTATGAAAAGATCAACAAAAAGAAAGAGTTTTTTTTCCGAAACAACTCATCTCAAAGGATCGAAAAAAATGTTCATGGTTCTCCTCCTTCCAAGATCATAACATCTTGGATATTTGAAGAATGAAGGTATGTAAGGTTATCATAGTAAGGAACTAAGTTCTTCCTCACACTCTAAATCTAAAGTTGTAAGATCAAAGTTGTAATTTATGCCAAAGTCTATGAATTCAAGTTTCTTCAAATTCAAATTACCTATTGTCGAACTCTATTATTGAAACTATTGTATTTCATACTCATTGACAATTCTTAATTGATAGTTCATGCTTATATACCACATGGTCTCATTCAGCTAACGTTACCTGAAGACCTTGTTACACTGTTCACATGCATTATTTTCACAAATAAACTAAGTTTCAAGATTTTGAAAGAAATCTTTCATAAAAGTGTATTTAGCTTCAAGTGCATATTTTTAGCAATAAAGCATAGTAAGATTTTATGACAAGTTCAATTCAGTTTAGTTCTAAAGAATTATTTTGAGCAAAGTCTCATATTTGGCTCAAACAGTTTACCTATTTATGAGCATATCGTATTTGATTCAACAGACAAATAACTTATTTACTTATAAGAATATATGTATATAAATATTCTATCTAGAGGATTATTTACCACAAAGAGGACACGAGTCAAAAAATTTAATTCTCATAACTACGTGCAATTGTAGGATTGTTTAGCACACCACTAGATGATCAACTCATTTAGACCAAGAGGATCAATAGTGGATCCACATCAAACAAAGATGTTCAATACTTTGACAAGATATAGAACAACTCTTCCAAGTTGAGCAACATGACCTCACATGATGTATGTCGGTTGTAAGAAAATCTTCACTCAAAGATTATATATATGATAATTTATGAATTGATGAATATGAAAATTTCTTAGATTTACAGTCCTGGATATGTTTACAACTCAAGCCATTAAAAAATCTTTAATTTATATCATCATATGATAAAAGTTTTCTAAAACAACTTGCATACTATTTTTTCACGACATAAAAACTCGAGTCATGATTGCATCTACTATTACCCACATACAGGTAAGCCCACACGTAATCTGGAAGAACATGTAATGGGTGTTAGGGTAGAATAACAACCAAAACACAATAGAGAAGCATATCAGCAAACATAACAAGAAAAATGAGCAGAAGAAATATATACATATATAGAAAAAACAAAACATCTAAACTAGAACCTGGAACTCTGTCATGATCCAATTTCTCGAGTCATGATGACACCTACTATAACCAACCAATAGGTAAGCCAAACCGTAACCCATAATAGCAAGTAATGGATATAAGGGTAGAACATTGTGGAAGCAATAAATTAACAACACTAATAGAGCAATAGGCGGTAGTAAACAAAAACTATATGCAATAGATATCTCCTAGAACGTGGAAATCACAAGTACAATAGTGGCTACTTTGATTGCTCAACTTGATTTGAATTGGTGACTCCTTATTGTTCAAGGGCATGGGCATTATGAGTTTAATATTGCTTTTATACATTTCAGTTTTAAGATTTATTTCGTGAGCTAGGGACTTTTCTTAGTCACATCTATGATTAGTAGAGGCCTAGTTAGAGATAGTTGATGTTCCACTTATTCATTCACATACTCTATGTTGGTATCTTATGTGCTTAAAAGCTTTAAGACTTATGTCTCAATTCCTATGATCATTCTCTTATGGTGTATAATATAGTGTCATATTTATGTCAAGTCACTTTTTAGGGTCTCTCGGGATCTTATTTGCCATATCACATCTAGGGACTGGTTTGCGTCATGACAAATTTGATATTCAGAGTATCAGGTTTCTAAAGGTTCTTGGACTCTGACTAGCCGCATCGAGTAAAGTCTTGTTCATGACTGTGAAGCGTCCTACATTTATAAATAGGAGGCTACAAGGTGTTTAGGAAACTTTACTTCTTTCATTACTCTAAAGTTGTGCGATAGAGTTGAACTCTACAAATATCTTCATCCTAACTCTTAATGTTTTCTTTACATAATAGGCTTGCACGAAAAGCTCCCGTGAGAAGGAATGTTGGTTACAATGTGGAACTCAATTTTCCTTAATATTCGATTGACCCTTTGATCGAGCAAGTGTCATAGGCCGAGTTTAGAGTCAATTTTCAGGTGTTGGCTCAAGATATGACCGCTCAAGAAAATAAGAAGGTTGTATCTTCCGTGAACACAAACTTGAGTACGATGGTAACAAGGGTAAGATAATTCATGAGGACGCATCCTCCAAAACTTTATGGGTCAAAAATGGATCAGCATCCACAAAAGTTCATTGAGGGGATCTACAAAATTGTGGACATCATGGGCGTGACCTCGGTAGAGAAGGCAAATTCAGTGGCTTACCAACTCAAAAGGGTTGCTCAAGTTTTATTTGTTGCTCAATGGAAGGAATAAAGGGCATTGGATACGGGTCCCCAAGATTGGGACAAGTTGAAAGAGGACTTTTTTTTCCTTGAGATAATGGAGGCTAAACTGCAAGAGTATATAAACTTGAGGCAAAGAAATATGAGTGTGAAGGAGTAATTATTGAAGTTCACTCAATTTTCCAAATATACTTTGACAATAGTTTCCTACTCTAGAGCAAAGATGAAAAAGTTTGTGTCAGGGGTCCTTGAGATAGTGGTTAAATAATTCCGAACTGCCACTCTACTCAAGGAGATGGACATCTCTTAGTTAATTATTCATGCCTAAAAAATGAGGATGAAAGTTTAAAGGAGAAAACTAGGAATTTAAAAGAAGGAAAAAATGGAAAGTGGTGATTTCTCTCATGCTAGGTCTGGTGGATACGGACGTTGTCAATTTCAGCAAATGTTCTCCTCTCAAAATTATTCAAATTCTCCGGCTCAAAGGTTTAATGAGGAGTTGATGTCTAACCCTAAGACTCAAGAAGGTGGTTTTAGTGGATCTTCATTTATCGCTTGCAAAAAGTGTGGCAAAAGTCATTCGGGGAAATGCTTAGTCAGTACCGATGTTTGCTATGATTGTGGGAAGAGTAGTCACACGGTGAGGGATTTCCCTTCACAATCTAGCAAGGGTAAAGATTGTAGACATGATTAGCCTCGTGCTTCTGGTTCAGGTGGTATTCATTGTCAAAACAAATTTTAGGCTTTTTAGACTTGACATGATCATGAGGGATTTTAGGATTCGATGACTGGTATGTTGCGAGTCTTTCACTTTGATGTTTATGCATTCCATGACGCAGGTGCTACCTTGTATTTTGTGACTTCTTATGTGTCTACGAAGTTAGATGTTAGTCCTAAAATTCTCTAGAGAAATTTCCCTATTTGAGTTTCTTACAGAATCACTCGAGTTGACTTAGCTAGATATCATCGACTTTGATGCCATTCTTGGGATGGATGAACTTCATTTTTATTATGCTTCCGTAGACGGTTATACCTAATTAGTCACATTCTAGGTTCCGAATAAACCTATCCTAGGATGGAAGGGTGGAAATTCAACACCTAAAGGTCTACTTATAGCTTGCCTAAAGACTAGTAAAATAATTTCCAATGGTTGTATCTATCATCTTGTTCTAGCAATGGATATGGATTCTGAAACCCCTACTCTTGAGTCAATTCTGATTATAAATGAGTTTTTTGGAAGTGTTTAATAAGTGGTAGATTTACACTCATTTGTGACCTTTTTAGTTCAACAATTAGTGTCCTTAATGCCTATTTAAAACCTATCCTCATAATTATTCGATGTTTTGCAACCATAATGGCCAAAAGATGGGGCAAGGATGATTGAATGATAAAAGAGTCCAAAAACACGGAAAGAATGATCCCATACACTCACAAATGGAAAACATTCTACCAAATAGGAATCATGCATGTGTCAACCCATATATTTGCCCATATTTTCCAAATAATCAATGCGCTAGATCCCGCAAAATCACGAAGGTCTTTCAAGGCTTGTAATAAGGTTGTTGGGCAAGGTAGTATAATTGTTGGATTATAGTGACTCTACCCTCTCGAAGCATTAACAAGGCCTTAATTTTCAATCTTTTCTTCCTTTTTTTGAAAACAAAACCTCACCAAAACTTTCTTCTATTAAATTTCTATGTCTATACTAATGAGGAAACCTTTATTTAATTACAAGACAACAAACAACACTATATACACATTAAGACTTTTTTCCTTTTTCTTATATGAGATGGTTCTATCTTTTGAAAAATCTTCACTCGAAAGAGATTATTCATCTATACATTAAGCTCATTAATGAGTGGTAGATCTATAATAATTTGAGGCCTATTTAGTTCTACAATTAGTATCCTCAATGCCTAATTATGTCCTATTCTAATGATATTTTGATGATTTGAAGCTATGAAAGCTAAGAGACAAGGCAGGGATTAATACTTGAAAGAGAGGCCAAAAAAAAGGAAAGAAGTGTAAACTCCACACTGTTGATCACCTAAATGGCACGACCTCGCCCAAAGTTATAGTTGAGTTAATGGAGATAGGTATCATCTCTTTACTTTTTTTAATGGGTGTCTAAAACCCCAAAGTCTAGGTTTGCCATTATGGCATTTGGTGTTGATATAATATGGTAGGTATTGCGTTTTGCTCTGTTTTATTAATGTTCATTCACGGATTTGGCCTAATTAGCGTGTGTTTAACTCATTGTTAAGGTTGCAAACTTAATCCTTATTTAGATCTTTAATTGATTCTCGAAAGAGATTGATTGGAGTGGGTAATAAGTCTAATGCATGCTATTTACGTTTGATGTCCATGATTATGTCACGACCCAAAGTATACCCTAGATGTGACATGGCGTATATGACCCCGAGAGGCCCTACACAAGCCACTTAACATGAATACACAAGATAATAGAATTAAAGAGTTCAAAAGACAATTTATTTCATAAAAGAGTTTTTCAAAATATGAAATGGAAGCCAACATAGTCTCAATAGTCTTCTATTACATCAAGAGTGATTGGGATGTAACCAATGCATCACATACAGTATTTGAAAGGTAAAGACAAAAAAAGCAATAAAAGGTTCGGTCCTCAGAACATGAGGACTCACCACTACTCTAGATACCAAGTGATCACTAGCCACAAGGATGCAGAATCGGAGGAAAATGTAGGCAAGAGTATGCGTTAGTACAATAATGTAACAAGTATGATAGAATTGCATAAAAGTTACCAAACAATTCTAAAAGCACATTTTTGTAATATGCAAAGACCAAGTTAAAACATAAGATGAGAGATAAGAACCATAATCATGATCATGACAATGCAAGTAAATCATATTTGAACACATGTGATATACTTTTAAAAGTAACCTGAGTTCATCATTATTGTTGTGGGAAGGTGATTTAACCATAATAGAGACCAGACGAGCTATAACATGGAATCTGGTGTCTACCTCACACCGAAAAAAGGTTTCCTTACTTGCTAAGGTAAGAACCATGACTTTTTGCTTAGGTTGATCCATTAGCTAATGACTATCTAAGACAACCTATGGTGGCACATAATTGATTTGACACGGGTAATAGCCACTTGTCCACTCGGTGCTAAGCATAATTTCCACAGATTAGTCATTAATCATATTCATCTTATTTTTGAGGGACAAGGGTAATCGCCTCTTTTCTTATCATTATGGGGACATGGGTAATCGCCTCTTGTCTTACCATTAGAATTGGTCCTATATATTGATTCATAGTTTAGTTGAGAAATCCTTTCAACTCTAAAAATCCTTTATGTGAGAAAACCATTCACATTAACCTATCAAGTAATATGTGAGAAATTGTTTCACAACAATCAACAACGAGATTTATTCTCTACTCTCAAAGCAACATATATCACATTTCATCAATTTCATAAGAACATGCATATCTTCATAAATTCATAGTTCATAGTTCAAAACCCAATTTCAATCGTCATAGTTTAGAAAATAAGCATTAGGCATGGGTTCATCTTAAAAACATGGAATTATCTTAATTCATGCGTAATAGTTCATAAAACAATCAATTAGATCAACATTGAAATGAACCCACGACATGGAAGAAAACCCTAACTTCAATTGGAAATTTCTAACTTGTCAATTGAGGAAATTTAGGAACCCTATGGAAGAAAGACCTCCATAGGTGAAGACTATCATACCTTGCTGCCAAAAGCTTGAAATCAATGAAGGATTAGGAGACTAGATCTTTAAACCCTAGCTTCATTCTTCTTCCTTAGAGAGAGAAATATTTGAGAAGAGGACTTTTTCATTTTGGGTAATTTTGGAGAATGAATTGAATTGGGTGTTTGGATATTAGAAATCATTATATTGGTCTTTGGGTAAGGGTAAAACGATATAGTATTGGGTTTGAATAATTAGGAAAAGACCTAAAAACCTCTTTAATATAACTAATGACCTCACCAACGGCTGGACCTATGGTCCGTTGGTCAAATAACAAACCATTTTAGTCTGCCGTGGGTTAGATAAGAGACCACCCATTTTTGACCCCCATCGACGGAACCCATGCACGGTTCGTGGGTCCACTTACGGGCCGTACATCCCGCTGTTGGTTCCAACTTTTTATCTTAAAAATCTCACTAAGTATGGGACTCACCTACAAGACCTACCTACAGCTCGTGCATTGGACAACATACCGTCCTGCTAAACCATCACAAAGTAGTCCGACTAGACATTTGTGGAAAACTTGGACTGGCCAACCAGAGGCATACCTACGGATCCTGTGTCAGACCATGAACCATCATTGGCTCAGTTTTTACTGTACCAGACCCTGAGAGGTTGCAATTTCTCATTTTTATGAATCCGAGGTGTTACAATATCTCCCCCTTGGGAACATTCGTCCTTGAATGGGATATAAGACACCATATGAAGGGTAGGGACTTAAATCGAAAAGCCCAACATGAATGCAATCATATAAATGCACATATTCGAGGAGGAAACATCAAGTCCAAGCTAAATCATGCTCAAAACAACACTTCATAAGTTCTATGTGCAACTCATATTCAAATGCACATATACATATAGAAATCAATCAAGCTAACTCATTTTTCTCAAAAAACAAGTTTTTCATGAACATGTATAAATAAGGAAATCATGGGAATATCTAAGAGACATGGCACAAAAAGAGTAAACCTTAAGGAACTAAATACCTCAAGTTAGAGTAGGGACGGAGGGAAACAGATTAGGATTACGGGATATCATATCGCCCTCGGCCTGCCAAGTAGCACCCTCAACTAAGTGATTCCTACAAAGAACCTTCACGGAAACGACTACTTTGTTTATCAACTTTTTAACTTGCCTCTCTAAAATCTCAACCAGCACTTCCTCATAAGAAAGTTAATGCTTAACTCCCAAAAATTCTAAGGGAACTATAGATGACGGATCTCCAACACATTTCTTCAACAAGGAGACATGAAAAATTGGATGCACCGATGCCGAATCATTAGGAAAATCAAGTGCATAAGCAACTTTACCAATACTCCTTAAAAAACTGATAAGGGCCCACATAATGGGGACTAATCTTCATTTTCTTTCCAAATAACATTAAACCATTCATGGGTGAAATTTCAAGTAGACCCAATCATTCACATAAATTGCAAGATCTCTTCTTCTAACATCGGCATAGGACTTTTGTGGACTTTGAGCCGTTTTGAACCTTTCTCTAATAAGAAAAACTTTCTCCATAGCCTTATGTACCAACTCGGGACCTGTCAAAGCAACTTCACCCACTTCAAACCAACCTATAGGATATCTACACCTCCTAACATATAAAGCCTCAAATGGAGCTATACCAATACTTGAGTGATAGCTATTATTATACACAAATTCAATCAAAGGAAAGTGATCATCCTAATAACCCTTGAAGTAAATTACTCATGCTCTCATCATATTTTCCAAATTACAGATAGTACGCTCTGCTTGCCCATTGGTTTGCGGATGAAAGGTTGTGCTAAGCTTAACAAGAGTGCCAAACCCTTTTTTTAAAGACTTCCAAAAATGAGAAGTGATTTGGGTACCACGATCAGAGATAATGGATAAGGGCACTCCATGTAACCTAACCATTTCCCCCAATTAAAACTTAGCATAGTCATCCACTGAAAATGAAACTCTGAAGGGAATGAAATGAGCCAATTTCGTCATTCGATCCACAATAACCCAAATTGAATCATGCTGTCGTAGGTGTGAGGTAAACCAAAAATAAAGTCCATATTCAAGTTTTCCCACTTCCAAGTAGGTATACTAATGTCTGGGGACAAACCTTCCAACTTCAGATGCTCAACTTTCACTTGTTGAAAAATAGGACACTTAGCAATAAATTACGTAATATCCTTCTTCATCCTATTCAACCAATAGACGTCTTGAAGATCACAGTACATCTTGGTGGCTCATGGGTGAATTGAATATCGATAACTATGGGCTTCAAATAAGATTTGTTCTCTCAAGTCATCTACATTGGTAACACACAAATGACCTTGATAGCATAGCACACCATCTCCCCAATTGGGAGTAAGCCTCAACGAACTTTTTAAGCACAACATCCTTCAATTCAGCCAAAGTCGGATCAAGACCTTGCTTTGCTTTCACTTCCAACACAAATACGATTCTGAACTATTATGGACCATAACACCACCTTTATGAGAGTCAACCAACCGAACACCCATTCAAGCCAATCTAAGAACATCTCTAACCAACTCCTTCTTACTATACTATATATGAGCAACACTACCCATTGTGAACTGACTAAGAGCATCCACCACCACATTTTCTTTGCCAGGGTGATAGAGGACACTCATATCATGATCCTTTAGTAACTTAAGCACATTCTTTGGCAAAGATTTAGATCCTTCTATTTAAACACATAATGCAAACTTTTTTGGTCGGTAAAGACATCGACATGAACACCAAGCAAGTAATGCCTCCAAATCTTCAAAGCAAACACAACCACCTCTAGTTCTAAATGATGGGTAGGAGAGTTATTTTCCTGCACCTTAAGTTGCCTTGAAGCATAGGCAATAACTTTCCCATTTTGCATAAGGACACGTCCTAACCCAATTCTTGAAGCATGACAATAAACAAATAACCCATTGATTCCTTCTAGTAAAGCTAACACCAGAGCGAAAGTAAGTCTACTTTTCAATTCCTGGAAGCTCTTTTCACATGCTCCCGACCATAAGAATTTGGGTTTATTTTGGGTCAATGTTATCAATGGAGAGGCAATCGATGAAAATCCTTCCGTAAATCTTCCATTGTAATCGGCTAAACCCAAGAAACTTATAATACCCTAAGGGGATAGAGGTCTAGACCAACTCTTCACCGCATCTGTCTTCTTAGGATCTAGCTCAATACCCTTTCCAAAATAATATGCCCAAGAAAAGCCACAAACCTTAACCAAACCTCACATTTACTAAACTTTGCAAAGAATTGTTGGTTCTTGATGAGTTGCAACACAATCCTCAAATGATTAGTATGGTCATCTTCACTCCTTGAGTAAATCAAGATGTCATTGATAAACACAATCATAAACATATCTAGGTATTGTTTAAACACCCTATTTATCAAATCCATAAATGCAAACAAAGCATTAGCCAAAGGACATCACTAAAAATTCAAAATTACCATACCGAGTTCATAATTTCATTTTTGGAATATCATCTTCCTTTACCTTTAATTGGTGATAACCCGACCGAAGGTCAATCTTAGAGAAGTAACTTGCTCGTTGTAGTTGATCAAACAAATCATCTATCCTTGAAAGAGGATACTGATACTTAATGGTAACCTTGTTCAATTGATGGTAATTGATACACATACAAAACGAGTCATCCTTCTTTCGAACAATCAAAACTGGAGCACCCTATGGAGAGATACGCGGTCGGATGAAACCCTTATCCAACGAATCTTTCAATTACTCGTTTAATTCCTAATGTTCTACCAGAGCCATTCGGTAAGGAGGAATAGAGATAGGTTGCGTATCTGGGAGAAGGTCAATAAAGAAGTTTATTTCCCTTTTGTGAGGAATATTGGGTAGATCATCTGGAAACACTTCCAGAAACTCATTTACAATGGGGACCGACTGAAGAGTAGGGATTTCATAATTTTTATCCCTCACCCTAACTTGCTGGTATATGCAACCATTAGAAAACACCTTTTTAGCTTTAAGATGAGAAACCAACTGACTCTTAGGCATATAATTTCCCCCTTTCAACTCTAGGATAAGCTCATTTGGAAAATGAAACTTTACCACTCGGGTTCTACAATTCACTTGAGAATAATAAGAATGTAACCAATTCATACCAAGAATGACATCAAAATCTAGCATATCAAGCTCTACAAGATCACCATGAGTGACTCTATGGGGTATGGAGATGGGACAATTTCTATTGAATCTCTTTGCCACAACAGATTCACTTATAAGAGTAGAGATAGAAAAAAGATCAATCAACTCATCCGCAAGAATATGAAACCTCCTAACAACATATGGCGTCACAAAATACAAGGTAGCACCGGGATCAAGCAAAGCATAAACATCAAGATGAAAGACATTCAACATACCAGTAACCATATCGGGAGAACCTTCTTGATCACGATAAGTCTAAAGTGCGTATAATCTATTTTTCTTCTGACCCCACTAGGACCAGACGAAGGATTAGGTTGACCTCGTCGACGATTATCTCCTTTATTTTTAGCAACTGAGAGACAATAACTTATCTTGTGATCCCTCTTACCACAACCAAAATATGTATTAGAACCAGCTAGACATCTGCCCTTATGCTTCTTTCAACACTTAGCATAAGTAGGCAATGAAGATCCACTACCATTTCTTTCTTGAGGCTTAGGGTTATACATCCTATCTTTGTTGAACTTAGAAAGAGAATTGGAGGCTTGATCTGAAAACCTTTGTCAAAACATAGAACGACCATATCCATCGAACCTTGAATGTGCAAAGTCACCACAATCAATCCTTGCCTTCTTCACTGATGCTTATTGTGACCTACGACACTAACCTATGGTATGAGTGTCTACGATAGTCGATAGTATAGTAACCCAACTAAAGGTTGGTGTCATGTCCCAAGGGAGTGGTTTTGAGAATTGATAGAAAATAAAATTAAGCTCTAACTAGTCGTAGCTAAAGACATTAATGATTAAAAACATAGTAAATTAAAGGGGGCGACACAAAAGTGTCAAATATCGATTTGGGGATTTGGTCATAAGTAGTAAAAATAACAAAAATTAACAAGAAAATCAAGTATGGAGAAATGCTCTTGGGATGTGACCTCATTACAAGTTGAGATAAATCGTTGGGTACATGCTTTCGATAGAAAATTTGCAAGATAATAGTGACTAGGCTAAGCTTTGGATGGAAATAAGTTCCCTCTCGGGTAACTTACCCCGTTTCAAATGGGTTCCTCTCGGACACCCATTTGCCGCATGAAGACCAGCCTACAGCTTACCCCACTCACTCTCTAGAGCTGAGTGTTAGGATATAGGACTAAGGCTCACCCTCTTGGGTTGAACATCATGTCGACCCACTTCTTAGACCATTAGTCTAGTGGTCTTGGATTCGCGACCTCTTTCTTGGACAACCTGAAAACACATGGGTGGTTTTGTTTTTGCAACTACAAACTCATTAAATTAAACCACAATCACTTGGTGAAATCACCATTAAAATACATCTATCCTATCAGCAAGCAAGACCCAACAACAATATCAACACATATTTGCTAAATCATACCCCAAGAATGGCGGTTTTTAGTCACACATCAAGAAATAACAAAATACACCTAAAATGATACTAAATTCAAATGGGTATAAGAAATTAAACCTTTATTTAAGCAAAGGAAGAAGAATGGAGAAGACTCACTTCCAACTTGGGGAAGATGAAATCCTTCTCTCTTCAAGTCTCCCAAAAAACCCTATCCAAACTTGAGAGAAAATAACTAAAAACGTATTATTCTATTATGAAAATAATAATAATGGTTCGGAACTTATAAAATTAATAACAATTTTAGAATTTATAGCCATCAAAAATTGGTGCAGATGGATAGTTCGGCGAAGTTAGTCGAGTCCGCCGAATGACTCAGCGACTCACCCTTCTTCTGTCTCATTGCCGTTGAGTGTTTGCCTATAACATATTTACGTTCTGGACCATTGGGCGGTATAATACTGCTTCGCAGAACTATTCGGTGAAGCGCTGACTGCTCCTTTCATCGCCTTTTTAATCCTCTTCCTTCAGGACTTCGCATACTGGAACAATGGGCTAATTTGATCAGCAATATCTATATTCTCAGGTCATAGACCCCTGTAGAAGCACTTCAGTAGCCCCTTGTCTGTCATCCCGTGAGATGGGCATGGTAGAAGCCAACAAAGAAGCTAAAATGAAGCAGGAGTGAGACGCACTAGCTACCCAGTTGAATGCTCTATCTACCAGAGTCATGGAATTAGAGGTACAAGCCATGGGGAAAGAAAAGCAATCCTCCCTTCGAGAATGTAGACATGGAAATAAGTAGGGCGGTATACAAGATGATGAAGCCCTGTCACTCATTCAACAAAAGATTGAGGCACATGAGAAGATGTTGAATGAGATGAGTGAAAACATCAAAATGCTAAACGAAGCGTCAGCTTCTCACTCCATGACAATTCAAATGAAGGATACTTAAATCACCCATTTAATGACGGGTCACTATCCACCATTCGCCAAAGATTCACCTAATTACACCATGGGTGATTCCAAGGATGAAAAATAGTCTTTGACTTGCATCGTGCCACGACGTTAACTCAGGCGCTGTTTGGGAGGCAACTCAAAACCCCAAATTATCCTATATTGGCGTACTAGTAAAATAATAGTGTCTCAGTTTTACAGACTGAAGGGTAATAGGTGCAAAAGAGGTGCATAATGGCGAGCCGCATACCAAGTTGGCGAGTCGCCGAAGAAGCCGGCGATCAAATCTATTCCGCCATTTGACTCAAGATATCTTCAAATTTGGTGTCTGTAAAACTTGGCGAGCTCAAAATAATTTCGGTGAATCACCCATTTGATTGGCGACCCAGATGGTCACCGCCGTTTGAACATTCACACTTGCTGAGAAGTTTTGTAAAACTCAGCGAAGTAAAACTTTGTTTGGCGAAGCGCCGAATCACTTAGAAACCAAAATGCGACCACCGAATGGGAATGAACTGGATAAGTTGCAGGCCAACCCACAAAAAGGCATCGGATTAATCACTTGAGAGTGTGGGTTAAAGATAGGCGCATTGGAAATCTAAGAAAAGCTGTACAGAGCTTGATGAATCACTCGGCAACGCACCAAACGTCCCCAGTATACCTTCTGCTTTACGCGACATCTGTTGAAGGACTCCAAGTTGAAACAACTGCCTAACCAGGATTATTCTCTATCCCTATCTGTGTCTTTCTTTAATTTGACCTCTGGATTATTGTTATATATTTGAGGACAAATATATTTTGCTTATGGTGGGGTGAGGTGCACCTTTTTTGCTTGCTATGGATGTCTGTGTTTTGTTTATATTTGGGTTTTTCTATTTAAAATTGTGTTTACACCCCTTTTCATGGATGTTTGAGCTCATGGCTCTCTTTTGTTTTTAAATTGCAAATAATTTTGACCATTCCAATTTTTTTTGAATTTTTCACACATTTTTTCCACCCTTTGTGAGTTAATTGTGGCTGTTCTTTTGCAAAAATTTGAGTCTCAGTTTCGATCAATACAAATACTTGAATAGTGCTCTCAATTGAACGAACATGAATGTACGGCTACGATGAGGCCAAATGAATTTGCATAGACAATATGTGAACTCGTTGCATTTCATTGTGATTAGCCATTTATCGTATTGATTCTCTTGTAATGACCATTGGACACTAGTGAAAGTGTGTAGTCTTGTTTGAGTTAAGTGTCGATGCCTTGTGTGATTAGCTTGCTTTGGAACTTGCATAAAAAAAACCTAGAATTTGCCCTGTTAGTCTGATTGATTTAGAAAGGTGTCCTCTTGAAATGATCTTAGGCAATTTTAAAGAGTGTGAGCCAAATTTGACATATACCCTTTTGTGGCCTACCCATGAGCGTGTGAAACTCTTTTGAACACCCTTTAAGCCTTACCTTTCTTTGGAAGAACCTTGATGAACCCTAGACCTTACTTGACCCGCTACCTATAATCCTCTTAATTTGTGGTTTAGTGAATAGCCAACTTAGGCCAAATGCCTAAGTTGGGGGAGTGGTGAAAGAGAAAAGGAAAAGTCAAGAAGTGCAAGAAAAGTCCCCCTTAACCCATGGTATTGCATAAAAATGGAACCCCTTCAATTCAATTCAATCAAAAAAAATGAAATGTGGAATATAGTATAAACGGAATCGGGTTTCAAGCAATCCATGGAGGAGAATAAAAAAGGTGAGTTAGAGGCACTAGAAAATGACTTGATAAAGGAAAAGAAGAGAATGCCTTGAGAATGCCACAACTCACGAGTAAAAAGTCACTGAGCCTAAATGACCATACCTTTGCACTCAGCCCCATTAGAAGCCTTAGAAAGACCTTTTTGATCTTGAGTAAACCGAATCGAAAGTCGATTGTAAAATAAGGGTAAACCTATGGGTGAAAACATGCATTGTGTTCCTCTTTTTGAGTGTGAGCGTTGTGTCGAATTCCTGATCTTGAATTGATTAACCTCTGTGTGTTAATATGGAATCATTTTTCATGTGAGGGCATTTCGATACATTTTATTGAGCTTGAACTTGTAAAAGTAGCAAGTATTGCGAGCATGGGAATCTTTGGTAATGGTGTGTCACAACTTGAATCTTTGAGTACACAATTGTTCTTTGCATAAGTAAATGGAGTCTTGTTGTGTGCACTCATGATTGAGTCTTGTGTAGCACTGTATGAGACACTCATTTTGAATGGGTGAACTTGAGTTTACTTGAGGACAAGAAAAAGTTTAAGTTGGTGGTGTTAATGAGTCCACAAATTGGACTTATTTAGGGCTTTACTTGGATAGAAATATTGTCCTCAAATGCTTATTTTGCTTCAATATCTGATGAAAACTCATAAGTTTCAGGTATTTGAAGTTTTAGTGGAAGCATGGACACTTAGGCGCAAAGAGGAACAAAAAGGCTGAAAAGAACGAAGAATCTGAAGCATGAGCATCGCCAAGAACCTTTGGCGATTCGCGAAAGGACAGACTCCGTCCTTTGTTCCAGTATGCGAAGCCATGAAGGAAGAGGATCAAAAAGGCGATGAAAGGAGCAGTTGGTGCTTTGCCAAATAATTCCGCGAAGCAGTACTATACCGCCCAATGGTCCAGAACATGAAGATGTTGTAGGCAAGCACTCAATGGCGATGAGACAGAAGAAGGGTGAGTCACTGAGTCATTAGGCGGACTCGACTAACTTCACCGAACTATCCGCTTGCACTGATTTCTGATGGCTATAAATGCTAAACTTGTTATTAATTTTATAAGTTCCAAACCATTATTATTATGTTCAGAATAGAATAGTACATTTTTAGATATTTTCTCTCAAGTTTGGAGAGGGTTTTATGGGAGACTTGAAGAGAGAAGGATTTCATCTTCCCCAAGTTGGAAGTGGGTCTTCTCCATTCTTCTTCCTTTGCTTAAATCAATGTTTAATTTCTAATACCCATTTGATTTTAGTATCATTTTTAGGTGTATTTTGTAATTTATTGATGTGTAGCTAAAAACCCCCATTCTTGGGGTGTGATTTAGCAAATATGTGTTTATATTGTTGTTGGGTCTTGCTTGCTGATAGGATAGATGTATTTTAATGGTGATTTCACCTAGTGGTTGTGGTTTAATTTAATGGGTTTGTAGTTGCAAATACAAAACCACCCATGTGTTTTCGGCTTCTATGAGAAGGAGGTCGCGAAACAAAGACCAGTAGACTGATGACCTAGGGAGTGGGTCGACATGAGGCTCAACCCGAGAGGGTGAGCCCTAGTCCCATATCCTAACACTAAGCTCGAGAGAGTGAGTGGGGTAAGGCGTAGGCTGGTATTCATATGGCAAATGGATGTCCGAGAGAAACCCATTTGAAACGTGGTAAGTTGCCCGAGAGGGAACTTATTTCAATCTAAAGCTTAGCCTAGTCACTATTATCTTGCAAATTTTCTATTGAAAGCAAGTACCCAACGATTTATCTCAACTTGTATTGCGGTCACACTCCAAGAACATTTCCCCATACTTGATTTTCTTAATAATTATTGCTATTTTTAGTACTTATGACAAAACCCCCAAACCCATATTTGACACTTTTTTGTCACCCCCTTTAATTTACTATGTTTTTAATCATTAATGTCTTTAGCTACGACTAGTTAGAGCTTAATTTTATTTTTCTATCAATTCTCAAAACGCCTCCCTTGGGACACGACCCCAACCTTTTGTTGGGTCACTATACTATCGATGATCGTAGACACTCATATGGTAGGTTAGTGTCGTTGGTAACGATAAGCATCAACCTTAGGCCATCAATCTAGTGGTCTTGGTTTCTCAACCTCCTTCTCGAGCTAGCCAAAAACACATGGGTGATTTTGTATTTGCAACTACAAACCCATTAAATTAAACCACAACCACTAGGTGAAATCACCATTAAAATACATCTATCCTATCAGCAAGCAAGACCAAACAACAATATCAACGCATATTTGCTAAATCACACCCCAAGAATTGGGTTTTTTAGTCACACATCAAGAAATAACAAAATACACCTAAAATGATACTAAAATAAAATGGGTATAAGAAATTAAACCTTGATTTAAGCAAAGGAAGAAGAATGGAGAAGACTCACTTCCAACTTGGGGTAGATGAAATCCTTCTCTCTTCAAGTCTCCCAAAAAACCCTATCCAAACTTGAGAGAAAATATCTAAAAACGTATTATTCTATTATGAAAATAATAATAATGGTTTGGACCTTATAAAATTAGTAACAAGTTTAGAATTTATAGCCATAAGAAATTGGTGTAGATGGATAGTTCGGCGAAGTTAGTTGAGTCCGCCGAATGACTCGGTGACTCACCCTTCTTCTGTCTCATTGCCGTTGAGTGTTTGCCTATAACATCTTTACATTATGTACCATTGGACGGTATAGTACTGCTTCGCGGAACTATTCGGTGAAGCGCCAACTGCTCCTTTTATCCCCTTTTTGATCCTCTTCCTTCAGGGCTTCGCATACTGGAACAAAGGGTAGATTTGATCAGCTATATCTCTATTCTCGGGTCCTAGACCCCTGTAGAAGATATCCAGTAGACCCTTGTCTATCATCTCGTGAGATGGGAATGGTAGAATCCAACAAAGAAGCCAAAAAGAAGCAGGAGTGGGACGCAGTAGCTACCCAGTTCAACACTCTATCTACTAGAGTCACGAAATTGGAGGTACAAGCCATGGGGAAAGAAATGCACTCCTCCCTTCGAGAATGTAGATATGGGAAGAAGCAAATAGGTATAAAGGATGATGAAGCCTTGTCACTTATTCAACAAAAGATTGAGGCACATGAGAAGATGTTGAATGAGATGAAGGAAAATGTCAAAATGCTAAAAGAAGCGTCAGCCTCTCACTCTATGACAATTCAAATGTAGGATGCTCAAATCACCCATTTAATGATGGGTCACTATCTTCCGTTTGCCGAAGATTCACCTAATTACACCATGGGTGAGTCCGAGGATGAAGAGTAGTCTTTGACTTGCGTCGTGCCGCAACATTAACTCATGCGCTGTTTGGGAGGCAACCCAAAACCCCATATTATCCTATATTGGCGTACTAGTAAAATAATAAAGTCTTACTTTTATAGACTGAAGTGTAATAAGTGCCAAAGAGGTGCATAATGGTGAGCAGCAGACCTAGTTGGCGAGTCGCCGAAGAAGCCGACGATCAAATTTATTTCACATTTGAATCAAGATATCTTCAAATCCTTGAGTCTGTAAAACTCGTCGAGCTCAGATTAGTTTCGGCGAATCAACCACCTGATCGGCAACCTAAATGGTCACCACCGTTTGAACATCCACAACTGCTGAGAAGTTCTGTAAAACTCGACGAAGTAAAAATTTGTTTGGCGAAGCGCCGAATCACTCAGAAACCAAAACGCTACCATTGAATGGGAACGAACTGGATAAGATGCAGGCCAATGCACAAAAAGGCAGCTGATTAATCACTCAAGAGTGTGGGTTGAAGATAGGCTCATTGGAATGCTAAGAAAAGCTGTACAGAGCTTGATGAATCACTAAGCAATGCACCAAAGGTCCTCAACACACCTTCTGCTTAACGAAACATCTGTTGAAGGACTCCAACTCGAAACACTTATACCGTAGGTTAGTGTCGTTGGTCATGATAAGCATGAAAATGATAAATTTGTTGATGAGTCCACGAATTGGACTCATTTAGGGCTTTTTTTGGATAGAAATGGTGTCCTCGAATGCTTATTTTGCCTAAATATCTGATGAAAGCTTTTAAGTTTTATGTATTTGAGATTTAGTGGAAGCATAGATAGTTAGGTGCAAAAAGGAACAAAAATACTGAAATGAACGAAGAAGCTGAAGTATGAGCATTACTAATAACCTTTGGCGATTTGCCGAAAGGACAGACTCCGCCCTTTGTTCCAGTATGCGAAACCCTGAAGGAAGAGTATAAAAAAGGCGATGAAAGGAGCAGTCGGCGCTTCGCCGGATAGTTCTGCGAAGTAGTACTATACCGCCCAATGGTCCAGGACGTGAAGATTCTATAGGCTAGCACTCAACGGCGATGAGACAGAAGAAGGGTGAGTCGCTGAGTCATTGGGCAGACTCGACTAACTTCGCCAAACTATCATCCTGCACTAATTTCTGATGGCTATAAATGCTAAACTTGTTATTAATTTAATAATTTCCTAACTATTATTATTATTTTCAGAATAGAATAGTACATTTTTAGATATTTTCTGTCAAGTTTGGAGAGGGTTTTGTGGGAGACTTGAAGAGAGAAGAATTTCATCTTCCCCAAGTTGGAAGTGGGTCTTCTCCATTCTTCTTCCTTTGCTTAAATCAAGGTTGAATTTCTTATACCCATTTTATTTTAGTATCATTTTTGGTGTATTTTGTTATTTCTTTATGTGTGGCTAAAAGCCCCCATTCTTCGGGTGTGATTTATCAAATATGTGTTGATGTTGTTGTTGGGTCTTGCTTGTTGATAGGATAGATGCATTTTAATGGTGATTTCACCTAGTGGTTGTAATTTAATTTGATGGATTTGTAGTTGCAAATACAAAACTACCTATGTGTTTACGACGTCCCCAAGAGAGAGGTCGCGAAGCCAAAACCACTATACTGATGGCCTAAGGAGTGGGTCGACGTGAGGTTTAGCCCGAGAGGGTGATCCCTAGTCCCATATCCTAACACTCAGCTTGAGAGATTGAGTGGGGTAAGGCGTAGGTTGGTCTTAATGCGGCAAATGGGTGTCCGAGAGAAACCCATTTGAAACGGGGTAAGTTGCCCGAGAGGGAAGTTATTTCAATCTAAAGCTTAGCCTATTCAGTATTATCTTGCAAATTTACTATTGAAAGCATGTACCCAGCGATTTATATCAACTTGTATTGCGGTCACACCCCAAGCACATTTCCCCGTACTTGATTTTCTTGTTAATTTTTGCTATTTTTACTACTTGTGACAAAACCCCCAAATTGATATTTGACACTTTTGTGTCACCTCCTTTAATTTACTATGTTTTTAATCGTTAATGTCTTTAACTACGACTAGTTAGAGCTTAATTTTATTTTTCTATCAATTCTCAAAACAACATCCTTCGGACACGACCCCCACATTTAGTTGGGTTACTATACTATTGATGATCGTAGACAATCCTACCATAGGTTAGTGTCGTTGGTCACGATAAGCATCAACCTTAGGCCATTAGTCTAGTGGTCTTGATTTCACGAAGTCTCTCTAGGGCAAGCCGAAAATACATGCTGGTTTTGTATTTGCAACAGCAAACCCATTAAATTAAACCACAACCACTAGGTGAAATCACCTTTAAAATACATCTTTCCTATCAGCAAGCAAGACCCAACAACAATATCAACACATATTTGCTAAATCACACCCAAGAATGGGGGGTTTTTTAGCCACACATCAAGAAATTACAAAATACACCTAAAATGATACTAATATCAAATGGGTATAAGAAATTAAACCTTGATTTAAGCAAAGGAAAAAGAATGGAGAAGATCCATTTCCAACTTGGGGAAGATGAAATCCTTCTCTCCTCAAGTATCCCACAAAACCCTCTCCAAATTTGAGATAAAATATCAAAAAATGTACTATTCTATTCTGAAAATAATAATAATGGTTCGGAACTTATAAAATTAATAACAAGTTTAGTATTTATAGCCATCAGAAATTAGTGCAGGCAGATAGTTCGACGAAGTTAGTTGCGTCCGCCGAATGACTTGACGACTCGCCCTTCTTCTATCTCATCACCGTTGAGTGCTTCCCTACAACATCTTCATGTTCTACACCATTAGGCGGTATAGTACTGCTTTGAGGAACTATTCAGCTAAGCGCCGACTGCTCCTTTCATCGCCTTTTTTGATCTTCTTCCTTCAGGGCTTCTCATAATGGAACAAAGGGAAAATTTGATCAGCTATATCTCTATTCTCGGGTCCTAGACCCCTGTAGAAGCACTCCAGTAGCCCCTTGTCTGTCATCCCGTGAGATGGGCATGGTAGAAGGCAACTAAGAAGCCAAAAAGAAGCAGGAGTGGGACGCACTAGCTACCTAGTTGAATGCTCTATCTACCATAGTTACAGAATTGGAGGTTCAAGCCATGGGGAAAGAAAAGCACTCCTCCCTTCGAAAATGTAGACATGGGAAGAAGTAGAAAGGTATACAGGATGATGAAGCCTTGTCACTCATTCAACAAAATATTGAGGCACATGAGAAGATGTTGAATGAGATGAAGGAAAACGTCGAAATGCTAAACGAAGCGTTAGCCTCTCACTCCATCACAATTCAAATGTAGGATGCTCAAATCACCAATTTAATGACAGGTCGCTATCCTCCGTTTGCCGAACAGTCACCTAATTACACCATAAATTATTACGAGGATGAATAGTAGTCTTTGACTTGCGTTGTGCCATGATGTTAACTCATGCACTGTTTTGGAGGCACCCCAAAACCCCATATTATCTTATATTGGCATACTAGTAAAATAATAGTGTCTTAGTTTTACAGATTAAATTTTAATAGGTGCCAAAGAGGTGCATAATGGAGAGAAGCAGACCCAGTTGGCGAGTCATTGAAGAAGCCGACGATCAAATCTATTCTGCCGTTTAACTCAAGATATCTTCAAAATCTGGAGTCTGTAAAACTCGACGGGCTCAGAATAGTTTCAGCGAATAGCCCGCCTGATCGGTGACCCAGATGGTCACCGCTGTTTGAACATCCACAATTGTTGAGAAGTTCTGTAAAACTCGGCGAAGTAAATTTTTTTTCGCGAAGCGCCGAACCACTCAGAAACCAAAACGTGACCACCGAATTGGAACAAATTGGATAAGCTATTGGCCAACGCACAAAAAGGCAGCTGATTAATCACTCGTGAGCATGGGTTGAAGACAGGCGCATTGGAATGCTAAGAAAAGTTGTATAGAGCTTGATGAATCAGTCAGCAATGCGCCAAACGTCCCCAACATACCTTCTGCTTTACGCGACATCTGTTGAAGGACTCCAATTCGAAACAGTTGCCTAACTAGGATTATTCTCTAGCCCTATCTGTGTCTTTCTTTAATTTGACCTCTGGATTATTGTTATATATTTGAGGACAAATATATTTTGCTTGTGGTGGGGTGGGGTGCACATTTTTTTCTTGCTATGGATGTCTGTGTTTTGTTTATATTTGGGTTTTTCTATTTAAAATTGTGTTTACACCCCTTTTCGTGGATGTTTGAGTTCATGGCTCTCATTTGTTTTTAAATTGCAAATAATTTTGACCCTTCCGAATTTTTTTGAATTTTTCACACATTTTTTCCACCCTTTGTGAGTTAATTGTGGCTGTTCTTTCGCAAAAATTTGAGTCTCAGTTTCGATCAATACAGATACTTGAATAGTGCTCTCAATTGAACGAACATGAATGTACGGCTACGATGAGGCCAGATGAAGTTGCATAGACAATATGTGAACTCGTTGCATTTCGTTGTGATTAGCCATTTATCATATTGATTCTCTTGTAATGACCATTGGACACTAGTGAAAGTGTGTAGTCTTGTTTGAGTTAAGTGTCGATGCCTTGTGTGATTAGCTTGCTTTGGAACTTGCATAAAAAAACATAGAATTCGCCAAGTCATTCGAATAACTTCACCGAACTACCGCCTGTACTAGTTTCTGATGACTATAAATGGTAAACTTGTTATTAATTTTATAAGTTCCGAACCATTATTATTATTTTCAGAATAGAATAGAACATTATTAGATATTTTCTCTCAAGTTTGGCGTGGGTTTTGTGGGAGACTTGAAGAGAGAAGGATTTCATCTTCTCCAAGTTGGAAGTGGGTCTTCTCCATTCTTCTTCCTCTGCTTAAATCAAGGTTTAATTTCTTATACCCATTTACTTTTAGTAACATTTTAGGTGTATTTTGTTATTTCTTGATGTATGGCTAAAAACCCCCATTCTTGGGGTGTGATTTAGCGAATATGTGTTGATATTGTTGTTGGGTCTTGCTTGCAGATAGGATAGATGTATTTTAATGGTGATTTCACCTAGTGGTTGTGGTTTAATTTAATGGGTTTGTAGTCGCAAATACAAAACCCCCCATGTGTTTTCGGCTTACCCGAGAGGGAGGTCGCGAAACCAAGATCGCTAGACTGATGGCCTAAGGAGTGGGTCGACATGAGGTTCAGCCTGAGAGGGTGAGCACTAGTCCTCGAATGCTTATTTTGCCTCAATATCTTTTGAAATCTCATAAGTTTCAGGTATTTGATGTTTTTGTGGAATCATGGACACTTAGGCGCAAAAAGGAACAAAAAGGCTGAAAAGAACGAAGAAGCTGAAGCATGAACATCACCAAGAACCTTTGGTGATTCACCAAAAGGACAGACTCCGCCCTTTCTTCCAGTATGCGAAGCCTTGAAAGAAGAGGATCAAAAGGGTGATGAAAGGAGCAGTCGGCGCTTCACCGAATAGTTCCGTGAAGCAGTACTATACCGCCCAATGGTCCACAGCGTGAAGATGTTGTAGGCAAGCACTCAACGGCGATGAGACAGAAGAAGGGTGAGTCGCCGAGTCATTCGGCGGACTTGACTAACTTCGCCGATCTATCTACCTGCCATCCCTATATCTTTCCTTAAGTTTCTCCTTTTATATTGTTTGAGCACAAACCATAAGATGAGAAATGTCTATTTCATTTATAAGCATGTCTGTACTACATTCCTTAACCACCATCTCAGACACACCCAAAACAAACTTACTCATCCTTATTATAGGATCGACAACCATCGTAGGAGCATACCTAGACAATTTTGTGAAATTCAGAGCATATTCCTTCAAACTCATGCTTCCTCGATGAAGATTAATAAACTCAAATACGTTTGCCGCCCTCATCTAAAGGATGAAGAACCTATCAAGGAAACAAACCTTAAGCTATCCCAATTGAGATGCCCCTCATCAATTGCCTTCCTATCCTTCCATTGGTTGAACAAAAGTTGTGAAGCACATTTAAGTTGTTAAGCTACCAATTCCGCATTTTCCACCGGCGTCACTCCCATGATCATCAATACCTTATACACTTCATCAATGAACTCTTGAAAATCTTCCTAAACCTTGGAACCATGAAAATTTGAGGGATTCGTTCTAGTGCAGTCTCTCACCCTAGTTGATGTCGTACCCACATTTAGGTTCACGGGGACCATAGACTCAGTATTGACTTGAGACAAAACTTGAAAAACAGCCCTAATCATCGCAGTAATCACTTACTTGTCCAAAGGGTCGACCGAAACATGAGGGGACTTGAGGAGGATCTTCATGTTTCACATTCGCATTCGAATTCCTCAAAACATATGCTCTTCAAGGGGAAATATAATGAAAAACATCAGATCGGGATTATGAGAAAGGACATATAGAGTTACACTCTATTGAACGACATAGAGTATTAAAAGAAGTATAGTTTCCTAATCATCTTATAGCTTCTTATTCATAAATGTGGCACACTTCACACTCATGAACAAGACTCTACTCAACGTGGCTTATGAGACATCTTAGGACCATTCTAAACCTTGTGCTCTGATTGCAGAGTTTGTCACGACCCAAAGTATACCCTAGATGTGACATGACGTATAGGACCCCGAGAGGCCCTAAACAACCCACTTATCATGCATAAACAAGATAACATAATTAAAGTGTTTAAAAGACAGTTTAAATCATAAAAGAGTTTGCCAAAAACGAAGAGGAAGTCAACATACTCTCAATAGTCATCTATTACATCAAGAGTGATTCGGATGTAACCCATGCATCACATACATTATATGAAAGGTAAAGACAAAAAATGCAATAAAAGGTTTGTTCCTCGGAACATGAGGACTCACCACTACTCAAGCTACCAAGTTATCACAATCCACGGGGATGCGGAATCAAAGTGTCAGACCCTACATTTTTTTGAAGAATGTAGGCAAGGGAATGTGTTAGTACAATAAAATCCTCAAATTACACCTCCCTAAAGAAGTATAAGCGATTGTTGTCAAATAAAGAACCCAACTTGTAGGTTGGGGTTGATCGCACGAGGAATATGGTTTAGACTTAAACTTAAGTTACGGTTATATTCATTTAGTCAACTTATTTCTGAGACAAGTAACCAAAAGGGGGGGGGGGGGTTTGTGAAAAAATAACTGATTATTGTCAAGTAACAAGTGAGCAAGATTCAAACTTTGTTATTAATGAGACAAAGAAACTAGGGTGTATGTGTTCCCCACAGGCTCTTAATGCGGTAATCCTAATAATAATAATCCTTTCCTAGTGTATCACATGCAAAGTGGTAAGTTATGTATCCCTAAGTGCTTTGTCCGCCAAATAGGAAATTTCACCCCGCACCTTGGTCCGGCTACATGTGTATAATTTACTAACCATTACCTTTACCTCAGATTAGACATCACATTAATGTATGACTTAATTTTCACCCTCGCACCAATTGACATTAGACTATTAGATAGTATCACACTAAATCTTTGTTGATAATTCTTTCCTTATTAACTACCTCCTTGGTCCGGAAAGTAGCAACAAGGTGAGCTCTAATGTTGGCAAATGTTAAAAAAACTTCTAAACGAAAAAATTATCAATGCATGCATCAACAATAGTCAAGAATTACTTAGTTATTATTCATACGTTGTTAATTTCTCATGGCTCCCACAAACCTAGTTGTGGATTTAGTTAATCATGCTTGTAACAACACAATTAATAATTGTAGAAGAAGAATTCATGAACTTACGTATTGAGTAGAAGAAACCCGTAATCTCCAATTGAAATTGAAAGTAAAAATTTTATAAACTGAAATTAGGAAATCAAATTGCCAATGTTTGCAAGTTAATTCCCAAGAAAATATCAAGAACTAAAACTATAGTTTAGTGTCTAACCTCCAAAAACGAGGTTTACATACCCTATTTATAGAAAAACTTATCCTAAAAAAAAGGAAATGAAATAAGGAAATAAAACTACTGGATGCGGCTTTGATCGACGAGCCTGACCTACGGACCATAGTTAGACCTACGGTCCCTTCTATAGCCCAAGACTTAGACTTTTTCTCAGAAGCTGGAACCTTTAACTTTCAGATACAAACGATGGGTGTGCAGTACAGATCGTAGGTTGACTTACGGTCTGTGGGTCCCCTTTCGTGGCTCCACACTTAGAACTTTTCTTCAGGTACTGGAACTCCAAATCTCTGATACAAACGATGGATGTGTAGGATGGCCTATTGGTCGACCTACGCGAGCGTCAATGGCCTTCGTGGTTCTACACTTGGTCAGACTTTCCTAAAGATCATTTCACGCCTACCCACGACGGACCGTGACTGGACCTACAGTCCGTAGGTCACCTCCATGGGTGGCTTCTTCTACAAAAATTCAGATGTCATCTATTTCTACCTCGTCCAAGCCTATTTCATGCAACTATGACACAATAAACATTAATTATAGTACAAAATGTCCCTAGACACACACAAGATTTAAGTAATATGTATTAATAATACCGTAAACTCACCGTATATCAACACCCTCAACTTAAATTCGTTGTTTGTCCTCAAGCGACACACTAACACTCTAAACGACACTTCTGTAGAAGCAAACATTCAAACTCAAGAAATCACATGGCTTTCTATCCTGACCACCTTTTCTAGTGCAAATCTTTTCTCTTAGACTGAAAAGATAACTCATGCAGATCAAGATGTGACACAGATCAACCAACAGATACCACAACATACACTTTTAACAATCACCAAGATACCAACTTTTCGACAATGTAACTAGTGCCCTCACTTCAAAAAAATTCATTTTCACACAGAAGATATGAATTTTAGAGTTTTAGGATTCATTCAACACTCACGCTTAGAAGTGAATTCAAGTACAGTTAGTGCTCAATACAATAGGCTTGCCCTGATTTTCACTGTTAAGACTCTGCAAACTAGTTGCTAGGATCACTATAAGACTTTCTTAGCTTGTAACGTAGGCTCAGGGTCAGGTGTTGTACATTTGGGTACTTTTTAGTGACTTTCTGCCCTCTTTGACATTACATTGACTTTTTACCTCTTCGTTGACCTATTTCTCGCATCCTTTCATTTTACTTTCTTTCCCTTAACTCTTTTGAACATGGATATGACTTTTGACTTTTTGACTCTTATTTTTCACTTTCTTCTTTTTCTTTCACTTTATTCTTCTTTCTTTCTTTCAATACTTTTATTCATCATCTTTTTGCTTCTTTTGCACAAAGTCATATCCTGTTTTTTCTTCTTCTCTTTTCAACACACAACTCTTTTCATACCCTATTTATTTTGGTTTCCTCTTTCATAGCCACCCTACTTATGGAATTTGCATTAGTTTAGGTGCACAATGTCCGATGTCGGACCAGGTCGAAGTTCAAGTTAACTTTTTGGCTTAGCCACCCTCAACTAAGATTTTGGCCTAAGTCGACGTGCACATGTCCAAGGAGGGACAGGGGCCAAGACAATATTTTATGGGAAGGTGAGTTAGATGAATCAAAAGAAATGGTCTATTTAAGGCTCAAATATTTGGATGAAAGGGAACACTTATTTCATTTGGTTGGATCCATTTTAGGCTTAAGTGGACTAATATGAACAAGGGCCTATGATCACTTCCCAACTTCTAGCCTAGATCATCTTAGCAGGACCAACGGGGCAAGTTCTAGATTCGCACAACTGTCTGAACATTCAACTTTTCTCACACACTCTTGGCTCATTATTTCATTATCAGATTATCAAATTTCCCAGTTCAAGTTTTAGCTTCAGTCATGATTTCAAATTGGTTCCTATCATGTCACATTGAGATCCAACACATTCAACTCATCAAGACTATAGATCTAGCACAATTCAACATTTTTTTTTGACATGAATCATTTTTTTCATGATTTTCATGCCATCATGCTTTTATATTTTCTACTTTGTCCTACACATACATTCCTAAACATGCCGATTCAACAGAAATCAAAACAGTCTCTTATGGAAAAAGAATACAGGCAAGAAAACCCCAAGAGAGGATTATGAGTTGGGTTTACTCAAACTTCACCCTATCACTCACAACCCATTTACCCCACCCCCAAGAAAATAGAGTGCAATTGTCCCCAATGCACAAAAACTAAAGAATAAAGTATCGGGTGAAGCAAACCTGTGGCGCATAGCGCCAAAGATCCATCAAAAAGCTGGCGAGTCCAGTTTCCCGGAGGCCGCTAGATCAACAATCGGGTCACCCTGAGTAGTGCCCAAATCAACCGACTCAGCCCCATCAGTAGTGCTAACATCAACCCTCATCGCACCATCAGTAGTGCTCACACTACTAGAGGCACCAACACCAATCTCTCTAGCATACTTCTGGTGCATCTCCTTATCAAAAATAGATGCCCTCCAGGCCTCCTCAAACTATTTCGCTTCATCTTGCGAGCTCTCCCAGCCTCAGTGTCATCAGACGTCCAACTGAAGCAGGGGCGCTTCCCAGCATGACGGGAAAAATCAAGCGGAGATATCTCATCTCCGAATAAAGCATCCAACACCGTATCATCAACCGGTGCGGTGGGGGCAGACTCAAGCTTGGCCTCTGGTGGAGCAAGAATGTAACACCCCATATTTTAGTTAGTTGAACTAATGAGTTTTAGAGTCTTTGGAAAGATTTTTGGTTTGTCTTATGAGGGTTAAAATCAAAATAAATGGCTCCTGTACTTAGATTATCATGTATAGGGGTTAAAAGTCTAGGTACGACTCCCCAAGGACCACCTAATGGGTCCTTGAGGAGGACTCCAAAATAGTCCTCCAAAACTGTCAAAAAGTGTGACCAAAGGTTGCAAACCACGCCCCTTAGATCAACCTACGCCCCATAGGTCATGGGCGTAGGTCAGGCCTGCAACACCCTGGAAAATAGGTTCCCCAGGTCCAAACCATGTACCCAAACCATGTCCAGTAGACCCATCCAAGGTCCGTGGATAAGGGGGATCCGTAGGTCTGCCTAGTTTTTAGCTTTTTGGTTTTTAGTTAAGTGCTTAGGGGTTAAGTTGGTAATTATTTAGGGGTTAAGTAGGTTAGTTAGTTAGTTAAGTAACCTCCTATGAATAGTTAATAGACCCCTAAAACTAAGTCATTAACTCATTCATCTAAAGACCCCCAAATTACTCCCCAAGAAATCCTCTCTCTATAATAGAAGAAGAAGAAGAAAAAGAAGAAGAGAAGAGAAGAGAAGAGAAGAGGGGCAGCATCTAGGTCGATTCTCCATTGATTTCAAGCTTCGTTTGGGGCTTTGATTGAAGGTATGTGAATCTTATTCATCCATGGTTTCTTCCACCCATGGATTCCCCTTAGTTTCCCCCAATTGAGAAGCCAAAAACCGAATTCTAGCTTGGGTTATGCTTGCATTGTGGGTAGGGTTTTGATGTGATTCCAATCTAGTGGATAACATCCAATTATGATTGATTTAGCTTTGCTTAATGATATTATGATGATTTCATGTGATATCTATGGTAAACCTTAATCTAAATTGATGAATGTGATATTGGTGGGTTTATGCCATTAGAGGTGAAATTGAAGGTTCATATGAGTGATCTTCTTAAATCTATGTCTTGTATTGTAATTGATCAAAGTTAGGATCATATAACTATGAATTGAACTAGACCTTCTTGAATATGATTTATATTGACCTGTAAAGTTGGAATTGTACCTTTAAGTCGAATTGTGGCTAAAATCACCTAGTATCAAAGAATGTGATTGAATGTCTTCTAATCTAGGTTCATAATATGCTTTGATGATGTATAATCATTTAGAATGAGGAGTCTTTGTAATGAGTGATGATCATTAGGGGCATAAGCAAGAATCTATAATGTTTAACTTTAGATCCTAAGGATTTGAGTTTAAGCCTACTTATGAATCGAAGGCTAATGAATAGAATTGTGTTGAGGGACTTTTACCTACCTAGATCACCTATAGAATAAAAAATGGTAGAAAGTGATGGAATCACTTAGGTCATGATGATATCCTTGTCTAATAAGGAATTCTAGACATAATGCTAAACTTGAAAATGAACTTAACATGAAAGACTTTTCACTTAGTAATGGTTCTAGGGTTAAAGGACTTCTCCTATCTCATTGAACAAAAGGCTAGCAAGCCTTTATACCTTGGTCATGGATGGTGATAGTTGCTCACTCATTGTATAAAAGAGGAATTAACATGGGTTGGTGGTCGAGAACACCTTTTCATTAACTTGAGTCAAAGTAGAGACTTAATGATTATCTTGTGGGATTTATGCCTAGCACCGAGAGGATATTTAAATGAGATGGAGGTTCCTACCTAGTTGAGTTTGGCCTTTCATGGAGGTTCTCACATTAGTATAATTTTGGCTTCCCACAAGGGATCTCCCACCTAGAAGAGTATTGATTTCCCCAAGTGTGTCTCATAAAATGGAAGCCTCACCTAGTGGAGTTTGGGTTTCTAGTAGCAATCTCCGTATCCCATAACTACATGCCCCGTAGGAAGTTATCTAGTGGATCCGACTAAGCTAACAAACCGGTCTTCCTTGAGAGATCATGTGATAACTGATATGTTCTCATGTCAGTTATGGCTATATCCGAATGAAACAAGATTGTTAGTGAACTAAGATTGTGCTTAATGTAGCATCTCCTAGAGTTCAAACCTCATGGGCCAATATTATGCCTAAAGTAGTATATCCTAGGGTCCAATTCAAATAATGGTCTAAGATTATGCTTGAAGGGGCATCTCCTTGACACTGAACTAAATGAACTAAGAGTATGATTTATGTAGTGTCTCCTAGAGTTCAATCATAATGAACCAAGATGTACCTAGTATAGTATCTCCTAGGGTTCAACCTTTATGGTCTAAGATTGTTCTTCAAGAAGCATCTCCTAGGGATCAAAACTTAATGAACTAAGTGTATGCCTTAAGTAGCATTTCCCACGGTTCAAGCTTATGAACTAAGATGTACTTAATATAGTATATACTAGGGTTCTAAGTATTGATGGACTAAGACAAGTTAGTGAAGGACCTCATAATGTTCAAGCGTAATAATGGACATAGATATCCTTGAGTAAGGCCTCATAGAGTCCATAATAATAATAATGAACCAATACATGCTAAAAGAGGTATCTCTTAGGGTCCAACTTATTAATGAACTAAGTTTATGCTTTAAGTAGCATTTCCAAGAGTTCAAGTTTAATGAACTAAGGTGTACCTAGGATAGTACCTCTTAGGGTTCAAAACAGGAAGGAACTAAGATAAACTTAGTAAAGTGTCTCCTAGGGTTCCCATGCTTTAAAAGAGGGCTTATCTCTAATTAAGGAACATGAGAACGATGACCTAAAGAAGTACTTAGTATGAGTAGTATTATGGGATACTACTCATGCCTTGCACAAGTATGACTAAAGGTTACCTTATGAGTGTTGTCTTTTATGAGTGATACTTGATGGATTGTTGGTATAGATTCCTTCCAAGATGGGATTGACTAGAAGTGATAATTCCTTTGTGTACATGAAGTAAGCCAATAGTGATACCAAAGGAAGATGAATATCACTAGGATGACTTCAAGGTTTTGCTTAGTATGAGGGGTATTATGGGATGCCTTTTATGCATTGCACAAATGTGCCTTGGGGTTACTTTGGAGTATGGTACCCTTGTGGTAGAAAGGTTTAAGACTTAACCATGCCTATAGATCATGAATAGGATGACCAAAAAGGGATACTTGGCTTGGGTGGTATTACGAGATGCTATTCATGCTTTGCAGTTGTATACTTTTGAGGTTACTTGAGAATGGTGCTATTTTGGTAAATATGACAAAGAGTCAATTATGCTTGTGTAGTACCTATAATGAAGACTTGGCTTATTGTGATTATGGCTTATGCCCTATTCTCGTTAACTATGTCTTATGTTGACTTATATTTTTTATGCTTGGGTTGATAATTATTCCATCGCTATGCTGATTGTGTTATGACTATGTTATTATGGCTTATGCTTTTGTCTTATATTGACTAACCATATTTGAGATGCTCTTATGATGTTGTGCTAGCTTTCATACTTGGTACATTTTGTACTAATTCATATTGCCTACATTCTAATCAAATGTAGGGTTGATGAGATTGAGTTGCTTTGAAGGCTAGGTTTCCAAGGATCAAGAAGAAGTTTAAAAATTGTTGAGTCCTCATAGCTTCGAGGACAAACCCTTATTTCCTTTATGTCATTATTTCATATTTTGAAATTATTATATGGGCTGTGTCCCAAGAGTTTATTCTAAAAAGTTGTATTAGATGGTTTACAACAAATTGTAGAAAGTCTTTCGTTTGCCTTTATGAAAAAATGACTTCGATTGTTAAAGTCTTAAATTTCCCGTATTTTCTATTATCTTATGTTAAAGATGTGCTAAGGGCTTGTATGCGACCCCTTCGGGGTCAAGTACGCCATGTTACGTCTAGAGGGTACCCCTGGGTCGTGACAAACTTGGTATCAAAGCATAAGGTTTTGGGATAAAAATTTTAGGACTGTCTCAAACCACGTCTAAGTAGAGTCTTATTCATGGGTGTGAGTCGCAACACATTTTATGTATAGGAGGCTACGAGATGTTTAGGAAAAGTCTTTCTTCTTCATTCTCTTAGTCGTGCTATAGAGTTTAGATCTAGTAGGACTTTCTTCTAACCGTTGCCCTATGGTTTTCAGGTTATGGCTAATACTAGGGCTAATGTTAGGAGGGATGAGGAAGACAATGGAGAACATGAGGTTCCTCCACAAGTTCCTAACCAAGTTCCTCCTCAATTTCCTAAGGTTGAAGGGGTCATGTCTAATGTGGAGATATGGGCGGCCTTCCAAACTTTGACCCAACTCGTGATGGTTCAAACTCAAGCCGTCACCACTCAAGTTCAAGCTCTAACGGCTCAAGACAACCGAGAAGTTAGGCCCCGGGTAGATCCTAATGTGAGTACTATGGCCTCACGCTTTAGAGATTTTACTAGAATGAACCCTCCTATTTCTTGGGTTCTAAAGTGAATGAAGATCCACAAGAGTTTGTGGAGGAGGTCTACATGATAGTGGAGGCTATGGGGGTCACTTCTATTGAGAAAGATGAATTAGCTGGATATCAATTGAAGGATATGGCCCAAGTGTGGTATGCTCAAGGGAAGGATAATAGGCCTATAAGAGCGGGTCCCATAAATTGGGAAGTGTTCTAGAAACCATTCCTTGATGGGTTCTTTCCAATAGAAAAGACGGAAGCAAAGGTGTTGGAATTTATCAACCTTCGCCAATGAGGTATGAGTGCTCAAGAATATTCATTGAGATTCACTAAGTTGTCCATATATGCTCCATCTTTGGTGGCAAATCCTAGAGATGAGATGAGTCGATTTGTGAACGGAGTGTCTGAGTTAATTGAGGAGGAGTGTCGTGCGGCAATGCTTCATGACAACATGGATATCTGAAGGTTGATGGTTCATGATCAACAAGTTGAGGAGTCAAGGCTTAGGAAGAAAAATAGGGAAGTTAAGAGACCTAGAACCGATGATGGGGATTTCTCCAATTCTAGCTCAGAGGGGCATGATCAACCTAGAACCCAACAAGAACATTCCAACAAAGAGAGGGTGTCTAAGCCTAAGCCTCTAAGAGGGACCTATAGTGAATCCATGTTGCTTAAGCATACTTGCTCCAAGTGTGGGAGAAAGCATTATGGTGAGTGTCTAGCCGGAGAGGAAGGGTGCTATGGTTGTGGTAATGAAGGTCACAAGAAGAGAGATTGTCCAATTCTTAGGGCTAATGGGATGGAGGAAAAGTCCAAGGCTCCCAAGTAATCATAGGTTTTATGCTCTCCAATCTAGAGAAGATCAAGAGTGATCTCCTCATGTCCCTTCCGGTATGTGTTTCATGCTTTAGTAATACTTCCAGATTTCTTGTCTTTATGACTTGTCATGTTGGATTTTGAAGTTATTTTAGCATGCATGATGTTTAGAAAAGTTTGTGTAGGCTTAATCCCAAGTGGGGGATAGTGTGCCTATCTAGTAGGGTTATTGTGTACTTTATGTGTTGCCATGATTTCCTTAAATGCATGTTCATGAAAATGCTTAGGTCTTATTATAAATGACTTTTATGCATTGTTTCCTCTTGTTGAAGTGCATTTAAGTAGGTTTGCATATAGACTTCATGAGTTGATTATGAGCATGCCCTAGTTGGAGTTGAAACATTTCCTTAATGAATGGATGCTTTTGAGAAGTAATGTGCATTTAGGCTCCATGAGTATGTGATGCGCACGTCTTAGCTAGGAGATGGTAGTTCTTCCTTTAAATGAGTAGATATAAAATTTAGTGCATTTGGGTTGGTAGAAGTAGTCCTATCCCCTTGAGTTGCATTGAATGAGTTTAGTTTTGAATTGAAGTTGTCTTGATTTATTGTGTGCATTTAGATGTAGTACATGCATAATAGGCTGCTAGGTTGAGAGTTGTGACTTTAGGAGGTGTTTAAAGTGTCATTCGAGGGCGAATGTTCCCAAGTGGGGGATATTGTTAAACCCCATATTTTAGTTAGTTGAACTAGTGAGTTCTAGAGTCTTTGGAAAGAGTTTTGGTGTGTCGTATGAGGGTTAAAATCAAAATAAATGGCTCCCATACTTAGAATATCATGTTTAGGGGTTAAAATTCCTGGTACGACTCCTCAAGGACCACCTAAGGGGTCCTTGAGGAGGACCCCAAAACAATCCCCCAAATCTGTTAAAAAGTGTGACCTACGTTTGCACACCACACCCCTTGGATGAACCTACGCCCCGTAGGTCATGGGCGTAGGTCAGGCCTGCAACACCCTGAAAAATAGGATCCCAAGGTCCAAACCACAGACCCAAACCACCTCCAGTAGACCCATCCACGGTCCGTGGATAGAGGGATCCGAAGGTCTGCCCAGTTTTTAGTTTTTTAGTTTTTAGTTAAGTGCATAGGGGTTAAGTTGGTAATTAATTAGGGGTTAAGTAGGTCGGTTAGTTAGTTAATTAACCTCCTATAAATAGTTAATAGACCCCTAAAACTAAGTCATTAACTCATTCATCTAAAGACAAACAAGTTACTCCCCAAGAAATCCTCTCTCTAGAATATAAGAAGAAGAAGAAGAAGAAGAGAATAGAAGAGGGGAAGCATATAGGTTGATTCTCCATTTATTTCAAGATATTTTTGGGGCTTTGATTCAAGGTATGTGAATCTTATTCATCCATGGGTTCTTCCATCCATGGAGTCCCGTTAGTTTCCCCCAATTGAGAAGACAAAAACCCAATTCTAGCTAGGGTTGTGCTTGCATTGTGGGTAGGGTCTGGATGTGATTCCAATCTAGTGGATAACATCCAATTATGATTGATTTAAATTTTTTTAATTTTATTGTGATTATTTCATGTGATTTATATGGTAAACCCTAATCAAAATTGATGAATGTGATATTGGTGGGTTTATGCCATTAGAGGTGAAATTGAAGGTTCATGAGTGATCTTCCTAAATCTATGTCTTGCATTGTAATTGATCAAAGTTAGGATCATATAAATATTAATTGAACTAGACCTTCTTGAATATGATTTATCTTGACTTGTAAAGTTGGAATTGAACCGTTAGGTCAAATTGTGGCTAGAATAACCTACTATCAAAGAATGTGATTGAATGTCATGTAGTCTAGGTTCATAATATTCTTTCATGATGTATAGTCATTGAGAATGAGGAGACATAGTAATGAATGATGATCATTAGGGGCTTAATAAAGAATCAAATATTATTGACTTTAGATCCTAAGGCTTTGAGATTAAAACCAACATATGAATTCAAGGCTAATGAATAGAATTGTGTTTAGGGACTTTTACCTACCTAGATCACCTATTGAATTATAGATGGTAGGAAGTGATGGAATCACTTAGGTCTTGATGATATCCTTGTCTAATGAAGAATTCAAGACATAATGCTAAAAATGAAAATAAACTTAACATGATAGACTTCTCACCAAGTAATGGTTCTAGAATTGAAGGACTTCTCCTAACTAATTGAACCAAAGGCTAGCAAGCCTTTATACCTAGGTCATGGATGGTGATAGTTGCTCACACATGGTCTAAAAGGGGAATTAGCATGGGTTGGTGGGCGAGAACACCTTTCCATTAACTTGTGTCAAAGTAGAGACTTAATGATTATCTTGTGGGATTTATGCCTAGAACCGAGAGGATATTGAAATGAGAAAGAGGTACCCACCTAGTTGAGTTTGGGCTTTCATGGAGGTTCCCACATAGTATAGTTTGGGCTTCTCACAAGAGATATCTCACCTAGAAGAGTATTGATTTCCCCAAGTGTGTCTCATGAGATGGAAGCCTCACCTATTGGAGTTTGGGTTTCTAGTAGCAATCTCTGTATCCCATAACTACATGCCCCATAGGAAGTTAGCTAGTGGATCCGACTAAGATAATGAACTGGTCATACCTTGGCAAGTGGACCAACCCTTGATGGTGTGGGTAACACCATGAGAGATCATGTAATAACTCATATGTTCTCATGTCGATTATAGCTATATCTCAATTAAACAAGATTGGTAATGAACTAAGATTGTGATAAATGTAGCATCTCCTAGAGTTCAAACCTCATGGGCCAAGATTATGCATAAAGTAGCATCTCCTAGGGTCCAATGCAAATAATGGTCTAAGATTATGCTTGAAGAGGCATCTCCTAGAGACCAAACTAAATGAATTAAGAGTATGCTTTAAGTAGTGTCTCCTAGAGTTCAATAATAATTAACCAAGATGTACCTAGTATAGTATCTCCTAGGGTTCAACCTTTATGGTCTAAGATTGTGCTTGAAGAAGCATCTCCTAGGGATCAAAACTTAATGAACTAAGTTTATGCCTTAAGTGGCATTTCCTAGGGTTCAAGCTTATGAACTAAGATATACTTAATATATTATATCCTAGTGTTCTAAGTAATGAGAGACTAAGACAAGTTAGTGAAGGACCTCATAATGTTCAAGAGTAATAATGGACTTAGATATCCTTGAGTAATGCCTCATAGAGTCCATAATAATAATAATGAACCTAGAAATGCAAAAATAGGTATCTCTTAGGGTCCAACTTATTAATGAACTAAGTTTATGCTTTAAGTAGCATCTCCAAGAGTTCAAGTTTAATGAACTAAGGTGTACCTAGGATAGTACCTCTTAGGGTTCAAATCAAGAAGGAACTAAGATAGATTTAGTAAAGTGTCTCCTAGGGTTCCAATGCTTTGAAAGAGGGCTAATCTCAAATTAAGGAACATGAGTATGATGACCAAAAGAAGTACTTAGTATGAGTAGTATTATGAGATGCTACTCATGCGTTACACAAGTATGACAAAATATTACCTTATGAGTGTTGTCTTACATGAGTGATGCTTGATGGATTGTTGCTATAGATGCCTTCCAAGATGGGATTGACTAGAAGTGATAATTCCTTTGTCTACATGAAGTAAGCCAATATTGATACCAAAGGAGGGTAAATATGACTAGGATGACTTTAAGGTTATTCTTAGTGATGTTTGCATAATCACGACATAACTTCCAATGCAAGTTTCTACGATCGTACAATAGTAAAGTAACCCAACCAAGGGTCGGGGTCGAGTCCCAAGGGAGTGGGCTTGAGAATTAATAGAAAAATAAAAATAAGTTCTAATTAGTCATAGCTAAAAATATGATCGATTAAAAACATTATAAATCAAAAGGGGTGACGCAAGCGTCAATTAACAAATGGGGTTTGTCACAAGTAAGCAAAAATACAAAAAGTACTAATCAAGGAGACGGGATTCTTGGGATGTGATGGGAATACGGGATAAACTAAATTGTTGGGTACGTACTTTTGATAATAAACCCGTTGAATATTTGTGACTAGGCTAGACTATAGTGGGGGTAAATTCTCTCTCGAGCAACTTACCCCGAATCAAATGGGTTCCTCTCGGACACCCACTTGCCACATGAAGAACAACCTCCGCCTTAGCCCACTCCCTCTCTAGGGCTGAGTGTGTGGGAGAAGGACTAGGGTTCACTCTCTCGAGCTGAACCTCATGTCGACCCACTCCCACCAGCCATCAATTTAGTAGTCTTAGTTTTCCGACCTCTCTCTCAAGCAAGCTGAAAGCACAAAGGTGAAATCGTATTTACAACTACAATTTCATTAAGTTCCACCACAACTACTAAACGAAATCACATTTAGAAAACAAATAAACCATCAACAAGCAAGACCCAACAGATAATCTAATCCATAATCACAAAATCACACCCTAAGAATTGTGGTTTTAACTAGACATGTAAAATAGACAGAAATATTTACCAAAATGAGTTTGCATTCAAATGGTATGAAGATTTAGATCTCAAAATAAGCAAAGAATGAAGAATTCACAAGACCCAAATCCAAATTCTTGGAGTTGAAACCCTTTGAATCTTCAAGTTCTTCGAAACCCTCTCCAAACATAGATCTAAAAAGTTTATGTTAAAAATTTTATATTAAAAATCTGATGATTAAGCTACAACTCTCAATGAGTATTTATAGTTTTCAAAAATATGTGTTGCAGTGGATCATTCGGCGCTGTTAGTCTAGATCGCTGACCAACTTGGTAATCAACATTATGGTAAGTTTGATCGCCGGCATGCTCTATCCTTCGGCATCATCATGTTTTGGATCATTGGGTGACATAGTACTGCTTCACGGAACTGCTCGGTGACATGCCGACTGCTTCTTTTTACCACCGATTTGATACTTTTTTTCAGGGCTCAGCACATTAGAACAAAAGGTGAGGATAAGACCTTTTGGCGATTTGCCGAATGGGTTTGGCGATTCTCAGATCTTCATTTCTTCGTTCTTTCAGCTTCTTTTGTTCCTTTTTTGCTAAGTAGTGTCCATGATTTCCCTCAAACTCCAAATACCTGAAACTTAAGGGTTTTCATCAAATATTGAGATAAAATATGCATTTGAGGACACTAATTCTATCAAAATATAGCCCTAAGTGAGTCTGATTTGAGGATTCATCAACACCCCCAACTTAAACTTTTGCTTGTCCTCAAGCAAACTTAAGTTCAGCCATTCAAAAAGGGTATCTTGAACAGTGCTACACAAGACTCAATCATGAATGCACACAACAAGACTCAATTTACTTATGCAAAGATCAAATGTGCACTCAAAGATTCAAGTTGTGACTCACTAAAATCAAAGAATCTCATGCTCACAATACTTGCTTCAAATGCAAGTTCAAGCTCAACCAAAGTGTTCAAATGCCCTCACACAAGGAATGATTCCATATTCACACACAATGGTTTAATCATTTAAAGTTTCGGAATCAAATGCAACGCTCACACTCACAAAGAAGAACACAATGCATAATTTGACCCATAGGTTTGCCCATATTTTCCAATCATCATTTGTTTCAGCTCACTCAAGATCAAAAAGGTCTTTTCAAGGATTGTAATGGGGCTGGGTGTAAAGGTATGGTCATTTAGGCTCAGTGACTTTCATCCTCATGAAATGTGGTACTCACAACACTTCCTTTTCTCTTTCTTCATCACTTTCTTTAGTGCTCATAAGTCATCCTAGTATTCACTTTCCATGAATTGTTTGGAAAACCCATTTCTTTTGTACTTTATTCCACAACTTTATTTTTCATTCTTTTTATTTTTCTTTGTCTTTTTTTTTCTTTTTTTTTATATATATGGAGGGGTTCCATTTTTCACAAAACCATGGGTAAGGGGGGATTTTCCTTGGACTTCTTGACTTGCCTTTATCTTTTCACCACACCCCCAATTTAGGCTTTTGTCCTAAGTTGGCTATTCAACTAACCACAAATTCATGAGGATTATGGGTGATGGATAAAGAAAGATGTAGTTTTCATCAAGTTTCTTCCAAAGGAAGGTAAGGCTCAAGGGGTGTTGAAAAGCGGTTCACACACTCACAAGGTAGGTCACATAAGAGGTATATGTCAAATTGGCTCACACTCTTAGAAGTTGCCTAAGATCATATCAACAGATAGCATCACTTAGTTGACCGGACCAACGGGGCAAATTCTAGGATCCATCATGCATGGTTCACAGGTAAGCTCATCACACAAGGCATTGACACTATAAGTCAAACAAGATTCCACACTTTCGCTAGTGTGCAATGATCATCACAAGAGACTCAATTCGATACTAGGCTAGTCATAAGGAGATGCATAGAGTTTACATATTGTCTATGCAACTTCATTTGGCCTTATCGTAGCCCCACATTCATGGTCGTTCGATTGAGAGCACTATTCAATTCATCGGTATTGATCAGAATCGAGACTCAAATTTTACAAAAGAACAGCCATATTCAACACACGAGAGGTGGCAAAATTTTTTGAACGGGTCAAAAATCATTTTACAATTTAAAATAAAAGGAGCCACAAGCTCAAACATCCACAAAAAGCAGTGTAAACACAATTTAAACAGAACAGCCTAAATATATACATAAAAACATGAGTCACAAACAACACACAAAAGTGGGCCTCATCCCACCACAAATAAAAGCAATTTGTCCTCAAATGCAGATTACACATAATCCAAAATGTAAAATAAAGAAAGACAGAGAGGGAGGTAAAGAAGAGATCCTGGCTAATCAGTCATACCATCTGTCTGGGCATCAGTTCTCGATGCGTCAGCCTGGAATTTGATAATGGTCCCTAGAGCCTCTTCAGAAGATTCAGTGGCAGCTGACTTACTGAGATTGTCCAAGTCATGAGCCGCCAGAAAGGAGTGGATAGCTGTGAAGAATCCACGTCTCCACGAGGGAAGAGTGGGGTCTCGGGGATTTGGTCTCTTGCTTCTACTGGGCTTCTTGCCCTTAATATCCATTTTGGGAAGATCTATTGCCTTTGTATTTTCCTTGAAATTTTTCGCTCCTGTTTGTCGGGGTAGCATATCTCTTGCAGCTACTTTCGGTCTAGCCATTTCTGCAAAGCTTTGAGAATAAGTTAGAAAGTATGCAGACAAAAGCAAGGCCATTCAATTTCAGAATCACTTCACCGAACCAGTTGGCGAAGCGCTCAACTACTTAGGCTGTGTGCAGAGTGCAGTGTACAAAGAATACAAGGGTGCAAACAAAGGGTGAACATGAAGCCTTTCGGCGAGGCGTCGAATGTGTTTAGTGACATCATGCTTTTCGCTAAAAGTTACATAATTTAACATAACATTTAGCATTGAATTATAGGTGAGAGGGGACTTTAGGCGAACTTCCGAGTGGTTCGGCGAGCTCGACCCAGCTCGCCAAATGACACAACGTGCCTACTTTCGACCCAAGTTCCCAAATTCAACCCAACAACTCCCGAAAACAATATCAAAACATGCAATAGCCAAATTAGACTCAAACCCAACAACACTTATGCATAACCCATGATTTCTCATCCATTATAAGGCACAATTTTCAGGAATTAACTATTTAACTCAGTACGGTCAATATTATCAAATCAAAGAAAGTAAACAAAAAATTTAATACTACCAGAGAGGACGAGCACACATCATCAAAATAATGTCATCACATTTGAGCACATCTTTTGATAAATGGAAAGTAGGGCTCGAAAACCATCTTGGATGCTGATTAAGGTTCTACTGAGATGCTAGGTGGCAATGAAATCCAGATCCAAGCACAATTTAATTACCAAAACATAATTGCGATGCGGCAATATTGAGAATAAATCTGTGGCTTGAAAAACCATCAGTTCTTTCCCACTCAACAACATTAGTCGTGAGCGCCGAACCATTCGGCGTCATGTCGAGCAATCACCTTCCTCGCCGAGTTTTAAAGAATCCCCCAATTAATGTGGGGATCCAAATGACGATACAAATTGGGGTCGTCGAGCTGATCGGTGACTCGCCAATCATTTCTTTGAGACCGTCGAGTTTTACAGACCTCAAACCCAAGCTGGGTTGGATCAAACAACGATATGAGTCGGGTCGCCTAATACTTTGGTGACTCATCAACCGACATTTGCCTCACCAATCTCTTTCTTTCCAAATGCTTCCCACACTTCTTCCTGCACAATTAACACACCATTATTTTATCAAAGCAACATAAAGCAATAAAGAGATTTGGGTTGCCTCCCAAACAATGCCTTAGTAAACGTTGTGGCATGACACGGGTTAACACCTAAACTTCACTTTTGGGGTTAGCCAAAACATCACTTGGCAACCCCCTGCTTTGTGCCGGATGGAGATGAGGCATCACATGTCCCGTAAGGTTCTCGAGCAGCTGAATGGATCTAGAATGAGAACCAATTATCTGATTTATCAATTTGATGTTCTCCTTCACTTCTTCCAGCGCCCTATAATGCTCACTTACCTTGTTAAGAATGATTGATACCATTCCCTCAACACGTTTAGCCTCATTGTCCTTGGGCTTTCTTCGCTCATGAGGGGAAGCATATATGTCCCTGTTTCTGCATTGGACTTCAATCTACACTAACTTTTTGGCCAACTAATCTATCTGAGTCATCAGTGCGGCCATCATGAAGTCCTTCTCTACTTCTTGGTTTGCTTTTGCCATGTGATCAAGTAGGCGGGCTGCTATCGCATAAGGCTTATGTGTAATATCACCCGGAATGAGTCGGTCAACCAATGTTTTGTTTCTGGGTCCAAGACTTCTTTAGAAGTAGCCTATGAGGACTATATTGGGAATTTCATGAGTGGGGCATCGAATAAAAAGAGATTTAAACCTTGCCCATGCTTCATGAATCCGTTCACCTTCAAATTGTTTGAAAGTTAGAATACGATCCCTGAACATCATTACTTCTAATGGAGGAAACTCCATTTTCTCACTACTGCATGACATACTCATCTCCTCTGTTTTAAAGCTCAAACAAGCAAAATACAAAACTAAAAATTAGGTAAGTAACACTACAACTAAGAAGAACAAAAATCCTACTTAACTACGAATTCTCAAATAACACCACTCCCCGTCAGGGGTACCATTTTGATGTTTTCGTAATCAAGACACAATTTCCAATGCAAGTGTCTATGATCGTACAATAGTAAAGTAACCCAACCAAGGGTTGTGGTCGAGTCCCAAGGGAGTGGGCTTGAGAATTAATAGAAAAATAAAATTATGTTCTAATTAGTCATAGCTAAAACTATTATCGATTAAAAACATTATAAATCAAAAGGGGTGACGCAAGCGTCAATTAACAAATGGGGTTTGTCACAAGTAAGAAAAAACAACAAAAATACAAAAAGTACTAATCAATAAGACGGGATTCTTGGGATGTGATAGGAATACGGGATAAACTAAAATGTTGGGTACATGTTTTTGATAATAAACCTGTTGAATATTTGTGACTACGCTAGACTATTGTGGGGGTAAATTCTCTCTCGAGCAACTTACCCCGAATCAAATGGGTTCCTCTTGAACACCCACTTGCCGCATGGAGAACATCCTCCGCCTTAGTCCACTCACTCTATCGAGCTGATTGTGTGGGAGAAGGACTAGGGTTCACTCTCTCGAGCTGAACCTCCTGTCGACCCACTCCCATCGGCCATCAATTTAGTAGTCTTAATTTTACGATCTCTCACTCAAGCAAGTCAAAAACACAAAGGTGAAATCGTATTTGCAACTACAATTTCATTAAGTTCCGCCACAACTACTAAACAAAATCACATTTACACAACAATTAAACGATCAACAAGCAAGACCCAACAGATAATCTAACCCATATTCACAAAATCACACCCCAAGAATTGAGGTTTTAGCTAGACATGTAAAAGAGATAGAAATTTATACCAAAATGAGTTTGCATTAAAATGGGTATGAAGATTTAAGTCTCAAAAGAAGCAAAGAATGAAGAATCTATAAGACCCAAGCCCAAATTCATGGAGTTGAAACCCTTTGAATCTTCAAGTTCTTCAAAACCCTCTTTGAACATAGAATTCCAAAGTCTATGTTAAAAATTCTATAATAAAAATATGATGATTAAGCTACAACTCTCAACGATTATTTATAGTTTTAAAGAATCTGTGCTGGAGCGGATCATTCGGCATCGTTAGTCGAGATTACCGATCCGGCGATCCGCCCTTTGGTAGGTTTCATCGCCGTCTTGCTCTATCCTTCAGCATCATCATGTTTAGGATCATTCGACGACATAGTGATGCTTCGCAGAACTGCTTCTTTGAAGGCTCAGCACACTAGAACAAAAGGCGAGGATAAGACCTTTTGGTGATTCGTCGAATGGGTTCGTTAATTCTCAGATCTTCATGTTTTCGTTCTTTCAGCTGCCTTTGTTCCATTTTTGCTATGGTCCATGCTTTAACTCAAACTCCATATACCTGAAAATTAAGGGTTTTCATCAGATATTGAGATAAAATATGCATTTGAGGACACTAATTCTATCAAAATATAGCCCTAAATTAGTCCAATTTGAGGACTCATCACTTAGTATGAAGGGTATTATGGGATGCCTTTTATGTATTGCACAAGTGTTCCTTGAGGTTACTTAGGCGTATGGTACCCATGTGGTTGAAAGGTTTAAGACTTAACCATGCCTATAGACCATGATTAGGATAACCAAAAAAGGGATACTTGGCTTGGGTAGTATTATGGGATGCTATTCATGCTTTGCCCTTGTAAACTTTTGAAGTTACTTGACAATGGTGCTATTTTGGTAAATATGACCAAGATTCAAGTATGCTTGTGTAATACCTATAATGAAGACTTGGCTTATTGTGATTATGGATTATCACCTATGCTCATTAACTATGATTATTCCATGGCTATGTTGATTGTGTTATGACCATGTTATTATCTCTTATGCTTTTGTCTTATATTGATTAACCATGTTTGAGATGCTCTTATGATGTTGTGCTAGCTTTCATACTTGGTACATTTTGTACTAACGGATATTGCCTACATTCTAATCAAATGTAGGGTTGAGGAGATTTAGTTGCTTTGAAGGCTAGGTTTCCAAGGATCAAGAAGAAGTTGAAAATTTGGTGAGTCCTCATAGCTTTGAGGACGAACCCTTATTTCCTTTATGTCTTTTGTAACGACCTGAGAGCACCCCCTAGTCGTTACCAGCGTATTCGACCTCGAAGAAGTCTTATACAAGCCCTTAGCATTCATCATAGCATGAATCATAGAATAAAAACTACGGAAAAGTTAAAACTTTTACTTTGGAAGTTCAACTTCACTTCATATATGAAAAATAGAATCTAACTTCGTCACAATGCACCATCTAGACATAGGAGTATCGAAAATGGGACTAAGCCCTTACATCAATAAGAAGTCTTGAAAATAGGAAGTACAACAATGTCTTTCAACATAAGCAAAGAGCTAAACATAGAAGCTAGATCATAGGGTCTTGTGCTCGGACTTGAGGACTCACCAACTTGGTGAAGCAACTCCAAGTATCTTGAGAAGTAAGCTTGAATCCTCAACGGCCCGAGCCTAAATGTTTGGGAAAAGGGAGAAAATATGGGTTGGTACAACACACGTACTAAGTATGGCTACTATGTATAAAAACCATTGAAACATGCACAAAAGGACATTTTAGTCAAAACATGCTTTTTGCCAAGTAAATCCAATATGCATACAAATTAAGTATCATAGTCCAAACCAACATAATATCATCCCAACATGTAGACAGCCCTAGCAATACTAGTGCAATGCAAAGAATAGAACCCCATTACCCTATTCAAAGCCAAGTATCACATTAAGCAACCTACTTCATGCATACATTCATAAGATCATATTTCATCATAACTTACCATATTCATAATGAACATACATAACATAGCTTCAATATACATAAGTCGTAATCATCATAATCATAAGAGAACACTACTACAACCATCCCTTAGGATCCCACAAGTGCAATGTGCAAGAGAAGTCCCATACCCTCCCTTACACTATGTAGAAACCCTTAAGAAAGCCCTAGTAAGAGTTCCCACCTTTCATACCTTCATTTACTTTTACATTAGGGAAATGTTGCAATAACCGACATAGACCATGAGAGCTACATGGAATCCGGTGTTCTACTCACACACCGAAACGAGAAGGTTAACACTTGCCTAAGGTGTAACCATTTGTACATAGCTATCTAGGTGGATCCACTATGATAAAGTCCTATGTGGGCACATAGTTAAGGGTCAAGTAGATTGCTTCTAGAAACCCTAACTTACTAAACGTGGGGGTTTTCATCTCATGAGACAACACATACCGTAGGTAATACGAACTTTCTAAACGTGAGGAAACCCATGTGGGGAGCCGGACTTACTATACGTGAGGCCCCCATCTCATTTACATGCCCTTTCGGTGCTAAGCATCTAATTTCCTTTTTAAATCATCTTTAGTCATCACACAAGTTCACATTTGCCTTTAATATACCCTTATGTAGACATCTTACCATAATAGCTCATATGTGTTCATAAGTGTGTAACAATCATTTCACTTTAGAGACACTTAGCCAGTGAGTAAACCTTTCACTTTACATTACACTATAATCATGAGAACTACCTTTCAATCATATAGCAATCATACCATAATATACATACATACTTCATAGCTAATTCAAGTGTAGAGGGTTAAGGGTGAGGAAACTAGGTCATCAACACCACAACAACAGATTAGGTATAACATCATTACAATCTAAGTAATTCACCTTTCATACTTGAGTTCAAAGAAGAACTAACCTTCATACCTTTTTGCCCTTCATGGGACATGCATACTTCAATTACCAAGCAATTCATAACCAATACATAATACAAGGTAATTCATGAAGTAATAACATAATCAACATCAATATATGCAATTGACATATTCCATTCATAGCCTTCAAGGCTTCATTCAAAGATTCAACCCTAATTTCATAGAAATTATACCTAAACTAGGGTAGAATCATCATACAAACATGAAATACATAAGCATTCAATTCATAGCCTTCAATCAATATCCAACACAAACTAGGGTTAGAATTAGGAAAAGAAGGAGAAACATGACTTTCATGGGGAATTCTTCAAGAAACCAGCAATACAACATAAATTCATCCATAATTGTTCATATAACATCAATCAAAGTCAGTTTATAACATCAATTTCACTTTTAGAAAGAAGATCCACATTTTTGTATTGAAACCTAGAAATTAGAGATTTTGAAATTCATCTTGAAGGGGCCTCTTGGGGAAAGGAATCCCAAGAGTGATAAGCAACCATACCTTATTGATGAATTAACCACAAAAATCCGAGTTGAAACCTTGGAGAGTTGGTCTTCTTCTTGAAGCTCCAATCTTCTTCAATGGAGTCCTTGAGAAGAGAGAGAGAGTAGAGAGAAGGACGAACTTTAGGTATAGATATTTGGAGTTTTGTGTTTGAGTGATAAAATTGAGGTAACTTGACTTAAAAATCATTATATGCACGTCCCCTAAAGTACCCTAAATACCCCTCACTTAATGGACTCTTTAATGAAGTAAAAATAGATTTCTGAATTTCTGCATTTTTGTCGCGGAATAAGTTCGCGATGCGGAGCTGTTCCCTGAACATATTTGGAATTAAATTTCGAGACAGTAGAGTCCACGACACGTTCACGTCACGAACAGACTTTTTTCTCCTTGGGGGAGCAAGTCCGCGACACGCCCTTGTTCCCTACAAGAGCAATTTGCAAGCTACCTTGGCAGCTTGCTTGGCTAAGGTTGGGGTCCCCTTATGGTGGTCCCGGGGCATGGTATTAGAACTTTTTGACCCTATAAACATATATTTACCTATTTTAACTCTTTTTACAAGATTACACCATCATACGACACTCTCAAAACCTGCCCAAAACCTAAGGACACACTAGAACACATTCTTCTCTAATTTCCGGACATCGTGGTCGTTTCTTGACGTTTAGACTTTTACTTTTCCAAACCAAGTCAATTACATTAGTTTAGGTTTATAAACATCATTTTAACTATTTTTAAGTCATTATTCATAAGGTGAGGCTCTAACTTAAGTCATAGAATATCCGGGGTGTTATGTTACATCTTTATTTCATGTTTTGAAACTATTGTATGGGCTGTGTCCCAAGAGTTTGTTCTAAAAAGTTGCATTAGATGGTTTGAAACAAAGTGTAGAAAGTCTACTATTTGCCTTTATGAAAATTGACTTCGATTTTTAAAGTTTTAAATTTCCCGTATTTTCTATTATCTTATGTTAAGGATGTTCTAAGGGCTTGTATGCGACCCCTTCTAGGTCAAGTACGCCATGTTACGTCTAGGGGTTACCCTTGGGTGGTGACAAAGAAGAGCATCAAGATCAGCCCAGAGACTTGCCCATTCGGTCTAAAAATCAGAAACATCAGTGGTGGGGGCTGGTGGCTCTAAGACACGCAGCTCAAATGCATCAAGGCGCTGGTGAACGGCCTGAACCTTACAGTCCATCATCTGCTCCATCCGCTGCTCAACCCTAGTCGTAGACTCTTCTACCGCACGCTGCATCAACGACCTTACATGCTGAAATAGTGTGGCCATCTGGGCCTCCAAATTCTGAACACGTGATAAGGGAACTATAGCAAACCCGGAGGAGGGGGTGGATCTGGAGGAGTTAAGAGCCTGACTGGTGGCCAAAGAATGGGAAGCTGGGGCATCCTCAGTAGTGGCTGGAGGGGCAGCATCCTCACACTACATCTACTACTATGTCCGCTCCTAGTGGTGGAACATCAACATGTGGCTCTCTGCGCGGTGCAGCCACATTGGCGTCATCTCGAATAAGACTGATATCCAGGGTCTTGGTCTCCTAAATCAGCTTGTCACAATGCCAAACAGGCACTCCAGCATCCTTGCACAGCTGAAAAATGAGCCATAGGAAGGGTAAAGTGGTGGTGGCCTTGAAGGCCCTCTCGTGTATCTCCGCAATCAGCATGCGGGAAAAGTCCATCTCAAACCTTGCAACTAAGGCTGCAACCATGCCTGTGCGGTCCGAAGTGAGTACGTTATATGCCCGAGTGGGAGACACCCGGTTTCGCACCAACAACCAGAAGAACTTAGGCACAAATGTCAGGGGGCCTTCTTGATCCCCAAGCTCGGGGTTCTGACCCATTCGGTGCATTCTCTGTCTGTATCAAGGTGATGCGCTAACTACTACAATAGAGTCTCCCTATGCTCTGCAATCCTCTGGAATGCCCCGCTCCAAACGATATCCCAGCGATAATCAAACTCGGTCGTGTTGATTGCTAGAGTGTGGCCTAAACCATAGAGAAACCTATGGATGGTGGTTTCAGATATATCAACCGAAAACCCGTGCACTAGTGTGGCCCTGAGTGGAGGCTGGGTGGGGTGCTTGGCCCGTCTATCAATCGAACCTCGGAGGGTGGCTGCATTGGAAGCATAGAAGTCTCTAACTATCTTCTCACTGAAGGTCCCTAGGCTACGGATCATCCACTCGCACCTGTACCTATGGATGTCGGGCATGGTATGAAGGCTGCCTATGAGTACTCGGTGCTCCTTGGTGACCAATTGAGCGATCCTCTCCTTCTCTGTCAGCATGCGAGCGTCTTTGTATATCTACCACTTGCTACTCACACACCATCGGTTTGGCTCCGCAGCAACTGGAGCAGGATCAGTGTTTAGTGGCACTAGAATATCCCCCACACTATTAGCCTCGGAGGATGAGATGTTGGTGCCATTAGAACTTGAGCCAGATGCAGAGCTGGAGGAAGAAGTGGACTCAGAGAAAGCCGGTGAACCGATAGTGTATCCCCCTCATCAAAATGAGGGCATTCACCACGTCAGAAATCACCTACCGGGTTTGATTCCTTGTAGTGCGGGATGCCGTGAGGGATGTCCTAGTAGTAGGTGGGATACATGCGGGGTCAGTCTTCGTATCAGTATCTTCGTCAATTAGCCGGAAGGTTGGTGCCACAGATTTCGACTAGCCCTACGTAGCGTACGTCGAAGTTTTCTTGGGAGCCATGGAACTTGTGGAGGCTTAGATAGTACCAAAACAAACCAAAAAAACACTCAAAACATTTTTAGACCAAGGAACGAAACAAAACAAAAAATAATTTTTCTTTGTAAAGTAACATCAGTGACCTCCTACGGTGGGAATCTACAGTCCGTGGGTCCCCTCCGTAGGTCAGAGGTCCTAAAAAGTTGGGTCTCTGATGGCAACCACAGATGTGCAGAATGGTCCGTTGATGGAACAATTGACCATATTCCACATCCGTGGTCCACACTTGGTGGTTTTTACATGTGCACTAGACCCATGAACCCGACCTACAGTCCGTGGACGGGGTCCCATTGGTCAGGACTATGCGAGCTTTCAGACATGCCTCTGTTTGTACTCCATATTTCAACAATTAAAACAATCAACCTAAGTCTAATCATGTATTTCAACACAATTTATGATTGTTTGTCATCCTTAGGGTTCTGATTACTTATCATTTAACCTTTTTAGCATACAAAACTAGGAACCCTAAGTCGAAACTTCCATTTAGACCTATTACCTGCGATAATTTGGTTAAAATGAACAACACACTCACATTCCATTGTCCCAATGGTGTTTCTAACACTAATTTATTATGCAATTTCATATAAGAACAACTCAAGGTCAAGATTTATTTCATGACTTCATGTATTTCACAATAAACAATGAACAATGAAATTTAAAGGTAGAGTGAAGTCGTATTACCTTACAAGTAAGTGAAATGGGTCAGTGTGCGATAACAATGAACTCCTTAGACCTTTTTGCTAGCCTTTTGACGCCAAACTCGTACCTTGAACTCTTTTGTGAAGGGAGAATGTGGTGATGTGAGGAGAAATGAAGAGAATTATTGAGAGGGTAAGATGATTATGGAAAATGGGAGTGATATAGGGAGTTAATATGGGAGTTTTGGGATTTGGAGGGCATAGAAATGGTTAGGAGGGAATTTGGGTAATGTGGGATGAATTGGGAATGAAGAGGTTTTATTAAAAGGTCGGTTCTCCAAAAACCCTAATCTGGACCCATGAAACCTCATCTACGGGCCATGGGTCGACCTACGGACCATAGGTCTAGTCTGTAGGTCACTCATACACTTAGAGATTTTGAGGACTTTCCTGGGGGTCTACGTACACTATTCATGGTCCGTTGATGGGTCCACGGACCGTCGATAGGGTCCATAGACCTCTGCATAGCCCATTTTCTGCAGATTCAGTTATTCATCCCTACACATGTAGCAACTGTTAGGCCTATCTTTTTACATTTCTGGACACTTTTTAGACACGGACCCTATGCTATATCTTGCCAACCCTAATACAAAAATAAAACACCTATCTAAAGTTTTACAGAAATTCAAATAAACAAAGAAAACTCCTAAATTGAAAATAAAAACCTATAGTTGGCTAGATTGTACATCTTGGGTTGCCTCCCAAGCAGCGCTTGATTTAACATCGCAGCACGACGCAGGCCCCTTGATTACTCAGACTTCATCAAGGTAGTAGGCCTCAACCACTTCTTGCTCATTCTCTTCTTTCCCATGTAGACCTTGATCCTTTGCCCGTTCACCTTGAACCTTTTGCCCTCCTTGTTCTCGAGTTCGACCGCTTCATGTGGGAACACTAGAGTGACTATGAATGGCCCGGACTACTTGGACTTGAGCTTGCCAGGAAACAAGCGCAACATTGAATTCAATATAAAAACCAGATCACCCACAACAAATTCACACTTTTCAATATTTTGATCATGATACTTCTTCATCTTTTCCTTGTACAAGGCTGAATTTTGGTAAGTTTTTAGGCGAAACCCATCAAGCTCATTCACGTCATTCACTTTTTGATTCGATGCGCGCCCCAATCCAAATTCAACTTCTTTAGCGCCCACATAGCCTTATGCTCTAGCTCTACTGGAAAATGGCAAGACTTCCCATATACAAGTTGGTAGGGGGACATACCTATGGGAGTCTTGAATGCAGTGTGATAGGCCTATATAGCATCATCAGGCCTCCTTGACCAATCGGTTCTATTTGCATTCACAGTCTTAGCAAGGATTTGCTTTATTTCCCTGTTGGACACTTCAACTTGCCCACTAGACTGCGGATGGTAAGGAGTGGCTACATCATGGCGGACTCCATATTTCTCTAGCAGTGCCTTGACCAACTTAATACAGAAGTGGGAACCTCCATCGCTGATAATCGCCCTAGGTGTACAAAATCTAGAGAAGATATTCTTTTTCAGGAATGCGGTGAAACTTTTACCTTCGTTGTTTGAAAGTGCAATTGCTTCCACCCATTTCGACACATAATCAACCGTAACAAGAATATACTTCATCTAATGGGAACTCACAAACGGACATATAAAAGCAATGCCCCATACATCAAACAACTCAATCACAAATATCGGATTCATAGGTAGCTCTTGCCTCATTGAAATTTCTCCTTCTCTTTGGCAACGATTACAAGACTTGGCGATATCATGAGCGTCTTGGTGGATGGTAGGCCAGTATTACCCAGATTGCAAAATTTGCGCAGTCCTAATACCACTGTGATGCCCACCAACAGGAAAATAGTGACACACCTCTAGTATAATCATCATCTCAATCTCGGGCACACATCGACGAATAATCCCATCAGCACATGTACGAAAAAAATAAGGCTCATCCCAAAAAAACTTATTCACATCATGCATAAACTTTTTCCTACAATGAAAAGACAAATCTAGTAGCACCAGATCACTTGCCAAGTAGTTAGCAAAGTCTGCGAACCAATCATGAGAAGCAACCAATACCTGTTCTTCTGGAAAAGCATCATCAATTTCAGTCCCATCTCCTAGCTTGAGAATAACTTCCTCCTCTAATCTGGACAAGTAATCGACAACTTGGTTTTCTGTCCCATTTCTCTCTTCACCTCAAAATCGAACTCTTGCAGCAACAACACCCATCTAATCAACCTCGGTTTTGCATTCTTCTTAGCCATCAAATACCTCAATGAAGAATGGTCAGTATGCACTATGACCGTAGTACCAAGCAAGTAGGATCGAAATTTCTTGAATGCAAAAATCATAGCACAGAGTTCATGTTAAGTCACTGTATAGTTCTTTTGAGCCATATTTAGATCTTTGTTGGCATAGTAAATAGGATTAAGAATTTTCTCTCACCTCTATCCTAATACCACACCAAGCGCCACTCCACTCGCATCACACATTACTTCAATGGTTGCCCTGAATCCGGTGAAATAATGATAGGTGTGGAAACTAGCTTCTCTTTCAACTCTCCAAATGCTCTCAGACAAGCATCATCGAGATCAAACATACACTCCTTTTTGAGCAATTTGCATAATAGGTGTGCAATTTTGGAGAAATCTTTGATAAACCTCCTATAAAAGCCTGCATGCCCAAGAAAACTTCTATCACCTTTAATAGAGATAAGTGGTGGAAGATTTTCTATTACCGCGACTGTCGCTCTATCAACCTCAATGCCCTTCTCTAAAATTCGATGACCTAGAACGATCCCCTCTTTCACCATGAAGTGACACTTTTCCCAATTGAGCACAAGATTGCACTCTTCACACCGTTTATGTACCTGAGAAAAATGATTGAAACAACCATTAAATGAGTCAACTACCACAGTTAAATCATCCATAAATACCTCAATAGTGTCCTCCACCATATTAGAGAATATCGGCATCATGCAATGCTAGAAGGTCGCTAGAGCATTACACAACCCAAATGGCATTCGTTAGAAGGAGAAAGTCCCATAAGGGCAAGTGAAGCTGGTCTTCCCTTGGTCTTTCGGAGCTATGGAGATCTGATTCTAGCCCGAATAACCATCAAGAAAACAATACCAACCCTTACCAGTAAGGCGGTCGAACATCTGATCTATGAACGACATAGGGAAATGATCCTTTTATGTCCAAGCATTCAATTTTTAGTAGTTCATGCATACTCTTAGTCAAGTAACTGGATGCATTAGAACGAGCTCGTTTTTCGCATTAGGAACTACAGTGATCCCACCTTTCTTGGGCACACACTGAACAGGACAAACCCAACTACTTTCTGCATTAGGATATATGACTACAGCATCCAACCACTTGATGATTTCCTTTTTCATTACCTTTTGCATAAGCGGATTTAGTCTTATTTGGTGCTCAATACTAGGCTTGTGATCCGACATGAGTTGGAATTTATGAGAACAAATGCTAGGAGAAATCCCAATAATGTCCGCAATAGTCCACCCAATAGCCCGCTTGAACCTCTTCAACACAGAAATCAACACCTCAACTTGTTCCACATTTAAATGGGCCGGAATGATGTCCGATAAAGTACCATCTCTCACCAAGAATACATACCTCATATGTGACGGTAGAGCCATAAGATCCAATTTTGGAGCCTCTTCAACAGACGGTTTTGCGGGTGGAGAGTCACAATTCTTCATATCTAACTCCAATTTCTTCGGTTTGGAACGGAATTCGAATGTATCAAGTGCGGAAACTAACTCATCATAGTCTTCAATACGCTGCAAGTGCATCAACACCCAACCGCTCTTCAATAGACACATCAGAACCTTGGTCCACAGTATGAGTCCCCACCGACACTGACTTGAGATCACTTTCCTGATTCATGGATCTACAGATATTAAAAGTTACCTCTTCACTATTTAATCGAAACTTCATCTGCACTTTCTCCATATCGACCAAGGCGCGCCTAGTAGCAAGGAATGATCTCCCAAGGATGATAGGAACCTCAAAATCCACCTCACAATCAAGTATCACAAAATTCACCGGAAAGATAAAAGACTCCACTTTCACAAGTACATCTTGGAGCACACCAATGGGCCTCTTCACAGTTCTATCAGCCGTGAGAAATCACATTGCAGTAGGTTTTGGAGCCCCTAAACCCAACTTCTTGTAAATAAACAATGGCATCAGAGTAATGCTAGCACCCAAATCACACAACGCCTTAGCAAAATGCAACAACCCGATGGTACATTGAATAGTGAAGGTACGAGGATCCTCCTTCTTCTACATAAGTGACCTCGTAGCAATAGAACTACAAAGTTGCAATCTATCATCATCTTCAAAACTGACGGACCTCTTCTTAGTCACTAAATATTTCATGAATTTCACATACCCAAGCTTTTGCTCCAAAGATCAACAGAACATTGATGGCAAGGTGTTTTAACATAGTAATAAACCTGCGGTATTTCCCTTCTTCATTCTTCTTTACCAACCTTTGTGGGAATGGAGGTGGAGGTCTAGGCATGTGGACAACTTTTTGGGTTATCTCCACTTGCTTCTATGTAGCATTATTGGATTCTCCAGGAACCTCAATCTTATCAACGTCTTTTTCAACCACAATTTCAACCTCAGACGACAGAGGTGGATCAATGGTTTGTTTACCCTATCGAGTAGTGACTGCCATAAAATGCCCATCATTCTTTGGAATTTGGATGGTGTTGCTAGGAAATGTACTAGGCTATCGTGGGTTTACTGTAGTGGACAACTGATTCATGTGCTGCTCGAGTTGCTTATTCGACACTTCATGGGCATCAACTTTTTGACTAAATCCAGACAAGTCATTCCTCATTTCCTTCATATTCTTACCAGTCGAATCGAACCTCTTCATCAACTTCTGCATCATATCCTCAATTCGTGATATACTACCCCTAGCTTCCCTATTTCTAGATTCCCAATTTGCAGGAGGAACATAAGGGCCAACCCTATTATTTCTATCGCCATACTTTTTCTGGTTGTAGTTGTTGTGGCGACTGTAGTTCCCATCCCGGACATATTGACCCTCTCGGTTGTAGTTGCCATAGTTCTGACCTTGGTTTCCATGCCCTTGGCGCCAATTATCCGTGTTGGAGCCTTGGGCGTTGGCTTGGAAACCCCCCGTCTGATCATTCTCCAAGTAAGCATCTTCCTCAAAATAACATTCCTCAACAAGTGGTGGTGGAGTCCTAGTCAAATAATTCACCACCTTTACGTTTTCTGGACCTCCACTTACATGCTTCAATACCAACGTAAGTTCTTTCCTTATGTAAGCCATCTCCTCACGAATGTCATCGTTAAATTGACTAGGTGTAAATTGAACTGCAAAATAGCTTCTTCTAGTGTCTGACTTTTGAGTGCTACATGCATTATTGTTTCGGGAAATATTGTCTAATTTCTCAGCATTCTCCTTAAAAGTGCACTCACCATATGATTCTCCAGCGATAGTATCAAGCACAGCCTTAGCATTGTCATCTCTCCCTCTATAGAAATACTCCTTCAGTGACTCATCATCAATACGGTGGTTCGGACCACTTCATATGAATGTAGGGAACCTATCCCACAAACTACTCATAGACTTTCCAAGTAGTGCCACAAAGTTGTTGAGTTTATCTTTGTGGTTTAGCTTCTTTGACAACAGAAAGTACTTGGCCATGAACACCTTGTGCAATTGGTCCTATGTATGAATCGAGTTGTACGGAAGCTCAGAAAACCATACAGTAACATCACTTGTTAATGATAGAGGGAAGACTCTCAACCCTATAATGTTCATGTCCAACTCTGGTCGCCCCACACAACTCTTACAAACACTCCTAACTTGGCCATGTGCCCATGCGGATCTTCTGAATCCATACAAGAAAATAACCCCCTTGCTGTAAGCATCTGCATCATACTGCTAGTCACCACGAATGTATTCCCAGTAGGTAGAGGAGGGAGAACAATGGGTCCTTCAGATTCGACGGTAGTGAATTCGACCCTGAAATTATCACGCAGTCTTGGTTCTGGTAGATCCTGCACTCTCAATGCATCTCAAATTATATTATCACCATGAACCTGAGCATTCTCATTATTCACTTGTTCCTCAAGCTCCTTTAAGAGTGGATTATCATGGACCCCTTTATTATTCATCTTTCTTAAAGTTTTGCTCAACTCTTGATCATATGGGGTCAACGGTTCGCCTTCACTCCGTGTACATGGCATACACTAGAGTGGAAACCTGAAGAAAATGAAAACAACAGAAAACATAAAATTAGGAAATAATTCACTAAAGGTCAATAATGTAGTTAAACTTAATCTAAAGCCTTATTCCCTGGCAGCAGCGCCAAAATTTGATATGCTAATTACACGTCCCTAAAGAATATAAGCGATCGTTGTCAAATAAAGAACCCAACTTGCAGGTTGGGGTCGATCCCATGAGGAATATGGTTTAGACTTAAACTTAACTTACGTTGATTATATTAGTTTATTCAACTTATTTCTAAGACAAGTAAGTAAAGGGGGGGGGGGGTTATGAAACAAATAATTGATTATTGTCAAGTAACAAGTGAACAAGATTCGAACTTTGTTGTTATCAATGAGAGATAGAAACTAAGGTGTATGTGTTCCCCATAAGTTCTTAACGCGGTAATCCTAATAATAGTAATCCTTTACTAGTGTATCACATGCAAAATGGTAAGTTACGTATCCCTAAGTGCTTGGTCCACCGAATAGGAAATTTCACCCCGCACCTTCGTCCAGTTACGTGTGTATAATTTACTAACCCTTACCTTTACCTCATATTAAATATCACATCAATGTATGGCTTAGTTTTCACCCTCTCACTAATTGACATTTGACTATTATATAGTATCACACTAAATCTCTGTTGATAATTCATTTCTTATTAACTACCTCCTTGGTTCGGCAAGTAGCAACAATGCGAGTTGTAATGTTTACCACCGTTAAAAAGACTTCTAAACGAACGGATTATCAATGCATGCATCAACACTAGTCATCAATTACTTAGTTATTATTCATACGTTGTTAATTGCTCGTGGTTCCCACAACCCTATTTGTTGATTTAGTTACTCAAGCTTGTAAGAACACAATTCATAACTGTAGAAGAAGAACTCATGAACTTATGTTTTGAGTAGAGAAAACCCGTAATCTCCAATTGAAATTCAAAGAAAAAATCTTATAAACCGAAGTTAGGAAATCAAATTGCCAAAGTTTGCAAGTTAATTCCCAAGAAAATATCAAGAACTAAAATTATACTATGATGTCTAACCTCCAAAAATGAGGTTTACATACCCTATTTATTGAAAACCTTGTCATAAACATAAAGGAAATGAAATAAGGAAATAAAACTGCTGGACACGGCTTCGATCGACGAGACTGACCTACGGATCATGGTTAAACCTACGGTCCATAGGTCCCTTCTGTAGCCCAAGACTTAGACTTTTTCTCAGAAGCTGGAACTTCAACTTTCAGATACAAACGACGGGTATGCAATACAGACTGTAGGTTGACCTACGGCCCGTGGGTCATCCTACGCTCCGTCAATGGCCTCCGTGGTTCCACACTTGGTCAGACTTTCGTGAAGATCATTCCATGCCTACCAATGATGGACTGTGACTGGACCTACGATCGGTAGGTCACCTCCGTGGGTGGCACCTTCTGTAGAAATTCAACTGTCATCTCTCTCGACCTCATCCAAGCCTATTTCCTGCATTGTGACATAATAAACATTAATTCTAATACAAAATGGCCCTAGACACACACAACTCTTAAGTGAAATGTATTAAAAATACCGCAAACTTATGGTATATCATCCAATAATGTACCAAGTATGATAGAAATGCATAAACGTTACAAAATCATGCTAAGAAGACATTTTTGTAATATGAAAGGACCAAGTTAAAACATAGGACAAGAGGTTCAAAACATAATCATGATCATGTTCAATGCAAGTAAAATCATCATTAAACACATGTGAGATATTCAAAAGTAACCTTAGTTCATCATTATTGTTTTGGGAAGTTGCCTTAACAGAAATAGAGACCATGTGAGCTATAACATGAAATCACGTATCTAACAAACTTCCCAAGGTAAGAACCATGACTTCTAGCTTAATTGGATCTAATAGCTAATGTTTATCTAAGACAACCTATGATGGCACATAGTTTATGGGACACGGGTAATCGTCACTTGTCCACTCGATTCTAAGCGGAATTCCAACGGATTAGTCATTATCAAAATAATCTTATCTTTAAGGGATATGGGTAATCACTTCTTGTCATATCATTATGGTGACATGAGTAATCACCTCTTCTCTTACCATTAGAGAAGTTCCTAAAACATGATTCATAGTTTAGTTGAGAAATCCTTTCAACTCTAATAATCCTTTATGTGAGAAAACAATTCATATTCACGTATCAAGTATTATGTGACAAATCCTTCCACAATAATCAACAACAACATTTATGCTTTACTCTCAAAGAAACATATATCATATTTCATTAGTTTCATAAGAACATGCATATCTTCATAAATTTATCTTGCATAGTTCAAAACCCACTTTCAATCATCATAGTCTAAAACACATGGGTTACGCATGGGTGAACATATGGATTCATTTTTTAAAAATATGGAATTATCTCAATTCATACATAATAGTTCATAAAACAATCAATTAGATCAACATTGAAAAGAACCCATGAAATGGAAGTAAACCTAATTTCAATAGGAGATTTCCAACTTTTAAAGTGGGAATTTAGGAACCCTATGGAGGAAAGAGCTCCATAGGTGAAGACTATCATACCTTGATGTAAAAAGCTTGAAATCAAAGGAGGATTATGCGACATGATCTTGAAACCCTAGCTTCATTCTTCTTTCTTAAAGAGAGAAATATTTGAGAGGAGGACTTGTTCAACTTTGGGGAATTGAGGAGAATGAATTTAACTGGGTGTTACAAATCTTTATATAGGTCTTTGTGTAAAGGGTAAAATGACATAGTATTAGGTTGGAATAATAAGGAAAGACCCAAAAGCCACTTTTAAAATAGCTTTCGACCTCACCTATGGCTGGACCTATGATCCGTTGGTCAAACCACAAATTGTCCTGGTCGATCGTCAAAGATATCAAAGACCACCCATTTCGGACCCCTATCGATGAAACCCACGTATGGTCCGTGGGTTCCCCAACGGGCCGTAAATCCAATAGTGGGTTCCAACTTTTTATCTTAAAATCTTACTGAGTTTGGAAATAACCTACAAGACATACTTACGGCTCGTGCATTGGACAATGGACCATCCTAGTGAGCCGTCATAAAGTACTAGGACTAGACATTTGTGGAAAACTTGGACTGGACAACCACAAGCCTACCTACGGACCGTGTGTTACACCACGGACCGTTGGTGGCTCTGTTGGTACTGGCACCAGATCCTGAAAAGCAGTAACTTCTCGGTTTTTTTGAATCCAAGGTGTTACAGATTTTCTTGAAAGAGAAGTTTTGGGTCAAAACTATTTTTCGCCAAATCTACTCAAAAGAGAGACTCCGTAAAGTAGTAGTTTAATTTGTAATTCACATAGATGAGACTAAAAGGAGATTCTTTGATTTGGTACTATGAGATTAAAAGAACATTAGTGTCATTGAAGATTATGCAGTCTAACCATTAATGTTTAGCACTATTGAACAACAGAACTACCCCTACATGACATCAATTCAAATCCCCGCACCCCTAGATTGTTTCCTGATTTGTAGAATTTCTAAATTTTTTAGTTTAATTGCTAATCTTGATACAAAACCCCTTTTTCATAAATTTCCAAAGTTTTAGACAATGAAAACTTATTCTCTTAATGTTTTTAGAATAGTTTGAGCGAAATCAAAAATGGCACCGCTGTTGGGGAGTGATAGCTAAAAATTTCATTGGAGAAATTAATTTGTAAATTTGTTTAGTCGTACTATATTGTTGCTTGGTGTTATGGTATTGTGATTTGCAAGTATAAAACATAAGTGATCACGGTAGTGACAACGATAGTAACTACGAGAAAAATTACAATATGGCTGATGTGAATGACATGCACATGAACGTCATCTAATCCACGAGAGCCCTCCGATTACCTCATATAATAACAAGGGCAGTTTTTCATGTACTTGGAACAATGCTACAGTTGCTCCAATTCAGAGGAATGTTTGTTGATTTAGCTCATGAAGATGCTCATGAAAACCTTTAGAATTTGGTAGATGTATGTGGGTCGTTCGTGTTCAAGAAAATATCATAAGACTCCATAAGATTGAGATTATTCCCATTCTTATTGAGAGGTGAAGGTACAAGATGGTTGGTGGAATTGCAAAATGATTCTTTAACTTCTTTGGATGAGTTGACTGAAGCTTTCTTTGAGAGAGTTTTTTCCTCCCTAAAAAATGGTAAAGCTTAGAGACAACCTCCAAAACTTGAAAAGAGTTGGAGGTTAACCTCTAAATGAGACATAGGTGCGGCTTTGGAAATTACCCTTTCAATGTCCAAATAATGGTGTTCCAGATCATTTGTTGTTATAATATTTTTATTGTAGCCTTGATTCAATCAACAAGGACTTGGGTGATCAACTTGCCCAAGGTGAGCTGATGCGACAACCGTATGCAATAGCATCGTTGTTGCTAGATTATATCACCAAAATCAACCGAACATGGGATACTAGAGAGGACAAAGTGTGTTCTTTAAAATTGAACATGAGCAAAGAACAAATTGAGAAAGACCATGAGTGAGATGAAAACATGTCTAAAATGATGACCCAACCATATTAGTTGTCCAAATATGCCATGAGAGGTGGATTGAAAGCGGTAAATGTGGTTGGAACATGTTGTGGGTAGTTCCTGGAAGATGCCAAGTTTGAGGCATTATATGATAAGAAATTATAACACTTGGCAAACCAAATGGGGAATCTCACCCAAACTACCAATGACAAGGTGGGAACCAAGGTTGAAACAAGGAGCGAGATAATGGTTGGAAAGATTGGAGTGATAAAAATTTGAGAGAATGAAAAAAATAGGTACATCCTTCCCTATGATTGTCCAAGGCCAAAGAAACTAGCTGGGTTTGAGGCAAACCGCACTGATCATCCACATAACCTCAAGCTCCTATATCACCCCCACACTTTGAATCACCCAATTTGAAGCTAGATTGAGAGAGAAAACAAAATCTGAAATATTAGACATCGAGCTTATCGGGGGTTGGTCTTATTTAAAGACAAGACCAACTCCTTCTTTGTGAATGCGGTAGGGCTTCATAAATGTAGAGGTTGCGAATACAAATAGTGCCCCACTATCGCGACAATCAAAGAATAGGGACCTTACGAATGCGGCAAGGACCCTTCAAATATAGGTCTTGTGAATGCAGTGACCATACTCAATGGTCTCCGCAAACGTAGCCGGTTGCCCAAAAACGTGATGGCCAAATTCGGCATGTACCTACTGATGTTTATAAACTGGTTTTTGCCAACATCAAAACCTCTAACGGGGTGTTAGGAACACCATGCACGTAAAATAGCTTTGCAACCTAATCAAATATTATTTTCCACACTCAACAGAGTAGTTGAAACTTCCATACGAGATCATCTTTACCAAAAGTGGGTCCCACACCCAAAACTCTTTTTTATGCCAAAATTCACAAGATGTCATGGATTAGCCCAGTAGCCTCGGATCGGCGCAAAATGTCGTTCTAGACCAAACTCACCATTCCGAATCTAACCGCATTGGGAAAATTCTCATCCAGGCATGTTTACCAAGAACATTGATCGAGGTCAAATATAGGACAAATCTTAAAAGATAAAATGACTAATGTCAGACACTTGCAGTGCAAGCCTCGAGATCTGAGTCGACCATGCCACTAGTCTAAAATGATCCTTCCGAGCTAATAGAACCACAAGAATTGCATTTTGAGGCCATCTTCCTAAACTTCTGGTCGAAATCAACTGTTGAAGGTGTAAAAGCTCCAAAACATAAGAATTCACATAAAATCCAAACAAACGACCACGTGATTGAAATATTAGTTCCAGCAAGTCATAAATAATGTGGGGTCGCTATATGATGCTCTAAATGACAAACAAAAGGCATAAACACAGAAATGACCTAGAGCATCAGTACACAACTCCTTTAGTAGACTAGAATATCATTGATTAATATTATCACGAAGGAGACCATGCAGAGCCTGCACCCAAGTTTTGTCAAATCCATGAACTACTAGGGCTTTGGTCAAACCAAAAGACATTACTAAGAACTCATAATGGTCGTATCAAGTCCTACAAGTATTCTTTGGAATGTCCGCTTCCCAGTCTGATGTGACGACCCAAGACTACCCTCTAGATGTGACATGTTTCCTAGAGCCACGAGTGACCCCAAGCTAACCACATGGTATATCATGACACTAAGATAACTTACATAACTGAAATAACATGAAAAGAAAAATAAAGTCTCAAACGATAAGACATACCATAAATGAGAAATCTAACTACAATGACTTATAAGCGGAAATACTAATGTCTGAAATAGCCTCAACATTATCGAGTTTCTAGTATGAATCAGTAGCTCACCTGAACAATCTTAAATATGAAGTAAAGTTTGAAATGATCATAAAAAAGAATAAGTAGCATGTCCTCAAATTAATGAGGACTCACAAAAGTAAATGCTTATAGAACTCTCTACTAACCTTAGCCACAAAGATGTGCATCAAAACTAATATTATGAAATAATAAAGGCAAAAATGTATGTGGTCAGTATTTAATGAATATGGGGAAATGCATAAAGATGACATAATATCATGATGAGTCTGTAAAATATTATAAATGCAATGACCAAGTAAACATAACATAAAAATTGATGACCTGATTATGAAAAATAATACAAGGTCATGCAATATTTCGAATATCATAACATATATGGAAGATACCGCTAACCGATAGAAACCATGTGCGCTACAACATGAAGTTCAATGTTCTTCTCACTCACAGAATTGAAAGTTTCGTACTTGCCAAGGTTAGGACCATGAGTATGAGCTAAGGTGGATCCTGATGAGTCCACGATTTGGACTCATTTAGGGATTTATTTTAATAGATTAAGTGTCCTCAAATATTTTTTTTGTGCCAATAACTTATGTAAATCCTTGATTTTGAGGTATTTGGTTTGAGGAACAAAGCATGGACACTAATGAGCAAGAAGCAACAAGGTTACTGAAAGAACGAAGAAAAGAAGGCCTGGAGATCGCCTAACCCATTTGGCGAGTCACTGAATGGCTATGATCACGCCTAAAGTTCTAATGTCCCAAGCCCGGAAGGAGAAAATCAAGTCGGTGATAGAAAGTAGCAGTCGGCGTGTCGCCGAATGATTTCACGATACAGTGCTAGAGTGTCCAAAGTTACAAACCTTTAAGACGCTGATGACCAAAGGAAAATAGCGATGGAATTGACTAAAGGGCGGATTGCCGAGTGGATCGGCGATCCTGACTTATTGCACCGAATGGTCCTTCGTAACATAGTTTTGGTGACTACAAATACTTTTTGAAATTCTTAGTTGAGTATCAGTTTACATAGTATCTAATTTTTATCAATCAAGTTTTAGAACTCTGAGTTTGGAGACAATATTTTCCTTAGCTTTGAAGATTTTCTTTTTTGAGAAATTGGAAGTTGGTGTTTGAGATTCTTCAACCTTGACCTTTGTAAAGACAAACTTAATCTTACCCAGTTGATGGAAACACAATTTGGTAATAATTTTTATCTTTTCATGATGTCTAGTTCAAATCCCAATTCTTGGGGTTTGATTCTGAGTTGATTTAGCTGCTGGGTATTTTTAATTGATAGTTTCAATTTTATTTAAAATTGATTTCAATCAGTAAATGTGGTTTAATTTTATGGGTTGTAGTAGCAAATGCAACTCTACCTTCGTGTTTTTGGCTTGATCGAGAGAGAGGTTTGAAAACCAAGGTTACTGATTTGATGGTCTCTGGGAAATGGGTTGTCATGGGTTCAGCTCGCGAGAGTGAATCCTATACCCTTTTCCACACATTCAACTCGAGAGAGTGAATGGACTAAAGTGCAGGATGTTCTTAATTGCTTCTTATTGATGTTCGAGAGAAACCAATTTGATTCGGGGTAAATTGTTCGAGAGAAAATTTATCTCCACTAAAGTTTAGTTTATTCAATGATTTACAGCTATTTACTATCAATTACAATTACCCATTTGTCTACCTTGGCCTATAATCGAATCATATCCCAAGAACCCATCTCTTTACTTGTTTATTCGTGTTATTTGCTGCTATCGTAGTTGATAAATACAACCAATAACCCCATATTTGACACTTGTGTCACCCCTAAATTTGAAGTATGCTTTTATTCATAAATGTCTTTACCTATGATTGACTTGAACATTTTTGTACTTGGCTCTTGAATCTTCAGCATGTACCACTCACTGTGGGATTCGACCCCAACTCACTTAGTTGGGCTATATTACTGACTAACGATCGTTGGCACTTAGAATTGGAAGAAGTGTCCTGATATGTGAAATCAAAATGGCAATGTTGTTGGGTAGTGGTGTTGTTTATGATTCTTTGGTTCAATTGAATTTTGTTCTTGTTAGTCATAGTTGAACGTACTTAATTTTTAGTTTTGGTTTTCGTGCTGCTTGTTTAGAGTAGCATAAAGGAGCATGTCTTGTAGCAATGGTGACCAAATGGACCTCTCCCGTTTAAGAATGATGATTCTTAGGGATAACATCCTATGTTTCAGGAAACTGGAGGGTGAGTCAATCCATGAGCTGTGGCTGAGATTTAAGTCATTATTACTGCAATGCCCAGCGTATGAAATCTCAGATAACATGCTATTGGACTGCTTCTATAAATGTCTTGGTCCGGAAAATAGAGGAGTGGATGACCAAATGTCTCCGGGAGGTCTCTCATGACTACCCTGTGCAATAGTAGCCCAACTCCTTGATAACATGGTCAAGACCAATAAGGACCAAATGTTGGCCACACTGTTAACTCAGTTGGATCTAGTGGCCAAAAAGATATTGGAATTGGAAGCACCGGACAAAAAGAAAGACTGGTACATTCCCCCTCACGAGTGTGTCAAGCCCAAGGTGTATGAGGGTGGACAAATAGAAGAGATACTCCCTCTCATTCTTCACAAATTCGAAGATCACGACAAAGTGTTGAAGGATATAAAAGAGAATGTCTCACTATTGAATGAGATGACTGCTTCCTATTCCATATTTGTTCAGCTGCTGGAGACCCAAATGGGTCATGTGTTGTCTCGTCTCTACCCCACAAATCAAGATTGAGTGGGGAAGTCGTGCCACAACGTTAAATAACACGCGTCTTGGGAGGCAACCCAATGTTTTTATTGCTTTATTTTTGTTTCAGAAATAATGGTATGTTAATTGTACAGGTTGAAGTGTGGAAAGTGTTTGAAAAATTCAGGTTGGCGAGCTAAAAGCCCAGTCGACGAATTGCCTAAGAGGTCGGCAAGCCCGACCTAGACCGCCGTTGATGTCAAGACATATTCAAAGTGGAGTATGTAAAACTCAGCGAGCCCAGTAGCAACTTGGCGAATGGCCGACCAGGTCGGCGATCACGATCTTGTTTGCCGTTTAGACCACCACATTAACTGGAGGTCCTGTAAAACTCGGTGAGGTAATGGCCCACTTGGTGTGTCACTGAGTGGGTCGGCGAGCAAGACTAATGTTACCAAATGGGCAAGAACTGGACGGTTTTTAAAGACCAAAGGTTAAAACTACCAAACTCTTTCACTTTCCCTTAATTTTGAACATCCCAAACTCACACCAACACTTTCGTATTCAATATTTTTTTGTTTTTGCCGCATTTTAGTCGTCAGATTTGTGTTCGGAGTGGATTACTTTGCCAGCTGGCATTTTAATTTGTTTATTTAGCATCTGAGGTTGGTTTTCCAAACCCCAAATTTATTCTTAGTAATTTGTACTCTTATGAAATTGATTTTGTCTTACTTTGGTGTGCTAGGCCTCCCTAATCATAATTGTGTTTGCGTGTGCCTTGGTTAATTTGATCATCGTGCCTTAAATGCCTTTAATGTTAAATTCTAAGTTTTTGTACCTTAAAATAGGTTAAAAATTGTGGGGTTGTGCTCTCATGCTGTTGGGTTTAGTTGGGTCTAGTTGGGTCAAGTATAAGTAGCCCGCATTTGTGCCAAATGACATATTTTGCCCAATGATGAAGCAGTTGACGTCATTCTTAAGGGCAAAAGTCATCAAATAGCCAAATTTGGCCAAACCGTGAGAAGTCTAAGTATCCCGTGGGCATAGGAGTAATGAGTCCTAGTTTAGTTTGATGGGTAGATGTTCTGATTTTGTTTTCGGGGGTTGTGGGGTAGAATTTTAGAATATGGGTTGAAAGTAGGCACGTTGGGTCAAGCTCGCAGAACCACTTCGCAATTTTCCATAAGTAACCCATATTGCCTTTAATTTCATGCTATATGTGAAGTTTGGTTCTGTAACATTCGGTCAGAAGCCTGAGGTCGGTGAAGGAACTCGGTAACTCACCAAAAGTCCTTCTTGATCGCCCTTTGTGTGTGCCCATGACCCTTAATTGCACTGTAACTTTCGGTGGGCTAATCCTTGCTCGCCGAATGCTGTCGGCGATTCAACAAAAGGCCTTCCCATAATTGACATGCTAATTTTTTATGATATTTTTGAGCCAATCTTTTCGGCGAGCCCGATCTAGCTTGCCAAAGATATTCGGTGAGTCTGTCTGTAACTACTTTTCTGTACTTTTGTTTGAATTGTTTCTAACTATTTTCCTGATGTTTTTACATATATGGTCAGGACTACCCTAGACATGCCACCCTACAAAGGAGCGTGGGGTATTGTGATAAATGAAGGGGGAGCAAATCCTCCTAAAAAGGGCAAAACAGATTCTTCAACGGAAGGCAAGGGAAAAGGCAAGAGACATGCACCTGAGGTTCTAGAGCACAACAGGGAGAGAGTGTCAGCTAAATCTCAGGTTGCATTATTTGAGCCTTAGGATGATCTGCCATTATAGCCTCGGCAGGCTGAGATCCATTTTAGATCTCGCCCTGACTCAGCTAGTGTCACTTCAACTTCCACCCCAGCAGGTTCTGTGCTAGCTCCAGCACTTTCTGTGGCTTCGGTACCACCAGTAGTACCTCCTTCCAGCCTTCTCAACAGGTTGAAAGGTGATGGGTTACGAACAATTCTTGAGGAGAAGCAGTTTTCAACAGAAGGTTTAGAGGGAAAATACTACAATGTGAGAGAGATACTGCAGTGGCATAGATTTCAGACTTTCAGCAGGCCCCGAGGCCCCTATATTGCTTCATGGGTCCAGGAGTTCTATACAGCGTATGGTGACTTGTTTCCGAAGAGTAAGAAGTAGGCTAGAGAGTTCAAACCAGTTAAGTCGGTCATGGTTCAGGGTGTGGAAGTTGGATGCTGCAGTGATATCATAAACGTTGTCCTTGAGTGAGCCATAGGGTTTAATAATGATTCTGAGTGCTTGGCGACATCTCAGTCCCTGGATGACTTGAAGGGTTGGCTTGCCCCCCTTCTCTCTATTGTCACCCCAAGGTGGATAGAGGTGGGAGTCCAGATCGAGAAGAAGGATTTGAATGTAGTTGCTCGGTATTTGTTTGGATTCATCAACAGCTCCATCATGCCTTCAGAAAATGAAGCCATCCTCCGACATGCGAAGACAGCTTGTTTAGGGTCTATCTTAGCGAAGAGGCAACTCAACTTGGGACTTATAATTGAGCAAGAGATAGCCATAAGGGTTGGCAGAGGCATACTTCTCTACCATTCCCAGTCCTAATCACTGAGTTGTGCAGGCGTGCTGGAGTACCCCGGGATGATGTGAGAGATACTGAGGTTACATCTTCATCCTCCATGGACATCCAGCGCATTGAGGCCGAGTACACTCGAGAGGAAGCTGACAGGAGGAGAGCAGCTCTGGTGGATACATCCCTGGAGATGGATATTGATTCAATACATGTAGAGGCATATTTGCCTACCGCGACTTCTTCTTCTTCACAGGCTTCAGGTGCTTCCACATCCTCCCAGCTTGCCAAGATTACACAGGCGATTATCCTGAAGATGGGACATCTGGCTCATTCAGCTGATGTGAGAGTGACCAGACTTGAGAGATCCATCGTATGGATGATGGAGTGTGCCATCATTGCTGCACTGACCTCCCTTCAGACTTCCATTGACATTCTCACTATGAGAGTTGAGGCTTGTGAAAGTAGACATGGGGAGACCTCCGAGGTTACAGCTTTGAAAGCTGAAGTAACATATTTAAGATAGGATGTAAACTATCTAAAGTTTACTGACTTCACTTCATTACTAGAGGATGATGTTGATGTGGATGCTCCTGAGACCTTAGGCATTCCTTTGGCTACCATCGAAGATGTACATAGGGATGATACATCAGTCGATGAGTCGGAGGCAGAGATCAACGAGGAGAAGATAAAGATAAGGGAAGAGAGCATATATGGAGATTTGCCCGATCTTAAGGAGACGATTGTACAGTTGGTGATCCAAACATCGGTGATACAGACGTCCATGGCAGTTCCTAGTGGACCCACTACTTCTAAAGTTACTCTGGGCACTAATGCCCAAGTTTCGAGCACTACACCGGGCATGCTGCCCTGACAGATGGAGCGACTGTTTAGACATGATCCCTTTTTACCCCCTCTCTGTCTTACTTTTTGACTTTCGTATATTTTATTTCTTGCATTTGAGGACAAATAACTTTGTTTGTGGGGTGAGGCCCACCTTTTGTGATTATTGCTTTGTTAGTACCTTGGGTTTTGGATGATATATTGTCTTTAGCACTATTTTTGTGGATGATTGAGCTTGTGGCTCCTTGTTCTAATTGTAAATGATTTTTGGACCCTTCCAAAAAATTTTGTGCGACCTCTTGTTTGTGTTTGATTGTGGTTGTTCTCTTGCAAATTTGATTATCAGTCTTGATCAATACCGATGGCTTGAATAGTGCGCATAATCGAACAAAAATGAATGTGTGGCTACAATGAGGCCAAATGAAGTTGCATAGACAATATGTGAACTTTTTGCATCTCGTTGTGACTAGCCAAGTATCGAATTAAGTCCCTTGTGATGAACATTACACACTAGAGAAAGTGTGGAGTCTTGTTTTACATTGGTGTCAATGCCTTCTGTGATGAGCTTACCGTGAACCATGTGTTATGACACCTAGAATTTGCCCCGTTGGTCCGGTTGACTAAGTGACGCAATTTGTTGAAATGATCTTAGCAACTTTGAAGAGTGTGAATCAATTTGTCATTATACCTCTTTTTGTGGCCTACCTTGTGAGTGTGTGAACTTCTCTTGAACACTTTTTGAGCCTTAGCCTTTCCTTGGAAGAAAATTGAAGAAATTGTGACCTTTCTTTATTCCTTCACCCTAAATTCTCATTATATGTAGTTTGTTTGAATAGCCAACTTAGGCCAAAAACCTAAGTTGGGGGTGTGATGAAAAGAGAAGGTAAATCAAGAAGTTCAAAGAAGTCCCCTTTGACCCATAGTTTTTAGAAAGATGGAACCCCTCCATATAAAATAGAGAGAAAAGGGGGAAAAGAATGAAAAAGAAAAAGAATAAAAAAGTTGTGAAAATGCAAAAAGAAATGGGGTGTCCAACAACCCATGGAAGATGAATAATGGGGTGACTTGTGAGCATGAATGAGAATGATGAAGAAAAGGAAAGAAAGTGTTGTTCACACCACATTTCAAGAGGATTACAACCACTGAGCCTAAATGACCATACCTTTACACTCAACTCTATTACAAGCATTGAAAAGACCTTTTTGATCTTGAGTGAGATGAAACAATTGTTGGTTGGAAAATAAGGGCAAACCTATGGGTGAAATCATGCATTGTGTTCATCTTTGTGAGTGTGAGTCTTGCATTTGATTTCAGAGCTTTAAATTGTTGAACCATTGTGTGTGAATATGGAATCATTCCTTGTGTGAGGGCATTTGAGTACCTTTGTTGAGTTTTGAACTTGCATTTGAAGCAGGTATTGTGAACTTGAGAATCTTTGATAATGGTGAGTCACAACTTGAATCTTTGAGTGCACAATTGATCTTTGTATGAGTAAGTTGAGTTTTTTTTGTGTGAATTCATGATTGAGTCTTGTGTAGCACTGTTTGAGAAATCCTTTTTGAACTGTTGAACTTAAGTTTTACTTGAGGACAAGCAAAAGTGTAAGTTGGGGGTGTTGATGAGTCCATGATTTGGACTCAATTAGGGTTTATTTTAATAGATTTAGTGTCCTCAAATACTTATTTTGTGCCAATAACAGATGTAAATCATTTATTTTCAGGTATTTGGATTGAGGAACAAAGCATGGACACTAATGAGCAAAAAGGAACAAGGCGGCTGAAAGGACGAAGAAAAGAAGGCCTGGTGATCGCCTAACCCATTTGGCGAGTGGCTGAATGGCTATGATCTGATCTAAAGTTCTAGTGTGCCAAGCCTGGAAGGAGAAAATCAAGTCGGCGATAGAAAGGAGAAGTCAGTGTGTCGCTGAACGGTTCCATGATGGAGTGCTTAATCGCCCAAAGTTACAGAACTTGAAAATACTGAAGGCCAACGCAAAAGGCGATGGAATTCACCAAAGGGAGGAGTGCCGAGTGGATCGGTGATCCCGACTTATTGCGCTGAATTGCCCTTCGCAGCATAGTTTTTGCGAATATATATACAATTTGAAATTTTTAGTTGAGTATCAGTTTTCATAGTATCTAATTTTTATCAATCAAGTTTTAGAACTCTGAGTTTGGAGACAATATTTTCCTTAGATTTGAAGATTTGAAGATTTACATTTTTGAGAAATTGGAAGTGGGTCTTTGAGATTCTTCAACCTTGACCTTTGTAAAGACAAAATTAATATTATCCAGTTGATGGAAACACAATTTGGTAACGATTTTTATCTTTTTATGATGTCTAGCTAAAACCCCAATTCTTGGGGTGTGAATATGTGATTATGGGTTTATTTAGCTGCTGGTATTGTTAATTGATAGTTTAAATGTTGTTTAAAAGTGATTTCAATAAGTAATTGTGGTTAAATTTAAAGTGTTGTAGTTGCAAATGCAACACTACCTTCATCTTCTTTGCTTGTTCGAGAGAGAGGTTTGAAAACCAAGGTTACTGATATGATGGTCTGTGGGTATTGGGTTGTCATGCGTTCAGCTCGAGAGAGTGAATCCTAAACCCTTTTCCACACATCAGTTCGAGAGAGTGAACGGAGTAAAGTGTAGGCTATTCTTAATTGCTGCTTATTGGTGTTCGAGAGAAACCAATTTAATTCGGGGTAAATTGTTCGAGAGAAAGTTTATCTCCACTAAAGTCTACTTTATTCAATGATTTACAACTATTTACTATCAAATGCAATTACCCATTTGTCTACCTTGTCCTATAATCCAATCACATCCCAGGAACCCATCTCTTTACTTATTTATTCGTGTAATTTGCTGCTTTCGTAGTTGATAATTACAACCAAAACCACCATATTTGACACTTGTTTCACCCCTAAATTTGAAATATGCTTTTATTCATAAATGTCTTTACCTATGATTGACTTGAACATATTTGTACTTGGCTCTTGAATCTTAAGCATGTACCACTCCCTGTGGGATTCGACCCCAACTCACTTAGTTGGGTTATATTACTGACTAATGATCGTTGGCACTTAGAATTGGAAGAAGTGTCGTGATGCGTGAAATCAGATCCACTAGCAAAAGTCTATAAAGACTAAGTGCTATGGGTAGCATAGTTTTGGGGCTTAAGGACTGCTAGTGAAGGTCCACTGATGGTAAAAGGAAACATTCATTCCTAAAGTCCACTCTGTTGTAAGTATATTCCCAATAGAAAAAATGCATAATCATGAAAACAATATGAATCTGGTAATATTGAATCATTCACAAAAAATCTGATAATCTTAGTAGCTGTTTAAAATTTTGATAACATAACATAATTGGAGAGAATTTATAAGAAAGCATCTAAATCGTGATATTCATATAAATAGAGTCATAGTTTATCTCAAAGCACCCAAATTTCATGAAAATATTTATAGCGTAATGTATGCATATAGAAATAGCTTAGTCAGGATCATAAAAATACTTGTATAACATGAATTTATGAAAACATTATTAAAAATATTGAATTATGATGAAATCATGCAAATAAGATTAATCATGAAGAATAAACTGAAAGTGAATAAGAACCCAGAAGAAATCATGGCACCCTAGAATTGGAGAAAAATCATAATTTGAGAAATTGAAGTTTCTTTGGGACTCAATGGGTAAAGAAGAACCTATTGAAGAAGTTCTCACATAACTTAATTCAAAGCATAACGAAATTTGGGGAAGAAGAGTTGAAGCTTTTGAATCCTTGTTCTTCCCTTGGGAGAGAAGCTTAAGGGAGAAGAATTTGATTTTGAGAGAATGAGAATAAATGTGGAGGTTAGGGGTCTTAGGAATCAATTATATTCTCCAAAATAAGCCCGAAACGACATAGCATAAAATTAGGAAAATACCCAATTAACCCTAAAAATAACTACCAAATAGGAATTACAGTTTAGTCTATGGGGCACATCCATTTATAGTTCGTAGATTCCATCAGTAGAGAGTTCACTAAAAATCCTGAGTTGTGAAGCTCTAGACCACGAACCACATTCAAGACTCGTAAATCCATTTACAAACCGTGATGTCAAGTCATAGATGTCAACTACTAAAAACCCATCTTTCTGAAAAATGAACCATGCACATCTATCAACAACTCATAGTTTGTTAAAACAAACCTATAGATTCTTGTCATACAAGTCAATGGACTAAAAATACAACTTTATGAAGATTCCATCCATGAGACCCAACTATGAAATATAGTTCCCTTAATGAACCATATTGTTGGCTCGTATATTGAAGCCTGAGGCTCTATGTTTATGAAGTTTTCAGGCTTGTGTCTACTAGCATGTACACGACATACAAGCATCCACGTCCATATATCCAACTCATAATTAGTAAACCAAAATTCTAAAATCTTATATGTCATGAGTCCGAGATTTGGGGCTTTGTTTGTATAGATTTAGTGTCCTCAAATGCTTAATTTGTGCCATAAACTGATGTTCAATCCTTGATTTTAAGGTATATGGATTGAGGAACAAAGCTAGGACACTAACATGGAAAAAGGAACAAAACAATCTGAAAAAATGAAGAAAGGCAAGCCTAGCTAGTGATCACCAAGAACATTTGTTGAATCACCGATTGGCTACCTTGACTGCCTAAATTTCCAGTGTGCCAGCCTTGAGGGAAGAAACCAAGTCAGCGACAAAAATGAGCAGTCGACGAATCGCCGAGCAGTTCCGCAAAGCAAAGATAGATCTCCGAAAGTGACAGAACTCGAGGAGGCTGAATGCCAAGGCGAAAAGGCGATGGAAGAAGTCAAAGGGCGGCTCGCTGAGTGGTTAGAATTTGAACAATTATTTTAAAGAGTTGGACATTCTCTTATTATTCTAACTTGGTTGAGAACACTCTTCTCTGTAGTTTTTCATAGTTTTGAAGTGTTTTACAGATTCAATTTGGAGATTTTGGAAGTGGGTTTTGAATATTCTACAAATTGAAGAATTATAAAGACTAAATTATTCTTACCTAGTTGATGGCTCATCAATTCGGTAATAGTTTTTACTCTCTTATGATGCTTGGCTAAAACCCCAATTCTTGGGGTGTGATCATGTGATTATGGGCTGAATTAGTTTGTGGGTATTGTTGATTACTAGTTTAAAAGCTATTTTCAAGTTAGTTTAATCATTAATTGTAGTTTAATTTATGAATTGTAGTTGCAAATGCACTTCTAATTTCATGTTCTTGGCTTTGTCGAGAGAGAATTTTAGAACTAAGATTATTGATTAATGATTTGTAGGTATTGGATTGAGTTGTGTTTAGCTCGAGAGAGTGAATCCTAAATCCAATCCTACCCATCTAGCTCGAGAGAGTGGATGAGTTAAGGTGTGGGTTGTTCTTCATTGTTATGCTTGTTGATGTTCGAAAGAAATAACCTGATATGGGATAGTTGTTCGAGAGAAAAGTATCTCATTTATAGTATACCCTACTAATTGATTTTTAGCTGTTTAATAGTAGTTTCAATTACCCATATATCAGAAGTTGCCTATAATTAATCACATCCCGAGAATACCTCTCCTGATTGTTAATTCAAAGTGTTTATGATTGTTTTGTTGTTCATAATTAAAAACTAAAACTTCCATCTTATATTCGTTTTATCCCTTTAATTTGATTCATGTCTTTTATTGATAATTTCTATTCATATGGCTGGTTAAACCACGTTTGCACTTCCTAATTGAATTTGAACACGTAGCGCTCCCTGTGGGATTCGACCCCAACTCAATTGTGGGGTTTTATATTAATTAACAATCGTTTACACCAAGAATTTGATGAGGTGTGCTTGAAACATTAAATCAAAATGATGTCATTGTCGGGAAGTGGTGTTGTGTAAAATTCCTTTGGTGAAGTTGAATTGTGATCTTTTTAGTTATAGTTGAATCTATTTATTTTTGTTTTTGTTTTATGCTGCTTGTGTTTAACACGGAAGGAGATGAGTGTGAACAAAAGTAATGGTAGCCAAGTGGGCCACCAAGATGATGTTGGAACCCTAAACGATGTTAATGACCTAAACATCAATGACCGAATTCCATTGGGTGGTGTTGGAGCCATTCATTTACCTCCAGCTGAAGGAAACATTGTTTTCCACATCACAGGCACCATGCTTGATCTCCTACAATTGAAAGGTTTGTTTGGGGGGCAGGCTCATGAGTATCCCCATGAGCATATCAGAAATTTTGTTGATATCTGTGGACCGTTCTCATTTAACAACATATCGCAAGAATCGATCCACCTTAGGTTGTTCCCATTTCTCTGATGGGCGAAGCAAGCAAGTGGTTGGCGGGGTTGCCAAGAGAATCTATCACTTCGTGAACGAGCTTACTATTGCATTCCCAGTGGGTTTCTGTCCCCCATCGAAGATGATGACTCTTCGGGACAACATCCAAGGATTCAAATGTTTGGAAGGAGAGACAATACATGAGACGTGGCTAAGATTTAAAAAATTAGTGTTGCAATGCCGAACTCATGGACTGCCAAATACTGTGCTTCTGCAATACTTCTACAGGAGCCTTAATTTGGTGAACAAAGGAGTTGCCGATCAACCCAATCCCGGTGGTATAATGCAACAACCTTATGAAGTAGCGTCCCAACTCCTTGATTGCATGACCAAGATCAACAAGGCATGGTACACTCATGAGGACCAAGTCTCTCTTCTCGACTTTAGTATGACAAAGGAGCAGATAAAAAAGGATCAAGAGGGAGACCAAAACATGGCAAAGATGATGACCCTGCTGGATATCTTAGCTAAAAATGTCATGGGATGGGTGTTGGTAGAAAGAGTGTTAATGTTGTGGGTGTTGGTGGAGTAAACCTCGATAAGACACAATTTGAAGAGTTGTACAATGAGGAAGTGAACTTCCTAGCCAACCAATGAGGAGCTTATCGTGCTAACTACCAAAGACCTGGTGGAAATCAGGGTTGGAATAGAGATGAAGGCTGGAGAGACCGTGATAGAGATTGGCGTGATTGTAACACCACTTGGAAGGAAAGAGTGGGGGAGAATGATATGTATGTTCCTCCCCATGAGCGTTAAAAGCCCAAAGATTCTGAGGGTGGCCACACGGAAGACATGCTCTCACTCATTCTCAACAAGGTTGAAGGGTCTGATAAAGTGTTGAAAGAAATGAAAGAGGATGTTTCGACTCTCAACAAGACAGTGACATCTCATTCTGTCTCTATCAAGCAGCTGGAGACCCAAATGAGTCAAATTTCTTCGCATTTGAATTCAAGACAACAAGGGGGGTTGCCTAGTGATACTATGGCAAACCCAAAAAATGAAGTTTGAATGGGCAGTTGCGTCGAGCCATGATGTCAAATAAGGCGCTTCTTGGGAGGCAACATTAGTTTTTAATGCTTTAAGTTTGATTTAGAGTAACAGGTGTTGATTATGCAGGTTGAAAAGTGAAGTATGTTTGAAAATAGGAGTTTTGGTGAGTGAAGAGTCTAGTCGGCGAGCCTGAATTGGATAGCCGTTGGACCCACAAGATCTGAAGTGGAAGTCTGTAAAATTTGGTGGGCGAAGTACTTAATCGGTGACTCGCCAAACAGGTCGGTGAGCAAGATTTTTTCCACTGTTTGGACCCCCAAATTCACTGGAGGCCTTGTAAAACTCGGCGAGGGAAATTACCACTTAGCGCATTGCCCAGTGGTTCGGCATGGTCGACTAATACCGTTGAAAGGGCCGCGAACTGAAATGTTCTAAAAGGCCAAATGGTTTAAAATTTCAAAATCCTTCATATTCTCCCATTTCTAACTCCATACACTCTCACCCAAACTTTAGATCTTTCATACTTTTCTATTTTGTTCAATTTTTGTGTGTGATCTCGTGCTCAGACTTAGATTACTTTGCCGCCTAGCTTTTCAAATTCTCATATTGGCATTCAGGATTGTTTTCTGAACCCCACATCTTTGATTAGTGGTTGATCTCGAATGATTTTGGAAAACTTGTGTTGTTATGTGTTGGGTCTGCGTGTGAAACAAGATTTATGTGTTAGATTGCATATTTTGTGTTTCAAACTTGTGCCTAAATGCATAAAATGATGAATCTGTGTGTTTAGTTCATTAAAATTGATTCTAAATTGCTGGGTTGTGATTAGTTTCTATTGGGTTAATTTGGGTGAAGTCTGAGTAACCCTAAATTGAGCCAAATGACGTAATTTTCCCAATGATGGAGCATTTGACGTCATTCTTAAGGGCAAAAGTCAGTAATGGCAAATTTTGGCAAAATCGGGGAAAGTCTAAGTACCTCAAAGGCATGGGTCCTATAGGTCTGAGTTGAACTGTGTAGTGTGTGTTTGATTTTGATTTCGTGGGTTGTGGGCTTGAATTTGGGGAAAGGGGTGAAATTTGGCACATTGTGCATTTTGTCGAGCTGGGTCGAGCTTGCCGAAGGGCTCGGAGGTTGCCAAGGTCCCCATTGGATCGCCTTTTATATCTTGACTTGGCTAAATTATGTTAGTAACTTTTGGTAGTAAGCCTAAGCTCGCCGAGTTTACTCAACGACTCATCGAAAGGTTCCCTTAATCACCCTTTCTGCACCATTAACCCCTAAAACACCTTATAATATTCGGCGAGCTAGTCTAAGCTAGCTGAGTGGTCTCAAGGATTCGCCGAAGGGCCTTGTACATCGCCAACATGCCTTATTTCTACAAAAAAAATTCAAGGTGATCCTTTCGGCGAGCCCAATCTTGCTTGCCCAAGTGACTCGATGACTGCCGACTAGTTCAACGAGTCTTTATGCAAGTCAAATTCTGCAACTTTTCTTGAATTATTTATAACTCTTTATGATGTGTTTTGCAGATATGGCTAGACCAAAAGTATCGGAATTGATATATCACCCCGCAAGCGGGCAAGATGGATCACCATAAATAAGGAAGCAGGTGCATAAAAAGAAAAGACAACAAAACTTCCTACCATAGGTGGGATATATAAAGAAAAGGGCAAGGCGCTGGCTGTTGAGTCATCGGAGGTCCAACAGTGAAGGTTTCTACGAGACTCACCCTACTACATTAGAAAGTGAGGGAGAACACCAGGACACTCAGGCTGTCATCTATAAGCCTGAGGATGACCATCTTCTATTGGCCTGGAGAGCTGACCTGTGCTCTAAGAGGATTAATGACCCGTCTAGGATCTGGGTGCCTTCGACTACTACTACTCATCTGGTTTCTGATCAAACTATAGTCTCAACACCACTTGTGCAAGGTCCTCCTCCCCGGTCTCTCAACAGACTAAGGGCTGAGGGACTGAGGACTATCACTGAGGAGAAGAGGCTGTTTATTGATGGTGTTATAAATAGATATCCGGAAATATGGCGCACCTTTAGGTCTCACAAGTTCCAAATTTTCACTAAACCTCGGGGTCCCTACATTCCTAATTGGCTTCGGGAGTTCTATTCAGCCTATAGAGCTCTGGTAGCACAGGGAAAAAAAAGGCTGCTACTTTGAAACCAGTGGAATATGTAGTTTTCCGAGGGAGAAAAGTTAAATGTAATTGTGATGATATCAACGGGGTATTGGAATGTACTAACAACATCATTGATGACTACCAAAGCACGATCAAGACAACGACTTTGGAGGACATGAAAGGTTGGTTGGCTCCTCTCCTACAGTACTCCTCGGTGCCTTCAGGTCAGAGTGCCAATAGAGAAGAAAGACCTCAATGTGGCAGTGAGGTATTGGTTCAACTTCATTAGTAGCACAATCATGGAGTCACAGAATGAATCTATCCTCCACCACACAAAGGCGGCCTGTCTTGGATCCTTGATTGCATTAAGGAGCCTCAATTTAGGTGAAATTATTAAATAGGAGATGGCCATGAGAGCTAGGAAGCGACTAGCATCTCTTCATTCTCCATTGTTGATCACCGGGTTGTGACAACGATCCCATGTACCACGTGATGAGAAGACAGATGTGGAAGTTACTCCTACCTCTTCTATTGACATCCGACGTATTAAGGCCAAGTACTTGAAGGATGAGGGTAAGAAGAAGAGGACGGCCAGTGGATATATCCCCGATTGTAGATATTGAGACACTACCTACAGAGGTAGTATTCCCTACTCCGGCCACTGGGCCTTCAGGTATTTCTAGGTTTGCCCCTTCTATGCTTTCGTGTTCTTCTACTGCTGCCTTTTCTCCTAGGTCTGTTGCTAGTGTTGCAGCAACCCGCCCTCCACTCACCCAGGCGATGCTGCTACGGATGGGACACCTAGCCCATTCTGCTGATGTGTGTCCCTCCAGGCTAGAGGGTCCAGTTCCTGGGATGATTGAGAGAGTGCTCACATCTGCTTTGACACCTCTTAGAGAGTCTATTGATGCCCTTACGACGAGGATTGAAGTGTGTGAGAGAAGTCAGAGAGCCACTCATGAGGTGATGACCTTAAAGGCCGCAATTGTGGAGTTGAGGAAAGATGTGGACCAGCTGAAGTCCACAGATATGCCGATGATTTTTGGGACCATGGAGTTCCCTGATGACCTAGACACAGAAATTCTGGCCTTTTCTGATTTGCATCCGACTAGCACCGGAGATGAGGTTAGAGCCGTTGAGGTGGCTACAGAGTCCAAGGTTGAGACTGATGAGGAGCAGTTCAGTGTTCAGGAGGAGACCACATGTGAGGGCCTGACTGAGGTTGAGGAGGCTGTGGTACATTCAGCCATTCAGACTTCGTTGAGAGAGATAATTCCATGGCAGGCTCCAGTAGAGCAAGTGTTGATGTTACCCCAGGCACTGACGCCCAAGAGCAGAGTGTGACCCCGAGTATTGATGCCCCGATAAATGGAGTGACTGTGGTGTAGACTTCATCCTAGGCTTATCTTGGCAGAATGACATTTTTCACCTCCGTCTCTGTTGTTTTATTGTGTTTCTTTATTTTAGTTACATTTGAGGAAAACTGCTTTTCTTTTGTGGGTGGGGTGAGGTATTTCCATGCCTACCTCTTGTGATTATATGTTTGTTGTGAATATTGAGTCTTGTTGATATCTATATATGTGTTTTGATCTTAATCTTGTGGATGCTTGAGCTTGTGGCTCCTTGTTTTGAGTGGAAATGGTTTGACCTATTTTTAAAAAAACATTATGCCACCTCTATTATTTGTGATCGTGGTTGTTCTTGTGCGAATTTGAGTATCGATTATGATCAGTATCGATGACTTGAATAATGCTATTAATTGAACGAAATGAATGTGCAGCTACGATGAGGCCAAATGAAGTTGCATAGACAATGTGTGAACTTTTAGCATCTCGTTGTGACTAGCCAGGTATCGAATGAGTCTATTGTGATGAACATTGCACACTAGCTAGAAAGTGTGGATTTTTGTTTGATATTGGTGCCATTGCCTTGTGTGATGAGATTACCTTGAACATTGTGTGTCATGACACATAGAATATGCCTCTTTAGTCCAGTTGACTATGTGATGCAAACCCTTGAAATGATCTTCGACAAAATTATTGAAGAGCGAAACAATTTTGACAATATACCTCTTTTGTGGCCAACCTTGTGAGATGTGTAAACCTTTCTTGAACCCTCTTGAGCCTTATCCTTTTCTTGGAATAAACTTGAACAATTGTGACCCCTCTTTATCCATTCACCCATAACTCTCATGAAGTGTGGTTTGTTTGAATAACCAACTTAGGCAAAAATCCTAAGTTGAGGGTGTGGTGAAAAGAAAAGGTAAATTAAGAAGTGTGAAGATTTCCTCTTAGAGCAATGGCGTTGAAAAAGATGGAACCCCTCCATGTAAAAAAAAGAAGAAAAAAAGAAGAAAAAGAATGAAAAAGTTGTGAAATAAAGTAGTTAAAATTGCAATAGAAATGGTGTATCCGGTAGTCCATTTGAAAGTGAATATTGGGGTGAATTATGAGCATGATTAAACTGTTGAAGAAAAGGAAGAAAGTGTCGTTCAGACCACACTTCATGAGGGTAGCAGCCACTGAGCCTAAATGACCATACACTTACACTCAGCCCCGTTACAACCCTTGAAAAGACCTTTGTGATCTTGAGTGAGCTGAATCAAATGTTGTTTGAAAAATATGGGCAAACCAATGGGTGAAGTCATGCATGTGTTCATCTTTGTAGGTCTGAGAGTCGTATGCGATTCCAGAACTATAAATTGTTGAAGAACATAATGTGAATATGTAATCATCTTTGTTGTGAGGGCATTTGAGTACCTTTCTTGAGCTTGAACTTGCATTTGAAGAAAGTATTGTGAACTTGAGCATCTTTGAGTCACAATTTAAATCTTTGAGTGCACAATTGATCATTGCATGAGTAAGTTGAATCTTGTTGTGTTCATTTATGTTGAGTCTTATGCATCACTATTTGAGACATCCTTTTTTGAACTGTTGATCTTGATTTTTACTTGAGGACAAGCAAAATTTTATGTTGGGGGTGTTGATTAGTCCGAGATTTGGACTCATTTGGGCCTTTGTTTATATAGATTTAGTGTCCTCAAATGTTTAATTAGTGCTATAAATTGATGTTAAATCCTTGATTTTCAGGTATATAGAATGAGGAACAAATCTAGGACACTAACAGGTAAAAAGGAACAAAACAAGATGAAGAAATGAAGAAAGGCAAGCCTGGTGATTGTCAAGAGCCTTAGGCGAATTGCTGAGTGTTTATCTTGACCGCCTAAAGTTCCAGTGTGCTAGCCCTGAGGGATAAAACCAAGTCGGCGACAAAAAAGAAGAGATCGGCGAATCGCCGAGCAGTTCCGCGAAGAAAATATAGTTCACCCAAAGTTACAGAAGTCGAGGAGGCTGAATGCCAAGGCGAAAAGGCGATGGAAGAGGTCAAAGGGTGGCTCACCAAGTGGTTCGGCGAGCCTGACTTACTTCGCCAAATGGCCCTTTGTGGCTTATATTTGGAAACTATAAATTAGAATTTGAACATTATTTTAGAGAGTTAGACAAAGTTGGACATTCTGTTATTATTCTAACGCAGTTTAGAACACTTTTCTCTGTAGTTTTTCCTAGTTTTGAAGAATTTTAGAGATTCTAGTTAGAGATTTTTGAAGTGGGTTTCGATTATTCTACAAATTGAAGCATTATAAAGACTAAATCACTCTTACCCAGTTGATGGCTAATCGTTTCGGTAATCATTTTTACCCTCTTATGATGCTTAGCTAAAACGCCAATTCTTCGGGTATGATCATGTGATTATTGGGTGAATTAGTTTGTGGGTATTGTTAATTATTAGTTTAAAGGCTATTTTGAAGTGTGTTTAATCATTAATTGTGGTTTAATTTATGAATGTAGTTGCAAATGCAGTTCTAATTTCGTGTTCTTGGCTTGCTCTCTCTCGAGGTTTTAGAACTAAGATTATTGATTAATAATTTGTAGGTATTGAGTTAAGATGGGTTTAGCTCGAGAGAGTGAATCCTAAACCCAATCCTACCCATCTAGCTCAAGAGATTGTTTAAATAAGGTGTGGGTTGTTCTTCTTTGTTATGCTTGTTGATGTTCGAAAGAAATCACCTTATTTGGGATAGTTGTTCGAGAGAAAACTATCTTTCTTACAATCTAGCCTACTAATTGATTTTTAGTTGTTTACTAGTACTTTCAATTACCCATATATCGGAATTTGCCTATAATCGATCACATCCTGAGAATCCCTCTCGTGATTGTTAATTCAAAGTGTTTATGACTATTTTGTAGTTTATAATTAAACACCTAAACCCCCATCTAACATTCGTGTCATCCCTTTAATTTGATTCATGTCTTTTATCGACAGTTTATATTCCTATGGCTGATTAGAGAATGTTTGCACTTCCTAATTGAATTTGAACACGTACCGCTCCCTGTGGAATTCGACCCCAACTGAATTATTGGGTTTTATACTGATTAAAGATCGTTTACACCTAGAATTTGATGAGGTGTGCTTGAAACGTCAAATCTTCAACAACGAATTGTTTTCATGAGCCGTAAACCATTTTACAACCCATAAACAATGTTTGTGCAACCCAAAAATTTGCAGATTTTTGCACTTTTCTACTACCAACCGTGTTATTCATTTTTGAGGTATTACAATATCTCCCCTAGTAAAAATTCTTCCTCGAATGAGATTCTACAAGGAATGAAAAGATTATGGAAAGATTTAAAACCCAACAAGAATACAAAAACGCATAAAACTATTGTAGTGACTAACTCGGAGCTACAACATGAAGTTTAAAACTGATTTCACAAAGATTCATTCATAGGGATATGTAAGAATAGTTGAAACACATAAATCCAAAGAGTAAATATGAGGACCTAATAACTCACACTGAAACTGAACTGGAAGGAAACTGATGGGGGTATTTGGACATCAAATCGGCTTGAGCCTCCCAAGTAGCACCCTCAACAAAATGATTTGGCCAAAAGACTTTCGAGAAGCAACTTCTTTATTCCTCAATTTATGAACCTATCGATCTACAATCTCAACCGTGACTACTTTTTAAAAAGAGTCTTTCATTCACACTGACACTTTCTAAACGCACAATTGTAGTTGGATGTCACGACCCAGGATCACCCCCTAGTCGTAACCGGCGTACTCGACCTCGAAGAGGTCTAATACAAGCCTCTTAGCATTCATTCATCGCATAGACACTAAAACCAGAAGGAATTAAAAACTTTCTTTACCAAGAAAACATTTCATTAAAAAAAACAATAGCAAGCGGAAGACTTTCTATACTTTAATCATGATGTCTCAAAACCATCTAATACTTTAGAGTACAAATTTCGAGACTAATCCCGTACACAACTTAAACAATACTAAAAGACATAAAAGAACGTATTGGGTATTGTCCTCGAATCTATGAGGACTCACCAAGTCTTCATCTTCAACACTTAGAAACCTATCATAGCCATGACATGTCATCTTCTCCAAATCCCTACACTTTAGTTCAAAAAAGGGAAAGAAAGGGGTTAGCACAATTAAGTACTAAGTATGGCGACCATGCAAAAACATGTCAAAAAGGACATTTTCAAAGAATAAATGCTTTCATATCAATTTGATAAAACCTTTCCTTTACAAGTATAAGAGACATAATACAAGTCAACATTAACATATAAGACCATAGCCCACCATACATATAATCAACATATGTCCATATACAACTCATGCTTAACTTTAAAAGAACACATGTCATTTCATTACCATAGGACCTCTACCTAATATAATCTTAAGACACACTTGAGTAAGACAAGAAGTGACCGCCCATACAACCTCTTCAAGCACACTTAAGTGTTCCTCAAGATTACCTTAGATAAGGACATTTCCTTTACAACATAACATCAATAGGTCAACATTCTTTAAGAAACCATTTTGGAGACATTCAAGCACATAAGGGGACTTTCACATAATAGTCGTTAGACTTAGGGAACTCACTTTAGTATCTTCAAAGCCTACTCGTGCCATGTGTAGATAGCATCCCATACTACTACCTACACGTTGTAGAACCTATCCAATAACTAGAGTGCACATCCCACATGATGGGAATAGGCATAACCGACATAGACCATACTAGCTAGGTATGGAATCCGGAGTCTATCCTACTCCGTGGAGGTTGTTCTACTTGCCAAAGGTAGAACTAGTAAGCAACCCATGTAGGCACATGGTTTAGGGGATGTCCAAGGAAGTTCATTGTGCCTAATCTCATACTCAACTAGGCCACCTTCCTAACCACATCCACTCGGTGCTAGCCTTGTTTCCCATAGAGTATTCAATCACATATGTACTTAGAGAAGGTTCCTTTTCTAGTTCAACCAACTCATAGTACCTCTTCCCAAGAAAGACCCCATTTCTTAGTCATGGCCAATCAAGGTTCATAAGGATAGCTCATTAAATCCCCCTGGAAGGGTGCCTTAGGCCTACCGATTTTTCATTAAGGGTGCCTTAAACCTGCCGATCCAAGGTTCATCATTTCACACATGAGAAGGGCTACCAACATTAGGTCTACCGATTTCATGGTTTTACATTTACTTAGGAAAGCTAGACTTATGAAAGGGCACCATTTCTTAGTTTTGCCGATTCAAGTCTTGGCCTAGAATTCCTCTTTTAGCATTTATAGAAAGGGCACCATTTCTTAGTTCTGCCCATTTCACACATTCATGCATTCAAGACTTTAAGTAACAAGGAGGGACACTTTAGTCTACCAACCAAGTCACAACATTTTCATTTAAGGATACTTCATAATCCAACATCATTTCATATATACATCATAAGAAATCATACTTTAACTCACAATGATATCCACTTTACATAGGATCATCACAAGATCACATAAAACTCATTCACATCATACCTTCACATATAACTTCATATAAAACTCATTCACATCATACCTTCACATATAGCTTCATAGAAAACTCATTCACATCATACCTTCACAAATAGCTTCATATAAAACTCATTCACATCATACCTTCACATATAGCTTCACATCAAACTCTACATATAGCTTCATATAGGACTTTACATATAGCCTCATATGTGTATAATAATACAACAATATAATAACATTCACATAATGCCCTTCATGGCCTCAATTCACAATAATACAACAAATAACCACCTCCACCAAAGGTGGATCAAACCAACCAATAACAATTATATTAATACTAAGAGATCAAGCCATCTTACCACCCTTTTCAAAGGCCATAAGCCACAATACTCAATTTCATACCAATTATACAATATTTATCAAGTTTGATCAACTTACCCTCTTTCCATGGCAATCTTCATCATCCTCATATTCCAACAATTAACAATACAATAACAATGATAATAACAACATTCAACTATACAAACTAAGCTAAGCATAAGCCCATAATCAACATGAAGACCAATTCACAATTTTGCCCATTCAAGGCTAACATCACACATCCTTCAATTCAATAACAATTCTTAACAATTCAACATAGATAAATACACACATGAACAGCCCACAACAATTTACATAATAATCGTCCATCAAATTACACAAAATCAATACACCTACTTTAGGCCAAATTTAGAGAATTTGTAAAGGCATGGGTTCATGAAGATTTCTTTCCTAAAACCATCAATAATCATTAATAATAACATAAAACATCATTGGAAATCATTTAATGCAAGGACCCATGCTTAGAATTCGAAATAGGATTTTGGTGTATTTGAAAGACCTTGAAAACCTTTTGATTGGGCTCCTTGAAAGAAAGAATGATCAAGGATAAAGGATCCCCATACCTTAAAGATGAATTCCCCACGAAATTTGAAGAAGAAACACCAAGAAATCTTCAACCCTAGCTCCAACTCCTCTTCTTCCTCTCTTCTTCTCTTCTTCACTCAAGAACCCTAACTCTTATTCTTTTAAAATGGAACAAAAATGATCCACAAACAGCCTAACACAACAATATAACCTCAACAGAAAAGATTTGTGAAAAGACCGAAATGCCCTTAAATTTCCGGACGGACTCCCTGCCAACTGCCCAACTTTCAAAGGGCATAACTCGCTCATACGAACTCGGAATCGATCAAACTCGGTGGGGTTGGAAAGATCGTTCCAAGGGCTTTCCAAACATAACTGGAACTACTCCTGGATAATCCTGAGCTAGGAGTTATGACTGCTCAAAGTTGGCCAAAAACTCACTGATTTCCACACTTGGCCGAATTTCCAGATTCTGAATTTTTTTCCAAAAATGACTACTTCCAATTTCAAGCTTCTTCTTATTCATTTTAAATTGTCGGAGTTACACAATTAAAACGAAATTACATATAAACCCCTCATAGAACCTCATTATAAAGTCAACACAAAGTCATAGGCTCTTGCTTAACCTATCATTTTTTTCCAAGTCGTTACATTGGATCACCAATGCATTTCTTCAATAAAGACACATGAAGCATCGGGTACATTGATGCCAAATATGAAGGCAAATCAAATTTATAAGCCATATTACTGTTAGGCCTTGAGACTAACCCCTTAACAAAAACACGAAACCTAGGATCACGAGTGACCCCAAGCTAACCCTGAGCTGGCATATCATAAGCATACTAGGATAAACTTAAATAAAAGATATTGTGCGGAAGCTTAAAACATGAGATAAACTGAAAAGATGGGGAATACCCAATATTGTCTGAATGTAAAGACTATGAGTTTAATAACAACCAGAAGATCAAACTGACAACTATAACTAAATCTAACTATGTCTTAATAAAGCCTCTAACTGACTAAAGATGATGGGATATATTCCCAACTAACTCTACAAAAATTGAAACTAAAATGAAATATTGAATATAAAACTTGTCAATCGTCCTCAAAAATTAGGACTCACCACTTATACTGCCAAATACGGATCGAGAAGCGATCTACATGTGATATGAATCCTGAGGAGCTAAACTTACATCATGAAAAGATGTAGCGTAGAGTATGTGATAGTACTTGAAAGGTAATGAGCATGCATGATAGGATAAAGTTGAACAAACATATAACTGAACAAAGAATACTGAGCAATGATATAATAAAAACATGATAAAGATACTGAGATATACTGAATATGAACTGTACTTAATGCAATGACCAAGTACATGAGCTTCCCTTTCTTGCCAAATCTCATCACCCCCTTCATAGGTGATACTTTCAGGAAACCCCAATCATCAATCTCAAACTCTAAGTCCCTTCTCCTTACATCTGCATAGGACTTCTGATGACTCTGGGTTGTCTTAACTCTATCTCTGATGAGTTGAACTTTTTCCATAGCATCTTGAACCAAATCTGGCCCAATCAAAGCTGCTTCACCTACTTCAAACTAGCAAGCTGGAGATCTACATCTACACCCATACAATGCCTCATATGGAGTTATCTGAACACTGGAATGGTAGCTAGTGTTGCAGGCAATCTCTATGAGAAGTAGGTGATCATCCCAACTTTCCTTAAAATCGATCAGGGAAGCACTCAACATGTCCTCTACGGCCTGAATGGTACACTCTGCCTGACCGTCCGTCTGAGGATTAAATGTTGTGTTGAGATTGAACTGAGTACCAAGACCTTTCTGGAATGACTTCAAAAAATGAGAGGTAAACTGAGGACCTCTATCTGAGATGATAGACAAAGGAACCCCATGCAACCTGACTATCTCATTAATCTAAAGCTTTGCATAGTCTTCCTCCGAATCTGTAGTCTTGATACCCAAAAAATGAGCGGACTTAGTAACTATGTCAATTATCATCCATATGAAGTCATGTTGCATGTGTGTACGAGGTAAACCTGTAATGAAATACGTGTTTATAACTTCATTCTCCTGAGTCATACCTCTTGGTTTCTGATGTTCTACCTTCACCTCTTGACAATTAGGGCACTTAGCCACAAAATCTGCTATATCCCTTTTAATGCCATTCAACCAAAAGACTTCTCGCAGATCATGGTACATCTTAGTAGCACCTGGATGATTAGAATACCTGCAGTTATGGGCTTCTCTAAGGATTTGTTGTCTCAACTCACTCACCTTAGGAACACATAAATGGCCCTGGTAGCGAATCACACCATCTCCCCCTTGGGATAAAACCTCAACCTTCGGCTGATGAACTGCACCCTTCAATTGAAGCAATATAGGATCACTGTCTTTTTTCTCCTTAACCTCCACTACCAATGAAGATTCTGACCTATTCTGTACTATCACATCATCACCTGATATGTTCATAAGGCAAACTCCTAAGCGAGCAAGCCGATGAACATCTTTTGCTAATTCCTTCCTTTCTTCCTCAACATGTGCTACATTACCCATATATAGTATTCCAAGAGCGTCAGCTACTACATTGTCCTTACCAGGATGGTAAAGCACACTCATATCATAGTCCTTGAGGAACTCCAGTCATCTCCTCTGGTGAAGATTCAACTCTTTTTGGGAGAAAACACAATGAAGGCTCTTACGGTCTGTGAACAAATCTATGTGAAGACCATACAAGTAATGTCTTCAAATATCTAGGGAAAATACTAGGGCTTTAAGCTCGAGGTCATGAGTCAGATAGTTCTTCTTATGCACCTTAAGCTGTCTAGAAGCATAAGCTATAACCTTACCTTGCTGCATCAACACACAACCTATGCCGACTCTAGATGCATCACAATAGATCACATAACCGTCGAAACCCTCTAGAAGAGCCAAAACAATAGCTGTAGTCAACCTAATTTTCATTTCTTAGTAGCTCTTATCACAATCATATTACCACTAAAACTTAATCTTTCTCTGAGTCAACTTTGTCAATGGAGAAACTATGGATGAAAATCCTTCCACAAACCTTCTGTAGTAACCGACTAAACCTAAGAAACTTCTGATATCTGTTGGAGAGGTGGGTCTTGGCCATTTCTTCACTACCTCTAATTTCTGAGAATCCACTAGGATCCCTTCGCCAGACACTATACGACCAAGGAAAGCAATTGATTGTAACCAAAACTCACATTTACTAAACTTAGCAAATAACTGGTGATCTATGATAGAGTCTGCAAAATAACCCTCAGATGAGTCGCATGTTATTCCTCATTCCTAGAGTAAATGAGGATATCATCAATAAAGACGATAATGAACATGTCTAAACACTGCTTGAACACCCTTTTCATAAAATCTATGAAAGATGCAGGGGCATTGGTTAGTCCAAATGACATAACTACAAATTAAGAATAACCATACTAAATTCTGAAGCTTATTTTCTGGATATAACTATCTCTGACTGTAAGATGATGATAAATGGATCTGAGGTCTATCTTCAAAAAATTACTAGCACCCTGAAGTTGGTCGAACAAGTCATCAATCCTTGGGATTGGGTACTTATTCTTGATTGTGACTGTTCAACTGCCGATAGTCAATCCACATCCTGAGAGAACCATCTTTCTTTTTAACGAACAACAATGGTGCGCCCCATGGGAAAATATTGGGTGTGATGAAGACCTTATCTAGAAGGTCTTTCAATTGCTCTTTCAATTCCTTAAGCTTTGTTGGAGCCATTCTGTAAGGAGGAATATAAATAGGTTGGGTATCTAGAAGGAGATCAATTTCGAAATTGATTTCCCTTTCCGAAGGAACTCCAGGAAGATCTTCTGGAAACACTTCTGGACACTCACTTACCATAGGAACTGACTCAAGAGTTGGGGCTTCGGAGCTTGAATCCTTAACCCGAACTACATGATAGAGATACCCTTTAGAGATCATCTTTATGGCCTTAAGGTAGGAAATGAATCGACCCATAGGCAATGAGCTACTACCCTTCCATTCTAGGATTGGATCATTTGAAAATTGAAAATGAACGATCCTAGTTCCACAATTAAATGAAGCACAATAGTAATGTAACCAATCCACGCCTAGAATGATATTAAAGTCTACCATATTCGCTAAATCACACCCCAAGAATGGGGGTTTTAGCCACACATCAAGGGATAGAAATTTATACCTAAATGAGCTTGCATTCAAATGGGCATGAAGATTTAATTCTTGTTACATGCCAAGAATGAAGAAATCAAGAGACCCAAGTCCAAATCCTTGGAGATGAAGCCCTCTTCTTCTTCAAGTTTTCAAAACCCTCTCAAACTCAAAGCAAAAATAAAAAGTACTAAAATTATACTAATTGTTTCTCAAAATAAAAATCTGATACTAAGCTATAAATCTCAACGAGTATTTATAGTTCTCTAAAAAATCTGTGGTACAGCGGATCGTTAGGCGAGGTTAGTCGCCATCGCCGAATGACTCGGTAATTCACCCTTCTTCTGGTTCATTGCCTTTTGTGCTTTGCCTTTAGCGTGTTTGTGTCGTGGATCATTGGGCGGTATATCTTTGCTTCGTTGAACTGATCGGCGACATGCCGACTTGCTCTTTTCATCGCCTTTTGATCCACTTCCTTTAGGCCTTCGCGTACTGATACGCTCAAATTACACCTCCTTTCAGAAGCATAAGCGATCGTTATCAAGTAAAGAACCCAACTTGTAGGTTGGGATCGATCCCACGAGGAAAATGGTTTAGACTTTACTTTTAACCGACAATTATATTCGATTAGTCAAATTATTTCCAGAAACAAGTAATAAAAAAGGGGGGTTGTGCTTGTGTAAAACAAATAGTAATACGAGATGTTGTAATCAATAATTAAACTCAATTTTGGTTGTTATCAAGATAAGAGAAATAACTAGGGTATACGTGTTCCCCATAATCTCATAACGCAGTAATTCTAGTAACAGCAATCCTCGTCTAGTGTATTACATGCAAAGTGATAAGCTAGGTATCTCTAAATCCTTGGTCCGGCATCTAGAGAATTTCACCCCGCACCTTGGTCCGGCTACGTGTGTATGATTTACTAACCCTTACCTTTACCTCATATTAGACATCATAATCGATGTTTGGCTTAGTTATTACTTCGCACCAATCGATACTAGCCTATTAGATAGTATCACACTAAATCTATGTTGATAATTCTTTTCTTGTTAATTACCTCCTTGGTCCGGCAAGTAGTAACAAGGCGAGTTCTAACGTTGGCCACCGTTAAAAAGACTTCTAAACGAAAGAATTATCAATACATACAAAATACTAGTCAAGAATTGCTTATTTACTATTCATACTTTGTTACTTGATCATGGTTCCCACAACCCTAGTTGTGGATTTAGTTACTCATATCAGCAAGAACACAATTCATAATTGTAAATCGAGAAATCATGAACTTACGTAAAGAGAATAATAAACCCAGAGAATTAACTTGAGTTGCAAAACCAAAATCTTCAAAACGAACTTGGAAATCAATAATTGCTAGGGTTGCAAAAAATAATCTCCAATAATCTCCAAAGTTTACAAAGCAAAAATAGAATAATAGTGTCTAACCCCCAAAAACGAGGTTTACATGTCCTATTTATAGAAAACAAATCCTAAATAAAAAAGGAAACAAATTAAGGAAAGTTTTGTTCAGGTACGCGTCTTCGATCCACGAGACTGACTTACGGACCGTCGATTGATCTACGGTCCGTAAGTCCCTTCCGTCACTCGGGACTTAGAAAATATTTCAGCCTCCAAAAATCAGCTTCTCTGAAGCAAACGACGGACCAGCAGCACGGACCGTAGATCAATCTACGGTCCGTCAATCCCTTCCGTAGCTCCATACTTAGAATCTTCAAAAATCAGGTGCTAGAACCCTCGCAGTCTCACTTCTACGGATCAACAGTACGGTCCGTAGATCCATCTACGGGCCGTCAATGGGCACCGTGGTTCCACACTTGGTCAGATTTCCCTGATTTGTCCTCAACACATTCCTGCTGATCTACGGTCATCACCTACGGGCCGTGAATGGACCTACGGTCCGTAGATGACCTCCGTGGATGCCTTTTTCTGCATTTCCTTCAGCTGTCTCTACACTTCCGCGCCTGAACACCTTTCCTGCAAAACATGATAAAATACGTAAAAACCAATATAAAAAGGCCCTAGACACACACAACTTGTAAGTGAAATGTATTAGAAATACCGTAAACTCACGGTATATCAACACCCTCAACTTAAATTCGTTGTTTGTCCTCAAGCGACGCACTAGAACTCTAAACGACACTTGTATAGAAGCAAGCCTTTCTACTCAAGCAATCATATGGCTCTCTACCTCCTCATTGTTCGGGTGCACATTCGTGTCCTTAGACTCGATACGCCAACTCATATGGATCCCATCATGACACAGACCAACCAACTGACACACAACAGACACCTTCTCACTGTCACCCAGATACCAACTTTCCAACAATGAAAATAGTGCCCTTACTTAAAACGAAATCCTCTTTTAGTAAAAATTTGATTCCATTCATGGTACAAGGATTTATTCAACACTCACGCTCAGAAGTAATTTCAAATATAGTTCGTGCTTACTGCCATAAGCTTGCCCTTATTTTCACTGCTCAGACTTTTCAAACTAGACTCCAGGATCACTATAGGACTTTATTGGCTTGTAACGTAGGCTCAGGGTCAGGTGTGGTACATTTGGGTACTGTTTAGTGACTTTCTGCCCTCCTTGTCATTACACTAGGCTTTTAACCTCTTGTTGCCCTACTTTTGTCATGTTATTGTTTTACCGTTTTCCTTTGATTTTCTTCACTCACGGAAGTGACTTTCAGCTTTGAAGCTCAATTCCTTTTAATTGCTCCTTTCTCTTTGAATACTTCACATCCTTTCCTTACGTTTCCCCCAACTTTATATATTTATTTTTCATTTTTTTTTTTTTTTTTTTTCATCCCCATTTTTCTTTCAGTTTCCTCTTGCATAGCCACCCTCACTTATGGATTTTCCGTTAGTTGAGGTTCACAATACCCGATGTCAAGTCAGGACCAAGATTGAAGTTACGTTTTTACATTAGCCACCCTCAACTTAGGCTTTTGGCCTAAGTCAAAGTGCACATGTCCAAGGAGGGACCGGGGCCAACATAGTGGATTATGGGAAGGTGAGTTCGGGGTTTTAGAAAGAAATGATTTATTTTTTTTTTATTTTTTTTAGGCTCAAAGTGGGATCAAAGGGAACAGTTATTTCATTTGGTTGAATCCTTCTAGGCGCTTTATGGATTTTTCAGAACAACGGCCTATGATCACTTCCTATCCTCTGGATTGAATTGTCTTAGCAGGACTAACCGGGCAAGTTCTAGTTTTGCACAAAACTGTTTGAACAGTCAATAATTCTCACCCACTCTTGGCACAAGTTTCATTATCAGATTATCAGATTACCCAGTTCAAGTTTCAGGTTTAGTCATGCAATCAAGTCGATTGTTACGTAGTCATGTTCAGAGCCAACACAATCAACAATTCATAGTCTACTTCTAGCATACAACCCAGAATCTGACGGGTATCATTTTTCTAAGCCATCATGCTTCATTCTGTATCATGCTTCTATACACACACTCCTAAGACATGCCGGTTCAGCAAAAAAAATAAACAGTCACTTGGGGGAAAAGAACACAGGCAAGAAAACCCCAAGAGAGGATTCATGAGTTTGGGTTACTCAGACTTTACCCTATCGCTCACAATCCATTTACCCCACCCCCAACAAAGGTAGATGCGATTGTCCCCAATGCATACATAAACAGTAAAAGAAAATGGATTTGGGTGAAGCAAACCTGTGGCGCAAAGCGCCGGCGAATCATCAACACACAGGGGGGTTTAAAGAGTGGAAGAAACGGTTGTGGGAGTAATGGAGGGAAGGGGAATGATTTGAAACAATGGGTGTTTTAAGTAATGGGGGTCCGGGTGGGGTCAGTCAACTGTAAGGTGTGGACTCACGAGACCACGTCTACGGTCCGTGAGTCTATCTACGGTCCGTAGATCAGGACCGTAGATCTCAATTATACTAAGACGATGTTAGGGACTTACCTGGGATCTACGGATACCATTGACGGTCCATAGATCAAACGACGGACCGTCGATGGGGTCCGTAGACCGCTGCACCAGACCATTTTCTGCAGATTTCTTGCATTTTGTACCTGCACATGAAGCAACCAATCGGCTATTTTTTTTACATTTTCTGGACACTTTTTAGACACGGACCCTATATTACTTCTAGCCAACACTAAGAACTAAACATACTGAAACTCCTACCTACATTGCTACAAAAAAAAAAAATCTAAAAAATTTGCAAGTAATCGAAGAAAGCTAACTATAAAATGTAAAACAGAACCCTATTGTTGGCTAGATTTTACATCTTGGGTTGCCTCCCAAGCAGCGCTTGATTTAACGTCGCGGCACGACGCAGGTATCTTGATTATTCAAACTTCATCAAGATTGCAGGCCTCAATCACTTCTTGCACAGTTTCAGCATTTCCCAGATAGATCTTTATCCTTTGCCCGTTCACCACAAACCTTGTTCCATCCTTATTTTCAAGCTCAACCGCTCCATGCGAGAGCACCTTTGTGAGCAAAAATGGCCCAGTCCACTTGGACTTGAGATTGCCTGGAAACAAGCGCAACCTAGAGTTGAATAGCAGCAAATGATCGCCAACCACAAATTCTCGCTTTTCAATTCTTTGATCATGATACCTCTTCATCTTCTCTTTGTATAAGGCTGAACTTTCATACGCTTTTAGGCGAAACTCATCAAGCACGTTCAAGTCGTTCAACCTTTGATTAGATGCAATGCCCCAATCCAAATTTAACTTCTTCATTGCCCACATTGCCTTATGCTCTAACTCTACTGGTAAATGACAAGATTTCCCGTAAACAAGTTGGTAAGGTGACATACCTATGGGGGTCTTGTATGCAGTGCGATATGCCCATAGAGCATCATCAAGCTTCCTTGACCAATCAGTTCGATTGGCGTTCACAGTCTTCGCCAGTATCTGCTTTATTTCTCGGTTGGACACCTCAACTTGACCGCTAGTCTGTGGATGATAAGGAGTGGCTACATTGTGACGGACACCATATTTCTCAAGTAGTGTTTTGAACAACTTGTTACAAAAGTGAGAGCCTCCATCGCTAATAATAGCCCTTGGTGTACCAAATCTGGAGAAGATATTCTTTTTCAAGAATGCGGTGACACTTTTACCTTCGTTGTTGGGGAGTGCTACAGCTTCCACCCACTTCGATACATAATCAACCGCAACCAGAATATACTTCATCCCATATGAACTCACGAATGGCCCCATGAAATCAATGCCCCATACATCAAACAATTCGATCACCAATATGGGATTCATAGGGAGCTCTTGTCTCTTTGAAATTCCTCCATCTCTTTGGCACCAATCACAAGACTTGGCGAAATCATGAGCATCTTGGTGGATGGTAGGCCAGTAGTACCCACACTGCAAAATCTTATGTGCAGTCCGAATTCCACTATGATGCCCACCAACAGGTGATGAATGACATGCTTCAAGTACACTCAGCATTTCAACCTCAGACACACAGCGACGAATAATCCCATCAGCGCAACTACGATACAAATAAGGTTCGTCCCAAAAGAATTTCTTCACGTCATGCATAAATTTCTTTCTTTGGTGAAAAGACAAATCGGGTGGCACAATGTCGCTTGCCAAATAATTAGCAAAGTCTGCGAACCAAGGAATCAAATCATGAGAAGCAGCCAATACCTGTTCATCTGGAAACGCATCATTAATTTCAGCCCTATCTCCAAGCTTTAGCATGGCCTCTTCCTCTAATCTGGACAAGTGGTCGGCAACTTGATTTTCGGTTCCCTTTCTATCTTTTACCACAAAGTCAAACTCTTGCAGCAACAATACCCATCTGATCAATCGTGGTTTTGCATCCTTTTTCGCCATCAAATATCTCAACGCAGAATGGTCAGTATGCACGATGACCTTAGTACCAAGCAAGTAGGAACGAAATTTTTCGAATGCAAAAACCACTGCAAGAAGTTCTTGTTCGGTCACTGTATAATTTTTCTGGGCCACATTCAGAGCTTTGCTAGCATAGTAGATAGGATGAAGAATTTTCTCACGCCTTTGACCCAATACCACACCAAGCGCCACTCCACTCGCATCACACATTACCTCAAACGGTTGTTCCCAATCTGGTGAAATAATGATAGGTGCTGTAACCAACTTTTCCTTCAACTCTCCAAATGCTCTAAGACAAGCATCATCAAAGCAGAACTTATTCTCCTTCTCGAGCAGTTTGCACAAGGGATGTGCAATTTTTGAGAAATCTTTGATAAATCTCCTATAGAAACCTGCATGCCCAAGAAAACTTCTTACACCTTTTACAGAGATGGGTGGTGGAAGCTTCTCTATTACCTCGACTTTAGCTCTATCAACTTCAATACCTTTTTCTGAAATTCGATGACCCAACACTATACCTTCTTTTACCATGAAATGACATTTCTCCCAATTCAGCACTAAGTTGCAGTCTTCACATCTTTTGAGCACCTCGGCCAGATGTTTTAGACAGTGATCAAACGAATCACCTACCACTGAAAAATCATCCATGAACACCTCAATAGTGTCCTCCACCATATCAGAAAATATAGACATCATACATCTCTGGAAGGTCGCTGGAGCATTGCACAATCCGAATGGCATTCGTTTGAATGCAAAAGTCCCATATGGGCAAGTGAAAGTGGTCTTCTCTTGGTCTTCTGGAGCTATTGAAATTTGATTGTAGCTAGAATACCCATCAAGAAAACAATACCAACCCTTGCCTGCAAGTCTATCTAACATCTGATCCATGAATGGCATAGGGAAGTGGTCTTTCTCAGTCCATGCATTCAACTTCCGGTAATCCATGCAAACTCTCCATCCAGTGACAGGCCTCATTGGTACCAGCTCATTTCTTTCATTTGGAACCACAGTCATACCACCTTTTTTAGGTACACATTGCACAGGACACACCCAATTACTATCTGAGATGGGATAAATAACTCCCGCATCCAGCCACTTGATGATCTCCTTTTTGACTACCTCTTGCATAGGTGGATTTAATCTTCTTTGGTGCTCAACACTGGGTTTATGATCTGGTATGAGTTGGATTTTGTGAGAACAGATACCGGGGGGAATCCCAATAATATCTGCAATAGTCCACCCAATCGCTCGCTTGAACTTCTTTAATACAGTCACCAAACACTCTACTTGCCTTGCATTCAAATCTGCTGCAATGATGACCGGCAAAGTACTCTCTTCGCCTAAATATACATACCTCAAGTGCGGTGGTAGAGCTTTGAGCTCTAATTTCGGGGCCTCCACAATAGATGGTCTTGTGGGTGGGGACTCGCGATTCTTCATATCGAGCTCATATTTCTTTGGTTTGGACCGGTATTCACACTTTTCAAGTGCGGTTACCAACTCTTCATACTCGTCAATACCATCACTATCAAAATTCATCATAACTGCTGCTAGTGCCTCAACACCTAATCGCTCTTCAATTTGCACTTCTGACCTACTCTCAACTCTGTAAGTTATCGCGGATACTGTTTGTAGCTCACCATTCTGCTTCATGGATCTACAGATATTGAAAGTTGCTTCTTCATTGTTCAGTCTGAACTTCATCTGTCCCTTTTCCATATCAACCAACGCACGCCCTGTGGCAAGAAATGGTCTCCCAAGGATGATGGGAACCTCAAAATCAACCTCACAGTCAAGAATCACAAAATCCGCTGGAAAGATGAAAGACTCTACTTTCACTAGCACATCATGGAGCACACCTATGGGCCTCTTCACAGTCCGATCAGCCATCAGTAACCGCATTGCAGTGGGCTTTGGATCGCCTAGACCCAACTTCTTGTAAATAGATAAAGGCATGAGGTTGATGCTAGCACCAAGATCGCACAATGCCTTAGCAAAGTGTAATAACCCTATAGTACATGGGATCGTGAAAGCACCAGGGTCTTCCTTCTTCTGCACCAGAGATCTTGTAGCAATAGCACTACAATGCTGTAATCTATCATCATCTTCAAAACTCACAGACCTTTTCTTTGTCACCATATCTTTCATGAATTTTGCATATCCAGGCATTTGCTCCAAGGCTTCTATCAAAGGGACATTGATAGAAAGCTGCTTCAACATAGTGATAAATCTGCGATATTTCCCATCTTCAGTTTTCTTCACTAACCTTTGAGGGAAAGGTGGTGGAGGTCTAGGTATGGGAACCACTTTCTGGGGTACCTCCACTTCTTGTTCTGTCACAACCTCTGACTCCTCTCTAACTTTCACCACATCATCTTTTTTTTTATTCTCAACTTCTACCATAGACGGCATAGGTGGATCTACGGTTTGCTTGCCTCCTCGAGTGGTAATTGCCATACAATGCCCATCATTCTTCGGATTCTGGATGGTGTTGCTGGGAAGAGTGCCAGGTTGACGCGGGTTCACTGTAGTAGACAACTGCGTCATCTGCTTCTCTAAATGCTTTATTGACACTGCGTGGGCATCAACCTTCTGACCAATACCAGATAAGTCGTTTCTCATCTCCTTCACATTCTCATCAGTGGCATCAAACCTTCTCATCATCTTCTGTAGCATATCTTCAATACGCGTCATATTACCTCCAACCTCCCTAGCACCAGATTCTCGATTTTGAGGGGGAACATAGGGTCCCACCCGATCGTTTCTGTTGCCATAGTTGTTCCTGTTGTAGTTGTTGTCACGATTGAAGTTCCCATCTCGGACATAGTGACCCTCTCGGTTGTAATTTCCATAGTTCCGACCTTGGTTCCCTTGACCTTGGCGCCAATTTTCCGTGTTGGATCCTTGGGCGTTTGGTCGGAAACCCCCCGTCTGATCATTCACCGCATAAGTGTCCTCTTCATAGTAACACTCCTCAACTGGAGGTGGAGTTCTAGTTAAGTAATTTACAACATTTACCTTTTCTGCTCCTCCACTCACATGCTTCAATACCAACCCCAACTCTGTCCTCATCTGAGCCATCTCCTCACGAATATCATCTGCAGAATTAACAGTAGCGTTATGAACAGCAAATGTGTTTCTCCCAGTATCTGACCTTCTAGTGCTCCATGCTTTATTATTGCGAGAGATCCTCTCCAATTTTTCAGCAATCTGTGCGTATGTACAATCACCATATGAACCTCCAACAATAGTGTCAAGTACTGCTTTATTGTTATCATCTTGTCCTCGATAGAAATATTCCTTCAGTGACTCATCATCAATACGGTGATTTGGGACACTTCTTACGAAAGCAGTGAATCTGTCCTACGAGCTACTTACAGACTCTCCAGGTAATGCCACAAAATTGTTGACCCGATCTTTGTGATTGAGCTTCTTAGATACTGGATAGTACTTTGCTTTAAATACCTCTGCTAGTTGGTCCCATGTGAAAATTGAGTTATAAGGAAGCTCAGTGAACCATACTGCAGCATCGCCTGTCAGTGACAGAGGGAACACTCGTAACCCAATGACGTTCATATCCAAGTCTGGTCTGCCTACGCAACTCTTGCAAACCACCCTGAGCTTGGCTAAGTGAGCATGTGGATCCTCCGATGGCGATCCTGAAAATAAGCCTCTTGCTGTAAGCATCTGCATCAAACTACTAGTCACCACAAATGTGTGCCCTGGGGGTAGAGGAGGTAGGACGATGGGCCCATCAGAATCTGCTATGTCGACGTTGCCCCGATAGTTGTCATGGTGTTGCGGGCCTGGTGGACCATGCACTCTCAGTGCATCTCCCAATTGATTTTCAGCTAGACCCCGGTTTTCTCCACCAACTACTCTTGGCTGCTGTAACTCAACTGCTTCATCTAGATTTCCTCCGATAGGATGAACTGGAAGTCCTTGATTGTTCATTCTTCGCAAAGTTCTGTTCAACTCTGGGTCGTACGGAGTAAGTGGTTCGCCTTGGCTCCGTGTACTTGGCATACACTAGAGTCGGAACCTGAGAGAGACAAAAACAAAGAAAAAGTAAAATTAGGAAATATTTGACTAACGTTCAATATTGTAGTTAAAACTAAATCTAAAAGCCAAAATTCCCCGGCAGCGGCGCCAAAATTTGATACGCTCAAATTACACCTCATTTCAGAAGCATAAGCGATCGTTATCAAGTAAAGAACCCAACTTGTAGGTTGGGATCGATCCCACGAGGAAAATGGTTTAGACTTTACTTTTAACCGACAATTATATTCGATTAGTCAAATTATTTCCAGAAACAAGTAATAAAAAAGGGGGGTTGTGCTTGTGTAAAACAAATAGTAATACGAGATGTTGTAATCAATAATTAAACTCAATTTTGGTTGTTATCAAGATAAGAGAAATAACTAGGGTATACGTGTTCCCCATAATCTCATAACGCAGTAATTCTAATAACAGCAATCCTCGTCTAGTGTATTACATGCAAAGTGATAAGCTAGGTATCTCTAAATCCTTGGTCCGGCATCTAGAGAATTTCACCCCGCACCTTGGTCCGGCTACGTGTGTATGATTTACTAACCCTTACCTTTACCTCATATTAGACATCATAATCGATGTTTGGCTTAGTTATTACTTCGCACCAATCGATACTAGCCTATTAGATAGTATCACACTAAATCTATGTTGATAATTCTTTTCTTGTTAATTACCTCCTTGGTCCGGCAAGTAGTAACAAGGCGAGTTCTAACGTTGGCCACCGTTAAAAAGACTTCTAAACGAAAGAATTATCAATACATACAAAATACTAGTCAAGAATTGCTTATTTACTATTCATACTTTGTTACTTGATCATGGTTCCCACAACCCTAGTTGTGGATTTAGTTACTCATATCAGCAAGAACACAATTCATAATTGTAAATCGAGAAATCATGAACTTACGTAAAGAGAATAATAAACCCAGAGAATTAACTTGAGTTGCAAAACCAAAATCTTCAAAACGAACTTGGAAATCAATAATTGCTAGGGTTGCAAAAAATAATCTCCAATAATCTCCAAAGTTTACAAAGCAAAAATAGAATAATAGTGTCTAACCCCCAAAAACGAGGTTTACATGTCCTATTTATAGAAAACAAATCCTAAATAAAAAAGGAAACAAATTAAGGAAAGTTTTGTTCAGGTACGCGTCTTCGATCCACGAGACTGACTTACAGACCGTCGATTGATCTACGGTCCGTAAGTCCCTTCCGTCACTCGGGACTTAGAAAATATTTCAGCCTCCAAAAATCAGCTTCTCTGAAGCAAACGACGGACCAGCAGCACGGACCGTAGATCAATCTACGGTCCGTCAATCCCTTCCGTAGCTCCATACTTAGAATCTTCAAAAATCAGGTGCTAGAACCCTCGCAATCTCACTTCTACGGATCAACAGTACGGTCCGTAGATCCATCTACGGGCCGTCAATGGGCACCGTGGTTCCACACTTGGTCAGATTTCCCTGATTTGTCCTCAACACATTCCTGCTGATCTACGGTCATCACCTACGGGCCGTGAATGGACCTACGGTCCGTAGATGACCTCCGTGGATGCCTTTTTCTGCATTTCCTTCAGCTGTCTCTACACTTCCGCGCCTGAACACCTTTCCTGCAAAACATGATAAAATACGTAAAAACCAATATAAAAAGGCCCTAGACACACACAACTTGTAAGTGAAATGTATTAGAAATACCGTAAACTCACGGTATATCACGTACTGGAATAAAGGGCGGGTTGTGTCCCTTCGCCGATTCGCCAAGTGTGGTTGGCGAACTTCAGGCTTCAGCATTTATGTTCTTTTGAGCCTTTTTGTTCCTTTTTGCGCCTAAGTGTCCATGCTTCCACTAAAGCTTCAAATACCTGATATTTAAGAGTTTTCATTAGATATTGAGATAAAATAAGCATTTGAGGACACAATTCCTATTAAAATATAGCCCTAAATGAGTCCAATTTGTGGACTCATTAACATCCCCAACTTAAACTTGTGCTTGTCCTCAAGCAAACTTAAGTTCAGTCATTCAAAAAGGGTGTCTCAAACAGTTGCTAGACAAGACTAAATCATGAAGGCATACAACAAGAATCAATTTACTTATGCAAGGATCAATTGTCTACTCAAATATTCAAGTTGTGACACACCTTGTAACATCCGACAATTTGAAGTGGCTTCGAAGAAGATCGAAATTTGGAAAAAAAATTTAAAAATCTGGAAATTTGACTAAGTGTGGAAATCATGAGTTTTTGGCCAACTTTGAGTAGTCGTAACTCCTAGCTCAGGGTGAGTTAGGAGTAGTTCCAGTTATGGTGGCGAAGTCCTTGGAACGATCTTTCCAACGCCACCGAGTTTGCTCAATTCCGAGATCGTATGAGGGAGTTATGCCCTTTAGAAGTTGGGTAGTTGGAAGGGAATTTCGTCCGGAAATTTAAGGGCATTTTGGTCCTTTCACAATCTTTTATTTTGAGCTCTTATGATTGAGTTAGGATGATCTTTGGATCATTTTGTCCCTTTTTGGAAGAGAAAGAGTTAGGGTTCTTGAGGTTTAAGAAGAGAAGGAGGAGAAGAAGAAGAAAAGAAGGAAGAGGAGCTTAGTCAAGATCATTGTGGAAATTCGTCGGGGGTGATCCCTATTCAAGGTATGTGAGTTTTTCGTGTGGGTTGATCCTTTCCCCCACACACACCTAGTTTATTATATGATTGAGAAAAGATTGGAATTGTTGTTGAAGTTGTTAAAGTTGGTGAAGTTGTTAGTTGTTGTTGGTGGTGTTGTTGAATTATTGTTCGTTGGGAGACATGATTGGGTCGTATATTTTCATTGAAATCCTATGGTAGGTTGAGGGAATTACGATTCTTAGAGTCATGAACCTTAAAAGTTGATTCACCATCGAATTGCAGAATTCTGGGCTGTCGATCCCCATCTACGGGACTGACCTACGGACCGTAGATCAATCGACGGTCCGTACTGGTCAACCGTCGATTGGGACAGAAGTTGGGTTTTTTTGGGGCATGGATCTACGGGGCCGACCTACGGTCCGTAGATCGATCCACGGACCGTAAGTCATGACCGTAGGTCAACACTTAGACTTTTTTTCCAAAAATCGTTTTTTTTTGGGAAAACTCTCTGACGCGATCTACGGACCCGCAGTACGGACCGTAAGTCCATCTACGGTCCGTCGATGGCTTCCGTAGATGCCGCCTGTGTTACCAGAAATTTGAAGTCTTAGCCAAGTTTCCCCATTCCTTTTCTCCCTTTTTCAAGCAAGTTCCAAGGTATTATACATATGTTTTATGGTTGTTTTCGACACTCCATAGTACGTCTAAGTGTTCAAGAACCCCTCCATATCATGTGATCGAACACCTTGAATTCACATTCCGATTCAGGGAAAGATAGTTCCAAGTCAAGTGAAGTTAGCAGTCAAGTTTCAGGTCGAGTAAGAGTCCCAGTTTCAAGTTAAGTCAAGAGATTTAAAGTTGAGTTCATTTCTCAAAGTTATTAGGGAACTATGTATTCCCAAAGAAGTTTTAAAGAAAGGTCTTTGCATCCAAACAAGGTTGGAAACTGAGATTTCCAAAGAGCCTTCGGGCTAGTTTTTGAGTAATTATCTCATATCAGCAGGAATAAATATGTTTTAAAAAAACATAAGAGCCAGTACATTTTTGGGAGTAGTATCGAGCACCGAATTGGGGGAGCGTTCAAAGAACCCACAGCCCCCATAGAACCATGTTAGCCACCATGGGTAGAAAAGGATCATGCTTTTTAGATGAATCCTTTTCAGATTAGACTAGTGGATCCATTAGGCAGTTCAGGTCTTATACCTTTGGCCGGGTGTAAGATGCTCTGGCAGCGTGAGGTCGATCGCTGTATCATCACTATAGCTCTTATGTGATGGTTGTCGGTTAGAGAAACTCCCACAGCAGATATTGTATTTTCATACTCAGAGATTAATGTATTTTTTTTATATACATCAGTTCATTGTATTTCTATATACATTTCAGGCTTATTGTATCTTGTATACACACAGAGTTTATAGCATGTTTTAAACAGTCTTTCTTTATATCGCACTTGTTTTAAATTGCCTTATATTGAAAGAAGTCAGTCAGGTTGAGTTGAGTTGAGACAGGTAAGCTATTCAGTTTCTTCCAAATTTCCTTCTAGCCGTTGTTGCTTAGTTTTCCAGTTTGCATACTCGTACATTCCATGTACTGATGCCAGTTGGCCTGCATCGTTTCATGATGCAGATTCAGGTATCCTAGATCAGCAGCCTGCACGTCGTTGATCCAGCTGAGCACTCCAGAGTCAGTGGTGAGCCTCCTTGCATTCCGGAGGGCTCAATTATTGTGTGTTCTTAGTTTTTGGTTTTACTAGGATGTTGCGGGGTCTGTCCCAACATCCATCTCAGTGTTTTTAGAGGCTTCATAGACAGACAGATAGACAGACAGACAGACAGTCAGTCAGCTAGTTCTGAGTCTCTTATCTATATATATGTAAATATCCTATTTTGAGACTCGGGTTGCCTTTTGGCCATACTTTATAAGTTAAGTTCTTTTGAAATATTGCATTGCTTTGAGTTATTCTGTTGAGTTAGGTTTCCGCTGAGTTAAGAAAGCCAGACCAAGGGTTCGCTTGGGGCCAGCAATGGTCTCCGAGTGCCGGTCCCGCCCAGGGTGTAGGCTCGGGGCGTGACACACCTTTACCAAAGATTCTCATGCTCACAATACTCTCTTCAAATGCAAGTTCAAGCTCAACTATAATGTTCAAATTCCCTCACAGAAATGATGATTTCATATTCACACAATGGTTCATAGTTAAAAGCTTCGAAATCAGATGCAATGCTCACTCTCACAAGGAAGAACACAATCCATTCTTTCACCCATAGGTTTGCCCGTATTTCCAATCAACATTTGTTTCAGCTCACTCAAGATCAAAGAGGTCTTTTTCAGGCTTGTAATGGCGTTGAGTGCGAAGGGATGGTCATTTAGGCTCAGTGACTTTCATCCTCATGAGGTGTGGTGCTCGCAACATTTCCTTTCCTTTTGCTTCATCATTCTCTTTAGTTCTCATAAGTCATCCTATTATTCACTTTTCATGGATTGTTTGGGAACCCCCTTTCATTTTTCATCTTCATTCAACAACTTTTCTCTTTCTTTTTTTCTTTTTTCTTTCTTTTTTTTTATATGGAGGGGGTTCCATTTTCCTCAAAACTCTGGGTAGAAGGGGCTTTCCTGCACTTCTTCATTTGCCTTCTCTTTTCACCACACCCCAGCTTAGGCTTTTGGCCTTATTTGGCTATTGAAACTAACCACAACTTCATGAGGATTATGAGTGATGGATTAAGAAAGGTCTTGTTTTCATCAAGTTTCTTCCAAAGAAAGGTAAGGCTCAAGGGGGGTTCAAGGAAGAATCACACACTCACAAGGTAGGTCACAAAAGAGGTATATGTCAAATTATCTCACACTCGTAGAAGTTGCCTAAGATCATATCAAGAGATAGCATCACTTAGTTGACCGGACCAACGGGGAAAATTCTAGGATCTATCATGCATAGTTCACAGGTAGGCTCATCACACTAGGCATTGACACTATAAAAGTTAAACAAGACTCCACACTTTCGCTAGTGTGCAATGATCATCACAAGAAATCAATTTGATATAAGGCTAGTCATAACGAGATGCAAAGATTTCACATATTTTCTATGCAACTTCATTTGGCCTCATCTTAGCCGCGCATTCATTTTCGTTCAATTGAGAGCACTATTCAAGTCATCGGTATTGATTGGAACCGAGACTCAATTTTTTCCAAAAGAATAGCCACATTCAACACACGAGGGGTGGAAAATGTGCGAAAAATTCAAAAATGTTCGCAGGAATCAAAATTGTTTTGCAATTTAAAATAAAAGGAGCCATAAGCTCAAACATCCACACTAAGCAGATAAAACAATTTAACCGAAATAACCCAAATATATACACAAAAACATAACTATCAACACAAAAAGGTGTGGGCCTCACCCCACCACAATTAAAAAGTATTTGTCCTCAAATGCAAATAAAAGTATCAACAGTAAAAATATAATAAGACAGATAGAGAGGTAAAGAAAGGTCCTGTCTATGCAGTCTCTCTCTCTGTCGAGGTCTCAGTAGCTGGTGTAGCAGTCTATATATGGGCATTACTGCCTGGAGTAGCCTCATATGGAATATCAATGCCAGATCCACTAGGAGCTGCTGTGGACATCTCAGACGGCAATGTCTGGATCACCGGCTACACAACCATCTCTATAAGATCTGGCAAGTCTCTGAATAGGCCGTCATCTCTTCTCTCTTATGTCTCCTCAGCATGTACTGATATCAACACCTCGTTTCTGTCTGCATCTGACTTTGTATGTGTTAAGCCATCCCTCTGCACAAATCCAGTGGTCTCAAGAGCATCCTCATCATCTTCCCTCTCTAATAATGAGGTGAAGTCAGTAGACTTAAGATAGTCTACTTCCTTCCTCAAACTTGCAATCCTGGCTTTAAAAGTCGTCACCTCAGAAGCCTCCCCGTATCTGCTCTCATAAGCAATGCCTCTCGTTGTCAGGGCATCAATAAAAGTCTGAAGGGGGGTAAGTGCTGCTAGTATGGCTTTGTCAATCATCTCCAGAACAGACATCTCCAGTCGGGTATCTCTTACATCCGCTGAATAGTCCAACTGTCCCATCTTCAGGATCATGGCATGAGTGATCCTCGCAGGCTGGAAGGATGACGAAACACCTAGAGCGTGTGAGGAATAAAAAGAAGGAGAGGGTATACCTGAGGGATCAAAAGGCGGAGCATGCAAAGATGCCTCTGCAGGTAATGAGTCAATATTGACCTCTAGAGAGGTGTCTGCTGGAGCTATTCTCCTCCTATCAACCTCTTCTCGAGTGAATTTGGCCTCGATATGCCGAATGTTCATGGAGGATGAAGGGATGACCTCTATATCATATGCAGGATCTCGAGGTACTCCGACACGCCGGCATAACTCAGTGATCAAAATCGAGAATGGCAGAGAGGCAAGTCTCTACTTGGCTCTAATAGCTATCTCCTGCAAAATCAGTAGTCGTAGGTCAATTAGCCTCCTGGCCATGATAGAACCATGACAAGTTTCCTTAGGATGGCGCATAATGGACTTATTTTGGGATGGCATAATAGTGCTGCTGATGAAGCCAAACCAGAACATGGAGGCGATGCTCATGTCCCTCTTCTGAATGGGAGCTCATGCATCCATCCACCTCGAGTAGTGTCAGAAATCATCAGAGCCAACCAACCCTTCAATTCATCTAGGGATAACCCCTCGTAAGGAAGTGCAAAGTGTAGAGTTCTACATAATACAACATTAATATGCTCGCTGTGACACTCCATCTCCTTGCCTTTGACCATGACTGACTTCACCAGTTGAAATTCACTTGCCTTCTTCTTGTTCTTAGGCACCAATTCCCCATAAGTAGTGTAAAACTCTCTTACCCAGGAGGGGATGTAGGTGTCACGGGGCCGTGTGAACTGCTAAAACCCATTGTATCGGAGAGTTTCAAGAACCTCAGGATGCTTGCCTTCTAGGCCCTCCAATGATAGTAACTTCTCCTCTTTGATGGTTCGTAAACCATCTCCTTTTAATCTGATTAACAACCTCGATGGAGGGACAATAGGAAGTGCAGGAGTTATTGAGGGTGCCTAGGCTAGCACAAAGTTTTTTGTCGGAGGAGTAACAACTGAGGGAGTACTGGTAGCTGTAGATTGAGATCTGATCCGGAGTGCATCCCTCTGGTAAATCAGAGGTTGTTCATCCTCTGGTTCATCAAAATCTGGCTCAATTGCTGCCCATTTTCTAGCTATATATTTCTTGCTCTTGCCTTTGTCTCCTGGTTGGAGGTCAACCCCTCTCCTCTCTGGAGGATTTGATCCTCCCTCATTTATTGTAATTCCCTTTACCTTTTTCTGGGGTGGTTCATTCAGATTGGTGCGTACAATATCAACAAAAGATCAAGAGAAATTAAGAAGGCAAAATCAAACTATAGCACAACAAATCTTGTTGCAGACAAACTGGCCGATCCAATCGACGTGTCGCCAAACATCTATGGTGAGCTTAATCGAACTCACCGAATAGATTGGCTCATCAATTAAGACAAATCGTTGATATTTGCTCTTAAGAGCGACATCACCCGCTCTATCATTGAGCAAATTTTTGATATTTTAGCACAAACGTGGGCTACTCGGACTTCACCCAATCATTCTAACAATACATAATAATGACGAACTCATTTAAAAGCACAAAGATTACATGAATTTGATAGTCAAACCATACGGGGAATATTTCTTTCAAATTAAAACCGGCAAATAAGGACTCTAATCCTACCAGAGAGGCCGAACACACAACACTACGATACTATTACTGCAAAAGAGTTCAAAAACTTTTAACATTAATTCGGGGTTACAGAGACTAATCTTTAATGCAGATCAAATTTGATTTTGAAATGCTAGGCAAGAAAGAAATCCAACCCCAAGCACTAATTATCATCTATAATACTAATGGTAAGCAAAAATATAGTAAATAATACCTTTTGTGTGATTTTGACGAGTTTCAAACGAGGGAAAATAATAAATTCAAAATTTTTGACCTTTGGCCTTTATATAACCGTTCAGTTCTTGTCCATTCGGCGATGTTAGTCGCACACGCCGACCGACTCGACAAAACACCGAGTGGTCATTTATCCCGCCTTTTTTGTAGAATCGTCATTATCTTGGGGGTTAAATCGGCGTATTGAGTTCTGATCGTGGAACAGGTTGGCAATTCGCCGAGCTTCCTTTCGAGTTTGCCGAGTTTTACAGGCTCTGTATAGCACTTAGATTGAGCCAAACGGTGGATCCAGTTGGGCTCGCCAACTAGTTTGGCGATTCGCGGAATGGGACTCCTACTCGCCAACCTGAAATTTTCTATATTTTCCTCATTTTAACCTGCAACATCAACACACCATTATTTAGAAAAGTAAAGTCCTAAACATTTAAGACCTGGGGCTGCCTCCCAAGAAGCACCTTATTTTACGTCGTGGCACGACGCGAATCTTTACTCACTTCCCATTGGTTGGGTTAGCCCTGATGCTACTAGGTAACCCCAATAGTTCGTTTGAGTGATTAGGAGGCACCACATAACTCAAGAGTGTCCTGATCAACTGGATCGATCTTGAGTGAGAGCCAACCAGTTGATTCAACACTTCAATACTCTCCGTCATCTTTCCAACATTTGATCTTGTTAGGTGATCTTATGGAGAATGATTTGAAGTGTGTCCTCGACATGATTATTCTCCTTGTCTCTAGACTGCTTCCTCTCGTTAGGAGGTATGTACCTCCCATGAATCTTGCTGATTTTCCACCTCTGTTATTTTGGTGGACAACTCATTCAACTGAGTTACGGGTGCGGTAAACTCGAAGTTCCTCTGAACTTTTTGGCTTGTCTCAGCCGAGTTGTCAACATTTCCCCAGCCATGCTTAGGGTACCTACTTACATCAACAAATTCAAAGGAAAACAAAACTAAAAATAAGGTTAGTAAACTACGACTAGTTAAAGAAGAATTTGGCTTAAACAAAAAACTTTCACGTAACACCACTCCCCGCCAGCGGCGCCATTTTGAGGCTTATCGTGACCAATGACACTAGTTTCGATTCAAGTATCTATGATCGTCAATAATATAGTAACCCAACCAAGGGTTGGGATCGTCCCATGGGAGGGGGTTTGAGAATTTATAGAAAAATAATATTTAGTTCTAACTAGTCGTAGCTAAAGATATTAATGATTAAAAACAAAGTAAATTAAGGGGGTGACAAGAAAGTGTCAAATATCAAATTGGGTGTTTTGTCACAAGTTAGCTAAAATTAGTGAAATCAACAAGAAAATCTAATAATGAGAGGGGGATTCTTGGGATGTGACCGGAATACGGATTAATCTAAATTATTGGGTACATGCTTTTGATAGAGAATTTATAGAGTAATAGTGACTAGGCTAAGCTATACGTGGGAATAAATTCTCTCTTGAGTAACTTACCCCGTTTGAAATGTGTTCCTCTCGGACACCCACTTGCCGCATGAAGATCAGCCTACACCTTACCCCACTCACTATCTCAAGCTGAGTGTTAGGATATGGGACTAGGGCTCACCCTCTCAGGCTGAACCTCATGTCGACCCACTCCTTAGGCCATCAGTCTAGTAGTCATAGTTTCATGACCTCTCTCTCGAGCAAGCCGAAAACACATGGGTGGATTGGTATTTGCAACTACAAACCCATTAAATTCAACCACAACTACTACGTGAAATCACCATTAAACTACATTTAATCTATCAACAAGCAAGGCCCAACAACAATATTAAGCCATATTCGCTAAATAACACCCCAAGAATGGGGGTTTTAGCCACACATCAAGAGATATAAATTAATACCTAAATGATCTTGCATTCAAATGGGTATTAAGATTTAAGTCTTGTTACAGGCCAAGAATGAAGAAATCAAGAGACCAAGTCCAAATCCATGGAGGTGAAACCCTCTTCTTCTTCAAGTTCTCAAAACCCTCTCAAACTCAAAGCAAAAATAAAAAGTTCTAAAATTATATTAATTGTTTCTCACACTAAAAATCTGATACTAAGCTATAACTCTCAACGAGTATTTATAGTTTTCAAAAAAATCTATGCTGCAGCGGATCGTTCGGCGAGGTTAGTCACGATCACCGAATGACTCGATGATTCGCCCTTCTTCTGGTTCATCGCCTTTTGTGCTTTTCCTTTAGCGTGTTTGTGTCCTGGATCATTGTCTGATATATCTACGCTTTGTGGAGCTGATCGGCGACACACCGACTGCTCTTTTCATCGCCTTTTAATCCATTTCGTTCAGGGCTTCGCGTACTGGAACAAAGGGCGGAGTGCGTCCCTTTGGCGATTCACCAAGTGTGATTGGCGAAGCCCAGGCTTCAAATTTTACATTCTTTTCAACCATTTTGTTTCTTTTTGCACCTAAGTGTCCATTCTTCCACTAAAGCTTCAAATACCTAAAATTTAAGAGTTTTCATCAGATATTGAGATAAAATAAGCATTTGAGGACATAATTTATATTAAAATATAGCCCTAAATGAGTCCAATTTGTGGACTCATCAATCATCCACTCCTTTGTTGACCGAATCAAGACTCCGGTAGAAATACTATAGCAAGATGTTGTTTGGGAGTCCGTGAGTCAGACATTTTAGTAGCAATTTCTTAAACCGTAGCCAAGTCTCGTGGATTGGATCACCATCCAGCATTTGAAACCTTGGATATTATCTCTCAACGACATCTTCCTCGAAGGAGGATAGAACTTTGTGTAAAACGCTTCGGTTAATTCATCCAAAGTAGTAATAGAGTCCCTAGGTAAGTCGGCTAACGACTTGGTAGCCTCTCCCATCAACAGAAATGGGAACAATTTGAGTCTAACGGATTCTTGGGATATGTTCTTGAACGAGAAGGGACCACAAACGTCCACAAATTTTTGAATATGGTCATGGGGATCGATCCTCATGAGCCAATCCTCAAAATAACCCTTTCATTTGGAAGAGTTGCAGCATCGTGCTTGTCACGTGGAATATCATATTTCCCTCAACTTGAGGCAATCGGATAACACCTACACAACCCAAATGTAGCACATTTAATGGTACTTCATTCACATCGTTCAAGTTACCGATGTCGTCATTTTGGGCAAGCCGGCTGGCGTTGCTTCAATTGACACTCATTTTGTCACCTGCTCAAAGTCAACAAAAAACACACAAAAAGGGTAAAAAGGTTCAACTACAAAGCAATCAAATAAGAAATCAACTTCAAAAAGAGAATTCAATAAAACCACTCCCCAGCTACAACACCATTTTTGATAAACTCTCAAATTACACCTCATCCAATACTAGGTGTAATCGATCGCTATCTAGTACAAAACCCAACCAAGAGTTGTGGTCTAGCCCACAGGGAGCGGTACATTACATAATTCAATTAAGAAGTAAAGGTTGTGATTCTAATCGGTTATAGAAGTAGACATTGTCGCAATGGAAAAAAAAGTAAGTTAAAGGTTTGACAATGAATGTCATATTGGGGGTTTCAAAGTGTCAAGTAACAACTACGATAATCATAAAAACAAGGGAGTAGACAAGTAGGAAGGAATTCTCAGGGATGTGATCAATTATAGGCTAATTTCACTATATAGGTAATTGAAGTTTGTTAATAAATTTATCAATCTTAGTGGGTAGGCTAGACTATAGATGCAATAGTTTTCTCTTGTACAAATATTACGATTAAAGTGAGTTTTCTCAAACCTCGACAAGCTTAATACTATAAACAAACCAAAACCATAATTTATCAAATCTCTTGAGCTAGATAGGTAGGAATGTGTAAAGATTAACTATTTCAAGCTGAAGCCACAACAACCTACACCCTACAATCATCAATCGATAGCCTTTGTTTTAGAACCTCTTTCTCGAGCAAGCCCAAAACACTAAGCTAAAATTATATTTGCAACTACAATTCATAAATTAATGCTCAGCTATCAATTAAACTCACGCTAAAACCACATTTAAATTATTAAACAACAATACCCATAAGCTAATTAGACAAATAATCACATGATCACACCCAAGAATTGGAGTTTTAGCCACACATCATAAAAAGAAAGCAATCAATACCAATTACGTTCTCCATAATCTGGGCATTGCAATCCAAGTCTTTACAATGATCCAAAATGCTCAAAATAAAAAACCCAACTCCATATCTACTTGAAAAACTCCTTCAACAAGGTTCTACAATCGAGAAAATACTAAGAGAACCACTAGACTCAAAAGAAAATTAGAACTTGATACTTTTTTTGCTTTCTGAAATTCAATTTATAGTTTCCCAAATATTGGTTTTTCAGGGCCATTAGGCGAAGTAAGTCGAGCATCGCCGACCAGGTCGGTGACATTCCAATCACTCCATTCCATCACTGGTTTTCCATGTATGTTTATCCTTAAGGTTCTGTAACTTTAGGGGATCCAAGTTTTTGTCCCCAATCTGTTCGGCGGTTCATCGAAGGTCCAAATCCATCGCAAATTTGACTTCTCCCCAGACCAGAAGACTGGAACTTTAGGTGAGCTGAAGTACTACTCGGCGAGTCGCTGAGTGGATTTGGTGATTCATAGCTTTTCTATGTTCAACCTTTTTCCATATTTTTTGCTCCTTTTTGCGTGGTAATGTCCTTGCCTTGCTCATTTTCCTTCATTTCTGCAAATCCACACTTTAACATCAGTTTTGACTATAAATTAGGCATTTGAGGACAATAAACTATGAAAACCAAGCCTTAAGTGAGTCAAAATTTAGGACTCATCAGAACCATATAAATTGAGTATTCGTGAGATGAGTAGTATTGTTGATTTTTGAGTTCTTGAGTCGTTGAGTTCTTGTGTTCTTGAATTTGGAGTACTGAGTTTCCATATTGCTATTAAGATCCCTGATTTGAGTCGTTCATGTACATAATTTTGCATCAACTCTGTGAATTGAGTTATAAATATTGAGAAACCGTATAAAGCCAACACTTGAGTTTTAAACTTAGTTTTGATGAAGTAAACGTGAGTTTTGAGAAAGAGTTTCTAAAACATGATTAGTATGACAATCGATTATGTCATCAATGTTTAAGAAGTGTGGTATCTAGCTATACCATCAATGTTTATGCAATATGACTTCCGGAGTCATCAGTGATCATATTATAACATGATTTTGAATTTTTTTTGAGAAATAAATTTCAAGTATGAGTATAAGTGGACTATGTATTCCTAGAGGCATCAATTTTAACATTGATAAAAGAGAAACTGAGATTTCTAAATGTGTCATGAGTGCAAAAGTTATTTCAAGAGTAGTTAGCTCTTTTAAGAGGGTAGTTTGAGCAATTATCTCATACCAGAGGAAGATTTATGTATTTTTTTTAAAAACACATAAGCATGAGTATATATTGTTGGGAGTAATATTTAGCATCGATATGGGTGAGAGTTCAGACAACTCACAACTCCCATAAACAATGTATGCCAACATGGGTAAAGGATCATAATTTTTAGATGAATCCTTATTACTTTTAAGCATAGCTTAGTGGATCCACTTAGTTGAGGTGTCCTATATCCCGATAAGGTATAGTAAAGTTCTGCCAGCGTGGGAGAGTGATTGTATCATCACGTAACTCATAGTGATGGTGGTCGGTTAGAGAATATCCCAAATATAGTTAAAAATGTGTTTTATGATATTACTTAATTTGTTGACTTTAGAGATGAGAATGTATTTTTTTTGTAAAGTTTTAATAATTTCACTCATTTATTTCTTTACATTCAATTGAGTACTTATTTATATCTTTTGCATCCCTTTCATTTAGTTATTTATTGTTTAGCTATATTACATACTCGTACATACAATGTATTGATGTCATTTGACTTGCATCTTTTAATGATGCAGATACATGTTCTTAGGATCCTCAACAAGAGTCTGTTGAGATCACTTTATCTGCTCTTCAGCTTTTGAGTGAGGTCTTTTTGCTTTCGGAGGACTTCATTTTTATGAGTTGTTAGTATTAGTAGATTTTTGAATAGTCGTGGTTCTTGTCCCAACATTCGTCTATATATACTAGAGGCTTCATAGATAGAACTGTTTGGAGCATCTTTTAGTGTAAGGTATTTTATTTAAAACTTATCTTTCATACAATATATTCAGTGAAGTTTTGAGATTTAGTAAACTATTTTTAAACATTTCTTTTAATTTGATGCTTATGTATGCTTAAGTTAGTCTTCTGCTTGTAGTTAGCCAGGATGAGGGTTTTCTTGAGGACCATCAATAGATCTCGAGTGCCAGTTACATCTAGGGTGTAGGCTCGGGTTGTGACAATTTTATCAGGCCTTTTAGGTGTTATACACCATGTCACATCCAGGGTGTACTTTGGGTCTGACAAGCTTAGTATTCAGAGTATAGTGATCTAGAAAATGTCTTAGGATGTCTGAAAAGCCGTTTTGAGTTAAGTCTTGTTCATGAGGCTGAATCACGCCACATTTATGAATAGGAGGCTACAAAGAGTTTAGGAAACTTTACTTCTTTCATTACTCTAAAGTTATTCCCTAGAGTAAATATCTATAAAGATCCTTCTCCTAAATCATGTTTGATGTTTTTCAGGTTATGACCCCTCAAATAGTTTACGTGAGAAGGAAAGTAGGTGACAATGTGAAGCTCGAGGTTCCTTAAGATTCGATTGATCCGTCTGCCGAGAAAGTGACTCATGTTGAACTCTATGCCACTTTTTAAGTTTTGGCTCAAGCTATGACGGCCCAAACTAATAGAGAGGGCATTGCTTAGGTGAATAAAAATATGGGTACGACAATGACAAGGATATGGTACTTCACTAGGATTAATCTTCTGAAGTTTCATGGTTTGAAACTGGATGAGGATTCTCAAGAGTTCATTAATTATGTTTACATTATAGTGGGAATTATAAGAGTGTCTACGATAGAGAAGGTGAAATAGGCCGCCTATCAACTAAAGGGTGTTGCTCAAATTTTGTTTGAATAGTAGAAAACTGAGAGGGTTATTGATGCGGGTTCTTTGATTGGGAGAATTTCATAGTAGGTTTAATTTATAGTTTCTTTCGTCTTTAGATGAAGGAGGCAAAAGTACTTGAATTAATAAAATCATTGGCATGGTAATATCAGTGTGAATAATTATGCTTTAAAGTTTAGTCAATTTGCTAGGTATGCTCCGACTATGGTTGTCGACTCTAAGGCAAGAATGAATAAATGTGTGTTGGGTGTTTCTGACTTGGTTGTCAAGGAATACCGAACAACTATGCTAATAAAGGAGATTGATATCTCTCACTTGATGATAGATGCCTAGAAATTTAAAGAGGAAGATATCAAGTAAAGGGCAAGAGAGTTCAAGAAGGCAACGACCGGTGAAGGTGACTTTTCTCATTCTAGGTCCGGTGGACAAGGTCATTCTAAATTTTGGCAAAGATTTTCTGGTCAAGGATCTCCTAATTCTCGGACTCCAAAGTACAAAAAGGATAGGGTGTCAAACCCTAAGATTCAAGGAGTAAATAGTGGTGGATCTTCTATGCCTACTTGTACAATGAGTGACAAGAAACTTGATGGACATTGTTTGGGGAAGGAAAATATGATTTCTTTAACTATGGAAAGAGTGGTCATGAGATGATAAATTGTTAGTTGCTTGTTACTAAGGTAAGGGATTGTAGGCAAGCTAAGCCTACTAGTTCCTGTTTGGGATCTCTGAAGCAAAATAGATTCTAGGATCTATAAACTTAAAAGGATCGTGAGGGTTTTATAGTTGTTCTGATCGGTAAGTGGAAAGCCTTTCACCTTCATGTATATGCTTTACTTTATGTGGGTGCTACCTTATTGATTGTTACGCCTTATGTGGCCATGATATTTGATGCTAGTCCCAAAATGTATCTAATCCTTTCCATGTTTCTAATCCCATTAGTGATTCTACTTTTGCGAAAAGAGTTATTGAAATTTTCCTAATTATATTTCTCATAGAGTCACTCGTGTTGATCTTGTAAAGCTTGATATGCTATATTTTGATGTTATTCTTAAGAAGTATTGGCTTCATGCATATTATGATTCCATATATTGTAGCTAGGAACTAATGTGCCACATTGAAGGTTCTGAATGAACCTCTCATATCACGGGAAATGGGAAATTACGCTCTTAATGTTCCGTTCATATTTTTCCTGTCACACCCCGAGGCTACCCCCTAGGTGTAAACACGGGACCTAGGATGACGAGTGACCCCAAGCTAACCCTAAGATTGTATATCATAACCAAACTAGACAAATCTATGAAAAGATGAACTAATGCGAAAGCTAAATCATGCGATAAGTGAATGATGGGGAATACCCAATACTGGTCTGAATATCTATAAAATTCTAAGATTTTAGTCATACTGAACAATCACTCAAAAACTAACGTTGAATCTAATACTATGTCTTTAAAAGCCTCTATAGACTAGAGTTGTTGGGACATTTCCCTAGCTAACCCTAACAAAACTGAAACTGAAATGTAAGACTAAATCTGGAAACATGTCTATTATCCTCGAAGTATGAGGACTAACCACTGAAATTGCTCAATTTGGATCAGGAACCGATCTACAGGTGATCTGAATGTTAAGGGCCTCAACCTACATCACAAAAAAATGTAGCGCAGAGTATGCGTCAGTACTTGAAAGGCACAGAGCATGCATGATAGGATTAAGCTGAACAAACATGTAAACTGAACCAAGGCATACTGATCAATGATATAATCTGAACGTGATGAAGATACTGATATATATAGAATTAACTAAACTAAATGCAATGAACAAGTACATAACATGCTGAAACTGAATACTGAAATAAACACTGAAAACCTGGTCAAATACACTAGTCTTACTATGGTATCTACTATTAATCGACATAAAACCACATGAGCTAAATGTGGAGTACGATGTATACGCCTCATCGATAGGACCCAATATACCGTGTTAGGGGTATACAGGCATGACTAGTGTATTCACTAAATATCATGCCCACAGAGGGGACTTATAAACCTACGGGGGAACGTAGTTGTGGGACTATACGGGTACGCTGATCCCTAGTCCAACTTGGTCTAAGCGTACTCTCAATGGGAATGTGCATAAACGACATAAGTGAAATACTCGATAACTCAATGTTCTGACATGCAAAATCTGAGAATGCAATATTTTAATACTGACAGTGAAACATTCTTAACTAGAGCATGTATATCTAAGTGAACGGACCTAGCAAGTGTAATTCATGAACTAAACGAATCTACACAATTAGGGTTCTGAGTTTCATCCAATGAACTAAGCAACAATGTTATGAAAACATGATAATCTGATTAAGAACACTATGACAGCTAAATCATAACTAATATCTAAAGTTCAACAAATCCTAGGTCTAAACAATATATAGGAAATAAAGAATCTGACTTAATTCTAGGGACCTAGTGAATCAACGGAACCCACTAGCGAAATACCACTTACCTGGTGACAAATTCATTGATAAATCTATTGATTTTGGGGCTGGAATTGAAGAAAACTTGTTGCGTTCTTGGAGAGGACTTGGTCGATTATTTCTTCGCTTTTTGCTCTACTTTTAGTGAATTTTGGAGAATCACTCTATTACAGAAAAGTCTGACTAGAGTACGAGGCTAAAACTGACAAAAACTACATTGTTTAGGGGTTAAACGAAGTATTTTTGGTGTCCAACGCATCGGGTAAGGACCAAAACGACCCTAACTTAAAAGTTGTTGGGGCCAAAGATGGGCCTGATTGACGGTCTGTGGACTAGTCGAAGGCCCGTCCTGTCAGTCCGTCCTTTGGCTTCAGAGATCTGAAGGCTAGGGTCTCAACCACAGACTGTGGTCCCACCTACCATCCATAGGTCCTGCCGTTGATCAACCCTTTTCTAGAATTTTTGGGGGAAAGCCGAGTTGGCCAACCACGGACCCCACCTACGGCCCGTCGGTGGCACCTCTAACTTCTGGAAATCTACAATTTTACTCTATTTCGAATCCGGGGAGTTAAATTTCTTAAAAGTTAGGAAAATAAGTTATAAGGGTTGCATTTATCATCTTGTTTGGGTTAGGGATACAGATTTCAAAACCCCTATCGTTGAGTCACTTCCTATAGTAAATGAGTTTGTGGAGGTGTTTCTCGATGATCTTCCCGATATTCTCCTGAAAGGGAAATAAACATTGGTATTGACCTTCTCCTCGATAGACAACCTATTTTTATTCCACTTTATTGTATGGCCCCGATAGAACTTAAGGTGTTAAAGGATCAGTTGAAGTATTCAATAGATACAAGTTTTATTATTCAGAGTATCTCCCAATGAGATGCTCCAATGTTGTTTATTCAAAAGAAGGATTGTTGCCTCAGAATATGCATTGACTATCGGTGTAACACCTCGGATCTCAAAATGAAGAAAATCCTAGTTCTAAAAAACTTTGTGCCAGTACGAATGAAACCACCCACGGACCGTAGGTAGAACCAAGGACCGTAGGTGGGGTTCCGTCTTTATGGTCCAAAATTTGATGGTTTTTGATCCCACCACCAGTCGACCAGTACGGTCCATAGTTTGACCTACAGACCATAGGTCTGACCGTAGGTGAGGGTCAGAAGCCAATTAGAGAAAAATGGTTGTTGGATCAACTTCAAACGGACATATGATTTAGCACAAAATTAATTATGTGGACCATGACCTATCAAATTAAAGGTAATTGAATCCTCTTTCCAATGCCACCGAGTTTGATAAAATCAAAGCTTAGAGAAATAAGTTATGCTCAGTTTAGTGAATTCCTATCGGGCAGACCACAAACCACAACCCCAATCAACAGTTGGTGGTCCAAAGGACGGTCTATCAGTCCCTCTGTGGATGACTTTTAAGTCAGGGTAATTTTGGTCTTTTTCCTACGCGTTGGGGGCACTTAAACTACATCATTTGATACCTAAACTATGTCGTTTTACTCATAATATGTCTAGTAACCTAGTCAGACATACCCAGAACCCTCATTCTCCAAAAATCATCCAAATTAGGACGAAAAGAAGAGAAAGAGGTGCCATTTTCTTTATAGAACAGGCAGCAGTGTTCTTTATGTTTCAGCCCCTAAATCTAAAGGATTTCTCTGTAGATTTCATCACCATGTATGTGGGATTTCACTAGTGGGTTCCTTTATCCACTAGGTCCCTAGAATTCAGTCAGTTCTTTGATTCAACATAGCTTGTTTAGAACTAGGGATTTTTAAATCATGGGAATTTATTGTGATTTCAGCTGCTATATAATCCATAGTCTGAAAACTATGTTTCTTCTTGGGAACATTATTTAATTGTTTGTATGAAACTCAGAACCCTAGTTTGTGTAGATTCTCTTAGTTGATGAATTACACTTTCTAGGTCTGTTAAACAAATAATCAAGCTTTAGATTTCTAATGTCACATTATTACTATATAAACGTTCCATTCTTAGTTAGAATGTCAATATTTTGAGTTATTCATTATTTTCGTTACATTTCAGCCATATACATATTCAGTTGGGAGTAGACTTAGTAATGAGTTGGACTAGGGTTCCGCGTACCCTCATAGACCTAGAACTCGTGCCCCTGTAAGGATTATAAGTTCCCTTTGTTAGGCATAAGATTTAGTGATCACACCACAGTCATTCCTTTATACCCTATCAAGGTATATTGGGTCCTCTCGATGGGACATATACATCGGACTCCATGTTTAGCTCACGTGGTTTCTATCAGTCAATAGTAGCTCTGACAGTCAGAATCTTAAAGCATTGACCAGGTTTTCAACATTTATATCAACATACAGTTCAACATGTCATCTTCATGATTAGTACTTGGTAATTGCATTTACCTTAGCTTTTCAGTTATATTTCGATAACTATATTTCTGCTTAGATTATATCATTGTTCAGCTAAGCATTGTTCAGCTTATATATTCTGTTTAACTTAGTATATCTATATCCTCCATGCTTAGAACATTCCAAGTACTGACGCATACTCTGTGCTGCATCCTTTCATGATGTAGGTTCTAGTACTCACCATCCAGATCACGCTTAGATCGATTCTCAGTTCACATTTAGCAACTTCAATGGTGAGTCCCATATTCAGAGGATAATAGACAAGCTTTCATTTTAGTCTTTGCTTTTAATTTTCAGTTTTGTTAGAGTTAGCTGGGGGGCATATCCAAGAAACTCAACTCAGTTTGAGGTTTTTCAGACATAATAGTAGATTCAGGTTGAGTTGTTAAGTGGTTGTTTCAGTTTTCACTAAACTATTAGTATGTTTTATAAATTAAAACTAGTTGGGTTTTTCCCCATTTTTTAGATATCCACTGTTTTAGTTTCCGCATTGTACATATTTTACTCAGTAACTTTTATAATATGCTTATGATATGCAAGAGTCAAAGTTTGCTTAGGGTCACTCGTGAACCTAGGTCCCGTGATACGTCAAGGGGGTAGTGTCGGGGCGTGATAATGGGCAATTGAATAAGTTTACCATCTAGAATATGCATGTTATTTTAAAGATAGATGTTTTGTTTGGTCAACTCCAAGAAGTGAGTATCTTCTCTAAGATTGACCTTTGGTCGAGCTATCACCAATTAAGGCTAAAGGAAGATGACATCGTAAAGATGGCTTTTCAAACTCGGTATAGTAACAATGAATTTTTGTGATGTATTTTTGTATTATTAATGCCCCGAGAACATTCATGGATTTTATGAATAGGGTCTTTAAGCAATATCTTGACATTTTTGTGATTGTGTTTATTGATTATATTTTGATTTACTCACGGAGTGAGGATGAGCATGCTGAGCATTTGATGATTGTGTTGAAATTCTCAAGGATCATGAATTGTTTGCTTAGTTTAGCAACTGTGACTTTTGGTTAATATTTGTTGCTTTCCATGGCCATATTATCTTTGGTAAAGATATTGAAGTTGATCCCAAAATGACCGAGGGCAGTTAAGAATTACGCAGACCTCTGTCTACTTCATATATACGAAATTTTGTGGGTTTGGTCGGCCACTATAGAAGGCTCATGGAAGGATTTTACTCTATTGCTTCACCTTTTACGACATTGACTCAAAAGAAGGTGAAATTCCTATGGTAAAAAGCTTTTGAGAATAGTTTCCAAGAGTTAAAGGATATACTCACTTCAACCCCTATTTTAACATTATTGTAAGGATCAAATGATTTTGTGGTTTATTGTGATGCTTTAATGATTGATCTTAGTTATGTTTTCATGCAATATGGGAAAGTCATCACTTATGCTTAAAGGCAACTGGAGGTTAATGAAAATATAATCTAACTCATGATTTGGAGTAAGTAGCGGTAGTGTTTGCCCTAAAGATTTAGAGGCATTACATATATAGTGTTCATGTAGAAGTTTTTACCGACCCAAAGAGCTTGAAGTATGTGTTTCCTCAAATGGATTTGATTTTTTCTCAAAGGACATGGCTTGAGTTATTGAAAGATTATGACATGAGTGTCACACCCCGAAGCTACCCCCATGACGCGGACACGGGACTTAGGATCACGAGTGCCCCAAGCTAACCTTGTTGGCATATCATAAGCATACTAAAGATAGACTGAAGTAAAGAAATACTGTGCAGAAACTTAATCGTAAGAAAAACTCAAATGATGGGGAATACCCATACTAAATCTGAATGTATAAATACCAGAGTTTAACAACAACTGAAAAGTCAAACTCAAAGGCTAAAGCTGAATCTAACTATGTCTAAAATAAACCTCTAACTGACTAGAAGTGTTGGGACATGCCCCAGCTAAATCTAGAAAAAACTGAAACTAAGACTAAAGGCAAAGGAAGATAATCATGTCAATTGTCCACGAAGAATGAGGACTGACCACTGATGCTGCTGAACTGAATATCGGGATCCGATCTATGCATGATCTGGAATTTGAAAACCTGAACCTACATCACGAGAAGATGTAGCATAGAGTATGCGTTTGTACTTGAAAGGTACTAAGCATGCATGCTAGAATAAAGCTGAACAAACATATAATCATAACTGAACCAAAGCATACATCTGGGTAATGATAAGAGAAAAGCATGACACTAAACTGAGAATACTGAACATGAACTGACTAAATGCAATGACCAATTTTATAACATGCTGAGACAGAATACTAAACTGTCACTGATGACGTGGTCAATCCAATAGAATATGACGCTAAGGGAGCTACTAATAACCGACATAAAACCACATGAGCTAAATGTGGAGTCTAATGTATACACCCACCGAGAGGACCCAATATACCTTGCGAAAGGTATAGAGGCATGACTAGCATGATCACCAAAAATGATGCCCACAGAGGGGACATACAACCTACGGTTGCACGTAGTTCTGGGAATATTCAGGTGCGCTGAACCCTAGTCCACTCAGTCTAAGCCTACTCCCAATTGATTATGTAATTTACAATTTATGACTGAATTTATGTAATACTGTATAGCTCAAGAACTGACATGCTAACTGAAAATGAAATATTAAGTGCTAATAATGAAACATTCTTAACTGAGGCATGTAAATGATACATTATGACTGAAATACTGAATATCTCAAAATACTGATATGCAGATACTCATACTTGAAAACTCTTTCTAAAAAACAATTCAAAATCCTATTATACTATGATTAATGATGACTCAGGAAGTCATACTGCATAAACATTGATGGTATATCTAGATACCATATTGTTCATACATTGATGGCCTACTCGATTATCAAACTAATAAAGTTTTAAAAGCTCGTTCTCAAAACTCATCTTAACTTTCTCAAAAACTCAAGTTAAAACTCAAGTGTTGGCTTTAAAAAGTTTCTCAAGATTTATATTTCAAAATAAGGTTCATGATGAAATATACTGATAATGTGATGTTCGAAACTGGAGCATGTATATCTTTTTAACTGACCTAGCATGTGTTATTCATAAACTAAAAGAACTACACATCTAGGGTTCTGAATTTATGAAACAGTCTACACAAAAAGATACTGAATTCATGAAAATTTGATTTGGATCATTCTAACAGTTGAAACCCAACATTTTCTAACATCCAAGAAACCCTAGGTCTAGATAATATGAAGGGAATCAAGAATCTGACTGATTTCTGGGGACCTAATGGGATAAAGGAACCCACTAGTGAAATCCCACATACCTGGTGACGAATTCCATGGAGAAATCTTTTGATTTCGAGATTGAAACTGATGAAAACCTTTTGCGTTCTCGGACTAGGGTTTGGTCGACTCTTTCTCCTTCTTCTTTTTTAACCTGATGATTTTTTGTAGAATGAGTTGACTAGGGTAAGTTCTAATTAATTTGCTAGGCTTAAAATGACCAAAACTACGTAGTTTTGGGGTTAAACGATGTTGTTTAGGGGTCCAACGCATAAGGAAAAGGACCAAAATGACCCTAACTTAATTCTGGCGAAGCCCATCCACGAAAGGAATGACGGTCCGTCGTTTCATCTACCGGCCGTCGTTTGGGTCCGTCGGTCAAGTCTGCCTGATAGGGCTTCAATAAAATGAGCATAAATTTTTACTCGGAGATGGGATTTTACAAAACTCAATGGCATTGGAAAGAGGATTCAATTATCTACCATTAGGTAGTTCATGGGATACCTAATTCCTTTTGTGGTAAGAGTTATGACCATTTGAATTTGATCCATCAACAATTTCCCTCTAACTGGCTGTTGACCCTCACCTACGGTCAAATCTACGGTCCGTAGGTCCAACCATGGACCATACTGGTCGACCGTGGCTGGGATCAGAGACTATTAACACTTAGGCCTTAACGGCGGAACCCCACCTACGGTCCATGATCCTACCTATGGTTCGTGGGTGGTTTCGTTGGTACTGGCACCATATTTTCTGAAAACTAGGATTTTCTTCATTTTGAAATTTGAGGAGTTACAATATCTCCCCCTTAGGAACATTCTACCTCGAATGAAGACTAAACTAGCTGGGTATGGATGGAAGGAGCTACAATCCCTACCACTAAGTATTAAAAACTGATATCTAACGGAACTGAGTTCCAAGAACATGCAAATATGCTGAAAGCTCAAGAACAACTGAAGGAACATGATACTAAGACTAAATTTACGCAAGAGTAAACTGAGAGACTGTAAGGGAAACTATTATGTCATGCTAAAACGGAATCAGAATGAAAGAGATGAGGATGCTTTGTTTTCATGGACTCTTCTCCTTCCTAAGTTGCTCCCGTTACGGACTATTTCCTCAAAGTTTATCAAATCTCATCACCCCCTTCATAGGTGATACTTTCAGGAAAACTCAATCATCTATCCCAAAATCTAAGTTCATTCTCCTTGCATCTGCATAGGACTTATGTCTTAATTTTGTTTCTTACGAGCTGAATTTTTTTCCCCTAGCTTCATAAGCAGAATCTGGCCCAGTCAAGGCTGTTTCACCTATTCATCCACCTAAGGAACAGATAAGCAACCATCTCCCCCTAGGGAGAAAACCTCTACTTTCTATTGATGAACTACACCTTCCAACTAAAGTAGTATAGGATCAGTATTTGTTCTTCTTTATCCTCCGCTACCAATGTAGATTCTGATCTATTCTTAACTATTACACAACCCTATGATAAGATCATAAGGCGAATTCCCAAGCAATCAAGCCTATGAACATCCTTTGATAGCTCTTTTCTTTCTTCGTCAACATGTGCTACACTACCCATAGATAGTCTACTCAGACCATCTGCTACTACGTTGGCCTTAGCAGAATCGCAATGCACACTCATATCATAGTCCTTGAGGAGCTCAAGCCATCTCCTCTGGCGAAGATTCAACTCTTTCTGGGTGAACACATACTGGAGGCTATTATTTTTTGTGAACACCATACAAGTAATGTATCCAAATCTTAACTGCAAACACCACTACTACAAGCTCAAGGTCATGAGTTGGATATTTCTTCTCATATACCTTAAGCTTTCTAGAAGAATATGCTATAACCTTACCTCGCTACATCAACACACAACCTAGGCCGACTCTGGATGTATCATACTAGATAACATAACCGTCTGAACCCTCGGATAAAGTCAAAATAGGAGTTGAAGTCAACTTATTTTTCAGTTCTGTGAAGCTTTTATCACAATCATCTTACCACTGAATCTTAACCTTCGTCTAAGTCAACTTAGTCAAAGGAGAAGCTATGGATGAAAATACTTCCACGAACCTTTCGTAATAACTCGCTAGACCCAAGAAACTTCTGATATCTGTAGAAGAGGTAGGTCTGGGCCATTGTTTCACTGCTTCTATTTTCTGAGAATCCACTCGGATCCCTTCGCTAGACACTATAAGCCCAAGGAAAGCAACTGACTGTAACCAAAACTCACCTTTATTAAACTTAGCAAATAACTGGCGATCTTTAAGAGTTTAAATTACAACTCTCAAATGATTCACATGTTGGAGTAAATGAGGATATCATCAATAAAGACGATAACGAACAAGTCCAAATACTACTTGGACACTCTGTTCATCGAATCCATGAAAGCTACAATAGCATTGGTTAGTCCAAATGACATAACTACAAATTCATAATGACCATATCGAGTTATGAAGGTTGTTTTCGGAATGTCACTATCTCTGACTCTGAGCTGATGATAAATGGATTAGAGGTCTATCTTTGATAAATGACTAGCTCCCTGAAGTTGGTCAAACAAGTCATCAATCTTGAGGATATGGTACTTATTCTTGTTTGTGACTTTGTTCAATTGCCTATAGTTAATGCACATTCTGAGAGAACCATATTTCTATTTCACGAACAACATTGGCACAGCACCCCAGAGGGAAATATTGGGTCTAATAAAGCCCTGATGTAGAATGTCTTTCCACTGCTCTTTCAATTCCTTAAGCTCAGCTGGCGCCATTCTATAAGAAAGAATAGAAATAGGGTGGGTATATAGAAGGATATCAATACCAAAGTCGATTTCCCTTTTGGGAGGAACTTTGGGAAGATCTTTTGGAAACACTTTTGGGAACTTATTAGCAACTAGAACTGACTCAAGAGTTGGGGTCTCGGAGCTAGAGTCCTTAACCCGAACTAGATGATAGAGATAACCCTTAGAGATCATCTTTGTGGCCTTAAGGTAAGAAATTAATCAACCTATAGGCACTGGGCTACTACCCTTCCATTCTAGGATTGCCTCGTCTAGAAAATGAAAATGAATGATCCTAGTTCTACAATCGCCTGAGGCATAACATGAATATGACCAATCTATTCCTAGAATGATATCAAAGTATACCATTTCTAACTCTACAAGATCTGCTGTTGTGACTTTTTGGGAGACTATGACAGGGCAATTTCTTTATACCCGTCTAGCTATAACTCGGTCATCGATGTGAGTAGAGTCTGAGAAGGGTTCTAAAAGAGTTTCTGGACAAACATTGAAGTTGACTTCTATATAGGGAGTTACAAAAGACAAAGTAGCCCCTATTGTCTTTCTACTGAATGTACCATATGTAAGCCACATCCTTAAGTTGGTAGGATTCCAACTCAACCCTTTCATTACCAGTCACTTGCATCACTCCAAAGATTTTATTAAACTTATCAATGAAATTCTGTGAGTCCTCACAAACTTGTGACCCTAAAAACTCAGGCAGATTCATCCTAACAAAATCTCGAATCCTGGTTTCCACTGATCCACCACAAGAATTCACAGGAACTGAAACCCGGTGGTTGTTATGGTTGGTCACACTCTGAGCCAAAAGCCTAATGGGATTTGGAAATTCTACATTCGAAACATTTTGGCCTGGAACTGGAGGAACTACGTTAGTGTTGCAGGAATAGGAATTCCTTGCGTAAGCTCTATGAGGAGGCAAAATCTGAAACGCATAACGATGAGGTATAAACTAGACGTTAGATCACACCTCACGCACGATAAGAGTAACATAGAGAGTGAAGTTTTCCTAAAACACTTTATAGCCTCCCTCTAATTAGATGTGGTGCACTTCACACCCATTAAAAGGATTCTACTTAGTGAGGCCTTTTAGACATTCTAGAACTCTTAAACCTAGTGCTCTGATACCAAGTTTGTCACGCCTCGAAGATACCCCTAGGACGCGGACATGAGACTTAGGATCACGAGTGACCCCAAGCTAACTGTGCTGGCATATCATAAGAATACTAAAGATTCACTGAAGTAAAGAAATACTGTGCGGATGCTTAATCGTAACATAAACTAAAATGATGGGGAATACCCATACTAAATCTGAATGTATAAATACTAAGAGTTTAACAACAAATGAAAATTCAAACACAAAGGGTAAAGTTGAATCTAACTATGTCTCAAATAAGCTTCTAACTGAATACAAGTGATGGGACATGCCCCAGCTAAATATAGAAAAAATTGAAACTACGACTAAAAGCAAAGGAAGATAATCATGTCAATCATCCTCGAAGAATGAGGACTCGCCACTGATGTTGCTGAACAGATGATCGAGAATCGATCTATGCGTGATTTGGAATTTAAGAACCTGAACCTACATTACGAGAAGATGTAGCGCAGAGTATGCATCAGTACTAGAAAGGTACTGAGAATGTAAGATAGAATAAAGCTGAACAAACATATAATTATAACTAAACCAAAGCATATATCTGAGAAATGATAGGATATAAGCATGACACTAAACTGAGAATACTGAACATGAACTGACTAAATGCAATGACCAAGTATATAACATGATGAGACTGAATACTGAACTGTGACTGATGACGTGGTCAATGCTATAGAATTTGACTGTAAGGGAGTTACTAATAACCTACATAAAACCACATGAGCTAAATGTGGAGTCTAATGTATACGCCCCATCGAGAGGATGCAATATACCCTGCCAGAGGTATAGAGGTATAGAGGCATGACTGGCGTGATCACTAAACTGATGCCCATAGAGGGGACTTACAACCTACGGGGGAACGCAGTTCTGGGATTATTGGATCGGTCTAGGCCTACTCCCAATTGATTACGTAATTAACAATTTATTACAGAATTTCTATAATATTGGATAGCTCAAGAACAGACATGCTAACTGAAAATGCAACATTAAGTGCTTTTAATGAAACATTCCTAGCTCAGGCATGTATATGATACATTATGACTGAAATACTGAATAGATCAACATACTGACATGCAGATATTCATACTTGAAAACTCATTCTCAAAATTTTCAACAAGTGAAAGTTGAGCATCATAAATCGGGTGGTTTAGATCAAAACATTAGTATTCCTACATGGAAGTGGGAAGATCTGAATATGGACTTTATTATGGGTTTACCTCGTATTCGTTGTAAGTTTTATTTGATTCGGGTTATTATAGACCGAATGATGAAATCAGCTTACTTTCTTCATGTTAATATTTCATTTTTAGCAGAGAAGTACACCAAGCTTTATATTTGGGAAAAGGTAAGGTTGAATGAGATCCCTTTTTCTATTATCACCAATTGTGGCACTTAGTTCACATCTCAATTTTAGAGGTCATTTCAAAAATGTTTTAGTATGCAAGTGAAGCTTAGAATGACTTTTCATCCCAAGACAGATGAACAAGTCGGGCATATTGTTCAGACTTTGGAATATGTGAAGAGCTTGCGTAATTGTTTTTAAGGGTAATTGGAATGGTCATTTGCTTTTGATTAAGTTTTCTTATAATAATAGTTATCATTCAAGTATTGGAATGTCATCGTTTGTGGCTCTTTATGGTAGGATGTGTAGGTCTACTATACGTCTATTTGAAGTTGGTGAGGTTGCTTTGATGGGGCACAATTTTGTGCATGAGGCTATAAAGAAGGTTCTACTTATTCGTGAAAGGTTAGAAATGACTCAGAATCGACAAATTCCTATAGTGATGTTAGAAGAAGAGAACTTGAATTTAATTTGGATGTCTGGATCTAGTTGAAAATTTCACCCATGAAGGGTGTAATTAGATTTAAAGAATGGGAAACTTAGTCCCTGATATGTGGTCCCATATATGATTTTGAGGCATTTTGTCAAGGTTACTTATGAGTTAGAGTTGACTAATTATTTAGCATTGGTACATTCAATATTTCATGCCTCTTTGTTGAGAAAGTGTGTTTGAGACGCGACCACCATTGTACCTTTAGAACGTTTGCGAGTTAAAGAAAATATTTCTTATATAGAGGTTCTGGTTGAGATCTTAGACTAGAAATTATGGAGGTTGAGAAATAAAGAAGTTTCTTCCATGAAATTTCTTTAGAGGAATCAATAGGTTAAATGTGCTACTTGTGAGGCCAAAGCCGATATGATGTCCCGATATCCTCATCTATTTCCCTCCACTCCTACTCTAGCTTGGTGTATTAGATCCTCAAGGTTAATTCGTTTGGATTCTTTTATTTTAGTCATTCTAATGTTTCCAGATGCATGCATATTCATGTAAAACATGATTTTTGATGTTATGATTTATCTTTGAGCGATTCTCCTTGTTTATGTGCATTATGATCAGAATTTTATTTTGCTTGAGTTGTTAGTTTCTCTCCTACTCTATTTATGCGAGATTTAGTCCCATTCGTGGCTGAATATTTTCGAGGGGGACATATTGTAACACCTCGAAAATTGGAAAGTCGAGTTGGAAAGGAAAAGTTCAGATATTTTGCACTGAGGAAGTGACTAAAAGTCCTATCTACGGAACTTAAGAAGTCCTACGGGCTGTAGAAGGGAAGTTGTAGATTTGAGTTATGTTTTTGGAAACTTCAAGTTTTTGGAAATCTGAGCTATGACTTGACAATAAGAGTTGTAGGACTTTGGACGAGTCATAGAGGGCTTTTGTAAGAAGGCTTCATATATTTTATTTAGGACTTTAGACCTACGGAATGATTTGACAAGTTGTTGTTTGTTCTACGGATTGTAAAAGGGATCTTGACTTGATGACTAGGGTTCTGGAAGGTATCTACAAATCGTATTCTGAACGACGAAATGTTGAATGGTTTAGTGGAAAGTAAAGTGAGTTTTGGGTTTGTAAATATGGTTCTATTGTTGACTAGTATGGGCCGTAGAAGCTTTACGAACCGTAGGTGTTACGACTCGGAAAATCTAGTAGGTGAAACTAGACCCTTACGAATGAGTTGTTGAGTTTGATGTTGGGTTTTATGTTGTAAAATGGTTCAGCTTAGGTTGAGGGCTTAAACGTCAAGGTACGACTCCCCAAGGACCAACCAAGGGTCCTTGAGGAGGACCCTAAAGTCTAACCCCAAGGCAGCACCAAGAACCCAAAAACTGCCAAAATAGGGCCACATATGGATGGTACCTACGGCAAGTAGGTAGACCCAGGTCCCGTAGATGGGGGTCATGGGTAAGGCCCTTTAAAAGGAGTTGCAGACCACCCACCCATGGACCAGCAAGATGGGGAGTGAGAGGACCCATGGTCCGTGGGTCAAGGGGCGTGAGTCATGCTTGAGTTGTTGTCCAATTCTGCCAAGGCTAGTGTAGTTTGGTAAATTCCTAGGTTAGTTAGTTAAGTGTGAGGTCGTTTAGTATTGTTTATTTTGACCTATATAAGGGTTTTTAAGCTATTAAATTACCCTTACACTTCATAAATCACAGCAACCCAAATAGTAACCACCTCCTCTCCAAAAATTCTCTATCTAAAATCTTCATTGAAGAAGAAAAAGAACTCAAGGTCTAGGGCACAAGAACTCATATTTTCTACTCAATTTCGTAAGAAATCTTCAATTAAGGTATGGTAGGTTTGATTCATGGTTAACTTTCCATCCATAAAGTCCTCAAACCTTCAATTTTCAAGTTGGAAATTCACTAAAAATAAGGGTTTTTATTCTAGGTCATGAATTCTTTATTAAAATGTTTTTAATGGTTTAATTATCATAAATTAAGATTGAATTGCTGTTTTATAGTGGTTTAAAGATAAAATCCCCCCATGAATCCATGATTTCCCCATAACCCTTATTTTTTACTATGTGATGTGGGTGAATTGTAGTAAGATGGATGTTATGCAATTGATCTAGTAACGGTCTAGTTACTTGAATTATGTCATTACTCATGTCTAAATTGTAGTTATTCTAGGTGTGTTGGTGAATTATGATTCATGGTCCTTAGAGGGAAAATTGTGAGATTTGTGTAAACATGATACTTAGGTACATGTTTTGTGAATATATTGAAAGTATTATGATCATGACTATAATGTAATGGTGTGGTTTTTTAAAGGCTATTCACACACACACACACACACACTTATGAATGAAGAATGAATGAAGTTGCTATGATTATGTTAATGATGATGTGTTGATTCATAGGCTATTCTCAATTGTACACTAATGAATGATAATGAAATGTTGTGAAAGGTCTTTCTCATAATATGGGGATTCTTATTTGAAAGGCTATTCTCATATTTGAATCTATGATCTATCTTAATGAATGAATGTTGAGTTTGAGATGGATGCTCATCCATGAGTTGAGGCGGGGTATCTAGCAACAATCTCTTATCCCATAATAATGAACTAAAGTGATGAATGTTTCGTACTCCATGGGGAATAATACTAAACACCGAATGGATATGGATTGAGATGGATTCTCATCTGTGAGTTAAGGTGGGGTATCTAGTAGCAATCTCTTGTGTTGGATGCTCATCCATGAGTTAAGGTGGGGTATGTAGTAGCAATCTTCGTATCCCGTACCTATGTGCCCACATAGGTTATTAGCTAGTGGATCCACCTAAGCTAAATTAATGGTCCTACCTTTGGCAAGTAGGAATCCCTTATTCGGTGTGGGTAACATCGGGATTCCATGATTTGCTCACATGGTCTATGTCGGTTAACGCTTACCCCCACAATGAATGTTATTGTACTATGGCTTCTCAAGGATGCACTACTCAGTATGGGTGGGGGTATGGGACTTCATCCATGCATTTCACAAGTAGGCTTCGAGAGTAGCTATGGTGTGTTTCTCTAATGTCATAATGTCTAATGAAATGAATGTACTTATAATGACGCTAGTGAGAATGTTGACTTAAAGGTTAATGTAAAGATGAATGCTTAACTTGGAAATGTTATTATGAGTTGCTTTCCTTGTCATGACTTATTAAATATGAATGTTCCTTGTCTAATGAGTATTGACTAAAGATGAGAATGAAGAAGGGTAAGTATGTTATGGTGGCCTCAAAGTGGTGCTTAGTATGAATGGTATTATGGGATGCCATTCCTACATTGCACAAGTATAACTTAGGGTTACATAAGATGATGGTTCTAATGTGTTATAATGACTTACATGATGAACATGCTTATGTCTTATGTATTTATACTAAAAGAGCATGATGTTTCTCAAACTTGGCATACAGCATGGTTTTCAACCGAAATGTCCTTTTTAGCATGATTTTTGCATGGCTATCATACCTAGTACATTTTTGTGCTAACCCATATTTCTTCTACATTTTTACAAAGTGTAGGTTCCGGATCTTAAGGGGATTTCTTCGGAGTAAAGCTTGGATTCACTATTCTCCTAGCTTTTGGTGAGTCCTCAAGATTGGAGGACATATGAGTTTTAGTTGTTTCTTTCATGTCACTTTATTTTTTGGACTATATTGAAGGGTTGTGACCGTATTCTTGATTCAAAGTTGTATTAGATGGCTATAATGAGACAAAGTTAGACTTCCGCTTGCTTTAATAAAGACTTCGATTATATGGATAAATTTTTTTAATTCCGCACCATTTTCTTATGTCTTATGTTATGAATGCTATGAGGCTTGTATGAGGCTCTTCGAAATCTTGTAGACCGTGTTACGTCTATGGTGTAGGATCGAATCGTACCAAAGATGGTATCAGAGCACAAGATGTTGGGATGGTTTTAGGATGATGTCTCATAAGCCACGTCTAGTAGAGTCTTGTTCATAGTGTGAAGCGCGCCACATTTATGAATGCGAGGGTATAAGATATTAGGAAACTACACTTCTTTTATTACTCTTTAACTCGTGCAAAAGTTTAGATTAAAGCACTTCCAAAAAAACTTCTACAGAATACAATAACATCACATGGGTTTTCGAAGAATAAAATCAAAACAAGAAAAAGAAAAAAGAAGAAATTTTGCAAGTTAAAAAACAATGAAAAAAATCAAGAATCAACTACCAAAGAAAAATTGAGGAGGAGCATTTTTTTCAATTGCTGTAACTAAAGCAAAGGAGGAGTGTTGAAGTATGCTTTTAGTTACTGCAGTAACTTTTAGCAAAATAAGTTATTTAGTTTGAATAAATTTGAATTTTGAATTTTAGTTAGTTTGTATATGTTGTCGAGATATTTTAGGTTGTTTAAATTTTAAATTATGCAGATTATGTGTTTTATGTTGGCTATTTAAAGCCCCTCAATGCTTAATAAATTATTGAAAGCTACTGAAAGTCATTTCAATCCGTTGAGAGAAATTTTCAATCTTCTTGTGCTGCCCCATTTGTAAAAAACACCAACAACAATGAAGCTCTGGTTGATCCTCCGGCCATGACGGATGTGGAAATTAGGTCGGCTTTTCTAACATTGGATCAATCTATGACGGCTCAAGCCAATAGGGATGTTGGGCCTTGAGTGAACACTAATGTGAATTCTACGGCTTTGAGATTGAGGGATTTTTTCCAGGATGAATCCCCCCGAGTTTATTGGTTCCAAGGTGGAAGAGGATCCCCAAAGGTTTATTGATGAGGTTTGCAAGATACTTGGTGCTATGGGGGTGTCTTCGGAGGAGAAGGTGGAGCTAGCCGCCTACCAACTAAAAGATGTAGATCAAATTTTGTATGAACAATGGAAGGGTGAGAGGCCATTATGTGCAGGTGCCATAAATTGGAAGGTGTTCAAAGAAGCATTCTTTGAGAGGTTCTTCCCCCAAGAATTTAGTGAGCGAAAAATGTAAGAGTTCATAAATCTATAACAAGGGGGTATGAGTGTGAGAGATTATTCCCTTAAGTTCACCCAACTATCAAAATATGCTCCAACCATGGTGGTAAACTCGAGGGCTAGAATTAATAAGTATGTGATGGGAGTGTCCGACTTGGTAGTCGATGAATGTCGTTCGGCAATGCTGATTCTAAGTATGTATATTTCAAGTTTTATGGTTCATGCTAAACAAATTGAGGAGCAAAAGCTCAAGCGAATGAATAGGGAGGTGAAAAGAGCTAAAACCGGTGATGGGAATTCCTCAAGTGCTAGGTCTGATGAACAAGGTCAACGAAGATTCAAAAAGAGGTCCTCTAACCAAGATTCCTTAATTTTCAACAAGGATAGAGTGTCTAACCCTAATTCTTAAGGAGGAAATAGAGATGGTTCTTCTTTAGAAAGATCCACATGTGCCAAGTGTGGGAAACATCTTTTGGGTAAGTTCCTAGCAAGCACGGATGGGTGTTTTGGGTATGGAAAGAAAGGTCATAAGTTGAGAGATTTCCCAACACTCTCGGCAAAAGGAAAAGAGGCCAAACAAGCTTCTCATGATGGTACGTTTCCTATTCCTCCAAATTATTGTCGTTTCTATGCACTTCGGTCTAGAGAGGACAAATGAGCCCTTCCCGATGAAGGCACCGGTATGTTGATAATTCCTCATAGATGTAAATGTTTTATTAAGGTCCCTATATTATTTTTATATTAGCATTAGTATGTGTTTACTCCCAAGGGGGAGACGGTATGTTGGTATTGTAAGGTTGTTGAGAGTTCCGATATCCTTATCTCTTTCTTTTATTCCTATTCAAGCTTGAGACAAAGAGTTCCTTATGGCTTGTTTTATGTTTCATGTGTGATTATGTGTTTTCATGGTCTCCTTATGTTATGCATGTTCTTGATGAATTCATGGTTAATGAGCAAATGAGTTTTTATTATTTGCATTCCTCATGTTGATGTGCATTAAGTATGAGTTGATTATATGCTTCATGAGATGAATTGTTGAACATGCTTAAATGTGCTTTTGATAGTAATTGCATAATTTGCTTAATGATGTTATGATGAGCAAGCTTTAAGTTTGAGAAGGTAATTCCTCCAATGAAATGAGAAATGTTAAAGTTTTCATGCATAATGGGTTTGTAGATGTAGTTCCTACTTCCTTTTGTTGCAGTGAGTATATTGAGATGGAATTGATGTTTCCTCCTTGTTTTGTGCATTGTTATGATGTTTTATGCATGATGGGCTGCTAGTCTTGACTCATTAATTCCATAAAGTGTTTAAAGTGTCATTCGAGGACGAATGTTCCCAAGGGGGAGATAATGTTACGACTCGGAAAACTAGTAGGTGAAACTAGAGTTTTACGAGTGAGTTGTTGAGTTTGATGTGGGGTTTGATGTTGTAAAATGGTTCCCCGAGCTTAGGTTGAGGGGTTAAACGTCAAGGTACGACTCCCCAAGGACCAACCAAGGGTCCTTGAGGAGGACCCTAAAGTCTAACACAAAGGCTGCCCCAAAAACCCAAAAGTTGCCAAAATAGGGTGACCTATGGATGGCACCTACGACAAATAGGTGGACCCACGCTCCGTAGGTGTCACGACCCAAGCCTAGGGCCTAGACGTAACATGGCGAATGAGGAACCCGAAGGAACCCCAAACAAGCCTCTCAAACTTGTCATCACACTTCATCGGTCGCGGAAGTACATTCAACATTCATTAACGGGAAATAGGGGCAAAGGGCAAACCATTTCAAAATGACATCATAGAACAAGAGTCAAGCTCATTTACAAAATACTTGTCCAACGCACACCTCTACATACATAGATAGGACGGGGGCCATGACATACTACCGGCTCCCCTCATAGTCAAAATACAATTGCAAGCTAAAGTCTCAAAACATAGGAGTAGGAAACATAACATAGCCCTCGAATCATTGAGGACTCACCAACAAACTCGGATAAGCACCGTACTAGCCACGTGAATGGAGAGAAGGATCAAGAGTAGCTCCGGTCCCTACATGGTGACATCATGTAGGCAAAATATGCGTTAGTACTTGGAATGTACTAAGTATGCGGGGTGCAACACAACAATAGACAAGGACACAATCGAAATACAAGAAATAGTTTCATAGGCATTATGGATAACAATATGAGGATGCATGATCAAAGTGAAGTCAAAACATGTTTAAGTAAATCTATACTAATAGTAGATATCATATGTGTATGCATGATCCAACTAATCTATAACCCCAACTTAGGATGGGGGATGCCGTTCACACCCGGACACCCTGGTGGCAAGGTATAAACCCCCCACATGGTTGATGTTGGTCACACCCCAAGCATCCTAGGTGGTGAGATATAAGCCTCTCCCATGGTTGATGTTGGTCACACCCCAAGCATCCTAGGTGGTGAGATATAAACCTCTCACATGGTTGATGTTGGTCACACCCCAAGCATCCTAGGTGGTGAGATATAAACCTCTCACATGGTTGTCCGGTTCTTTTCCCCCGGACCGGGCATGGTCATGCAACACTTTATATAGGAAATTCCCATTAGGCTCTAATGGGATCTCACGTATGAAATGAACATATACACAAGCTTAGTTTGTCATCAACACATCTCTGGATTGCTATACATCTCATAACTCAAGCTTTAAAGCATCGATTCATCAATTCTCCATAGTTGGACATTTTGTCAAACACCTTGAAGGCATGTAATGGAATCAAAGAGCATGGAAAATAGGGTAGTAATTATGCAGCCAAACCAGTGAACAACCTACAACAACACCTTTTAACACCCACAATACCACATGAAAATCTCCACATCCATTCCAAATTTAGATTCAGGTTCTAGAGTCACAACATGCTCAAAACAATCACTTTTCATGTTTAAAATTCAATGTGCAGGAAATTATTACAAAGAACAAGACTAACTTATGAATCTTAACTTAAACCATGAATTAGTGAGTAGAATAGAGTCTAGGCACTATGGGTGGAAGGACCCATGAGTTCAACACCACATACCTTGAGTTCTTATGAAGGTCTTGAGAGTGTCTTCAATGGAAGCTTGGAACTTGGAGCAAGAGTCTCTTCAATCTTGAGGAAGGTTTTGAATTAGGGTTCTTGAAAGAACTTGAGAGAAAATGTGTCTAAGTATGGGAGAGGTGTTTTGGGAAATGTTTTAGAGATGGGAATTGAACTAATGGTATATAGGAAATAACATATGCCCGTTGGAAAAATGGTCCAACACTTAGAAAAAAAAAATAGGCGGGTGAACAGTTAAAACGCTCACTGGAAATTGCATTTCCTGCCGGATAGATTTTACGAAAATGGGCATAACTTCTTTGTCCGAACTCCGAATGAGGTGAAACGAAGTGCGTTAGGTAGCTAACTCAAAGGGATTTCCATGGATATGTTATGGGCCACCCAATTATTTGTGTGCTAGGAGATATGACCCTCCAAAGTAGACCCTCGAAAAAGGCTTCACTTGGAAATTTCGGATTTTGATACGGTTGCTCTAAAATTTGGGTTAGACCCATTTCCCACTCAATTTGAGCCCCTAAACAAGAATATGAAGTCGGATTTTTGAAAAACGAAACGGATTTTTTCTAGATATAGCTAAACAAGTTTCCGATAACTTCCGAAGCACATTTTTAAGAACTTTTTGGGTCATTTCAGTAGGTGGGGGTCATGGGTCAGGCCCTCAAAAAGTAGTTGCAGATCACCCATGGACATGCAGGACGGAGTGTGAGTCATGCCTGAGTTGCTGTCCAATTCGGCCAAGGCTAGGGTAGTTTGGTAAATTCCTAGGTTAGTTAGTTAGGTGTGAGATCATTTAGTATTGTTCATTTAGACCTATATAAGGGTTTTATGTTATAAGAATTAACCTTAAACTTCATAAATCACAATAACCCAAATAGTAACCACCTCCTCTCCAAAAATTCTCTCTCTAAAACGTCCATTGAAAATGAAGAAGAAGTCAAGGTCTAGGACTCCATAACTCATCTTTTCTACTCAATTTGATAAGAAATCTTCAATTAAGGTATGGTTGTTTTGTTTCATGGTTAATTTTCCATCCATGAAGTCCTCAAACTTCAATTTCAAAGTTGGAAATTCTCCAAAACTAAGGGTTTTCATTCTAGATTATGGATTCTTTATCAAAACTTTTTCAATGGTTTAATTATCATATATTAAGATTGAATTGCTGTTTTATGGTTGTTTTAAGATAAAATCCCCCCATGAATCCATGATTTACCTATAACCCTAATTTGTGACTATGTGATGTGGGTGAATTGTAGTAGGATGGATGTTATGCCATTGATCTTGTAATTGTATAGTTACTTGAATTATGTCATTATTCATGCCTAAATTGTAGTAATTCTAGGTGTTTTAGTGAATTATGATTCATGGTCCTTTGAGGGAAAATTGTGATATTTGTGTAATCATGATGCTTATGTATATGTTTTGTAAATATATTGAAAGTAATGTGATCATGACTATAATGAAATGTTGTCGTTGTTGAAAGTATATTTTCACATACATACACACTCATGAATGAAGGATGAATGAATTTTCTATGATTATGTTAATGACGATGTGTTGATTGAAAGGTTATTCTCAATTGTACACTAACAAATGGTAATGACATGTTGTGAAAGGTCTTTCTCACAATATGGGAATTCTTAGTTGAAAGGCTATTTTCATCTTTGAATGTATGAGCTATCTTAATAAATGAATGTTGGGTTTGGAATGGACGCTCATCCATGAGTTGAGGCAGGGTATCTGGTAACAATCTCTTATCTAATAATAATGAATTAAAGTAATAAATGTTAAGTACTCTGTGGGGAATAATGCTAAGTACCGAGTGGATATGGATTGAGATGGATGCTCATTCGTGAGTTGAGGTGGGGTATATAGTAGTAATCTCTTGAGATGGATGCTCATCCGTGAGTTAAGGCGGGGTATCTAATAGCATTCTCCCTATCCCATAACTATGTGCCCGGATAGGTTATTAGCTAGTGGATCCACGTAAGCTAAATTAATGGTACTACATTAGGCAAGTAGGAATCCCCTATTCGGTGTGGGTAACCTCAGGATTCCATGATTTGATCACATGGTCTATGTAGGTTAAGGCTTACCCCTACAATGAATGTTAATGAACTATGGTTTCTCAAGGATGCACTACTTAGTGTGGGTGGGGGTATGGGACTTCATCCATGCATTGCACAAGTAGGCTTCGAGAGTAGCTATGGTGGGTTTCTCTAATGTCATAATGTCTAATGAAATGAATGTGGTTATAATGATGCTAATGAGAATGTTGACTTAAAGGCATAATGTAAAGATTAATGCTTAACTTGAAAATGATATTATGAGTTGCTTTCCTTGTCATGACTTATTAAATATGAATGGTCCTTGTCAAATGAGTATTGACTAAAGATGAGAATTGTCACGACCCAGGGGTAACCCCTACACATAACATGGCGTAGTTGACCCTGAAGGGTTCTTATACATGCCCATAGCATAATCATAAACATAAAGTCATATAAATGATGAGGAAAATTTAAAAACTTTTACAATCGAAGTCAACTTCTTGTCTCAATCACCATCTACTACATTAGAGAATACAATTAGGGTCAAATGCTCTTTACATCAATAAAGTCTCAAAATAGAAACTACAATGGAAACTAGAAAAGAATAGCATCTCGTCCTCGAACCATGAGGACTCACCAAGTCTAGGGAATAGTTAACCCAAGCTTCACTTGAAAGAAGAAGTACGTCTCAATCACCATGACCTACACTTATAATAAAGGTAGAAAATATTGGTTAGCACACATAATGTACTAAGTATGGAAGTCATGCACAAAAATCCTTTAAACATGCATAAAAGGGAGATTTAGTTGAATTCATGCCTTTAACAAGGTTAAAAGCCAATATGCACATTAATGAAGAAACATAAGTCAGACCAACATATAAGCAACCCAAAGCCATAGTAGTGCAATGCAAAGGTAAGATCCCATAACCCTACGAAATGCTAAGTATCACATATAGGTCACCAACAACATACATATCTTACTTTTGCCCCATCCATAATCAATATTGCATATGTTAAGGAGTTATTCATATTCATAACTTCTAATAAGTAAAGTCAACCTTAACATCCATTCCTATCTTCATACATAATCCATAAGTCTTTATAACATAAGAGAACCTCACCACAACCCCTCTTAAAGTCTACTTGTGCTAAGTGAAGTCCCATACCCCCACTCATACTAAGTAGTACCTCTTAAGAAGTCATAATTAAAGTTCGTGTTCTTATCATAGTTCATATTCATATCATATAGGGAAGATAGCATTAACTGACATAGACCATGTGAGCTACATGGAATCCGGTGTTCTACCCCCACACCGAAAAGAGGTGTCCTACTTGCCTAAGGTAGAACGTACATTTTAGCTTTTAGGTGGATCCACTAGCTAAAGACCTATGTGTACACATAGTTATGGGATAAGGAGATTGCTACTAGAAACCCTGATTACTAATGTGGAGGTTTCCATCTCATGAGATAACCATATTGGGAACCCAACAACTAGCGTGAAGGAACCCATCTCATATTCATATCCGCTCACTGCTAAGCATAATTCCCTTAAGAATTCATATTAAGTCTTTACTTACGTTCATATTAATGAGAGAATGCACTAGTCACTCAAACCAACATACATCATAATAACTCATATTTTTATTAGGTGAGGATGTCCTTTGAACCTTAGAATCATCAACATGTGAGTAAACCTTTCACATCATATTCATAGTGTGTTCATGAGAATGGCTTCTAAATAAACACAACAAGCTTGCCAAAAACACACATACATACTTCATGCACATTCAATTGTAAGGGTATAGGGAATAAGGATCTTGCATCAATTCCACAATTACACAATAGTCATAGGATCATCACTATCTATGTGAATCACAAGTTCATATACAATCCTCATCAATATTTTTAAACCCTAACAAGTTGCCCTTCAAGGGCTATCAATCAAGATCCACCCTATATTCTAGAATTACAACATTAGATAGAGTAATATCATAAGTCAACAACTTATACAATGTAAACACAATCAATTGTTAAGCTCCCATCATCAATCAAGGCATACCGTAGTTCTCAATTTAGGAAGAAGGGGAAATCATGGGTCCAACAAAGATTTTCATCATAAAACATCAATACTCCATTAATCCAACAACAATTCATCATAACCAACCATAATAAACCATAAATAAACAATTGACGTTTTAGAAGGAGGCCCGTGACAATAGATTGAAAACCCTAGGTTTGGAGGATTTGGAATCTTGAAAACATACTTTGAAGGGGATCCTTGGGTGATAGCTACCCAAGGATGAAAATCATCCATACCTTGACTATGAAACTCCAAGAAATTTGGGGAAGAACCTTTGGAATACACAAACCCAAGCTTCAATGGCTCCTTTCTTCTTTTTTGTGTTTAGAGAGAGAATTATTGAGAGAAGAGGAAGTTTTTTATTTCAATTGGGTTTTTGAGTATAATGACTTAGAATAATGGATTTTAACTTAAAAACACCTTATATACTTCCACTCAAATTACCTGAAACAACCCCACTTTAATTGGACAAAAAGGGAAAATGACCCAACTAACCATCATTTAACTCACCTCGTCAAGGACGAAGACCATCTATATGGCCCATCTAGGGGACAACGGCTCATGGTGGTGCTTGTGGTGACTTAGGTAGTAGCCTCCTCCAACTTTCCAATATTCCATGAGGCCAAGGCATGACCACGAGACTTCCCATGATCCGTGGTCAAGGCCACGAGTCTTGGTGAAGGTCGTGGTCTTGAGGCAGGGTTAACGCTTCCAAGCCTTGCCTCCACACGCCTAAGGAACTTTCATGTCCACCATTCACGCCTCGTCAAGGGCACCACGATTCGTAGTCCCTTGACCAGTAGCTCCCTCAACCTTACACAACTACCATGAAGCTAAGGCAACCCCACGAGCTGTCCCATGGCCCGTGGTCATGACCACTAGCCATGATGTGGCTCGTGAAGGGGAGCCTTGGCTTGGCACCTTACTAGGGCACACTGCCTTGCCAACCACGGGTGGCACCGTGACTCGTGGTTGCCACCACAGGTAGTGAAGACCCTCGTGGTCATGGTAGGTAGTGGGTAGGCTTAATTTAAGGTAGCATTGTCCCCCTAGCCATGGACTTCACCCAAAACACTTAGCTCTTGACGCTAACCCACACGTTTAGGCTCTAATTCAATCTACTAGTTTTTCGGGTCGAAGGGTAAGTATGTTATGGTGGCCTCAAAGTGGTACTTAGTATGAATGGTATTATGGGATTCCTACATTGCACAAGTATAATTTAGAGTTACTTAAGATGGTTGTTCTAATGTATTATAATGACTTGCATGATGAACATGCATATGTCTTATGTGTTTATACTAAAAGAGCATGATGATTCTCAAACTTCGCATGCAGTATGGTTTTCAACCAAAATGTCCTTTTTAGCATGATTTTTGCATGGCTATCATACTTAGTACATTTTTGTGCTAACCCATATTTTTTCTACATTTTAGAAAGTGTAGGTTCCGGATTTTAAGGTTATTTCTTCGGAGTAAAGCTTGGATTGACTATTCTCCTACTTTTCGGTGAGTCCTCAAGATTCAAGGATATATATGAGGTTTAGTAGTTTCTAGTTTCTTTCATGTCACTTTATTTTTCGGACTATGTTGAAGGGCTGTGACCCTTTTCTTGATTCAAAGTTGTATTAGATGTCTATGATGAGACAAAGTTAGACCTCCGCTTGATTTAATAATGACTTCGATTGTATGGATAAAAGTTTTTAATTCAGCACCATTTTCTTATGTATTATGTTATGAATTCTATGATTTTTGTATGAGACTCTTCGGAGTCTTGTACGCCGTGTTACGTCCGCGGTGTAGGCTCGGGTCGTAACAGTAGGTCCAAACGGTAGGTTTGTTCGATAGTTATTTTTGAATTGTATTTGGGTCTTTTCTTATGCACTTTGTGCCCATACTATGGTATTTTGACCCTAATTATAAGTCCTATAACTACCTTTCTATTCATAAATCTATCCAAACCCTCCCATTCACTCAAATTTTCATATCTCATCGAAGTTCATCCTCTCCAATTATGTCTCAAGTTCAAGGAAGAAAGCTAGGGTTCCAAACTTCAAGTCTCCTCTTTTCTCTTGCTTGTTGGGCCTTGATAATCAAGGTATGTAGAAATTCCCTAATGGATTCCATTCTTCCATTGGGTTCTAAAAAATCTCCAAGTTTCCAATTCAGTTTCAGCAAATATTTATTATGGTTTAATTAAATTATCCATGGGTCTTATTTGTTATGATTCAATTGTTTGATCATAATCTTACTATGAAATATTTGATTCAATTATATGTTTTCCAATTGATTTCGTATGGATACATGCACTATTCATGATTCTTATTATGAATTTATGAAAAAACCTATGAACTAATTATTGATGAATTATCAGAGATATGCATGATTTATGAAAAGAATGGTTTAGGAAGTAAGGTTGTGTTTAAGATCAAATTCATTGAAATTGTGAAAAGTTTTCTCACCTATGCATGAATTGTGATGAGTTTTCTTACATATTATGAAGTCATGATTGGTGAAATGTTTTTTACACATGTATGGATCATTATTTAAGGAGCTTCTCTATGATGACTTAAGCTTGGACTATTAAATTAATTGTGCTTTTTCATGTACGATGATATATTTATGAATATGACTATTTTGTTGGATTTACTTAGCACCGAAAGGATATTGAGATGGAGGCTCTCCCAGTAGTAGAAGTCGGGTTTGTAGAAGCGATCATTTTTCCCTAACTACATTCCCCCATAAGATTGTCTTCGAATTACAGAACAAATGGATCCACCTAAGTTAGAAGTTCATGGTCCTTACCCTTGGAAGTGGACATCTATTTTGGTTTGTGAAAAAGACACACGTTTCCATTTGTTAACTAACATGGTCTATGTTGGTTAACGATGAATATCCTACAAAATATTAGACTTCCCAATCACTTTACTCATGATGTATAGATTACGTCCCAATCACTTTCCTTATGATGTTCTAGATGTCTTATTGAGACTTATGTTAGACTTCCGCTTTGTCACTCTCTTTTGAAATATGAATGCTCTCTTCTAAATTCCTTAAATTATATTATCTTGTATGATTTATGTTAAGTGACTTGTGTAGGGCCTCTCCAAGTCCTATACGACATGTTACACCTAGGGTTAACTTTTGGTCGTGACAGTTATAGTGCACCCGATCTTCCATGTGTCAATGCTACGCAACTGTTTAGGAGAACCTTTGCATGCCATCCCTATATAAGGTATTGAGCTTACACACGACCTTTCATTTGAGGATGTCCTATTTGCCATATTAGACCGACCAGTCAGGATGTAATGACTAGATATATAGCTTCCATCAAAGCACTTTAGAGGAGCTAGAACATAGAAGAGGCTACTTGGGAAGTGGAAGCACATACAGAAGAAAAATATATGTATCTATTCCAAGAAACACCAGAAGGTTCTTAACCTAAATATCTCCTTAATATTATCATTAGTCTCAATTTTAATTGTTCCATTGTTATCTTACTCTCTCATGTTATATTTAGGTACATGATGTATATTTACTAACTTTGAGTCGTACATGGATGCAATCTTTAGATGTTGGATATGAGATAAGCTTTAGTATTGTAATTGTTGTAACACTCTGTGAAGCGTATGTGTATGTATTTTGGTTAGCACACAGGTTACTGATAGGCATATTTACAAAGGAAACTCTGTTGAATTTTTTTACAATTAATAGAGTTAGTAAAGTTTTAAGATTTTAAATTGATAGAGAGGGGTGGAAGTTATTCATGCGATCACATCCAGTCTTGGACAACTATAAAACTAAAAGTAAGTCACTAGTATTATTCGAGGACGGATGATCCTAAGTGGGGGAGAATGTAAAACCTCGAAAATATGATTATACATACAAAAAGGGTGTGTATTATATTTTATTGCTAGTTGATATTTGAAGAGATTTTAAGTGATCCCTATTTTAATTATCTGTGTCAGTAGTGGGACCACTTTAACTTTTCCTTAAAGAATTGAAACTCTAAAAGGTGAAAGTTAAGGAAGCACTCCCTCTTCAAAAACTTCTACAGGAAAGAGCGCGAGTCTTCATTCTTGTGCTCTCTTCTTCTCTATTTCCTTCAGTGGTAATATGCAAATTGGGAATTAAAGCAATATTAATTTTCTTTAAGGAGAAGTGTTGGTGATCTAAATAGGTAGACACCTAGTAGGTTTTATTCATAAGTTGTGAAATTCATCAGGAACACAAGTTGGGTTGATTTGAAATAGGTAAATTATCAACCCCACAGTTCAATATAATTATGGATTACTTATTTGGGATATAGTGTAAAGTAAAAATCACCATCTAATTGAGATTATTACACTAGCTTTTGAAATGGGCTTTGTGATGAATTAAGGTTCATGGAAAGGGAAGAAGATGAATAGTGAATTTTTGGATGTTTCTATTTATCGGCATAATTAAGATTGAACCTTGTGAAGTCGGAAATTAAATAAGGAGTTCACTTCAAATGGTTATTAAGAATCTGATTAGCTTGAGAATAAATGAGTATTATTGGAATGAATGGTTGGATAAACCTACGGATTATTGATGAGCATATATATTGTTTGGTAGTTGATTGTGTTGGATTAATTGGGTGCCTATGGGATGTTGGAAGGAAGTTGATGACTATGTTAGGGCTACATCTTTGCCGGTTTAATTGTTGAAAACTTATGATACTATCGTTAGTTGGGAAAGAATCCAAGGTATGTGAAGCTAAAACTTACCCTTACCATTAAAGCACCACCTTATATCACATGTTTCTTTTGTGAAGGTCAAAATGACTTACGGAAGATATAGAAATAAAATCTTTTCTCTCATCATGGGCCATTTCCTTTCTTAATCGTCAAAGCGAATAAGTATTCATATTACTCCTTTCGACTTGAGTTTCATAATATTTTATATTACCATAAGTGTCATTACTTGAAATTCAGCAAAGTAGGTATGCTTGCTCCTATTTGGAGTTTATGGGAGGCTTTAGATTCCATTTGGATAATAGAAATCTGGTGCCTGAGTTGATGGAAATTAACAATGCTGGTTAATGGGTTGGCTCTGTTTTTGGTTTAATGGATGTTTAGATTTCCCTCAAATTCCATGTAAATGGAAGAAATTTTGAGCTTTCTGAGAAGAAGGTTTGATTGTCTTGTTCTGTAATTATGGAATATTCATAGGTTTCCTACACGTTTCACTTGTTCAATGAATTTCTCCCAAATTGAACTAGTAGACTGATGATATTGTTTCTGCATGGATTAGTAGTTTTTTTTTCTGTATTTCCATTGATACATTGACTTGATTCTTAAGTCAATTAGAGTTTCACTTGAAACAACATAAGACTATGGCTTTTATCTAACCCGTTGATACATAACCCTTTCACCTAGTTCATTGTGAGGATTCAATATTTGACGATCAACCATAATGTAATAGGATTCTTTTAGAATTTCTTAAGGAAACCTATTATATTATTGTTGACCTTCGCATATTGAAACTTCACAAAGAACTATGTGCAATGGTTTTGTATTACCATGTGAGATAAAAAGCATTGTCTGATGTTTTCTAAAGTTAAACTCTACTTTACTCAAAAATCAAGTCAAAGTATCTAGAGAAATACAAAAAAAAAGAAGAGAAAAACTTCTAATCCATGCAAAAAACAATGTAATCAGCAGATAGTTCAATTTGGGAAAAATCCAGTAAACAGGTAAAACATGTAAGAAACCTAAGAATCTTCCACAATTACAGAGGAACAAAATCAAAATTTTCATCTAGAAGCTCAAAATTTGTGCAAGCGAAATGGAATTTGAGGGAAATCAAAACACCCATTTAAACGACAGAGCAACCCATTAACCACCATTTTCAATTTCCATCAAATTTTGTGCATAATATCTAATACCTAAATGGCATCTGAAACCCTCCTATAAACCCACAAATAGGAGCAAACACACAAACTTTGCTTAATTTTAATCAACTTCAATGAAAGATTCAATCTTGATAGTCCCTTCTTTGCCAACCGAACTCATCACCGAAATGCTCTCTAGCCTTCAATAAAATTTCTCTTGTTATTCAGGTATGTTTTGAAATATTTTCTTTCTTTGGTCCCTAGAAATGAATTCATCAAGACTCATTTTAGGGTATCTATTGATAACAAGAAGTGCACTTACCATAGGATCATGATGAAATTGGATCTACCTAATAACAATCATAAGGTTTGTTCTTTTAGCATTTTACAACATAATGAATCTGTTATTGAGACAAATGTCTTGAATTGTGCAATAGAAAACTCCAGTATATATTTTTTAATTATGGAGTCGATGAATGGAATTTTTTGTCTTGGCAGTGGGACGTGAGACTTGATTTTATTGCATCCAACAATTAAAAAGTACAAGAAATTATGTTAGTCTATGCATACATCGAGGAGTAATACCTATTTTGTATATAGTTTTGAATATGATGAGTTTCGTGATGAATATAAGGTAGTATGTTTTGTTGCTATTTACCAGCATGGAATATTGTCAAATGTTGGGGTCAAAATATTTAGTTTAAAGAGTGATTCTTGGAGAAATAGGGATGATTTCGGTGATAGGATGCGTTCGGTGAGTTCGGGTACATTTGTATATGGGTAGCTTCATTTGACAACTTTTTTGTGGTCTTGGCAAATGTAATGGTCGGGGACTTGAAGCATCTTTTTTATGGATATGGCTAATGAGAAATGGGGGAAGATAGAATCTCTTTGCTTTGGAGAAGAAGATTACGGATTTTTACTAGGAGTGTTGAAAAATATTCTTTTTGTGCTCAGTAAATATGTGGGATATGGAGGAGTATAGGATTAAAGAGTCTTATACAAGAATGTATACAACCTTTCATAAAAGTCACAAGTTTTCATAAAAGCCACAACTCTTCATAAAAGTCACAACTTTTCATAAAAGTCACAACTCTTCATCAAAGTCGCAACTCTTCATTTTCCATTCAAACATTTTAAAAACCTAAAATCCCCCTCATGAATGGGGAATGACTCCAAAACAAATAATCGGACAAGTGTGTTCTTTACAAGCAAGAGTTAATTGCATCTGGATAAGTAGGTTTCCCTTTGAACTTTCTGTAGTGAACATATGTCAGATATACTCGGTCAATCAGTAGATTTGATATCTTTGAACCGTCAAGATTTGCTGTATACCTAGACAACCATATGTCAGACAATCAACCCTTTACCGTTTATGGTACTTACAGTTATGTTCGTTTCAACTATAAACACTGCCGGGTTTCATGAGTGTATAGAGAGATGGGCTTTTGACAACCATCCTCTTTGAAGTGGCTTACACTTCACACTCACATAGGTGATTTCTAACCATGTTATCACGTAGATATACTATTTGGTCAAATCTGCCAAACGTAGCAAATCATTAAAAACTTTAATCTTTATTAACTCATTAACAAGCCTTAATGTTGTATCCTTGTTCCTGAGCATTGTCTACATCATGATAATTGATTGAGTTGGTTGACAATACCGAACCGTCAGTCACAACTTTGTTTTTTTCCTTGAACCTAGCTCTTAGGATCTCCAGTCTGCTAGGTAGAGTTACCTCTATGATGATTTGTCATAAGCCGCCAAACCATTCACTTAGATGATCTTTCAACTTTCTCACTAGTTAGGCCTTTCTGTAAGTTGATCCGACACATTATCCTTTGACTTTACATAGTCAATTGTCATAATTCAACTAGATAGTAGTTTTCTAATGGTATTATGTTTATGTCTTATATGACGAGACTTTCCGTTATACATCATGCTCCATGCCCTACCTATTGCATCTTGATTATCAAAGTGTATGCATACTGATGCCAAAGGTTTGAACTAGTCAAGTACCTTTTCAATGCAATGAGACCGTGACAATGCTAAACATTATGAAGTTCTAAGAATTCTTATATTGAAGATCGCATCAGCAACTCCAAGATCTTTCATATCAAGCTTGCTTTGTAGCATACGTTTAGTAGCATTTATGTCATTAGTGTCTCTACTGATGATCAACATGTCACCAATATACAAACAAACAATGACCTTGTGATTTTAATGTAAACACATTTATCAGTTCCATCATTCTTAAATTCATTTGCCAACTTGTTTGGTTCAAATTTCTTATGTCATTGTTTAGGTGTTTGTTTTAGTCCATAAAGTGACATAACAAGTTCACACATTTTTTTTCTTTACCAGGAATCACAAACCCTCGAGATGTTCCATTTAAATTTCTTCCTCCAATTCTCCATTTAAGAAAGTTATTTTCACATCCATTTGTCAAATTTGAAGACCATATACCGCAACTAGAGTAATTAACATCTGAATTGATTTAATCCTAGTTAGTGGCTATTATGTGTCAAAATAATCAATACCTTCTTATTGTCTAAATCCTATTACTACAAGTCTTTCTTTGTATTTGTCAATAGTTCCATCAACTTTCTTTTCCTATTGTAGCTCCACTTTGAACTCAAAGGTTTATTTCTTGGAGGAAGATCAACCAATTCTCAAGTATGGTTGCTCAAGATTGAAACTATCTTACTATTGACACCATCTTTTCAAAATAATGAGTCCTAAGAAGTCATAGGAAATGTTACGAAATCATATCCGAAGGAAGTAAATGTCCTTTGACATTTACTACGCCTCTGAATCTATTTATTAAGTATATTTTCCTTTGGTTCTTTTCAAGGTATTTTAGAGTCTTCACTAGACTACTCAAGTCTAATTTAACAGTGCACAGTCTTAGGTCCTATTTTAATCATTTTAGGAATAGGAACTTGGACTTTTGCTGGACACCCCCCACACTTTGAAATATTTCAAGTTGGATTTCCTTCCTTTCCATTGCTCATATGGAATAGATTGTGTCATGAACAAAAAAGAATTCTTTCTTTCTGAAAAGACAACTTTTTGTTGTTCCCTTTTGTAGTAACGATCGTTTCTCCACACAAATTTTGTGGTAAACCTGAACGTATAAGTAATGTAGCCATCATTTTCTTCAACGTTCAATCTTTTTTCCTTCTGCAATTTCATTGTATTAAGATGAATAGGTCAATAGTTTGATGGATAATTTCACTTAAACATATTTCTGCAAAATGAGATTTGTATTCTCCATTCCTATCACTTCTTATCTTTTTCCCAACTTATTTCAACTTCAATTTTATATTACCTAGACGTTTCTATTGATGCATCCTTACCATTCAGCAAATAGACATAATTGTATCTAATGCAATTGTCAATGAAAATTATGAGATACTTTTTTCACCACGAGATGGTGTTGACTTCATATCACGTCAGTGTAAATCAACTCTAAGGGATAAGAGAATTTCTTTCAATACATTTATAAGAATTCTTAGCATACTTAGATTCAACACAAACTTGACATTTTTATTTATTGCACTCAAAGTTAGATAAATCTTATAAGTTGATCAGTTTTCCATGCAATGTTTAGTAATTGACATGTCCCAAGTGTTCATGTCACAAACAGTTTCACTCAAGCAAGTAAGAACAAATAAAAATATTTAGTTTGAAAAGTTCTCTCTGAGGTAGCTTTTTCTCACAAATATTTTGTTCCTACTTCTTTCATTTTTTTGTGATTCAAACACTGTTTAGAGTTAGCACCTTGTCAAATGTCCTTTTTAGAAGGACCTTTCCATAACATTCAATTTGATTGTTATAGAACTACTCGTGAACAAAGTTTCTTCGGGTCCAATAAAGGCAATATAGTCGAAATATTTCTTTTACAAAACATGACAAATGACTATTCACTAATATTCATGTCTATACAAATATTTTTATTTTAATAGACATTTCTTTTCATGAAAAATCATAATAATTTAAGTGACACTTTTCATAAAAGAACACAATTATTTTAAACAAGTATATATATAATTTGGTAGTTTCATACTAGTCACACCATATACTAGTAAAAGAGAAACTCAACAACTACAATATCAAATATACTCCAAGAATTTTGTGGGTCTAACATAATACAAAAGTATCATTGAATTTCATATCTGTTCCGATTTTAAATTAGACAACAAGTCTAATTTTATCTTTATCATAAGCAAAAAACTCCCACATTATAAATATGATCACAAAAATAATTTTCAAGTATTTGAAAATAGTTTATCCACATATTTTTTTCCATAATATCAAAATGTCATCGTCAATGTGAAACCTCTTTCGGAAACATTATTCTATAAAATAATTTTAGTGCTTCAAATCCCTTGGACAATCTTTACACAATGTCAATGTTCATTCCATAAAGGCAGTTATTGCAGGCAGAAAATCACAAACTTTACGTCAGTGGTATTTCTTCTATCACAAGTAGACATACCACTTAGAATTAAGAATACTAATAGCAAAGACAAAAGCTTTTGTACAATTTTGTTTCTATTTAACAATTAAGTTTGTAGAAAATCAAAAGTACAACACTGACTTATTAGGTGAAGTTTTGATATTCTTTAACCAATTGCACAGTCCAATTTATCTAGAGTAGAAAACTATAAAATTTTTTAGCCTACAACAATCAGACGCAACCAAATTTCACAAAGAGTACAAAACTACAATTTTTTTTATTTCTCCAAACAGAATAAAACATATTCTTAGTTTATCACATATAAATGCTTTTCTTTTCAAATAGCATTCCAAATATAACATTTTGACATACTATTTTATTAAACAAAAATGTTTATCTCTCATTCTTTAAACTAAAGAATTTTAAAGGCAACACTATTTGCCAAGGAAAATTCATTCCTAAACATATGGTATGCAGATCTTTTCAAAAGATACACATGATAAATATCAAAATAATTAAATTTTAGAAATTATTTTCATTCTTAGATAATTAATCAGAAGGTTACCTGGTGTAATCTTTAACCGGAATACCACCAATTTTTCTGGTACATTCTCAATTCGATATTGCTAAACAAGGCACCGAATTCTGAAGAAGTAGTGCATTAATCTTCTACTTCCATGATTTGTTTCCCTCAATCAATAGAAATCAAGAAATACCAATAGTATATTAATTTCCTTAAGATTGTTGTTCATCATGTATTCCTAAGATACTTCGAATAAAAACATTGAAGAACTTGATTAGAAAAATATATTTTAAAAAGCATTTTAAGAACTAGAAAATTAAAACAAGTAGAGAAAATAAACTTAGAAACAGATTAGAAACAATATACAAAATATTTTTCTTAAAGAAGAACATTGAGCCTAGTGAATACATATGTCCCCTTAAGGAAATTATTCTCTTCAAGTACCCAAAGTTAATGGAATATATCCTCCCATGATAGAACAATCTTCCTCACCGGTGTATCGGTACCTAAAATCACGGTGTCAGCGAACCACTCAATGACAGTAAAGTACACTTAGAATATTTACTAGATTTAATAGTAGTAGAAGAAGACCAGAAAATTCATATTTTAAGAAAATGAGAGGAAATCCCTCAATTTATAGAAAACAAAGGGTACTGTGAAAAGGTTCTTATTGTTCCTTACCGGAAAGGTCACAACCCTTTGGAAAGGTCATAATCTTTCAGAAAGGTCCCAACCTTTCATAAAACTCATAACTTTTCTTAAAAGCTACAACTTTTCATAAAAGCCACATCTCTTCAACAAATTCGCAACTTTTCATAAAAGTCACAACTCTTCGCACCTCTTCATTTCCCATTCACACCTTTTAAAACCCAACAATTTCATTGGACTCAGCAAACTTTGCTTGATCCTTCTTCTTGTCCTTCTTGGGACCTCAACATTCAGTAACCCTATGACCACGTTTGCCGCAATTGAAGCAGTTTCCACTGAATTTCTTCTTAGGAGGATTGCTCTTTCGAATATATGTTTTTAGAATGTAACTTGGTTGGTATTCTCTTCAAGTATCCAAAGTTAATGGAATATATCCTCCCATGATAGAACAATCTTACACACCGTTGTATCGATATCTAAAACCACGGTGTCAGCAAACCACTCAATGATAGTAAAGCACACTTAGAATACTTACTAGATTTAATAGTAGTGGAAGAAGTTCAGAAAATTCAGTTTTTAAGAAAATGAGAGGAAATCCCTCAATTTATAGAAAACAAAGGGTAATGTAAAAAGGTTCTTATTGTTCCTTACCGGACAGGTCACAACCCTTTGGAAAGGTCATAATCTTTCAGAAAGGTCACAACCTTTCATAAAAGTCACAACTTTTCTTAAAAGCCACAACTTTTCATAAAAGACACATCTCTTCAAAAAATTCGCAACTTTCATAAAAGTCACAACTCTTCATAAAAATAGCAACTCATCATTTCCCATTAACACCTTTTAAAACCCAACAATTTCATTGGATTCAGCAAAATTTGCTTCATCCTTCTTCTTGTCCTTCTTGGGACCTCAACATTCAGTAACCCTATGACCATGTTTGCCGCAATTGAAGCAGTTTCCACTGAACTTCTTCTTAGGAGGATTGCTCTTGCGAATAGATGTTTTTAGAATGTAACTTGGTTGGTATTCTCTTCAAGTACCCAAAGTTAATGGAATATATCCTCCCATGATAGAACAATCTTACTCACCGGTGTATCGGTACCTAAAACCACGGTGTCAGCGAACCACTCAATGACAGTAAAGTACACTGAGAATACTTACTAGATTTACTATTAGTAGAAGAAGTCCAGAAAATTCATTTTTTAAGAAAATTAGAGGAAATCCCTCAATTTTTAGAAAACAAAGGGCACTGTGAAAAGGTTCTTATTGTTCCTTACCGGACAGGTCACAACCCTTTGGAAAGGTCAGAATCTTTTAGAAAGGTCACAACCTTTCATAAAAGTCACAACTTTTCTTAAAAGCCACAACTTTTCATAAAAGCCACATCTCTTCAAAAAATTCGCAACTTTTCATAAAAGTCACAACTCTTCATAAAAATTGCACCTCTTCATTTCCCATTCACACCTTTTATAACCCAACAATTTCATTGGACTCAACAATCTTTGCTTGATCCTTTTTCTTGTCCTTCTTGGGACCTCAACATTCGGTAACCCTATGACCACGTTTGCCGCAATTGAAGCAGTTTGCACTGAACTTCTTCTTAGGAGGATTTCTCTTTCGAATAGATGTTTTTAGAATGTAACTTGGTTGGTAATCCAAGAGAATGGTGGATAGATTCTGGTGCCTCATGCCATGTTTGTGCCAACAAAGCATTATTTGCATCATATACTCCAGCACCAACAAACAAGAAGTTGTTTAAGGCGAACTTTGCTGCTGAAAAGGTAGAAGGAACTGGCAAGGTCCACTTAAAGATAAGCTTGGGCAAGGTGGTGAATTTGAACAGGGTCTTGTATGTTCCGAAATTACGAAAGAACTTAGTTTCTATACCAGTTCTTACCAAGAATGGATTTAAATATGTATTTGTTTTTGATAAAGTTTGAGTAAGTAAGAATGAGATGTATGTAGGAAAAGGTTACCTCACGGAGGGCCTCTTCAAACTTAACGTAACTGTAGTTTATATGAATAAAAATTCTACTTCTTCTTTCTAGCTTGAGTCAAAATATTGATGGCATGAATGTGTGGGATACAAAAATAACAAAACCTTGCGAAAACTGATTAACGTAAATGTTTTGCCTAAATTTGAGTGAAATAAATCAAAATATCAAGTTTGCATTAAATCTAAGTATTCTAAGCATCCTTATAAATCTGTTGAAAGGTATTCATACCCCTTAGAACTTATTCACACTGACATTTGTGACATGAAGTCAACATCATCACGTGGTGGGAAAAAGTATTTCATAACTTTTATTGACGATTGCACTAGATAATGTTCTGTCTATTTGGTTAATGGTAAGGATGAAGCAATAGATGCAGTTAGGCAATATAAAACTGAAGTTGAAAATTAGATGGATAAAAAGATCAAAATGATCAGAAGTGATAGGGATGGAGAATATGAATCTATGTTTCAAAAATGGAATCATCCATCAAACTATTGCTTCTTACTCTCCTAAATCTAATGGAATTATGGAAAGGTTAAACCAAACTTTAAAGGAAATGATGAATGCCTTACTTTTAAGTTCAGGTTTACGATCAAACTTGTAGGGGGAAGCTATCCTTACATTGAATCGAATACTCACAGCAAGTCACATGTTATTCCATATGAGAAATGGAAAGGTAGAAAACCCAACTTGAAATATTTCAAAGTGTGGGGTGTCTAGCCAAAGTCCAGGTTCCTATACCTAAGAAGGTGAAAATAGGACCTAAGTTTGAAGATCCGAATATTCATGATAATACGATAACAGAATCAAATAATCCTGAATTCTTTGAACATACCTATTCGTATAAAACTAGACTTGAGTCATCTAGTGGGGGGTCTAAAAGATCTCGAGAAGAACCAAAAGAGAATGTACCTAATGAAGAGATTCCAAGGCATAGTAAATGTCAAAGGACTGCTACTTCATTAGGTTCTAACTTTATAACATTCCTTCTTGAAATTGAGCCTCTAACGTTCAAGGAAGTTATGTTGTCTAGCGACTTAACCTCTTGGAAGGAGGCTGTCAATAGTGAGACTGAATCAATCTTATGCAATCATAATTGGGAGTTGGTTGATCTTCCTCTAAGAAACAAACCCTTCGGTTCGAAATGGATTTGCAAAAGGAAGATGAAAAATGATGGAACTATTGACAAATATAAAGCAAGCCTTGTTGTCAAGGGCTTTAGACAGAAGAAAGGTCTTGATTATTTTTAAACATACTCTCTCGCCAGTGACTAGGATTACATCAATTCGGTTGTTAATTAGCCTAGCTACATTATACGGTCTTGAAATCCATCAAATGGATGTGAAAACCACATTCTTAAATGGAGAGTTGGAAAACAAAATTTACATGGAACAACCCAAGAGTTTTGTGGTTCCTAGTAAAGAAAAGAAAGTGTGCAAACTTGTTAAGTCACTTTATTGACTAAAACAAGCACCAAAACAATGACATAAGAAATTTGACTAAACCATGTTGTCAAATGGATTTAAGAATGATGAAAGTGATAAATGTGTTTACATTAAAATCACAAGGTCACTATTTTTTTGTATATTGGTGATATGTTGATTATCAGTACAGACAATAATGACATAAATGCTACTAAACAGATGCGAAAAAGCTTTAGATAGTAAAATTCGCGTCGAGAAAACAATAATCAAGAATGGAAAAATTATGCAACAATCATTTTATTATTTTAAGTTCGAGTGTTACAATCTCTATGATTCCTCTGAATTCGCTTTTCAAATATAATTCAAAGGCTCTTGAGCTTGATCTTGAACTTGGGATTTATCTTGATCTTGATCTTGAACTTGAACTTGAACTTGGACTTGGACCTGGACTTGGACTTGATCTTGATCTTGATCTTGAACTTGATCTTGACTTGAACTTTATCTTGATCTTGACTTTCTAGTTGAATTCAAGGGCTTCGAGCTTGATCTTGAATCTGGTGGTCTTGATCTTGATTGTTCTTGAACTTGATCTTGAAATTGATCTTAACTTCTTCAAATCTTGAACTTGAACACTTCGATTCTTGAATTCTTCAATTTTTGAATTCTCGAATTCTTGAACTTGTAGCTTGTAGAAAAATTCCGACTTTTGATCCATGAGCTTTCTCTAGCTTCTTGTTTGAATTATTGGTTCTCTATTCTGAATTATGAGGACCCTTATTTATAGTTTTAAAATAGAGGAGTTGTGTTTAGAAGAGGACTCCCTTCGGCCAATCAGATTTAAGTGACATGGCATATGGGCTTTATGGAGCGGGCTTGTCATCTTCAACACATGTCATGATCCTATTGGCTTCTTGTTTTACTTGGCATGCCATGTAATTTGCCACGTGGCACTGAGAAAATAGGCCTCTAGGATGAGATGAAGTTGGGCTTAATGTAGCCCAAATCAATTAATTTGGACTTTAATTAAATCCATATTTATTGGACTTAAATAATCAACCCAATTATATTAATCCATAATATTTATTTGATCTAATATATTCATCAATTTAATATAATACGAATCATTTTATAAATTTATATTTAGTCAATTTTAAATGATTACAAATGCCCCCTACTTCAAGTCTTGTCAAAAAATATGTTCTTGAAGACTAGACTTCAAGTATTAAGTCAATTTTGAATCAAACTATATATAATAAATAAATAAATCGCCCTTACAATTTACTATTTATTTATATTGGACCGTGTAATTGTTTGGAAGACTCCTAAGTATTATAAGTTTGCACACACATACTTCCAAAAATTTCAATACGTAGGAAATTTTATATTCTTCAAATTTGTGGGTCCTACCATGCACTTTTCCTTATTTGCCTCCAAAAGTAACATATATCTATATTATTTAAATTGTGACACTTGAACCGTCATAAATTAGGAGTCAACAACCGACATTACTCACCTTTAAATATGATCATGATCCTCATACTTTCAATACCAATTTGTGACCTGTTGCTTGGAACTGATTCGCAAGCGTCAACTGTGCGGTAATTCCTCCTCTTTTCTTTGTATTTTGTTTTATTATGTGGGTTTGTTTATAGGACAATAGGAGCAACGTAGAGGCTGCACAATGGGGAGCTATATCTCACAGTGTGAAAGGATAGATATGCATCCTCGCCCTAAGAAAATTAATTTTGTGGTATTCTTAAGGCGAAAGCAGATAGATAAACATCCTCGCCCTAAGAACTGTAATTTATGGTATTCTTAAGGCGAAATCGGATAGATACACATCCCCACCCTATGGAAAGAAATTTATGGTATTTTTATGGTTAAAGTGGATAGATAAACATCCCCGCCCTAAGAAAGGTATTTTATGGTATTCTTAAGGCGAAATCGGATGGATACACATCCCCGCCGTAAGAAAGATAATTTATGGTATTCTTAATGTGAAAACGGATAGATACACATACCCGCCCTAAGAAAGGTAATTTATGGTATTCTTAAGGCGAAAGCGGATAGATACACATCCCCGCCCTAAGAAAGGTAATTTATGCCATTCTTAAGGTGAAAGCAGATATATAAACATCCCCGTCCTAAGAAAGGTAATTTATGGTATTCTTAAGGAGAAAGCGAATAGATACACATCCCCACCCTAAGAAAGGTAATTTATGGTATTCTTGAGGCGAATGCGGATAGATAAACATCCCCACCCTAAGAAAGGTAATTTATGGCATTCTTAAGGTGAAAGCAGATAGATAGACATCCCTACCGTAAAAAATGTAATTTATGGTATTCTTAAAGCGAAAGCGGATAGATAAACATCCCCGCCCTAAGAACGGTACTTTTATGGTATTCTTATGGCGAAAGCGGATAGATACACATCCCCACCTTAAGAGTAACAAAGAACTTTCTTGACTGCGACCCATCTTTTATTGTGGCTATTGTATGCCTAAGTTTGTCACTAACGACCTTCTTTTATACTTTGCAGTTCGAAGAAATGACGATTTTCAGGCAATACATCTCTCCCTCTACTAGACTTAGGCATCTTATAGTTGAGACTGAAGAGGGGGAGAAAAAACATGATTTTTGACTCATGCTCCACTAGTCGGTCGATATGCAAATCGCTGGCCTTCTTTGAAAAATCCATTTCATATGGCGAATTGGACTTCACTGCACACTCATACTTCCAATAATCTACTCAAGTTGGGGTCTCTTAAAGCGCCAGATCATCATCATGCTAATATTGCAACTTCTCTTCCAATTTTAGGTCGTCACATAATTCAAGGCAAGATACGATAGGGGAACGCAATGGCAGTTGAGGGAGAGTATCATCACATTCCAGGGTATTGGGAGTGGACCGAGGATATACTTGGTAGGAACCAAGAGGTCTTGGGTACGGCTCAAATTTTTGATGCCGTTTATGGATCTCTATTCACTTATCTCGTAACTCAGACATTTTACAAGCGTTCTGTGAAGCTTGGTGTCCAAAAAGCAATACACTTCTAACATCTGCTGAAGAATTATCCATTTCTTTATAGGACTTACATATTCTTGGCGGTTTACTGATTTTGGGTTCTCTTTATGAAGAAATAGTGCTTGAGGCCAAAGAACTTATGGGATCCGATGAAAAGTGGACCAAGTACATTCCTCGGACTTGTGAATATTTATTTGCGGCATTTCATCATATTCGAGGGGCTAATCAAGAAGTATCTTTTAGCAAGTGGACAATATTTTGGTGTAAGAAACCTCAGAGGTATGAAGCTGTTCCACCAAGGGAGGAAAATAAGTTTGCTCATCCCGAATCAACCCATAATCATAGTGGGGGTTTGCCTGATACAACAAGGTGGTCACGTGTCGAAGAAAGGATGTTTTATGGACTTAGAGTGAAAGTTGACAAAAGAGATGAAACATATCTAGCCGCTTTCCTATCTTGTTGGTTGTGTGCTTTTGTCCTTCCCAATAAGGAGGGTGAGTTTACTCGTCTAGGGACTTTCAAGATGGCAAGCATGATGGCGAGTGGGAAGAAGATCAGTCTTGCAATCTCGGTATTATCCTGCATCTACAATGGTTTAAATAAGATCTCGAATCTATCACAACTTAATCAAATTAAAGTCTGCTTCCCCATCCAATATGTTTATGGCTACCCTACTTAATACTTTAAAACTTATTATGAATTTTCCAATGGGCCCTGTATTCCCACTATGGTAGTATATTCTATAGAGGGTGGTGCATGGTATTTTGACAACAATGATGCGAGAAAATGCATTCATGGTGGGGAGAGTGTGGCTTGGACATCTACTATATTGGATAGGACGTACCCTTACTTTCATGTGTATAATGATCATGCACCAAAATTGGAATCGAGGTATTTCATGAGCATTCGCTTTAACTATCTTCCTCTTCGATGTAGAGATTCATTCATTATTGAGTCATATAGTCCACATCGCTTTAGTTGTCAATTTTGATTCTACCAAAACATCCCTGGTATCATGAAGAATGACATTCGCAGTGCCTCTTTGGACAAGGGTCTTACATTTGGTGAATTTTCACTATGAGTCGATCCATATCACGAGCAACTTTTCCTTCAATCACACCTAATGTGGGAAAGTATTTTGGATCTGACTATCGGGCTTGGTGGAATAAAACTCATGGGAAATTTCTTGATGATCATTTATAGGGTTTAATAGATGTTTCTAGGCCCATTCCCGTCGTACATTTAGAGGGTTCTGGGAAGTATATAAGACCAAAGTCCTTAATACTGGTATGCCTTATTCTTTAGTCCAAGAAACGTATAATATAGTCTCAATTGCCTTCGGTAGCGCCAAAAAGGAAGACAACTACTCAAACCGATTATGTTTCCAAGAGGTTGCTTGAAGGTGAGAGTGAAAGTAGTAGCAAGGAAGTTTATTTTAGGAGATTAAGGTTATTAGACGATGCTATCCCACCCGTGGTTGAATCAAGTGACACTGCAATCAGTACTTCAAGAACTATAACAGAGTCTCTTAATAAGATATGGTTAAGACCTTTACTCTATCGACTATATCTTAGCATTTTTTTACTAAGACTATTTATCCCTTTTTTTTTTATGTAGGAGAACAATGTTGTGATACCACAATGAGAAGAGTCACAAGATAGGGTGAATCTATATCTTGCTCAGATTTGATGAAACCACCTTCTATGATTCAATTGGAAAAAGGGACACCTTATGTCTCTTGCGATGAGGTTAAAGACAACTACGGGTATGAAGCACGCAATCATCCACCACCTTCTATAGCCGTATTTGATGGGAAGAAAGTCATCCTAGATGCTCAAAAATATTTTATTTCTGCTCTTTGGAATGTTATTAAGGGAAAACTTTCAAGAAGTGATGTAGATTCTGCTTCTTCTCTTAGAGATGAAATTCAAGTAATTATCAAAGAGATGGACTGCAAGGACGTGGATGTTTCACCTTTTGAAAAGTTATTGAACTCTTTCTTTGATCTTGCCATTTCATATGATCAAGCACTATCAACCCTTCATGATATGGATATCGAAAGCACCAAAAAAGAGTTGTTTGTGGCAGTGGGAGAACGTCTCACGAATGCTATGTTCGAGGAGCAAGATAAGGTTGATGAGGTGTCGTCCGTTTGTCATTCTCTGGATATTATGAAGGAGATAAGAGTGTTGTGAAAAAGAGCACAAGATTTGCAAGTGCTTTTGACAGCTACCGAGGATGAAGTTGAAGAAGCCAACCTGGCAACCTTATTTGCAACCCAGGAATTTGATGCATGTTTTGACGCAGACTTGACGAATGATCTAGGACAAAAGAAAGAACATCTAGAGGCTATACGTCAAGAACTGATCAATTATAAACTATGCTTAGATTAGATTTTACTTATTTATTTGTTTATTTCCTTTAGAGTTTGATTGATATGCTAGACAAATTTTTTTAATGAAGATAATGTTTTCCTTTTGTTTCTTATTATATCCAACATTATACATATCTTTAATTGCATTCTTCAACTTCCTTATTTCTTTAAGTTTCTGCATTCGAATATGGCTTGCAAATGTTGCAGTTTTAATGCTTCAATTTGAAAGACTTTTGAGGGCTTCAACTTACGGGATGGATTGATTTAAGAATCCGACTTGCAGACTTGGAGATTTGGAAGACTTCAACTTGCATATTTGAAGGATTTGAAGACCTCGACTTCTAAACTTGGAGATTTTTTTTAGTTTTGAAGACTTCAACTTGCAGACTTGAAGAATTTGAAGACTACAACTTGGATACTTGGAGGATTTGAAGACTTCAACTTGCATACTTGGAGGATTTGAAGGCCTCAACTCTATACTTGGAGATTTTTTTTAGTTTTGAAGACTTCAACTTGCAGACTTGAAGAATTTGAAGACTTCAGTTTGTATATTTGGATGAATTTAAAGAAACTTCAAGCATGGCGTTAAAGAAACTCATATTTTATAAAAGTTTGCCCCCATATATTGACCAATCAATACTTCATACAAGTCTAAAGTTTTATGAAACAAAAGATAAAACAAAATACTTATCTCTTAGACTGTCAAGGGATAGATCAAGTGGGAACATGTGGTTTTTTGACACTCATGCAACTGAATTTAGTGTATATTCTAAGCGCCTACGTACCTCAATGAAGCGGATCAAGTCACAACGTATTTATGGGAGAGTGAGTGATTTTTTATTTTTTTTTGTTGTGCCGTACATTTATACTCTTGTGGGCCAAAAGTGACATGTAAGTTAGGCTCGTACCTTAAGGAGCATCACCTTACTTCAAGGATAGTACCTCTTTAGGAATTTAGCATTAATAGGACCGATCCTTACGCCATCTACATCAACATGTTTGTAAGCATGCACCATCTGAATATTCTTCTTGTACAACATATGGTCCATCACACTTTGAGGTAAATTTGCCCCCAGACTTTTACGAAGTAATGATGGGTCTTCTTACCACGAGAACTTGGTCCCCAACTTGGAAGCACCTAATGCGAACCTTCTTATTAAAAGCACGAGATAGACGAGCTTGATAACATTCAACGTCTTGTTGGGCTTCTTGCCTCTTCTCATCAAGTGCTTCTAACTCAGCATGACGCAGTAGAGCATTTTCTTCTTCAGTGAGCCCTTCGTGAATAGAAAGTCTTAAGAATGGTATTTGATGCTCGAGTGGAAGGACTGCTTCAACTCCAAAAGCAAGTGAATATGGTGCTGCTTGAGTTGGTGTGCGGTATGTTGTCCTATATCCCCACAAAGCTTCTTCCATTCATTCATGCCAATCCCATTTGGACTTAGAGACAACTTTCTTTAGGAGGTTGCATAAAGTCTTATTTATTGTTTCAGAAGATCATTGGCGGTTGCATGATACATAGAAGATTTACGCTGCTTGAAGTCAAAGAGATCGCAATTTTTTTTCATTAACTTGTTATCAAATGACGTGCCATTGTTAGTTATTATGTAGTGAGGGATGCCAAAGTGATAGATAATATTTACTCGGATAAAATTTGCAACATTCTCCTTCTTCACCTTTTTAAGAGAGACAACTTCAGCCCATTTTGAGAAGTAATCTGTTGTATCCAAGATGTATAAGTGTCCACCAGAAGATTTTTGTATTGGTCCCACAACATCTAATCCCCAAGCGTTAAATTGCCAAGATGCAATAGTTGGGTACAATACTTCGGGCAGCTGATGTATGAAATTCGCATGAAATTGACAAGCATCGCACCTCCGAGCATAATCTAATAAATCTTTCACTATGGTTGGCCAATAATACCCCATCCTCTTTATGTAAAAGTGGAGTTTCGGTCCATATTGATGTGATCCACATACTCCCGACTGCTTCTTGCAAAGCCTGAATTGCTTCTTCCTCTCCCAAACAATGTAATAGTACACCCTCAAATGATCTTCTATATAATTTTTCCTTGTATTAAAGGAAGCGAGGTGCATGACGGCGAATGTTAGTCCTTCTCCTTGGATTTTTTGGAATTATCCCATAACACATGTAGTCAATAATGGGTTGTCTCCAATCTTCCTTCGTGACTTCAAAAAAAGTAATGAGATGATCAAGCTCATTTTCTATACATTCTTCCTCAAATGGCAATGGTACTATCCATTTTTGACAAATAGTCACTTGCATCTGATCAGGAATGGTTAAGGTTGAAGCTAGAGAAGCCAATGCATCAGCTTTCTTATTCTCCGTTCTACGCACATGTTGAAGGGTTACATCTCCAAGCCATCCTATCAACTTTAGAGCAAAATCATGATAAGGACGCAATGCGGGCTTCTTCACCTCATAACTTCCCAAAAGTTGGTTGATTTCCAACTGAGAGTCACCAAAAACTTGATAGTGTAATTGCTTCAGGTCAACGGCCATCTCAAGTCCAAGTATCAATGCTTGGTATTCAGCGACATTATTGGAGCAACATTGCTTCAAAGTAAAAGAGAATGGTAGAATATCTTCTTGTGAAGTGTTGAACACTACGCCAGTGCCAGCTCCACCACGATGTGCAGTCCCATCATAGTACATTCTTTATGAAGGTTGAATTTTAATAGACATCACATCTTCATCAGGAAGCTCATCAGTTAACTCCCAGTCATCAGGTATCGGATGGTCTGCCAAGAAATCCACTGACACTTGTCCCTTCACAGCTTTCTAAGGGATGTACACATTCTCAAACTGTTGGAATTGGAGATACCAGCTTGCTAGTCGGTCACTAAGGACAGGTTTTGACATAACAAACTTGATGGGATTTGCTCTCGAAATAAGGCGGACAACATGAGCTTGTAAATTATGCTTCATCTTTTGAATTGAGAATACAAGTGCCAAAAACAACTTTTCAATTGGCGAATAGTTCAGCTCATTTGGCGTCATCGTTCTACTCAAGTAGTAAAGAAAGTTTTCTTTGACTTGACTATTCTCTTGAGTTAACAGGGCTCCTACGGACCTTTCTTGCGCCGCATTGTAGAGTATACATGGCTTTCCAGGTATAGGGGCTGCCAAAACTAGAGGTTTTGCTAGGTATGATTTGATACTTTTAAAGGCATCATTACATGTTTGGTCTCAATTAAAAGGAACACATGTCTTCATCAGATGACCAAATGGCTGACATCTCCCGCTAGAGTTGAGATGAATCTCCTCAAGTAGTCTAGCTTTCCTTGGAGACTTTTTAACTAATGTATATTTCGAGGCTCAGGCATCTTCAATAATGCAAGAACTTTGGCTTGATCAATTTCAATTCCTCGATGTCTCACAATAAAGCCAAGGAACTTGCCAAAAGTAACTCCAAAGGCACATTTCAATGGATTCATCCTTAGTTGATATCTTCGGAGAAACTCAAACACCATTCTTAAATCTTTCAAATGATCACCCCTCTTTCTAGACTTTACCACCAGATCATCAACATATCATTTAACATTTTTATGGAGCAAGTCATCAAATATTTTTTGCATAGCCCTTTGATATGTAGCACCGACATTCTTCAAACCTAAAGGCATCACCTTGTAGCAATAAATACCTTTAGGCATGTGAAATGCAGTGAGTTCTTCATCCTTTGGTGCCATGCGGATTTGATTATAACTAGAAGAACCATCCATGAATGTCATCACCTCATAACCAGTGGAGGCATCAATCATCAGCTCAGGAATAGGAAGAGGGAACTCATCTTTAGGGCATGCATTATTAAGATCCTTGAAGACAACACAAACTCGAATTTGGCCATTTTTTTTCCTTACAGGAACATCACTTGAAATCCATGTAGGATTTTTAACTTCACTAATGAATCCTGCCTTGATGAGTTTGTTGACTTCATTCTCTATCAATGGAACCAAGTCTGTCCTAAAACGTCTTGGGCTTGGTTAACAGGACGAGAACCATTTTTGACTGCCAATTGATGGACTGCTACTTTAGGATTCAAGCTAGGCATTTCTATATCACTCCGAGCGAAGACATCCCTATATTCTTTGAGTATATTCATATAAGTGATTTCTTCATCAACTTCTAGAAAGTCACTAAAGTAAGTAGGCCTTGGGTATTTAACAATGCCAAGGTTAACTTCTTTTAAGGGATCTATTGTGGTATTCACTCCTTCTTCAAGTTTTGGTGGAGCATCTACAATATCTTCTTCTTCATCATCAATCTTCATTTAAGGCAAAGAATCGTGCTCATTCTGGATTGTAACTGTCACACCCCAAACTTGAGGGGCACAACTAGCTCCTAATGTCAAACTCAAGCTCGATCCGACCCTACTGATCCATTTGCTACTGGTGCATGGCAGCCACACGAAATCTAGAAAATAAACGAGTATATCTCGGCTTAAAACTAAGCCCTCAGCCGGCATGGCCCCTGTCAACTGATCTATAAAAGAAACAGCTACTCCTAGGAGATCATATAAATAAATAGCAAACTAGCACAGAAGTCCTGATTGGGCCATCGAGGCCACCATGATATCTATACCAAAACTAAAAGCAGGTATATATCAATACAATATATCAAACAGCTCACAAGCTTCAGCAAACCAACAACATAGGCCAATATGGCCATAACGTAGCTATACACCCCACACACTAGTCTGCAAGCCTCTAAGAGTAGTAAATATTAGTGGGACAGGCCCCCAGCCTACCCATAAACATATATACAACAAAAGGTAACAAACCTCCCAACTCTGGCAGCTCCAGAGGAAAGGGGCTAGCCAATCGGATAAAAGTCAATCTTGCTGCTGACGAGGTCTACTCGGTCGTCTGTCAGGACCTACATACATAAATGCAGTGCCCCCAAGGCAATGGGGCGTCAGTACAAAATAATTTACAGAGTATGATGAGGTATCTTGATATACTGGAATAATCTGATAAATAAATCAAGGGTAAGATAAGTGTACTGACCTGCTCCTAACTCTAAACTTGTCAAAAATAATAAAACAACACCTAACCAAGCCCCCATAAGCTCGACAGGTACAAACAGCAGACAAGATCACCTACTGAGGCCCCCAAAAACCCGTAAGGTGCCAATCAACCTATATACCCCTATCGGTAGTCCACTAGCCCCGTAGGTAGTCACATAGCCCTCCTAGGCATTAATATAGCCTCGTAGGCAGCACATAGCTCTCTTAGGCATCAACATAGCTTATAGACAACTCATAGCCCTCTTAGGCAACAACATGGCCCTGTAGGAAGAACATACCCATCTTAGGCGTCAATATAGCCATGTAGGCAACTCATAGCCCTTCTAGGCATCAATATAGCCCCGTAGGCAATGCATATACCTTTTAGGCATCCATATTGCCCTGTAGGCAGAACATAGCCCTTCTAGGCATAGATAACATTCCTACAACTAACCACAATAGCCCCAAGAGCAACAATAACAATCAAATCGCTAAAAGTGAGAAATTTAGTTATAAGCAACCTATACAAATAGCCTCTAAGTCGTGTCCAACATAAGGACACTACTAACTGAATAAGAATCCCGACAAGGGAGGATTATATCAACTCGAGTAGCAAACAATCAACAATCATGGCTACAAGTATATCAAGTATAACAACCCAAATACATTGCCTCTAAGCTTTAAGGAAACATGACGTAAGTAGGGAATAACCTTAACATACCTTTTTCGCTGAATTCACGTGTCGTAATAACTTTAATCACAACCCCCCCTTGATACTACAACAAGGCAGGACCATAATCAACACAAAAGACTAGAAGATACAACGAAAATCTGATAAAAGATATGTATTTCCATTGCAAATTTCTATTTGCGACTTATCAAAGCTAGAGTCGATTAAAGAAAGGTCTTACCTTGATTATAAGTTTGTAATACACCTCAAAACTTTAAAATATGCCCAAACCCCGGCTGTCCACACACCAAAGTACGATATTCTAGGAAATCAATAAAACAAATTATACCATGTTGACGAGCTCAATGCGTAGAATAACTTTTGTCAAGGACTTAAGTCACGAAAACAAGTAACTTGGCTTGTCCTAGAAGTGGGTTTTGTAGGTTTTGTGAGTTTCTAGTTCTTCACTAAGGAAAAAGAATGAAAAATGAATAAAAGTTGAAGAGGATGATAAATATAAAGTTCCACCGACCTAGGGCACCCACCTCATCTGCCTGCTTGTGTAGTCTTGCAAAAACATCAATATCTCTCCATTCTGAAGTCGTATGAACGAACGGATTGATGTGTTGGAAACTAGACTCGTAGACCTTCGATTTCATAGGTCGCGGGGACCATAAATCTTACTATATTGGGATAAAACATCCAAGACATTTGACCCAAATTTCAGACAAATCTTTAAAAAGGAATTTACGGTAACTTTTGCCAAAATTTATTTTGCCACTTACCTAACTTCAAAATTTGAGATACAACACTTTAACACTTAAAATATCACATAACACATCATTATTAATGTATTACCCACCCTCCTAGTCTTTCCACAAAGATACGAGTCAATTTATACGTTTCGAAAAGTCAGGGTGTTATAGTAACATGATATGAGGAGCCTACACTTTCTTCATATTCCTCGCGCTCCCTGGTGTAAGCCACAGTGTGAGCCTTTGCCTTGAGTTACTCTTTACACAAAACCACAAGTTCAACTCATTGCCTTATTCTAGAAGGAATCAAATTTTTGAAATCCTTTTGAATCATAGATGAAGCTACTGTTGTCACTTTTACATAACTTCTCCCATGCTTGTTGTTCTTCTTCTTCAATAGACCTAATCGCTCAAACACATAAGTTCTTGCAGTCGATTCTTACGTTCATCAAAGACAAAAGGTTTTTTATTGGGAGTTGTGATATCATCTTCAAAAGATATATGATTATTGCTTGCCCTTTTTATGGAGATGCAAACTGGCGGTGGTTGGTTATAGCCTAGCCCTTCACGTGCCTGCCTGTTTTTTATCTTCTGATTGAAGTTTCCCTAACATTGATGGCTCATTAGGGTTGTATCCAGCCTTCACAAATAAATTGTAATCATTAGGATCACAACCTTCTCTTGTGCGTTTCGTAGGGAGTGCCACATCTCGTACTTGATTTTGAGTGATTGTTTTTCCTGGCATCTTTGAAGACAAGTTTATTGCATCAATCCATCTAATAGGAAGAGTTAGTCCTTTTAATGATCCTTCTTGAAGGTTAGGTGATTTGACTTCTTTTTTCTTTACTTTTGGAACATAGCGAACTCCTGAAGTTACCTTATTCTTTGAAGACATGACCTTCCCTTCATTAAAGTTGGGACAAAGTTCTTTAGTGTCAACTTTTGCCTTTCTGAGAGCCGCATCGATTACTTTGCTTGTGATCCTATCAGACTTTGTTTATTTGACATCATTAGGTTTTGCCTCTTTGACAACATAACCCTTCAATAGAATTTTGCATCGGCAAAATGTGTCTCAACTTCGGTGAGAGGATTATCATCTGCAACTATCTTCATTTCAATCCTGCCTTCAAGATACTTCAAACATTTGTAGTAAGAAGATGAGACAGTTCTATTCTCATGTACCCACGTTCTGCCAAGTAATACATTGTATGAAGTCTTTGCATTGATCACGTGCATCCATGCGCTTCATCACAAATTTTCTATGTGGATTTCTAATTCAATGCAGCCTATGGACCTCTGTCCCCTTGATTGAATCCTTCTATCAAGAGATGACTTTCACTAAGTTCTTCAGTCGTGATGCCTAGTTCCTTCGGTGTGTAGATAGGCAGAATGTTTACTACAGATCCTTCATCTATTAAGATTCTAATTATCTTCTTCTCTAGCATGCGACCTACCATATACAAAGGATGATTGTGTAGTGTTTCACCAAATAGAAGATCATTATCTGTGAATGTGATTTTTGTATCACATGCATGTGCTTCTTTGGAAGAAGGTTCAATAGGCTTTTTATAAGATAAAGGAGACATAATTGACGAGATTTCTGTTGTTGCCTTTTCTTCGCCACTAGGAGACACTTTTGGTGAGGATTTACTTGCATCTTTGTCAGTAGGAGATTACTTCATTGTTTTTTCTTTATCAGCATTGAAAGATGATGTCTCGCCATTGTCTTGGGTAGACTTTGTGCAGAATGGTCCTAGTAAGAATTCCTCTAAAGTCACAGGACATGGGAGGTTTTGGTAGTGATGCACTTCTACCTTCGGCACTTGATTGATTTCTTCTTCTCCAATTTCTTTACCATTTTCCCTCTAATCGGTTGTTCGGATGATTCCTTTCGTAAGCTTGACTTGTTGCGTCTTCGCCTAGTTACAAGAATCTAGCCTTCATTACCATCTATATCAACTTCTTGCTATAATGACACTTATTCATGCTTTACAAAGATATATATTTGGAGAGGATCGAGTGAGCCGAACGTGATAGAGATTTGGTTAGAACTGGACTTCTCATCATCAAGGACAATTTTCTTTTCATTAACCAATCACATCAATCTATATTTGAAGACCAAACATTTTTCAAGAGGATGACTCACAAGTCTATGATACTTGCAATAATTTGGGTCATCAGCTTTTCCAGCTTCATCGGGTCACTTCATCTCTGGCAAGTCAATGAGCTTTAACTCGAGCAACTCATAAAAAAATTTAGAAACGTCAAAATCCAACAAGGGATATTTTTCCCTTACATCTCCCTTAGTGTCGACTCTTGATTTGAACGTGCTTAGAAAGTCGTTCTCACATTTTGCTTCTTGCCCTCATTGGTGGTGAACTTCGCAGGCGACACATTAACATTCATGGATTCTTTGTTGTCACTTCTGGGCACAAATTTGGTCCATCTTTTGGGTTCCTGCTTGTCTCTTCCTTTGTGAGGATCATGGACAAAAGTCATATCTTTTCTAGCAGAGGATATGCTCAATTCCACATCATGAGCGCGAGTAGCAAGATCTTCGAAGGATTTTCATTTTATTCCTTGCATGATGTAAAGAAGTTCATAGTGCATTCCTTGGATACACATTTCGATTGCAGAAACTACACTAAGCCTATCCTTGAAATATAGGTTCGCGTTCCTCCATCGATTTATGAAATCTATAACCAGTTCATCCTTTCTTTGGCGAGTATTCCTGAGTTCTACCATGCTCACTGTACGCCGTGTGCTATAGAAGTGATTGAGAAACTCGTGATCTAGTTGCTCCCAACTATCAATATAATTACGCTCGAGATCCATGTACCAATCAAAGGCATTTCCTTTTAGAGAGCGGACAAACTGTTTGACAAGATGGTCTCCATAGGTTCCAGTATTATTACATGTCTCCCCAAAGTGTGAAACATATTATTTTGGATTTCCTTCACCCTCAAATTATTGAAATTTGGGAGGCTGATAACCTGCAGGCATTTTGAAGTTATCAATTCTAGCAGTGTATGGCTTAGCATACATATGAGAAGACTTGGTGGAGACTTCATACTTATCTTTGATAGTGCCTTCAATAAACTCCTTCAAGCGATCAAGTGGGATCATTCCTTTAGAAGAAACTGGCATCTCATCAACAAGCAGTGCTTTATTTGCAGGATCTCCAATCTTTTGAATTGTAACATATTTTCCGGGCGCATGAATCGCTTCTCCATCTAAAAGCCTTTCCATTTGATCCATCAACTTATCGATTCTAGACTCTTGGTGGTGTACATGCTTTGTCAATCATTCAACCTACTTTGTCATATTTGTGAGTTGTTCTTGAGAGGAAGAAGCTGCAACCACCATTGTTTGCATGATCATTGGAGATGTAAGAGAGTGGCATGGATTGTCGCGTAAGTTGATCCTCAGTGGACTCACATTACGTGATGCATGTTCAGGTGATTCATTCGTTGAATCATAGCTCTCCCTTGTGGTAAAGTTCTTGGAACCAGATTGCTCAAGTAGAGCTAAGGTCTTCTTGATCTTTTCAACAACACTGCGTCTTCCTTCTAAAGCATTTGCGGAGGAACTTGATATTTTTTGAGTCGCAGACCCAAAAGCTGGAGTTGATGCAAACGACACTTGAAGTGTTTGTTGTACTAGTGTAACAACTTTGCTCCTCCTAACAACTTCGAATCTTCCAGAGTTAACACCAAGAATGCGTTCAACTTCAGTAGAGAACTTGGAGCTAGTGGCCTTAGAGGCAGTTGATTGAGAGTTGATCTTCATGGAAGTCATCTCGATATTCTTTAATGCTTGAAAAGTTGAGATGAGAGGTAGAGATTGTCCCATTGGGCATGCCTGAATTGGTAGACAATTAAATTCGCACTGAGAAAACAATAATCAAGAATGGAAATATTATGCAACAATCGTTTTATTAAATCAAGTGCAAGTGTTACAATCTCTATGTTTCCTCTGAATTCGCCTTTTCAAATCTAATTCAAGGGCTCTTGAGCTTGATCTTGAACTTGGGATTTATCTTGATCTTGATCTTTATCTTAATCTTAATCTTGAACTTGAACTTAGACTTGGACTTGATCTTGATCTTGATCTTAAACTTGATCTTGACTTGAATTTTATCTTGATCTTGACTTTCTAGTTGAATTCAAGGGCTTCGAGTTTGATCTTGAATCTGGTGGACTTGATCTTGATCATTCCTGAACTTGAACTTGAACTTTATCTTGAATTTGATCTTGAGCTTGATCTTGACTTCTTCAAATCTTGAACTTAAACACTTGAATTCTTGAATTATTCAAAGCTTGAATTCATGAATTTCTAGCTTGTAGAGAAAATGTTGCTTTTGACCCACAAGCTTTCTCTAGCTTCTTGTTCGAATTCTTTGTTCTCTATTCTGAATTATGAGGACCCCTATTTATAGTTTTAAAAGAGAGGAGTTTATTTAGAAGAGGACTCCCTTTGGTCAATCAGATTTAAGTGACATGGCATATGGCCTTTATGGAGTGGGCCTGTCATCTTCAACACATGTCATGATCCTATTGGCTTCTTGTTTGACTTGGCATGCCATGTCATTTGCCACGTGGCACTGAGAAAATGGGCCTCTAGGATGAGATGAAGTTGGGGTTAGCAAACTGGGCTTATTGTAGCCCAAATCAATTAATTTGGACTTCAATTAAATCCATATTTATTGAACTTAAATAATCAACCCAATTATATTAATCCATGATATTTATTTGGACTAATATATTCATGAATTAAATATAATTCGAATCATTTTATAAATTTATATTTAATAAATTTTAAATGATTACAAAAGCATCTTTGATATGAAAGATCTTGGAGTTGTTGATACTATCTTAGATATAAGAATCCTTAGAACTCCATAATATTTAGCATTTTCACGGTCTCATTACATTGGAAAGGTACTTCAATTTTTTAAATATTTGTATTGTAATATTGTCAAGACTCCAATAAATTTGAGCTTTACACTTCAAAAGAATGAAGGTGAAAGTGACTCACAATTGGATTATGCTATACTATTGGGAAATAAGAAGTATCTCAGAAAGTGTACGCGATCTGATATAGCATGTGCTATTAGTAAACTGAGTTGGTTCACGGGTAATCTCAATTGAACTCATTGGATGATAATGAAAAGAGTTTTGGGGTATTTAAAACATACTCAAAACTATGTGTTGCATTATAACAAATATCCAGAAATATTGAAAGTATATAGTGATGCAAATTGGATCACCGGGATCAAATGAAATAAAATCCACGAGTGGATATATATTTACTCTTGGTGGAGAAGCATTCTCTTGGAAATCTTCCTAAAAGACATGTATCACTAGCTCTACAATGAGCTGTGAGCTAGTTGCTCTAGATAAGGCCGGTGAATAAGTTGAAAGACTCTATAATTTCTTGATAGATATTCTTTTTTTGGCTCAAACCTTTGGCATTAGTATGCATACACTTTCATACTCAAGATGCAATAGGTAGGGGATGGAGCATGACGTATAACGGAAAGTTTCGTCATATAAGACATAGATATATTACTGTTAGAAAACTACTCTCTAGTGGAATTATCACAATTGACTATGTAAAGTCAAAAGATAATGTGTCGGATCCACTTACAAAAAGTTCTAACTAGAGAGAAAGTTGAAAGATCTTCTAAGGGAATGGGTTTACGGCTTAGGACAAGTCATCATAGTGGTAACTCTACCTAGTAGACTAGAGATCCCAAGAGCTAGGTTGAAAAAGAAAAACAAAGTTATGACTGACAGTTCGACATTGTCAACCAAATCACGTCATTCTCATGATGAAGACAATGCTCGTGAAGTGTAAGCCCCTTCAAAGAGTATTATTGTCAAAATCCCATCTTTCTATACACTTATGAACCGAGGAGGTGTTCATGGCTGAAAGGAACTCAACCGTAAGAACCATACATGGTAAAGGTTGATTGTATGACATATGGTTGTCTAGGTATACACCAAAGCTTGACAGTTTAAAGATATCAAATGTACCGATTGACCGAGTATATCCGACATATGTTCAGTGCAGAAAGTTCAAAGGGAAACCTACTTATCCAGATGCAATTAATTCTTGCTTGTAAAGTACACACACTTGCCTGTTTCTTTGTCTCTGAGTCATTCCCCATTCATACTGGGATTGTTGGGTTTTGAAAGTTGGGAATGGAAAATGAAGAGTTGTGACTTTTATGAAAAGTTGCGACCTTTCTGAAGAGTTGTGACTTTTATGAAAAATTGTAAATTCTATGAAAAGTTTTCACTTTTATGAAAGGTTGTGACCTTTTCGAAAGAATGTTACCGTTCCAAAGGGCTGTGACGTTTCCGGTAAGGCACAATAAGTACCTTTTTACACTACCCTTTGGTTTCTATAAATTGAGGGATTTCCTCTCATTTTAAAAAAAATGAATTTTTTGGACTTCTTCTACTACTATTAAATCTAGTAAGTATTCTAAGTGTACTTTACTGTCGTTGAATGGTTCGCTGACAGCGTGGCTTAAGGTACTGATACACCAGTGAGTAAGATTGTTCTATCCTAAGAGGATATATTTCATTAACCTCGGGTACATGAGGGGAAGAATTTCCTTAAAAGGGCACTGTGCATTCTATGGGCTTGATTTTCTTCTTTAAGAAAAATATTTTTTATACTGTTTCTAATTTGTTTTTGAGTTTATTTTCCCTACTAGTTTTAATTTTCTAGTTTTGAAAATGCTCTTTAAACTATGTTTTTCTAATAAAGTTCTTCAAAGTTTTTGTTCTAAGTATCTTAGGAATACAAGATGAACAACACCATCAAATATTAACCAATTATCAAAACGATATACAATCTAAATGAGGATACTATTTTATAGGCAGAGGTACTAATTTTGGTGTCTTCTCAAATGAAATCAACATTGAGAGCCTCGTATATCCCCTTTCACAAACCAAAAAGGAATATGTAACAATTAAGTCTTCAGATTTTTAGATGAATGACAAATGTGTAACTAATGATTTGTAAATTTTCACTTTATACGTGTTTGGCATGTGTTGTTCAAATCTTCATCTATTGTCAACTATAGAAAAATATGTTGCATATTTAAGGTTCGTTTGAAAATAGCCTCTCTACCTTCTCAAAGGTAAGGGTAAGGTTTGCATACACTCTACTCTCCCTAGACTCTTTAGACTTCATCGTTACTTATTCGATGTTTTCTTGGTGAAAAGAGATAGACATAGCTCTCAATATAGATTTTATTTGAGACACAGACACAAAATTAAGTATATAAACTCTTCATATTTAATAAAATCATCCTTTAGATTATATATCTTTTTTATAATTGATTTTGTATCCTCTTGATTTTATTTAATCCCAAGTTCTCCAAAAACTAGGAGAATGCCACCATTATTTGAAATGAAACGGGACATGAAAAGAAAACACCTTTCAAGATAATTGAGGCATTGGATGGGATACATGTTTATCAGAGACTCTCTAAACCCATACACCTCCAAACCCTGATATTTAGACGAGTGAGGCGGACTTTAATATCTAGTCTTGAAATATTATTTCCCAACACTCCTAGATTAAAACCAAAATATTCTTCTCCAATTGAAGGTAGGTCTACCTTTCCCCATTTCTCATCAAGCATATCAATATAAACGGTGGTCCAGGTCTCTTTGACCTCTATACTCACAAAGACCATGTACCACCTTCGAAATTGGAAGTTCAGTTTTGAAAGAAAAGTTGCTAAAAATTTGGCACTGGTGCAAGTTCAATGAGTTGACCTATGACTAGTAGAAAGTTCTACAGGCAGTAGGTAGGAAATTGTAAGACTTGGTTTGAGTTTCAGAAAATGTCAAGTCTCGAATGATGGTGCATTAATGAACAAGATGGACTGTAGGAATTGTTACGGGCCGTAGAAGGGATGCATAGAGGTGATCCAAACTTAGTAAGACTTCGGACATAAAGTTGTGTTCTACGGGATGTACCTACGAACCCTAGAATGGAGGACGACCCATAGAAGGCTCTTGTAGAAGTTTTCCAGAGTTTTTGTCCCTAGTACATAATTTTGCGGTTAACCAGGATGGTTCGTACAATGTTTTATACACAGTAGGTAGGCACAGTAGGAGTCGTCCGACAAATTTTAGTAAGAGTGTTTCGGTCTTTTCCTACCCATTTAACTCCTAAACTACATCTTTTCTAGAACATAATAAGGCCCTATAAGTAATTCCACACCCCTAAGCCTACCCATCCCTCACATTCACTTAAATCCCACATTCCCTCCAAGTTCATCCTCTCCCAATTCTCTCTCAAGCTCCAAGGTGATGAACTAGGGTTTTAAAGGCTTCAAGGATTTTCTCTCTTTCTTTTAGGTCTTTGATCATCAAGGTATGTGGGAACATTACCAATGGATTCCATCCATCCATTGGATTCCCAAACAATCTCCATTCTCCAATAATATTTAACACAATTTCTAGTGTTTCATGTCAAATCTTCAAGGTTACAATTTACTATGATTCAATTTTTAATATTTGATGTTAATATCAATCATATTAAGTCAATTAAATGATTTTTAATTGATTTAATATGGATATATGCGTAAGACCTATTCTATAAATATGAACTATGCTTATGAACTTAAAAACTATGATTATGAATCCATGCATGTTTTTATGAAATTGATGACTTATGACTAAAGGATGCTTTTAAGATAAAATGTTGATTATTTGTGGAAGGTTTTCACACATTGCAATAGAATCGTAATTTAGATGATTAAAAAGGTAATTGTATGTTATGAACAAGTTTATGAAATCATTGTTCTGGAATGAGTTATTCTAATATGAACTTATGATTGGATAGATAGCCTTAAATGTCGTCTTTCCAAGTATTTTGATCTGATTGTGATTATGTTTATCCGTAGGGATTTACTTATCACCGAGAGAACTTTGGAATGGAGGCCTTACATTTGTAGAAGTTTTGTCTTTAGTAGCAATTCCCTTGTCCCAAACAATGTGCCCTCGTAGGATTTTCTTTAATGGTCCAGCTAGTGGATACATTTTAGTAATAATGAACGATATATATTTGTACCTTTGCAAGTACACCCTCTCTTTCAGGTGTGAGGATTAGACCAGTTTCCATGTTATCACTCACATGGTTTTTTTTTCGATTAACGATTAATATCCCACAAATGAACAATGTTTTCTTCAAAAGTCTTTTTGAAATATTGCCCTATAGTTTTCAAGAAATGCATTGACCTTTTTAGAGACTTATGATTTCTCTTTAAAGGTGTTTATTTATGTTTTACTTGGTCATTCATATTATGCTCATGTTTATTATTTTATCATATTTTACATTTTCATTCATTTCCCTAGTACATTCATAGTACTAATACATATTTGTGCCTATATTTTCTCATAATATAGGGTCTGACGCTCCTTCTCCTTGCCTTGGCTAGATGCGCACTTCTCAACTTAATGTTGATATTGGTGAGTCCTCATGGTTTGATGGTGAAGCCTAGATGCTTTTATTGTTTTTGGTTGTCTTTCAGTTTCACACTTGTATGTGGTGTACGCGTTACGTCCCAACCACTCCTATGATGTTAGAAAAGTTAATGTCAGACTTAGTAGAATTTCATTTATTCTCTTATGTTTGTATCTTTTATGTCATTGTGTGAGATGACACTTATAATGCTTATTCGGTCTTATTGTATTTTCTTTACGCCATGCTTATGTCAAGTGGCTTGTTTAGGGACTCTCTGGATCCTATTCTCCATGTCACACCAAAGGGGTACTTTGGGTCGTGATAGACCATAAGAAGTAGTCCAATGAAGCTTCCCATTTCTAACTGTATCCTAATTCAAGGAGCACACCCTATCCCCGAATTCATTCATATTCCTCCAATAATCTCTCTTTAAACTACATTTTTTACTTCAACAGTAGACACACTGCAATATTGTTAAATTACAACCCTGCGTACTACATTATAAAAACATATATGAAATCGAAATTAATAGTCAATCTACATATACAATGAGACAATTACTTGTATTTCATATTTGTTGAATTCACTAAAAACATGTCTCTTGTCATATGGGCTGCAAGGCAAATTAATATATTGACATAACCCACAATCTAGAAAGATACACCAGCATTTATCATGGGATAATTCAAGTTATATGACTCAATAACATATTAATTATAAAGTAAAAAGCTAAAAAAATAGTCCTTGTGATTATTATTAGGTTGATCCAATATCTTCATGATTCTATGGTTAGTGAACTCCTTGCTATAAGCAGATATACAAAGATAATTCTTGATACATTTTGGGTATATATTAAAATGAGTCATGATTTAGAAACATACCTGAATTGCACGATGAATTTCAATGAGAGCCTTGAGAGAGTTTTAATACTAAAATTTGTTGGATGAATAGTTATTGTAAGATTGAATATTCCTCTGTATATGGTGATTGATGGGAGGCTTCATATATCCATTTGGGTATTAGAAATTTAATCCCCAATATCTTGCTATGGAAAAGGTTTCATGTAGGTCCAGTGATGCTATTTTATCATCTCTCTTTTTTTCTTTTCAGAAACTGGGTTTGATTTGACAAAGAATCAAAGAGAATAAATAAAACTTTTCTCTATTGTTTTAGTTTTTAATTGATATATTTACATGCAACTGTAGGTTAGTCATAACTTGGTCAAGATTTTAAATGCTTACCTAAATTTGCCCAAAGGAGGATCTAAAGCACCCTAGTGCATCTATCTTTATTGTAAATTCACTGTGATAGGCCTTCTAAGGCATTACTTGATAAAGGATAGTAACATGAGGGTACTCATAGATTTTCCTTGACATACTTGCACGGCGTAATTTTGTGCACATGATTGAGACCGAACCATTATCGTGAGCCAAAATAATGTGTTGTACCTAACCTTGTGTTATCATTTGCATTTGGAGTCAACAGAGATGTCATGTAATAATTTCCCCTGACTCGAGTCGATATATGGCACATATGGCCTGCAGGCAGAACCTCATAGTGAGTCAGCGAACGGCATACCTCATACCAGACAACGATTAAACTATATACGTAGAGGCATAGAGATAAAATTTTAGAAAACTATATGTTACAATTGACCTAAATCGCTTTTGATAGGTCATCACGTGATCATTTGTATTAGAAGTAGTTGAAGCATTTCGTGAGGAAAACAATAGGTTTATACTATAATTGAATCTTTCTTTTGATATGATATGATCAAGTAATTAAGTTAGTGCATAGGCTACTGTTATCTATACGATATCTAATTGTTATGTGCTCTTAATTATTTAGATGTGACATTTGATTCATATGAGAATTCATACTTGTCTATTTATTATTATGTCTGTTTTTCATACAAGTACATGTTGTATATGTACTGACGTCCATGTATATTGGGAAGTGCATTTTATTGTAAATGCAAAATCAGGTTCACAGGGGAGAGGACATCCACATTTGTTTCTTTTGTCGACTACAATTGGTGTTTTGGTGAGCTCCATCTCTATTTGGATCAAACTTATGTCTAGTACTTTTGATTATATATACATGTCTCTAATTGGTTACGTCGAGGTCTATCTCGATGAGGTATGGTAGTATGATGATTTAAATGTACTAGAGGCTTCCTAGACACCGTGATGTATCATGTTGTGCAGTTTTTTGCCCATATAGTTTATAGCATATATTTGTAACATGTGTTGGTTATATTACGCTCATTTATTAGCTTATTTATAGAGCAAGTGTTCATACGGTTCTTATCTGTGCTCCTTTTTGGGGCGTGACATTTGTAGATTACAATAGTACATACTACCTTATAATCATCACAAAATTCATCATATCGAAAACCGTATATAAAATAGATATTACCTGTCAATCTATGTATAGTGTGATAGAATTTCATGTACTTTTTAATTGTTGGATGCCATAAAATCAATTCTATTGTCCAACCGCCAAGACAAAATAATCTATTGATCCACCTCACAATAAAAAGGATTTGGTAGAGTTTTCCATGTGACAATTCAAGTCATTTGTCTCAATAACAGATTTATTATAGAATAAGGACTTAAAAGAACAGTCCTTAAGATTGTTATTAGCCATATCCAATTTCATCATGACCCTATGGTAACTACACTTGTTGTTATAAACAGATACGTACCCTGAGATGATCTTTGATTGAATTCAAAGCTAGATATTTAAAAAAGATAAGATTTCAAAATGGACCTAAATAACCAGAGATATTTAATTGAAAGCCTAGAGAGTATTTCAGTGATGAGTTCTATTGTATGAGAAGGGATTGTCAAGATTGAATATTTTATTGAAGTTGATTAAAATTCAGCAAAGTTGGTGTGTTTTCTCCTATTTGGGGATTATGGGAGGCTTCAGATTCCATTTGCATATTAGAAATCTGGTGCCATAGTTGATAGAAATTGACAATGGTGGTTAATGGGTTTACTCTATTTTTGGTTTAATGGATGTTTAGATTTCCCTCACATTCCCTTTCCGTTGCAGAAATTTTGAGCTTTCTTAGAAGAAAGTTTGATTGTCTTGCTCTGTAATTATGGAAGATTCATAGGTTTCCTACATGTTTTACTTGTTCAATGAATTTCTCCCCAATTTGAACTAGTAGACTGATGATATTGTTTTTGCATGGATTAGTAAATTTTCTTTTTTTTGTATTTCCATTGATACATTGACTTGATTCTTAAGTCTAATAGAATTTTAGTTGAAACAACATAAGACTTGGGCTTTTATCTAACCCATTGATACATAACCATTGCACCCTAGTTCATTGTGAGGATTCAATATTTGAAGATCAACCATAATGTAATAGGATTCTTTTATAATATCTTAAGGCATCCTATTATATTACTGTTGATCTTCGAATATTGAAACATCACAGAGAACTTGGTGCAATGGTTTTCTATTACCGGGTGAAATAAAAAGCCTTGTCTGATGTTGTCTAAAGTGAAACTCTGTTTGACTCAAGAAACAAGTCAGTGTATAGAGGGAAATACAAAAAAAAAAAAAAAACTTCTAATCCATGCAAAAACAATGTAATCAGTCGATTAGTTCAATTTGGGAAAAATTCGCTGAAGAGGTAAAGCATGTAGGAAACCTTAGAATCATCCACAATTACAGAGGAAGACAATCAAATCTTCTTCTCTAGAAGCTCAAAATTTGTGCAACCAAAATTGAATCTGAGGCAAATTAAAACATCCATTTAAAAAAATAGAGCAACCCATTAACCACCATTTTAAATTTCCATCAAATTTGGTGCATAATTTCTAATACCCATATGGCATCTGAAACCTCCTATAAACCCGCAAAAATGAGCAAACACACAAACTTTGTTGAATATTATTCAACATCAATGAAATATTCAATCTTGATAGTCCCTCTCTGCCGACATAACTTATCACAGAAATGCTCTCTAGCCTTCAATAAAATTTCTCTTATTATTTAGGTATGTTTTGAAATATTGTCTTTCTTTAGTCCCTAGACATGAATTCATCAAGGCTCATCTTAGGGTATCTATTGATAACAAGAAGTGCACTTACAATAGGATCATGATGAAATTGGATCTACCTAATAACAATCGTAAGGTTTTTTCTTTTAGCTATTTACAACATAATGAATATGTTATTGAGACAAATTTCTTGAATTGTGACATAGAAAACTCCAGTATATATTTTTTAATTGTGGGGTTGATCAATGGATTTTTTATCTTGGCGGTGGGATGTGAGACTTGATTTTATTGCATCCAACAAATTAAAAAGTACAAGAAATTATGTTAGTCTATACATAGATTGACGAGTAATACCTATTTTGTATATAGTTTTGAATATGATTAGTTTCGTGATGAATATAAGGTAGTATGTACTGTTGCGATTTACCAGGATGGAAGTTCGTTGAATGTTGGGGTTTAAACAGTAATTTTTGGAGAAATAGCAATGATTTTGGGGATAGGATGCGCTCGGTGAGTTCGGGTACATTTGTATGTAGGAATCTTCATTTGACAACTATTTGTGGTCTTGGCAAATGTAATGGTCGGGGACTTGGAGCATCTTTTCTATGGATATGGCTAATGAGAAATGTGGAAAGGTAAGATCCCCTTATTTTGGAGAAGAAGATTATGGTTTTGTACTATTAGTGTTGAGATTTTTTTTTTTGCTTGGTGTTAACATCCGACTCAGTTACGTAAATATGTTGGTTATGGAGGAGTATGGAATTAATGAGTCCTGTACAAGAATATATACAGTCAAATATCATCCAATTATCAAAAAGATATACAATCCAAATGAAGATTCTATTATATATGTAGAGGTACTAACTTTGGTGTCATCTCAAATGAAATCAACATTGAGAGCCTTGTCTATCCCCTTTCACAAACCAACAAGGAATAAGTAATAATTAAGTCTTCAGATTCTTAGATGAACGACAATTGTGTAACTAATTATTTGTAAGTTTTCACTTTATACGTGTTTGGCAAGTGTTGTTCAAAACTTCAACTTTTGTCAACTATGAAAAATATGTTGCATATTTAAGGTTCTTTTGAAAATAACCTCTCTACCTTCTCAAAGGTAAGGGTAAGGTTTGCATACACTCTACTCTAACCAGACTCTTCAAACTTCATCGTTACTTATTCTGTGCTTTTTTGTAAAAAGGGAGAGACATGGCTCTCAATATAGATTTTATTCGAGACATCGACACAAAATTAAGAATATAAACTCTGCATATCTAATAAAATTATCCTTTTGAATGTATATCTTTTTTATAACTGTCGTTGTATCCTCTTGATTTTATTTAATCCCAAGTTCTCCAAAAACTAGAAGAATGTCACTATTATTTGAAATGAAACGGGACATGAAAACAAAACACCTCTCAAGATAATTGAGACATTCGATGGGATACATGTTTATCAAAGATTCTCTAAACTTATACACCTCCAAAACCCATATATTTACACGAGGTAGGTGGACTTTAATATCGAGTCTTGAAAGATTATTTCCCAACACTCCTAGATTAAAACCAAAATATTCTTCTCCAATTGAAAGTAGTTCTACCTTTCCCCATTTCTCATCAGGCATATCCATATAAACGATGGTCCAGGTCTCTTTGAACCCTATACTCACAAAGACCATGTAACACCTCGGACATTGGAAGTTTAGTTTTGAAGGAATTTTTTTAGAAAATTTGTCACTGGTGCAGGTTCTATGAGTTGACCTATGACTAGTAGAAATTTCTACGGGCAGTAAGTAGGAAGTTGAAAGACTTGGGTTCAGTTTTGGAAAATGTCAAGTCTCGAATGATGGTCTATTGATGAACAAGATGGACTGTAGGAAATTTTATAGGCCCTAGAAAGGATGCATAGAGGTGATCCAGACTCAGTGAGATTTTGGACATACAGTTGTGTTTTATGGTGGTACCTAGGAACACTAGAATGGAGGACGACCCATAGAAGGCTCTTGTAAAAGTTCTCCAGAATTTTTGTCCCCACTACATAACTTTGCGGTTGACTATGATGGTTCGTAGAATGATTTATAATGCAGTAGCTAGGAATTGTAGGTAGGAACAGTAGGAGTCGTCTGACAGATTTTATTAAGAGTGTTTTGGTCTTTTCCTACCCATTTAGCTCCTAAACTACATCATTTTACTAAGGCCATATAAGTAACTGTATACCCCTAAGCCTACTCATCCCTCACATTCAATTAAATCCCAAATTTCCTCCAAGTTCATCCTCTCCCAATTCTCTCTCAAGCTCCAAGGTGAAGAACTAGGGTTTCAAGGGCTTGAAGGATTTTCTCGCTTGCTTTTAGGTATTTGATCATCAAGGTATGTGGGAACTTTACCAATGGATTCCTTCCATCCATTGGGTTCCCAAAGAATCTCCATTCTCCAATTAAATTTCACCCAATTTCTAGGGTTTCATGTCAAATCTTCATGGTTCCAATTTACTATGATGCACTTTTTCTTATTTGATCTTATTATGCATCATATTAAGTCAATTAAATTATTTTTAATTGATTTCATATGGACATATGCCTAAGCCTATTCTATAAATATGAACTTATGAACTATGATTATGAATCAATGCATGTTTTTATGAAATTGATGACTTATGACTAAAGGATGCATGCTTTTACGATAAAATATTGATGACTGTGGAAGGTTTTCACACATTGTAATATAATCGTAATTTAGATGCTTAAAAAGGTAAGTGTATATTATGAACAAGTTTATGAAATCACTGTTTTGGAATGAATCAATCTAATATGAACTTATGATTGGATTGATAGTCTTAAATGTCGCTATTCCAAGTATTTTGAAGTGATTATGATTGTGTTTTTCCGTAGGGATTTACTTAGCATCGATAGCACTTTTGAATGGAGGTTTTACATTTAGTAGAGGTTTGGTCATTAGTAGCAATTCCCTTGACCCAAACAATGTGCCCCCGTAGGATTTTCTTTAATGGTCTAGCTAGTGTATCCACCTTAGCAATAATGAATGATACATAGTTCTACCTTTGCAAGTAGGCACTCTCTTTAAGGTGTGAGGATTACACCAGTTTCCATGTTATCACTTACATGGTCTTATATTCGGTTAACGGTAAATATCCCACAAATTAACAATGTTTTCTTAAAAAGTCTTTTTGAAATCTATCCCTATGGTTTTCAAGTATGCATTGACCTTTTTAGTGACATATGATTTCTCTTTAAAGGAGTTTATTTATGTTTTACTTGGTCATTCATATTATTCTTAAGTTCACAATTTTATCATGTTTTATATTTTCATGCATTTCCCTAGTACATTCATAGTACTAATCCATATTTGTGCCTTTATTGTCTCATAATATAGGGTCCGACTCTCCTTCTCCTTGCCATGGCTAGATACGGATTGCTCAACTTAGTGTTGATATTGGTGAGTCCTCATTATTTGAGGGTAAAGCCTAGATGCTTTTATTGTTTTTGGTTATCTTTAAGTTTCAGACTTGTACATGGTGTATGCGTTATGTCCTAACCACGCTTATGATGATGTTAGAAATGTTATGTCAGACAGAGTAGTATTTCATTTATTCTCTTATGTTGGTATCTTTTATGTCATTGTATGAGATGACACTTCTATTGCTTATTCTCTCTTATTGTATTTCCTTTACGTCATGGTTATGTCAAGTGGCTTGTTTAGGGTCTCTCTTGATCCTATTCTCCATGTCACACCAAAGGGGTACTTTGGGTCGTGACAGACCATAAAAAGTAGATCAATGAAGCTTCCCATTTATAATTGTATCCTAATTCAAGGATCACACCCTATCCCCGAATTCATTCATATTTCTCCAAGAATCTCTCTTTAAACTACGTTTTTTACTTCAACAGTAGACACGCTGCAATGTTGGTAAATTACAACCCCCTATATACTAAATTATAGAAACATATATGAAATCGAAACTAATTATCATTCTACATATACAATGAGACAATTTCTTGTATTTCGTATTTGTTGAATTCATTAAAAACACGTATCTTGTCATATGGGATGGAAGGCAAACTAATGTATTGACATAACCCATAATCTAAAAAGATACACCAACGTTTATCATGGGATAATTCAAGTTAGATGCCTCAATAACATAGTAGTTATAAAGTAGAGAGCTAAAAGGATAGCCCTTAAGATTTATTAGGTTGATCCAATATCTTCATGATTCTATGGTGAGTGAACTCCTTGTTATAAGCAGATATACAAAGATAATTCTTGATATATTTGGGGCATTTATTAAAAAGAGTCTTGATTTAGAAACAGACCTGAATTAAACGATGAATTTCAATGAGAGCCTTGAGAGAATTTTAACACTGAAATTTGTTGGATGAATAGGTATTTTAAAGATTGAATATCCCTCTGTATTTGGTGTTTGATGGGAGGCTTCAGAATTCCATTTGGGTATTAGAAATTTAATCCCCAATATGTTGCTATGGAAAAGGTTTCGTGTAGGTCCAGTGATGCTATTTTATCCTCTCTTTTTTATTCTTTTCAGTAAATGGGTTGGATTTGACAATGAATCCAAGAGAATAAATAAAACTTATTGCTATTGTTGTATTTTTTAATTTATATAATTACATGCAACCCTAGATTAGTCATAACTTGGTCAAGATTTTAAATGCTTACCTAAATTGGCCCAAAGGAGGAGCTAAAGTACCCTAGAGGATAGTCTTGGGTCTACACCAGTTTTCAGCCTCCAAAAATCCAATCTCAGAGTGAAATGATAGATCTTGATGAGCCAAATCCAATTCAACAAGTAAAAATTACATCCACAATTCTGGAAAATAAGTTTAGTATATTTATTTTTGTACAAAATGTACATTACTGTATACAAAATTGATTTTTGGGCTATATTCTTGCAATGTAAGTTAAATAACTATATTTTATAAAATTTTCCCTTAAATATGTTATGTGATAGAATGAAATAGTTGACAAAAAGAGAAAAACTTATTCTTTTTTAACTTGACTAAAAAGAAAAGAAAAAGTAAGACAAAAATAATAAGTAAAACTAATATTTCTTTTAGAGATGGAAATACGAGAAAGAAAAAATAACTTGGTTTAAAAATAACTAATTTTATTTTTCTTCAAAAAAATGAATGGGTATTTTTAATAATATGTAGAAAATATTTATAATGAACACTTTATCTTTATCTATTTGAAGTATTTCCAAAACTATATTACATAAGTGATTTAATTTTCCCTCTTTTTATTAAAACTAGTATAGTACATGTGTCATGCGTAGATTGCTTCAAAGGAAAAAAAGAGAATCTAGGGATAAGAAAAATAGCTATATAAAAATCGTGTGTGGCATATGCGACGAACACAACATTGTACTTTTTAGGCTTAATAGCACAAACATGGTTCTGAATCAGAAATGCATCTTAGTATAATACCTGCGAGATGTGTGAAAAGAGTTAGAGAAGAAAAATATAATAACTAATGTCCTATATAGTTGATCACATTAATTTTGTTACTATTTTATCGATCATTATATTTAAATCAGATTATCCAAGTTAAAAGTAAAACTTTATAAAAATTGTTGAATAAAAAAAATATAAGTACTTCCCTTGATCTTAAGTTTTTCCCACTATATGACATTCAAATTTCTCGTGAATATAACATTAGACATTTTTTATAATCATGTAACGAAAGAAAAATGTTCTATGGAATAAAAATACTTATGGTCAACTTCTTTCAGAAAAAAACTTTTTAGTATTAAACCTTGATTAAAGAGGATTTAAAAACTCTTCAATGAAAATGCTTTAGCGTTAAAATATATCAATTGATGAAGTTATAAGAATGTTGTTGTATGATCAACGCCTCTAAGGGATTATATATATAATATACAAAAAGGAATGAGAAGATCTTAGGCATATGTGATGTAAGATGTCCGTACAATGTATTTTTCTATATTTGAAAATAGAAGAAGAACCTCACCTCACCTGTGAAACATGTATAAACTCAAAACTTACAAATCACTGGTTAGACAATTGTCATTAATTTAAGCTTCTGCAGCTTTCATTGTTGCATAATTTTTTGTTGGTATGGTGAAATGGGACATACAAAGCTTTCAATGTAGATTTCATTCACGAAACATGCACAAAAGCTAGTAACCTCTTCATATTAAATAAAATCCTCCTTTTGATTTTATATCTTTTGGTATGGTGTATCCTCTTGATTATGTATAATCCCATGTGCTCTAAAAACAACCAGAATCTCACCTTTATTTTTCATATAACATGATAGGGAAAGAACGATTTCCTCCGTCGGACGTTGAATGTGAAGACTCACCATCATCCCTCCTTGCCCTCTTTGAATCCCTAGTTTTCTCTTTAAGCTTTTACTCTTCTACTTTTTGTGCATGTATTATCAAACGGAAAACATCCATCTTCTTAACAAGCATGACGGTTAGGCATTCATTGACAACTAAGTCGGAAGCACCCGATACCAACTTACTCATCCCTGCCTTTGGATTGACAACCATAGTCAGAGCATATTTAGACAATTGCATGAATTTCAAAGCATACTCCTTCACACTCATATATCCATGGCGAAGGTTAATGAACTCAAGTACTTTTGACTCTGTGATCTCAAGGGGAAAGAACCTATCAAGAAAAGCAACCTTAAATTTCTCCCAATTAAGAGGACTCTTAAGTTGATTAGCGACCAATTCAACCTTTTCTATGGGCATCACTCCCATGATCATAAAGACCTTATACACCTCTTCAATGAACTCTTGAGGATCTTTCTCAACTTTAGACCCATGAAATTCCGGAGGATCTATCCTAATAAAGTCCCTCACTCTAGTTGTCGTTGTACCCACATTTGGGTTCACGGGAGCCACAACCTCCCTATTTGCTTTAGCCATTCTAGATTGGGCCATGCATGAAATGCAGCTTGAAATTCATCATTACTCACTTGCTTGGCCAAAGGGTTGACCGGCACTTGGGGAACCTCTTGTCTCACATATTCACAAACATTTCTATTCATTTTCACGAGATTCCTTCTTGGAGGCATATTCTGAAAAGCATAAAAAAGGGTTAAGAGAGAAAGACACCATTTACACTCTATCGCATGACTTTAGAGTAATAAAATAAATGGAGTTTCCGAAACATCTTACAGCCTTTTATTCATAAATTAGGCACGCTTCACACTTATGAACAAGAGTCTACTTGATGTGGCTTATTAGACATCCTAGGATCATTTTAAACCTTATGGTATGATTACAAAGTTTGTAATGACCCATGGTACACCCTTGATGTATCATGGAGTTAGAGGAGAGGCCCCATACAAGACACTTTTGTAACATAAGAAATTTAATAAGAGAGTGAAAACAATATTTCAAGTCCAAACATTTTAGGAAGGAAAGCGGAAGTCTAAAACACTTTGTCTCAACAGCCATCTAATACAATAGAATGGGATTGGCCCTAGCCCATACATCATGTTCAAAACTAAAAATAACAAGGAAACTAAGAGCAAATGAAATCCGTCCTCGAATCATAAGGACTCACTAAACTCGAAAAATCAACAAAGTCAAACTCTAGCCACGAAACTCTGAACCCTGAATATCAAACCCAACATTTGGGAATAATGTAGGCAAGAGTATGCGTTAGTACAAAATAATACACCAAGTATGATAGTCGTGCATAAAATATTAAAATCATGCTAAAACAGGAAATTGCATGACATGCAATTGACCAAGCTAAATCATGATATAAGAAGGTTAGAAAATATACTTCATAAATCATGGTCAATGTAAGCTAATAATCTTTAAAACGTTTCAACACATTTGAGATACTCCTTGAAGTAACCTTAGTTCATTATTAATGTGGGAAGTATCCTTGACTGACATAGAGACCATGGGAGCTATAACATGATCCCCCGATGTCTCCCACACTGAAAAGGGTTGTCCTACTTGCCAAGGTAAGGAGCATTAATCTCAGGCTTAACTGGATCCACTAGCTATTGTTTAACTAGACAATCATCTTATGGGGGCACATAACTAAGGGATAAGGATATTGCTTCTAGAAACTGATGAGTCCACAAATTGGACTTATTTAGGGATATATTTTAATAAAAATTGTGTCCTCAAATGCTTATTTTATCTCAATATCTTATGAAAATCCTTATGTTTCAGGTATTTGAAATTTGAAGGAAAGCATGGACACTACGTCGCAAAAAGGAACAAAAAGGCTGAAAATAACGAAGAAATGAAGGCCTGAGGATCGCCGAGTCTACTTGTTGAGTCGCCGAAGGGTCTTACTTCACCTTTTATTCCAGTGTGCTAAGCCCTAAAGGAAAGTATCAAGTTGGTGGAAAAAGGGAGTAGTCAGCGAATCGCCGAGAAGTTCCACGAAGCAGTACCATATCGCCCGATGACCTAGAGCATGACGATGCTGAAGGCTGGTGCAAGAGGGCGATGAAGTACACCAAAAATCGAATCGCCGAGTTGATTGGCGATTCCGGCTAATGACGCCGAATGATCCGTTGTAGCACAAATCAGTGAAAACTATAAATACTAGTTAGAGTTATAGTTTTAAGAGTCGAACAATTGTTATAATTTTCATATAGAATAGTACTTTTTGATATTATTCCTCTAAGCTTGATAGGGTTTTGAATACTTGAACATCCAAAGGGTTTCATCTTCAAGATTTAGGTTTGGGTGTCTTGATTGTTTACTTTTGGTCTGTATCAAGACTTAAATCTTCAGACCCAGTAGAATGCAAGCTCAATTTGGTATAAATTTCCATCTCTTATACATGTGTGGCTAAAAACCCCAACTCTTGGGGTCTGATTTAGCGAATATGGGTTAAGATAATTGTTGGGTCTTGCTTGCTGATAGTTTAATCATAGTTTAATTGTGATTTCATTTTGTATTTGTGGATTGAATTGATGAATTTGTAGTTGGAAATACAAGTTTATTTATGTGTTTTTGGCTTGCTCGAGAGAGAAGTCATAAAACTAAGACTACTAAATTGATGGCCAGTGCGAATGGGTCAACATGAGGTTCAGTTCGAGAGAGTGAACCCCTAGTCCCATGTCCACACACTCAGCTAGAAAGAGTGAGTGGGTTAAGGCGTAGGCTAGTCTTTTTGTGGCTAGTGGGTGTCTGAGAGAAACACATTTGGAATGGGGTAAGTTGCTCGAGAGAGAGTTTACCCCCCTTAAAGTCTAGCCTAGTCACAATTATTCTATGAATCTTCTATCGAAAGCATGTACCCAATAATCTAGGTTAACCCGTATTCCCGTCACATCCCAAGGATTCCCTCTCATTACTTAGAAACCCTCGTTTATTTTGTTGTTTTTACTTACTAGTGACAAAAACCCCTATTGTTAATTGACACTCTTGTGTCCCCCTTTAATTTACAATGTTTTTAATTAATAATGTCTTTAGCTACGACTAGTTAGAAGTAAGTTTTATTTTTCTATTAATTCTCAAAACCACTCTCCTGGGAATGATCCCAACCCTTGGTTGGGTTACTAAACTATTGTACGATAGTAGACACTTGCATCGGAAGTTGTGTCTGGATTACGCAAACATCAAAATTGCGCCACTACCGGGGAGTGGTGTTATTTGAGAATTCTTAGATTAGTAGAATTTTTGTTCTTCTTAGTTGTAGTTTACTCACCTAATTTTTAGTTTTGCTTTGTTTGCTTGTGTGAATATTTCAGAAAGCATGAGTATTAACGGTAACAACAATAGCCAGGTGGGCCACTAGGACGACATCGCTAATCTCAACGATGTCCAATAGCCCAATATCAATGACCCCCATCTCATGGGAGGTGTTGGAGCGATCCATTTACCCACAGCCGAGGGAAATGCAGTGTTCAACATAACGAGCACCATGTTGCAACTCTTGCAATTAGAGGAACTTTCAGTGGATTGGCTCATGAGGATCCTCAAGAGCATCTTCGAAACTCTGTAGATGTATGCAAACCATTCTCGTTCAAAAACATCTCTCAGGAGTCAGTCCGATTAAGGTTATTCCCTTTCTCATTGATGAGAGAGGCGTGCAAATGGCTAGCTGAGTTGCCGCGAGAATCCATCACTTCTTGGGAAGAACTGGTAACCGTATTTCAAGTGCAATTTTTCCCTCCTTTGGAGATGATGTCACTTACGGATAACATCCAGAGCTTTAAGCATCTGGAAGGAGAGCCTCTGCACGAGACTTGGCTATAGTTCAAAAAGTTGGTGCTACAATGTCCAACCCATGGTTTGCCTGATAACGTGCTACTTCAGTAATTCTACCGGAGTATGGACCTGGTAAACAAAGGTGTCACCGACCAACTCTCACTGGGAGGCTTAATGCAGCAGCCGTATGCAGTAACATCCCAACTTTTAGATGGCATAACAACCATCAATAGAGCATGGTACACTCGTGAGGACAAGTCTCCCCTCTCACCTTTAAGCTATCCAAGGAGCAAATTGAAAAAGACAATGAGAGAGACCAGAACATGGAAAAAATCATGACGCAGCTTGATATTTCATCCAAAAATGTCATGGGGGCTGGTACCCGTGGTGTGAAAGCTGTGGGGGTCAGGTATACTAATCCTGAGGAGTTGAAGTTTGAAACCTTGTATAACGAGGAGGTAAATTTTCTAGCCAGCCAAGGCGGTGGCTACCACTCAAATTACCCAAGGCAGGGTGGTAACCAAGGTTTGGCTAGAGATGAAGGCTGGAAGGACAGTAATCCGAATTGGAAAGATGGGGAGAAAAATAGATATGTGCCTCCCCATGAGCGTCAGAAACCCAAGGATTCGGAAGGTGGTAGGTTTGAGGATATGCTCTCACGTATCCTCAACAAAGTTGAAGGGTCAGATAAAATGCTAAAAGGCATGAAAGAAAATGTATCTACCTTTAGCCAGACCGTCACCTCCCATCAGTTTCAATCAAGCAGTTAGAAAGCCAGATGGGTCATATCTTGTCTCACCTAAATTCGAGACAAGAAGGGGTATGCCGAGTGATACTATGGCTAACCCGAAGAATGAGGTTTGAAGGTGGACTTGCGTCGTCCCGCGATGTTAACTAAGGCGTTGTTTGGGAGGCAACCCAAAACCCTTCTATTGTTTTACGTTGGTTTTAGAAATAATGGTGCGTTGATTGTGCAGGATGGAGAGTGAGAAGCATTTGGAAGAATGAAGTTGGCGAGAGAAATGTTTGGTTGGTGTGACGCCGATTTGTTCGGCGACCCCGCTTTATATCGCCATTTGGATTCCCAAATTGACTGGGGGATTGTGTAAAACTCGGCGAAGAATGTGACTACTCGGTGTGACGCCGAATAGTTCGGCACTCATGACTAATGTCGCCGAATGGGCAAGAACTGGATGTTTTTTCAAGCCAAAGGTTTAAAAGTTTGAATCTCCTAGGCTTTCCCTCATTTTCAAACGTTGTAAACTTACACCTAGTCTTATTTAGATTATCATTCGATTCTCGAAGTATTTTGGTTGATTGGTCGGTGCTTGGAGTCGGATTAAAGTGTATCCTAGCATCTCATTATCCATTTAATCAGAACAGAAGGTTAGCTTCCTTAACCCTATGATTATCTTGTCAAAATTGTTCTCATTTGCAAATATTGTGAGCTTGTTGAAATCTGCAGAACCTCCCTGATTGGGTTTAATTGTTTATGTGTCGCTTTTTCTTCGATGACCCCGCCTTTATTTCCTAAACTATGAAATCTTGTTCTTTAATGCATCGAGTGGAATTAAGGTGAGATGAGTGGTATTCGTATGTTATGGGTCCTGGTCGAATTTGTGCTTTTTGTGCTTAAATTGCATTTTCGGGGGTTGCGGTGTAGAATTTGTGAAGTCTAGTCAAAAGTAGGCACATTGGGTCATTCGGCGAGCTGTGACTAGCTCGCCAAATTATCCCGCGGTTAGCCTAATTATTCTATCTCACCCTTATGATCATGGTTTATTTGTTGTGGTGTCTGTAACTTTCGGCGAGAAGTATGAGGTCACCAGGATCACTCGGCGACTCGTCGATAGTGTTCTTGTTCGCCCTTTGTCTTCACCCCTAACTCCTTCTTCACTGTGACCTTTGGTGGATTGTTTGTAGCTCGCCGAAGGTATTCGACGGCACGCCGAATGGGCTATCTAGTCTTTCTGCAGCCGAATGTCTTTGTTCTAGTTGACAAATATGTTTTAACATTATCTCAAGACTTAGCAGACATGGCCAGACCAAAAGTTGCAGGAAGAAATATGTGACCCAGACACATAAGAGCACAAAAGTTCAGAAGAACAACAAGCAGCGAAAACAAGACAGCCAGTTCGAGGAGGATGACGCCCATCGAACCTAATGTCCTTTCGTGGGCTCGTGGGTTTAGTAATGTGATACATGCCTTTGTGGCAGCTCACGAGTTGGACAATATGATCGAGGCTAATATCGCTGCAGAAGTTGAAGCAGAGCGGGAAAAAAAACTGAAGCAAAATGACAACACTCCGGGCACTGATGCCCAAGGAGATGGAGCGACTGCTTAGACAGAATCCCTTCTTTACATCCCTTTATGTTTTCCTTTAATTTACATTATGGATATTTTGTTATTTGCAGTTGAGGACAAATGTTTATGTTTGTGGTGGGGTGAGGCCCACAACTTTTGTGTGCTATTTGTGACTCGTGCTTTTATGCTTATATTTGGGTTGTTCTGTTTAAAATTGTGATTAATAGTTCTTTTAGGTGGATGTTTGAGCTTATGGCTCCTTTTATTTTTAAATTGCAAAATGATTTTGACCTTTCCGAAAAATACACATTTTTGCCACCCTTTATATATTGTTGAATGTGGTTGTTCTTTGGCAAATTTGAGTCTTGGTTTCAATCAATACCGATGACTTAAATAGTGCTTACAATCGAATGAACATGAATGTACGGCTACGATGAGGCCAAATGAAGTTGCATAGAAAATATGTGAACACTTTGCATCTCGTTGTGATTAGCCATTTATCAAATCGATTCTCTTGTTAAGACCGTTTCACACTAGCAAAAGTGTGGAGTCTTATTTGACTTAAGTGTCGATGCGTTGTGTGATAAGTACATGGAACCATGCATGACAACACCTAGAATTTGCCCTGTTGGTCTGATTGACTAAGTAAGACTGTCTCTTGATATGATCTTGGGAAACTTCGAAGAGCATGAACCAGTTGACATATCCCTCTTTTGTGACCTACCTTGTGAGCCTGTGATTCTCTCTTGAACATCCTTTGAGTCTTACCTTTCTTTGGAAGAAACATGGTGAAAACTAGACCTTTCTTAATCCATTACCTATAAGCATCTTGAATTGTGGTTAATTGAATAGCCAACTTAGGCCAAAAGCCTAAGTTGGGGGTGTGGTGAAAAGAAAAGGGAAAGTCAAGAAGTGCAAGGAAAGTCTCATTTAACCAATGGTGTTGAGAAAAATGGAACCCTATATATATATATATAAAAGAGAAAGAGAAAAAGAAAGAAAAGATTGAAAAATAAAGTTGTGGAATAAAGTAACAAAGAAATAGGGTTCCGAACAATCCATGGGAAGCGAATAATAGGATGACCTATGAAGCACTAATGAAAATAATGAAGGAAAAAGAAAGGAAGTATTGAGAGCACCACATTTCATGAGGATAAAAGTCACTGAGCGTAAATGACCATTCCTTTGCACTCAGCCCCGTTACAAACCGTTTTAAGACCTTTGTGATCTTGAGAAAGTCGAAACAATTGTTGATTGGAAAATACGGGCAAACCTATGGGTGAAAGCATGCATTGTGTTCATCTTTCTGAGTGTGAGTGTTGTATCTGATTCCTGAACTTTAAATTGACTATACCTTTGCGTGTGAAAATGGAATCATCATTTGTGTGAGGGCATTCGAAAGCTTTTGTTGAGCTTGAACTTGCATTTGAAGCAAGTATTGCCAGCTTGAGAATCTTTGGTAATGGTGTGTCACAATTTGAATCTTTGAGTACACAATTGATCCTTTCATAAGTAAATTGAGTCTTGTTGTGTACATTCATAATTGACTCCTGTGTAGCACTGTTTGAGACATCCTTATTGAACTGCTGAAGTTGAGTTTTATTTGAGGACAAGCAAAAGTTTAAGTTGGGGGTGTTGATGAGTCCACAAATTGGACTCATTTAAGGCTATATTTTAATAGAAATTGTGTCCTCAAATGCTTATTTTATCTCAATATCTGATGAAAACCCTTAAGTTTCAGGTATTTGATGTTTGAAGGAAAGCCTGAGGATAGCTGAGTCCACTTGGCGAGTCGCCGAAGGGTCTTACTTCGCCTTTTGTTCCAGTGTGTTGAGCCCTGAAGGAAAAGATGAAATTGGTGGAAAAAGGGAGCAGTCGGCGCATCACCGAGAAGTTCCGCGAAGCAGTACCATGTCGCCCAATGACCCAGAGCACGACGATGCTGAAGGCTGGTGCAAGACGACGGTGAAGTACACCAAAATGTGAATCGCCGAGTTGATCAGAGATTATGACTAAAGATGCCGAATGATCAGCTGCAGCACAAATATGTGAAAACTATATATACTAGTTAGAGTTGTAGTTTTAAGAGTCGAACAATTATTATAATTTTCGTATAGAATAGTACTTTTTGATATTTTGCTCTAAGCTTGAGAGTGTTTTAAAGACTTGAAGATCCAAAGGGTTTCATCTTCAAGATTTGGGTTTGGGTCTCTTGGATTCTTTACTTTTGGCCTGTATCAAGACTTAAATCTTCATACCCAGTTGAATGCATGCTCAATTTGGTATAAATTTCTATCTCTTATACATGTGTGGCTAAAAACCCCAACTCTTGGGGTGTGATTTAGAGAATATGGGTTAAGATAATTGTTGGGTCTTGCTTACTGATAGTTTAACAGTAGTTTAATTATGATTTCGTTTAGTATTTGTGGATGAAATTAATGAATTTGTAGTTGCAAATAAAAGTTTATTTATGTATTTTTGGCTTGCTCGAGAGAGCTCATAAAACTAAGACTACTAAATTGATTACATGAGGTTCAGCTTGAGAGAGTGAGTGGGTTAAAGCGTAGGCTAGTCTTCATACGGCAAGTAGGCGTCCGAGAGGAACGCATTCGAAACGGGTTAAGTGGCTCGAGAGAGAGCTTATTCCCCTTAAAGTCTAGCCTACTAACAATTATTCTATGAATCTTCTATCGAAAACATGTACCCAATAATCTTGCTTAACCCGTATTCCCGTTACATCCCAAGGTTCCCTTCTCATTACTTAGAAACCCTCGTTTATTTTGTTGTTTTTACTTACTAGTGACAAAACCCCCAATTGTTAATTGACACTCTTGTGTCCCCCTTTAATTTACAAAGTTTTTAATCGTTAATGTCTTCAGCCATAGCTAGTTAGAACTAAGTTTTATTTTTCTATTAATTCTCAAAACCACTCTTATGGGAACGATCCCAACCCTTGGTTGGGTTACTAAACTATTGCACGATCGTAGACACTTGCATCAGAAGTTGTGTCTTGATAATGCAAACATCAGAAACCTAACCTCTACTCGGGAGAGGTTCCATCTCAATATCCTCTCGGTGCTAAGCATAAATCTCACGGAATAGTCATTTCTTACTTGTTCTCATTATTCATGGAAGGCCATGTCATCTTGCCAATCCAAGCTAAGTCATAAGACATCCATGGAAAGGTATAATTCAGTATCCAATCAAAGCTAGGTTTCATTAGTATAACTCCTTATATCTGATTCAATTTGGTGAGAAAACCTTTCAACCTTATAATCCTTATTATGTGGGATAACCTTTCACAATCATGTTTGCATTTGTTTTATGAGAATTTTCTTTTCAACAACACAACAACAACATCATCACTGATACTTTACTCTCAAAGCATCCTTAAAACATATACATAAGTTTCATAAGAGAATGCATAATTTCATGATTCACATTTCAAGGTTCAAAACCTACTTTCAATCACCACATCTAAAAATCAAGGATTATATATGGATTTCATGATAAATTCATGTGAGTCTATCACTTCTTGCTTTATTTCATAAAACTCCTCTTTCATAAGGAAAGACCCACATCATATCATCATAATTGGAAAATTTGGGATTTACGTGTGTTCATGGGGAAATTATCATAAAATCATAGTAATTCATCAATTCTTGCATAAGAGATCGTAATTCAATCATTTAAATTAATAATCAAGAGAACCCATGGAAATTGAAGAAAACCCTAACATAATTGGGGATTTCTACCTTTGAAAATAGGGGAATTTGAGAACTCCATGGATGAAAGCAATCCATGAATGAAAACTATCATACCTTACTATAAATCCCAAAGAAATTGACGAATGGAAGCTTGACCTTGAAACCTAGCTCGGATCTTCTTGTTCTTCTTCTTCTTCTTTTTCTTCAAGTTTCTATAGAGAGAAATAATTGAGAGGAGGAGCTTTGATCTTCTTTTGTTAATTTGAGAGAATGAATTTTGTTTGGGTGATTTGGGGTTTTAAAATCATTAAATAGGGCTTTGGGTAAAAGGAAAAATGACATAGTATTGAGTTAAATTAATTAGAAAAACACCCAATAATCCCTGACTTAAATATTGCCGAATCGGCACACTGGAAGCCCATCATGGGGGTCATGACCACCACGACTAATGCTTATCGTGACCAACGATACTAACCTACGATATGAGTGTCTATGATCGTCGATAATAGAGGTACCCAACTAAAGGTTAGGTTCATGTCCCAAAGGAGTGATTTTAAGAATTAATAGAAAAATAAAGTTTAGTTCTAATTAGTCGTAGCTAAAGACATTAACGATTAAAAATATTGTAAATTAAAAGGGGGTGACACAAAAGTGCCAAATATCAATTGGGGGTTTTGTCACAAGTAGTAAAAACAGTAAAATTTAACAAGAAAATCTAGTATGGGGGAAAGTTCTTGGGGTGTGACCGCAATACAGGTTGAGATAAATCGTTGGGTACATGCTTTCGATAGGAAATTTATAAGATAATCGTGACTAGGCTAAGCTTTAGATGGAAATAAGTTCCCTCGCGGGCGACTAACCCCGTTTCAAATGGATTCCTCTCAGACACCCACTTGCCGCATGAAGACCAGCCTACGCCTTAGCCCACTCACTCTCTCGAACTGAGTGTTAGGATGTGGGACTACGGTTCACCCTCTCGGGCTGAACCTCATGTCGACCCAATCCTTAGGCCATCAGTCTAGTGGTCTTGGATTCACGACCTCCCTCTCGGGCAAGTCGAAAACACATGGGTGGTTTTGTATTTGCAGCTACAAACCCATTAAATTAAACCACAACCACTAGATGAAATCACCATTAAAATACATCTAACCTATCAGCAAGCAAGACCCAACAACAATATCAACATATATTTGCTAAATTATACCCCAAGAATGGTAGTTTTTAGCCACACATCAAGAAATAACAAAATACACCTAAAATGATACTAAAATCAAATGGGTATAAAAAATTAAATCTTGTTTTAAGAAAAGGAAGAAGAATGGAGAAGACCCACTTCCAAATTGTGGAAGGTGAAATCCTTCTCTCTTCAAGTCTCCCACAAAACCCTCTCCAAACTTGAGAGAAAATATCACAAAAAGTACTATTCTATTATGGAAATTAAAATAAATGTTCGACACTCTAAAAATTAATAACCAGTTTAGTATTTATAGACTTTAGAAAATAGTGCTGGCGGATCTTTCGGCGACGTTAGTCAATGTCGCCGAATGACTTGGCGACTCGCCCTTCTTCTGTTTCATCATTATTTCGTGCTTGCCTTCAACATCTTCACATGATGGACCATTGGGCGGTATAGTACTGCGTCACAGAAATATTCGGCCAGGCACCAATAACTCCGTCATCGCCTTTTGATCCTTCTTCTTTAGGGCTTCGCGTACTGGAACAAAGAGCAGAGTGCATCCCTTTGGCGAGTCGCCAAGTGTGCTTGGTGATGCTCAGCCTTCAAATTCTTCGTTCTTTTCAGCCCTTTTGTTCCTTTTTGCGCCTAAGTGTCCATGCTTCCACCAAAACCTCAAATACTTGAAACTTAAGTGTTTTCATCAGATATTGAGACAAAATAAGCATTTGAGGACACTATTTCTATCAAAATAAAGCCCTAAATGAGTTTATTTTGTGGACTCATCAGCACCCCCAACTTAAACTTTTGTTTGTCCTCAAGCAAACTGAAGTTCGCCATTCAAAAAGGGTGTCTCAAACAGTGCTACACAAGGCTCAATCATGAATTCACACACAAGACTCAAGTTACTTATGCAAGGATCAATTTTGTACACAAAGATTCAGGTTGTGACACACCATTACCAAAGATTCTCATGCTCACAATACTTGCTACTTGTGCAAGCTCAAGCTCAACAAAAAAGTATCAAACTGCCCTTACATGGAGTATGATTCCATATTTACACACAGAGGTTCATTAATTCAAGATCAAGAATCAGATGCAATGCTCTCACTAAAAAAGAGGAACACAATGCATTCTTTCACCCAAAGGTTTGCTGTTATTTTCCAATCAACTTACGATTCGGCTTACTAAAGATAAAAAAGGTCTTTCTAAGGCTTGTAATGGGGCTGAGTTCAAAGGTATGGTAATTTAGACTCAGTGACTTCTTCCTCGTGAGGTGTGGTGTTCTCAAGGTATTCCTTTCTTTCCCTTTTTCAAATCTTTTTCTAGTACCTCTAAGTCATCTTTTTATTCACCTCCATGGATTGCTTGGAAACCCAATTTGTTTTGTATTTATTCCACAAGTTTATTTTTCCTTTTTTAAATTGAAGGGTTTCTGTTGTTCTTCAACACCATGGGTTAAGGGGGACTTTTGTTGCACTTCTTGACTTCTTGTTTTCCTTTTCACCTACAAATTAAGAGGATTATAGGTAGCGGGTCAAGTAAGTTGTAGGGTTCATCAAGGTTCTTCCAAAGAAAGGTAAGGCTCAAAGGGTGTTCAAAAGAGTTTCACACGCTAACGGGTAGGACACAAAAAAGGGATATATCAAATTTGGCTCACACTATTTAAAGTTGCCTAAGATTATATCAAGAGGACACCTTTCTAAATCAATTAGACTAACAGGGTAAATTCTATGTATATTCATGCATGGTTCAAAGCAAGCTAATCACACAAGGCATCGACACTTAAGTCAAAGAAGACTACACAGTTTTGCTAGTATGCAACGGTCATTACAAGAGAATCAATTCGATAAATGGCTAATCACAATGAGATACAAAGAGTTCACATATTGTCTATGCAATTTCATTTGGCCTCACCATAGTCGTACATTCATGTTCGTTCAATTGAGAGCACTATTCAAGTCATTGGTATTGATCGAAACTGACACTCAATTTTTTGCGAAACAACAACCACATTCAACTCACGAAGGGTGGAAAAAATGTGCAAAAAATTCAAAAAAATTTGGAAGGGTCAAAATGATTTTGCAAATAAAAAATAAATGGAGCCATAAGCTCAAACATCTACATAAAACAATTTAACACAATTTAAAACAGAACAACCAAAATATATACACAAAGCACAACGATCAGCACAAGGGGTGTGGGCCTCACCCCACCACAAAAAAGAAAAAAAATATTTGTCCTCAAATATATAACAATAATCTAGAGGTCAAATTAAATAAAGACAGAGATAAGGCTAGAGAATAATCCTGGTTAGGTAGCTGTTTTGAGTTGAAGTCCTTCAATAGATGTCGCATAAAGCAGAAGATATGATGGGGAAGTTTGGTGTTTGGTGCATTGCCAAGTGATTCATCAAGCTCTGTACAACTTTTCTTAGCATTCCAAGAATGGGGGTTTTTAGCCACACATCAAGAAATAACAAAATACACCTAAAATGATACTAAAATCAAATGGGTATAAGAAATTAAACCTTGATTTAAGCAAAGGAATAAGAATGGAGAAGACCCACTTCCAACTTGGGGAAGGTGAAATCCTTCTCTCTTCAAGTCTCCCACAAAACCCTCTCCAAACTTGAGAGAAAATATCCCAAAAAGTACTATTCTATTATGGAAATTAAAATAAATGTTCGACTCTCTAAAAATTAATAACAAGTTTAGTATTTATAAACTTCAGAAAATAGTGTTGGCGGATCTTTCGGTGAGGTTAGTCGATGTCATCGAATGACTCGGCGACTCGCCCTTCTTCTGTTTCATCACCGTTTAGTGCTTGACTTCATCATCTTCACGCTCTAGACCATTGGGCGGTAGAGTACTGCTTCACAGAAATATTCGGCGAAGCGCCGACTGCTCCTTCATCGCCTTTTGATCCTTCTTCTTCAGGGCTTCGTGTACTGGAACAAAGGGCAGAGTGCATCCCTTCAGTGAGTCGCCAAGCCTGCTTGGTGATGCTCAGGCTTCAACTTCTTCGTTCTTTTCAGCCCTTTTGATCCTTTTTGTGCCTAAGTGTCCATGCTTCCACCAAAACTTCAAATACATGAAACTTACGAGTTTTCATCAGATATTGAGACAAAATAAGCATTTGAGGACACTACCTCTATCAAAATAAAGCCCTAGATGAGTCCAATTTGTGGACTCATCAACGGCCCGTCAAACTTCAGCATGACAGTTCTTCACTATTCTGGGCATATCTTTTTACTCCGATATGGTAATTGGGCAAACCTTGTGGCATTGGAAAGAGAACTTAGAGACCTTTGATTTGATAGGTCATGGGCCACCTAATCAATTTTGTACTAAAACATATAAATGCATGAAGTTGACCCTACACTCTAAGTCTAATGTAAACCCTTCACAGACGACTTCACAGTCCGTGTGGGGATTAACGAACCGTTGTTATGCCCGAGGCCTTCGACCAGCATCTAGGGGAGAAACCCTACTTACGTGACACACTGGACGACCACTTTGACGGCCCATCAACTTCACCACGGGCCGTCTAGGCGTCCGTCAAAGTGAAGCCTGCATGGGGCAGGTTTTTCAAACATACCATGGGCACTTTAACAGACCGTGGTCTGTCTGGGGCTTCGTGGATGGTTCCATGGTCTATTTCTTAGTCTTGTGAGTTTCCTACTTGACCCAATTCTAGCCTTTCCCTAATCCGAGGTGTTACATTATTCTACCACATGGTCTCATTCAACTAAAGTTACCTGAAAACCTTGTTACACTCTTCACATACATTATTTTCACAAATAAACTAAGGTTCAAGTTTATAAAGAAGTATTTCATAAAAGTGTATTTAGCTTCAAGTGCATATTTTTAGATATAAAGCATAGTCATATTTTATGACAAGTTCAATTCAGTTTAGTTCTAAAGAATTATTTTATGAAAATTCTCATATTTGCGTCAAACAGTTTACCTATTGATGAGCATATCGTATTTGATTCAATGGAAAAATAACTTATTTACTTATACGAATATAAGCATATACAAATTCTTTTGGGAGGATTATTTAACAAAAAGAGAATACGTGTCAGAAAATTTAAGTCCCATAACTACGTGCAATTATAGGATTGTGGAGCACAGCACTAGATGATCAAGTAATTTATATCCAGAGGATCAATAGTTGATCCATATCAAACAAAGATGTTCTATCCCTTGACAAGGTATAGAACAACTCTTCCAACTGATATTATAAGTTCAACAACACGAGCTCACATGATGTATGTTGGTTGTAAGAAAATCTCAACTTAAAGATTATATATATGATCATTTATGAATTGATGAATATGTAAATTTTTTAGATTTATAGTCCTAGATATGTTTACAACTCAAGCCATAAAAAACTTTTATTTATCTCAGATGATTAAAGTTTTCTAAAACAACTTGCATACTATTTTTGTCCCAACATAAAAAGTCGAGTATTGATTTCATCTACTATAACCCAAATGTAGGTAAGAAGAGTCGTAACCCAAAAGAACAAGTAATGAGTGTTAGGGTAGAATAACAACCAAAATAGTTTAACAAACATTACATGAAAAATTAGAAGAACCAATACATACATCAATAGACGAAACCACACATCCAAACTAGAACCTTGAACTCTGTCATGATTCAATTTCTCGATTCATGATGGCACATAATATAACCAATCAGTAGGTAAGCCAACTTGTAACCCAAAAAACAATTAATGGATATAAGGGTAGAACATTGTGGAAGCAATTAATTAACAACACTAATAGAGAAATAGGCGGCATCAAACGAAAACTGTATAGAATAGATCCCTCCCACATATTTGAAGTCACAAGTATAGTAGTGGCTACTTTGTATTTATAAACTTGATTTGAATTGGTCACTTCTGATGGTTCAAAGACATGGAAATTATGATTTTAATATTGCTTTTATATATTTCAGTTTTAAGATTTATTTTGTGAACTAGGGATTTGTCTTAGTCACATCTATGATTAGTAGAGGCCTAGTAAGAGATAGTTGATGTTCCACTTATTCGTTGATGTACTCTATGTTTGTATCTTATATGCTTAAGAGCTTTATGACTTATGTCTCAATTCCTATGATCATTATCTTTTGGTGTATAATATGGTGTCATGTTTATGTCAAGTCTCTTTTTAGGGTCTCTCGGGATCTTATTCGCCATATCACATCAAGGGGCTAGTTTGGATCGTGACAAACTTGATATTTAGAGTATCAGGTTTCTAAAGGTTCTTGTACTCTGACTCACCGCATCGGGTAGAGTCTTGTTCATGATTGTGAGGCATCCTTCTTTTATGAATAGAATCCTACAAGGTGTTTAGGAATCATCACTTCTTCCATTACTCTAAAGTTGTATGATAGAGTTGAACTCTACAAATATCTTCATCCTAACTCTTATTGTATTCTTTAAAGAATATGCCTACACGAAAAAGCTCCATTGAGAAGGAATGTTGGTGAAACTGTGGAACTTGGTTTTCCTTAAGATCCGGTTGACCCTTTGGTTGAGCAAGTGTCACATGCCGAGTTTAGTAGGTTGTAGCTTCCGTGAACACAAACAAGAGTACGATGGTAATAAGGGTAAGAGACTTCATGAGGATGAATCCTCCAGAATTTTATGGGTCAAAAGTGGATGAGGATTTACAAAAGTTCATTGATGGAATCCACAAGAATGTGGACAACATAAGAGTGACCCCGGTGGAGAAGGCGGATTTTATCGCTTACCAACTCAAAAGGGTTGCTCAAATTTTGTTTGATGCTCAATGGAAGGAATAAATGGCATTGGATATGGGTCCCCTAGATTGGGACAAGTTCTTTTCTTTTTCGTTGAGTTTAGGTGAAGCTAAAGTGAAAGAGTTTATAAACTTGAGGCAAAGAAACATGAGTGTGAAGGAGTAATTATTAAAGTTCACTCAATTTTATAAATATGCTCTAACAATGGTGCAAAGAAGAAAAAGTTTTGTCAGGTGTCCTTGAGATAGTGGTAAAAAAATTCCGAACTACCATGCTAATCAATGACATGGACATCTCTTAGTTCATTATTGATACCCAAAAAAATCGAGCATAAAAATATAAAGGAGAAGGCTAGGGAGTTAAAGAGGGAAAAATGGAAAGTGGTGATTTCTCTCATGCTAGATCCGGTGGACATGGACTTTATCAGTTTCAAAAAATGTTCTCCTCTCAAAAGTTAAATAAGGTTACGATATCTAACCCTAAGACTCAAGGAGGTGGTTTAAGTGGATCTTCATTTCTGGCTTGCCAAAAGTGTGGAAAAAGTCATTTGGGGAAATGCTTAGACAGTGCCGATGTTTTTTATGATTCTGGGAGGACTAGTCACAAGTTAGGGAATTTCCCGTCACAAGCTAACAAGTGTAAAGACGATAGACATGATTAGCCAAGTGCTTCTGGTTCACTTGACATGGTCATGAGGGTTTTATGGATGTAGTGATCGGTATGTTGTTAATATTTGACTTCGATGTTTACGTATTCATTTACCTAGGTGATACCTTGTTTTTGTGACACCATATGTGTCTATGAAGTTTTATGTTAGTCCAAAAATTCTCTAAAGAAATTTCCCTATTTCAGTTTCTCACAGAATCACTCCAGTTGACTTTGTAGAGCTAGACATCATAGATTTTGATGTCATTCTTGGGATAGATGGGCTTAAATTTTATTATGCTTCCATAGAATATTATACCCTATTAGTCACATTCTAGGTTCCGAATCAAACTATCCTAGAACAGAAAGGGGGAAATTAAACACCTAAAGGTCTACTTATATCTTGCCTAAAGGCTAGGAAAATGATTTCTAAAGATTGTATCTATCATCTTGTTCAGGTAAGAAATATGGATTCTGAAACCCCTACTTTTGAGTCAGTTCTGATTGTAAATGAGATTTTGGAAGTGTTCAATGAGTGGTTGATTTACACTCATTTAAGACCTTTTTAGTTCAGAAATTGTGTCATTAATTCCTATTTACATCCTATTCTCATAGTTTTTTAAATATTTTTCAGCCATAATGGCCAAAAGATAGGGAAAGGATGAATGAATGATAAAAGAGGCCAAAGTCACAAAAAGAATGATCTCATGCACGCACAAAGGAAAAACATTCTACCAAACAGGAATCATAACAAACTCTCAGTTTCACAAGAAATAATAACATGCATATGTCAACCCATATATTTTCCCATATTTTCCATACAATCAATGTGCTAGATCCCGCGAAATTACGAAGGTCTTTCAAGGCTTGTAATAGGGTTGTTGGGAAAGGTAGGATAATTTTTGGCTTATAGTGACACTACCCTCTTGAAGCATTAACAAGGACTTAATTTTCACTCTTTTCTCCCTTATTTTGAACACAAAACCTCACCCAAACTTTCTTCTTTTAAATTTCTATGGCTATACTAATGATGACCCTTTATTAAATTAACAAGACGACAAACAACACTATATACACATTAAGCTTACCATTCTTCCCTCTCATCTTTAAACAATACTCATGCATGAGGAACAATGACATTTCATAAGTCATGACAAGGAAAGTAACTCATGATACAATCCAAGTAAAGCATGCATCATTACATTAAGCATTTAAGTCAACATTGTCACTAGCATCATTGTAAGCACATTCATTTCATTAGACATTAAATCAACATTCTCATTAGCATCATCATAAGTTCCTTCATTTCATTAGATATTATGACATTGAGAAACACAGCATAGCCCTCTCAAAGCCTACTCATGCAATGCATGAATGGCATCCCATACTACCACCCACACTTCATAGAACTTCTTGAGTAACCATAGTACCTAACTCATATCCTTGATCATAAAACATTATAACATAAAGGAACACACCATGTTCACTCTCAAAGCCTACTTGTGCAATGTATGGATGGCATCCCATACTACCACCCACACAAAGTAGTGCATTCTTGAGAAGCCATAGTTCATTATCATTCTTTGTGGGGGTAAGCCTTAACCGACATAGAGCATGTGAGAAAATCATGAAATACCGATGTTACCCACACCGAATAAGGGATTCCTACTTGCCTAATGTAGACCCGTGAACATTTAGTTTAGGTGAATCCACTAGCTAATAACCTATGTGGGCATATAGTTATGGGATAGGGAGATTGCTACTAGATATCCCGCCTCAACTCACGAATGAGCATCCATCTCAAAAGATTGTTACTAGATACCCCACCTCAACTCATGGATGAGCATCCATCTCAATCCTTATCCTCTCGGTGCTTAACATTATTCCCCACGGAGTACTTGACATTCATTACTTTAGTTCATTATTATGGGATAAAAGATTGCTACAAGATAGCCCGCCTCAACTCATGGATGAGCATCCATCTCAAACCTAACATTCATTCATTATATAGATCATAGATTCAGAAATGAGAATAGCCTTTCAACTAATAATCCCCATATTGTGAGAAAGTACTTTCTCAACATGTCATTATCATTCATTAGTGTACAATTGAGAATAGTCTTCCAATCAACACATCATCATTAACATAATCATAGAAACTCTATTCATTCTTCATTCATTAGTGTGTGTATGTGAGAATAATCTTTCAACAACACCGTCATTGCATTATAGTGATGATCACATTACTTTCACTGAAATAACAAAGCATAAACCTAATTCTCATAGTCATATATAGGTTCTTCATTCATAGACCTTCCAGAACCCTAGATCACAATTCATTATTCACATCTCGCATCACTATTCTATACATGGATATTCACATATTTTTATTAGATTAACTACTACATGCATAATTTGATCACAATCCACTCACATCAATCATCACCCACACATTGAGGTCCAATTTGACAAAATAGGGAAATTCATGGATTCATAGGTAATTCATCGTAAAAACAATAGTAATTCATCAAATTGATCATAATATAAGACAATAAACACATTTAAATCATTTCGAAAGTGAATCCATGTCATAGATTGAAAACCCTATGTTTCGGGGGATTTTGGAAACTTTGAAATCATCTTTTGAAGGGGCTCCTTGGATGGAAACTAACCAAGGATGAAAACTACCATACATCAATTGAAGAAACTCCACAAAATTGAAGAGAAAAGATGAAATCTTGAGGTCCAAACCTTGACTCCTTCTTCTCCAATGGTGGTATCTACAGAGATAAATATTTGGAGAGAGGTGGTTTCTATTTTTGAGTTTAGAAAATAATGAATTGAAAAAGGGTGTTTAATACTTTAAAAAGCCTAAACTAACTATAAATAATCAATATAAACTGCCCCCTAACCTAACTAACCTTAAAAGGAATTTACCATGTTGCCCTTACCTTGGCCGAATTGGACAGATTCTACAGGCACCACCTACGCCCCATGACCTACGAACCGTAGGTGTGCTCACGCCCCATCCTGTAGGTCTGTAGGTGGGGTCTGCAACATATCATCTTGGTCCTTGACCTATGGATGGCTTACAAGACGCGTGGATGGACCCGCGAGGTGTAGGTCCCATCCGTAGCCCACAACACTTTTTATGGTTCTTGGGCAGCTTTGGGGGTTAGGCTTTAGGGTCCTCTTCAAGGACCCTTGGTTGGTCCTTGGGGGGTCATACCTGGACGTTTAACCCCTAAACCCGTCAACCTAAGCTTGGGAACTAGTTTTATAACATAACATCCTACATCAACCTCAACAACACACTCGTAAGTCACTCGTTTCACCTACTAATTTTCCGAGTCTTAACAATATCTCCCTCTTGGGAACAGTCTTCCTCGAATGACACTTTAAACACTTTAGGGTTATATAGGGGTTCTAGGCGTGGGTAAAATGACATAGCTTTGATTGAATTAAATTTTTAAAAAACCCATATGCCCCTAAATTAAACTATCAAGCTCCATTCACGATTGGCTTCATGATCCATTGAGGCTCTCAAGAGCTGTGGTGCCAGCCGTGGTCCTTGACTAGTGGCTTGGCTTACCACACTTAAACTCAACTTCCCACACGCCCAACTCCATGAGCCATCAAGTGGCTCGTGGAAGGAGGTTGCCTAAACATGCACACTACCTAGCCCTTCATGGACATCACCACGACATGTAGTCCCCACCACGAGCCATCCTGGAGGTTGTGGAAGGTGAACATTACTTGGCCAGTTACTGTGAGACACCACGAGCTACACCACAACTTTTGGTGTCCTTCACATCTCGTATGGGTCCTCATGAGGGGTGCCCAGGCTCAAATCTTTAGCTAGTGGCTTGTAACTTAGCCCTTTCGTTAGAATACTAGATTTCGAGGTCTTACACAAGATAACCCTATGTCTAGAATATTATAACTGCCACTCCTCGAGCTACCCCCGAGACGCGGAAACGAGACCTAGGATCACATGTGACCCCAAGCTAACCCTGCTAGCATGACATGAGCATATTAATAATAATAATAACTGATGCGGAAGCTAAATAATAATTAAAGTCTGAAATGATGGGGAATACCCTTAAGCTAAAACTTAATACATTAAATCGGAGATTTAATACAAGAGAAATATCAAACTCAAATACTAAGCTGAATCTAACTATGCATGAAAATAGCCTCTAACTAACTAGAAGTGTTGGGACATGTTCCATCTAGGTCTAGCAAAACTAAAACCAAAGGAATGAAAACTGAAAGATAACATGACTATTGTCCTCGAAGAATGAGGACTCACTACTGATGCTGCTAAACTGGAGATCGGGAACCGATCTAAGCGTGATCTGGATGCTGAGAACCTGAACCTACATCACAATAAGATGAAGCGCAAAATATGTGTTAGTACTTGAAAGGTACTGAGCATGCAGGATAGAGTAAAACTGAAATAAACATATAACTGAACAAGCAATAAAGCAAGAGTATAATCTGAACATGATATAGATATTGAATATTGGGCTAACGGAATGCACTGCCAAATTTATAACATGCTGAGACTGAATATTGACTATACTGAAATGTGGTCAATGCAATGGAGTCTGACTGAACTGTGGGAGCTACTAATAACCGATAAAAAAACACATGAGCTGAATGTGGAGTTCGATGTATACGCCCTATCGAGAGGACCCAATACACTTGGCCAAAGATGTAGAGGCATGATGGCGTGATCACTAAAATGATACCCATAGAGGGAACTTACAACCTATATGGTTCGTAGTTATGGGACTATAAGGGTGACTGATCCTAGTCCAACTCGGTATTATGCTACTCCCAATAGATTAAATGATTAACACATTATGACTGAAATTTATGTAATGTACTAGATAGGTCAAAACTAACATGCAAACTGAGAATGTGCATTAATATACTGACAATGACACATTCAAGACTGAGGAATGTATATCTGAACTACTGAAAATATCTGACCTAGCATGTGCAAATCAGTAACTAAAGAAATACAAAGCTAGGGTTTTGGAATTCATACAAGAACCAAAGTAATAACATGATAATCTAATTTGGAACATGTAAATAACTAATTCATGATAATCTACTGAAGTTCTAGAAACCCTAGGTCTAGTTGATAATAGGGAATCAAGAATCTGACTGAAATCTAGGGACCCAATGGGAGAAGGGAACCCATTAATAAAATCCCACATACCTAGTGACGAATTTCATGGAGAAATCTTTTGATTTCGGGGCTGGAACTGATAGAATCTTGTTGCATTCTTGAACTAGGGCTGCTCAATCTTTTTCTCCTCTTTACACTCTAATTTTCTAAGTTTTTGATGAAAGATCTGACTTAGGTAAGTTCTAGCTATGTTTCTAGGTGAAAACTAATCAAAACCACGTAGTTTAGGGGTCCAACGAAATAGGAAAAGACCAAAAGACCCCTGACTTAAATTGCAGATGGGGCTGGCCATGATCACTTCCACGGGCCGGGAAAGGGACCACAGACCGTGATGATTGTCGTGGTCTGGGTACAGGAGCTGGGGGTTCTGGGAGTCTGATACACGAGCTCCTACCACAGCCCGTGTGGAGGACCACAGACCTTGAAGGTCCCTGTGGTCCTCACTTGGGCTGAGGTCTAGAGGCTCAGGTCTGGGGGCCTACTGCATAGCTTTCACGGACCACTCCACGACCTGTGTGAGGGACCACGGAACGTGAAGGCCCTCGTGGTGTTTACTTAGACGTGGAGGTCTCAGGGGCTGGCTAAGGGGGCTACTGCCTTGACTATACGGATGCCACCACGGTCAATCATCATGACCACGGCCCGTGAAGGGTCACATGGTCTGATGTTTGGGTCTGGTGGAATCCAAGTCATGACCACAGGCACATCGAAGGACCATGGACCCTGTCACGGTCTACGAACCCTACCGTGGTTTACAGCTTCAGGAAAGTTTCTGCAAATTTTTTGTGGGTCTGGTTTTTGAGGTGTTACAATATCTCCCCCCTTGGGATAATTCATCGTCGAATGAAGACTAAACTAGCAGAAATGGAGGGGATAAGCTGCAACCCTACCACTAAACACTAGAAACTCATTTCTTACTTAACTAAGTTCTAAAAGCATGCAAATACGCTGAAAATGCAAGTACCGAATGATGGAACATGATACTAAGACTGATTCTACGCATGAATGACTGGAAAACAAAAGAGGAACTATTACCTCAAGCTAGAGTGGAATCGGAAGGAAAGAGGTTAGGATACTTGGACTTCATGGTTGCTTCTGCTTCCCAATGAGCTCCCTCTACGAACTGACTCCTCCACAAAACCTTGACCAAAGCGACTTTTTTTTTCTCAACCTTCTAACCTGACGATCAAGAATCTCAACTGGTACATCCTCATAAGAAAGACTATTTTTTACAGCCACACTCTCTAATGGCACTACGCATGCTAGATCACCCACACACTTCTTCAATAGTGAAACATGGAAGACTGGATGCACTGGTGCTAAATCTACTAGCAACTCTAACTCATAAGTCACTTTACCAATCCTTTTCAAAATCCGGTAAGGGCCTACATATCTGGGACTGAACTCCCCTTTCTTGCCAAATCTCATCAACCCTTCATAGGTGACACCTTCAGGAAGACCCAATCATCCACTTGGAACTATAGTTCCCTTCTTCTTACATCTGCGTAAGACTTATAGCGACTCGGGGCTGTCTTAAGTCTATCTCTTATGAGTTACACTTTCTCCATAGTATCAAAAACCGAATCTGGCCCTATCAAGGCTGGTTCACCTACCTCAAACCAGCCAACAAGAGATCTACATCTACGCTCATACAATGCCTTATAAGGGGCCATCTGAATGCTAGAATGGTAGCTATTATTGTAGGCAAACTCTATAAGAGGAAGGTGATCATCCCAACTACCCTTGAAGTTGATCACACAAGATCTCAAGAGGTCCTCTAAGGTCTGAATGGTACGCTCTGCCTGACCATCTGTCTGTGGATGAAATGTTGTGCTAAGGTTAACCCGAGTACCAAGACCTTTCTGAAATGACTTCCAGAAATGAGAGGTAAACTGAGGACCTCTATCTGATATGATAGAAAAAGGAACCCCATGCAACCTGACTATCTCATTAATGGAAAGCTTGGCATAGTCCTCCACCGAATCTTTATTCTTTACCGCCAAAAAGCGAGAAGACTTAGTAACTCTATCAACTATCACCCAAATAGAGTAATGTTGTCTGTGAGTACGAGTTAATCCTATAATGAAATCCATGTTGATCATTTCCCACTTCTCACTCCAAGTAGGAATGTCAATCTCTTGAGTCATACCCACTAGTTTCTGATGTTCTACCTTCACTTGTTGACAATGGGGTCACTTACCCACAAAGTCTGTTATATCCCTCTTCATGCCATTCCACCAAAAGACTTCCTGCAGATCACGGTACATCTTAGTGGCGCCTGGATGAATAGAATACCTGGAGTTATGGGCTTCTGCAAGAATCGGTTGTCTCAACTCGCCCACATTAGGAAAACATAATCAACCCTGATAGCGGAGCAAACCATCTCCGCCTTGGGAGAAAACCTCTACTCTCTGTTGATGGACTACACCCTTGAGTTCTAGTAATATCGGATCATTGTCTTGCTTTTCCTTAACCTCCACTACCAATGAAGATTCTGATCCATTTTGAACTGTCACACCACCATCTGATACTTTCAAAAGATGAACTCCTATATGAGCAAGGCTGTGAACATCCTTTGCTAGCTTTTTTCTTTCTTCCACAACATGTCTACACTACCCATTGTTTAGGGTTAAAACAGCGTAGTTTAGGGGTCCAACGAAATAGGAAAAGACCAAAAGACCCCTGACTTAAATTACAGACGGGGCTAACCACGTCCACTTTCACAGACCGTGAAAGGGACCACGGAATGTGAAGATGGTCGTGGTCTAGGGTCCAGGGGCTGGGGTTCTGATCAACGATCACCTACCACGGCTCGTGTGGAGGACAACTAACCGTGAAGGTCTCCGTGGTCGTCACTTGGGCTGAGGTCTAGAGGCTCAGGTCTGGGTGACTAGTGGATAGCCTTCACAGACAACTACATGAACTCTGTGAGGGACTACGAACCGTTAAGGCCCTCATGGTTTTCACTTGGGCATGGAGGTCTAAGGGGCTGGTTAGGGGGGCTACTACTTTGACTACACAGACGCCACCACGGTCAATCATCAAGAGCACTGCCCGCGAAGGGTCCCGTGGTCTAATGTCTGGGCTTGGTGGAATCCAAATCATGACCATGGGCAGGTTGACGGACCGTGGACCCTGTCATGGTCCGTTAACCCTACCGTGGTTTACTGCTTTAGGTAAGTTTCTGCAAAAAAAATTCTGGGTCTGGTTTTTGAGGTGTAACAATTAGCATACTAAGAATGACTAACTAAAACAATACTAACAATATGTGATGTGGGGATAAAACCCAACTAGTCTGAATGTAAAATATACTAGGAGTTTAGTGATAACTGAAACAACCACTTAACAACTAAAGTTGAATCTACTACTACATCAAAAAGCCTCTAACTGAGTTGAGTTGCTGGGAAATGCCCAAAGCTAAGTCTAACAAAACTGAAAACTTAATATAAAGTCTAAAATGTAAAGCATGTCTATTGTCCTCGAAGTATGAGGACTCACCACATAAGCTGCTGAAGTCGGATCAAGATTCGATCTAAGCGTTATTTGGATGTTGAGTACCTGAACCTACATTATGAAAGGATGTAGCACAGAGTATGCGTCAGTACTTGAAATGTACTGAGCATGATGAATATTCATATTAAGCTAAACAAATATATATATGATCTGAACAAAGCATAACTGAACAAAGACATAATCTGAGCAAGAATATAAATACTTGAACATAACTGAAAAACTAAGTTGAATGCAATGACCAAGTACTAATCATGTAGATAACATGTTGAACTGTATACTAGTATAACTTCTGAAAAACCCCGTCAAATACACTAAGAGTCTGACTATGGAAGCTACTATTAACCAACATAAACCACATGAGCTAAATATGGAGTCTGATGTATACTCCTCATTGATAGGACCCAATATACCTTTCCAAGGGTATAAAGGGATGACTGGCGTGATCACTAAATCTGATGCCCAACAGAGGGGACTTAAAATCCTACACGGGCACGTAGTTATGGGACTATGAGGGTACATTGAACACTAGTCCAACTCGGTGATATGTTTACTCTCAACTCAATACAATTAAGTTAAAATGCACTAAATACTCGCATGCTAACTGAGAATGCAACATTTTTGTACTGAGACTATGGCATTCGAAATCTGGAGAATGATTTTCTGTTTAACTGACCTAGCAAGTGTAATTCATGAACTAACAGAATTTACACAAACTAGAGTTCTGAGTTTGATATAGGGAATTATGCAAACTTTCCAAGAAACATGCTATTTCAATTAAGGATACTATAACAGCTAAATCACAACAAATCTCCAAGGTTTTAGAAACCCAAGCTCTAAAAAAACATGGAGAATCAAGGAGCTAACTGAATTCTAGGGACCTAATAGATGAAAGGAATCCACTAGTGAAATTTCACATACCTGGTGATGGAATCTATGGAGAAATACTTTAGATTTTGGGGCTTAAACTTGAAGAACATTGTTGCTTGTTCTTGAAAGAAACTGATGCCTCTTTCTCTTCTTAGCATTCTAATTTAGGTGATTTTAGGAGAATGAGGGCTTTAGGTAGTTTCTGACTAGTTTACTAATCTTAGACTAAGTAAAATGACACATTTTAAATGTTAAACGACGTGGTTTAAGTGCCCAACGTGTAGGGGGGAAAGAATAATGTGACCCTGTCTTATATTCTACCGAATCGGCTTTAAGACAGGCATCACGGGTCGTCATGATGACCAATGCCCATCAAGTAGCTCGTAAAGATGCCTTGCCTCACAAGGTTTCACTAACCTTTCTTAGGATTCTATATGGACCAATATATCTAGGACTAAGCTTCACTTTCCTGCCAAATATCATCACCCCTTTCACAGGTGACACTTTCAGGAAAACCCAATCATCTATTTCAAACTCTAAGTCCCTTCTCCTTACATCTGCATAGGACTTCTGACGACTCCGAACAATCCTTAGCCTACCTCTAATGACCTAAAATTCTCCATAGCCTCATGAACGGAATCAAGCCCAATCAAGGCTACTTCACCTACTTCAAACTAACCAATTGGGGGGACCTGCATCTAAGCCCATTTAGTGCCTCATACGGGGCCACCTGCATACTGGAATGAAACTATTATTATAGGTGAACACTATGAGTAGGTGATCATCCCAACTACCCTTGAAATCGATCATGCAAGCTCTCAACAAGTCCTCTAAGATCTGAATGGTACACTCTGCCTGACCATCCTTTTATGGCTTAAATGTTGTGCTGAGATTTACCCGAGTACCAAGACCTTTATGAAATGGTTTCCAGAAATGAGTGGTAAATTGAGGACCTCTATCTAAGATGATAAACAAGGGGACCCATGGAACATGACCATCTCATTGATGTAGAGTTAGTGTAGTCCTCCATTGAATCTGTAGTCTTGATAGCCAAGAAGTGAGAGGACTTAGTCACTATATCCACCATCACTCAATTGGAGTCATGTTGTCTACTAGTACGAGGTAAACCCGTAATGAAGTCCATGTTTATCACTTCCCACTTCCATGTAGTAATGTTAATCTCTTGAGTAATACCTCGTTGTTTCTGATGTTCTACCTTATCCTATTCATAGTTAGGACACTTATCCATAAAGTCTACTATGTCCCTCTTCATGTCGGTCCACCAAAAGACTTCTTGTAGATCACGGTACATCTTAGTGGCACCTGGATGAATGGAATTTTTGTGAATTATGGGCTTCCGTAAGGATCTTCTGCCTCAACTCACCCACATTGGGAACACATAAGTGACCATGGTAACGAACTACACCATCTCCCCGTTGGGAGAATACCTCCATTTTTTGCTGATAAACTGCACCTTTCAACTAAAGTAAAATAGGATTGATATCCTTCCTTTCCTTAACCTCCACTACAAATGAGGCTTTTGATCCATTCTGAACTATCACACCACCTTATGACATGTCTGTAAGGCAAACTCCTAAGCGACAAAGTCGGTGAACATCTTTGGGTAACTATTTCTTCCCTTCCTCAACATGTGCTATACTGCCCATAGATAGTCTGTTGAGATCGTCGGAAGCTACATTGGACTTACCCGGATGGTAGAGCAGATTCATGTCATAGTCTTTAAGGAATTCAATCCCTCTCCTCTGAGGAAGATACAACTCTTTCCGGGTAAACACATACTGGAGTCTCGTATAATCTATGAACACATGTCACGACCCAGGGGTACCCCCTAGATGCAACATGGTGTACAAGACTTTGAAAAGTCTCATACAAGCCTCATAGCATTCTTGAACATAAGAGCATAGGAAAATAGAGAAGAATTTAAAACTTGTCTTTACAATCAAAGTCATTTTTCATAAAAAGGAAGCGGAAGTCTTTCTATACTTAGTCTCAAACCATCTAGAACATAAGACTTCAAACTTTGGGACACAACCCATACAAAAGCTCTAAACATAATGAAACAAGACATAAAGGGAAATAATGGGTTTGTCCTCGAAACTATGAGGACTCATCAAGTCTTCAACTCTAAGCTCCTTAGAAACCTATTTTCCAAGTATAAGACATCAAATATCCAAACCCTACACTTTGGTAAAAATGAAGAAATATGGGTTAGCACATTGAATATGCAAATTATGATAGCCATGCAAAAATTATGCTTTAAAATGGACATTTGGTTAAAATCCATGCATATGCCAATTTTGAGAAAACTTCATGAACATAAGCACAAGAGGCATCATATACACACCTAACAGACATACAAGTTATTTCATCACATTAGAACATAATCATCATATAAGCCATTTTATCACATTAAATCCTTCACCCTAAGTAACCCCAAGCTATACTTTCTTCAATGTATGAATAACGTCCCATACCACCATCCACACTAAGTACCACTTTAAGGAAACCAAAAGTGAACTTATTATTCTTCCTTTTACATCATTAGAAAATACTCATACATAAGGAACATAGATATTTCATAAGTCATAACAACACATTAGGACCATCATCTAGGGCAACCCTAAGTCATACTTGTGCAATGTATGAATAGCATCCCTTACTACTATTCACACTAAGTACTCCTTTGAAGCCACCATAGACAAGGCATATTCATATTCAATAAGTCATGACAAGGAAGTAATCTCATAATACAATCCAAGTAAAGCATGCATCATTACATTAAGCATATAAGAGTCAACATTCCTTATTAGATTCATTTAGAGCACTTTCATTCATTAGTCATAAAGACATTAGTGAACTCACTATAGCCCTATCAAAACCTACTGATGCAATGCATGGATGGCATCCCAAACTACCACCCAGACTTCATAGAACTTCTCAAGAAAAACCATAGTGCACATCTCACATGATGGTAATAAGTATTAACTGAGATAGACCATGTGAACTTGACATGGAATCCGGTGTCATATAACCCCACACCATAAAGAAGTGGTCTAATCGCCTAAGGTAGGACTGGTAACATTTTAGCTTAAGTGGATCCACTAGCTAATATCCTATGTGGCCACATAGTTATAGGATAGGAAGATGTTCATAGGAACCCTAGCCTAACATTGAGAGAGTTTCCATCTTACCATATCCACTCGGTTCTTGGCCTCCATTCCCATAGAGTATTTCATTCACATTACATTATTGCACTTGAGAGGAATGCCATTAGCCTATCGACCCAAGTTACTTCATTACACATGAAAGCAATGCCATAAGCCTATCGATTCATGGTTTATTATAGGATAGATCTAGAGTCCTCATGAAAGGAATGCCATAAGTCTATCGATTCATGGTTCCTTATTTTATTATTATACAAATTAAAGGAATACCTTAAGCCTATCGATTCATGGTACATTGAATCATTACGAAAGTAATGCCATAGGCCTATCGATTAAAGAGTCGACATTACATTAGTTCATTAATGAAAGGAATGGCATAGGCCTATCGATTCATATTTATCAAACCAAGACACATTCATTATACAAGAAGAGGATGCCCTCGTCTACCAATTCAAGATGCTTCATTCAAGATCACATTCTTCAATACAAGAAAAGGGTTCCTTAAGCCTACCAATTCAGTATACATCAATTCACATGACTCTCATTTATACAAGAATATGATGCCTAAGCCTACCAATTCAAGATATAACATCACATTTTAGAAACCCTTCACATTCTATCATCATCATCATCATCATACATGAGTGTTAATTGAGAATATTCTTTCAATCATAACACAATTACATTCTAAACATGATCATAGCACTCTCATTTAGATCACACTCATATACTTCACATCATGTTCATACATAGGTCCTTCATGAAATTGCCTTCCAAGGCTATACATCAATCACAACCAAAACATCTAAGATACTACAATAGATAAGGGAATGAACATGATTCAATAAATAATTCAATATAAACATAAACAATTCAACATACTTTCATAATCAATCAATTCCCAATCACAAATCACAACTTAGGATATTGGGGGAAAACATGGGTTCATAGGAGAATTCACCATAAATTCATCTTTAATTCAACAATAAATTCATAATACATCATATATAACCCTTTGAAAACGATTTGGAATTGAACCCATGCATAGATTGAAAACTAGGGTTTTTGGGGAAATTTGGAAACTTGAAATCAACTTTGAAATTGGATCCTTGAAAGAAACTAAGTCAAGCATGAAGACTACCATACCTTTTAGGGAAGAACTCCATGAATATTGAAGACGAATGGTTGCTCCTTGACCCCTAGAATTGACCTTGTACTTGCTCTTCTATGGAGTTTCTATAGAGAGAATATTTGAAGAGGTGGATTTCTAATTTGAGTGCTTGGAAATTATGAAGTCTAAAAGGGAGTTTAACACTTTTAAAACCGTTAAAATACATTAATAACTCAATAATAACCATCCCCCAACTAAACTAACTCAAAAAGGAATTTACTAAAACACTCCCACATTGGTTGAACTTAAGACAGTCTATAGGTGCAAACCACGAACCCCCATCCACGGACCGTGGGTGGGTCCATGGGCCGTCCTGGCTTCTCGTGGTTTGGTTCTGTAGCATCAATCTTGGGACCTTGACCCACGGAGGCCATCTACGGGGAGTGGATGGACCTACGGGGCATAGGTCCCATCCGTGAGTCACAATGAATTTTGCAGCTTCTTGGTTTGTTGGGGTCTTGGGGGTTAGGCTTTAGGGTCCTCCTCAAGGACCCCTTGGGTGGTCCTTGGGGAGTCGTACCATGATGTTCAACCCCTAAACCCCTCAACCTAGGCTCGGGAAAACATTCTATCACATGAAACCCCATTACAAACACAAACACACAATTGTTAGGCTCTAGTTTCACTTACTAGTTTTCCGGGTCGTTACATTATCCCCCACATGGGAACATTCATCCTCGAATGATACTTTAAACCCATTAAGGGATTAAAGAGTCAAGACATGCAGCCCATCATGCATGCAACATTATAAACAATGCACAAAACTAGGATGAAACATCAACTCCATCTCAAACATACTCAATGCAACACAAGAAAGCAAGAACTACCTCTACAAATTCATTATGCATCATAACTTCAATGTTCCTCATTTCATTGGAGGAATTACCTTCTACAACTCAAATCATGCTCGTCATAACATCGGTAGGCACATTATGCAATAACTCTTAAAAGAATATTTAGGCATGTTTAACAATCAACCTCATGAAGCTTATAGACAACTCATACTAGATGCATATCAACATGAGGAACACAATCCATAAAAACTCACTTTCTCATTTAAAAATAAGTTCATAAAGAACATGTATAACATAAGGAGACCATGAAAACGCATAATCACACATGACTCCAAAACATGAAACAAGCCCTAAGGAACTATTTGTCTTATGTTTGAATAGAAATAGAAGGAAAGAGATAAGGATATCACAATAACCTTACTATTCAACATACCATCTCCCCCTTTTGGAGCAAACCCAAAATAAGGTTACCATGAAAATAACATAGGGACCTCAATACAACATTCATAACTTATAAGGAACTTATCAACATCACTCAAAGTCTTATATGGGTCTACCAACCCGGGTCTAAACTTCTCAACTCACTACACCTCTGAAGGTGAGAATTTCAAGCAACCCTAACTCATGAACATCAAGGATACTCAACGACTTTGCTATCTAAGAACCCTATCCCCCCCCCCCTTTTGGGAGAAGGCCTCTACAAACTCTTTTAAGCATCAATTCTTTCAACATACCCCAAAGCTCATCATGACTAGGTCGGGTTTTAGCATCGACTAAACATAACCACAATGCAACTCATTCACACTAAAGACAACATCACAATCCATCACCTCAAATCTAACAAGTCACATAGCCATAATTGTCATTACAACCAACCTTTCTCCCTCACTCCTCCTAGCATAAGCCTTTCAAGTGGTCACATTCTAAAGACCATCAGATAAGGGATAAGAGAGAGAACTTATAGAGTTAAACTCTAAGGCACGACTTAAAGAATGAATAAGTGAGATTTTCCTAACACCCAATAGACTCCTATTCATAAATGTGGTGTGCTTCACACTATGAACAAGACTCTACTAGATATGCTTTGAGACATCCTAAAACCATTCCAAAATCTTGTGCTCTGATACTATGTTTGTCATGACCCAGGGGTACTCCCTAGATGCAACACAACGTACAAGACTCAGAAATGTCTCATACAAGCTTCATAGCATTCTTGGAAATAAAGTTATAGGAAAATAGAGTGGAATTTAAAAGGTTTCTTTATAATCGAAGTCATTTTTCATAAAAAGCAATCGGAAGACTTTCTAAACTTTGCCTCAAACCATCTAGAACATAGGAGTTAAAGCGTTTGGACACAGCCCATACAAAATCTCTAAACATAATGAAACAGGACATAAAGAGAAATAGTGGGTTTGTCCTCGAAACTATGAGGACTCACCAATTGTTCAACTCCAAGCTCCTTAGAAACCTATCTTCCAAGTATAAGACATCAAATCTCCAAACCCTACATTTTGGTAAAAATGAAGAAATATGGGTTAGCACATTGAATGTACTAAGTATGATAGCCATGCAAAAATCATGCTTTAAAACGGACATTTGGTTGAAAACCATGTATATTCCAATTTTGAGAAAACTTCATCAACATAAGCACAAGAGGCATCATATACACACCTAACAGACATACAAGTTATTTCATCACATTAGAACATAATCATCATGTAAGCCATTTCATCACATTAAAGTTTTCACCTTAAGTAACCCCAAGATATACTTTCTGCAATGTATGAATAGCGTCCCGTACCACCATCCACACAAAGTACCACATTAAGGCCACCAAAAGTGAACTTAGCATTCTTCCTCTTACATCATTAGACAATACTCATACATAAGGAGTCATATTTCTGCAATGTATGAATAGCATCCCATACTACTATTCAGACTAAGTACTCCTTTTAAGCCACCATAGTAAAGGTACATTCATATTCAATAAGTCATGACAGGGAAGTAATCTAATAAGATAATCCAAGTAAAGCATGCATCATTACATTAAGCATATAAGAGTCAACATTCTTTATTAGTTTCATTTAGAGCACTTGCATTCATTAGTCATGCAGACATTAGAGAACTCACTATAGCCCTATCAAAGCCTACTCGTGCAATGCATGGATGGCATCCCATACTACTACCCACACTTCATAGAACTTCTCATGAAAGCATAGTGCACATCTCACATTATGGGAATAAGCATTAACCGACATAGACCATGTGAGTTTGACATGGAATCTGGTATTTTATAACCCCACACCATAAAGAGGTGGTATACTTGCCTAAGGTAGGACCGGTAACATTTTAGCTTAAGTGGATCCACTAGCTAATATTTTATTAGGGCACATAGTTATGGGATAGGAATATGTTCATTGGAACCCTAGCCTAACATTGGGAGATTTTTCATCTTACCATATCCACTCGGTGCTTGGCCTCCATTCCCATAGAGTATTTCATTCACATTACATTATTGCACTTGAGAGGAATACCACTGGCCTATTGACCCAAGTTACATCATTACACATGAAAGGAATGCCATAAGCCTATTGATTCATGGTTCATTATAGGATAACTCTAGATTCCTCATGAAAGGAATGTTATAAGCTTATCGATTCATGCTTCCTCATTTCATTAACATACACATGAAAGGAATGCCCCAAGCCTACCGATTCATGGTACATTGACTCATTACGAAAGGAATTCCATAGGCCTATCAATTCAAGAGTCGTAACTATATTAGTTCATTTATGAAAGGAATCCCATAGGCATATCGATTCATATTCATCAAGTCAAGACACATTCATTATACATGAAGAGGATGCCTTCGTCTACCACTTCAAGATGCTTCATTCAAGATCGCATTCATCAATACAAGAAAAGGGTGCCTTAAGCCTACCAATTCAGTATACATCAATTCACATGACTCTCATTTATACAAGAATATGATGCCTAAGCCTACCAATTCAAGATATAACATCACATTTTAGAAACCCTTCACATTCTATCATCATCATCATCATTCATGAGTGTTAATTGAGAATATTCTTTCAATCATAACACAATTACATTCTAAACATGATCATAACACTTTCATTTAGATCACACTCATATACTTCACATCATGTTCATACATAGGTCCTTCATGAAATTGCCTTCCAAGGCTATACATCAATCACAACCAAAACATCTAAGATACTACAGTAGATAAGGGAATTAACATGATTCAATAACTAATTCAATATAAACATAAAAAATTCAACATACTTTCATAATCAATCAATTCCCAATCACAAATCACAACTTAGGATTTTAGGGAAAAACATGGGTTCATAGGAAAATTCACCATAAATTCATCTTTAATTCAACAATACATTCAAAATACATCATATATAACCTTTCGAAAATGTTTTGGAATTGAACCCATGCATAGATTGAAAACTAGGGTTTTTTGGGAAATTTGGAAACTTGAAATCAACTTGGAAATTAGCTACATGAAAGAAACTAAATCAAGGATGAAGAATACCTTACCTTTTCGGGAAGAACTCCACGAAAATTGAAGAAGAATGGCTTCTCCTTGACCCCTAGACATGACCTTGAACTTCCTCTTCAATGGAGTTTCTAGAGAGAAAATACTTGGAGAGGTGGGTTTCTTATTTGAGTGTTTGGAAATAATGAAGTCTAAAAGGGAGTTTAACACTTTTAAAACCCTTAAAATACATTAATAACTCAATAATAACCGTCTCCCAACTAAACTACTTCAGAAAGGAATTTACTAAAACACCCCTACATTGGCCAAACTTAAGGCAGTCTACAGGTGCAAACCACGAACCCCCAACCAACGGGCCGTCCTGGCTTTTCGTGGTTTGGTTCTACAACATCACTATTGGGACCTTGACCTACAGAAGCCATCCATAGGGCACGGATGGACTTACGGGGCATAGGTCCCATCCGTGAGTCACAATGAATTTGGCAGCTTTTTGGTTTCTTGGTGTCTTGGGGGTTAGGCTTTAGGGTCCTCCTCAAGGACCTCTTGGGGAGTCGTACCTTGACGTTTAACCCCTAAACTCCCCAACCTAAGCTCTAGACAATATTTTATCCCATGAAATCCCATTACAAACTCAAACACACAATCGTTAGGCTCTAGTTTCACTTACTAGCTTTTTGGGTCATTACAACACCATACAAGTAGTGCCTCCAAATCTTTAGGGCAAATACTATGGCTGCAAGCTCAAGGTCATTAGTCTGGTAGTTCTTCTTGTGGACCTTAATCAGTCTAGAAGCAAAAGTTATGACCTACCTCATTGCATCAGCACACAACCCAGGCCAACCCTGGAGGTATCACAATAAATCACATAACCATCTGAACCATCTGGTAGAGTCAAGAAAGGAGCAGTAGTCAACCTAGTCTTTAGTTTTGAGAAGCGTTTCTCACATTCTTCTAACCATTAAAATTTGACCGTCTTCTTAGTCACCTTGGTCAATAGGGAAGCTATGGATGAAAACCCTTCCACAAGACTCCTATAATAATCGGCCAAACCTAAGAAACTTCTGATATATATTTGAGAGGTGGGTCTGGCCAGTGTTGTATTGCCTGAATTTTATGAAAATTCACTCGGATCCCTTTGCTAGATACCACATGACAAAGGAAAGTGACGGACTGTAACCAGAATTTACATTTGCTGAACGTAGCGAATAGCTGGTGATCTTTGACAGTTTGCAGAACAACTCTCAGATGAGTCACATGCTCCTTCTCACTCTGAGAATAAATGAGGATATTATCAATAAAAATAATAAAAAACAAGTCCAAATACTATTTAAACACCCTGTTGATTAAGTCCATAAAAGTCGTAGGAGCATTTGTTAGTCCAAAAGACATAACTACAAATACATAATGACCATACTGAGTCTTGAAGGCTATCTTCAGAATGTCACTATCTCTAACTCTGAGCTGATGATAGCAAGATCTGAGGTCTATCTTAGAAAAGCAGCTATCACTATGAAGTTGGTCGAACAAGTCATCAATCTTACGTATAGGATATTTGTTCTTGCTTGTGACTTTGTTCAACTATCGAGAGTCAATGCACATCCTGAGAGAACCATCTTTCCTCCTCACGAACAACACTGTAGCACCCCATGGAGAGATACTAGGTCTAATGAAGCCCTTATTAGAAGGTCCTTCAATTGTTCTTTCAATTCCTTTAGCTCGAATGGAGTCATTCTGTAAGGAGGAATTGAAATAGGCTAGGTATTTGGCAGGAGATCTATTCCAAAGTCGATTTCCCTTTCTGGAGATACTCCGTGACGATCTTCTGAGAACACTTTGGAAAACTCATTTACCACTAGGACTGACTCAAGAGTTGGGGTTTTGAAGTTTGAATCCGTCACCCGATTAAAATGATAGATATACCCTTTGGAAATCATTTTTCTAGACTTAAGGTAAGAGATGAATCGACCTACAGGCGCGGAGTTACTATCCTTCAACTCTAAGAATGGCTCGTTTAGAAACTGAAATGGAATGATCATAGTTCTACAATCGACTGAGGCATAACAAAAATGTAACCAATCCATGCCTAAAATGATATAAAAATCTACCATTTCTAACTTGTTAAAGTCTTCTGAGGTGACTTTCTGAAAGACTGTAACAGGGAAATTTCTTTATACCTGTCTGGCTATAACTAGGTGACCAACATGAGTAGAGACTAAGAAGGGTTATGAAAGAGTTTTTGGACTGACCAGACCGAAAGCACCCTTACCTGTCGCAAGACACTCGCCTATATATTTCTTATTAAACTTTGGACAAGTTAGGAAAGTCGTGTTACAAGTAGTACTCCCTTGAGACTTAGGGCCTTATGCCTTACCTTTCTGATGGTGTCGAAGCCTGGAGGATGGAGCAATATCTAATGAAGGTGCTGGGGCTGTAGAACTTTTCTAAAATTGTGAGCAATTCCTACCGCTTGACTTTTGTTGTGAATGTTCATAATTTCCTGTTCTGGCCTTTTTGTTATTCTTGGCCATTTCCCTAAATTTATCTCCTTCCACCTGTTGAGCTTGGTCATTAGTCTGGAGATATACATATCCCCTAGGACCATATCATTTCTACACTTAGTCTTCGCAGATCAGATACCCCAAAAAAGAACTTACTCATTTGTGCCCTTCGATCGGCAACCATGTGTGGAGCATACCTGGAGAGCTCGGTGAACTTCAGCCCATACTCTTGGACCAACATTGAACCCTGCTTCAAGTTCATAAAATCTTGCGCCTTAGCTTCTCTCAACTCTATTGGGAAGAACCTGTCCAGAAAAGCTCTAGTAAAACAATCCCAAGTCACAGGAGCTGCATCCTCACCCTTGTTATCTTTCCACTTAATGAACCAGATATAGGCCACATCCTTAAGATTGTAGAATGGTAGCTCCACCCTATCACTTCCGGTCACATACATCACCTCTAGGATCTTATTAACTTCATCAATGATGTGTTGTGGGCCCTTACCAACATTCGACCCTAGAAACTTAGGCGGATTCATTTGAACAAAGTCTCAGACCCTAACTGCAGCTGATCCACCATTTGTGTTTGCAAGAGCTGGAACTTGCTTATTGTTTTGATTGGCCACACTCCAAGCCAAGAGGGAGATCACATTTCAAAAATTCTACATTCGTACCTTCATGGTTCGGGATTGGAGGAACTGCGTTAGCATTGCGTGCATTAGCATTCCATTTGTTAGCTCTGCGAGGAGGCATGATCTGAAACACATAACGACGGGTTAGAAAGGAGAAGTTGGATCATACCTCACGCATGATAAGAATAGCAAAGAAAGTGAAGTTTTTCATAAAACACTTCGTAACCTCCCCCTCATAGATGTGGTGCGCTTCAAACCCATGAAAAAGACTCTACATAGTGCAGCTTTAAGACATCCTAGGTCTCTTGAACCTAACGCTCTGATACAAATTTGTTACACCCCGAGGCTACCCCATTTACGTAACACGACACCTAGGAGCACGAGTGACCCCAAGCTAACCCTGAGTCTGGCATATCATAAACATACTCAGAATAACTAAGTAAAACATGAACTAATGCGGAAGCTAAATCAATAAATATCTGATGTGGGGACAAAATCCAACTAGTATGAATGTAAAATATATAACATGTTCTAGATTGGATGTTCTAAGAAGATAGAAGAAGAAAAGAAAAGAAAACATAGAAAATTCATAGTTTAAAAATATGAGGGAACCCCCTATTCATAGCCAACAAAGGTAGTATGAACATGTGCTTATTGTGCCTTGTCACAAAAAGCACAATTCTTAAAAAAAGTCATAATCCTTCAGAAAAGTAACAACTCATCCAAAAAGTCACAACAATTTGGAAAAGACACAACCCTTCTTGAAAGTCACAACCCTTTGAAAAGATCACAACTTATCGGAGATATCACAACTTTTTGGAAAATTCATTACATTATGGAAAAGTCATAACTTTTTTTTAAAATGTCACAACTCTTTGAAAAATTCCCAACCTTCAGTGTAATGTATTTTTTTATATTTTTTATAATATAGATAAATTAATAAGTGTAAAATAACATAAAATATAAATGATACATTAAATTGGATGTTTTATATTGGGTGTATTATAGTGATTTAACATTCAAGTTTGAGACTTCATGCTTTTAAGATAATATATATATAGAAGATAGATAGATATAGAAAGATAGATTGACGAATGTAATCACGTATTTTTCACATATTGCTTCTTAACCTTTCCCATTCTTTATTAAGAAAAGTTTAAATGTTTCGATTACTACTTTTCGAATCTTTGTTAATGGTTAATACAAGAAAAAGTTAGAGGGAATTATTACTACTTTTTTATTCAGCTATTATAACTAATGCTACTTGTAACCTTTCTTGATTCTCCTAATTACTTGTACTCCACCCATCCTATTTTATATGGCACCCTTCCCTTTTTATTCCATCCCAAGAATAATATCACATTACTATAGTTAAAAACAATCCAACTTTAAAATACCCCTTTTATGCTTAATGAAATGATTTTCAACCACAAAAATGTATAAGAATTGTTTTAAACCACAATTTCAAAAGTCTTTCTTATTTTCTTAAACATTGTGTCATGTCAAATGGTGCCGTATAAAATGGGACGGAGGGAATAATTGTTTGTATTTCCTATATTTTTCCCAGCTTGTAGCCTCTAGAATAACAAACATGTGACTTGGTTTGTTCATAATTCTTTAGTGGTTCTTTTTTTTGAAAAAAGTAATGTATTTCAAAATATTTTCAAACTTTTAAATATGATCTAAAAAGTTTTTAAGAACTTAATGAGATCTTTTTGTGATTTACTAGGTCTAGAATAATCAAGGAACACACGTTTGAAAATACGAGGGGGCTAATATCTTTCACATGATAAATTTTTTATGACATATTTATGGGTATTTATGGACAATGACATGGAAGAGTCACTACTAAAAAACTGCTTAAAAACGACGGACAGAAAAGCGACGGACGATGTCGCTCCAAAAAGCGACGCCTTTTGCCACACTTTCCGTAGCTTTTTAATAAAAATAATTATATTTAAAATTATCTTACAAAAAGCGACGGACGGCATCTCTTAGTCCGTCACTTTTTTTTGCAGATTTTTGTGCCAAATATATAAATAATTAATAATTATTTATTTAATATATATGGCGACGCCGTCCGTCGCTTTTATGAAAAATAATTATATATAAATTAAAATTACCGACGTTGTTTGTCGCTTTTAATTTATTTTATTTTATTAATAACTTATTTTATGTTCGTCGCTTGTTGGACAAAATATATGGTCAACTATATTTAAAAAGCGACGGATAGTGTCTCTTAGTCCGTCATTTTTTGGTCAAAATATTGGTCAACTGTATTTAAAAAAAGCGACGGACTTAGAGACATTGTCCGTCGCTTTTTATTAAATATCTAAAAGACATATTTCCATTTTCTTATTTTCCTCTCTCTCTCTAAACTCTTATTCTCTCCCTTCTCTCTATATATATCGACTCCCTCCCCGTTGCCATCGCCGTCGCCGTCGCCGCCCTTCCTCGTCGCTGTCGCCGGCCGTCGTCCTCTCCCAGACTTCACCGTCACCTGCCGCCTTCGCTGGTCACCGTCGTTGCAGTGCTGCTGCCTCTCCTTGCTAAGGTAGGGTTAAATTTTAGTTTTTTTTAAAATTCTAGTGATTATAATTGATTGTTTGTTAGTATATTATTGTTTTTGTTTATTGGGTTGTGTTATTCAATTATTAATTTGATTTGATTATTGTTAGTTAGGTATAGATAAGTTAAGATTTTTATTTTAAGGTTTTTAAAAAAAAAAATTGGGCATTTTTAAATTGGGCATTGTTAGTTAGTGAAGAATTAGCATTTTTGTATTTTAGGACTAGTTTAAACTTGAGAATATGTATTTTGAGGTTGAATTGGGATTTTTTTGGATTTGATTCCAGGACTAGTTAGTAAAGTGTTAATAATTTGAAGTTAGAACTTAGAAATTAAAGTTTTATGAGTAGATGATGAATGTTTGAATGTCATGAATTTATATGATGAATGTTTGAATATTATGAACTTAGAACTTGAACTTGAGCTTAAAATTTGAACTTGAACTTGAAATTAGAACTTGAACTTGAATTTAGAACTTGAAGTTGAACTTAGAATTTGAACGTGAACTTAGAACTTGAACATGAAATTAGAACTTGAACTTAGAATTTGAAGTTAAACTTAGAACTTGAACTTGAAATTAGAACTTGAACTTAGAACTTGAACTTGAACTTACAATTTGAGCTTGAACTTAGAACTTGATATTGAACTTAGAATTTGAAGTTGAACTTAGAATTTGAACGTGAACTTAAACTTAGAATTTGAAGTTAAACTTAGAACTTGAACTTGAACTTCAAATTAGAACTTGAACTTAGAACTGAAACTTGAACTTAAAATTTGAACTTGAACTTAGAACTTGAACTTGAAATTAGAACTTGAACTTGAACTTCAAATTAGAACTTGAACTTAGAACTATAACTTGAACTTAGAATTTGAACTTGAACTTAGAACTTGAACTTGAAATTAGAACTTGAACTTAGAACTTAGAACTTGAACTTGAACTGAGAATTTGAACTTGAACTTGAAATTAGAACTCGAACTTGAATTTATAACTTGAACTTAGAATTTGAAGTTGAACTTAGAATTTGAACGTGAACTTAGAACTTGAACTTGAAATTAGAACTTGAACTTGAACTTGAACTTGAACTTAGAATTTGAAGTTAAACTTAGAACTTGAACTTGAACTTGAAATTAGAACTTTAACTTGAACTTGAACTTGAACTTAGAACTTGAACTTGAACTTGAACTTGAACTTGAACTTGGACTTAGAACTTGAACTTGAACTTAGAACTTGAACTTGAAATTAGAACTTGAACTTGAATTTAGAACTTGAACTTGAACTTAGAATTTGAACTTGAACTTAGAACTTGAACTTGATATTAGGACTTGTACTTGAACTTAGAACATGAACTTGAACTTAGAATTTGAATTTAAACTTAGAACTTAAACTTGAAATTAGAACTTGAACGTAGAATTTGAACTTGAACTTGAACTATATTGCTTCTTTCATCAAAGTAGGAGATAATGTTGGTGCTTCTAAATTTCTAAAGTTCAAGTACAATTGTTTTCAATAATGTGTTTTTGTCCATCTAGTATTGGTACTTAGCCTTAATTCTAGTGATTATACTTGATTGTTTGTTAGTATATTTTTTTTTTTGTTTGTTAGGTTGTGTTATTCAATTGTTAATTTGATTTGATTATTGTTAGTTTGGTATAGATAATTGAAGATTTTTATTTTAGGGTTTTTTTTAAAAAAAATAGGGCATTTTTAAATTGGGCATTGTTAGTTAGTGAAGAATTAGCATTTTTGTATTTTAGGACTAGTTTAAACTTGAGAATATGTCATTTGAGGTTGAATTGAGATTTTTTTGGATTTTATTTTAGAACTAGCTAATAAAGTGTTAATAATTTGAAGTTAGAAATTAGTAATTGAAGTGTTATGAGTAGATGATGAATGTTTGAATGTTATGAATTTACATGATGAACGTTTGAATGTCATGAACTTAGAACTTGAACTTGAACTTAGAACTTGAACTGGAACTTGAACTTAGAACTTGAACTTGAAATTAGAACTTGAACTTGAATTTAGAACTTGAAGTTGAACTTAGAATTTGAACGTGAACTTAGAACTTGAACTTGAAATTAGAACTTGAACTTAGAATTTGAAGTTAAACTTAGAACTTAAACTTGAAATTAGAACTTGAACTTGAACTTAGAATTTGAACTTGAACTTGAACTTAGAACTTGAACTTGAACTTAGAACTTGACCTTGAACATAGAATTTGAACTTGAACTTGAAATTAGAAGTTGAACTTGAACTTGAACTTAGAACTTGAACTTGAACTTGAACTTGAACTTGAACTTGAACTTGAACTTGAACTTAGAACTTGAACTTGAACTTGAACTTGAAATTAGAACTTGAACTTGAATTTAGAACTTGAACTTGAAATTAGAACTTGAACGTAGAATTTGAACTTGAACTTGAAATTAAAATTTGAACTTGAACTTGAAATTAGAACTTGAACTTAGAATTTGAAGTTGAACTTAGAACTTGAACTTGAAATTAGAATTTGAACTTGAACTTGAAATTAGAACTTGAACTTGGAACTAATTAGCTTGAATATATAACTAATTAAGTTTAGAAATTAGTTATGAACTTGAATTGAAAACTTGAACTTATTAAAACTTGTATATATATATATATATAAAACTAATATTCTTGGATTTGAAGTTTATATTTAACTAATTTTAGAACTTTTCGTGCAAGGCAACTGAGAAAGCTCAACATCTAAAAAAGTCAATACAAGACTATATTGCTTCTTTCATCAAAGTAGGAGATATGGTTGGTGCTTCTAAATTTCTAAAGTTCAAATACAATTGTTTTCAATAATGTGTTTGTGTCCATCCAGTATTGATACTTAGCTTTAATTTTGTGATAATTTTTGTGTGTCCATCGATTGTTTGTTAAGCATAAGTACCAACACTAGTTGATCCTATTGATGACAAAATTGATTTTCTTGCAAGATCGATTTGTGTCCATCTAGTATTGACAATTAGCAATAAATTTAGAAATAATATATTTGTTAAGAATAAGTACCAATACTAGTTGATCCTATTGATGACAAAATTAATTTTCTTGCAAGATCAATTTGTGTCCATCTAGTGTTGACAGTTAGCTTTAAATTTAGAAATAATATATTTGTTAAGCATAAGTACCAACAGTAGTTGATCCTATTGATGACAAAATTGATTTTCTTGCAAGATCGATTTGTGTCCATCTAGTGTTGACACTTAGCTTTAAATTTAGAAATAATATATTTGTTAAGCATAAGTACCAACACTAGTTGATCCTATTGATTTAGTTAATTGGTAGATTTAGTTAAAGGTTTTATGTTGTTTAAATAAGTTAAAATAAATAATGTGATTTAGTTAATTAGTGTATTTAGTTGTTTGAATTAAGTCAATACTAAACTAGTTAAAGTTATAAAGTTGTTAAGTTGTTTAAATAAGTTAAATTAAATAATGTGGTTTTGTTGATGGATTTAGTTGTTGGAATTAAGTCAAAACTAAACTAGTTCAAGTTAAAAAGTTGTTAAGTTGTTTAAATAAGTTCAACTAAATAATGTGGTTTAGTTGGTGGATTTAGTTGTTGTATTAAGTCGAAACTAAACTAGTTAAAGTTGTTAAGTTGTTTAAATAAGTTAAAATAAATAATGTGGTTAAGTCAATACTAAACTAGTTTTAGGACTACTACTAGTAAAATTATTATTAAATTTTATTTATAATATAATTGAATAGCTATATTTTTGTAGATGGATCATCGTTTGTGGATGTATAATATGCATTATGAAACTGGTGCTGGTTTAAAACCTGAGTTTATTGACGGTGTTAGAAATTTTATTGAACATACAATGACACTTGACATTTTCAAGAATACTGGATTGGTTAGGTGTCCTTGTAGTGCACGTAAGTGCTTAAAATTTTTTAAACCAGATAGAGTTATGGTTCATTTGTACCGTAATGGATTTAAGCCTAGATATTTTGTATGGATTGATCATGGAGAAAGTGATGGATTGGATGGTATATTTTATAATTCGATGCCTGTGGACGTATATAATATGGTTGCACCACATGGGCATATTAGGGTTGAACAAGTTAGGGTTGAATATGATAGGGTTCATGAAATGATCAATGATGCTTTCGGGGTTCAAGGTGGGATGGAACCGGAACAATATTTTGATGAAGCTCCTAATGAAGAAGCAAGACGCTTTTATGATCAATTAGAAGAGTCTAGTCGTCCACTATGTGAAGGGAGTCCGTATTCTGTCTTGTTAGTTGCGGTTAGATTAATGAATATTAAATCAGATTGAAATGTTCCTAATGCTGCTATGGACTCAATGGTTGATCTTTTGGGTGAACTAGTTAATCCGGAGTTTAACATACCAAAGAACTTCTATCAGGCAAAGCGTTTGGTGTCCAAGTTAGGATTGACATATGATAGAATTCATTGTTGTGTTAATGGCTGCATGTTGTTTTACAAGACTGATAGTGAATTATAAAATTATAAGTTTTGTGGACATGCTCGTTATAAGAGGACTCTGGCTGGAAAGATGGTCCCAGTTTAGGCGATGCGTTATCTACCTCTCATTCCTAGGTTAAAGAGGTTGTATGCATCGATGAGTTTTGCCCTACATATGAGATGGCAAAGTGAATATAGAAGGTCGCCGAGTGTTTTGTCTCATCCATCTAATGGTGAAGCATGGAAGCATTTTTATAATGTATATCCTGATTTTGCTAGTGAACCAAGAAATGTTAGATTGGGGTTCTATTCAGATGGCTTCACACCATTCTCTAATAATGCTTCGCCTTATTCATATTGGCCGGTATTTCTTACTCCGTATAATCTTCCTCCTGAAATGTGCACGACTAGTCCCTACATTTTTCTAAGTTGTGTTATTCTAGGTCCCCGTAATCCAAAAAGTTTGATTGATGTCTATCTACAACCATTGATAGATGAGCTCAAACAATTTTGGTTTGAAGGCGGTTTGACTTATGATATATCAACTAAGCAGAATTTTGTTATGCATGCTTCTTTAATGTGGACTATTAATGATTTTCCTGCATACGGGATGTTGTCTGGTTGGATGACAGTTGGAAAGCTAGCATGTCTGTATTGCATGGAAAATAGTAAGGCATTCACTTTAAAGCATGGCAGAAAAAATACATGGTTTGATTGTCATCGCCAAGTCTTGCCAATGGACCATGACTTTAGAAAGATGAAAAATGCATTTAGGAAAAATAAGGTTGAAAGTGACCCCCACCTCCATTACTCACATGGCATCAAATTTGGGAGAGAATTTCTCAACTACCTAAAGTTACAGAAGCTTCACCTTCTAGATTTCCTGGATATGGTGTTGAACATAATTGGACCAAACAAAGCATATTTTGGGAGTTGCCGTATTGGAAGGACAATCTGCTAGGACATAATCTAGACGTGATGCACATTGAAAATATTACTTTGACAATTTGTTTAACACAGTGATGGATGATAAGGGTTAAGACAAAAGACAATCCAAAAGCTAGAATGGACATAAAGGAATATTGTAGGAGAAAAGAGTTATGGCTGCAGGAATTACAGAATGGTAAAATACTTAAGCCCAAAACCAGTTTTTCATTCACATTGGATGAGAAACGTGAAATTATTGAGTGGGTAAAAAATTTGAGGATGCTGGGGGGCTATGCTTTGAATTTAGGAAAGCGGGCAGATATGAATGAAGGAAAATTGATAGGTATGAAAAGTCATGATTGTCATGTGTTCATGGAAACTTTAATTCCTATCTCTTTTAGCTATCTACCCGAAAGGATATGGAAACCAATCACAGAGATAAATCTTTTTTTTTAAAGATTTGTGTTCTGGAAAGTTGTTGGATAGTAGTTTAGATAGGATGGAGGAAAATATTCTTGTTACTACTACTAAGTTGGAGAAGATATTTCCATGTGGTTTCTTTGATGTGATGGAGCATCTTCCAATTCACCTTGTACAAGAGGCCCGCCTCGGAGGTCCGGTTCAAACAAGATGGATGTATCCATTTGAAATATTCACTAAGTTATATATATTCACCATGTATTTTATATATTAACATATATATACATATATACATGCAGAAAAATTGGTAGCTCGAAGCAAACGATTAAGCAAAGGGGAAGGATCGAAGGATCATTTGTTCAAGGTCATATTGGGAGAGAAACTGGTGATTTTTATTCTTATTACTTTGGTAATGATGTGTCATGTAGGAGAAACAGGCCCAATCACAATGATGAAGACGATATTGATCTTTTATTTCCACCGATATTAATTTTTAATCAAAATGGTCGAGGATCTAAAAAGCATGTAAAGCGAGGCTTCACTGATATGGAAATGCAATCAGTTGTGACACATATTTTTCTTAATTGTCCAGAGATTCAATCATATGCCAAGTGTTAAAAATATGTTATTAAATTACATACTAATAAGTAATCATTAACTAACGAAATACTTGAATGTAAAATGATCAGCTTGTTCGTAAACACATGGGGTAATGAAGCCATCTATACAGAATTTTCCAAATGGCTGAGGAATAAGTGTGCAATCACTAAGTATTTAATAATATATTCATGTTATACTAAATTATATTACTTGAAATAACAATCACGTAGGTTTACGGTGAATACTCAAGTGTCCAACATTTGCAATTAGTGAAAGAAGTAGCACTTGGACCTGAATCTCAAGTACTAACAATGAATAAGTATTATGTCAATGGTTTTAAGTGTCAAACTAAAGAAGTTTCTAGGAACAAGAAAACAAATAATAGCGATGTCTACATACAAGGTGATGTTGATGGTACTGATCAAACTATTGAATATTATGGTGTCATTCAAGAGATTATTGAAGTGAGGTATTTCGGTTGGCTTAAGAAGAAGATAGTATTGTTTCGGTGTGAGTGGTTTGACCCATCACATAGAGGCACAAAGGTGGACCATCAACATAATATAATTGATGTTAAGCACACGAGGAAATACAGAAGTTATGATCTTTTTATTATTGCACAAAATACTAAACAAGTGTATTACGCTTCATATCCATTGCGTAGAGACAAAGCTGATTGGTGGGTTGTTTTAAAAAGTATGCCTGTGGGAAGAATTGAAAGTGGCAATGTCTTAGATGTGGCGTATCAAAATGATGTTGCAATTGTTCAACAACAAATTGATGTTGAATTGGAAACCACACTACAACATCCTCAACACATATTAGAAGAAGTATCTGATGATGAGCTACTGAATGTTGAGGAAGAAATATCCGAGAATGGGGAAAATGAATCATTTAATGACGAAGAATGGGACGCTAATGAAAATGAAACAATTGAGGAGGAAGAATGGGAGAATGATGGAATTGAAACAAGCGAGGAGGAATAGTGTAGAATGAAATCTAGCTAGTATATATGTAAGTGTATTTTTCTAATTTTATTTAATTTATAATTTGTATATATATTATACATGTAAATTTACATACAAATGTCATCAGGCGGTGATGGCGATAGACATCGCGAGCATCTTGGAGTTAACCAGACTAAACAGGCTAAGAAGAAGAAGTCTAGGAGACCGATAGATCTTGAGGATATTGCAAGATCTATTTCTTCTGCGCCAGAGCACATCAGCCATGATACTCATTTATTTGTTGTTCCGTTTGGTATGGCGGATCCTCAGCAATATTATCCTAATTATCGTCAACCAGTCGATGCTTCATCTACTTCACAGGCATTGCCTTCACGACGCTACGAGGACCTACCTTTACAGGCTATTCGTCGAGCACGACCCTTATCAGTAGGTACTCCATCTTCCATAGATACATCTCCTCAGTTTTTTGCCATGAGGCTTAGAGATTCTAGTAGCGAGTAGTCAGATGCTATGGCTGGTACGTCTCCGTTGACTCATCATTTTGTGCATCCTGAAGTATCACTCTCGTCTACAGCTACACCTAGATCTACACCACATGATACGATGTCTGCTCTAGATCCTGGCCAGAAGGATAGACTTGGTAGAGTCATGATTGAGCCGGATGGATCATCGTAATTTTGTTTTGTTATCTATTTGTTAGTTTATTTTATTTATTTCTTATACTTTAATATATTATTCACGAAATAACATATTTATTATGTGTTTTGCAGGTAACATCTTGCAAAGGATGCTGCTCGGGCTTTAAAAGACTGTGTTAGAAGACTCTATACACAGACTTATCACTCTTAGAGCGAGATTCCAAACAGTATACGCCAGACGATGTTTAATAACTTTAAGGTATATATTTTTAGTCAAGTTTAGTATACTTTACTTTTTTTTACTATCAATCTAATTAACGTTATTCAATTTTTTTTCAAGACTATATGTACTTGGGAGTCGAGGTACAATTTGCTCATTGGGATCACATTTAAGAGGAAGGCTGTCACGACCCGGGAGCACCCCCTAGTCGTAACCGGCGTACTCGACCTCAAAGAGATCTAATACAAGCCTCTTAGCATTCATTCATCGCATAGACACTAAAACCATAAGGAATTTAAACCTTTCTTTACCAAGAAAACATTGCATAAAAAAAATAATATAGCAAGCGGAAGACTTTCTAGACTTTATACATGATGTCTCAAACCATCTAATACTTTAGAGTACAAAATTCAGGACTAATCCCGTACACAACTTAAACAATACTAAAAAGACATAAAAGAACATATTGGGTATTGTCCTCGAATCTATGAGGACTCACCAAGTCTTCATCTTCAACACTTAGAAACCTATCAAATAGCCATGACATGTCATCATCTCCAAATCCCTACACTTTAGTCCAAAAAGGGAAAGAAAGGGGTTAGCACAATTAAGTACTAAGTATGGAGACCATGCAAGAACATGCCAAAAAGGACATTTTCAAGGAAGTAAATGCTTTCATATCATTTGATAAAACCTTTCATTTACAAGTATAAGAGACATAATGCAAGTCAACATTAACATATAAGACCATAGCCAACCATACATGTACTCAACATATGTCCATATACAACCCATGCTTAACTTTAAAAGAACACATGTCATTTCATTACCATAAGACCTCTACCTAGTATAACCTTAAGACACACTTGAGTGAGACAAGAAGTGACCGCCCATACAACCTCTTCAAGCACACTTAAGTGTTCCCCAAGATTACCTTAGATAAGGGCATTTCCTTTACAACATAACACCAATAGACCAACATTCTTTAAGAAACCATTTTGGAGCCATTCATGTATTTAGAGGACTTTCATACATTAGCCATTAAGGCTTAGGGAACTCACTTTAGCATCTTCAAAGCCTACTCGTGCCATGTGTAGATAGCATCCCATACTACTACCTACACGTTGTAGAACCTATCCAATAACTAGAGTGCACATCCCACATGATGGGAATAGGCATTAACCGACATAGACCATGCGAGCTAGACATGGAATCCGGTGTCATAAAACCCTACACCGTGGAAGGTGTTCTACTTGCCAAGGGTAGAACTAGGACACATCCCATGTAGGCATATGGTTTAGGGGATATCCAAAGATGTTCATTGTACTCTTGCCTCATACTCGGGAGAGCTACCATCTTAACCATATCCACTCGGTGCTTAGCCTTAGTTCCCATAGAGTAATTTCATTCACATGTATGTGCTAGAGAGGGCACCATCATTAGGTCTACCGACCCATAGCACATCTACCAAGAAGGGCACCACAAGGATCTACCGATCAAGGTTCATTAAGGATAGCTCATTAAATCCCCTTGGAAGGGTGCCTTAGACCTACCGATTTTTCATTAAGGGTGCCTTAAGCCTACCGGTCCAAGGTTCATCATTTCACACATGAGAAGGGCTACCACCATTCGGTCTACCGATTTCATGGTTTTACATTCACATAGGGTTCTAGACTTCATCATGAAGGGGCACCAACTTTAGGTCTACCGGTTCAAGTCATAGTCTAAAATGCCCCATTAGTCATTCATAGAAAGGGCGCCATGCTTAGGTCTCACCGATTCTAGACATTCATTCATTTATGAAGAGGCACCAACTCAAGGTCTACCAATTCAATCAAGTCAAGATACATTCATTTCTCAAGAGAAGGATGCCTAAGCCTACCAAGTCAAGAGATCACATTCCATAGCTTTCATGTATCAAGAAGAGGCACCTAAGTCTACCAATTCAAGACACACATTTTCATTTAAGGATACTTCATAATCCAACATCATTTCATATATACATCGTGAGAAATCATACTTTAACTCACAATGCTATCCACTCTACATAGGATCATCACAAGATCACATAAAACTCATTCACATCATACCTTCACATATAGCTTCATATGTGTATAATAATACAACAATATAATAACATTCATATAATGCCCTTCATGGCCTCAATTCACAATAATACAACAAATAACCACCTCCACCAAAGGTGGATCAAACCAACCAATAACAATTATATCAATACTAATAGATTAAGCTATCTTACCATTCTCCAAAGCCATAACCAACATTACTCAATTCCCTACTAATTCAACATTTTTCATAAAATAGGTCAACTTATCCAAGCCACAATCACCATTCCTCAAATCTCCAATAATTCACAATAGATAAGCATAGATAATAATAGAAATCAACTATTCAACTCCATTTAAGCATAATTCTATCATCATTCAATCATAAACAATAACCCCACTTCATATGCCAACTTTTGGAAACTTGCAAAGACATGGGTTCATGGAATTTCCTTTCTTAAAACCATCAATAATAACATAAATCATCATAAAAAAAACATTTAATGCAAGAACCCATGCTAGAATCGAAATTAGGATTTTGAGTTTTTGAACAACTTTTGAAATCTTTTGGATTGACTCTTTGATTGAAGAAGGAATCAAAGATGAAGAGTCCCCATACCTTATTCTTCAAGAACCAAACGAAAATAGAGAAGAAATCAGCAGCCACCATCCACCCTAGCTCCATCTTTCACCTTGAGCTTCCATGGGGTTTTGAGAGAGTTTTTTTTTGAGAGAGGGAGGGTTTCTTTTTTTTTCTTCCTAATTGGAGTGATTTAAATGGAAGAATTTTGGTCAAAAGGGTTTTATAATTTCTAGGAAATAATATATGTCCTTTGAAAAAAATGGTCCAATACTTAGAAAAAAAAATGAGGCGGGTGAACAGTAATTTCGGTCACTGGAAATTTGCATTTCCTGCCGGACAGATTTTACGAAAATGGGCATAACTTCTTCGTCCGAACTCCGAATGAGGTGAGACGACGTGCGTTAGGTAGCTAACTCAAAGGGATTTCCATGGATATATTATTGGCCACCCAAATAATTTGTGTGCTAGGAGATATGACCCTCCAAAGTAGACCCTCGAAAAATGCTTCACTTGGAAATTTCGGATTTTGATACGGTTGCTCTAAAATTTGGGTTAGACCCATTTCCCACTCAATTTGACCCCCTAAGCAAGAATATGAAGTCGGATTTTCGAAAAACGAAACGGATCTTTTTATATACAGCTAAACAAGTTTCCGGTAACTTCCGAAGCACATTTTAAGATATTTTTTGGTCAAATTCAATTATAACCATTTCATTAAGTTCTCGACTCCAAACTCACATGTGAGGCTCTAGTTTCACTCTATCATTTTTCGGGTCGTTACAAAGGCATCCCCCAGACTGTCTTGCTGGCTAAAGAAAGTTCGGGATAGTGGTGAACGTCTCGGTTGGATGTTGCCTCATGTTTATGATAAATTGGTTCAGTATTGGAACACAGACAAGTTTAAGGGAATATCAGATCAAGTCAAAAAGGCTAGAGGCAGTCTTAAAGGTGGCTCGTTGCACACCAAAGGTGCAAAGACGGTTGGAACAATTGTACGAGTGATGGTAAGTTCTAATTCAAACTTTTAAATAAATAATTAGTTGATTCATATATATCGTTATAAATTTCTTTTTTTATTTATAGGAAAAAGAATTAGGACGCACTCCCATTGAACCAGAGGTTTTCAAGAAGACTCATGTCAGGAAGAAAGAAAATGAGTCAGATCTGGTTGTGTGGGTGGAGGAAAGGGTCAAACAAACTTTTGTAGGTAATTTAATATGAATAATATATATTAATAGTGAATAAATTTATGATATGTATATATATTGATGTCAATTTTTATATTTAATTTCCAGAATGACTTTCATCAGTACGTCGCTGAGAATCTAGATAGTTCGGTCCAATTGACACCTGAACTGTCCACCCAGATTTGGAAAGAAAAAGTGGTAGGGGGGACACACAAGGGTAGATGCTATGGTCTAGGCTCTCGAAACGATGTTAGACAACTCCAGTTAGGCTTAGAAGGTATTAGATCGTCACGTCAAGCTGAGGCACTTGACGGTTTTTAGATTGCTGCTATGTCGGATCAAATAACTAAACTTACAACGGCACTAGCAGAGTCAGAGCGGAGAAGAGTAGCTGAACAAGAAAGCATGAGTGAGACCGTTCAGCAAATCAAAGAACAAGTGATGAACCTTGCTTGTCGACCTACTTCGGCTCCTGATGACACCGACGATGAGAGTGATGAGGATGATTATGTAGATCTGACTCCCTAGTTTAGATCTTTGGACATTTATGAACTTTTTGAAATTTTGAAAGACATTATAAGTCTTTAATTTATGATTTAGATACTTTTGAATGTTCTTTTAAGTTTGTTGTTTTATGTTTTTTTAAGATTGTTTATAATTGTGTGTGTTTGATTGGGCTGAATAATTTAGAGTTGAATTGAATTGCATTTGGAGGTGGGCAGCAGAAACTGTCAACTGATACTGTCAAAAATATTGCAGAAAAAGCGACGGACTACGTGGTTTAGTCCGTCGCTTTTTTGGGATTTTCAAAAATAAAAATAAATAAAAAATTAGTAAAAAAGCGACTCTGCCCGTCGCTAAAAGCGACGCAGTCCGTCGCTAAAACTGACACAGTTCGTCGCTTAAAGCGACGCAGTCCGTCGCATTTTGAAAAGCGACGCTGTCCATCGGTTTTTGAAAAGCGACGCTGTCCATCGGTTTTTGAAAAGCGACGCTGTCTGTCGCTTTATGAAAAGCGTCGGGTTAAAAAGCGACGAAGGTGACTGCGTCGCTTTTGACCAAAAAAACGACGCAGTTCGTTGCTTTTGGCCGTCGTTTTTTGACAATGTTTTAGTCGTGAGTAGGGATGGAAAAATGGATAATTCATATGGGTACCCATTCCAATTATCCATCTTAAATGATTTCGGTACCCAACTCATTTAAAAATTGGTAAAAAATAAGTCATACTCATATTACCCATTTAAAAGTGGGCAGTTAAATGGGTAAAAGAGACTCAATTATAAAAGAAATAAAAGTTACATTAATATTTAAGGTGCAGGAGGTCCGGGTAGGAATTGGTAGGATAAGGGAAAAAATTAAATTTTATTTTCAATTTTTTTTTTTTGGGAAGGGGCAGGGTGGGATGTGGGGGCAGGGGGGATGGAAGAGGGGTAGTGGTGGTGGGGTTGATCAATGTAGTAAAAATTAAATTAAATTTTATAGGTGTTGGTCGGGTTGATCAATGTAGTAAAAAATAAATTTAATTTTATAGGTGTTGGGGTTGGCGGTGGGTGGGTGGGTGGGGGAGCTGAAAGGGGTTGGGGGTAGTGGTGGTGCAATGATCAAAGTATTTAAAAAATAAATTTAATTTTGTAGGCTTTAGGGTTGGGGGTGTGTGGGGATCGGAGTAGTAAAAAAATAATAATTTTTGAGGCTTTGGAGTTGGAGGTGGGGGTGGGCAGGTTAGATTAAAAAGTTCTAAGTATTTTTTTTTGTGGCTGTGAGGGGTGGGTGAAGAGTATTTTTCGCTTTTGAAACTTTTAACACGATCCCTATAATAATATGGGTAAATATGGATATCCCTATTACCCATTGGTTAACTGATTTTACCCATTTAAAATACTAGCATACGTATTCGTGCGATGCACGGTTTTTGTAAAAAAAATAAAAAATAAAATAAAATATATATATATATATATATATATATATATAGTTATTATATTATAAAAGGATATCGTTGTTTTTCTGGAAATTAAAAGGCAAACATACAAACCATCACATCATCTTTATTTTAATTTAATTAATATTCAAAATTTTAGCATTTTGAATTCCATATTCTTAATATTTTAGTTCTATGATCTTATAGTCTTATTCACATCATGATTTTGCTTATTATAATGTAAAAAATTTCTCATAATAAATTCAAATAAAGTTTAAAAATAATAATATTTATTTATTTATTCTTATTCAAATAAACTATTGAGAATGTAAGGAGAAAGAGTTTCATTATTTTTTTTTTGTAGAAACAATTAATAAAACATATTTAAATTTCTAAGTTAATTAAAATTTTCAACCACTTTATTTAATGTCTTAAATGTTTTAATTTGACGTCCACATAGTTCGTTTTCTTTTTAAATCAAATTCAAAAAATCAGCTACAATCAATTTTAAATTTTATTTCCCACAATTTAAGTTTCTAAAAAATAACAGCACTCCATTTAAAATGAATTGAAGATTGGTAAGAAAAATATTAAGTGATACTACATAAATAATATGTACGTTGCAAAACTCTTCTTCACCTTCATCTGATGAACTATACCTTCAAACAAAGCAAAGAGTGCAAATATTATTGTCGGAATATTTTTTGAATATTAATATATGTGAAAATCGAATTCAAGAATATAAGGTTACATGCTTTTAACCACATTAAGATAATTGTAAATTATTCATCACTTCCCATCATCTTATTTACAATTCATTAAAAAAAAAATTGCAAACAAAGTAAAAATTAAAATATTTCAATTAAAATTATCAAATTCAATGACTACGTATATCATCTCGACAGAAATCATGCAAATTATAACTCCGTGATATATATGAAATCATTTAAAATATGAATATCGAGCTATAGCTTCAAACTTTATCATGATAATTGTCCACATTCATAAGTTTAAATAGATAGATTTTAGGTGCTTCTTCATTCTTCGAAAAGTTGATTAAGTAAAATATTAATATTATTGAAGAATATTATTTCAATGACTCGCTAATTTTCATTTTTTTAATGAAATTAAACATTATCTATTTATTAGTTCTATATAATAATAAAGTTAAGCCAGTAACGTACCAGTTTACAAAGTGATATGTTGTGAATACACACGACAATACAAAACAGACTTAAAAATAATAATTAAAAAATAATAAAAATACAAAACATATAATCTTACTGGTTTATTGGTATTCATTCTTTTTTGACTTGAGAAATCATCTCAGTCATATAAGATACTTTATTTTGAAATTCTCACTTGGAGTTTCAATGCATTCATTTTGCCAGTGTCGATCTACTTGATACCTCTTCTTAAATGAATCAATTTTTTTCTATCTCTCATCCATTTTATTAAACAAAATATAATACTAAATAAATAAAAAATTGACAAAAATAAATCAATTATAAATAATATGTAGATATATTATTACTTTTGTTTTACAAAACTTGAAGGAGTGTAGTTTGTTTATCCATGATCCTTCAACTCTATAATTATTATGTGAGAATATGATTTGAAATGGTTTTCCTCTTCTTCTTTTTTTTTCTTTTTTTTTTGTAAAGTATACTTATCTTGGCGATCATAAGTAGTACCAATTTTTGTCATATTTAAAAAATGTACGTCTTCTTCTTCATAAAAAAAATCAACTATAGAATTGTATTGCTAGCATATATCCTTTACACATAAGATTCACTAATGTTCTCAAATATTTCATTAAGTGATAAAATTGCGAAGACAATATAAAAATCATATTAACAAGAGATTCAAAGGGAAAGTCTAACCTTTACATATTGTGTTCCCCATAAATATGGTCATCTAACACAAAATTATTATTATAACACTTCACTTTGATAGACGTATTTGTTATTTGGACAATTAAAAAGCATGATAGCTTTCATAAATTTAAAGTATAATATACTATCGACACAAATCTCATTAAGAGTGTTAATATAGTTAAAAGTAAAAGTCAAAATCAAACACAAGACAAATAATAAAATTTTTTGAAGATGATGTGATGGCTTGTCTCAAATGTTTCAAAGCCACCTTCAAAAGAGGAAAAACTATAAAGCATAAACAAATACAAAAAACATTATGAATATATATAGAGTAAAAAAAAACTATTTTACAGTTTTCAAAATAACTGTTCCCTAATTATTTGGATTTATGTAAAATACTTTTATGAAATTCTTTTTTGCGTTGCTTTATCTTTATTCCACGAGAAAGGGTAATGTGGTTAAGGGTTTGGGGTAGTTATAACTTTACAAATTTTAAACAATGTTTTTTTTAAAAAAAATTTAATAATCAACTTATATAGACCAAGAGGATCAATAGTGGATCCACATCAAACAAAGATGTTCTATACCTTTACAAGGTATAGAACAACTCTTCCAACTGAGATTATAAGTTGAACAACACAAGCTCACATGATGTATGTCGGTTGTAAGAAAATCTCCACGTAAAGATTATATATCTTATCATATATGAATTGATGAATATGGAAATTTCTTAGATTTACAGTCCTAGTTTACAACTCAAGCCATAAAAACAACTTTTATTTATATCATCAGATGATTAAAGTTTTCTTAAACAAGTTGCATACTATTTTTGTCGCGACATAAAAACTCGAGTCATGATTGCATCTACTATAACCCACATGCAGGTAAGCCAACTCATAACCTGAAAGAACAAGTAATGAGTTTTATGGTATAATAACAACAAAATCAAAATAGAGAAGCAGTTTAACAAACATAACAGTAAAAATGAGCAGAAGCAACATATACATATATAGACAAAACAAAACATCCAAAATAGAACCTGGAACTCTACCATGATCCAATTTCTCGAGTTATGGTGGCACCTACTATAACCAGCCACTAGGTAAGCAAACCCATAACCCAGAATTGCCAGTTATATGGATATAAGGGTAGAACATTGTGGAAGCAGTAAATTAACAACACTAATGGAGCAATATATGTATGATTTATAACAAGAATGCTTTATGAACTAATATTGCTTTTAAGATAGGAATAAATAAAATTGCGAAAGGTTTTATCATCTATACATGAACTGTGAAAGTTCTTCTCACATATCTCACATAATAAGAAGTCATGACTGGTGAAAGACTTTTTCACACATGTATAGATCATGATTTAAGGTTTTACTTAATGATGACTTACGCTTGGATTAGTAACTTAAATTGTGCTTTTCCATGAGTTATTATATGTTTATGAATATAACTATTCTGTAGGAATTATTACTTCGAGCCGATTGGACATTGTGATTGAGGCTCTCTAGTTATAGGGCAGGGACTTTAGTATAAATTTTCTTGTCCCTTATTCTATGTTCCCCCGTAGGATTGTCTTAGAAAGACATAGTTAGTGGATCCACATAAGTTAGAAGTTCATGGTCATTACATTGGAAAATAGGACACCTCTTTTCAGTATGGGAGCAAGAAACATTATTCCATGTTATAGCTCACACGGTCTATGTTGGTTAATGGGAAATATCCTACAAATAGAACTAAGTTATATTCAAAGGTTTTATGATGGTTTCATTATGATTTTACGATGCATTGACTATGTTCATAATTTATGGTTCTTTTTCCTACTATGTTTTAGCTTGGTTATACATATTATGTTTTCCTTTATATCCCATTATGACCATGCCTCATGATTTCATGCATTTTTCACATAGTTAGTACATTTCATGTACTAATGAACACATGTGCATTCACTGTCTCATAATGTAGCATTCAATGCTTCCTCTCCTCCTGTTCGTGGCAAGATACAGATTGCTACCTTTTTCTTTGGATTCGTGAATCATCATACTTCTATGGGAAGACCATGAAATGTTTATTGTTGATGTAATATACTTTTGAGACATTGTACATTGTGTATGGTTTATGTCCTAACCACTCTACTGATGCTTGGAAAGGTTTATCAACACATAGTATATTTCTGCATTTATGATTCATGCTTCTCTTTTGTGATATGTAACTTATTACCTAAACTCTTTCTATTATTATACTATTTTGTTGTATGTATGCCAAGTGGCTTGTTTAGGACCTCTAGGGATCTTGTATGCTATGTCACATCAAGGGTGTACTTTGGGTCGTGACAAACTTGATATTCAGAGCACATGATTTTAGAAAAACCTCTACGATATCTGATAAGCCGCTTTAAGTAGAGTCTTGTACATGAGTGTGAAGCATGCCATATTTATGAATAGGAGGATACAAAGCATTCTGGAAACTTCTGTTTCTTTTATTACTCGAAAGTCGTTACATAAAGTTTATCTCTATAAAAATCTTTATCCTAACTTTTGTTTAAGTTTTTTAGTATATGGCCCCACAAAGAGGTTACCTGAGAAGGAATGCGGACGATAATATGGAGCCCGAGTTTCTTCAAGTTCTTGGTGACCATTTGGCTGAGTAAGGGACTCATGACGAATTCTAAGTTGCTTTCCAAGTTTTGGCTCTAGCTATGATGGCCCAAGCTAATAGAGAGGCCATTGAACCCAAGAACCCAAATATGGGTACGATGATGATAAAGATAAGGGACTTCACTATGATGAACCCTTCAAAGTTTCATTTGTTGAAAGTGGATGGGATCCTCAAGAGTTAATCGATGAAGTTTACAAGAAAGTTGGAATTATGGGTGTGTCTACGGTAGAGAAGGTAGAATTAGCTACCTATCAACTAAAGGGTGTTCCTCATGTTTGGTTTGAACAATGGAAAAGTGAGAGGGTTGTTGATGTGGGTCCTCTTGATTGGGAGAAATTCAAAAGAGCTTTTGTTCATTTTTTCTTACCTCTTGAGATGAGGGAGGCAAAAGTACTTGAATTCATAAATCTTTGATAAGGTAATATAAGTGTGAAAGAGTATGCTTTGAAGTTTACTCAATTGGCTAACTATGCTCGACTATGGTTGCTGACTATAGGGTAAGAATGAGTAAGTTTGTGTCAGGGCTTTCCAACTTGGTTTTCAAGGAATATCGAACCACTATTCTAATCAATGAAATTGATATCTCTAGGTTGATGATAAATTCCCAACAAATCGAAAAGGAAAATCTCAAGGAAAGGGCAAGAGAGTCCAAGAAGGCAAGGACCGATGAGGGTGAAATTTCTCATTCTAGGTCTGATGGACAAGATCGTTCTAAATTCAGGAAAATATTTTCTGGTCACGGATCTTCAACAGCTCAAACTCCTATGTTAAACAAAGATAGGGTGTCTAACCCTACGCCTCTAGGAGGAAATAGTTGAGGATGTTCTATATCTACTTGCACAAGGTATGTCGAGAAACATGATGGTAAATGTTTGGCCGATACGGATGGTTGCTTTAATTGTTGAAAGAGTAGTCATAAGATGAGATATTGTTCGTTGCTTGCTACTAAGGGAAGGGATTGTAGGCAAGCTCAGCCAAGTGGATTTAGTTAGTGTGCTCTGAAGTAAAACATATTCTATGCTCTTCAAAATCGACAAAATATCGTGAGCGTTCTCCGAATGATGTGATCGGTATCCTGAACGTCTTTCACCTTGATGTTTATGGTTTACTTGATATGGGTGTTACCTTATCATTTTTAACTCCTTATGTTGCCATGAGATTTTATGTTTGTCTAGGAATACTTTCTAATCCCTTTCATGTCTCTACTCTTATTGATGATTTGAAAGTTACAAAAAGAGTTTGTAGAAATTTTCCTATTTCCATTTCTCAAAGAGTCACTCATGTTGATCTGATAGAGCTTGATATATTATATTTAGATGTTACTCTTGGGATGGATTGGCTTCATGCATGATATGCTTCCATAGATTGTAGGACCCGCTTGGTCACATTTAAGGTTTCGAACGACCATATCATATCATAGGAAGGGGGAAATTATGCCCTTAAGTGTTAATTCATATCTTTCCTAAAGGCAAGGAATATGATTTCTAAGGGTTGCATTTATCCTCTGTTTGGTTTAGGGATATAGATTCTAAAACCCCTACCATTGAGTTAGTTCTGATAGTAAATGAGATTTCAGAAGTGTTTCGTAATAATCTTCCTAGTATTCCTCCCAAAAGGGAAGTAGACTTCAATATTTACCTTCTACAAGATACACAACCTATAGTTATTCCTTCTTATCGTATGGCCTGACCAAACTTAAGAAGTTATAAGATTAATTCACATATTTCTTAGTTTAGGGTTTTATTAGGGCGAGTATTGCTCCATTGGGTTCTCCAATGTTGTTTGTTCGAAAGAAGGATAATTACCACTGAATGTGCATCGACTATCGACAATTGAATAAGGTTACCATAAATAATAAGTATCATATCCCAAGGTAACATGATTTGTTTGATCAACTACAAGGAGTGAGTTATTTCTTTAAGATTGACATTCAATCAGGTTATCACTAATTGAGGGTAAAGGAAGAATACACTTCAAAGAAGGATTTTCGAACTCGGTATGGTCACTTTGAATTTTTGTCCATGTCTTTTTGTTTGACTAATTCCCCAATGGCATTCATGGATTTGATGAATAGGGTCTCGAAGCAATATCTTGCTATGTTTTTTTATTGATGATATTTCTATTTAATCAAATAGTGATGATGAACATGTTGAGCATTTGAGAATTGTATGCTAAGTTCAGCAAGTTTTAGTTTTGATTGAGGTTTATTTCTTTCCTTAGCCATATTGTCTCTTATGAAGGTCTTCAAATTTATCCCAATAAGACCACGACAATTAAGAAGTACCCTTGACCTTAAACTACTTCAGATATACATAGTTTCTTGGGTTTGGCCGGTTACCATAGAATGTTCATGGAAATATTTTCCTCTATTGCTTCGCCATTAATGACATTGATTTATAAGAAGGTGAAATCCTATGGTCGGAAGCTTGTGAGAAGTGTTTCCAAGAGTTGAAGGGTAGACTCACTTTAGCAACTTTTTTAACATTACCAAAAGGATCAGATGCTTTTGTTGTTTATTCAGATGCTTCACGGAAGTGTCTTGGTTGTGTTTTAATGCAACAGGAGAAAGTCATTGCTTATGCTTCAACACAACAATTCATGAAACGAATTATCACACTCATGATTTGAACTTAGCGCCGGTAGTGTTTGCCCTTATGATTTTAAGGCATTGCATATATGATGTTCATGTAGATGAGTTTACTGACCACAAGAGCTTGAAGTATGTGTTCACTCATAAGGATTTGAATCTTCGCCAAGGAGATGGCTTAAGTTATTGAGAGATAACAATATTAGTGTCCTTTATAATCTAGGTAAAGTGAATATGGTGACAGAGGCTCTTAGTGAACTATCTGTGGGAAGTGTTGCTAATGTTTAGAATGGTAAGAATGAGTTAGTTTTTGATGATTATATATTTTCTTCATATTGAGTGTCACTTGATTGATTCTAGTGAAGGTGGTGTGCTTGTTCATAATGTTTCAAAATAGTCTTTTGTATTAGACGTGAAGGCTCAACAAGCTATTGATATGGTACTAGTTGAGTTGAAGAACTTCATTTATGAAAAAGCGCTTTCTCCCAAGGGGAATATGGTGTCCTTTGATACCAAGGTCGATTATGTATCTTGAATGTTAATGAGTTGAAAATTCTTATTTTGACAGAAGCTCATGGTTCTTGGTATTCTATTTATATGAGAGCCATCAAAATGTACCGTATTTTGTGGGAAGTCTATTTCTGAAATGGGATGAAGAAGGACATGACAAAATTTGTTCTTAAGTGTCTGAATTGTCAAGAAGTGAAAGTTTAGCATCAAAAACTGGGTGGTTTGACTCAAAACATTAGTATTCCTACATTGAAGTGGGAAGAGCTGAATATGGACTTTATTATGGTTTTACCTCATACTTATCGTCAATTTGATTCGATTTGGGTTATTATGGACCGAATGATGAAATTGGCTCACTTCCATACCGTTAAGACTTCATTTTCAGCAGAGGATTACACCTAGCTTTATATTCGGGAAATGGTAAGGCTGCATGGGGTGCCCTTTTCTATTATCTACGATTGTGGCAATCAGTTCATATCTCAATTTTAGAGTTCATTTTACAAAAGTCTTTGTACGCAAGTGAAGCTTAGCAAGACTTTTTATCCATGTAAATATGGACTAGATGAGCATACTATTCATACTTTTGTAGATATATTAAGCGCTTGCGTGATTGATTTCAAGGGTAGTTGAGATGATTATTAACCTTTGACTAAGTTTGCTTATAATAATGGCTATAATTCTAGTACTGGAATGGCACCATTGGAGACTCTTTATGGCAGGAGGTGCACTCTCCTATAGGTTGGTTTGAAGTTTGTGAGGTTGCTTTGATAGGGCCCGAGTTGGTGCATGAGGCTATGGAAATTGTTTGACATATTTATGAAAGGTTCAAAATGACTCATGTCTACAAAAGTCCTATGCGGATGTTAGAAGAAGAGAAATATAATTTAATGTTGAACATTGGGTCTACATGAAAATTTTACCCATGAAGGGTATAATGAGATTTCGAAAGAAAGGGAAACATAGTCCTCGATATGTAGGCCCATATTAGATTTTGAGGCATGTTTGCAATGTTTCATATGAGTTAGAGTTGCCTAATGCTTTACAATCGGTACATCCATTATTCAATTTCTCTTCATTGAAAAAGTGTGTTGGCGATCCAACATCCATGTTACCTTTTGAGGGTTTGGGAGTTTAAAAAAATGATTATTATGAAGAGGTTCCAATTGAGATTTTAGACTGGCAAGTCCAGAAGTTGAGAAATAAAGAAGTTAAATCTTTGAAAGCTCTTTGGAGAAATGAATCAGTTGATGGTGCTACTTAGGAGATCAAAGCCGATATGATGACTCAGTATCCTCATATCCTTACCTCCGCCCCTACTCTAGCTTGAGGTATTGGCTTTTCATGGTTCATTCTTTTGGATTCATGCATTTTAGTCATTAACATGTTTCCATATGCATGCATGTTATTCAAAAACTTGATTTATGATGTTATGATTTATCAGGGAGCGATTGTACTTGTTTATGTGCATTATGATGAGATTTACATTCTCGTTGAGTTGTTAGTTTCTCTCCTACTCTATTTATTGTAGCTTAAGTCATATTCGAGGACTCATGCTCCTAAGGGTGAGATATTGTTTAATACATCGGAAATTGGAAAGGAAAATTTTAGAATTTTTGCACTGAGGCAGTGGCTATGAGTCCTATCTAAGGACTGTAGGAACTCCTATGGGCCTTAGAAGGGAAGTTGTAGAGTTGAGTTATGTTTTTGGAAATTTAATGTTCTTGAAATTTGAGCTACGACTTTACAGAAAGACTTGTAGGACTCTGGATAGGCTGTAAATGGCTTTCGTAGGAAGTATTCAGATATTTGATTCAGGACTTGAGACCTACAGAAGGATTTCCAGACTTGATAAAATTTTGGACTTGAACTTGGATTCTACGGAAGGTATCTACGAACCGTATTATGAATGACGAGTCGTGGAATTGTTTCGTAGAAAGTAAGGTGAATTTTGGGTTTTAGAAGATCATTCTACCATTAACCAGTATGTGCAGTAGAAACTTCTATGGAGCGTAGGTACAAACAATAGTCTGTCCAATAGTTATTTTCAAAGGGTATTTGGGTCTTTTCCTATGCATTTAATACCTATACTGTGTCTTTTTTCACCCTAATTCTAAGTTCTATAACTACCTTTCTATTCCTTAATCTATCCAAACCCTCTCATTCACTCGAATTCCCAAATCTCATCCAAGTTCATCCTCTCCAATTCTTTCTCAAGTTCAAGGAAGAAAGCTAGGGTTCCAGGCTTCAAGTCTCTATTTTATATTCATTATCCATATATGTGGGAATTCACCAATGGATTCCTTTCATCTATTGGATCCCAAATGATCTCCAAGTTTCCAATTCAATCTCATCAAAAAATAATTAGGGTTTCATCAAATTCTCAATGGATCCTATTTGTTATTATTAAATTCTTTGATTTTAATCTTACTATGAATGATATTACTCAATTACATGTTTTCCAGTTGATTTCGTATGGACCCATGCATTATTCATGACTTTGACTATGAGTTTATGAAGAACTCTATGAACTTATGAATGATGAATTATGAAAAATATGCATGATTTACGAAAAGAAAGTTTTATGAACTAAGGTTGTTGTAAACATAATCATAAATCAAATCGTGAAAGGTTTCCTCACATATGCATGAATTGTAAAAGTTTTCTCAAATATTAAGAATTCATGATTGGTGAAATGTTTTCTATCACATGTATGGATAATAATTTATGGAGCTACTTGATTAGTTTGAGATTTCGACTAAGTTAGGGCTTTATTTTCATAGTTTTATTGTTCTCAATGCCTAATTTATTATATAAACTAATGTTAAAGTGTTGATATGCATAGATGAAGGCAAAACATCAAGGCAAGGACATTACCAGGAAAGAAAGAGAGAAAAAGTTGAAGAAGGGAAATCCTGGTGATCACCAAGACCACTCAGCGAACCGTTGAGTGGTCCCTCCGCTTGCCTAAATTTATAGTGTGCCAGCCCTTGGACAAATGCAACTCGGCGGTGGAGCGTACTCTTTAGCGGTTCACCGATTGGATCGATGAAGGAGCATCAGCCAAATGAGTCCGAGATTTGGACTCATTCAGGGCTTTATTTATATAGATTAAGTGTCCTCAAATGATTATTTTGTGCCAATAATTAATGTAAAACCCTTGATTTCCAGGTATATTGATTGACGAACAAAGCAAGGACACTAATTTGGGAAAAATGAATAAAACGAGCTCAAAGAATGAAGAAATGCAAGTCTTGTGATCGCTAAGTACACTTGGCGAGTCGTTGAATGGCTACTTGACCGCCTAAAATTTGTGTGTACCAAGCCCTCAATGAAAGAAATGAGTAGTCGATGGATCGCTGAGTGGTTCCGCGATGTAGTGTTGGATTGCCCAAAGTTACAGACCTTGAGGATGCTGAATGCCAAGGCAAAAGGGTGATGGAAATGACCAAAGAGAGACTTGCCAAGTGGTTTGGCGAGCCCGACTTACTTCACCGAGTGACTCTTCACAACACATTTTTGACGACTATAAATATATTTTTGAACATTTAGTTTGGTATCAATTGAATAGTATCTTAGCTCATATTATTATATTTTGAGAGTTTTGAACTGTGAGAGAAGTTTTCTCTAGTTTTCTTTAGCTTTGAAGAATTGAAGTTTTTCACTTTTGAGAAATTGGAAGTGGGTCTTTGAGATTCTTCCAATAGGAACATTGTACAGACGAAATTTATCTTACCAAGTTGATGGAAACTCAATTTGGTAATGATTTTTATCTTTTTATAATGTTTAGCTTAAACCCCAATTCTTAGTGTGTGATTATGTGATTATGGGCTAATTTAGTACATGGGTATTGCTAATTGTTAGTCTAAATGCTATGTAGAAGTGAGTTCAATCATTAATTGTGGTTTAATTTAAGAATTGTAGTTGCAAATGGAGTTCTACCCTTGTGTTTTTGGCTTGCTCGAGAGAGAGGTTTTAAAACTAAGCTTATTGATTGATGGTCTGTGGGCATTGGGTTAACATGGGTTCAGCTCGAGAGAGTGAACCCTAAGCCCAATCTGACACATTCAGCTCGAGAGAGTGAATGGACTAAGGTGTGGGTTGTTCTTATTTTGCATGCTTGTTGATGTTCGAAAGAAATCAACTTGATTCGGGGTAAATTGTTCCAAAGAAAGTTTATCCCTTCTATAGCCTAGCTTACTCACTAATATTTAGATATTTTCTATTAGTTGCAACACCCGTTTGTCTATATTAGCCTATAATCGAATCATATCCCAAGAACCCGTCTCATTATTGTTATTTCAAATTATTTGCCACTGTATGGAGTTGATAATCAAAACTAAAACCCCCTTTATGTGACGTTCATGTCACGCCATGATTTGAATTATGTTTTTATTCAATCATTTTTATTCCTATAACTGATTTGATCATATTCGTACTTCCTAACTGACTCTCAAACATGTACCACTCCTTGCGGGGTTCGACCCCAACTCATTTAGTTGGATTATATACTGATTAACGACCGTTGATGCTTAGAATTTGATGAAGTATCTTCGATAGCGTTATTCAAATCAAAATGGAGCCGCTGCCGGGGAGTGGTGTTGGTTGAGATTCTTTTGGTGTAGTTGAATTTTGTTCTTTTAAGTCACAGTTGAATCTACTTACTTTTAGTTTTGGTTTTTGTGTTGTTGTTTAAGGTTGAGGAAGTGAGCATATCTTGTCGTGATAGTAGACAAGTGGACCACCCTCCTTCACAAATGATGATTCTTACAGATAACATCCTAAATTTCAAGCAAGTGGAGGGTGAGAAAACTCATGAGTTATGGCTGAGATTTAAGGCACTATTGCTTCAGTGCCCAACTCATGGAATTCCAGATAAGATGCTACTAGACTTCTTCTATAGAGGTCTTGTTCCTGAGAATAAAGGAGTGGCTGACCATATTTGTCCGGGTGGTCTAATACGACAACCCTATGCAATAGTAGCCCAACTACTTGATCATATGACTTAGACCAACAAGGAGACAGTGAAGGACTAGGAAAACATTGTTGACTCAGCTAGATCTCTTGGCCAAAAATATTACGGAATTTGAGATACTATACAACAGGAAAGATAGGTACATTCCTCCTCACGAGCGTAGACAACTCAAAGACTATGAGGGTGTAAAGATAGAGGAGACACTCTCACTCATTCTCCACAAAGTTGAAAAACACGACATAGTGTTGAATGAGATGAAGGAGAATGTGTCAATACTAAATCAGATGAGTGCTTCTCATTCCGTATCCATTGAGTTGCTCGTGATCCAAATGGTTCATCTTTCACCTCTTCTCAACTCAAGCCGAAAATAGGGGTTACCTAGTGATCCTATGGCAAACCCCAAAAATGAAGCTTGAATGAGGACTTCCGTCGTGCCACGACGTTAAATAAGGCACTGTTTGGGAGGCAACCCAAGTTTTTATTTGCTTTCTTTTTATTTTTGGAATAATCGTGTGTTGATTGTGCAGGTGAAAAACTGGAATGTGATTGAAATACGCAGTTTGGTGAGCCAAAATCCAGTTGGTGAGCCCAACTTGGACTATTGTTAGACTCAATAAATCAAAAGTTAGAGTTTGTAAAACTTGGCGGGCCCATGGACAAATCGGCGAATCATCGAACAGGTTAGCGATCCCGACTTTGTCCGTCGTTTGGACCCCCAAGTTGACTAGAGGTCCTGTAAAACTCAGCGACGTAAGTAGCCACTCAGCATGTCGCCGAGTGGGTAGGCGAGCAAAAAAAAACATCGGCGAAACGGTGCGAACTGGACGATTTTTAAAACGCCAAAGGTTTAAAATTTCAAACTCCTTCACATTCTCTCACTTTTTAACTGCATGCAATCACACCCGCACTAGATATTTTCTATATTTTTGCTTCGTACTGCTCGTTAGTTGTTGATCGTGCGTTCAGAGTTGGATACTTTGCCGCCTCGCTTTACAAATTATCATATTCAGCATTAAAGGTTGGTTTTCCAAACCCCAAACTCGTAAATTAGCGGTTAAACTCAAATTCATCATTATGGATTGTGTTGATGTGTGTTGTGCGTCTCTAAATTCGTATATGTGTGCTTGTTTGTCGATTTTAATTTCAATATCATGCCTAAAATGACTCATTGTTAATTTCCCGAGTTTCGTGCTTCAAAATTGATCAAAATCTTGCGGGTTGTGCTTTATTGGTGTTGCGTCTAGTCGAGTGAAGTCTTAGTAAACCAAATTGTGCTAAATGACGTGCTTTACTCAATGATGGAGTGTTTGACAGCTTTCTTATGGGCTCAAGTCATCAAATGGCTAATTTTGGCCAAACCGGGGATGTGTGAGTACCCCGACGACATGGGTATAGTGGGTCTAAGTCTAATTGAATATGTGTATGTTTTGATTTTGTTTTCAGGGGCTGCGAGGTTGATTTTGGAAGATGAGGTTTAAATTAGGCACGTTGGGCAATTTGATCCAAAGTTATTCATCGACTCGCCGATCAGTTCGGCGAGTCTATCTGCAGCTTATTTTATGAAATTTTCTTGAACCACTTCTAATATTTTTTGGTGTGTGTTGCAGATATGGTTAGACCAAAATGGCTGGTAGAGACATGTCGCCCTGCAAAAGAGCTAAGGGAATCACAATAAATGAGGATGCGGCTGCATCCAGGGAAAAGGCAACCAAACTGCCTACCACTGGTGGGAAAGGCAAAGGGAAAGACAAGGCACTTGCTCCTGCGTCACTGGAGATCAGCTCCGACAATGATAGGATATATGCCACTCACCTCACCAATTCTGAGAGTAAGGGTGAGCACCAGGATCCTTAGGCTACAACTTCTGAGACTGAGGATAATGAGCTACTGATGGCCCAGAGTGCTGAACTGCGGTCCAAAAGGATGCATGATCCGTCTAAGATTCGAGCATCCTAAGTTGTTACTCCTTCTGCTATCCCAGACCAGGCTGTGGTCCCAGCACCACCTACACAGGGTCCTTCTCCTCGGTCTATGAACAGACGTAAGACTGAGGGATTGAGGACTGATGAGTCCACAATTTGGACTCATTTAGGGCGTGATATTAATAGAATTAGTTTCTTCAAATGCATATTTTGTCTCAATAACTGATGTAAAACATTAAGTTTCACGTATTTGGGGTTTGACACAAAGAATGGACATTACTTGGCAAAAAGGAACAAAACGGCTGAAAAGACGAAGAAAAGAAGGCCTGAGGATCGCCTAATGCATTAGGCGAGTCACCGAATGGACTGAACCTCACCAAAAGTTCCAGTGCGCTGAGCCTTGAAGGAAAAGATCAAGTCGGCGATGAAAAGAAGCAGTCGGCGCGTCGCCGAACAGTTCCGCGATGCAGTACTATACCGCCCAATGATCCAGAACGCGAAGATTCTGATGGCAAGAGCTGAAAGTCAATGAAGCAGACCAAAGGGAGGATTGCCTAGTGCGTAGGCGATCCCTACTAACTGCGCCGAGTGACCCTTCGCAGCACACTTTTTGAAACCTATAAATACTTATTTAAATTTTATTTGACTCGGCAATTTCATATACAACATTTTATTTTTCTAAGTTTCAAGTAGAGAGACATTGTTCTTAGACCTTCAAGATTCAAAGGGTTTCATCTCCAAGAAATTGGACTTGGGTCTCAAAGATTCTTCACTTTTGACGTGTTTTAAGATTTAATTCTTCATACCCAGTTGATGGAAACTAATATTGGTATAAATTTTTATCTCTTCTACATGTCTAGCTAAAACCCTAATTCTTGTGATGTGATTTTTTGATTATGGGTTAAATTATCTGTTGGCTCTTGCTTATTGATGGTTTATTTGTTGTTTAAATGTGATTTCGTTTAGTCGTTGTGTATGAACTTAATGGAATTATAGTTGAAAATACGATTTCATCTTAGCATTTTTGGCTTGCTCGTGAGAGAGGTCGTAAAACTAAGACTACTAAATTTATAGCTGGTGGTATTGGGTCAACATGGGTTCCGCTTGAGAGAGTGAATCCTAGTCCTTCTCCCACATATTCAGCTTGAGAGAGTGAATGGGCTAAGACGGAGGCTGTGCTTATTGCGGCAACTCAGTGTTCAAGAGAAACCGAGTTGATTTGGGGTAAATTGCTCGAGAGATAATGTACCCATACTATAGTTTAGCCTAGCCACAAATACTGAACAATTTACTATCAAAAGCATGTACCTGATAATTTAGTCTATCTCGTATTCCTATCACATCCCAAGAATCCCGTCTTACTATCTCGTTTTCTTTTATTTTTTTACTATTTTTGTTATTAGCAGAATACAAACCCCCATTTATAATTGATGCTTGCATCACCCCTTTTAGATTTAGTATGTTTATAATCGATAATGTTTATAGCTATGACTAATTAGAGGTAACTTTTATTTTTCTACTAATTCTCAAAACCACTCCCTGTGGGAATGATCCCAACCCTTGGTTGGGTTATATCACTACACGCGATCGTTTGACACTTGAACCAAAATATTGTCAGCTGATTACGCCGAACATCAAAAGGGTGCCGCTGCTGGAAAGTGGTGTTATTTGAGAATTTGTAGTTAAGTAATGTCGCCGACTGGGCGAGAACCGCACAGTTTTTTGGGACACATGTTTAAAATTCTAATTCATTCACTTTCCCTCACTTGTAACCTTTCCAAACTCACACCTGCACATTATTTTCTATATTTTATGCTATCTCAAGGTGATAGTTATCAATTTGAGCTGGGAACTTGGATTACATTGCCGCTTAGAATCTCGATATCAATTTAATCAACATAAAAGGTTGGTTTTCCCAACCCGAAGCTTGTTTTCCCATAATTATACTCAATTGCGATATTTTTAACTTTTTGATTTGTGATGGGCTTGTCTGATAGGATTAGAGTGCTTAATTGCCTGATTCCATTCGATAACTCTTCTGGTATTGCATTGAAAATGGAAATTCCATTTTCTGGTGTGTTAAGATGAATTTATTTGCGATGGGTAGTGCTTGTATGTTATGGGTCTTAGTCAAATTTGTGTTGTGTGTGCTTTAATTGTGTTTTAAGGGGTTGCGGGGTTGAATTTGAGAAGGTGGATTGAAAATAGGCATGTTAGGCCGTTAGGCGAGCTGGGTCGAGCTTGATGAAACAATTCGCGGTTCACCAAATCACCCCTTATCATCTTAAATTTCATGCTATATGTGTTGTTTGATTCTGTAACTTTCGGCGAGAAGCCTGAGGTCGCCGAAAGCACTAGGTGACTCACCGAAAGTATTCTTGATCTCCCTTTGTCTGCCCCTCCCTCGAACCTTTCCTGCACTGTAACCTTCGGCGGTCAAACCCTTACTCGCCGAAAGTGTTGGGTGACTCATCGAAAGAATTGGCAAATCTGCCTGCAATTGATTGTCTTTATTTTGTTTGTCCAATATTTTTTAACTTTACCTCGAAGCTTTGCAGAAATGGCTAGACCTAAAGTTGTAGCGAGAATCATGCCACCTCGACTGATACGTGCACGTGATTCCCAACTAGAGAATGGAAGGTCGAATCCTCCCAAGAAGGAAAGTCAAGAACATCCACCTGGAAACAAAGGAAAAGGCAAGAAGTCCAGTACTAAAAGGAAGACTAATCCATGAGACCTCTCTATCCCTTCATGGGCTCGAGGACTCTACACAACTGATCATTCCTTTTTGGCGGCTGCAGACTTGGACAATCTTAGTAAGTTCGGCACTGTCGGATCTTCTGAGGTGACTCCGGGCACTAAATCCCAAATCCAGACATATGTACCAGGCACTGATGCCCAGACAGATAGAGAGACTACATAGACATGATCCTTTCTTTACCTCCCTCTCTGTCTTTCTTTTGTTTACAGTCTTGATATTTGATTATTTGCATTTGAGGACAATTTTTTTTAAATTTGTGGTGGGGTGAGGCCCACTTTTTTGTGCTATTCGTAAATTGTGTTTTGTTTATGTATTTGGGTTTTTGTGCTTAAATTCTTTTGACACTGCTTTCTTGGAAGGTTTGAGCTTATGGCTCCTTTTTCTTTAAATTGAAATGATTTTGACTTTGACCCTTCTGAAAAAATTTCGCCACCTCTTATATGTGTTGAATGTGGATGTTCTCTTGAAAATTTGAGTATCAGTTTTGATCAATACCGATGATTTGAATATTACTCATAATCGAATAAACATGAATGTGCGGCTACAATGAGGCCAAATGAAGTTGTTGCATAGACAATATGTGAATTCTTTGCATCTTGTTGTGACTAGCGAGTTATCAAATCGAGTCTCTTGTGATGATCATTGCACACTAGCGAAAGTGTGAAGTCTTGTTTGAATTATATTGTCAATGCCTAGTGTGATGAGCTTACCTGTGAACTATGCATGATGGATCCTAGAATTTGCCCCGTTGGTCCAGCCAACTAAGTGATGCTACCTCTTGATATGATCTTAGGCAACTTCGGAGAGTGTGAGCCAATTTGACATATACCTCTTTTGTGGCCTACCTTGTCAGTGTGTGAACCTCTTTTAAACACCCTTTGAGCCTTACCTTTCTTTGGAAGAAACTTTATGAAAACATGACCTTTATGAAATCCACTACCCATAATCCTCATGATTTATGGTTGATTAAATAGACAACTTACACCAAAAGCATATGTTGGGGGTATGGTTAAAATAAAGGCAAGTCAGGAAGTGCAAGAAAAATCAATTTTAACCTATGGTGTTGAGAAAAAATGGAACTCCTCCATACAAAAAAAAAAGAAAAAGACAAGAGAAAAGAAAAACAAAAATTTGTGAAATAAAGTTATGAGAAATGTCAAAAGAAATGGGGTTCCGAACAATCCATGAAAGTGAATAATGGGATGACTTATGAGCACTAACTAAATTGATGAAAGAAGAGGAAAGAGAGTGTTAAAAGCACCACATTTCACGAGGATGAAAGTCACTGAACCTAAATGACCATACCTTTGCACTCAACCCTATTACAAGCCTTGAAAATACCTTTTTGATTTTGAGTGAGCTGAAACTATTGTTGATTGGAAAATACGGGCAAACCTAATAAGCTCAAATTACACCTCCCTAAAGAAGCATAAACGGTCGTTATCAAGTAAAGAACCCAGCTACAAGGTTGGGCTCGATCCCACGAGGAAAATGGTTTAGACTTCAATTTAACCAACAATTATATTCGATTAGTCAAATTACTTCCAGAAATAAATAATTAAAAGGGGGGGGGGGATTTGTGAAACAAATTGTAAAAATTCAACAAGTAATCAGTAATTAAAAGTCAATTTAAGTTGTTATCAAGATGAGAGAAATAACTAGGGTATATGTGTTCCCCACAAGCTCATAACGCAGTATTCCTAGTAATAGCAATCTTTTCCTAGTGTACTACATGCAAAGTGATAAGTTAGGTATCTCTAAATCTTTGGTCCGGCATCTAGAGAATTTCACCCCGCACCTTGGTCCGGCTACGTGTGAATAATTTACTAACCCCTTACCTTTACCTCATATTAGACAACATAATCGATGTTTGGCTCGGTTATTACTTCGCACCAATCGACACTAGCCTATTAGATAGTATCACACTAAATCTATGTTGGCTTTTGGCCTAAGTCAAGGTGCACTTGTCCAAGGAGGGGCCGGGCCAACATAGTCGATTATTGGAAGGTGAGTTCGGGGATTAGAAAGAAATGGTCTAATTTTAGGCTCAAAGCAGTTAGATCAAAGGGAGCATTTATTTTATTTGGTTGGATCCTTCTTTTAGGCAATATGTGGACTTATTAGAACAATGACCTATGATCACTTCCTAACCTCTATATTGAATTGTCTTAGCAGGACTAACCGGGCAAGTTCTAGTTTTGCACAAAAACTGTTTGAACAATCAACTATTCCCACACACTCTTTGCACATAGTTTCATTATCAGATTATCAGATTACCCAGTTCAAATTTCAGCCTAAGTCATGCCATCAAATTAATTCTTTATCATGTCATACTCAGAGCCAACACATTCAACTTGTCTTAGCCTACCAATTCTAGCACACATAAGAAAATTTGGACGGGTATATTTTTCATAGGCCATCATGCTTCATTATTTTTCATGCTTCTACACATACGATCCTAACACATGCCGGTTCAACATAAATTAAACAGTCTCTTGGGGAAAAAGAACACAGGAAAGAAAACCCCAAAGAGAGGATGTATGAGTTGGGTTATTCAGACTTCACCCTACCACTCACAATCAATTTACCCCACCCCCAACAAAAATAGATGTGATTGTTCCCAATGCATACAAAAATATTAAAAGATAATGGATTGGGTGAAGCAAACCTATCGTGCATTGCGCCGAAGAATCATCAACAATCAGGTGGGTCCGGTTTCCCGGAGCCCACTGGAACCATACTTGGGTCACCCTTAGTAGTGCCCCATCAACCATCATAGCACCCTTAGTAATGCGCTTGGTCACTCTAACCGCACCATTTGTGGTGCTCACAACGTCCCTCACGACAGGCGGGACCTCTACAACTGGGGCAGAACTCGAAGTCTTCCTAGCCTCCTTATCCTGCCTACGCTGTCTCTTTTGGGGTTTTTCCTCCTCGGTGCGACTAGAATGGTGCCTCTTGCCTTTGGTATGTGTAGGCTCAGGCCCCTCCTCGGCGGTCCCAATGAATAAAGCATCCAACACCGTATCATTAGCCAACGCACTAGGTGCAGCCTGAGGCTCAACTGTAGGGTTGGCAAGAATGGCATCAATGTCGGCCCGCAGACTGGCTAACTCGGACTGAAAAGAGGATAGATCTATGGTCGGGGCTGGTCACTCAAGGACTCTCAATTTAAAGAAATCAAGATGCTTATTTACGACCTGGATCTTCCAGTCCATCATGCCCTCCCTCCTCCTTCGCTCCATTTTGGCCTAAGACTCGGCTATCGACTTTTGCATCCAAGGCTGGAAGTGATGCAGCAGTGTGGCCATCTGAGCCTCTAATTTCTGTACTCTAGCCAACTGGACAACAACTGCTCCTAATGGTGGTGTGGACCCGGATGAGCTAGGAGCCCCACTAGCAGCCTGGAAAGAGGAGGCCGGGATAGTGTCGGTGTGATATGGTATAATAGGGTCAATGCCCTTTGCCTTCCCCACCGTGTCTGCAAGATTTGCACCCAAGAGAGGTACCTCAACCTGGGGCTCTCTGCGAGGTACCGCCACATTTGCCTAATCTCGAATGAGGCCTATATCCAAAGTCCCTGTAGGGTGGATTAACCTGTCACAATGCCATACAGGCACTCCAGAGTCCCTGCATAATTGCAAAATCAAACATGGAAAGAGGTAAGTAGTAGAGGTCTTGAATGCCCTCTCGTGAATCTCTACCAGCAGCATGCAGGCAAAGTGAATCTCCACTCCTGCTACCAATGCTGCAACCATGACTGCTCTGTCCCATGTGAGTTGGTTGTCAGCTTTTGTAGGCGACACCCTGTTACGCACCAACAACCAGAAGAACTTGGCCACAAAATTTAATGTGGCCTTTTGGATACCCAACCGTGGTGTGGCGACCCAATCCGCAAGCTCGCCCTCTACAACAATGTATTTAGCTAACCATAGTATAACAGTCTCTCGCTGCTGAGCATTCCTCTGGAAAGCGCTGCTCCGCCTGATGTCCCATTTGTATTCAAACTCCGCTGTGTTTAGTGACCAAGAGTGACCTGTGGTATGTCCATAGAGAAAACGGCTGATTGTGGCATGTGATATGTCCACCAGACAACCCCGAACCATAGTGGAAGTGATAGGGTCCTAGGCTATGGGCTTTGACCGCTTGGAGATCGAACCACGGAGAGTGGCGCATAAGAGGCGTAGAACTCCCGTACAATCTCCTCACTATAAGTACCTGGGTCTCAAGACATCCAGTCACACTTGTGAAGGATAAAAAGCCGGTGGATGTCGGGGATAGTGTGCAAGCTCCCTGTGAGGACTCTGCGCTCCTCTGTAACAATTCGGGCCATCTTCTCTTTGTCATTAATCATCTTGGCATCCCAATAGATTTAGCATTGGCCCTCAACACACCATCTGTTTGGCTCACCGGCCACTGGAGTAGGGTTCTCATTCCTTCGTATGGGTACTAACTCTAAGCTAGTGGCCTCATCAGATGAGGCTGCTTATTCATTCTGGCTGGACCCTGTGGCTGACTTGGCATTGGACCCCGAAGCATGGGCAGACTTAGACCCTAAAGTATGGCTGGACTCAGAGACTCGGAGCCAGACGCAGACACAATAGGGTAACTGGAAGCAGCCCCAGTTGTTGACCCGATCATTGTGTGCACCTCATCATACTGGGAGACAGTGACTATGTCAGGAATCACCTTCCGGGGGGTGCCTCTGGTGGCTCGGGGTGTAGTGAGAGAAGTCCTTGTGTTGGGAGGAATGTATGCTGGATATATTTCCGTGTCTGTGTCCTTATCGATTAACCTAAAGCTGGGAGCAATAGATTTTAACTTGCCCTGTTTTGAGTGGGTGACTAGCTTCTTGGGTGCCATCGTACCTGTGGAAGCGATATTAGTGCCAAAACTAACCATAAACAAACAAACAAAATATTTTAGAACTATAAACGAAATGTAACAAAGTCATATGAAAATTTTAGACAGAGGCTACAGTGGTCATCCACGGAGGAGACCTATGGTTCGTAGACTGATCTACGGTCCGTGGAACCCTTTCGTGGATCAGAGGACCAACAATATTGGTCGCAAATGGAAAATACGGATGAACAGAACGGTCCGTAGATTGCTCTACATACCGTAGTCCACATCCGTGGTTTCACACTTGGTGTAATTTCAGGTTCATCCAGCCACGAACCTAATCTACGGTTTGTAGATGGGGTATCGTGGATGTGATCTGTGCCAGATTTCAGCCATTCTTTACTTTCAAGTCCACATCTTAGACCATTTTCAACAACATCCTAGTCTAACCATGTATTTCAACATTGAATTATGCTAGTTTGTCATTCTCAGGATTCCGATTAATCATTTTAACCAAGTATTTAAGTCAAACATTGGAACCTTAAGTCGAAACTTACATTTAGAGTTATAATCATATACAATAAGGCAACACAATCACTATCTATCGTTGCAAGGGTAATGTAACTTCCAATTTTATCATGCAATTACATCTAAAAATTACCCAAGGTAAAGACCCGACTCCCCACTTTAAATATTCAATCTATGAACCGAAATTCAAAGTGAGGGGAAAGACTATTACCTTACAAGCAACGAGGAGTGGGGTGATTGCGTGACGACACTAAGTTTTGCAACACCAAAGAATTACCTCTTCGTTACTAACCCGAACACTGGACCTTGTGGGAACTTTTGGAGAGGAAAGGGAATTTAGGGGTTTGGGGAAAAGGAAGGGAAGATTAATTGGGGAGTGATGGAGTGATTATTGAGTGATTTAAGGAGTTTGGGAAGTTATGAAACGATTTGGGAGTAAATGGAGGTAAGTGGAATGATTTAAAATTGGGGGGATTTTGAATAAGATGGTTCGGGTTGGGTCAGGCAGTATTAGGGTTCTGGACCCACAAGACCCCGTCTACGGTCCGTGGGTCGATTTACGGTCCGTAGATTGGGACCGTAGATCACTCTTACACTTGGACAAGTTGTAGGTACTTACCTGGGATCTACGGACATCATTCACGGTCTGTGGATGGATCGAGGAACCGTCGATGGGGTCCGTAGACCTCTGCAGCAGACCATTTTCTGTAGAATTTTCATAGCGTACCTGCACATGTAGCAACCATTAGGCTATTTTTTTTACAGTTTCTGGACACTTTTTAGATACGGACCATATGCTAATTCTAGCCAACACACAAAAAATCTAAAACACCTATCTAAATTAATACAGAGAATAAACTAAACACAAAAACTGCTAGATGGAAAACAAAAACCTATCGTTGGCTAGATTGTACATCTTGGGTTGCCTCCCAAGCAGCATTTGATTTAACGTCGCGGCACGACGCAGGCCTCTTGATTACTCAGACTTCATCAAGATGATAGGCCTCAATCACTTCTTGCACACTTTCAGCATTTCCCAGATAGATCTTGATCCTTTGCCCGTTTACCATGAACCTAGTTCCTTCACTATTTTCCAGCTCAACCGCTCCATGGGGGAGAACTTTTGTGAGCAAAAATGGCCCAGTCCATTTGGACTTGAGTTAGCCGAGAAACAAACGCAACCTAGAGTTGAATAGAAGCTCAAGATCACCAACCACAAATTCTAGCTTTTCAATTCTTTGATCATGATACATCTTCATCTTCTCTTTGTACAAGTCTGAACTTTCATAAGCTTTTAAGCAAAACTCATCAAGCATATTCAAGTCATTCATTTTTTGATTAGATGTGGTGCCCTAATCCAAATTTATCTTCTTCATTGCCCACATCGCCTTATGCTCTAGCTCTACCGGTAAATGACAAGACTTCCCATATACAAGTTGGTAAGGAGACATACCTATGGGGGTCTTGTATGCAGTGCGATAGGTCCATAGAGCATCATCAAGCTTCCTTGACCAATCCGTTCTATTAGAATTCACAGTCTTCGCCTAAATCTATTTGATCTCTTTGTTGGACACTTCAACTTGTCCGCTAGTTTGTGGATGGTAAAGAGTGGCTACATTGTGGCGGACACCATACTTCTCAAGTAGCGCCTTGAAGAACTTATTACAAAAGTGGGGACCTCTATCACTAATGATCGCCTTCGGGGTACCAAATCTAGAGAAGATATTCTATTTCAAAAATGCGGTTACATTTTTCCTTTCATTGTTGGATAGCGAAACTGCTACTACCCACTTCGATACATATTCAACTGCAACAAGAATATACTTCATCCCATGTGAACTCACAAATGGACCCATAAAATCAATGCCCATACATCAAACAACTCTATCACCAATATAGGATTCATAGGAAGCTCTTGCCTCTTTGTAATTCCTCCTTCTCTTTGGCAACGATCACAAGACATGGCTAAATCATGAACATCTTGGTGGATGGTAGGCCAATAGTACCCACACTGCAAAATCTTATGCGCAGTCCGAATACCGCTATGAAGCCCACCAACAGGCGATGAATGGCATGCTTCAAATACACTCAACATCTCAACCTCGGGCACACATCGATGAATAATCCCATCAGCACAACTATGATACAAGTAAGGCTGATCCCAAAAGAATTTCTTCACATCATGCATAAATTTCTTTCTTTGGTGAAAAGACAAATTCGGGGGCACAATATCGCTTGCCAAATAATTAGCAAAGTAAGCGAACCAAGGAATCAGATCATGAGAAGCAGCCAATACCTGTTCATCTGGAAAATCATCATTAATTTCAGCTCTATCACCAAGCTTTAGCATAGCCTCTTCCTCTAATCTGGACAAGTACTCAGCAACTTGATTTTCGGTCCCCTTTCTATCTTTTACCACAAAATCAAACCTTTGCAACAATAATAGCCATCTAATAAACCTCGGCTTTGCATCCTTCTTTGCCATAAATTATCTCAATGTAGAGTGGTCAGTGTGTACTATGACCTTGGTACCAAGCAAGTAGGATAAAATAATTTCAAATGCGAAAACCACTGCAAGAAGCTCTTGTTCAGTCACAATATAATTCTTTTGGGCCACATTTAGAGCCTTGCTAGCATAGTAAATAGGGTGAAGAATTTTTTCTCTCCTCTGTCCCAATACCACACAAAGCTTCACGCCACTTACATCACACATTACCTCAAATGATTGTCCCCAATCCGGTGAAATAATGATAGGGGCAATAACTAACTTCTCTTTCAACTCTCCAAATGCTCTAAGACAAGTATCATCAAAGTAGAACTCACACTCCTTCTCAAGCAATTTGCATAAAGGATGTGCAATTTTTGAGAAATCTTTGATGAATCTCCTGTATAAACCTGCATGCCCATGAAAACTCCTCACACCTTTTATAGAGATAAGTGGGGGAAGTTTTTCTATTCCTTCAACTTTCGCTTTATCTACCTCAATGCCCTTTTCAGAAATTCTTTGACCTGGAACTATCCCTTCTTTCACCATAAAGTGGCACTTCTCCCAATTCAGCACCAGGTTGCAATCTTCACACGTTTTAAGTACCTCAGCCAAATGATTCAGACATCGATCAAAAGAGTCCCCTACCACAGAGAAATCATCCATAAATACCTCAATAGTGTCCTCCACCATATCAGAGAATATCGACATCATACAATGCTGGAAGGTAGCTGGAGCATTACACAACCCAAAGGGCATCCTTTTGAAGGAGAAAGTCCCATGAGGGCAAGTGAAGGTGGTCTTCTCTTGGTCCTCCAGAGCTATAGAAAACTGATTATAGCCTGAATAACCATCAAGAAAAACAATACCAACCCTTACCAGCGAGTCTATCTAACATCTGATCCATGAATGGCATAGGGAAATGGTCCTTTTCTGTCCAAGCATTTAGCTTCTGGTAGTCCATGCAGACTCTCCATCCAGTCACGGGCCGCATCGGAACAAGCTCGTTTCTCTCATTAGGAACCACAGTATCCCACCTTTCTTGGCCACATATTGAACAGGGCATACATAACTACTATCTGCAATGGGATAGATAACTTCAGCATCCAACCACTTGATGATCTCCTTTTTAACTACCTCTTGCATAGGTGGATTTAATCTTCTTTGGTGCTCAATACTAGGTTTGTGATCTGGCACGAGTTGTATTTTGTGGGTACAAATATCGGGAGGAATCCGAATAATATCCGCAATAGTCCACCCAATAGCTCGCTTGAACCTCTTTAATACAGTCACCAAGCAATCTACTTATCTCACATTTGGATCTGCTGCAATGATGACCGGCAAAGTGTTATCTCTGCCCAAGAATACATACTTCAAATGTGGTGGTAGAGCCTTAAGCTCCAATTTCGATGCCTCCACAATAGATGGTCTCACTAGTGGAGACTCACGATTCTTCATGTCTAACTCATACTTCTTTTGTTTTCACCGATATTCACACCTCTTGATTGTAGCTACCAACTCATCGTACTCTTCAATACCATCACTATCGAAATCCATCATAACTACTACTAGTACCCCAACATCGAGTCGCTCTTCAATTTGCACTTCTACTCCACTCTCAACTCTGTAAGTTATAGCAGATACCGTTTGGAGCTCATCCCTTTGCTTCATGGACCTACAAATATTGAAAGTTGCTTCTTCATTATTTAGTCTGAACTTCATCTGTTCCTTCTTCATATCAACCAATGCATGACCTGTGGGATGGAATGGTCTCCCAAGGATGATGGGAACATCAAAATGAACCTCACAGTCAAGAATCATAACATCCGCTGGAAAGATGAACGACTCCACTTTTACTAGCACATCACGGAGTACACCAATGGGCCTTTTCACGGTACGATCGGCCATAAGTAGCCGCATCGTAGTAGGCTTTGGATCCCCTAGACCCAATTTTTTATTAATAGACAATGGCATGAGGTTGATGCTAGCACCACGATCACACAATGCCCTAGCAAAGTGTAACAACCCTATAGTACATGGGATTGTTAAAGCACCAGGGTCTTCCTTCTTCTACACAAGAGATCTTGTAGCAATAGCACTATAATGCTGCAATCTATCATTATTTTCAAAACTCACAGGTCTTTTCTTTGTCACCATATCTTTCATAAACTTCGCATACCCAGGCATTTGCTTCAAAGCTTTAATTAAAGGAACATTGATGAAAAGCTGCTTCAATATAGTAATAAACCTGCGATATTTACCATATTAAGTCTTCTTCACTAACCTCTGTGGAAAATGTGGTGGAGGTCTAGGTATGGGGACCACTTTCAGAGATATCTCCGCTTCATTCTCTGTCGTAGTCTCAGACTCTTCTCTAACCTCTACCACATCATCTTCTTTTCTAATCTCAACATCTACCATAGACGGCATAGGTGGATCTATGGTTTGCTTACCCCCTCGAGTAGTAACTGCCATACAGTGACCGTCATTCTTTGGATTCTGGATGGTGTTGCTAGGAAGAGTACCAGGTTGACGTGGGTTCACTATAGTAGAGAACTGGGTCATATGCTGCTCTAGGTGCTTTATTGACATTGCATGGGCATCAACCTTTTGACCAATACTAGACAAGTCGTTTCTTATCTCCTTCATATTCTCATCACTTGCATCAAACCTTTTCATCATCTTCTGCATCATATCTTCAATACGTGCCATATTGCCTCTAGCTTCCCTAGTACCAGATTCCCAATTTTGAGGGGGAACATAAGGTCCAACCCGATCGTTTCTGTTGCCATAGTTGTTCCTGTTGTAGTTGTTGTTGCGATTGAAGTTCCCATCCCGGACATATTGACCCTCTTGGTTGTAGTTGCCATAGTTCCGACCATGGTTTCCTTGACCTTGGCGCCAATTTTCCATGTTGGATACTTGGGCGTTTGTTCGAAAACCCCTATCTGATCATTCACCGCATAAGCATCTTCTTCATAGTAACATTTTTCAACTGGTGGTGGCATTCTAGTCAAGTAATTCATACCATTTACCTTCTCTGCACCTCCACTCACATGCTTCAATACCAACCCCAACTCGGTCCTCATCTGAGCCATCTCCCCACGAAGCTCATCCACAGACTAGGTGTTTGTATTCTAAATGGTAAATGTGTTTCTCCCAATATCTGACCTCCTAGTGCTCCATGCTTTATTATTGCGAGAGATCTTCTCCAGTTTTTTAGAAATCTGTGCATATGTGCAGTCGCCATATGAACCTCCTGCAATAGTATCAAGCACTATTTTATTGTTGTCATCTTGACTTCGATAAAAATATTCCTTCAGTGACTCATCATCAATACGGTGATTTGGGACACCTCTTACGAACGCAGTGAATCTGTCCCATGAGCTACTCATAGACTCTCCAGGTAATGCTACAAAATTGTTGACCCTATCTTTGTGATTGAGCTTCTTGGACACTGGATAGTACCTTGCTCGGAACACATCCGTCAGTTGGTTCCATGTAAAGATTGAATTATAAGGAAGCTCAGTGAACCATACTGCAGCATCGCCTGTCAGTGATAGAGGGAACACACGTAATCCGATGACATCTATATCCAAATCTGGTCTACCTACACAACTTTTGCAAACCACCCTTAGCTTGGCTAAGTGAGCATGTGTGTCCTCCGATGGCAATCCTGAGAATAAGCCCTTTACTGTAAGCATCTGCATCAAGCTACTAATCACCACAAATGTGTACCTTGGAGGTAGAGAGGGTAGGACAATAGGTCCATCAGAGTCTGCTATATTGACGTTGCCCCGATAGTTGTCATGTTGTCGTGGGCCTGGTGGATATTACACCGTCAATGCATCTCCTAATTGATTGTCAGCTGGAACCTGGTTGTCCCTACCAACTACCCTCAGTTGTTGTAACTCAACTGCATCACCTGGATTTCCTTCGATAGGATTAACTGGATCTCCTGGATTGTTCATTCTTCGCAAAGTGCGGTTCAACTCTAGATCGTAAGGAGTAAGTGGTTCACCTTGGCTCCGTGTACTTGGCATACACTAGAGTCAGACCTGAGAGAGACTAAAACAAAGAGAACAAGTAAAATTAGCAAAATATTTGACTAATTTTCAATAATGTAGTTAAAACAAATCTAAAGCAAAATTTCCCCGGCAGCGGCGCAAAAATTTGATACACTCAAATTACACCTCCCTAAAGAAGCATAAACGGTCGTTATCAAGTAAAGAACCCAACTAGTAGGTTGGGGTCGATCCCATGAGGAAAATGGTTTAGACTTTAATTTAACCAACAATTATATTCGATTAGTCAAATTACTTCCAGAAACAAAAAATTAAAGGGGGTTTTTGTGAAACAAATTGTAAAAATTCAACAAGTAATCAGTAATTAAAAGTCAATTTAAGTTGTTATCAAGATGAGAGAAATAACTAGGGTATATGTGTTCCCCACAAGCTCATAACGCAGTATTCCTAGTAATAGCAATCTTTTCCTAGTGTACTACATGCAAAGTGATAAGTTAGGTATCTCTAAATCCTTGGTCCGGCATCTAGAGATTTTCACCCCGCACCTTGGTCTGGCTACGTGTGAATAATTTACTAACCCTTACCTTTACCTCATATTAGACATCATCATCGATATTTGGCTCAGTTATTACTTCGCACCAATCGACAGTAGCCTATTAGATAGTATCACACTAAATCTATGTTGATAATTCTTTTCTTGTTGATTACCTCCTTGGTCCGGCAAGTAGCAACAAGGCGAGTTCTAACGCATGCACTCGTTAAAAAGACTTCTAATCGAAAGAATTATCAATGCTTGCAGAACACAATTCAAGAATTGCTTATTTACTATTCATACTTTGTTAATCGCTCATGGTTCCCACAACCCTAGTTGTGGGGTTTATTTACCCATAATAATATGAACACAATTCATTGTTATAGATGAAAGAATTATGAAATTACTTAAGAAGAATAATAAACCTAGAAATTCATCTTGAATTGCAACACACAAATCTTCAAAACGAACTTAGGAAATTAATTATTGCTAGGTTTGCAAGAATAATCTCCCAAGTCACAAAATAGAACTAAATTAATAATGTCTAACCCCAAAAAATGAGGTTTACATGCCCTATTTATAGAAAACAAGTCCTAAATTAAAAGGGAAACAAAATAAGGAATGTTTTTTCAGGGACGCGTCTTCATTCCACGAGACTGACTCACGGACCGTCAACGGTCCGTGAGTCCCTTCCGTCAGCCAGAACTTAGAGAATATTTCAGCTTCCAAAAATTAGCTTCTCTAAAGCAAACGACAGAACTGCAGTACGGACCGTAAATCGATCTACGGTCCGTCAATACCCTTCCGTAGCTCCACACTTGGAATCTTCAAAAATAAGGTACTGGAACCCTCGCAGTATCAATCTACAGATCAACAGTACGGTCCGTAGATCCATCTACGGACCGTCAATGGCCACCGTGGTTCCACACTTGGTTAGATTTCCCTGATTTGCCTTCCATGTCTTGCCTGCTGATCTACGACCACCATCTACGGAGCGTCAATGGACCTACGGTCCGTAGATTACCTCTGTAGATGCCCTTTTTCTGCATTTCTTTCAGCTGTCTCTTTACTTTCGCGCCTGAACATCTTTCCTACAAAATATGATTAAAACACATAAAAACCAATACAAAAAGGCCCTAGACACACACAACTTGTAAGTGAAATGTATTAGAAATACCGTAAACTCACGGTATATCAAAACCTATGGGTGAAAACATGCATTGTGTTCTTCTTTGTGAGTGCGAGTGTTGCATTTGATTTCGAAGCTTTGAATTGTGAACCTTTGTGTGAATATGGAATCATTCTTTGTGTGAGGGCATTTGAACACTTTAGTTGAGCTTGAACTTGCATTTGAAGCAAATATTGTGAGCTTGAGATTCTTTGATAATGGTGTGTCACAACTTGAAACTTTGAGCGAACATTTGATCTTCGCATGAGTAAATTGAATCTTCTGTGCGCATTCATTATTGAGTCTTTTGTAGCACTGTTCGATACATCCCTTTTTGAACTGCCAAACTTTATTTTACTTGAGGACAAGCAAAAGTTTAAGTTGGGGGTGTTGATGAGTCCACGATTTGGACTTATTTAGGGCGTGATTTTAATTGAATTAGCGTCCTCAATTGCATATTTTGTCTCAATAACTAATGTAAAACATTAAGTTTCAGGCATTTGGAGTTTGAGACAAAGCATGGACACTACTTGGAAAAAAGGAACAAAACGGCTGAAAAGACTAAGAAAGAAGTCCTGAGGATCGCCTAATGCATTAGTTGAGCCGCCTAATGACCTGTACCTCGCGGAAAGTTCCAGTGCGCTGAGCCTTGCAGGAAAAGATCAAGTCGGCAATGAAAACTAGCAGTCGGCGCATCATTGAATAGTTCCGCGATGCAATTCTATACCGCCCAATGGTCCAGAACGCAAAGATAATTAAGGCAAGAGCTGAAAGGCGATGAATCAGACCAAAGGGTGGATCGCCAAGTGCATCGACAATCCCGATTAACTGCACCGAGTGACCCTTCACAACACATTTTTTGACACCTATAGATACTTGTTTAAATTTTATTTCGGTGGGCAATTTCAGATACAACATTTTATTTTTCTAAGTTTCAAGTAGAGAGACATTGTTCTTAGACCTTGAAGATTAAAAGGGTTTCATCTACAAGAAATTAGACTTGGGTCTCAAAGATTCTTCACTCCTGACATGTTTTAAGAATTAATTATTCATACCCAGTTGATGGAAACTGTTATTGGTATACATTTTTGTCTCTTCTACATGTCTAGCTAAAACCCCAATTCTTAGGGTGTGATTTTGTGAATATGGGTTAAATTATCTGTTGGGTCTTGCTTATTGATGGTTTATTTGCTGTTTAAATGTAATTTCGTTTAGTAGTTGTGTATGAACTTAATGGAATTGTAGTTACAAATACCATTTCATCTTAGTATTTTTTGCTTGCTCGAGAGAGAGGTCATAAAACTAAGACTACTAAATTGATAGACGGTGGTATTGGGTCAACATGGGTTCAGCTTGAGAGAGTGAATCCTAGTCCTTCTCCCACACATTCAGCTCGAGAGAGTGAATGGGCTAAGGCGGAGGCTGTGCTTAATGTGGCCACTCGGTGTTCGAGATAAACCGAGTTGATTCGTGGTAAGTTGCTCGAGAAAGAATTTACCCCCACTATAGTCTAGCCTAATAAAAAATACTCAACAATTTGTTATCGAAAGCATGTACCCGATAATTTAGTCTATCTCGTATTACTATCACATCACAAGAATCATGTCTCTCTAACTCGTTTTCTTATATTTTTACTATTTTTGTTATTAGCAGAATACAAACCCCCATTCATAATTTACGCTTGTGTCACCCCTTTTAGATTTTGTATGTTTATATTCAATAATGTCTATAGCTATGACTAATTAGAACTAAATTTTATTTTGTTACTAATTATCAAAACCATTCCCTGTGGGAACGAACCAAACCCTTAGTTGGGTTATATCACTACACGTGATCATTTTGCACTTGAACAAAAATAGTGTTAGTTTATTACATCGAACATCAAGGACCATCATTGAGGAGAAGAGGTTGTCTATAGATGGAGTGATAGATAGATACCCAGATATCTATCGCACTTTGAAGGCCCACAAGTTCCAAATCTTCAGAAAACCCCGTGGCTCTTACATTCCTAGCTGGGTCTAGGAGTTTTACACTGCTTATGCAGCACTAGTTCCACAAGGGAAGATGCAAGCCACTAAGTTCAAGCCGGTGGATTATGTGGTTGTCAAGGGCCGGAAACTAAAGTGTGATAGTGATGCTATCAATGCAGTTCTAGAGTGCACAAAAGATATTGAGAATAACAGTCAATACATGATCAGGATGAAGACGTTGGACAGTATTAAGAATTAGTTGGCCAATGTATTATCTGACGGTACTCCTAGGTGGATTGAGGTTGGACCACCCATTGAAAATGACCTCAATGTAATAGCGAGGGACTAGTTTGGCTTCATCAGCAGCAATATCATGCCATCCCAGAATGAGTCAATTCTCCACCATGTGAAAGCAGCCTTCCTTGGTTGAATCATTGATGGGACAAGGCTGAACTTGGGTATGATCATTGGCCTAGAAATGGCCATGAGGGCCAAGCAATGTCATACTTCTCTCCCCTTTCTGGTGCTGATCACCGAGTTGTGCAGACGAGCTCGAGTGCCTTGAGATGAGAAGAAGTATGTGGAAGTGACTCCCATTTCCTGTACCGACATTCAGAGAATTGAGGCTGAGTACTTAAAAGATGAGGCTGAGAAGAAGAAGGCAATCCCGGTGGACACTTCCCCGATTGTTGATACTCAGACACTACCTGCAGAGGCAGTATTGCCTCCTCTGGATCCTAGGACTTCAAGTATATCTAGTGATGTTCCTTCTGTGACTCCCAGTTCTTCTACAGCTCCATGCCTACTAAATCTAGTGCTACTGTTTCTGCTATATTCCGACCTCCACTTACCAGGCCGCGATACTACAAATGGAGCAGCTAGCCAATTCTGCTGAGAGGCATGCCTCAATACATGATACCACAATACCTGGGATAATTGAGGGGGCCTTTTCTACTGATGTGAAACCCCTTAGTGCATCAATTGATGCCATTGCAGCATGGATAATTGTATGTACGAAAGGCCAAGGGGTATGTGATGAGGTGATAAATCTAAAGCCCGCAATTGTTGAGCTGAGGTAGGATGTGGACCAGCTGAAGTCCACACATATGTCCATGATATTTGGGACTGTAGAGATCCCTGGCATGTTAGCAGATATAGATGTTCATCCGGCTACCACCAGAGATGATGTTTGAGTTGAGAAGATGACCGTTGTAGAGTCCAAGGCTGAGACTGATGAGGAGCAGCTTGGTACCGATGAGGAGGCTGCTTATGAGGACCTTACAGCAGATGATGAGGCTATGGTGTATTCAGATGTGTAGATCTCATGGCAGACACACCCATGGCTAACCCTAGTGGAGCTAGCAGTGCTGATATTGCACCGGGCACTGATGCCTCGACAGATGAAGCGACTATGTAGATAGGACCTTTATTTACATCCCGTTTTATCATTTTTATTGACCTTTTAGTGTTTTATTGCATTTGAGGACAGGTGCCATTTTATTTGTGGTGGGGTAATGTGTTTCCTTACCAATGTTTTGTGATTATCATTTTGTCTATATTATTGGATTTTTACGTTTAAATTGTATTTTGATGTTGTGTTGTGGATGTTTGAGCTTATAACTTCTTGTTTTGAATGTAAGTTGTTTTTGACCCTCTGGAATTTTTTTGCCACCTTTTGTGTATGATCATGGCTGTTGTTGTACAAATTTGAGTATCGATCATGATCAAATATCGATGACTTAAATAGTGCTCTTAATCGAACAAAAAGGAATGCGTGGCTACGATGAGGTCAAATGAAGTTGCATAGACAATATGTGAACTTTTTGCATCTGATTGTGACTAGCCAGTTATCGAATGACTTCTTTTGTGATCAACATTGAACACTAGCAAAAGTGTGGAGTCTTGTTTGATATTGGTGCCAAAGCCTTTTATGATGATCTTACGGTGAACCTTGTGTGATGACTCCTAGAAGTTGCCCCATTATTCCGGTTGACTAAGTGATGCAAGATCTTGAAATAATCTTAGGCAACAATTTTGAAGAATGAAACAATTTGACAATATACCTCTTTTGTAGCCAACCTTGTGAATGTGTAAACTTTGATTGAACACCCTGTGAGCCCTATCATTTTCTTGGAAAAAACATGATGCAATTGTAACTCCTCTTTATCCATTCACCCATAATCCTCATGAAGTGTGGTTATTTGAATAGCCAACTTAGGCTAAAAGCCTAAGTTGGGCTGTGGTGAAAAGAGAAGGTAAATCAAGAAAGAAGTGCAAAGAAGTCCCCCTTTGTCCATGGTTTTGAAAAAGATGGAACCCCTCTATATAAACCAAAAAGAAAAAAGAAAAATAAAAAGAAAAGAATAATGAAAAAGAAAAAGAACGTAAAAGTTGTGAAATAAAAATGTGAAGGTTGCAAAAGAAATGGGGTGTCCGGTATTCCATTAGAAGTGAACAATGGGGTGACTTTGGAGCATAAGTGATAACATGAAGAGAAGGAAAGAAAGTGATGTTAATACCACATTTCATGAGGATAACACCCACTAGGCCTAAATGACCATACCTTTACAATCAGACCCATTACAAGCCTTGAAAAGACCTTTATGATCTTGAGTGAGCTGAAACGAATGTTGACTGGAAAAACGAATGGGTGAAGTCATGCATGTGTTCATCTTTGTGATTGGGAGAGTTGTATGTGATGCCGGGACTATACATTGTTGAACAACTTTGTGAATATGGAATCATCTTTGTATGTGGGCATTTGAGTACCTTTATTGAGCTTGAACTTGCATTTAAAGAAAGTATTGTGAATTTGAGAATCTTTGATAATAGTGAGTCACAACTTGAATCTTGGAGTGCACAATTGATCCTTGCATGAGTAAGTTGAGTTTTGTTGTGTGCATTCATGATTGAGTCTTTTGTAGCATTGTTTGTGACATCCTTTTTGAACTACTGAACTTGGGTTTTACTTGAGGACAAGCAAAAATTTAAGTTGGGGGTGTTAATGAGTCCGAGATTTGGACTCGTTTAAGGCTTTGTTTATATACATTTCGTGTCCTCAAGTGCTTATTTTGTGCTAATAACTAATGTAAAACCCTTGATTTTCGGGTAAATGGATTGAGGAACAAAGCAAGGACACTAATTTGCAAAAAGGAACAAAGTGAGCTGAAAGAATGAAGAAATGCAAGCCTGGTGATCGCCAAGTCAACTTGGCGAGTCGCTGAATGGCTACTTGACCGCCTAAAGTTCCAGTGTGCCAAGCCTTGAAGAAAAGAACCAAATTGGCGAGAGAAAGGAGTAGTGGGCAGATTAACGACCATTGATCCTTAGAATTGGATGAAGTTTCTTTGATGGAGTTATTCAAATTAACATGCCTAAAATCCACTTCATGCAATTCTAAGCATCAACGGTCGTTAATCAGTATATAACCCAACTAAATGAATTTGGGTCGAATCCCTTAGGGAGCGGTACATGTTTGAGAGTCAGTTAGGAAGTACTAATATGATAAAATCAGTCATAGGAATAAAAATGATCGAATAAAAACATAATTCAAATCAGGGGGTGACACGAATGTCAAATAAACGGGAGTTTTGGTTTTGATTATCTACTACAGAAAGTGTCAAACAATATGAAATAACAATAATGAGATGGGTTCTTAGGATGTGATTTGATTATAGGCTAATATAGACAAATGGGTGATTGCACTATTAGTAAATAACTAATTTTTAGTGAATAAGCTAGTCTATAGAGGGGATAAACTTTCTCTCGAACAATTTACCCTGAATCAAGTTGATTTCTCTCGAACATCAACAAGCATGCAGAAGAAGAACAACCCACACCTTAGTCCATTCACTATCTCGAGCTGAATGTGTGGGATTGGGCTTAAGGTTCACTCTCTCGAGCTGAACCCATGTCAACCGAATACCCACAGACCATCAATCAATAAGCTTAGTTGTAAAACCTCTCTCTCGAGCAAGCCAAAAAAACAAGGGTAGAACTGCATTTGCAACTACATTTCTTAAATTAAACTACAATTAATTGTTGAAGTCACTTCTACATAGCATTTAAACTAACAACTAGCAATACCCATAAACTAAATCAGTCGATAATCACGTAATCACACTCCAAGAATTGGGGTTTTAGATAGGCATTATAAAAAGATAAAAATCGTTACCAAATTGAGTTTCCATCAACTGGGTAAGATTAATTTCATCTCTACAATGTTCCAATTCGAAGAATCTTTTAGACCCACTTCCAATTTCTAAAAATTAAAAACTTCAATTCTTCAAAGCTAAAGAAAACTAGAGAAATTTGTCTCACAGTTCAAAACACTCCAAAAATAATAATATGAACTCATATACTAACTAAATGTACAAAAATATATTTATAGTCGCCAAAAATCTGTTGCGAAGGGTCACTCTGCGAAGTAAGTCGTGCTCGCCGAACCACTCAGCGAGCCGCCCTTTGGACATTTACATTGCCCTGTAACTTTGGGCGATCCAACCCTGCATCGCGGAACCACTCGACGATCCACCAACTGCTTCTTTCTCTCGCCAACTTAGTTCTTTCCTTCAGGGCTTGGCACACTGGAACTTTAGGTGGTCAAGTAGCCATTCGGCGACTCGCCAAGTGGACTTGACGATCACCAGGCTTACATTTCTTTATTCTTTCAGCTCACTTTGTTCCTTTTCGCAAATTAGTGTCCTTGCTTTGTTCCTGAATCCATATACTTTGAAATTAAGGGTTTTACTTAAGTTATTGGCACAAAATAAGCATTTGAGGACACTAAATCTATATAAATAAAGCCCTAAATGATTCCAAATCTCAGACTCATAAACATCCCCAGCTTAAACTTTTGCTTGTCCTCAAGTAAAAACTCAAGTTCAGAAGTTCAAAATGGATGTCTTAAACAGTGCTACAAAAGACTCATTCATGAATGAACACAACAAGACTCAACTTACTCATGCAAGGATCAATTGTGTACTCCAAGATTCAAGTTGTGACTCACTATTATCAAAGATTCTCGAGTTCACAATACTTGCTTTAACTACAAGTTCAAGCTCAACAAAGGTACTCAAATGCCATCACACAAAGATGATTCCATATTCACACAGTTGTTCAATAATGTGTAGTTCTAGAATCACATACAACTCTCACACTCACAAAGATAAACGCATGCATGACTTCACCCATAGGTTTGCCCTTATTTTCCAGTCAACATTCATTTCAGCTCACTCAAGATCAACATAATCTTCTCAAGGCTTGTAACGAGGTTAAGTGTAAAGGTATGGTCATTTAGGCTCAGTGGCTGTTATTTTGATTAATGACGTTTCAAAGAAACTTCATCCAATTTAAAGCATCAACGGTCATTAATCAATATATAACCCAACCAAATGAGTTGGGTCGATTCCCACAGGGAGCGGTACACGTTTGAGAGTCAGTTAGGAAGTGCGAATATGATCAAATTAGTCATACGAATAAAAATGATCGAATAAAACATAATTCAAATAAAGGGGTGATACGAATGTCAAATAAATGGGGGTTTTGGTTTTGTTTATCAACTACAGACAGTGGCAAACAATACGAAATAACAGTAATGAGATGGGTTATTTCATTATTGTTATTTCGTATTGTTTGCCACTGTTTGTAGTTGATAATCAAAACCAAAACCCCCCTTTATTTGACATTCGTGTCACCCCTTGATTTTAATTATGGTTTTATTCAAGCAATTTTATTCCTATGACTAATTTAATCATATTTGTACTTCGCAACTAACTCTCAAACACGTACCGCTTCCAGTGAGATTCGACCCCATCAGATTTAGTTGGGTTAAATACTGATTAATGACCTCTTGTGTATGATTGTGGTTGTTCTTGTGCAAATTTTAGTATCGGTTATGATTAATATCGATGACTTGAATAGTGGTCTCAATCGAATAAAACTGAATGTGGGCTACAATGAGGCCTAAAGAAGTTGAATAGACAATATGTGAACTTTTTGCATCTCATTGTGACTAGACGATTATCGAATGAACTCTCTTGTTATGAACATTTCACACTAGCAAAAGTGTGGAGTTTTGTTTAATATCGGTGCCAATGTCTTGTGTGATGAGCCTACCGTGAACCTTGTGTGATGATACATAAAATTTGCCCCGTTGGTCCAGTTGACTAAGTGATGCAAGCTCTTGAAATGATCTTAGGCAAAAATTTTGAAATGTGAAACAATTTGACAATATACCTCTTTTGTGGCCAACCTTCTGAGTGTGTGAACTTTGCCTGAACACCCTTGGAGCCGTACCTTTTCTTGGAAGAAACTTGATGTAATTGTAACTCCTCTTTATCGATTCACCCATAATCCTTGAGGATGATGAATGCCAAGGAAAAAGGGCGATGAAAATGACCAAACGGCGGCTTGGTTAGTGGTTCGGCGAGCCCAACTTACTTTACCGAGTGACTCTTCGCAGCACATTTTTGGCGACTATAAATACATTTCTGAACATTTTGTTTAGTATCAATTGAATATTATCTGAGTTCATATTATTATTTTTGGAGAGTTTTGAACTGTGACTCTATGAGAGAAGTTTTCTCTAGTTTTCTTTAGCTTTGAACATTTGAAGTTTTTCACTTTTGAGATATTGGAAGTCGGTCTTTGAGATTCTTCGAATTGGAACATTATAGAGACGAAATTAATATTACCAGTTGATGGAAACTCAATTTGGTAACGATTTTTATCTTCTTTTAATGTCTAGCTAAACCCCAATTCTTTGGGTGTTATTATTTTATTATGGGCTGATTTGGTTCATGGGTATTGCTAATTGTTAGTCTAAATGTTATGTACAAGTGAGTTCAATCATTAATTGTGATTTAATTTTAGAATTGTAGTTGCAATGCAGTTCTACCCTTGTGTTTTTGGCTTGCTTTAGAGAGAGATTTTAAAACTAAGCTTATTGATTGATGGTCTGTGGGTATTGGGTTGACATGGGTTCAGCTCGAGAGAGTGAATCCTAAGCCCAATCCCACACATTCAGCTCGAGAGAGTTAATGGACTAAGGTGTGTTGGGGCATCAGTGCCCGCTGCAACATCAACACTGCTAGCTCCACTAGGATCAGCCATGGATGTGTCTACCAATGAGATCTGCACAGCTGAGTACACCATAGCCTCCTCATCTGCTGTAAGGCCCTCAAAAGAAGCCTCCTCACTGGTTCCGAGCTGCTTCTCATCATTCTCAACCTCGAACTCTACAATGGCCATCTCCTCAACTCGAACTTCATCTCCGGTGGTAGCCCGAGGCACATCCATATCTACAGGCATGTCAGGGATCTCCACAGTCCCGAATATCATGGACATATCTCTGGACTTCAGCTGGTCCACATCCTTTCTCAGCTCAGCAAATGCGGCCGTTAGAGCCATCACCTCATCAGTGGCCCCTTGGCCTTTCTCACACACCACTATCCATGCCGCAGGGACTAGATCTATGAGGCATGGGAGGTGTAGAAGAACTGCCCCATCCGTAGTATCGCAGCCTGGGGGAGTGGAGGTTGGAAAGCAGCAGCAATAATAATACTAGATCTAGGAGCCATGGGAGTTGTAGAAGAATTGGGAGTCACAGAAGGAACATCACTAGGTATATCTATAGGCCCAGGGACTGGAGTAGGCATTACTGCCTCTGCAGGTAGTGTCGGAGTATCAACAACCGAAGAAGTGTTCACTTTCAAGTAATATGAACTCAGAAGCACTCGGGCTCTTCTCAGCCTCATCCTTCATGTACTCAGCCTCAATCCTCCATGTCACTCCCCGAAATAGGGGGCGTAACTGGCACTCCATACCCTAATACATCGAGTTACCCACTGAAACATACTATCTAAACAAAACTTCTAAGGCAAAAAGATTGGGCAGCACAACCTCTAAAAAGTGAAGCCTGGACCCAGAGGTCATGACCTGAAAGAGAATAACCTTACAAACAATGCTAGACAAACCGAAAAAAATAAAGATATACTATCTAGCCGACGAGGCCACAACCGAAAACATACCTACTTACACACACACCTATATATACATGCCAAGACTATTGGCTGGAGGTTGAAACATACAAAAAGAAAACCCAGAATATTGTGTCCACAATAGCCTCTATGAGTGACATAAGCACTGTAGGGACAAGGCCCCGACTATACCCAAACTGTACAACAAAAGTAAAGATCGTCTGATAGCCCTAGGATAAGATGGAGCTTACCAACTCACATCTGAACCTGAATCCTAGCGGGTGGGTCGATTAGAGTCCTTGCCTGTACCTGCTCACACAAAACAAAAAGTAGCGTCCCCAGGCAAAGGGACGTCAGTACGAATAAAAATGTACAGGTATGTAAAGCAAAAAGTAAAATCATAAACATTTACTGTCAAAGGGTAATAGAGATACCACCTGAAACTGAAACCCAAATAATCTCCATGGCTGACCTTTAGCCCCTTACTACTTAAATATTCATGGTATGCTCGTATAATCATATGTCATGAATACATATATATATATATATATGCAAATTCATGACATACCCAACCAAATGCTAGCAATGGTGGTGCTTTCCGGTAGCGAACCGGCATCATATTCGCCAACTTGTGGCCATTTGTGTCTCATACATATAAATATAGGCAATAGGCCCCATACCTCCCGATTATAGCTCAGGAGTAGAATGCATAGAATGTCATGTCATGGATTTATAACACCTATGAGTTACTGTTGTCATGTTGCCAATCTTGGCCCGTTTGTAGTCTTGTTCTCATAACCCTATAATAACTTTCGTATAACATATAACAATCTCATGCAACTTGATATGTTCTTCTAGATAAGCTTGAAAAGTTAACTCGAATTTTAGAAGGATAACCTAACCTTGTTCATATTCATAACAAGTTTAAGGTGACTTACTTAGTTCCTAACTTGGTTCCTAGATAATTTATAAAAGAAATATTTGAAAAACCAAGTGTTCTAATAGTTTATATTTAAATTATATTTGAGAGTTTTGAAGGCCGTGAGCTACTTTAAAGTTTTTCTGTAAGAATAACCTTAGTGGAGAAAGAGGGCTGGTCACAAGTAGTAAGGGTCTCGCGGGACATTTTCATTCACATCACCCAAGGAAGAATACGAATTCATACGTGCAGATATATAATCAAGGAAATTGGTAAAATGACGTGTAGATGTCGAACACTCTATCTATCCGAACGAGTGAAATATCAAAATAACATAATCATGAAAATAATTCAGCTGAGATACCAATGCCTTTCACTAAGGGTCTTTCTAGCAAGAGAATAGAAAAATATCACATTCGGTGTTTTAGGAATTTCCTAGGAGTGGTGCTAAAATGAGGGATGTAGCTTCGCCTTAACTTACCTTTTCAATGAACACTCGAATGGCCGTAGCTTCTTCACGAAAGTTGTTCCTTACGTCCTAAACTTTGCAAACACTATATATACACAGCTGGTACACACCTATAAACAATTCATAATTGTTCTTATATCAGCAAATTTGCCAAATGGCCTCAACTTGACGAAATGTCCGTAGAACTTCATAAAAAACAATCTTAAACGAGTCCCGAGATGACTACCTTAGTTAACCAAGTGTAAAATTTGAAGAAACACCAATAACTACAAATTTATATCTTCAAAAACTTGCTCCAAACGCAACTAATAGAATGGGAAAATGATTACCATGTGTAGAGATCACATTTCTAGGCACGGGGGCAATCTTTAATGGTAGAAATCGTCAAAAACTGACCTTCATCAGGAAAGTACTCCATAAGAACCCTCTCTTAATCCTTCTTTCTGGTTTGGAAGTAAAATGAAATGTTTTCATGGCCTAAAACGTTGAGTAAGCCGACATATCACATTTTTGACCCAACCCGGATCCAACCCGAATTCTGCCCCAGCAGTCCGTAGTAAAACCCTCATACCTTTTAACTCTGATGTCGGTTGGATACGGGGTTTTGTGCGTTGGAAACTAGACTCGTAGGTCTTCGATTTAATGGGTGATAGGTCTTCTAACTCTTTGTATATTGGCATAAAATATCCAAGACATTTGACCCAAAGTTAAGAAAATATTATTAGAGAAACTTCGATAACTTTTGCCGACTTTAGTTTCACTAATTTTCTTGACTTCCAAACTTAACATACGAACCTTGTGCTATTATATTACTTCATAACACACTATTCTTAGCATGTTTTACACTCATAGGCTTATCCACAAGGTATGGGACAAGTTAAACCTTTCAAACGGGCGAAGTTCTACCCGAGCCATTTCTTTTATCATGAACTTTGTTTGAGGAGTCGCTTTGACCAAAAACTTTAGTTTAGTTCCTTGATATTGCCACCTACTTGCAATCTTAATCCCCAATGTATGATACAAAGTCATATATAACTCATAGAACCATGCCTACACTACATATATTATGCATGATTAGAGAAAAAGTACGGGATCTTACACTCCAAATGTCGGTACAGGAGGAGGGAGTCACATCCATATCCTTCTTCTCATCTCGAGGCACTCAGGTTCTTCTGCACAACTTGGTGATCAGCATAAAAAAAGGATGAGAAGTTTGATGCTGCTTGGCCCTCATGGCCATTTCATGGCTAATGATCATACCCAAGCTCAACCTTTTACCATCAATACTGAAACCAAGGCAGGCTGCTTTCGCGTGGTGGAGAATCGACTAATTCTGGGATGGAATGATAGTGTTGCTGATGAAGCCAAACCAGTACCTCGCTGCTACATTGAGGTCCTTCTTTTTAATAGGTGCTCCAACCTCGATCCACCTAGGAGTACCGTCAGATAATGGAGGGGACAACCACTTCTTCATAGTCTCCAACATTTTCATCCTGATCATGTATTTACTGTCATCCTCAATATCTTTTATGCACTTAGAACTACATTGATAGCATCGCTATCACACTTTACTTTCCAGCCCCTGACAACCACATAATCCACAAGCTTGAATTTAGCGGCTTTCTTCTTCCCTTGTGGAACTAGTGCTCCATAAGCAGTGTAAAACTCCTTGACCCAGCTAGGAATGTAAGACACATGGGGTTTTGTGAAGTTTTGGAACTTTTGGGCCTTCAGAGTGCGATAGATCTCTGGGTATCTTTCTATCCCTCTATTTATGGACAACCTTTTCTCCTCAATGATGGTCCTCAATTCCTACGTCTTTAATCTATTCATAGACTGAGGAGGAGGACCCTGTGCAGGTCATACTGGGACCACAACCTGGTCTGGGACAGCAAGAGGAGTAGCAAACTGGGATGCCCGGATCCTAGACGAATCATGCATCCTCTTGGAGCACAGTTCTACACTCCGGGCCATCACTAGCTCATTATCCTCCGTCTCAAAAGTTGCAACCTGAGTATCCTAGTACTCACCCTCATTCTCACAAGTGGTGAGGTGAGTGGCATATCTCCCGTCAGTGTCGGAGGTGACCTCCGGTGACATAGGAGCAGGTGTCTTACCTTTCCTTTTGTCTTTCCCATCGGTGGTAGGCAGTTTGGTTCCCTTTGCCCTGGCTGCAGTTGCATCCTCATTTATTGTGATTCCCTTAGCCCTCTTGCGGGGCGGCATATCTCTACCTGACACTTTGGGTCTAGCCATATTTGCAACACACACCGGAAAATATTAGAAGTGGTTCAAGAAAAGTTGAGAAAATAAGTTGCAAACAGACTCGCCTATTCGGTGAGTCGCCAAATCACTTTGGCGAGCCAGATCGGTCTCACCAAAAAGATTGGCTCAAACTTTATCCAGAAAAATGGCATGTGAGTGATGGGAAGGGTCTTTCGGCGAATCACCAACATCATTCAGCGAGCACATACAAGCCCGCCATGAGTTTCAGTGTATTTTAAGGGTTAGGGACGTAGAAAGGGCAATCAAAGAAGACTTTTGGCGAGTCGCCGAGTGCACTCAGCGATCTCGAGCTTCTTGCCGAAAGTTACAGAACCAAACTCAACAATCTCAATAATTTAAAGGCGATCAAGGGTGATTTCGGCGAACCGCCGAGTGGTTCGACGAGCTCGACCCAGGTCGCCAAGCTGCCCAACGTGCCTAATTTCAACCTCATCTTCCAAAATCAACTCTGCAGCCCCCAAAAACAAAATCAAAACATACACATGTTCAATTAGACTCAGACCCACTAGACACATGCTGCCGGAGTACACAGACTTCCCTCGATTTGGCCAAAATTGGCCTTTTGACGACTTTTGCCCTTAAGAATGACATCAAATGCTCCGTTATTGGTCAAATTCATGATTAATGAGAAATAACAAGCTTTCATGATTTATGTCCCTCATGCTCATTGTGCATCTAGTATGAGTTGCTTGTTTGACTTCATGAGATGTGTTGATGAACATGCTTTAGTATGCTCTTGAGAGAAATTGCATATTGGTTCCATGATGTAGTGTTGAGCATTATTTTAGGTGGAGAAGTGTGTTCCTCCTATGAAAATGTGAAATATTGAACTTTGTGCATAATGGGTTGTTAGATGTAGTTCCTACTCCATTATTATCCATTGATAATGTTTGAGATGAAGTTGAAGTTGACTTCTTTGAATAGTCCATGTTGTGAATAGTACATTTGTAAATATTGCATATTTTGATGTTCCATGCCTGGTGGGCTGCTAGTGTTTAGTTTTAAATTCCTTAAGGTGTCTAGATTGTCATTCGAGGACGAATGTCCCAAGGGGGAGATATTATTGTGCCTCCTAAAACTAGAAGACTAATCTAGAGCCTAAAGTGTGAACTAGTGGCCTAAATGGGGTTTAACGTAAAGGTTAGAGCCGTAAAATAACCTCCTATACTAAAAATAAATGTTTTTGAGTTTAAACGTTAAGACATGACCCCCCAAGGACCTTGAAGTTGCCCCAAAAAGCAGTCAAAAAAGGCAGCCTACCCACGAAAGGGCACCCACGATCCGTGGGTGGACCCACGCCACGTAGATGGGCATCGTGGGTTGAGGTTGGATGTCCCCTGCTTGGCCAAACTCTCTGCCTGATCTATGACTTACCCGCACGGCTCATGGACCCACCCACGGTTCGTGGGTTAGGGCTCGTGAGTGAGGGTTATGTTGGTCGTTTGGTTCCTAAGTTGGAGTTAAAGGGAGGGGCTTAGGGTTAATTAATTAAGTAGGGTTTTTTAGTAATAATTAAAACTAACTATATAAACCTAATAGACCCCTAAACTAATCCAATTAGTTCATTCATTGAAGAACCCAAAACAAACTCATTCCCTCCCAAATATGTGTCTCTCTAAAACCTCCATGGAAGAAGAAGAAGAAGTCAAGATCTACGGAACAAGAACTCATATTTTCCACTCAAATTCATGAGGAATCTTTAACTAAGGTATGGTAATTTTGATTCATGGTAAGCTTTTCATCCATGAAGTTCTCAAACTCCCAATTTTAAAGTATACAATTCTCCAAAATCTAGGGTTTTCATTCTAATTCATGGATTCTTTCTCAAAACATTTTCAATGATTCAATTGTTTTATATTATGGTTTAATTACTGATTTATGGTGTTTTTATGAAAAAAAATCCTCTATGAATCCACGAAATCCGCATAACCATAATTTATGACTTTTATATGGGTGAATTGTAGTAAGGTCAATTGTATGGGATTGTATTATTGTAATGTAGTTCTTTTGATCATATTATTATATATCCATGTTGAATGTATTAACCCTAATTGATTGCAAAAATGTGATCCTTGATCCAAGAAGGGTAAAACATGGGAATTATGCCAAATTATGGCTTCATGTATGAATGATTTATGAACATGATTACAATCTAGTTATTGTGTTAATTGAAAGTTCATTCTCATAAACACATAGGGATCATGATGTGAAAGTTCTTCTCACTAGATGATGATTCTAGGGTTGAAAGTCAATTCTCACCTATTAAATCTATGAGCTACTTTATGAATTGTGTTGGATTAAGGGTTTAAACGCTTTTTCATACTTGTAAATGCAATTCAACGACTAAACATGTAATTTTGGGAAGTAATGCTTAGCACCGAGTGGATATTAAATATGAGATGGAAGCTCCCCCGCTAGAAAGGACGAACTTCTATAAAGTATCTCATGAGATAGAAGCTGCCCCGCTATAAAGGGCGAATTTCTAGTAACAATCTTTGTATCCCATAAATATGTGCCCTCATAGGTCTTTAGCTAGTGGATCCATCTAAAAGCTAATACACTTAGTTCTACCTTAGGCAAGTAGGACACCACTTTTCGGAGTGGGGTATGACACCGGATTCCATGTTAAGCTCAAGGAGTTCTACTTATCATAGGTAGGAGTATGGGATCTTACTTTTCCACGGCACAAGTAGAGTTTGAGGGTATTCATCATGAGTTTATATTGTGATGTGGTGAGTTATATAAGGAATATGCTCACTAATTATGTTTTCACTCTACTTTTCATAATGATCTCAAACATGATAAAATGCATGCTCTTTCACTATTTTGTCTCTTTTTAGCATATTTTTATGGTTTTGTGGATGGCTATCAGACTTCGTGCATTTTTGTACTTACCCATATTTCTTCTACATTTTTCTACAAAGTGCAGGTTCCAGTGTTTGAGGAGCTTCCTTCTAGTTCAAAGCTTGGATTGACTATTCTCCAAAGCTTGTGGTATGTCCTCATGGATCCGAGGATAGGTACTATATTGTTGTTTCATTTTCCTTCATTGTACTAGATATTTTCAGATTTCCTATTGTAAGGGATGTGACCCTATTTTGAGACCTCGATTGTAGGGGATGGATAAATGAGATTATATCTAGACTTCCGCTTTACTTTGATGAAAATTTACTTAAAGACATAAAAATGTGTTCTATTATTTATTACTCTTTACTTATGTGATGATGATATGCTAAGTGGCTTACTTGGAGCCTTTCGAGGTTCCATATTCCATGTTACATCAAGGGGGTACCCTAGGGTCGTAACAGTTCTTGGGATCTGATTCGATTATAGGCTAATATAGACAAATGGGTGATTGAAATTGTTAGAAAATAGCTAAATATTAGTGAGTAAGAAAAGCTATAGAGGGGATAAACTTTCTCTCGAACAATTTACCCCGAATCAAGATGATTTCTCTCGAACATCAACAAGCATGCAAAATAAGAACAACCCACACATTAGTCCATTCACTCTCTCGAGCTGAATGTGTGGGATTTCTCTTAGGATTTACTTTCTCGAGATGAACCCATGTCAACCCAATACCCACAGACAATCAATCAATAAACTCAGTTTTAAAATCTCTTTCTCGAACAAGCCAAAAACACAAGGGTAGAACTGTATTTGCAACTACAATTGTTAAATTAAACCACAATTAATGATTGAACTCACTTCTACAATGCATTTAGACTAACAATTAGCAATACCCATAAACTAAATCAACCAATAATCGCATAATCACACCCCAAGAATTGGGGTTTTAGCTAGACATTATAAAAAGATAAAAATCTTTACCAAATTGAGTTTGCATTAACTGGGTAAGATTCATTTCATCTCTACAATGTTTCAATTCAAAGAATCTAAAAGACCCACTTCCAATATCTCAAAAGTGAAAAACTTCAATTCTTCAAAGCTAAAGAAAACTAGAGAAAACTTCTCTCACAGTTCAAAACTTGCCAAAAATAATAATATTAACTAAGATACTATTCAACTAATAGTAAACTATCTGTTCAAAAATGTATTTATAGTCATCAAAAAATTGCTACGAAGAGTTACTCAGCGAAGTAAGTTGGGCTCGCCGAACCACTCGACGAGCCGCCCTTTGGTCTATAACTTTGGGTGATCCAACACTGCATCACCGAACCACTCGGCGATCCGCTGATTGTTCCTTTCTCTCCTTAACTTGGTTCTTTCCTTCAGGGCTTGGAATATTGGAACTTTAGGCAGTCAAGTAGCCATTCAGCGACTCGCCAAGTGGATTTGGTGATCACCAGGCTTGCATTTCTTTGTTCTTTCAGCTCGATTTATTCCTTTTTGCAAATTAGTGTCCTTGCTTTGTTCCTTAATCCATATACCTAGAAATCAAGGGTTTTACATCAGTTATTGACACAAAATAAGAATTTGAGCACTCTAAATCTATATAAATAAGGCCCTAAATGAATCAAATTCTTGGAAGCGATGCCATTTTGATTTGAATAATTCTATCAAAGACACTTCATCCAATTCTAAGCATCAACGATTGTTAATCAGTATATAACCTAACTAAATGAGTTAGGATCGAATCTCATAGGGAGCGGTATGTATTTGAGAGTCAGTTGGGAAGTACGAATATGATCAAATGAATCATAGGAATAAAAATGATCTAATAAAAACATAATTCAAATCAGGGTGTGACACAAATGTCAAATAAATGGGGGGTTTTGGTTTTTATTATCAACTACAGACAATAGCAAACAATACAGAATAACAATAATGAGACTGGTTCTTGGGATTTTATTTAATTATAGGCTAATATAGACAAATGGGTGATTGTAACTATTATAAAATACCTAAATATTAGTGAGTAAGCTAGGCTATAGAAGGGATAAACTTTCTCTCAAACAAGTTACCCTGAATCATGTTGATTTCTCTCGAATATCAACAAGCATGCAAAATAAGAATATCCCACACCTTAGTCCATTCACTCTCTCGAGCTAAATGTATGGGAATTGGCTTAGGGTTCACTCTCTCGAGTTGAACCCATGTCAACCCAATACCCACAGACCATCAATCAATAAACTTAGTTTTAAAACCTCTCCCTCGAGTAAGCCAAAAACACAAGGGTAGAACTATATTTCCACCTACAATTCTTAAATTAAACCACAATGAATGATTCAACTCACTTCTACATATAATTTAGACTAACAATTAGCAATGCCCATAAATTAAATCAGCCCATAATCACACCCCGAGAATTGGGGTTTTAGCTAGACATTATAAAAAGATAAATATCGTTAGAAAATTGAGTTTCCATCAACTGGGTAGGATTAATTTCGTCTCTGCAATGTTCCAATTCAAATAATCTCAAAGACCCACTTCCAATTTCTCAAAAGTGAAAAACTTTAATTCTTCAAAGCTAAAGAAAACTAGATAAAACTTCTCTCACAGTTCAAAACTCTCCAAAAATAATAATATGAACTCAGATACTATTCAATTGATACTAAACTAAATGTTCAAAAATGTATTTATAGTCGCCAAAAATGTGTTGCGAAGAATCACTCGGCGAAGTAAGTCGGGATCGCCGAACCACTCGGCGAGCCACCCTTTGGTCATTTCCATCTCCCTTTTGCCTTGGCATTTAGCATCCTCAAGGTCTGTAACTTTTGGTAAGCCAACACTGCATCACGGAACCACTCGGCGATCCACCGACTACTCCTTTCTCTCACAAACTTAGTTCTTTCCTTCTTGGCTTGGCACACTGGAACTTTAGGCGATCAAGTAGCCATTCGGTGACTCGCCAAGTGGACTTGGCGATCACCAGGCTTGCATTTCTTTATTCCTTTAGCTCGCTTTGTTCCTTTTTGCAAATTAGTGTCTTTGCTTTGTTCCTCAATCCATATACCTGGAAATCAAGGGTTTTACATCAATTATTGGTACAAAATAAGCATTTGAGGACTCTAAATCTATATAAATAAAGCCCTAAATACGTTGAAATCTCGGACACATCAACATCCCCAACTTAAACTTTTGTTTGTCCTTAACTAATACTCAAGTTCAGCAGTTCAAAAAGGATGTCTCGAACAGTGCTACAAAAGACTCAATCATGAATGCACACAATAAGTGTCAACTTAGTCATGCATGGATCAATTGTGCACTACAAGATTAAACTTTTGAGTATGGATGCTAGATCACCCACACAATTCTTCAACAATGAAATGTGAAAGACCGGATGTACTATTGCTAGTTTTGCTGGCAACTCTAAGTTATAAGCCATTTTACCAACTCTTCTCAAGATCTTGTAAGATCGTACATATCTTGGACTGAGCTTCCCTTTCTTGACAAATCTCATCACCCCTTTTATAGGTGACACTTTCAAGAAAACCAATCATCAATTTTGAACACCAAGTCCCTTCTTACATATGTATCTTGGGCTGTCTTAAGTCTATCCCAAATGACTTGAACTTTTTCCATAGCATCATGAACCGAATCTTACCCTATCAAGGCTGTTTCACCTACTTCAAACCAACCAACTGGAGATCTACATCTACGTCCATACAATGCTTCATAAGGGGCAATCTGAATGTTGAAATGGTAGCTATTACTTTAGGTGAAATATATAAGAGGAAGGTGATCATCCCAACTACCCTTGAAGTCGATCATGCAAGCTCTAAACACGTCATCTAAGGTCTGAATGGTACGCTTTGCCTAACCATCCGTATGTGGATGAAATGTTGTGCTAAGATTAACCTAAGTGCTTAGACCTTTGTTAAATGACTTCCATAAATGAGAGGTAAATTGAGGACCTCTATATGAGCTGATAGACAAAGGAACCCCATGCAATCTGACTATCTTATTATTGTAAAGATTGGTGTAGTCCTTCACTGAATCTGTAGTCTTAACCGCCAAAAAAGTGCGCAGACTTAGTAACCATGTCAACTATCACCCAAATGGAGTCATGCTATCTGCGAGTATGATGTAAACCTGTAATAAAGTCCTTGTTGATCACTTCCCACATCCATGTAGGAATGTTAGTCTCTTGAGTCATAACTCCTGGATTCTGATGTTCTACCTTGACTTACAGACAATTTGGGCACTTAGCCACAAAATCTGCTATATCTCTTTTCATACCATTCAACCAAAAGACTTCCCAAAGATCACGGTACATCTTACTGGCACCTGGATTAATAGAATACCTGGAGTTATGGCCTTCTGCAAGAATCTGCTATCTCAACTCACCCACCTTAGGAACACATAATCAACCTTAATATCGAAGCACACCATCTCCCCATTGGGAGAAAACCTCAACTCTTTGCTGATGGACTGCACCCTTTAGTTGAAGCAATATAGGTTCACTGTCTTGCTTTTTCTTAACCTCCACTACCAATGAAGATTCTGACCCATTCTGAACTATTACACCACCATCTGATATACTCATAAGGCGAACTCCCAAGCAATTAAGCCTATGAATATCCTTTACTAGCTCTTTTCTTTTTTCTTCAACATGTGTTACACTACGCATAAATAGTCTGCTAAGGGCATCTGCTACTACATTGCCCTTACCAAGATGGTAATGCACACTCATATCGTATTATTTTAGGAACTCAAGCCATCTCCTCTAGCAAAGGTCCAACTCTTTCTGGGTGAACACATATAGAAGGCTCCTATGGTCTGTGAACACATCTACGTGAACACCATACAAGAAATGTCTTCAAATCTTAAGTGCAAACACCATTGCTGCAAGCTCGAAGTTATGAGTCAGATAATTCTTCTCATGCACCATAAGATGTCTAGAAGTATAAGCTATAACCTTACCTCACTGCATCAACACACAACCTAGGCCGACTCTAGATGCGTCACAATACATTACCTAACCATCTCAACCCTCTTGTAGAGTCAAAATAGGAGTTGTAGTCAAACTAACTTTCAATTCTGAGAAGCTCTTCTCACACTCATCTGACCACTGAAACTTAACATTTTTCTAAGTCAACTTAGTTAGTGGAGAAGCTATGGATGAAATTTCTTCCAAGAACCTTCTGTAATAACCATCCAAACCTAAGAAACTTCTAATATTTGTAGGAGAGGTTGGTCTGGGCCATTGTTTCACTGCTTCTATTTTTTGAAAATCCACTGGGATCCTTTCACTAGACACTACATGCCCAAGGAAAGAAACATATTGCAACCAAAACTAACATTTGCTAAAATTAGCGACTAACTGGCAATCTATAAGAGTTTGCAGGACAACCCTCAAATGAGTCGCATGTTCTTCCTCACTTCTGGAATAGATGAGGATATCAACAATAAAGACGATAATGAACAAGTCCAAATACTGGTTGAACACCTGTTCAACAAATCCATGAAAGCTGCAGGAGCATTCGTTAGTCCAAATGACATAAATACAAATTCATAATGACCATACCGAGTTCTTAAGGTTGTTTTTGGAATGTCACTATCTCTGACTCTGAGCTGATGATAGCCGGATCTGAGGTCTATCTTTGAGAAATGACTAGCACCCTGAAGTTCGTCAAACAAGTCATCAATTCCGAGGATATGTTACTTATTCTTGATTGTGACATTGTCAACTGGCGATAGTCAATGCACATTCTGCGAGAACCATCTTTCTTTTTCACGAAAAACACTGGTGCACCCCATAGGGAAATACTAGGTCTGATGAAGCCCTTATCTAAAAGGTATTTCAACCGCTCTTTCTATTCCTTAAGCTCAGCTAGAGCCATTTTGTAAGGAGGAATAAAAATAGGCTATGTATTGATTTCCGCAAAATCTTGGCACAATTGATGCTTGAAAACTAATGATTAAAACTAGAATTGAGTGTATTTTTGTATGCTTTGATGTGTTTGTTGAATGTGTAAATAGATTCTTGGTTGTGTGGAAAAATGAAAAGAAAAGAAGAAGATGATGGTGATAAAGTGACAACCACAAGACCCTAAACGGGTCGTGGTCCTTGTCACAAACCGTGGTGCTACTCGTGAAGAATTTCCCGTATGAAGACTTAGAGGAGTTGAGATTAGGTTGGACCAAATAAAGATCACAGCCAACCTCACGGACTGTGGTTCTCATAACGGTCTGTGGTGCCAGTCGTGAAGGTTAGCCAGTGAATGGGCAAGGAAAAGATGAAAAAGGAATTGACCAAGTGAAGACAACGGACAATTACATGGACCGTGGTCATTGTCACGAGTCGTGGTGGTGCCCGTGGTAATGATGTAGTAAAGGGGCATTGGAAGTTGAAGAGAGAATTCATCAAGTTAAGACCATCGACAACTACACAGACTGTGGTCATTGTCATGAGTCGTGGTAGTGTCCATGGTGATGATACAGTGCACAACTCTTGAAGAGCCTATTTTGGGTGAGTCCAAGTGAAGACCACAAAGGTCTTCACAGATTGTAAAGCCCTTGATAGGTGGTAAAGCAGTCTGTGAAGCTGCCCGCATTTTGGTCCTACTTCGAGTAGGACTATTTTTAAAACACTTTATTTTGAATTAATTAGGTCATTTTTTATGTGGTATCTTATCTTACCTTGAAAGACGAACAAGTTTCCATTATTTTTAGTTTTAGATTTTCGATTCGAACATTAAATTAAGTTCGATGTTTGGATTTCCGATTCTTGAATTATCGAAGTGGCTTGTTGATTTTCTTACTCTCGTAAGTAATTTCTAAATATGTTTTGGGTTGATATTTCTGAATGTTTACGTGAAATCAGGAGTGGCTAAGCACAACAAATGGGATTGTGGGATCTATGACGTGAATCGAATTATAATTCCACAAAATGAGTGATAGGTGATTTATATTTGCAAATTATAATCTATCTTTCATTATTAACGTATTCTGATGAGTGCACGCATTGGAGTGAGCCTATATCTATTATTTGTTTGAGAGAAAAGTAATAGTTATGGAAAAAATTAAAATAACTTGAAGAAATAGAGTCAAAGTTTGAGTTCGAGAAAAAAAGAACTTTAGCACCATTGTAGACGAGGGTAAAACTAGTAACACTCTTTGACTGAGAGGACTTGAGTGAACATTATCTGATTAGACTGAGAAGTATCAGATATATCTAAATCGACTATATTTTTTAGAGATAAATTGCCTGAAATTCAACTATGGAAGAACATTAGGTGTAACGTTATGGGGAACACAATCCCGGTTTCCTTTGATCATCGAAACAAATTAAGAACTGAAAACGCTGTTAATTGTTAATATGGATTCTGTTTACAAGTCTTAGTCACTTGAACATCAGAACTAAACCCATTTTATTTTCCGTAATTGCCTCTTTAAGAAATAATAATGACATTTGAGTAAAACGTGACAGTGAAATCATTTCTGTAAAGAAATTCTCTGTGGGATCGACCTTAACTCACATTGAGTTCTATAAATTGACTTCGACCAGTTATATCTCTTAATTGAGGTGAAAGTTTAAACATATCAAATTTTGGCGTCGCTACATGGGAGGCAACCCAAGATATAATTGTTTTAGGTATTTTCCTTTTTCCTTATTTTTCTTTGTTTTTATAGAGTCACTGTGTGTTGATGTGTGCAGGAGAGACTAGGGTTTTAAAATTGCAGGAACTAGGTGCAGACAACTATTCACGAGCAGCCTCACAGACCGTGGTACCTTTCACGAGCAACTTCACGGTATGTCAATCTCAGCACCAACCTAAGGGAGCTACTGGAAAATGCAAGAAAATGGTTCACGGAAGGGTTCATGGTCCGTAAAGATTTGTATGGACCGTCTTGCCTCGCGTGAACCACAGGTAAGTATTTTGTCAAAGTCAGTTCCACGGACCACTATACGGACCGTGCTGACCTTCATAGGCACTTTCACTGTCCGTCGTCCACAACCCAATATTTCTAGTGAATCGACCCGACCCACATGCAACAAAATTGAACTTAAAATGCATATATGATTCCTAAGCTCCAAAGGTCGGGGTTTTCCTCATAGTTTATCTTCTATAACGGTTCTTAAAGAGTTAAAAATGGTTCCCATCATCCATCAATCCTGAATTCATCAACAATCGAACCCCTAATCCTAAGTTGTCAAGAACTTCAAGTCGAGTTTATTGTTCTTCTTTGTGAGTGCAATATTCTTCTAAGATCCAAGTAAGTTCTCTTATCAATTGTTATAAGTTTGATCTTGGCTAAAAACAAGTTATAATTACTTTGAATTAGTTGAGATTTGCATGATCATGTGATGAATAACCTTGATTAATTGTGAATTGATGTGGGTCAGTTTGAATTTTGTACAATTGATGATTTGTATGTGGGTAGGATTAAAGTATGTGTATTGGATTAATATTGTTCTTGTTGGCATTGTGCTTGTTGAAATTCAGTAGTGTTAGTAAGTGCATTGTGCTCCTATGTAAAAGAAAGGGTTTGGTACTGTCAACCTGTCAACGGAACCAGAAGGTGCCAGTTCTGGTTCTGGTCCGTCCCGGTCCTTTACCTGTTCCGTTTCTGTTCTGGTTATTCCTGGTTTGGTCCGGAATGAGAGGGTTAACGGAACGAAAACTGGGATTTACCGGTTAGTCCCGGTCATTCCTTGTCCGGTCCGATTCGTATTTTTTTTTAAAATCTTAATTAAATTATAGCCGTTGGGCAACGGCTTTTGGGCCCCACCAACGACTCTTTAACCCCCATAACTCTCCTTTACACCTCCCTAACGCCCAAACTTTTTTTAATACCCCAACTTTCTAAAAACTACATTTTCATCCTTTTTTTAAACTATAAATACCCCCAATCTTTCATTCTTTTCACTCACAAAAATATTATCTTCTACTCTCTCTACTCTCTAATCTCTTATTCTCGTTTAAATTACGAATTTGGTCTTTGGAAATTGGAGCTTCAAAATTCAACTTTCAATTTTCGGCTTCCGGTCATACATGTCTACTTTTTTAAGTAGACGTTTGGTACATTTGTTCCAACTCACTTTTCATTTAGTTATTTATTTGTTTGCATTTAATTATTTATTTTGTGAGTAATTAGTGTCTAGTCTCTACTTAGTTAGTTATTTATTTGCTTAAAACTTTGAATTACGTTTTCGTATTATATAATTTACTCACTTTTTTGTATTTGAATATGAATTCCGGTAAAAACAATGTTGCAAAGGGTAAAACAACCATAGTTGATTCAATCACTAATTTATGGAGCTCAAAATCCAAGAAAAATAAAAAAACCGGTAGTACTTCTCAATCTAAAACTAAAAAAACTTCTCAATTAAGAATAAATACGGATGATTATACGCATGTTGATGATACTGTTTTTAATATTGATAGTAATAGTGGATTAGATCCTTATCATGACCATTTACAAAGAAGGTTTGGTAATTTTGATGAGGAATTATCTGAAGATGATGAACAGGATGATGTTAAAGCTTATATTGATAGTTTTGATAATAATGTTGATGAATATGATGATGATGAAACTGAGCCACTATCGGCTACTAGTCCCACTCCCAATACCTCTTCCCTGGCTCCCGCTCCCTTTCGTTGTCTTGCTCCCGTTCCCCCCGTGCATCCTAGGACTAAGGTAGAACGCGCTAAAAAATCAATTGTGTGACAATTTATGACTCAGAAGAAAGATAAAAACACAAGCTATTTGTAATAAATGTAAACATAGAATGAATCATAAAACTGTAGGAAAATAGGGTGGGATGGGACATTTGAGTAATCATTTAATGTCATGTTGTAAAAATGAATTTTTGCATGCTAAAGCTTTAGCCGAAGCTAAAAAAAGGTACCACCCTTCCTGAAAATGTAGGAGTAGAGGGCTCTAATATGGTTTAAATACAATTAAATCCTTCTAATGTTTCTGGTTCTAGTATACAATGGTCATCTAGTAGAGAAAAAGAGCTTGAAGAATTAGCTAAAATGATTGTTGTTATGGGTTTGCCATTTAGTTTTAATGAAATCCCAATTTTATTCATTATATTCAAATTGTGTATAATCCACATTTTAAAGGTTTTACTAGAAATACAATTAAAAAGGCCATTTTTGATTATCAAGCTCAACATTTTCAATATCTTCATTGTTTATTTTATTATAATAATTGTAAAATAGCTATTACTTCTGATATGGGCCGTAGTGTAAATGGTAATGATTATTTCACTATTATTGCGCATTGGATTGATGAAAATTGGACTTTGCAAAAAAGACTTTTAGGTTATAAATGTTGTGAAGTGCATAAAACCGGTAGTTATATAGCTCAAACAATTAGAGATGTTTTACAAAACTATAGAATTTGTGATAAAATAAGTAGTGTCACATTAGATAATGCTTCTAATAATAGAACTGCTGTTGAAATACTAAAACCATCTCTTTGCCCTATTTATATTGATGGTTTTCATATTAGGTGTGTTGTACACATATATAATTTGATTGTTAAAGATAGTATATCAATGTATAATGATGGTTGATGTGCCACGAAATCTTGGCACATTTGATTCTTCAAAACTAAGGACTAATACTAGAATTGAGTGTAATTTTGTATGTTATGATGTGTTTGTTGAATGTGTAGACATATTTTGCTTGTGCGGAAAAATGAAAAGAAAAGCAGAAGATGATGGTGATCAAGTGACGACCACGAGCACCTAAATGGGTTGTGGTCCTTGTCACGAACCATGGTGCCAGTCGTGAAGCATTTCCAGTATGAAGGCTTAGTGGAGTTGAGATTAGGTTGGACCAAGTAAAGATCACGTCTAACCTCATGGATCGTGGTCCTCATAACGGTCTATGGTGCCTAACGTGAAGGTGAGCCAGTGAATGGGCAAGGAAAAGTTGAAAAAGGAATTGACCAACTGAAGACCACGGACAACTACATAGACCGTGGTCATTGTCATGAGTCGTGGTGGTGCCTGATGATGCACTGAAGGGGAATTGGAAAGTTGAAGAGGGAAGTAATCAAGTGAATACCACAGACAACTACACGAACCGTGGCATTGTCACGAGTCGTGGTAGTGTCTGTGGTGATGATACAATGTACAAGTCTTAAACAAACAGTTTTGGGTGAGTCCAAGTGAAGACCACGAAGAGCTTCACGGACCATGAAGCCCTTGATAGGTCATAGAGTTGTCCGTGAAGCTGCCGGCATTTCAGTCCTTCTTCGAGTAGGACTCTTTTTAAAGCACTCTATTTTGAAATAATTAGGTCATTTTTAATGTTGTATCTTATCTTACTTTGAACGACTAACAAATTTCCATTATTCTGAGTTTTAGACTTTCGATTTGAACATTTAATTAAATTTGAAGTTTGGATTTCCAATTCTTGAACTATCAAAGTGGCTTGTTGATTTGCTTATTCTCGTAAGTAATTTTTAAACATGTTTTCGTTTTGATATTTCTGAATGTTTACGTGAAATCATGAGTGGATAAATACCACAACTAGGATTGTGGGATCTATCAAGTGAATCGAATTGTAATTTTGTAAATGAGTGGTAGGTGATTTATATTTGCAAAATATAATCTAGCTTTCATTATTAACTTATTCTGATGAGTGCAGGCATTAGAGTTATCTTGTATCAATTATTTGTTCGAGAGAAAAGTAATAGTTAGGAAAAAGCTAAATTAACTTGAAGAAATGGAGTCAAAGTTTGCATTCGAGCGAAAAGAACTTTAACACCATTGTAGACGAGGGTAAAACTAGTAACACTCTTGGACCTAGAGGACTTGAGTGAACTTATCTGATTAGACTGAGAAGTATCAGATATATCTAACTCGTTTGTATTTTGTAGAGATAAACTGCCTGAAATTCAACTACGAAAGAACATTAGGTGTGACGTTATGGGGAACACAATCCCGGTTTCTTTTAATCATCGAAACAAATTGAGAACTGAAAACTCTGTTAATTGTTAATCTGCATTTTGATTACAAATCTTAGTAACTCGAACATCACAACAAAACCCATTTTATTTTACGTAATTGTTTCTTTAGGAAATAATAATGGCATTAGAGTAAAACGCGACAGTGAAATCATTTATGTAAAGAAATTCTCTGTGGGATCGACCTCAACTCACATTGAGTTCTATAAATTGACTTTGACTATTTATATCTGTTAATTGAGGTGTAAGTTTTGACGTATTAGGTATCTAGAAGGATATCAATTCCAAATTTGATTTCCCTTTCATGAGAAACTCCGGGAAGATCTTATGGAAACACTTATGGGAACTCATTGACTATAGGAACTTACTCAAGAGTTGGGGTTTCAAAGCTTGAATCCTCAACCCGAACTAAATGATAGAGAGAACCCTTAGAAATCATCTTTCTGGCCTTCAGGTAAGAAATGAATTGACCAATAGGCGCTAGGTACTAGCCTTCCATTCTAAGATTGGTTCGTCTGGAAACTTAAAACGAACAATCTTAGTTCTACAATCGAATGAGGCATAACAGGATTGTAACCCATCCATGCCTAGAATGATATCAATGTCTAATATTTCTAACTCTACAAGATTTTGTGAGGTGACATTCTAAGAGATGTGACAGGGAATTTCTGTATACCCGTCTAGCTATAACTGGGTTACCAACTGGGGAAGAGACTGAGTAGGGTTTTGATAGAGTTTATAGACTAACATTGAAGTTGACTTCTATATAAGGAGTTACAAAGGAAATAGTAATCCCTGGATCTAACAAAGCATACACATCTAAGTTAAAGACTCATAATGTAGCAGTGACCACATCAGGAGAATATTCCTGATCTTGGTGAGCCTGAAGAGCATACAACATTTTTTAGCGTTGAACGCAACCTGTACCAGACGAGTTACCTTATTGAGTCGGGCGACCTGTTGGTGCTGCTGAATTTCTAGACAGAGCCCTACCATTATTGCCTTCTTTACCCTATTTAGAAGAAGGACAATCTCCCAACCTGTTACCAGACTGACCACACCAAAAAAATCCTTTCTTTCCTGCAAGACACTCTCCCCGATGGTTCTTACCATACTGTGGACAAGTTGGGTAGGTTCTGGTGCCTGAAATACTCTCCAGAGACTTAGAGCATGATGCCCTACATTTTGGATCCTATCGTATATTGGAGGATGGAACACTAGATGATGAAGATGCTGGAGCTATAAACTTCTGTTGAAACTGCGAGCGATTCCACCACCCGATTTTTGTTGAGTATACTCATAGTTGTCTATCCTAGCCTTCTTATTCTCCTTATCTTGTACCCAAAAATTATCTCCCTCAACCTGCTGAGCATGAGTCGCGAGCCTATAAATGTTCATCTTTTCTAGCAACATAGCATTTCTACACTCTATTTCCACTAAGTCAGATACCCCATACAAAAACTTGTTCATTTGAGCCCTAGAATCAGCAACCTTGTGAGGAGCATACCTGGAGAGTTAGGTGAACTTGAGTCCGTACTCTTGGACTGTCATGTTACCTCGACTCAAATTCATGAACTTCTGAGCTTTTGCCTCCCTCAACTCTCTTCGGAAGAATATGTCAAGAGAAGTCTCAATATAGCACCCACAAATGATAGGAGCTGCATCCGTACCCCCATTGTTTTTCCATTAAGTAAACCAGATGTGAGCTACATCCTTAAGCATGTAGGATGCTAACTCCACCCTATCTTTTCCAGTAACTTGCATAACTCCAAAGATCTTCTTGACCTCATCTATGAAGTTTTGGGGATCCTCACCAATCGGCAACCCTAAGAACTCAGGCGGATTCATCCTAAAAAAATCTTGAATCTTGGTTGCAGTTGATCCACCCTGGAAGCGCATAACAATGGATTAGAAAGATATCATACCTTACGCACGATAAGAATATCAAGAAAGTAATGTTTTCCTAAAACACTTAGTAGCCTCCATCTCATAAGATATGGTACACTTCACATCCATGAAAAGAACTCTATTTAGTGTGGCTTTTCAGACATCTTAGGATTCTTAAACCTAGTGCTGTAATACCAAGTCTGTCACTCTACAAAGCTATCTCCTGGATGCGGACACGGGACCTAGAATTACGAGTGACCGCAAGATAACCCTGCTGGCATATCATAAGTATACTTAAAGATAAACTGAAGTAATAGCTACTGTGCGGAAGCTTAATTGTAAGATAAATTGAAATTATGGGGAATACCCATTCCTATCTGAATAAATAAACTATGAGTTCAATGACAAATGAAATATCAAACTCAAAAACTAAAACTGAATGTAATACTATGTCTGAAATAAAGCCTCTAACTGACTACAAATTCTACGACATGGCCCAGCTAAATCTAGCAAAATTGAAAACTAAAGACTGAAAGGAAAAGAAGTAATCATGTCAATAGTCCTCGAAGAATGAGGACTCACCTCTGATGCTGCTTAACATGAGATGTGGAACCGATCAACGCGTGACTTGAATGCTGAGGACCTGAACCTACATTACGAGAAGATGTAGCGCAGAGTTTGCTTCAGTACTTGAAATGTACTGAGAATGCAATATAGAATAATTCTTAATAAAACATACAATTGAAACTAAGTGGTAAAGAAATTATTTAATATGAACATAATACTACACTGAAAAATATTGAACATGAATTAACTGAATGCAACAGCCAAGTTTATAACATGCTCAGACTGAAATCTGACTGTAACTGATTACATGGTTAATTCAATAGAATCTGACTGTGGGAGCTAGTAATAAGCGACATAAAACCACATGAGCTAAATGTTGAGTCCGATGTATACGCCCTATCGAGAAGACCCAACATACCCTGCCAGAGGTATAGAGGCATGATTGGCATGATCACTAAATTGATGCCCACATAGGGGACTTAAAACTTACAGGGGCACGTAGTTCTTGGACTTGAGGGTGACTAACTGATATACCATGAGTTTACGGTATTTTTGATACATTTCACTTAGGAGTTGTGTGTGTCTAAGGCCTTTTTAGATTGTTTTTTTTATGTGTTTTTATCATGTTTTGCAGGAAAGATGTTTAGGCGCGGAAGTGAAGAGACAAATGAAAGAAATGCAGAAAAGGGCATCTACAGAGGTGATCTACGGACCGTAGGTCCATTGACACTCCGTAGATCAGAAAGTCAAGGCATGGAAGGAGAATCAGGGAATCTGACCAAGTGTGGAACCACGGTGACCATTGACGGACCGTAGATTGATCTACGGTCCGTACTGGTGTTTCGTCGTTTGCTTCAGAGAAGCTAATTTTTGGAAGCTGAAATATTTTCCATGTCCTGGCTAACGGAATTGACTCACGGACCGTAGATCCATTGACGGTCCCTGAGTTAGTCTCGTGGAATGAAGATGTGTGCCTGAACAAATTTTCCTTATTTTGTTTCCCTTTTAATTTAGGACTTGTTTTTTTATAAATAGGGTATGTAAACCTTATTTTTGGGGGTTAGACTTTATTACTTTAGTTCTACTTTGTGACTTGGGATTAATTTTTGCAAACCTAACAATTCTTGATTTCCTAAGTTGATTTTAAACGTTTTGGATTTGAGATTCAAGTTGAAATTCTGGGTTTGTTATTCTCAATTACGTCAGTTCATAATTCTTTCATCTAAAATAATGAATTGTGTTCATATGATTATGGGTAACTAAACTCCACAACTAGGGGCATGGGAACCATGAGCGATTTACAAAGTATGTATAGTAAATAGGAATTTCTTGAATAGTGTTTTGCATGCATTGATAATTCTTTCGTTAAAAAGTTTTTTTAACGGTGCGCAACGTTAGAACTCGCTCTGTTGCTACTTGCTGGACCTAGTAGGTAATCAACAAGAAAAGAATTATCAACATAGATTTAGTGTGATACTATCATATAGTCTAGTGTCGATTGGTACGAAGTAATAACTAAGCCAAACATCGATGTGACGTCTAAGATGAGGTAAAGGTAAGGGTTAGTAAATTATACAAACGTAGCCGAACCAAGGTGCGGGGTGAAATTCTCTAGATGCCGGACCAAGGATTTAGAGATACCTAGCTTATCACTTTGCATGTAGTACACTAGGAAAGGATTGCTAATACTAGGATTACTGCGTTATGAGCTTGTTGGGAACACGAATACCCTAGTTAATTCTCTCATCTTGATAACAACCAAAATGGACTTTCGTTTACTGATTACTTACTGAATTCTTACAATTTGTTTCACAAATCCCCCCCCCCTTGAATTTCTTGTTTCTGGAAGTAATTTGACTAAACAAATATAATTGTTGGTTAAAGTGAAGTCTAAACCATTTTCCTCGTGGGATCGACCCCAACTTACAAGTTGGGTTCTTTACTTGATAACTATCGCTTATGCTTCTTTAGGGAGGTGTAATTTGAGCGTATCAAATTTTAGCGCCGCTGCCGGGGAATTTGGCTTTTAAATTGATTTTAACTACATTATTGAAATTTAGTCAAATATTTCCTAATTTTACTTTTTATTTTTTATTTTTGTCTCTCTCAGGTTCTGACTCTAATGTATGCCAAGTACATGGAGCCAGGGTGAACCACTTATTCCTTACGATCCATAATTGAACCAAACTTTGCAAAGAATGAACAATCAAGGAGTTCAATTTAATCCTATAGGAGGCAATCTAGGTGATGAAGTTGAGTTGCAACCTCCGAGTGTAGTTGGTGGGGACAACCAGGTTCTAGTTGAAAATCAATTGGGAGATGCAGTGAGGGTGCATTGTCCACCAGGACCACGACTGCATGACAACTATAGGGGCAACGTCAATATTGCTGACTCTGATGGACCTCTTGTCCTACCCTCTTTGCCTTCGAGGCACATATTTGTAGTGAGTAGTAGCTTGATGCAGATACTTACAGTGAGGGACTTGTTCTCGAGGTTGCTATCGGAGGACCCACATTCTCACATAGCCAAGCTAAGATGGTTTGCAAGAACTGTGTAGGTCGACCAAACTTGGATATGGATGTCATCGGATTGCGAGTGTTCCCTTTATCACTAACAGGCGATGCTGCTATATGGTTCACTGAGCTTCCTTATAACTCAATCTATACATGAGACTAACTGAAGGATGTGTTCTTAGGAAGATATTATCCAGTGTCAATATTGCGAATTACTTGACTAGAACTCCACCACCAGTTGAAGAGTGTTACTGTGAAGAGGATTCTTATGCGGTGACTGATCAGACGGGGGGTTTTCGACCAAACGCCCAAGGATCCAACACGGACAATTGGCGGCAAGGTCGGAACTATGGCAATTACAATCGAAAGGGTCAATATGTCCTGGATGAGAACTTCAATCGCGACAACAACTACAACCAGAACAACTATGGCAACAAAAATGATCGGGTTGGACCTTATATTCACCCTCAAAATCGAGAATCTGGTACTAGGGAAGCTTGAGGCAATATGGCACGTATTGAAGATATGATGCAAAAGATGATGAGAAGGTTTGATGTAACTGATGAGAATGTAAAGGAGATGAGAAACAACTTGTCTGGTATTGGTTAAAAGGTTGATGCCCATGTAGTGTCAATAAAACATCTAGAGCAGCAGATGACTCAGTTGTCTACTACAGTGAACCTACGTCAACCTGACACTCTTCCTAGCAACACCATCCAGAATCCAAAGAATGATGGTCATTGTATGGTAGTTACAACTCGAGGAGGTAAGCAAACCATTGATCCACCTATGCCGTCTGGGGTGGACGTTGAGATCGGAAAAGAAGATGATAAGGTAGAGATTAGTGAAGAAGACTGAAGATGGTAAATATCGCAGGTTTATTACTATGTTGAAGCAACTTTCCATCAACATTCCGTTGATAAAAGCTTTGGAGCAAATGCCTGGGTATGCGAAGTTTATGAAAGATATGGTGACAAAGAAAAGGTCTGTGAGTTTTGAAGATGATGATAGAATGCAGCATTGTAGTGCTATTGGTACAAGGCCTCTTGTTCAGAAGAAGGAAGATCCTGCTGCTTTCACGATTCCATGTACTATAGGGTTGTTACACCTTGTTAAGGCATTGTGTGATCTTGGTTCTAGCATCAACCTCATGCCATTGTCTATTTATAAGAAGTTGGGTCTAGGGGATTCAAAGCCTACTACGATGTGGTTACTTATGGCTGATCGAACAGTGAAAAGGCCTATTGGTGTACTCCATGATGTGCTAGTGAAAGTGGAGTCGTTCATCTTTCCGGGGGACTTTGTAATTCTTGATTGTGAGGTTGATTTTGAGGTTCCTATCATTCTTGGGAGACCATTCCTTGCCACAGGGCATGCGCTAGTTGATATGGAGAAGGGGCAGATGAAGCTCATACTAAACAATGAAGAAGCAACGTTCAATATTTGTAGGTCCATGACGTAGAGTGGTGAGCTCCAAATGGTATCTGCCATAACTTACAGAGTTGAGAGTGAAGCAACAGTGCATATTGAAGAGCGACTAGGTGTTGAGGCACTAGTAGCAGTTATGATGAATTTCGATAGTGATGCTATTGAAGAGTACGATGAGTTGGTAGCTGCACTTGATAGGTGCGAATAACGGTCAAAACCAAAAAGGTACAAGTTAGACATGAAGAATCGTGAGTCCCCACCCGCGAGACCATCTATTGTGGAGGCACCGAAATTGGAGCTTAAGGCTCTACCACCACATTTGAGGTATGTATTCTTGGGTAGAGATAATACTTTACCGGTCATCATTGCGGCAGATTTAAATGCGAGACAAGTAGAGTGCTTGGTGACTTTGTTAAAAGGGTTCAAGCGAGCTATTGGGTGGAGTATTGCGGATATTATTGGTATTCCTCCCGATATTTGTTCTCACAAAATCCCACTCATGCCAGATCACAAGCCTAGTATCGAGCACCAAAGAAGATTAAATCCACCTATGCAAGAGGTAGTTAAAGAGGAGATCATCAAGTGGTTGGATGTCGGAGTTATTTATCCCAATGCAGATAGTAATTGGGTGTGTCCTGTGCAGTGTGTGCCTAACAAAGGTGGTATTACCGTGGTTCCAAATGAGAGAAACGAACTTGTTCCAATACGGCCCGTGACCGGATGGAGAGTCTACATGGATTACCGGAAGTTGAATGCGTGGACAGAGAAGGATCACTTTCCTATGCCATTCATGGAGCAGATGTTGGATAGACTTGCAGGCAAGGGTTGGTATTGATTTCTTGATGGGTATTCAGGCTACAATCAAATTTCTATAGTTCCAGAAGACCAAGAAAAGACCACATTCACTTGCCCTTATAGGACTTTTGCTTTTAAACGGATGCCATTTGGGTTGTGCAATGCTCCAGCGACGTTCCAGCGCTGTATGATGTCAATATTTTATGATATGGTGGAGGACACTATTGAAGTGTTCATGGATGATTTCTCTGTAGTAGGTGACTCTTTTGATCGATGTCTGGATCATTTGGCTGAGGTTCTTAAAAGGTGTGAAGACTGCAATTTAGTGCTAAATTGGGAGAAGTGCCACTTTATGGTGAAAGAAGGGACAGTTCTGGGTCATCGGATTTCTGAGAAGGGCATTGAGGTTGATAGAGCAAAAGTAGAGGTAATAGAAAAGCTTCCACCACCTATCTCTGTAAAAGGTCTTAGAAGTTTTCTTGGGTATGCAGATTTCTACAGAAGGTTCATCAAGGACTTCTCTAAAATTGCACATCCATTGTGCAAACTACTCAAAAAGGAGTATAAGTTTGATTTTGATGATGCTTGTCTGAGAGCATTTGGAGAGTTGGAGAAGTTGGTTATTGTACCTATCATTATTTCACCGGATTGGGGACAATCGTCTGAGGTAATGTGCGATGCGAGTGGAGTGGCGCTTGGTGTAGTATTAGGACAGAGGAGAGAGAAAATTCTTCACCCAATTTACTATGCTAGCAAAGCTCTAAATGTGGCCCAGAAGAATTATACTGTGACTGAATAAGAACTTCTTGCAGTGGTTTTCGCATTCGATAAATTTCGATCCTACTTTCTTGGTAACAAGGTCATAGTGCACACTGACCATTCTGCATTGAGGTATTTGATGGCGAAAAATGATGCAAAACCGAGGTTGATTAGATGGGTATTATTGCTGCAAGAGTTTGATTTTGTGGTAAAATATAGAAAAGGGACCAAAAATCAAGTTGCCGATCACTTGTCTAGATTAGAGGAAGAGGCTATGCTAAAGCTTGGTGATGGGGCTGAAATTAATGATGCTTTTCCAGATGAACAGGTATTGGCTGCGTCTCATGATCTGATTCCTTGTTTCGCAGACTTTGCTAATTATTTTGCAAGCGATTTGGTACCCCCGGATTTGTCTTTTCACCAAAGGAAAAAGTTTATGCATGATGTGAAGAAATTCTTTTAGGATGAGCCTTACTTGTATTGTAGTTATGCTGATGGGATTATTCGTCACTGTGTGCCCGAGGTTGAGATGTTGAGTGTACTTGAAGCATGTCATTCATCGCCTATTGGTGGGCATCATAGTGGTATTCGAACTGTGCATAAGATTTTGCAGTGTGGATACTATTGTCCTACCATCCACCAAGATGTTCATGATTTCACCAAGTCTTTTGATCGTTACCAAAGAGAAGGAGGGATTTCAAAGACGCAAGAGCTTCCTATGAATGCTATATTGGTGATAGAGTTCTTTGATAAATGGGGCATTGATTTTATGGATCCATTTGTGAGTTCACATGGGGTGAAATATATTCTTGTTGCGGTTGATTATGTATCGAAGTTGGTGGAAGCTGTTGCGCCCCCCAACAAAGAAGGTAAAAGTGTCACCGCATTTTCAAAAAAGAATATCTTCTCCAGATTTGGTACACCGAGGGCGATTATCAGTGATGGAGGTTCCCACTTTTGTAATAAGTTGTTCAAGGCGCTACTTAAGAAATATGGTGTCCACCACAACGTAGCCACTCCTAACCATCCACGGCTAGTGGGCAAGTTGAAGTGTCCAATAGAGAGATCATACAGATTTTGGCAAAGACTGTGAATGCTAATAGAACGGATTGGTCAAGGAAGCTTGATGATGCTCTATGGGCCTATCACTCTGCATAAAAGACTCACATAGGTATGTATCCTTACCACCTATATATGGGAAGTCTTGCAATTTACCGGTATAGCTAGAGCATAAGGCTTTGTGGGTGATGAAGAAGTTAAATTTGGATTGGGCGCCGCATCTAATCAAAGAATGAATAACTTGAATATGCTTGATGAGTTTCGCCTAAAAGCTTATCAAAGTTCAGCCTTGTACAAAGAGAAGATAAAGAGGTATCATGATCAAAGAATTGAAAAGCGAGAATTTGTTGTGGGTGATCTTGTACTTCTATTCAACTCTAGGTTGTGCTAGTTTCCGGGCAAACTCAAATCCAAATGGACCGGACCATTTTGCTCACAAAAGTGCTCCCCCATGATGCGGTTGAACTTGAGAACAGTGAAGGAACAAGGTTCATGGTTAACGGGCAAAGGATCAAGATATATATGGGAAACGCAGAAAGTATGCAAGAAGTTGTTGAGGCCTATCATATTGATGAAGTCTGGGTAATCAAGAGGCATGCGTTGTGCCGCAACGTTAAATCAAGCGCTGCTTGGGAGGCAACCCAAGATGTACAATCTAGCCAACGATAGGTTTTTGCTTTCCATCTAGTAGTTTTCTTTGTTAGTTGATTCTCTGTATTAATTTAGATAGGTGTTTTAGTTTTGTACTAGTGTTGGCTAGAATTAGCATAGGGTCCGTGTCTAAAAAGTGTCCAGAAAATGTAAAAATAATAGCCTAATGGTTGGTACATGTGCATATGCGCTATGAAAAATTTGCAGAAAATGGTCTGGTGTAGAGGTCTACGGACCCCATCGACGGTTCGTCAATCCATCAACGGACCGTTAATTGTGTCCGTAAATCCCAGGTAAGTGTCTAAATTTTTCTAAGTGTAAAGGTGTTCTACGGTCCCAACTGACGGACAATAGATAGACCTACGGACCATAAGCGAGGTCTCGTAGGTCCTAACAATCTAAATTGGACCAACCCGACACAGACCTTCCTATTTAAAAAATCCCACCTTTCATATTCATTCCCTCTTCCCTTATTTTTCCCCCAGAACCATTTGTAACACCTCCAAATCCCCTAAATCACGCCTCAAATCACCCATCACTTCCCCTTATACAATTCTCACTCCTTCATCCCAGAAATTCCCCAATCTCTCTCAACTGCCTTACTCAAAACCTTGGTATTCGAGTTTGGCGCAACTAGGCGATTAGTGTGGTCTTTCAAGGCTAAGTGTCATCACGCAATCACCCCACTGCTCGTTGTTTGTAAGGTAATTGACTTTCCCCTCACTTTGAATTTCGGTTCATAGATTTAATATAGAAAGTTGGGAGTCGGGTCTTGACCTTGGGCATTTAAGTGTATGTAATTGCATACTAAAATTTATGTACTAAAACCCTTGGGATGATAGATGGTGATTGTGTTGCCTTGATAGTGTGTTAAACCTATCTAAATGCTAGTCTATATGTAAGTTTCGACTTTGAGTTCTGAATCTTGTATGACATAATTATCAAATTGAGTAATTGGAACCCTTGGAATGATGAACTAGCATGATTAAATGTTGAAATGCATGGTTAGACTAGGATACTGTTGAAAATGGTCAAATATGTGGGCTTGAAAATAAAGAATGTCTGAAACCTGGAACAGATCGCGTCCACGAGACCCTGTCTACGGACCATAGATCAGGTTCGTAGTTGGATGCACTTGAAAATTTCACCAAGTGTGAAACCACGGAGGTGGACTACAGTCTGTAGATCAATCTACGTACCGTTCTGTACATCTGTGGTTTCCATCTGCGACAAATATTATTGGTCCTCCAATCCATGGAAGGGTTCCACGGACCGTAGATCAGTCTACGCACCGTAGGTCCCCACCGTAGATGACCATTGTAGCCACTGTCTGAATTTTTTTTGGGCCTTTGATGTTGTTCGTTTTTAGTTCTAAAATTATTTCTAGTGTGGTTTTAGTTAGTTTTGGTACTAATAACGCTTCCACAGGTACTATTGCACCCAAGAAGCTAGTCACCTATACAAAATAGGGCAAGTCAAAATTTGTTGCCCCTAGCTTCCGGTTAATCGACGAAGATAACGATGTGGAGATAGATCTGGCATACGTTCCGTCCAACACAAAGACCTTTCTCACTGCACCTCAAGTCACCAGAGGCACCCCCCAGAAGGTAAGTTCTGACATAGTCACTGTCTCCCAGTCTGATGAGGAGCACACACTAATCGGGTCACCAACTGGGTCACTTCCAGTTCAAAGAATGGGTCTACGTCCAGCTCTGAGTCTGCCCATGCTTCGGGCTCTAAGTCTAGCCATGCTTCAGGTTCCGAGTCTGCCCATGCTGAAGGGTCCATTGCTAAAGCAGCCACAAGTTTCGGTGGAAAGAACAAGCAGCCTCGTCTGATGAGGCCACTAGCTTAGAGTCAGTACCAGCACCACAGAATGATGACCCTATTCTAGTGGCCGGCGAGCCAAATAGATGGTGTGTTGAGGGCCAATGGCAGATTTATCGGGATGCCAAGATAAAAAATGACAAAGAGAAGATGGCCCGACTTATTACAGAGGAGCGCAAAGTCCTCACAGGGAGCTTGCACACTATCCTTGACATCCATAGGCTTTTTAAACTTCACAAGTGTGATTGGATGGTTCGAGACCCAGGAACTTATAGCGAGGAGATTGTGCGGGAGTTCTATGCCTCCTATGCTGCCACTCTATGAGGTTATATCTCCTAGCGGTCCAAGCCCACATCCCAGGACTCTTTCACTTCCACTATGGTCTGAGGTTGTCCAGTGGACATATCACATGCCACCATCAGCAGATTTCTCTATGGCCCTACCACCGGTCACTCTTGGCCACTAAACACAGCAGAGTTTGATTACCGAGGGACATTGTGAGAGGCGGCGCTTTCCAGAGAAATGTTGAGCAGCGGGAGGCTATTACACTATGGTTGGCTAAACACATTGTTACAGACGACGAGCATGCGGAGTGGGTCATCGCACCACAGTTGGGTATCTGAAAGGCCACATTAAATTTCGTGGCCAAATTCTTCTAGTTGTTGGGGTGCAACAGGGTGTCGCCTAGAAAAGCTGACAACCAACTCACATGGGACAGAGTCGTCATAGTTGCAACATTAGTAGCAGGATTGGAGATTGACTTTGCCCGCATGCTGCTGACAGAGATTCACGAGAGGGCGTTCAAGACCTCTACTACTTACCCCTTTCCATGTTTGATTTTTTAGTTGTGCAGGGACTATGCAGTGCCGATCTGGCACTGCGATAGGTCGATCCACCCTACTGGGACTTTGGATATAGGCCTTATTCGAGATGAGGCAAATGTGGCGGCACCACACTGAGAGCCCCAGGTTGACGTACCTCCCTTGGGCACAGATCTTGTAGACACGATGGATCAAGCACAGGGCAGTGATCCTATTATACCAGGCTACACCGAAATTGTCCCGGCCTCTTCTTCTCAGGCTGCTAGTAGGGATTCTAGCTCATCCAGTTCCACACCACCGTCATAAACTGTCGTTGTCCCGATGGCTAGAGTACATAAATTAGAGGCTTAGATGGCCATACTGCTGCACCACATCCAACCTTGGATGCAAAAGTTGATAGCAGAGTCTGAGGCCAGAATTGAGAAAAGGGGGGCAAAACAGATAGGGCAGTAGATCCAGGCAGTTCATAAACGCCTCGATACGTTTGAGTTGAGGGTTCTGGCCTTACCAGGCCACGACACCAATCTTTCCTCCATTCGAGCGGAGTTGACTAGTCTCCGAGTTGATGTGGATGCCATTCTTGAGTTGCCTGCGAATGAGACAGAGTATGCACCGATGGTATTGTCTGAGGATACCGTTCTTGATGCCTTATTCAGGGTGGACGCAGAGACGCAGCCTGATCTCACCCGTGCTCGTGGAAAGAGGTACCGCTCTAGTCACCCTTCTGAGACCGTTGATGATTCTCGAACTAGAAAAAGGGAGCATAAGGAGGAGGAGTAAGATAGGAGAGCATCGATATTAGATGAGGAGTTGCGCCAGAAAAGGGCGCTTGAGGCTGCTGCGGAGGCATCGGGTTTTGTGCCAGTGAGGATTGATGTGAGCACCACTCTTGGTGCAGTTAGAGTTGCGGATAGCACTACTGATGGTGTTGTCATTGTTGATGTGGGCACTACTGAGGGTGACCCGAGTGTTGATTTGGTGAGATTCAAGAAGCTGAACCTACCCGCTTGTTGATGGTTCGTCGGTGCTATGCGCCATAGGTTTGCTTCATCCAAATCCATTACTTTTTACTGTTTTTTGTGTGCATTGGGGACAAGTGCACCTATTTTTGTTGGGGTGGGGTAAATTGATTATGAGTGATAGGGTAAAGTTTGAGTAACCCAACTCATAATCCTCTCTTGGGGTTTTCTTGCCTGTGTTCTTTTTCCCCAAGAGACTGTTTAATTTATGTTGAACTAGCATGTGTTAGGATCATATGTGTAGAAGCATGAAAGAGAATGAAAAATGATGGCTTATGAAAAATGACACCCGTCTAAATTTTGTGATGTGTGCAAGAATTTGTAGGCTAAGATAAGTTGAATGTGTTGGCTCTGAGTATGACATGATAATGAACCAACTTGATGGCATGACTTAAGCTAAAACTTGAATTGGGTAATTTGATAATCTAATAATGAAACTATCTGCCAAGAGTGTGTGAGAATACTTGAATGTTCAAACAGTTTTTGTGCCAATCTAGAACTTGCCCGGTTAGTCCTGCTAAGTCAATCTACTCTAGAGGCTAGGAACTGATCATAGGCCCTTGTTTTGAGTCCATAAATTGCCTAAAAGAAGTCCAACCAAATGAAGTAAATGCTCCCTTTGATCCATATGCTTTGAGCCTAAATAAGACCATTTCTTTCTTAACCCCTAACTCACCTTCCCATAATCTTTTATGTTGGCCCCGGTCCCTCCTTGGACATGTGCACCTCAATTTAGGCCAAAAGCCTAAGTTGAGGGTGGCTAATGTAAAAAGTAACTTCAATCTTGGCCCTGATTCGCCATTGGGTATTGTTCACCTCAACCAATGGAAAATCCATTAGTTGAGGGTGGCTATATAAGAGGAATTGAAAGAAAAATGGGTATGCAAAGAGTTTGATGTTGAAAAGGAAAAAAGAGGAAAGGATGTGACTTGTCGAAAGTTACAAAGAATAAAACGCAAGAAAAAGATGACAGTGAAAAATAAAAGAGCTACAAAGTCTAAAGTCACATCCATGGTTGAAGAAAATCTAGGAAAAGAAGGTAAAACAATAGGATGTCAAATATAGGGTAAAAAGAGGTTGAAAGTCTAGTTTAATATCAAGGAGGGAAGAAAGTCACTAAGAAGTACCCAAATGTACCACATCTGACCCTGAGCCTGCGTTACAAGCCAATGAAGTCCTATAGTGATCCTAGAATCTAGTTTGGAGAGTCTAAGCAGTGAAAATAAGGGCAAGCCTATGGTGTTGACCACTAACTGTATTTGAATGAATCCTTGTACTCAAATTCATATTCATTGAGTGAAAAAGGGATTTTGTTTGAAGTAAGGGCACTAGTTACATTGTCGGAAAGTTGGTACCTTGGTGATAGTGAAACAGTTTATGTTGTGTGTTGGTTGGTCGATCTTTGTCATATGTTGATCCGTATGAATTAGCTTGTCGAGTCTAAGAGAACAAATTTTGCACCCGAAAAGAGAGTTTGGGTAGAGAGCCATGTAATTGCTTATGCTTGAAATGCTTGCTTCTATACGTGTCGTTTAGAGTCTTAGTGCATCCCTTGAGGACAAACAACGAATTTAAGTTGAGGGTGTTGATATACCGTGAGTTTACGGTATTTTTGATACATTTCACTTAAGAGTTGTGTGTGTCTAGGGCCTTTTTAGATTGTTTTTTATGTGTTTTTATCATGTTTTGCAGGAAAGATGTTTAGGAGCGGGAGTAAAGAGACAGATGAAAGAAATGCAGAAACGGGCATCTACGGAGGTGATCTACAGACCGTAGGTCTATTGACACTTCATAGATGGTGATCGTAGATCAGCAGGGCAAGGCATGGAAGGAGAATCAGGAAATCTGACCAAGTGTGGAACCACGGTAACCATTGACGGTCCGTAGATTGATCTATGGACCATACTGCTGAACTGTAGAATGTGACTGCGAGGGTTTCAGTACCTTATTTTTGGAAAATACTAGGTAAGGAGCTACGTAGAGGGATCGACGGACCGTAGATTGATCTACGGTCCATACTAGTGTTCCGTCGTTTGCTTCAGAGAAGATGATTTTTGGAAACTAAAATATTTTCCAAGTCCTGGCTGACGGAAGGGACTCACGGACCGTACATCCATTGATGGTCCGTGAGTCAATCTCGTGGAATGAAGACGCGTGCCTGAACAAACTTTCCTTATTTTGTTTCCCTTTTAATTTAGGGCTTGTTTTCTATAAATAGGGTATGTAAACCTCATTTTGGGGGGTTAGACTTTATTACTTTAGTTCTACTTTGTGACTTGGGATTAATTTTTGCAGACCTAGCAATTCTTGATTTCCTAAGTTGATTTTAAAGGTTTTGGTTTTGAGATTCATGTTGAAATTTCGGGTTTGTTATTCTCAATTACGTAAGTTCATAATTCTTTCATCTAAAATAATGAATTGTGTTCATATGATTATGGATAACTAAACTCCACAACTAGGGGTGTGGGAACCATGAGCGATTAACTAAGTATGAATAGTAAATAAGCAATTCTTGAATAGTGTTTTGCATGCATGGATAATTCTTTCGTTTAAAAGTCTTTTTAACGGTGCGCAACGTTAGAATTCACCTTGTTGCTACTTGCCGGACCAAGGAGGTAATCAACAAGAAAAGAATTATCAACATAGATTTTGTGTGATACTATCTAATAGACCAATGTTGATTGGTGTGAAGTAATAACTAAGCTAAACATCGATGTGATGTCTAATATGAGGTAAAGGTAAGGGTTAGTAAATTATATACACATAGCCGGACCAAGATGCGGGGTGAAATTCTCTAGATGTCGGACCAACGATTTAGAGATACCTAGCTTATCACTTTGCATGTAGTACAGTAGGAACGAATTGCTATTACTAGGATTACTGCATTATTAGCTTGTGGGGAACACGTATACCCTAGTTAATTCTCTCATCTCGATAACAACCAAAATTGACTTTTGTTTACTGATTACTTACTGAATTCTTACAATTTGTTTCACAAATCCCCTGCCCCCTTTAATTACTTGTTTCTGGAAGTAGTTTGACTAACCGAATATAATTGTTGGTTAAAGTTAACTCTAAACCATTTTCCTCGTGGGATCGACCCCAACCTACAAGTTAGGTTCTTTACCTGATAACGATCGCTTATCCTTCTTTAGGGAGGTGTAATTTGAGCGTATCATTGACCCTAGTCCAACTCGGTCTAAAGCCTACTCCCAACTGAATATATGAAATTTATAGCATAACTGAAGTAAACTAGATAGCTCAATAATCCGACATGCAAATCTAAAAATGCAACATTGTATATCTGATAATGAAACATTCGAATACTGAGGCATGTATGTCTGTTTATCTGTCCTAGCTAATGTAATTCTTGACCTAAACGAACTACATAACTAGAGTTTTGAGTTTATGCATGAATCTGGGCAAAAACAATACTACTACATGATAATCTTATTAAAAACACTAAAATAACTAATTCATAATAATCTTCTAAAATTCTAGAAACCCTAGGTCTAGATAATATGGAGGTAATCAATAATCTGACTGAATTCTAGGGACCTAATGGGTGAAAGGAACCCACTAGTGAAATCCCACATACCTGGTGACGAATTCCATGGACAAATCTTTTGATTTCGGGGCTGAAACTCATGAAAACCTGTTGCGTTCTTGGACTAGGGCTTGGTCGACTCTTTCTCCTCCTTTTCGTTCAACTTGATGAATCTTCAGAGAATGAGTTGACAATGGTAAGTTATAATTAATTAACTAGGCTAAAACTAACCAAAAATATGAAGTTTAGGGGTTAAACGACGTAGTTTAGGGGTCCAACTCATAAGGAAAAGACCAAACGATCCCTGACTTAAAAGTTGTCGGGGCTAACCAACGGATTGATCGAAGGTCCTTGGACAGACCTGGATCTATCATGTCAGTCATAAACTAGCTTGAGAGAGGGGGGTCCTAAGGGTCTCGACCTACAGACTGATCAATGGTCTGTGGAGTGATCCATGATCCATCCTGTCAGTCGTCGACTGGCTTTAGGGAGGGGGGTCTTGAGGGTCCGACCTATGGACTGATCCACGATCCTTCCTGTCAGTCGTCGACTGGCTTCAGAGAGGGGGGTATTGAGGGTCTCGACCTACAGAATGATCAACGATTTATGGAATAATCCACGATCCATCCTATCAGTTGTCGACTGACTTTCAGAGACTAGGTTCTAAGGCCTCGATCCACTGACCTGGACCACGGGACCGTGGTCTGACCTATGGTCCGTAGGTCCGGCCGTGGGTCGTGCCTTAGAAAATTTTTTTTTGAGATTTTGGAATGGGTTGCAGGTGGTCTGGTCATCCACGGACCCCACCTATGGTGTGTGGGTCACCTTACTATCTGTGGGTGGTGCCCGTCGGTGGCACCTGCAACTTTTAATTTTTGCGATCTGGTCTGTTTATGTTACGGGGTGTTACATATGAATAGGAGGCTACAAAGAGTTTACGAAATTTCACTTCCTTCTCTACTCTAACTTCGTTCCCAGAGTCAATATTTATAAAGATCCTTCTCCTAAATCATGTTTTGATGCTTTTCAGGTCATGAACCCTCGAAGACTTTACGTTAGAAAGAACGTAGGGGACAATGTGGGCCCGAGGTTCCTCAAGTGTTGGCTCAAGCTATAACGGGCCAAGCTAATAGAGAGGGCATTTCATATGTGATTAAAAATATGGGTACGACAACGACAAGGATAAGGTACTTCACTAGGATGAATTTTGTGAAGTTTCCTAGTTCAAAAGTGGATGAGGATTCTCAAGATTTCATTGATGATATTTACATTATAGTGGGAACTATGAGAGTGTCTACGATAGAGAAGGAAAAATTGGCCACCTATCAAGTTTAGAGTGTTGCTCAAGTTTGGTTGTACTATTAGAAAAGTTAGAGAGTTGTTGATGCAGATTCTTTTGATCAGGAAAAGTTCAAAGGAGCTTTTGTTGATCATTTATTTCCTCTTGAGATGAGGGATGCAAAAGTACCTGAATTAATAAAACTTTGACAAGTTAATATGAGTGTGAAGAATTATGGTTTGAAGTTTACTCAATTGGCTAAGTATGCTTCGACTATGGCTGCCGACTCTAAGGCAAGAATGTGTAAATTTGTGTTGGGTGTTTCTGACTAGGTAAGAAAGGAATACCGAGCACTATGCTAATAAAGGAGATGGATATATCTCGTTTGATGATAGATGCCTAAAATATTGAAGAGGAAAATCTCAAGCTAAGGCTAAGAGGGTCGAAGAAGGCAAGGACCAGTGAGAGTGACTTTTCTCATTATAGGTCCGGTGGACAAGGTCATTTTAAATTTTGGAAAATATTTTCTCGTGAAGGATCTTCTAATTCTCTGACTCCTAAGTTGAACAAGGATAGTGTGTCTAACCCTAAGCTTCAAAGAGGAAATAGTGGTGAACCTTCTATGCCTACTTACACAATGTGTGACAAGAAACATGATGGAAAATGTTGGGTCGGTATAGATGTTACTTTAACTATTGAAAGAGTGGTCATGAGATGAGAGATTGTCAGTTTGTTGATACTATGGTAAGGGAATCTAGTCAAGCTAACCCTACTAGTTTCGCTCAGGGATCTCTGAAGAAATATAGATTCAATGTTATACAGACTTAAAAGGATCATGAGGGTTCTCTGTGTAACACCCCAAAAATCTAATGACCTAAACTAGAGCCTAACATGTAGTCTAGTAGCCTAAGGAAGTTAAAACGTAAGGTTAGAATCCTAAAATAATTTCCCTGACTTAGTACTAGGGTGTTAGTACCTAAACGTCAGGACATGACCTCCTAGGCCCCCCCCCAAGGGTCCTTGAGGAGGACCCAAGGGAAGGTCCAAAAAGCTGTAAAATACAACATGAACCATGATTGGGCACCCACGAGCCATAGGTTGAACCACGCTCCATGTTAAGGGGGCGTGGTTCGAGACTTATTTTGCCAAGCCACCCAAAAAACCTCCATGTTCCAGTCCCATTCCATGAGCGTGCAGTCCTGTCCGTGGACCAACTCACGCCCCGTGGAGTGGTCTCGTGGATGAGGCCTGAAAGCTGGACAAAATGACAAGCTCCATCCCTAAACCACGAGTGACCAGTACGGTCCGTGGTGCAAACCACACCCCATGGTCGGGGTCTCATGGATGGGTGCCTGGGAAGCTGCCTTAAGTCAGCCAAGGATGAAAACATTTCATTAATTCCTAAATTAATTATTAAAGGTTAGCGGCAATTTAAATTATTTATTTAGACATATATAAATATATATTAACTATTAAACAACTCTTTACGTCCTCACAACTCACAAACTCAAACTCAACCAACTTCCCTCCAAAAAGATTCTCTCTCTAGACTCCATTGAAGAACAAAGAAGAAGGTCAAGATTAGGGTTCAAGCTCCAATATTTTAACTCCAATTTCGTGGGAAAACATCAATTAAGGTATTGGAACCTTGATTCATGGAACACTTTTATCCATGAAGCCCTTCAACTCTTGATTTCGGAATTGGCAACTTGTTCAAAAACTAGGGTTTTCATTCTAGCCATGGGTTCTTCCTAAAAATGATTTCATTATGTTAATTGTCTTATATTATGGATGATTTGATGTTTAATGGTGATTCTTATTGTAAAACTCCCTATGAACCCATGAACTACCCCATGACCCTATTTTCATGAATTGTGATACGTGTATTAAAGCAAGATGATTACTACGAATTGTGTCAATGTTAATCTAGTATTGAATCTTGTTTATTCATTCTTAAAGTAGTATTTCTAAGTGTGATTGTGAGACTTGATCCATGACCCTCGAAGGGGGTAAATTGTGAAGGATTGTTCATGATTGATAAAAATTGTATGTTAACTTATGATTCACTTGAAAGGTAAAGATCCTATGACTATTGTGTATATTGAGGTATTGTTGAAAGTGTATTCTCCCCTTACCCTTTACACATGTTCATGTATAACCTTTCTAGGATATGATGTTGTTGTGTTGATTGGAAGGCTAATTCTCATTAAAACACTATGAATGATAATGTGAAAGGTTTACTCACTTGTGGATTGTTCTAAGGTCGAAAGGGAATTCTCACCTAATGAATCTATGAGCTATTATAATGAATGTTGGTTGAGTGCCCAGTGCACTCTCTAGTGAACATAAACCAAAGTAAAGGCTTAATATGACTTTTTAAAGGGAATTAGGCTTAGCACCGAGAGGATATGAACAATGAGATAGGAAGCTTTTACGTTTAGCAAGTCCGGCTTCCCAACATAGGTTGTCTCATGAGATGGAAACCTTTTACGCTAGAAGTCAGGGTTTCTAGTAGAAATCTCTTTATCCCATACCTATGTGCCCACATAGGTCTTTAGCTAGTGGATCCACCTAAAATCTATCACGATAGTTCGACCTTAGGCAAGTAGGACACTCTCTTTTTGGTGTGGGGGGAGAACACCGGATTCCATTTAGCTCACATGGTCTATGTCGGTTAATACTATTTTCCCTATATAATGAAGATAATGAACGACACATAAACTATACTATGAATTCTTGGAGAGCATACTTAGTAGAAGTGGGGGTATGGGACTTCACTTCCACATTGCACAAGTAGACTTGGTAGGATGATATGAGATGGTTCCTTTGTGTTGTGATGAGATATAAATGTATGCATGTATGTTGAATGGATAATTGTTATGAATGACTTTCCTTATGTTCAAGTAATGTACATGACTATTTCCTTATTTGTGATTATTGATTATGATGGGGTCTGAAGATGACATGCATGACCAAGGTAACTTCAAGGGAATACTTAGTAGGGTTGGTATTATGGGATGCCAACCACACATTGCACAAGTGGTCCTTAGGGGTTGCTAAGGTATTTTTCTTACCATGAAATGAGAATGAAGGTGATTATGACTTGAGTTGAACATTGTAAATGCATGTTGGTTTCCAAACTTGACAAATGCATACTTTTCACTAAAATGTCCTTTTATCATATGTAAAGGATTTTATGCATGTTTCCATACTTAGTACATATTTGTTCTAACCCCTTCTTCCTCTACATTTTATAAGTGTAGGTTCCGGCTAGGTGACATGCACTCTCTTTTCTTGAAGAAGGCTTGGATTGCTTATCTTCAAGTTGTGATGAGTCCTCAAGTTCTAGGACAAATTATCCATTTCTTAGTTTCTATTGTACTTCTCATATTGATACTTTTATTGATGTAAAGCTCTAAGTCCCAAACATTGTATTCCTATGTTTTAGATGGTGTATGAGACAAAGTCTAGATTCCTATGATTTTTCCTTTATGAAAAATGAAGTTCGACTTCTATTGTAAAATTTTTAAATTTTCCACATTATTTCTATGTCTTATGTTATGATGATGTTAGAGGCTTGTATGAGATCCCTTTGGGGTCAAGAACGCCGTGTTACGTCTAGGGGGTACTCCTGGGTCGTGACACTTTGGTTGTTCTAATCGGTAAGTTGAAAGTCTTTCACCCTGATGTATATACTTTACATTATCCAGGAGCTTCCTTATTGTTTGTTACTCCTTATGTGGCCATTAGATTTGATGTTGGTCCCGAAATCCTTTCTGATCATTTTCATGTTTCTATTCCCATTGGTGATTCTATTCTTGCAAAAAGAGTTTATTGAAATTTTTTGAATTCTATTTCTCATAGAGTCACTCATGTTGATCTTGTAGAGCTTGATATGTCATATATTCTTGTTATTCATAGGATGGATTGGCTTCATGCATGTTATGCTTCCATATATTGTAGGAAGCAATTGGTAAAATTTAAGGTTCTGAACGAACCTCTCATGTCATGGGAAAGGGGAAATTATGCTCTTAAGGGTCAGTTTATATCTTACCTAAAGGTTAGGAAAATAATTTCTAAGGGTTGCATTTATCATCTTTTTTGGATTAGGGATACAGATTTCAAAATCCCTACCCTTGAGTCATTTCCTATGGTAAATGATTTTCTGGAATTTTTTTCTTAATAATCTTCCCGATATTCTCTTAAAAGGGAAATAAACATCGGTATTGACTTTCTCCCAGATACACAACCTATTTCAATTTCTCCTTATCATATGGCCCCGAAAGAACTTAAGGATTTAAAGGATCAGTTGAAGGATTTGATAGATAAGGGTTTTATTATGTCGAGTATCTCTCAGTGAGGTGCTCCAGTGTTGTTTGTTCAAAAGAAGGATGGTTGCCTCCGAATGTGCATTGACTATCAGCAATTGAATAAGGTTACCATAAAAAATATGCATGATATTCTAAGAATTGATTATTTATTTGGTCAACTCCAAGAAGCGAGTTACATCTCTAAAATTGACCTGCGGTTGGGTTATCACCAATTGAGGATTAAGGAAGGTGACATCCTAAAGATGGATTTTCAAACTCGGTATGGTCACTATGAATTTTCGTGATGTCTTTTGGTATTATTTATGCCCCAGCAACATTCATGGATTTTATAAATACGGCCTTTAAGCAATATATTGAAATTTTTGTAATTGTGTTTATTGATGATATTTTGATTTACTCAAGGAATGAGGATGAACATGTTGGACATTTGAGGATTGTGTTGTAAATTCTCAAGGATCATGAATTGTATGCTAAGTTTCGCAAGTATTAGTTTTGGTGGAGTTTTTTTGCTTTCCTTGGTCATATTGTCTCTGGTGAAGATATTCAAGTTTATCCCAAAACTACCGAGGCGGTTAAGAATTACCCCAGACCTTTGTCTATTTCATATATATGAAGTTTGTTGTGTTTGGCCGGTTACTATAGAAGGTTCATGGAAGGATTTTCCTATATTGCTTACAACATTGATTCAAAAAAGGTGAAATTACTATGGTCGCAAGCTTCTAAGAAGAGTTTCCTAGAGTTGAAGGATAGACTCACTTCAATCCATATTTTAACATTAACGTAAGGATCTGATGATTTTATGGTTTATTGTGATGCTTCACGGATTGGTCTTATTTGTGTTTAGATGCAATATGGGAAAGTCATCGCTTACGCTTCGAGGAAACTTAAGGTTCATGAAAAGAATTATCTAAGTCATGATTTGGATGTAGCCACGGTAGTGTTTTCTGTACAGATTTGGAGGCATTACTTATATGGTGTTCATGTAGATGTGTTTACTGACCCCAAGATCTTGAAGTATGTGCTTACTCAAAAGGATTTGAATCTTCGCCAAAGGAAATGTCTTGAGCTATTGAAAGATTATGACATGAGTGTCCTTTATAATTTGGGTAAAGAGAATGTGGTGGCAAATGCTCTTAGTCAATTATCGATGGGAAGTGTTGCTCATCTTTAGGATGGTAAGAAGATTTTACATCCAAATATTCATAGATTAGATCAATTGGATGTTCACTTGGTTGACTCTAGTGAAGGTGATGTTATTGTTCATAATGATTTGGAATCATCTTTTGTATCGGACCTGAAGGCTAAGCAAGATCTTTATTCGGTACTAGTTGAGTTGAAGAAGTCGGTTTCTGAAAAATCCATTTCAGTTTTCTGCCAAGGGGGAGATGGCGTCCTTATATACTAAGGTCAATTTTATGTCCCAAATTTTGATGAGTTGAGAAATCATATTTTGATAGAAATTCGTAGTTCTTGGTATTCAGTTCACTTGGGAGCCACCAAGATGTATCGTGATTTGTGGGAAATATATGAATGGGATGAAAAAGGACATTGTGGAATTTGTGGCTAAGTGTCCAGATTTTCAACAAGTGAAAGGTGAGCATCATAAATTAGGTGGTTTGACTCAAAATATTAGTATTCCTACATAGAAGTGAACAGATCTAATTATGGACTTTATTATGGGTTTACCTCATATTCGTCGTCAGTTTGAATTGATTTGGATTATTATGGACCGAATGATGAAATTGCCTTACGTTCTTCATGTGAAGACTATAATTTCAGTAAAGAAGTATGCCAAGCTTTATATTCAGGAAATGGTAAGGTTGAATAGGGTCCCCTTTTCTATTATCACTGATTGTGGCACTCGGTTCAAATCTCCACTTTATAGGACATTTCATGAAGGTTTTTGTACGCAGGTGAAGCTTAGCATGATTTATCATCCCCAGACTGATGGACAAGCTGGGCCTACTCTTTGACTTTTGAGGATATGTTAAGACCTTGTGTGATTTATTTGAAGCGTAATTGGGATGATCATTTTCCTTTGATTGAGTTGGCCTATAGCAATAGCTATCATTCTAGTATTGGAATGTCATCGTTTGTCGTTGTTAATGGTAGAAGGTGTAGGTCTCTTATACGTCGGTTGGATTCACCTAAGCTAGAAGTTCATTGTCCTTACCTTGGCAAGTAGGACATCTCTTTTCGGTGTGTGAGAAAGACACCCGATTCCATACTATAACTAACATGGTTTATGTCAGTTATCGATAAATATTCCACAAAATGTTAGAATTCCCAATCACTTTACTTACAATATATATGTTATGTCCCAATCACTTTCCTTATTATATATTAGATGTCTTATTGAGACTTATGTTAGACATCCTCTTTGTCACACTCTTTTGAAATATGAAATGCTCTCATTTAAATTCCTTTAATTCTATTATCTTGTATAATGTATGCTAAGTGGCTTGTGTAGGGCCTCTCGGGGTCCTATATGCCATATTACACCTAGGGTTTACTTTGGGTCATGACATCTATAGTGCACCCAGTTTTCCATTTGTCAATGCTACACAAGTGTTTACGAGAACATTCGCATGTCATCCATACAAAAGGTATTGAGCTTACACACGAATTTTCATTTGAGGATGTCCCAATGGCCATATTAGACCGACAAGCCAGGTAGTTAAGGACTAGAGATATAGCTTCCGTCAAAGTATTTTGGAGGAACCAAAATATAGAAGAGGCTACTTGGGAAGTGGAAGCAGATATGAAAGAAAAAAAATTGTATCTATTCCAAGAAACACCAGAAGGGTCTTAAACTATATATCTCCGTAATATTATGATTAGTTTAAATTGTATTTGTTCAATTGTTATCTGACTCTCTCATGTTATGTTTAGGTATGTGATGTATATTTACTAATTCAGAGTCTTACCTAGATGCAATCTTCAGATGTGAGATGTAAGATAAGCTTCAGTATTTATTACATCTTTTGTGTGAGTATAAGGCCAAGCAAAGCCTTGTTTATGATTGGTTAAGTATTGTAATTGTTGTGACACTCTGCGAAGCGCATGTGTATGTATTTTGGTTAGCTGACAGGTTCCCGATAGGCCAATTTACAAAGGAAACTCTATCGATTTTTTTAAATTTCACACATTTAGTCAAATTTTATGATTTTAAATGGATAGAGAGGTGTGGAAGTTATTTAGGCGATCTCATCCAGTCTTGGACGACTATAAAACTCAAAGTAACTCACTACCATCATTCGAGGATGGATGATCCTAAGTGGGGGAGAATGTAAAACCTCGAAAATCATATATTATTATAAATGGGAAGCTCAAACCTTCAAAGTTGGATTACCATTTTGCCTCTCAACTAAATCAAAATAAAATAAATTTATTTATTAAATACTAATATTTAATTACATAATGGTGGAATATGAAGTCCAACAACTACACTTTAATTTTTAAGTTATGACAGTATAATTATCATATATTAGGTTAAATTCAATTAGAGTAGAAGAAAAAACAATGAATGAAATTCTTCCAATTCGGCAACTGTTGAAGTTTTGAATCCAAAATAAAATTTATGTATCATGATTCAATGTGCTTCATTAATCCATTTTTGTAGGTGAAAAGACAGTCAAATATCACTATAAATACCATTAAATTGCTCCCTATATCATCATATTCTTTTCATTTCTATTTTCTATTGTTCTCTTTTCTTCTTCCTAGATAATGATACAAATACATGTCGTCAGCAAACTGAGGAAAAGAACAGATAGCTTCATTCAGAAAATAAAAAGAGAAGTTTTCTAACAATATATTTCAAGTGTTAAACTTAGAAGTATAAGATATGACCTATATATTTCCTTATTTCTTTTATATGTTAGCTTATGACTTTAAGTTTTTCTTGTCCATTTTGGAGTTACGGTATGGTTGTCCAAAATAAATTTGGTATGCAACCCATATTTTTATGTAATTCTGTATCATTTTGCATTGTTATGGAATTGTTTTCTTTGTTTTTGTGTTATTAATCTTTTGAGTGCTACTTAATTGACAGAACTTCTATTAATACATGATGAGTTTGATAATACTTGAATAGTTTATGCAATGTGCTTTTGATTAAATACAAGTAACCATTTTTCGGTGCGGAACTGGTAGTTGAGGAATTCATGGAAGTGGTAGTGTGGTAGGTAAGTCGTTTATTTTAAAGATTTTATTATAATGTTTATTATAATATTCTTTTGCTAAGTGTCTTAATCTTGATATTTCTTTAATTTTATTTTTTGGGGTTGCGGAATTCATGGTAAAATGTAATAATATTTATTGTAATATTCTTCCGATAGTTGTTTTAATCTGAGTATTTCACTAATATTATTTATGATATATTATAGATATAACATATCTTGGGTTCTTTGGTACATATATAAATTTTCCTCCATTAATTGTTCTAATAGTTTTATATCTTCTATAGATTCTATCCAATATTGTAAATATTCGTAGTTCATTTTAATCTGAATTTATTTCTAAATCATACCATTCTATTCTTTCGTAGTCTAAATCATGTATGTCTATTTCATACCATTGTTGGTTTAATATATCTTCTGATTCGTTATCATTAAATATTTTTTCCCATATGATTCTTCTTAATTCAATTATTTTTATATCTTTAAGTATATATAAGATTAAAGTTTCATAGTTTTTTATCATTTCATCATGAACGTATGTAGTCATGTTCTTTATCATGCAGGTTTTTTATTTCAAATTATTCCTTCCTATCATATTCATAATTGATTAAATTCATATTAGATCATTATGAACTAGACTATCTGTTTATCATGTTCTCCTATCACTACTAGCATCGTACTTTAGTGGATACTTCCTTCTTATCAGCGCCTCAACTTTGTGTACTCCCCTAAACGGCTTTCCTCGCCTAACGGTTTCAACATTAGGATGGCATAGTATAGAAGTTTTCTCCCTGTTTCCAGTGTGCTAATAAACTAGAAATCATGATTCAAATAATTCTAATACATAATAACTAACATAAATTTACTCAATCATATATATGATATTCAGGAATATATGAAATTAGTTATGCATCTTTATTGAACAATATACCTTTGCTTCTTACTTATTCATGCTATCTGAAATATCTGGTTGGATTTCAGATTGCTCCATTGTTTTTTGTAACTTACTATTTATTGAGAATATTTTTGTGTACAAAGAAGGCTTGCTTTCTGTCGAGAAAGTCTTGCCTTAGATATGCCTAATGGCTTGTTATTTATACTAGTAAAGTTTTTCCACTTTTTTACATGTGTCCTTATACTATTTACTTTATACTATTCCTACTTTACACTTGTGTTTTATTTTACGACTTTATATCTTTTCTACTTTGCAATAAGTTTACAAACCTACAACTTTACATGACTTTTGTGTTTACAAACAAACAACTTTACTTTTCCTAATTTACACATGTCTACTACTATTTCTAATAAGTTAAATAATTTTATGACTTTTACATCTTTTTAATACGTAGATGACTTTAGCTTTCTTGATTTCTTATCTTGTCCATCTTCTGTTGTCTCCTTTTATCTTTCATTGTTATCTTCGTTTCTATCTTCATTATCATTCCAAGTCTACATCTGGAATTATGTTATCTTCTCTGTTGCACTTTGAACATATATGATCAGGGTATTTATGTCCAATTAACTTGCAATATCTGGTTAATAGCTCTGTTGAAATAAATCCTGCCTTTAGTGCTCTTGTCGTAGGTCGTTCTTCTAGTTTTAATAATGATAAAATCCATCGTTGGACTTCATCCATATCTGCTCTTCATAGTTCTCTTGAATTTGAATATATCATTAATTGATCTCTCGAGTAATAACTCCATATAGCATTTCTGTTTAAATAATTCTTTGCTAACTTATGTATAATAGTTGATATACCAATTATTCTTTGTGTAGTTCTGGTATTCCACTAACTTCTTCTCCGTCGTATGTATATACGGTATTTAACAGTCCGTAGTTGTAACATGTTCTTTCTAAATTAGCGTTAGTTTTTGGCAGTGCAATTAACTTGTTATATCCTTGAAACTTTTGTGTCAAATAATCTTGGTTTGGTTCTTTTGTAGCTGATCTGGGGTTGCAGTTTAAATAAGTTTGGATTTTGTGTATATTTTCGATATAGATTCGTGTGATGTAGTTATATGTCTTTTTCTCATTTTGGTTTTGCAAACTATCTGCGTATGTAGATGTTTGTGGTTCTATGGACATATGTCTAGGTGTCTTTTGGGTAAATGGTTTTTCGAATAGTTGTTTCAAGTTCGCATTTTTTTGTTGTTTATCGCTAACTTGTTTGCTTGTACCTGCAGCTGTATTTAAACAAACATTATGGGTTTTAAGGAGTTTCCCATCGTCTCCTTTTAGCTTTAGGTTTTTTCCATCTTCTGATCGACGTAGCTCCGTATTTTTATAGTCATGCTGCTGACTAGCTTTAGACTTCATATTATCTTCATTAGTCTTTAGCTTTTGTATCTCGTTGTCCATACTATCCACTTTTGTACAAAGTGTAGTAATGGTTTTGAGTATTTTTTCAATTGTATCTTCTTCCTCAGTCTCAGTCTGATTAGCTTTGTCGTGATAGGTAATCTGCAATAACATTCTTATCAGTTTTTATTACTTCAATTGTAAATGTAAAATTTAATATATTTAATACCAATCTCCTTATTTCTTTTGTTGTTACCGAATCTTGTATTTTTCTTGTTAGCCACCATTTTACTTGTGTATTATCTGTTCTTATAATGAATTTGTTATAAACAATATATGGTTCAAATGATAATAAACACTTATATACCGAATATAATTCTTTTCTATTTATTTCCCATTTTATTTCGGTATTATTAAATGTCCCTGAATAATACCTACAATGATGTTCTATCATATTGCCATCATACCTATATTTTAATATTCCTCCATAACTTTTTTCACTCGCATCTGATTCTATTATATAAGTAAATTTTTTGTTTTCATCTGGAAAGTATAGTTTAGGTAAGTTTTTACATAATAATTGTACCTTTTGTATTTGTATTAGGTTTTTTTTATCAAACTGGTATTCTATATCTTTCTTTAATTTTTGTTGTAATGGTTTTAAATTCTCTGCTAATTTTGGTATGTATTCTCTTACTTGATTTACTAGTCCTAGAAATGATTGTAATTTCTTTTTCGTATCTAGTTGTTTATTTGAGTTAATTATTTTTTGTATTATGTGTGTTTGCATTTTTATTCCATTTTTATCTATTTGTATTCCTAAGAATTCTATTTGCTTTTTCATTATGTCTGCTTTCTTTTTACTTAGACTTATTCCTGAATATTCTATAATATGTATAAATTTTTCTAATAATTTTATATGTTCATCTTGTGTTTTGGAATATAGTAATATATCATCAATATATACTACAAAATTTTCTAGTTGTTTAAAATAGTTGTCCATAAAGTGTTGATATCTACGTGGTGCATTTTTATACCCAAATGGTAATACGTTCCATTCATAGAATCCTTGTGGTACAATGAATGTTGTTAGTTTTTTAGATTCTTCTTCTAGTTTTAAGTGATAAAATCCTGATTTACAATCAAATTTGCTAAAATAATTATATCCTTGTATTTGTCTTATCTTTAGTATTTTATTTGGTATCGGATAATTATATGTTTTAGTTTTTGCATTTAAATTCCTATAATCAATAACCATTCTACTTTTTCCTCTTTTTTGTTCACTATGTTTATTTACGATAAATGCCGGGCTTGTGTGCTTACTATTGCTTTCTTGTATATATCCTTTTTCTAGTAATTCATTTATATGTATCTTAAATTCGGTTAAATCATTAAAATTATACTTTAATGGTTTTTGGGTTATTATACTATTATTATCAATTAGCTCAATTTTTACTTTTGTTTTATGTTTCTCCCATCCTTGTAAAGGATCCTCATTATATAATAATTCTAGCTTATCTTGGATTATTTTTACTTTATCTATAGAGAATATAATTAATTCTATTTTAGGGTCTTCTTCTTTTATATTTTCTAATTTTTGTGTAATTTTTTCAATTCCTTTTATCCATTCTGTCGTTTTTCGGTTTTTGTTATTTACTCTTTTTGCTCCTATTTTTAGTTTACACGGTGTTGTGAACCACCAGTATGTTTTTGTTATTATATGTGGGTATAGTTTTTCTAAAAATGGCATTCCTAATAACATATCTTTTGTAGTCAATTCAAAGTTATATATTTCCTCTATAGTTAATATCTTATCCATATTTGTATTTTTATATTTTTTGCTTTATATGTGATCATGCTTCCTTCATTATTAAATCATGTTACTACTACCGGTGTTTTTAATTTTTCCTACTTATCTTCTGGTAAACAATTGTATTTACATATATTAGCTTCTGCTCCCGTAACTATCATTGGTGTATAATATATGTTGTAATATCCTTCTATTATTATCTTTGCAAGTATATATATTTTCATATTTTTATCCTACTAAAGTCCTTTTTATTATTACTTTTTTATTTTCATAATTTATTATTAACTGTTTGTCTTCTAGATTATATGATTTTACTTGTTCTAGCCATTTTATTCCTAAAGTGATATTTTCATCTCCTTGATATATTTTAAATTTTGTTACTATTGGTACACCTCCAATGATTATTTCCTTTTCTGTAGTTTCTTCGGTATACATTAATGCTTTTGGTAGTTCGGGGCATAATTGTTCAGTAGTCATTATTTCATCTTCCGTCACTAATTCTCTTGTAATATAGTTTTCTTCTAGTCCTGTATTTATTAACATTAAATATTTTCGTTGTTCCATTATTCCCATTATGTAGTAATGATGTGGTTTTCTTTCTTCTTCCATCGATTTTTGTGGAGTTTTATCTATTCTTCTTGAGGTACTCATTTTTTATGATATTTGTGGTATTTCACAGTTTATCCTTTTTGATGTGCTTAATCTTTCTTTTACTATTTCTAAATCTTCTTTTATATGTCAATCTCATTATAACTATAATCATTCTTATCTATGACCGTAACTATTCTTTCAAAGGGATCTTCTATTTTTATTTATTTTATTTTATTTTTTGCTGTTATTTTATGTTTTGTTGTTAAAACATATAAGTTTTTCCATCTAACTGTAAATATTTTACTTCCCGGGGCTAATTCTATCCCTGACATTCTCCAATGCTACTGAGTAGTTAGCACTTATTATAAATTTAAATTTTTGGTATATGAGGTTACCTTTTACTGCACTTATTATACTTTTTTCTATAGGTTGTATGATTCTATCATCTGCTAAGTATATTTCTATGGGTGTATCTATTCCTTCTCTAAAACATGCTTTTATTAATATTTCCGTTCCTCCTAAATGTACATATTTAATTGGATTTTTAGCCTTAATATCGTGTATTTCTTTATTTATTATTGGTATTTTAGCTTTTCCTTTGGTGTATTTGAAATCTATGATACGTTCTCTTTGACTTACTACATAATATTCTTCTTTTTGTCATTTAAACCAGTTTCTTATTGTTGGTTTTTCGAATATGTTTGCTACGCTTAGATCTAATTCTTTTCCTTTTATTTGTTCAAATATATTATTATCAAATATTATTTTTTGTTCTACTGATTTTTCATCTTGATATTTTTCTTTAGTTATTATTTGTATATCTGTCTCAGTCATTTATATAGTGTTCATTATCTGATTCTATTAATGAATTATTTTCCATTTCATCTGTTTCGTTTTCTGATAATTCATATATGCTATCTTCACTTTCTAATTCATAATCTACGTATTCTATTTGTGTATATTTTTCATTGTCTATTATTATTTCTGATATTTGTTTTTTCTTTGGATTTTTAGGTAATTTACAATCTCTAGCTATGTGTCCTAATTTTCCACAGTTATAACAAGTACATTCTGTTTGTTTTCTTTTTGGTCTATATGGTCTTTTGGTTTTGTAGTTTTTTACATAGTATCTTCTTCTTGGTTATTTATATTTATATTTTGATCTATATTTTTTATTATATTTCTTTCTATTTTTATAATACATATCCGTACAACCAAATTGAGGTGCTGTTTTATTTTTGCAACATGCCAAGTTTTTTACTAATATTTTTTCCATTTTTATTTCTTCTTTATGTTTTTCACATAGTTCCATAAACCATCGTTGCAAGAATTTCATTCTAGCTCCTAAGGTATCTGTTAATTCTGCTTCATTCCAACTTTTTATTATTTTTGAATTAAAAGGTTCTGGTAATTTTGTAAAATATAATTTTCTTATTTCTTTACTTTCTTCTGTGCTATATGTTCCTTTATAATAGTATTCTCTAAATGCACATGTATATTCATCTATGTAACACATATTACATATTGCTAATTTTGTCATTAGATTCCGATTTATGATTTTTTCTTTATTTTGTTCTTCTACTTCTGTTGTCATACTACTAAATTCGTTTCTTATAGCTATTTTGTATTTATATAGTATTTCCATAGTTGTAGTAGCTATTCCACCATCAAATTTTTTATTACTTCTTAGAGTTTGTAAACTTTCATCTGATAAATTTTGTAACCATAATTTTACTGTTCCTATAAGTGTTCTTTCTATATATCCTGGTGTTTCTGTTATTATTATTTTGTTATCTATTAATTGTTTTGATATATATCCTATCCATAATTGGATTGTTTTATTTATATCTGCTACATAGTCTAAATCTAAAAAATCATGTCGTTCAGTTATTGGTTTAGGTGTCCATATTTTATTTAATCTTTTATCCCATATAGTTTTTTCTCTATCATATTGCTCATAGTTTTTATTATAATATTTTGGATTAAATTTTTTTGGGTTTTTTACTCCTGATGTGCTAGGTTTTTCATCCATGTCTATGTCTCTTGTATTTACTTCTAAATTCTATGTATTATCTATGTTTGCTAAAAGTTCCGTATATGTTTCGCTTGTTTCCGAATGTTGTTCTAGATCATCGTCGTTTATTTCATCAACTCTTATTTTAGGTAGATTATCTTGGTTATTTTCTTCTGTTTCTTCTAATTCATCTTCTAGTTGCAATTTTTCTTTAAATATAATTATCTCATTTGTTAATTTTGTTTTTTGTTCTTTTTCTTTTTGTTTCATTTCATATATTTCTTTTAATATTGCTAGCTCTTTTTCTAGGTCTATTATTTTGGTATTTTTTACTTCTTCTAATTGTTGTACTTCCTTTTTTGCTTGTTGTTTTATTTTTTCAATTTCCATTTTTCTATGTATTTCTTCATTTTCTTTTGTTATTCTTATCATAACAGTTAAACTATCTTCTAGTTTTACCGTTTCTTTTTCTAACATTAGACTTATATTGTCACCTATTTTCTTATATCTTCTTCCTAGATTAGAAAATATTATCTTTATTTTCAATCCGTCATAGTTTTCATATGTTTTTTCATCTATTGTGTATTCTTCCTTATTCATTTATAGATTACATTGAAGTTTATATTCTAAGTTATTTATTTATATTTCTAGATATAAAATAGTCTTTCTTTGTGCTATTATAGATTTGTGACAAATTCCTGCAAATATATTACAGTTAAGTCTACTTTGCCTATGTGCTAATTCTTGTCTTTTTGCTATAATTATTTCATTAAGTTTTTGTCTATATTTGTTATTCTCGTTATTAATTGTAATTTTAAATATTGAATATATTTATATTCTACTTTAGATATATTATCTATTAATTGATCTAATTTTTCGTTATCACTTTTTGTGATATTAAGTTGTTTATATTCCGGATATAATTTGTTTAATTTTCTTCTTATTTTTCTTAATTTTCTACTAGTATGTTTTTTACCATGTTTCTTATTATCCATAGCTCTAAGGATTGCTAAAAGATTATTACTTTGAATGAAAGATTTTGATTGTGTTACTTTATCGTCTATGTAACATAGTGTTGCGAACACATACATATATTATTCATTTTCACCCTTGTTGTTTCATTTTATTTTATTTTCTAAAATTATACAATATTAGATTCAATAATTAAATTTTCAAATAAAAATGAGACTTACATTTACATTTATGCGACACTAAGCCTAATAGTTTTCTTAAAAATAAGCATTCTATATTAACGGTAGTTTTTCATATTGTTAAAATTTAAATGGTTGGTATGGTGACAATTTTTATTTTGGACATTTTGGTTATTTGTTTATGAATTCCTTCGACCCTTAATTGTTACTACTAAAAACTATTCCTCAAATGAAAATCATGTAAAAAGTATTATGAGAATGAAGTAATTATGCTTCATTTTGTTTAGATTTTAGTAATGTAAGTCAACAAGATCTTCATTCTATTAAAAGTGGAAAGAGTTTGAGTCAAAAGTTGAATTACTAAAATATCTTTTAAAATTATATTTATCATTTTATTTTTTAAAAAAAATTAATTGTCTATAAAATTTAATTGGAAAGACCTATCATCTACCTTTAGACCTGTACAATTTCTATGAACTTTTTATTTACAAGTTTAATATGTGTCATGTATTTATTTTCTTCACCTTTAGCTTCCTACCGTTTAAACATCTCATATTCTTTACCAAATTATATATACCTTATTCAATATTCAATTGATACACATTAAATGTTCTATATGTGTGTGTGTGTGTCCTAGGTAAAGTTACAAATTACAATTCTCCATATATAGGTCTACAACTCATCCAAAAAGTCATAACTCTTTGGAAATGTCACAACCATTCAATGTGAAAAAGTGTTTACTTTTAATATAATATAATACAATATAATATAATATAATATAATATAAATAACTAAATATAGTACAATACAAAATATAGAAGATATACTTAATTTGGTGTTTTATGTTTGAGGTACTATAACAATTTAACATTTAAGTTAGGTAGTTCATTCTTTTAAGGTAGTATGGATAGATTAAAAAAATAGAGATAGATTTGTCTAATTTTAGTTTGACAAGAAATATTAAAAGATAGAGAAGACTTTTAATTTAAGGATATGAAGAATATATAAAAATATCTTTTAACTTTGTGGTCTTAAAGAAGAACCCCCACCCCACCCCCAAGAAAATAAGAACATTCTATATTAAACTATATAAAAATAAAAGTACAACAAATAAATTGGACATGGAGGAGTACCTATTCAATCTAGTTTGGACTCTTCAAACAAGTTTTTGATCAAATTCTTTTTCTCCAACAGTTTGAGACTTATACGTCTTCAACACCTAGTTCTAGTTTCTGCAACAAAAAATAATTGAACTTCTTGTCAAGTAGAAGTTGTTGCATAAGTGTATTTATGGCTATGAAAATGAGTACATATTAATTATCTAGATAGCCGTCTTGTCTGAAATTGAGTTATTTCATTCTCCTTGTTGCATGTATTTTTGTTGATCTATCTAGTTTTCTCGCAAAAAATATTGTAATTGCATAATTTCACAACTCTAACAATCTTCATTGTTTTAAGAAGAAGAATTGAAAACTTACAAAATTCGTGAATTAAAAGTGTGAGTAAACCTCTCTAATTATAGACAACAAAGGATATTATGAAAATGTACATATCGTGCCTTATCAGATAAGTCACAACCCTTCAAAAAAGTCACTACTTTTAAAATATGCATAACTCATTGAAAAATTCACGACCCTTCGGAAAATTCACTATCCATCAATGAGAAAATGGGCATGACATGAGCATACTAAGAATATTAATAACGGATGCGGAAGCTAACCATAAGTAAATCTAACATGATGTGGAATACCTATATACTAAACTGAATATATCAAATCGAAGAGTTTCAATACAAAAGAAATGTCAAACTCAAATACTAAGCTGAATCTAACTATGTCTGAAAATACCCTCTAACTGACTAGAAGTGCTGGGACATGCTCCAGCTAAGTCTAGCAAAACTGAAACTAAAAAATAAAACTAAAAGATAACATGATTATTGTACTCGAAGAATGAGGACTTACCATTGATGCTGCTGAACTGGAGATCGGGAACCGATCTAAGCGTGATCTTGATGCTGAGAATCTGAACCTACATCACAAGAAGATGTAGCGCAGAGTATGCGTCAGTACTTAAAAGGTACTGAGCATGCATGATAGAGTAAAGCTGAAATAAACATATAACTGAACAAGCAATGAAGCAAGAGTATAGTCTGAACATGATATAACTACTGAATACTGAGCTAACAGAATGTAATGACCAAATTAAACATGTTGATGTTGAATATTGATTATACTGAAATGTGGTCAATGCAATGGAGTCTGACAGAACTGTGGGAGCTACTAATAATCGATAATAAAACCACATGAGCTAAATGTGGAGTCCGATGTATACGCCCCATTGAGAGGACCCAATACAGCCGGCCAAAGATGCAAAGGCATGCTGGCGTGATCACTAAAATGTTGCCCACAGAGGGGACTTACAACTTATGTGGCTCGTAGTTCTGGGACTATATGGGTGACTGACCCTAGTCCAACTCCGTACTATGCTACTACCAATAGATTAAATGATTAACACATTACGATTGAATATCTGTAATATACTAGATAGCTTAAAATTGACATGCAAATTGAGAATGCATATTAATATACTGATAATGACACATTCAAGACTGAGGCAAGTATATCAGAAATACTAAAATATATGACCTAGCATGTGTATTTCAAGAACTGAAGAAATACATAGCTAGGTTTCTAAAATTCATGCAAGAAATGAAGTAATAATATGATAATCTGATTTGGAACATGTAAATAACTAATTCCTAATAATATGCTGAAGTTTTAAAAACCCTAGGTTTAGTTGATAATAGGGAATCAAGAATCTGACTAAAATATAGGGACCTAATGGGCAAAAGGAACCCACTAGTGAAATCCCACATACCTGGTGACGAATTCCATAGAGAAATCTTTCAAATTTGGCGCTGGAACTGATGGAATCTGGCTGCATTCTTGAATTAGGGTTGCTCGACCTTTTCTCCTCTTTACGCTCTAATTTTCTATGTTTTTTGATGAAAGATCTGACTTAGGTAAGTTCTAGTTATGTTTCTAGGCTAAAACTAATCAAAACCGTGTAGTTCAGGGTTAAAACGACATAGTTTAGTCGTTCAACGAAATAGGAAAAGACCAAAAGACCCCTAATTTAAGTTGCAGATGGGGCTGACCACGGCCACCTTCACGGACTGTGAAAGGGACCATGGACCGTGAAGTGGGGACGTGGTCTTTGGTCCAGGAGCTGGGGTTTCTGATATCTTGTCCACGAGCCTTTACCACGGCTCATGTGGAGGACCACGGACCGTGAAGGTCCCTGTGGTCCTCACTTGGGCTAAGGTCTGGAGACTCAGGTCTGAAGGCCTACTGGCTGGCCTTCACGGACCGTGAAGGTCCTCGTGGTCCTCAATTAGGCTTGGGCGTCTGAGGGCTACTCTAGGGGGGGCTACTACCTAAGTCTTCATGGACACCCCTACGGCCTGTCATCCTGTCATCAAGACCACGACCCATGATGGGTACATTGGTCTCATGTCTGGGACTGGCGACTTCCAAGTCATGACCACGGGCAGGTCAACAGACCGTGGACCCTATCACGGTCCGTGAACCCTGCCGTGGTTCACTGCTTCAGGTAAGTTCTGCAAAAAATATTCTAGGTCTATTTTTCGAGGTGTTACAATATCTTCCCCTTGGGATATTTTGCCCTCGAATGAAGACTAAACTAGCTGAAATGGAGGGGATGAGCTGCAACCCTACCACTAAACACTAGAAACTGATTTGTTACTAAACAAAGTTCCAAAAACATGAAAATATGTTGAAAATGCAAGTACAGACTGAAGAAACATGATACTAAGACTGATTCTATGAATGAATGACTGAAAAACTGAAGAGGAACTATTACCTCAAGTTGTAGTGGAATCGGAAGGAAAGAGGTGAGGATACTTGGTTTCATGGTTGCTTCTGCTTCCCACAAAACCTTGACTGAAGCAATTTCTTTGTTTCTCAACTCTCTAACCTGACGATCAACAATCTCAACTGGTACATCCTCATAAGAAAGACTATCTTTCACAGCCACACGCTCCAATGGTACTACGGATGATGGATCACCCACACACTTTTTCAATAGTGAAACGTGGAAGACTGGATGCACTGCTGCTAAATCTGCTCTCAACTTTAACTCATAGGCCACTTTACAAATCCTTTTCAAGATCCGGTAAAGGCCTACATATCTGGGACTGAGCTTCCCTTTCTTGCCAAATCTCATCACCCCTTCATAGGTGACACCTTCAGAAAGACCCAATCATCCACTTGGAACTCTAGTTCCCTTCTCTTTACATTTGCATAAGACTTCTGGTGACTCTGGGCTGTCTTAAGTCTATCTCTAATGAGTTGCACTTTCTCTATAGTATCAAGAACTGAATCTGGGCCTATCAAGGCTGCTTCACCTACTTCAAACCAACCAACAACAGATCTACATCTACGCCTATACAAAGCCTCATAAGGGGCCATCTGAATACTGGAATGGTAGCTATTGTTGTAGGCGAACTCTATAAGAGGAAGGTCATCATCCCAACTACCTTTGAAGTCGATCACATAAGCTCTCAAAATATCCTCTAAGGTCTGAATGGTACGCTCTGCCTGACCATCCGTCTGTGGATAAAATGATGTGCTAAGATTAACATGAGTACCAAGACATTTCTGAAATAACTTCCAGAAATGAGAGGTAAACTGAGGACCTGTATCTGAGATGATAGAAAAAGGAACCCCATGCAACATAAATATCTTATTAATGTAAATCTTGGCATAGTCCTCCGCCGAATTTGTAGTCTTGACCGCTAAAAAGTGAGAAGACTTAGTAACTCTGTCAACTATCACCCAAATGGAGTCATGTTGTCTGCGAGTACGAGGTAATCCTGTAATGAAATCAATGTTGATCACTTCCCATTTCCAAGTAGGAATGTCGATCTCTTGAGTCATACCCCCTGGTTTCTTATGTTCTACCTTTACTTGCTGGCAATTGGGGCACTTAGCCACAAAATCTGCTATATCTCTTTTCATGCCATTCCACCAATAGACTTCTCGAAGATCACGGTATATCTTAGTGGCGCCTGGATGAATAGAATATCTGGAGTTATGGGCTTCTACTAGAATCTGTTGTCTCAACTCGCCCATATTAGGAACACATAATCGACCCTGATAGCTAAGTACACCATCTCCCCCTTGGGAGAAAACCTCCACTCTCTACTGATGGATTGCATCATTTAGCTAAAGAAATATCGGACCACATTCTTGGTTTTTCTTAACTTCCACTACCAAAGAAGATGATGCCCCATTCTGAACAGTTACACCACCATCTGATATGCTCATAAGACGAACTCCTAAACGAGCAAGCATGTGAACATCCTTCGCTAGTTCCATTTTTTATTCCTCAACATGTGCTACACTACCCATAGATAGTCTGCTAAGGGCATCTGCTACTACATTCTCCTTACCAGGATGGTAATGCACACTCATGTCATAATCCTTGAGGAACTCAAGCCATCTCCTTTGGCGAAGATTCAACTATTTCTAGGTGAACAAATACTGAAGGCCCTTATGGTCTGTGAACACATCTACATGAATACCATACAAGTAGTGTCTCCAAATCTTTAGTGCAAACACCACTGCTGCAAGCTCGAGGTCATGAGTAGAATAATTCTTCTCATGCACCTTAAGCTGTCTAAAAGCATAGGCTATAACCTTACCTCAATGCATTAACACACAGCCTAGGCCGACTCTTGATGCATCATAATAAATCACACAACCATCTGAACCCTCTGTTAGAGTCAAAACAGGAGTTGTAGTCAACCTAGTTTTCAATTCTGTGAAGCTTTTCTCACAATCATCTGACCACCGAAAGTTGACCATTTTTAGAGTCAACCTAGTCAATGGTGAGGCTATGGATCAGAAACCTTCCACAAACTTTCTGTAATAACCTCCTAGACCCAAGAAACTTCTGATATCTGCAGGAGAGGTAGGTCTGGGCCATTGTTTCAATGCTTCTATTTTCTGGGAATCCACTCGGATCCCTTCGTTGGATACTATATGCCCAAGGAAAGCAACTGATTGTAACTGTAACACTCCGGAAAATGGTAGGTTAAACTAGAGCCTAAATGTAAAGTTAAAAATCATAAAATGACTCCCCGAAGTTTAGTAAAGTCAATTATTGTTAGAATGAGGAATTTGGAGTCTAGACTAAGGGAAAATTGCCAAGCCCAAATGCCAAGTTGCCCCTAGCTCGAACCTACTATCCGAACCTTCACGAAGGGGACCACGACTCGTGAAGGTGGCCATGAAGCTCCCTTGGTTTCATGGAAATTAGGACATCATGGGGGAGCTACTGCCTAAGGGACCACGGGCACCACCACTAGCCGTGGTCCCTTCATGAGGCGTAGAGATGCTCGTGGGAGTGCCTTGGTCGAGGGAGCCTTGTGCTCCAAAAGGCAAGCTACTGCCTCACGCTCCACGAGCAGGACCACGAGGCGTGGTCCACTTCACGACCCATGTAGGTGCTCGTGAGAATGCCTTAGGTGATGGAGCCTTGTGCCACCTTGAAGGGGCTACTGCCCCAAATCCTCACTACGAGGACCACCAGTCGCGGTCCTCACCACGGTCATGGAGGTGCACGTGACACCTGGGCGTGAGTTTTAAATGAGTGTTAATTAAGTGTTTTACTTTTTTGGCCCAATCAAAGTTAGGTCATTTTGGGTATTTTTAGGAGTAAAATATAAGTTGATTTTAGGTAAAATTCACCCAATACAAGTCATTAATTCACAACACCCAAATATTCCCCAAAATCCTCCCATCTCCAATATTTCTCTCTCTAGAGTTTCTCCATTGAAGAACACCAAGAGCTTGAAGAATAGGGCTCAAGAATGCATCTTCTCAACTCCAATTCGTGGGCAAAGCTTCAATTAAGGTATGGGAACATTGATTCATGGAACACTTTTCTCCATGAAGCCGTTCAACTCTAATTTCAAAATTTGGTATATTGTTCAAAAACTAAGGTTTTCATTCTAGCCATGGGTTCTTCTTAAAAACAATTTCATTATCTTATTTGTCTTATATTACGGATGATTTGACCTTCAATGGTGATTTTTATAGTAAAACTCCCCATGAACCCATGAACTACCCCATGACCCCAAATTCATCAATTGTGATGGGTGTATTGAAGAAAGATGATTACTATGTATATTAACTATGTTAATCTAGTTATGGAATCTTGTTTTATTCATTCTTAAAGTAGTATTTATAATTGGGAGATATGATTCATGACCCTTGAAAGTGTATATTGCAAGGGTTTGTTCATATTGTTGAAAGTGATGTATGAATTTATGATTCACTTGAAAGGTAAAGATTGTATGACTATTGTGTAAATTGTGGTATTGTTGAAAGGTTACTCCGCTTACCCTTACACATGTTCACGTATGACTTGTGTAGGATGATGATGATGTTGTTGTATTGATTGAAAGGCTATTTATCATGAAAACACTATTAACAATAATGTGAAAGGTTTACTCACATGTTAATGATGATTCTAATGTTGAAATTTAGTTCTCACCTAAATGAGTTTATGAGCTATTTTATGAGTTGTATTGAATGAAGGGTACAACACTCATCCGCACATGTAAATACAATTCAAACCTAATTATGTATAATTTAGGAGATAATGCTTAGTACCGAGTGGATATTTAAAATGAGGTAAAGGCCCTTCCGTTAATGTAATAGGTCGGGTCATCTAAAGTAAATTCATGAGATGGAAGCTCCTCCACCAATGCAACAGGTTGGGTTTCTAGAAGCAATCTCCCTATCCCATAACTATGTTCCCACATAGGACTTAACTAGTGGATCCACCTAAAAGCTAACACATTTAGTTATACCTTAGGCAAGTAGGACACCTTCTTTTGGTATGGGGTTACATGACACCGGATTCCATGTAGCTAACATGGTATGTGTCGGTTATGGCTATTCTTCCCTGTATGATAAGATAATGAATGAGACATGTACTACACTATGACTTCTTTGTGAGTTTACTTAGTAGGAGTGGGGTATGGCACTTCACTTTTAGATTGCACAAGTAGACTTAGTAGGATGTTATGGGATGGTTCTATTTTGTTTTGATGAGATATGAATGTATGCATGTATGTTGAACGGATAGTTTCCATGAATGAGTTTCCTTATGTTCAAGCAATGTACATGACTATTTATTTATTGATGACTATTGATTATGATGAGGTCTAAAGATGATATGTATGATTAAGGTAGCTTCAAGGGAGTACATAGTATGGTTGGTATTATGGGATGCCAACCATACATTGCACAAGTGTTCCTTAGGGGTTGCTAAGGTATTGATTTTACCATGCTATGAGTATAAATGTGATTAAAGCTTGTCTTTTTCATTGAAAATGCATGTTGGTTTCCAAACTTGATAAATGTATACTTTTAAACTCAAATGACTTTTTTATCATATTTAAATTTTCGGGGTCAAGTACGCCATGTCACTTCTAGGTGGTAAATCTGGGTCTTGAAAACTTGGTAACAGAGCATAATATTTAGGTTGATGTCTCATGAACCACGTCTAGTAGAGTCTTTTTCATAAGTGTGAAGTGCGACACACTTATGAATGAGAGGCTATAAGATGTTTAGGAACTTTCACTTCTTTCTTTACTCTTTAATCGTTCTTTGGAATCCTAACTCTATGAAGTCCTTTTTCCTAACTTCTCTCTTCTGATTATAGGCAATGAATACAAGAAAAGGGAATGCAAGGAGGATGTAAATGAGCGAGTTCCTCCCCAAGCTCCTCAAGATCCTCAAGCTCCTAATGATGAAGGGGTCATGACTAATGTGGAAATAAGGGTGGGCGTCCAAACATTTACTCAACTCATGACGGTTCAAACTCAAGCCGTCACCACTCAAGCCCAAGCTATAATGACACAAGCAAATAGGGAATTTGTGCCCCAGGTAAACCCTAATGTGAACACCATGGCCTCAAGGTTGAGAGACTTTACCCGAATGAACCCTCCTATGTTTTTTGGTTCTAAAGTGAACGAAAACCCACAAGAGTTTGTGGAAGAGGTCTACAAGATAGTGGATGCTATAGGGGTAACTTATATTTAGAAAGCCGAACTAGCCGGGTATCAATTGAAAGATGTGGCCTAAGTATGGTTTACTCAATGGAAGAATAATATGGCTATAAGAGCAGGCCCTATAACTATGGAAGTGTTCAAGAAGGCATTCCTTGATAGGTTCTTTCCATGGGAAAAGAGGGAAGCAAAAGTGGAGGAATTTATCAACCTTCGCCAAGGAGGTATGAGTGTCCAAGAATACTCCTTGAAATTCACTAAGTTTTCCAAATATGCGCCATCCTTGTTGTCTAACCCAAGTGATGAGATGAGTCGATTTGTGACCGGTGTGTCTGATGCCATTGAAGAAGAATGTTGTGCGACAATGCTCCATGAAAACATGGATATCTCACGATTGACGGTATATGCACAACAAGTTGAGGAGACAAGGTTTAGGAAGAAGAATAGAGAGGTAAAGAAGGAAAGGACTGATGATGGAAATTCTTCTAAGGGTAAGTTTGAAGGTCAAAGTGGACCAAGGTTCAAGAAGAGCTTTTCCAACCAAAGCTCCTCTAATACTCTGAAGATCAACAAAGATAGGGTGTCTAACCCTAAGCCTCAAGGAGGTAATAGGGGTGGATCTTCCATGGAGAGGCCTACATGTGCCAAGTGTGGTAAGAAGCATGAGGGGAAATATCTTGTCAGTATGGGTGTGTGCTATGGATGTTGAAAAAGTGGACATCAATTGAAAGATTTTCCAACCCGTTTTGCCAAGGGAAGAGAGGGTAATCAAACCCCTCCAAGTGGTTCAAATCCCAATGCTCCCAAGAAGAATCACTTTTATGCTCTTCAATCACGAGGTGATCAAAAGAGTTCCCTAGTCGTGGTAACGGGTATGTTGCAAGTCTTTTCCATTGATGTTTATGCATTATTAGACCCCGGTGCCACTTTATCTTTTGTTACACCCTTTATGGCTATGAAATTTGATGTACTCCCCGGAACCCTAATAGAGGCTTTTTCGGTTTCTACCTCGGTTGGTGACTCGGTTGTATCTAAAAGAGTATATAGGACTTGTCCTATTTCTTTGTCTCATAAAGTCACTTTGGTTGATTTGGTAGAATTATACATGCCTGATTTGTATGTGATTTTGGGCATAGATTGGTTGCATGCATGTTATGCTTCAATAGATTGTAGGACCTGGGTGGTCATAATTCAATTTCCAAAAGAGCCAATTTTAGAGTGGAAAGAGGAGAATTCTATTCCTAGAGGTCAATTTGTTTCATGTCTAAAAGCTAGAAAAATTATCTCCACGGGGTGCGTGTATCATATTGTTAGGATTATGGATGTTGAGTCCAATGTCCCTTCTTTAGAGTCGGTCCCCGTAGTGAGAGAGTATCCATAAGTCTTTGCCGATGACTTACCCGGTATTCCTCCCGAACGGGAAATAGACTTTGGCATTGATCTTTTGCCGGATACACAACCCATATCTATCCCTCCCTATAGAATGGCTCCGACCGAATTGAAAGAGTTGAAGGCACAACTCAAGGACTTGTTAGACAAGGGTTTTATTAAACCAAACATATCTCCATGGGGTGCACCGGTATTGTTTGTGAAAAATAAAGATGGGTCCCTTAGGATGTGTATCGATTACCGCCAATTGAACAGGGTCACTATAAAGAATAAGTATCCACTTCCTAGGATTGATGATTTGTTTGATCAACTCCAAGAGGCTACTCTTTTCTCCAATATAGATCTTCGTTCGGGTTACCATCAACTAAGAATAAGAGTATGTGATATTCCCAAGACGGCCTTTAGGACCCGATACGGTCACTACGAATTTGTGGTTTTGTCTTTTGGGTTAAGAAATTCCCCGGCGGCATTAATGGGCCTAATGAATAGGGTGTTTAGACAATCTCTTGATTCATTTGTGATCATCTTTATCGATGATATTTTGATCTATTCGAGGAGTGAGGGTGAACATAAGGATCATTTGAGGATAGTGTTGCAAGTCCTTAAAAACTACCAATTATATGCTAAGTTTAGCAAGTGTGAGTTTAGGCTAAGGTTGGTTTCTTTCCATGGTCATATTGTGTCGGGCATGGGTATAGAGGTTGATACTAAGAAGACAGATGCGGTCAAGAGTTGACCTAGACCCCTACGTCCCACCACTATTTGAAGTTTTTTGGGTTTGGCCGGGTATTATAGGAGATTTTTTGAGGGCTTTTCATCCATCGCTTCTCCATTAATGACTTTGACTCAAAAGAAGTCTAAATTTGAGTGGTCGGAGGCTTGTGAGAAGAGCTTCCAAGAATTGAAGGATAGACTCATCTCCGCTCCAGTGTTGACTTTACCGGAAGGTACCAATGGGTTTGTAGTATATTGTGATGCTTCAAGAGTGGGTTTGGGGTGTGTTCTCATGCAACATGGTAAGGTGATTGCTTATGCTTCAAGGCAACTCAAGATTCATGAAAAGAATTACCCTACCCATGATCTTGAACTAGCGGCGGTGGTTTTTGCCTTGGAAATATGGAGACACTATCTCTATGGGGTCTATGTAGATGATTTCACCGACCACAAGTCTTCAATATGTGTTTAGCCAAAAAGATTTGAATCTTCGACAAAGAAGGTGGTTAGAGCTTTTGAAGGATTATGATATGAGTGTCCTTTACCACCCAGGAAAAGGTAATGTAGTTGCGGATGCCCTAAGTACATTGTCCATGGGTAGCGTGGCTCATGTAGAAGATAAGAAGAAGGAATTGGCTCGTGATGTGTATAGGTTGGCCCGGTTACGTGTCCAACTAGTGGATTCCACCAAGGACGGATTCATGGTTCATAATAGTTCCGAATCATCCTTTGTAGTTGATGTAAAGTCTAAGCAACACATTGATCCTATATTGATGGAGTTGAAGGAATCGGTTCTCAACAAGTCCGTTGAGGCTTTCTCCCAAAGGGGAGATGGGGTGCTTAGGTACCAAGGTAGATTATGTGTTCCGGATGTTGATGGCTTGAGAGAGCAAATTTTATAAGAGGCTCATGGTTCGCGGTATTCTATTCATCCAGGAGCCACCAAGATGTACTGTGACGTACGGGAAGTCTATTAGTAGAATGGCATGAAAAAGGATATAGCGGGTTTTGTAGCCAAGCATCCGAACTGTCAACAAGTTAAGGCCGAGCACTTGATATTGGGAGGTTTGATCCAAGATATAAATATTCCCACTTGGAAGTGGGAGGAGGTGAATATGGACTTTGTGGTGGGTTTGCCTCGTACTCGAAGGTAACATGATTCTATTTGGGTCATTGTTGATAGGATGACTAAATCAGCCCACTTCATTCCCATCAAGGTTTCATTTTCGGCGGAAGACTATGCCAAATTGTACATCAAGGAGATAGTGAAGTTGCATGGGGTTCCTCTATCTATCATATCGGATCTGGGTACTCAATTTACTTCACATTTTTGGAAGGCATTCCAACAAGGGCTGGGTACCAATATTAAGCTTAGTACCGCTTTCCACCCTCAAATGGATGGTCAAGTGGAACGCACCATTCAAACCTTATAGGACATGTTTAGGGTGTGTGTCATAGATTTCCAAGGTGATTGGGATGACCATCTACCGTTGATAGAATTTGCTTACAACAATAGTTACCACTCAAGTATTGTCATGGCTCCATTTGAAGCACTTTATGGTAGGAGGTGTAGATCCCCAATTGGGTGGTTTGAAGTAGGTGAGTTTTCTCTAATTGGTCCCGAACTAATCTATGAGTCCATTGAGAAGGTCCGACTTATAAGAGAGAGGTTGAAGACGTCCCAAAGTCGACAAAAATCTTATGCCGATGTTAGAAGGAGGGATCTTCAATTTGAGGTTGGTGATTGGGTCTACTTAAAAATTTCACCTATGAAAGGTGTGATGAGGTTTCGTAAGAAGGGGAAGCTTAGTCCCTGGTATGTGGTCCCATACCAAATCTTGAAACGTGTTGGGAAAGTTGCTTATGAATTGGACTTGCCAAGTGAGTTGGCTCTGGTTCACCCGGTGTTTCATGTTTCCATGCTCAAGAAGTGCATTGGTGATCCGGTATCCATCCTTCCTTTAGAAGTTTTAGGGGTTGATGAGAACCTTTCCTATGAAGAAGTTTCGATTGTGATTTTGGACTGGCAAGTTAAGAAGTTAAGAAACAAAGAAGAAGTTTTCGTTAAAGTCTTATGGAGGAATCACTTAGTTGAGCGTGCTACATGGGAAGCCGAGGCTGACATGAAGTCCCGCTATCCTCATCTTTTTCCTTCTACTCCTATCCCAACTTGAGGTAAATAGTTTCTTGACTTTGGTGTTTTGGAAATCATTTGTGCTATGAGTTTTCTTCATTATTTCCTTATGTTGTGCATGTTCTTGTGAGAATTCATGTTTAGCATATATTGAGTTTTCATGATTTATATGTTCCTCATGTTGGTTTGCACTTTAGTATAATGAGTGCATATTTGACTTCATGAGGTGAATTAATGAACATGTTTTGCTATATTTGTGATGATATGGTATATTGGCTCTCTATTGATTGTGTTGAGTTTGTTTGAGTTGGAGAAGGTAGTTCCTCCTAAAATGATATGAAATGATGAGTTTTGCGCATGTTGGGTTCTAGATATAGTTCCCACTTCCTTGTATTTGCATTGTTTATGACTTGAGATGGAGTTGATGTTTTCTCCAATGAATTGTGCATTTTATTTTGTTGCATGCGTGATGGGCTGCTAGTCTCGAGTCTTTATTTCCGTAAGGTGTCTAAATCGTCATTTGGGGACGAATGTTCCCAAGAGCGAGATAATGTAACACTACGGAAAATGGTAGGTTAAACTAGAGCCTAAACGTAAGGTTAAAAAATCATAAAATGACTCCTCGGTGTTTTAGTAAAGTCAATTAGAGTTAAAATGAGGAAATTGGAGTCTAGACCATGGGGCAAGTGCCAAGGCAAATGGGCCAAGCCAAGGCCAAAGGCCAAGGCTGCCCCTAGCTCAGAGCTACTGCCCCAACCTTCACGAGGAGGACCACGACTCGTGGTTCACTCCACGACTCGTGAAGGTGGTCGTGAAGCTCCATTTGTTTCATAGGAATTGGGACCTCATGGGGCAGCTACTGCCTAAGGGACCATAGGCACCACCTGGTCCCCTTGCCGAGGCGTAGAGGTGCTCGTGCGAGTGCCTTGGTCGAAGGAAACTTGAGCTCCAAACAGCAAGCTACTGCCTCACGCTCCACGAGCAAGACCACGGGGAGTGGTCCACTTCACGGGTCGTGAAGGTGCTCATGAGAGTGCCTTAGGCAATGGAGCCTTGTGCCACCTTTAAGGGGCTACTGCCCCAAATCCTCACGATGAGGACCATGAGTCGTGGTACTCAGCGCGGCTCGTGGAGTTTCACGTGACACCTGGGCGTGAGTTTTAAATAAGGGTTAATTAAGTCTTTTACTTTTTAGGCCCAATCAAAGTAAGGTCATTTTGTGTATTTTTTGGAGTAAAATATAAGTTGATTTTAAGTCAAATTCACCCAATACAAGTCATTAATTCACAACACCCAAGTGTTTCCCCAAAATCCTCCCATCTCCAATATTTCTCTCTATAGAGCTTCTCCATTGAAGAACACCAAGAACTTGAAGAATAGGGCTCAATAATTCATCTTCTCAACTCCAATTCGTGGGCAAAGCTTCAATTAAGGTATGGGAACACTGATTCATGGAAAACCTTTCTCCATGAAGCCCTTCTTATTGGTGATTTTTATAGTAAAACTCACCATGAACCCATGAACTACCCCATGACCCCAATTTCATGAATTATGATGGTTTATTGATGTAAGATGATTACTATGAATTGTAACTATGTTAATCTATATATTGAATCTTGTTTTATTCATGCTTAAAGTAGTATTTCTAAGTGTGATTTGGAGACATGATTCATGACCCATGAAAAGGTAAATTGCAAGGGTTTGTTCATATTGTTGAAAGTGATGTATCAACTTATGATTCACTTGAAAGGTAAAGATCCTATGACTATTGTGTAAATTGTGGTATTGTTGAAAGGTTACTCCCCTTACCCTTACACATGTTCATGTATGACTTGTCTAGGATGATGATGATGTTGTTGTGTTGATTGAAAGGATATTTCTCATGAACAATAATGTGAAAGGTTTACTCACATGTTAATAATGATTCTAAGGTTGAAAGTTAGGTCTCACCTAAATAAGTCTATGAGCTATTTTATGTGTTGTATTGAATAAAGGGTAGAGCACTCCTTCGCACATGTAAATACAATTCAAGACTAATTATGTTTAATTTGGGAGATAATGCTTAGTACCGAATGGATACGCAAAATGAGGTAAAGGCCCTTTCGTCAATGCAATAGGTCGGGTCATTAAAAGTAAAGTCATTAGATGGAAGCTCTTCCGCCAATGCACTAGGTTGGGTTTCTAGAAGCAATCTCCCTATCCCATAACTATGTGCCCACATAGGACTTAGCTAGTGCATCCACGTAAAAGCTAACACATTTAGTTGTACCTTAGGCAAGTAGGACACCTTCTTTCGGTGTGGGGTTACACGACACCGGATTCCATGTAGCTCACATGGTCTATGTCGGTTATGGCTATTCTTCCCTATATGATAAGATAATGAATGAGACATCAACTACACTATGACTTCTTGGTGAGTTTACTTAGTAGGAGTGGGGGTATGGTATTTCACTTTTACATTGCACAAGTAGACTTAGTAGGATGTTATGGGATGGTTGTTTTATGTTGTGATGAGATATGAATGTATGCATGTATGTTCAACAGATAGTTGCCATGAATGACTTTCCTTATGTTCAAGTAATGTACATGACTATTTCTTTATTGATGACTATTGATTATGATGAGGTCTAAAGATGATATGTATGAATAAGGTAGCTTCAAGGGAGTATTTAGTATGGTTGGTATTATGGGATGCCAACCATACATTGCACAAGTGTTCCTTAGGGGTTACTAAGGTATTGATGTTACCATGCTATGAGTATAAATGTGATTATAGGTTGTCTTTTTCATTGAAAATGCATGTTGGTTTCCAAACTTGATAAATGCATACTTTTCAACTAAAATCTCCTTTTTATCATATTTAAAGGATTTTATGCATGTTTCCATACTTAGTACATATTTCTGCTAACCCCTTCTTCTCCTACATTTTGATAAGTGTAGGTTCCGGCTAGGGGACATACACTATCCTTTCTTGAAGAAGACTTGGATTGCTTCTCTCCAAGTTGTGGTGAGTACTCAAGTTTCGAGGATGGATTATTCATTTCTTAGTTCCCATTGTACTTTTTATATTTAGAATTTAATGATGTAAAGGGCTAAGTCCCAAACTTTGTATTCCTATGTTTTAGATGGTAAATGAGACAAAGTCTAGATTCTTATGATTTTCAATTGTGAAGATGAAGTTTGACTACTATTGTAAATGTTTTAAATTTTCTACATTATTTTTATGACTTTATGTGTATGTTTATGCTAAGGGCTTGTATGAGACCCCTTCAGGGTCAAGTACGTTGTTTCGTTTCTAGGGGGTAACTCCGGGTCATGACAGTAACCAAAACTCGCACTTGTTAAATTTGGCGAATAATTGGCGATCTTTGAGAATTTGCAGAACAACTCGTAAATGACTCGCATGTTCTTCCTCATTCCTAGAGTAAATGAGGATATCATCAATAAAGACGATAATGAACAAGTCCAAATACTGCGTGAACACTTTGTTCATCATATCTGTGAAAGTTGCAGGAGCATTGGTTAGTCCAAATGACATAAATACAAATTCATAATGACCATACCGAGTTCTAAAGGCTGTCTTCGGAATGTCACTATCTCTGACCTTGAGCTGATGATAGCTTGATTTGAGGTCTATCTTTGAGAAATGACTAGCACCCTGAAGTTGGTCAAACAAGTCATCAATCCTAGGGATGGGATACTTATTCATGATTGTGACCTTGTTCAACTTCCTATAGTCAATGCACATTCTGAGAGAACCATCTTTCTTCTTCACGAACAACACCGGGGCACCCCATAGCAAAATACTAGGTATGATGAAGCCCTTATCTAGAATGTCTTTCAAATTCTCCTTCAATTCCTTAAGCTCACCTGGAGCCATCTTGTAAGGAGGAATAGAGATAGGCTGGGTATCTGGAAAGAGATCAATTCCGAAGTAGATTTCCCTTTTAGGAGGAACTCCGGGAAGATCTTCTGGAAACAGTTCTTGAAACTCATTAACCACTGGAACTGACTCAAGAGTTGGGGTTTCGGATCTTAAATCCTTTACCTGAAATAGATGATAGAGATAACCCTTAGAGATCATCTTTCTGGCCTTAAGGTAAGAAATGAATCGACCCATAGGCACTAAACTACTACCATTCTATTCTAAATTGGTTCGTCTGGAAACTAAAAACGAATAATCCTAGTTCTACAATCGACTAAGGCAAAACAACAATGTAACCAATCCATGCCTAGAATGACGTCGAAGTCTACCGTTTCTAACTCTACAAGATCTACTGAGGTGACTTTCTAGGAGACTGTGACAGGGCAATTTCTGTATACCCATCTAGCTATAACTAGGTCACCGACTAGAGTAGAGACTGAGAAGGGTTCTGAGAGAGTTTTTGGACTAACATCAAACTTAACTGCTATATAAGGAGTTGCAAAGTAAAGAGTAGCCCCTGGATCTAACAAAACATAAACATCGAGATCAAAGACTCAAAACATACCAGTGATTACATCAGGAGAATACTCCTAAACTTGGCGCGCTTGAAAAGCATAGAGCCTGTTTTGGCACTGTTCGCCACCTGTACCAGATGAGTTACCCTGTTGAGTTGGGCGACTTGCTGGCACTGCTAAAGTTGTAGACTGGGCTCGATTAGCATTGCCTCTTTGACCCTGTTTAGAAGGACAATCCCTCAACTTGTGACCAGACTGACCACACCCAAGGCATCATTTGTTTCCTGCAAGGCACTCGCTCGGATGGTTCTTACCACACTTAAGGTAAGTTGGGTAGGTTTTGGTACCTGTAACACTCCCCTAAGATTTAGAGCTTGATGCCCTACCTTTCTGATCTTGTCTGAACTTAGAGGACGGAACACTAGCTGATGACGGCGTTGGAGCTAAAAATTTATGTTGACCCTGCAATTGATTTCAACTACACGACTTCTGTTGAGAATACCTATAGTTTCCAGTCCTAGTCTTCTTATTCTCTTTCGCCTGTTCCCTAAGCTTATCACCCTCAACCTACTAAGCATGAGCCTGAGCCTAGAGATGCTTCTATTTTCCAGCAACATAGCATTTCTACACTCTGTCTTTACCATGTCTGACACTCCATATAGAAACTTATTCATCTGAGCCCTGGAATCAGAAACCATGTGAGGAGCATACATGTATAGTTGGGTAACCTTGAGCCCATACTCTTGGATTGTCATACTACCTTGTCTTAAGTTCATAAATTCCTGAGCTTTTGTCTCCCTTAGATCTCTTGGGAAAAACCTGTCCAAAAAGGTCTCGCTAAAGCAATCCCAAGTGATAGGAGCTACATTTGTACCCCTGTTCTCCTTCCACTGAGTATACCAGATATGAGCTACATCCTTAAGTTGGAAAGATGCTAACTCAACCCGATCATTCCCAGTTACCTGCATCACCTCAAAGATCTTCTTTACCTCATCAATGAAGTTTTGGAGATCCCCACCCATCTGTGATCCTAAGAACTCTGATGGATTCATCCTAACAAAATCTTGCACTCTGGCTGCAGCTGACCCAACATTAGCATTTATCAGAACTGGAGCCCACTGATTGTTCTGGTTGGCCACACTCTGAGCCAACATCTGAATAGCATTCTGGAACTCTGCATTCGAAACTTCTTGATATGGGACTGGAGGAGCTGTGTTTACGTTCCTGGCATTCGCATTCCTGGCGTTAGCTATACGAGGAGGCATGATCTAAAATGTAGAATGTCGAGTTAGAATGGAATTAGATCATACCGTACGCACGATAAGAGTAACAAGAAAATGAAGATTTTTCCTAAAACACTTTGTAGCCTCCCTCTCATTAGATGTGGTGCGAACTACACACCCATGAAAAGGACTCTACCTAGTGCGGCTTTTCAGACATCCTAGGACACTTAACCCTAGTGCTCTGATACCAAGTTTGTCACTCCCCGAGCTACCTCCAAGACGCGGACACGGGACCTAGGATCACAAGTGACCCCAAGCTAACCCTGTTGGCATGACATGAGCATACTAAGAATAATAATAACTGATGTGGAAGCTAATCATAAGTAAATCTGACATGATGGGGAATAGCCATATACTAAACAGAATATATCAAATCGGAGAGTTTCAATACAAAAGAAATGTCAAACTCAAATACTAAGTTGAATCAAACTATATCTGAAAATATCTTATAAGTGACTAGAAGTGCTGGGACATGCCCCAGCTAAGTCTAGCAAAACTAAAACTAAAAAACAATGAAAACTAAAAGATAACATGACTATTGTCCTCGAAGAATAAGGACTCACCACTGATGATGTTGAACTGGAGATCGGGAACCGATATAAGCGTGATCTGGATGCTGAGAATCTAAAACCTACATCACAAGAAAATGTAGCACAGAGTATGCGTCAGTACTTGAAAGGTACTGAGCATGCAGGATAGAGTAAAGCTGGAATAACCATATAACTAAACAAGCAATGAAGCAAGAGTATAATCTGAACATGATATAGATACTGAATACTGAGCTAAAAGAATGCAATGACCAAATTTAGACATGCTGATGTTGAATACTGATTATACTGAAATGTGGTCAATGCAATAGAGTCTGACTAAACTGTGGGATCTACTAATTACCGATAATAAAACCACATGACCTAAATGTGGATTCCGATGTATACGCCCCATCGAGAGGATCCAATACACCCAGCCAAAGATGTAAATGCATGCTGGCGTGATCACTAAAATGATGCTCACAGAGGGGACTTACAACCTACATGGCTCGTAGTTCTGGGACTATATGGGTGACTGACCCTAGTCCAACTCGGCATTATGCTACTCCCAATAGATTAAATGATTAACACATTACGACTAAATTTCTGTAATATACTAGATAGCTGAAAACTGACATGCAAATAGAAAATGCATATTAATATACTGATAATGACATATTCAAGACTGAGGCAAGTATAGCTGAATTACTGAAATATCTGAACTAGCATGTGTAATTCAAGAACTAAAGAAATACATAACTTGGGTTCTGAAATTCATGCGAGAAACGAAGTAATAATATGATAATCTGATTTGTAACATGTAAATAACTAATTCATGATAATCTACTAAAGTTCTAGAAACCCTAGGTTTAGTTGATAATAGGGAATCAAGAATATAACTAAAATCTAGGGACCTAATGTGAGAAAGGAACCCACTAGTGAAATCCCACATACCTTAATGGAATCTGGCTACGTTCTTGAACTAGGGTTGCTCGACCTTTTATCCTCTTTATGCTCTAATTTTATATGGTTTTGATGAAAGATCTTACTTAGGTAAGTTCTAGTTATGACTCTAGGCTAAAACTAATCAAAACCATGTAGTTTAGGGTTAAAATGACTTAGTTTAGAGGTCTAACGAAATAGGAAAAGACCAAAAGACCCTTGACTTAAGTTGTAGACGGGGCTAACCACGGCCACCTTCACAGACCATGAAAGGGAACCCGAACCGTAAAGTGGGTCGTGGTCTTTGGTCCAGGAGTTGGGGTTTCTGGTGGCTTGTCCACGAGCCTTTACCATGGCCCGTGTGGAGGATTACGGACCATGAAGGTCCCCGTGGTCCTCACTTGGGCTGAGGTCTGGAGGCTCAGGTCTGAGGGACTACTGGCAGACCTTCACGGGCCGTGTGGAGGACCACGAACCGTGAAGGTCCTCATGGTCCTCACTTAGGCTTGGGGCTATGAGGGCTAGTCTAGGGGGGGCTCTTGCCTAAGTTTTCACGGACGCTCCCATGGCCCTTCATCAAGACCACAGCCCGCGAAGGGTCCTATGGTCTGATGTCTGGGACTGGTGACTTCCAAGTCATGACCACGGGCAGGTCAATGGACCGTGGACCCTATCACGATCCATGAACCCTGCCATGGTTCACTGCTTCATGTAAGTTCTACAAAAAAAAAATCTAGGTCTGGTTTTCGAGGTGTTACTATTAGCCTTTAATATAATATAGAAAAAATAATTAAATACAATATAAAATATATAATATATACTAAATTGGGTATTTTAAATTGGGGTTATTATAGTATTTTAACATTGAAGTTAGGGAGTTCATATTTTTAAGTTAGTATATATATATATATATATATATAACGACAATTAATTAATTGCCGCTAAAAATAAATTTTAGTACAGTATAAGTTGATAGGGGTAATATAATTAAGCATGCCTATTTAAAGATGATTAGTTAATAGTATATGCTCGAGACCAAACCTTTTATCACCACGGAAGATGAAAGCCTGGATGAATGGATTCTATAAAATAATAAAATAAAAGAATTAGTGAGTTGGCTAAAGTGGTTTGGGGTCATTTGTGTTACAACAAGGGTATATATTTTTTTTACAGAATATACCCTTTTCTCTTTATTTTTTTACTTTCATTAGATCAAAAGAGTATATATGGGTCAATTGTGTTACAGTAAGGGTATATTTGAGCTACTTTTATAACAAGGGGTATATCAACTCTAAATCGCGAAATTGAAGGATATACCATACCCTTTTCTCTTTATTTAATTTTAATTTACTTAGTAAACTAAAATTCTTTTAAGGTATTCCAAAATTGTTATAGTAAAATGGATAGTTTGAAATTATAATAAATGTTATATATTAGGAGTTTGGAGGAAAAAAATATTGTGTAATTATACGCAATTTAATTTTTAACTATTAAAATTTGTGATTCAAATAAGAAAATTTAAATTTAATTGAAACCCCAACTACGTGCATCGCACCACACCCGATTTGCCCTGTTGCCATCTCTAATATCAGGAATGAATTTAATATATCATTTGAGTAAAATTATACTTTTATTTAATGTTTACGCATAATGAACGCGTGACACATGCCTTCATTTACAATTTTATCATCAATTATAGTTAATTAATTCACATTATAACCTTAATTTATAACTTAACTATAGTTAACTAGTATAATTTTTTGTGTAAATATCAAATATACAGACCATGTTTACTTTAATTTATCCATTTATTTGAATTAAATAGTTTCATTTGATTTGTTCACTAAAATATTAGTATTAACATTAAATTTTGAATCCAATAAATTCAATATGTTGTGATAGACTCTCAAATTAAAATTTTGATTCTTTCTCTTTATCTTTAGATAGGATTAAATAGGGATGTCAAATGAGCGAGTTTAGTTGACATTTAGAGATATTTAAAGGAAAACTTTCAAAAATAGCAAACATTAGGAACTCTATAGCTATAGTTTGCTTAATGGATTGAAAAAAAAAATTGGGTTTGGTCATGACCTGCCCAAGTTTACTAAGGCTCAAATGGGCTAAAAATCGGGTTCGGTTATGACACGCCAAATTCGATCACTTAATATCAGTAATTTTAACATATTATTATTTAACTTTTATAACCACAATTTGAATTTCAACTCAAGAAAATAAAACAAAGAGTTACAAATAAAGAGTTTTTAAACGGATTGAAATTGGAGATTAAATTAGGCTCAAATGAAGATTATTTTAAAATGGGTTAAGACTTGAATGAGTTGAGATTGAACTTAATTCTAATTATCTTGAGTTGAACCAATAAATTCTAGATCGGTTAGGCGGGTTACCTATATTTGGACACCCTAGGAGAAAATTCATAAATAGCCACTAAAATAAACTTAATTAGGCTCCATAGCTATAATTTGGTAATTACAATTCGTACCTACATGTTAGAGGAAGGAGAGAGGTGAGAGAGATTGGGAGAGGGAGGAGAGAGGTGATGATAATGGGAGAAGGAGGAGAGAGACGAGCGAGAGAGGGCAGAGAGTTGAGCGAGGCGAATTGTATTTGTATATATGTCAGATAATTATATATATGTAACGAGTATACATATGTATCAATGATTGTATTATATATATATATATATATATATAAAATTAGTATCAATGAATAAATTGTATACAATCATATCAATTTGCATATGTATAATTTATTGCAATCATTTGTATCAATGTTTGCATCAACGAATACATGTTTATTTGCATTTGTATCACTAAAGAGATATGTATAGTTGACACTTCTAGTTTGTATTTTGCCAAATAACGAATGAACTCTATCTATCTGTTATGAAGAACTTGTATTATTCTTTTTGTAAGTTGTGACTTGTAATTATGAACAATTGCAGCGGAAAAAAATTGTATTTACCTATGATTTTTTTCGTAGAAAATAGTTGAATTTCACTACAAATTTTATGCCATCGCTATTTAACACCTTACATATTTGTGACAATTTTTTTTGTTGTCACTAAATCACATATTGATTAGAGAGAAGAAAGTCTTTGTCACCAATTATTTATATTATTAGTGACGAAAATAAATGTCATAATTAAATCTAATTTTTCTATAGCTAAAACTTATTATATTTAACTAAAACCTCTAATTTGTCGATATTGTAACAACATATTTTTTTAGATGAAATTTTTGTGTGTCCAAAAATTAATAAATTTGAATACAAAATTTTTTTTGTCATGAATTAGATACATTATTAGTGATAAAATAATGTATCACTAATAACTTTAAATTCGTGACTAACACTACTTAACAAATGACACCAATTAATTTTTTGATGGGAAACTTTAGTAGACAAAACATTGCTATGAATTTTTATGTTTTGTCACTAAAAGTATGTGTCTCATATATTTAAGCATGAAAGTAAATTTTGTCACTAAAAGCGAACAATTAGTGACGAATTTGATGTCGTAGCTAATAATTTCGTAGATATATATCATATTTGTTGTAGTGCTATGGTGAGTGTTGTCCTTATTATTAGCTCATAAGTCGAGATGGAACTTGATAAACTCAGAGCTCGAGATTAGATCAAGCCAACATTATGAAACATACCTGAATTTCAAAAGAAATTTCATCGGAAACCTTAAAAGGATTTCAATGACGAGTTTTACTGGCAGAATAGGAATCACTTACATTGATTCTTTCATTGAATTTGATACAAATTGAGAATATTTTGGAAATTTACTTTTGAAATAATTTTTAGTTAGGCCACTACTTATTTGAAATTGTGAGTTACAAATATTTATTGAGAAGTATTAGGAAGTAGGAGAACATATAAGTAGTTTTGATGATTTATAAAGTGAACCTAGTTTTGTACTTATTTTCTTATGTGTACTCTATCACGTGAACCAAGTACCCAGACGTGAATATGGACAACCTGTACAAATGTTAGAGACTGCGGCAAAGAAGAAAAATATTAAAGTGCCGAAATAAAGGAGAGAAAAAGAAATAAAGAAATTGCTAAAACAAAGGAGGAAAGAAATAACAAAGGAAAGAAATAGCTGAAATAAAAGAGTAAAGAAGGAAAGAAAGAAAAAATAAAGAGTACAATTAAAGTCTAAAGAGGAGTCAATGTTTCCTTATAGGATGAAACTTAAGGAAAGGATTTACATATAGGAAGACAGGTCCTATTTGAAGTAAGAGTCCTAGTCCGTGATAAACTAGGGCTGGTGAATCTCCAATATATTTATGACATGAAGATCATTGAAAGTTGTACCTATTGCATATTCACGAAAGTCCTCATCTTGAGAGCAATAGCCATTGAAGCAAAACAGCAAGATTTCATCACAGCAACACTAAAACAAGGTTCATAAATTGTGTTAGAGTCTAAACTATATTGAATGTTGAAGTCTGATCAATTAAAGTCTAGTTTTATTACTCTTTGTTGATTTGTTATAGGTTAACTATTGAGTTGTAAGAATTCCTACATTGAGTAACAAGAAGTGGGTTTGACTTCTTTGAGAGTAGAGTTTAGAGAGAGTTTGAGAGAATTGTAACAAGAAGTGGGTTTGACTTATTGGAGAGTACAGTTTGAAAGTGAGTTTGAGAGAATTATAACAAGAAGTGGGTTTGACTTCTTTGAGAGTAGAGTCTTCGATTATAGTCAATCATTGAAGAGTAAAGGTACTAGAGTTAGTCCCTATGATTATCAAATTGTTATTGAAGTTAATAAAATTATGGTGTGGTTTTTCCCTTTCTTAAGGGAGGAAGGTTCCCACGATAAATTAAGTGTTATTTACCCTCTTTTCTTATATGACTCTAGGAACCAAGTTCCTAGAAATAACTATCGGTGTGTAGTTTCTTTCAATTGGTATCAAAGCAGGTATTTTCATTAGAAGACTCACATCTTGAAAATGAACAATGGGTGGACCATCTACACCACAAGAAGGAGCTTCCTAAACACGACCACCATTGTTCAACGGAAAGTATTATGGATAGTGGAAGAACCACATGATGGATCACCTGATAGGTGATGGATCACCTTATAGGAGAAAATCATGTCCTTTGGGGAGTAGTCTTGGACGATCCAACAATACCCATGAAGAATGGAACTGATGGAACCACTCAGGTACCAAAGGAAAGGAAGGAATGGGATGCTACAGATAAACTCGCAATTCAGAACAATGCTAAAGTCAAGAAGATTTTGATATGCGGTATAGATCCTGATGAATACAATCTCATCTTATCATGTGAAGATGCAAAAGGAATATGGAAAAATCTTCAAATCGATCATGAAGCTATTTCGAATGGTAGAAGGTGAAATAATTCAAGACATGCATATCAGGTTCATTGCAATTATTAATGAAATTTACTCACTAGGAGAAATAATTCCCAACGAGAAGGCAGTTAGAAAACATTTGTGTTCTCCCAGAGTCATGGGATAGCAAGGTAAAAGCTATTACAGAAGCACTTGATCTAGATACACTAACTATGGATAAACTCATTGGAATTCTAATGACCTGTGAACTAAATAAAAACCAAGAAAAGGAAATCGGAGAAAAGAGAAAAACATGAGGCCAGAACACCTGAAGATTTTAAGGAAGAAAGTATCGCACTAATGACTAAGAGGTTCTCTAAAATGTTAAAGAGAGGACAATTGTTTCAAAGGAGGAACTCTCAAGAAACAACTAAAAATCCAAGAGAACAAGTCTTCCACAAGTACAGAAATCCAGATCAATTTATCAAGTTTTGTCCACTATGGTCTTTAGATCACAGGAGAAACAACTTAGAGAAAGCAAAAGATATGGAGAATGATAAGTACATTTCCACAAACAGAAGAATGACTAATCAAGAAGCAGATCTCTAAATAAAGAAAGCTTTTGCCGTGATGAGGAACTTATAAGAAGAAGGGTCTGAGGATGGTTGATTCAAAAATCGGTCATTGCTTGCAATAAAGGAAACAAATAAATATGACTTTTTTTTCAGTAGTCGCCATAACGGAACCAGATGAGGAAAGAAACACCCATCAATCACAAGAAACAATTCAGGCACTAATGGCTCGAACATGTTCTGATGAAGATGAAGTTAAGGAAAAAAAAGCAGAGGTATGTTTTCTTGAGCCTAAGTCTAAAATAAATATTTATTCCAAGAAACAATTACAATCCTTGTCTTCAGTTCTTATTTATGTATACTCTCCCGTGAAAATCTGGAAAAAAGAATCAATTATTGGATGAGTATGCATCCCTAAGACTTGATTGTATGACTAAGGAAGATCAAATTTGTACACCTCGAACTTCGATAAAGGCCTAAAGAGAGAAATTAAGCAAGTCCACGAATCCAAAATGGACCATGGACCCTTCACGGAACCCTAGACGGTCTGTGTAGGGCACCAAGATATCTTAAGGCTATCGTGGGTGACCATTTAGAACTGCCCTGGAAAAGGGACACCTACACGATGCCCTAGACGGGTCATCTAGGGTTTCACGCCCCTTCAAGGGCATCGTGAACCACCTTCCAGGGGCTCCCTATGAGAGAGTCACCTAGACAATGCATTTAGCGGCCCGTGGTTACTTGGACGACCCATTTATGGGTCCGTACAAGCAACCCAATCAACAAGGTTCCACCCAAGGTCACTGTGAAGAACCAAGGACACCTAGACGGTCTGTGGAGCTTCATATGGACAATGAAGTCGTCTATGAAAGGGGTTTATCAAACTTTGAGTTCTGGGTCAACTTCAAACAATCATATATTTCAGAACAAAATGCAATAGTTGGCCCGTGACCAATCAAATTAAATATCTTTGAGCCATTTTTACAACGCCGCTGAGTTTGCTTAATTCCAAGCCTGAAGTAAAAAGTTTTTGCCTATTTTACTGAAGCGTTGTCGGGCAGGGCATCTTCATGACCTGCTAGACGGACCGTAATGCTCTAAACAACCTGTAAAGGTGTCCTTGAAATCACTTTGTCAGCTTTTAATTCAAGGGCGTGACAAACTTGGTATCAGAACATCACGTTCAAGATTCCTATGTTGTATGAAAGCCACACTAACTAGAGTCTCTTTCATGAGTATGAAGCGCGCCACACTTATAAGGGGGAGGGTACTAGGTGTTCTCATAAAACTTCACTTCTTTTGCTATTCCTATCGTACATAAAGTGTTATTTAACATCTCTTTTTAATCTATCGTTATGTGTTTCAAGTCATGCCTACTCACAGAGCTAACGCATGCAAGGCTAACGCAATTCCTCCAGTCTCGAACCATGAGATTAGTAATGCAGAGTTCCATAATGCGATCCAGCCATTGGCTCAGACCGTAGCCAACCTGAATAATCAGAAGACCGTAGTTTTTGCAAACCCCACTGGTGGATAAGCTGCAACCAAGGTTCAAGACTTTGTTCGTATGAATCCTCTTGAGTTTCTAGGTTCGAAGGTTAGTAAGGATACATAGAACTTCATTGATGAGGTCAAGAAGATTCTTTAGGTAATGTAACTGACTAGTACTAATAGTGTTGAGCTAGCATTCTAGCAACTTATGGATGTGGCATATATATGGTTCACGCAATGGAAAGACAACAGAGGAGCAGATGTAGCTCCTGTGATGTGGAACTTTTTTAGTGGAGCTTTTCTTTACAGGTTCATCCCGAGAGTGTTGAAGGAGGCTAAGACCTAGGAGTTTAAGAACTTAAGGCACGGTTCGATTTTAGTCCAAGAATATGGGCTAAAGTTCACCCAGCTCTCCAGGTATGCTCCACATATAGTGACAGATTCGAGAGCACAAATGATCAAGTTCTTATTTGAAGTATACAATCTCGTAAAGACTGAGCGTAGGAATACTATTCTATTAGTGGATAAGTATATTTCATGACTAATGACCCATCTCATACGGTTGAGAGAGATAAGCTCAAGGAAATTACTATGATAACTAAAAGGCTAGAATGGGCAACTATGAATACTCTCATCATAGGTTAAGCGGTGAAAACCACTCATAGTTTTAGCAGAGGTCTACAATCCCATCACCTTCAGCAGCTAGGACTCTGCCACCCAGGTTTCGATAGAATCAGAAAGAGAGGGGATCAGGCTCTGAGTCTTAGGGATGTGCTTCAGGTAATCGGACTTTTCCATTTTTTCCAAAGTATGTGTAACACCCCGGATTTGGAAAGGGTAGAATTTGAAGCTTTTGAAGGACCTGGTGCTAGAACCGATGAAGCCACCTACGGCCCGTGGACTGACTCATGGTCTGTAGGTCAGCTCCATGGATATCTAGCCCAAATTCCTAAAATATCAAGTTTCAGTACATTTTTTATGGTTAACCAGGACAGCCCGTTATCCAATACACGAGTCCTATGTAGGTTTCGTAGGTGAGTCCCAGACTTAGAGAAATTCTAGGGTCAAAAGTTAAGACCCATGGTCCATCGTTGGGACCAGGGCCTGTGGGTGGGTCCCGTTGTTTGAGGTCCAAAGACACTAGTCTTTTAACTCATCGATGCCAAACTAGGAAGGTCGGTGGGTTGATCGACGGACTGTAGGTCACGACCGTCGGTGAGCTTAACAATTATTTTCTTAAGGGCTTTTGGGTCCTTTCCTAATTATTCTAGCCTAATACTATGTCATTTTACCCTTCACCCAAACCCCTATATAAGTGTTTTAAACCCCAAATTTCCCAGATTGAAATCATTCTCTCAAATTCTTAAAAGAAGAACAAGTCTTCCTCTCAAATAATTCTCTCTCTAGAAGTTGACGAAGAAATAGAGGTTTTCAAGATCAAGCCTCCTAATCCTCCATTGAAGTTAAGTGGTTAGAATTGAGGTATGATCATTTTCATCCACGGTGCCCTTTCCTCCATGGAGTTTCCGAATTCTCCAATTTGTAAAGTTAGAAATTCTCAACTAAGTTAGGGTTTTTCTTCCATGTTATAAGTTCTCTTAATAATTGATTTAATTGATTGTTTTATGATATTTTAAGCATGAATTGATATAATTCTATGATTTTATTATGAATCCTCATAAACCTATGCATATCCCATGTTTTCCAAGTTATGTTGATATAATGTGGGTTATGGAATTATGAAAGATGAATTTATGAAATCATGCATGTTCTCATGAAATTGATGTAAATGTTTTAAGCATGCTTTGAGCGTGAAGTATCAATTATTTTGTTGTTGTTGTTGTGTTGTTGAAAGGATTTCCTATATATATATGAAAGCATGATTGTGAAAGGATTTTCTCCCATAATAAGGGTTGTTAAGGTTGAAAGTCTTTCTCACATAAAATGAACCAATGATAAGGAGCTAATCTAAAATTGAGGCAAGAGGCGATTACCCATATTCTCTAAAGACTAGGCAAGCGGCGATTACCCATGTCCTAGTATGATAAGACAAGAGGCAACTACTCATGTCTTATGAAAGTTAAATTAAGATAAGTCTAAAAAACATTTCGTGGAAGTAATGCTTAGCACCGAGTGGACATGTAGATATCACCTATGTCCCATAAACTATGTGCCAACATAGGATGTCTAGATAGACAATAGCTAGTGGATCCACGTAAACTAGAAAGTTCATGGTCTTACCTTGGAAATTAGGACAACCCTTTTTGGTGTGGGAGACACTAAATTCCATGTTATTACCTCACATGATCGTACATGTCGGTTAAGGCTACTTCCCATAAGTTAAGATGATTTATGGTTACTTAAAGAAGTATCTGATATGGAACATAAGGATGACTTTGCTTGCATCGACCTTATTCATGAACTATGGTTTGTACCTCATGTCATGTATTTTAACTTAGTCCTTGCATATTATGAAATGTCCGGTTTTAGCAAGTTTTATATGTTTTTATGCATGGCTATAATATTTGGTACATGTTTGTACTAATACATACTCTTGCCTACATTTCCCCAAATGTATGGTCCGACATTCAGGGTTCTTAGATTCGTGGCTAAAGATCATTGGAGAGATTTCAAGTTGTGGTGAGTCCTCATGCTTCAGGACCGGACTTTTATTGTTTTCAATCATTTCTTATTTTCAGACTTTGTACGTGACGCTAGGGTTACGTCCTGGTCACTCTTGATGTATTAGATAACAAATGAGACTTTGTAGACTTTCGATTTACATTTGATAAAACTCTTAAACTTGAAATGTTTTCTTTATCTCTTTGATTTTCTTATATCTTATTATATATGCTAAGTGTCTTGTGTATGGCCTATCGGGGTCCTATACACCATGATACACCCAAGGGGTACTTTAGGTCGTGACATTGTGGTAAGAACCATTCGGGTGTGTATCTTGCTAGCAAAGAGAGGTATTTTGGGTGCGGTTAGTCTGGTCATAGGTTGAGGGATTTCCCTTCTGCCAGGCAAGGACATGGAGGTAATAGATCTCAGTATACAACTTTAGAAATGCCAGAAGGTCACCCCACTTAGAGGGGTGCCTCGTCTAGTACAGGTGGTTGTCGGCGCCTGAACATGTTGTATGCTCTTCAGGCTCTCCAGGACAAGGAAGATTCTCATGTTGTGGTCATTGGTACGTTACAAGTCTTCCATTTAGAATTTTATGCATTTTTAGATCCATGGGCTAGACTTTCTTTTGTAACTCCTTATATATTGGTAAACATCAATGTCAGTCTAGAAGGTCTCTTAAAAACCTTCTCAGTCTCTACTCCAGTTTGTGACCCATTTATAGCTAGACGGGTAAATTTCCCTATCACAGATTCCCAAAAAGTCACCTTAGTAGACCTTGTAGAGTTAGAGGTAGTAGATTTCGATATCATTCTAGGCATGGGTTGGTTACATTCATGTTATACCTCAGTCGATTGTAGAACTAGGATCATCCGGTTTAAGTTTCCAAATGAGTCAGTCTTAGAATGGAAGGGTAGTAACTCAATGCCTATGGGTCAATTTATCTCTTACCTTAGGACAAAAAAATGATCTATAAATGGTCTATTTATCACCTTATTTGAGTTAAGGCTCCAAACTATGAAACCCCAACTCTTGAGTCAGTCCAATCGTTAATGAGTTTCCAGAAGTATTTCTGGAAGATCTTCCTAGAGTTCCTCCCAAAAGGGAAATCGACTTCGGAATAGATCTCCTTCCAAATACCCAGTCTATTTCAATTCCTCCTCATAGGATGGCTTTAGCCGAGCTTAAGGAATTGAAAGAACAGTTAAAAGACCTTCTAGACAAGGGCTTCATCAGGATGTTCATTGACTATCCTCATTTGTAAAAGGTCACAATCAAGAATAAGTATCCCACCCCCAGGATTGATGACTTGTTCTACCAACTTTGGGTGCTAGTTGCTTTTCTAAGATAGACCTCAGATCCGGCTATCATCAGCTCAGAGTCAGAGATAGTGACATCCTAAAGACAACCTTTAGCACTCGGTATGGTCACTATAAATTTGTAGTTATGTCGTTTGGACTAACAAATGCTCATGCAGCTTTCATGAACTTAACGAACAGGGTTTTTAAATAGTATTTTGAATTGTTCTTCGTTGGCATAATTGATGATATCCGCATTTATTCTCGGAATGAGAAATCATATGCGACTCATCTGAGGGTTGTTGTGCAAATTCTCAAGGATCGCCAGTTATTCGCTAAGTTCAGCAAATGTATATTTTGGTTACAGTCGGTTGCCTTCCTTGGTGATGTGTTATCCAACAAAAGGATTTGAGTAGATTCTCAGAAAATTAAGGTAGTAGCACTGGCCCAGATCCACCTTTCCAACTGATATCAGAAGATTCTTGGGTTTGGCCGATTACTATATGAGGTTTGTTGAAGGATGTTCATCCATAGTTTCTCCATTGACCTAGTTGAATCAGAAAAAGTTCAAGTTTCATGGTTAGATGAGTGTGAGAAAAGCTTTTTCGAACCAAAGACCAGGTTGACTACATCTCTTGTCTTAACTCTACCAGATGATTAAGACTGTTATATAGTTTATTGTGATGATGAAACATGGTAAGGTCATAGCTTATTCTTCTAGACAAATTATGGTCCATGAGAAGAACTACCCGACTCATGATCTCGAGCTTGCAGCCGTAGCGTTGGCCCTAAAGATTTGGAGACAATACTTGTATGGTGTTCATGTTAATGTTTTCACAGATCATAAGAGACTCCATTATGTGTTCACCCAGAAAGAGTTGAATCTTCATCAGAGGAGATGACTTGAATTCCTCAAAGATTATGAATTGAATGTGCTCTACCATCCGGATAAGGCCAATGTAGTGGTTGAAACCCTCAACATACTATCCATGGGTAATGTGGAACATGTTGAGAAAGAGAAGAAAGAATTAGCCAGAGATGTTCACCGGCTTGCTCGCTTAGGAGTTTGCCTATTGACACGTTAGATGGTGGTGTAATAGTCCAGAATGGACCAGAATCTTCATTAGTAGTGGAGGTCAAACAGAAAAAGGATAGTGATCCTATATTACTTTATTTGAAAGGTGCAGATCATCAGCAGAGAGTTGAAGTTTTCTCCCAAGGGGGAGATGGTGTGCTTCGTTAATAGGGTTGCTTATGTGTTCCAAATGTGGGTAAGTTGAGGTAGCAGATCCTTACAAAAGCCAATAATTCCAAATACTCTATTTATCCAGGTGCAACTAACATGTACCGCGATTTACATGAGGTCTATTGGTGGAACGACATGAAGAGGGACATCGTAGATTTTGTGACTAAGTGTCCTAACTGTCAACATGTTAATGTTGAACATCAAAAACCAAGAGGTAAGACCCAGGAGATTAGCATTCCAACATGGAAGTGGGAAGTGATAAATATGGATTTCATTATTGGTTTATCTCGTACTCGTAAACAACATGACTCCATTTGGGTGATAGTGGAGAGATTCACTAAGTCGGCTCACTTGTTGGTTGTTAAGACTACAGATTCAGTAGAGGTCTACGCAAGACTCTACCTGAGCGATATAGTTAGGTTGCACAAGGTTCCCTTGTTTATCATCTTAGATAAAGGTCCTCAGTTTACATCTCATTTCTGGAATTGTTTCAGAAAGGTCCTGGTACTCAATTAAAAATCTTAGTACAACATTTCATCCACAGACAGATGGTCAGGAAGAGTGTACCATTCATACCTCAGAGGACATGTTGAGAGCTTGCGTTATTTATTTCAAGGGTAATTGGGATGACCACCTACCTATGATAGAGTTCGCTTGCAATAACAGCTTCTACTCCACTATTCAGATTGCCCCTTATGAGGCATTGTATAGGCGTAGATGAAGATCTCTGGTTGGTTGGTTTGAAGGAGGTGAAGCGGCCTTGATTGGGCAAGATTTAGTTCATGAGGCTTTGGAGAAAGTTTAGCTGATTAGAGTGTCACGACCCGGGAGCACCCCCTAGTCGTAACCGGCGTACTCGACCTCGAAGAGGTCAAATACAAGCCTCTTAGCATTCATTCATCGCATAAAACTAAAAACCATAAGGAAATTAAAAACTTTCTTTACCAAGAAAACATTTCATAAAAAGTAGCAAGCGGAAGACTTTCTAGACTTTATACATGATGTCTCAAACCATCTAATACTTTAGAGTATAAAATTCGGGACTAATCCCGTACACAACTTAAACAAAACTAAAAAGACCTAAAAGAACATATTGGGTATTGTCCTCGAATCTATGAGGACTCACCAAGTCTTCATCTTCAACACTTAGAAACCTATCAAAGCCATGACATGTCATCTTCTCCAAATCCCTACACTTTAGTCCAAAAAGGGAAAGAAAGGGGTTAGCACAATTAAGTACTAAGTATGGAGACCATGCAAGAAAATATGTACAACGGACATTTACAAGAAATGTATGCTTTCATGTCCTTTGATAAAACCTTTCCTTTACAAATATAAGAGATATAATACAAGTCATCATTAACATATTAGACCATAGCCAACCATACATATACTTAACATAAATCCATATACAACTCATGCTTAACTTTAGAAGGACACATGTCATTTCATTACCATAGGACCTCTACCTAATATAACCTTAAGACACACTTGAGTGAGACAAGAAGTGACCGCCCACACAATCCTCTTCAAGCACACTTAAGTGTTCCCCAAGATTACCTTAGATAAGGACTTTATAGGCAAAGTGCATAATCATACCCGATAGATAGCATATTAATGAGATGATATGTATAATGATGCTTACATGAAATAAATCATATTTAGTGGGGCATAGTACATGTGTGGTGAGTGACCATCTATATAGTATTTCCAAGGCCTACCACCCCCTTGGAGAGGCGAATGAGGTACAAACCCCTCAATGTGGTTACCCGGGCCTACCACCCCCCGAGCTAGGGACCAAGGTACAAACCCCTCGATATGGTTATACGGGCCTACTACCCCCCGTACTAGGCAACCAAGGTACCAACCCCTCGATATGGTTATACGGGCCTACTACCCCCCGTACTAGGCAACCAAGGTACCAACCCCTCGATATGGTTATACGGGCCTACTACCCCCCGTACTAGGCAACCAAGGTACCAACCCCTCGATACGGTTATACGGGCCTACTACCCCCCGTAATAGGCTTGGTCGACTCACAACACTTATATAGAGAAAATCATATACATGTGTCCATTTCATCATCATTTCAATAATTATATAACTATTCGATTCATAGGACGTACATTGGACCTTCCATTTCCTAAGGATTCTATAAATGGGCATTTTATCAAACACATGATGGGCTATTGTTCATGTAAATGAAATCATGTACTTCAAGAGTACTAAGTCCAACCAATTTCGAAATACATATAAATCAGCCCACCAACAACATACATATATATATCAACCTTCATAATTTGATCATGGAAGCATGAAAACCATAAACATCACATAATAATTCCATTTCATGATAATATGCAAAATAGACCATAATAGGATCATCACAAGATCACATAAACTCATTCACATCATACCTTCACATATAGCTTCACATAAAACTCATTCACATCATACCTTCACATATAACTCATTCACATCATACCTTCACATATAGCTTCATATAGGACTTTACATCTAGCCTCATATGTGTATAATAATACAACAATATAATAACATTCACATAATGCCCTTCATGGCCTCAATCCACAACAATACAACAAATAACCACCTCCACCAAAGGTGGATCAAGCCAATCAATAACAATATTATTAATACTAAGAGATCAAGCCATCTCACCACCCTTTTCAAAGGCCATAAGCCACAATACTCAATTCCATGCCAATTATACAATATTTATCAAGTTTGATCAACTTACCCTCTTTCCATGGCTATCTTCATCATCCTCATCTTCCAACAATTTAACAATACAATAACAATGATAATAACAACAATCAACTATACAAGCTAAGCTAAACAATATCCAATAACCAACATAAAGTCTAAATCCCAATTTATGACCATTCAAGGCTACTACCTCACATTATACCATTCAATAACAATTTCTAGCAACTCAACATAGCTAAGATCATATAAGAACAGCCCACATCAACCACTCAATAATCCTACATCAATTACTCAAAATCATTAAACTCACTTTAGGCTAAATTTAAAGAATTTGAGAAGACATGGGTTCACAAATATTTCTTTCTTAAAACCATAAATAATCATTAATAACCACATGAAACATCATTTGAAATTATTTAATGCAAGAACCCATGCTTAGAATTCGAAATAGGATTTTTGTGTATTTGAAAAACCTTGAAAACCTTTTGATTGGGCTCCTTGAAAGAAAGAATAATCAAGGATAAAGGATCCCCATACCTTAATCTTCAAGAACCAAACGAAATTGGTGAAGAAATCAATAGCCACCATCCACCCTAGCTCCATCTTTCACCTTGAGCTTCCTTGGGGTTTTGAGAGAGTTTTTGAGAGAGGGAAATGTTTTTGGGATGGGAATGAACTAATGGTATCTAGGAATTAATATAAGTCCTTTGAAAAAAAAAGGTCCAACACTTAGAAAAAATCAGGCGGGTGAACAGTGATTTCCGTCTCTGGAAATTGCCATTTCCTACCGGACAGATTTTACGAAAATGGACATAACTTCTTCGTCCGAACTCCGAATGAGGTGAAACGAAGTGCGTTAGGTAGCTAACTCAAAGGGCTTTCCATGGATATGTTATGGGCCACCAAATTATTTGTGTGCTAGGCGATATGACCCTCCAAAGTAGACCCTCGAAAAAGGCTTCACTTGGAAATTTCGGATTTTGATACGGTTGCTCTAAAATTTGGGTTAGACCCATTTCCCACTCAATTTGACCCCCTAAACAAGAATATGAAGTCGGATTTCCGAAAAACGAAACGGATCTTTTTATATATACTAAACAAGTTTCCGAAGCACATTTTAAGAACTTTTTGGGTCAAATTCAATTATAATCATTTCATTAAGTTCTCGACTCCAAACTCACATGTGAGGCTCTAGTTTCACTAGTTTCGTTTTTAGGGTCGTTACATTATCCCCCACTTAGGAACATTCGTCCTCGAATGACACTTTAAACACATAAGGGGTAACGACTCAAGTAAACAGTCCATCAACATGCATACAACAACAATACAAATGCATAAATATAGGAGGAAATATCAACTCCACATAGAAAGTCCCACACAACTTCATGCAATTCAAGAAAGTAGGCACAACATCTACTAACTCCTTATGCATCATCTTTACCTTTTCTCATTTCTCATTTCATTTCATTGGAGGTACTTCCTTCTCCAAATCATCTCATGCACATCATAACATCAAAGGACACAATATGCAATTTTCTCATTAAAGCACATCATGCAACCTCCTCCAAAACTCAAGTAAGCATGCTCACATTATCACCTCATAAAGCAAATAGACAACTTATGCTAAATGCACATCATGCAACTTTCTCATAGAAGCACTTTAGGCAACATCATCAAAACACTTTTAAACATGCTCATAAGTCAACTCATGCAACATTTAGGCAAATCATTATAGATGCACATCAACATGAGGAACATAAATTTATGAAAACTCATTTTCTCATTTAATAAGAATTCATTTAAAACATGCATGACATAAGGAGACCATGGAAAAACTCCTTTTCACATAAGACTCCAAAACATAACCCAAGTTTCTAGGAACTCTTTGTTTTAGGCTTGAGTAAACACATATAGAAGTAGGTAAGGATATCAACACTTCCCAACAACTTCACTACTCAACATACCATCCCCCACTTAAGGGTAAACCCAACTAAGGTCAACCTTAACATCTCATAAAAATCTCAATGAAAATACCATCAATCTTACCAAAACCATTCTTACCCAACTCTTTAATTCACTAAACCTCTTGTAATGAAAACATCCTTCAAGCCTAACTCATAAACATCAACCACACTTGAATACCTTATCATCTAACCACATATTTCCCCCACTTAGGAGAAACTCTTACTAGTTCTTTCAAATTCACCTCCTTCCATCCTAAGGTCGGATCAAAACAATACTAGGTTTTTATACTCATTACACCTAGCATTTCTAAATCACCACACATTTCACAAATTCCTTCAACACATCACAAAACTTCCTCATGACTAAGCCGGATACTACCAACAACACACATAACCAAAGGAATCCCATTTATACTAAAGTCATCACCACAATCTTTCACCTCACACCTACTAAGTCACCAAGTCAAAGTTGGCATCACAACCAACATTCTCTCTCCCTCAACCCTTGCAACATTAAACTTCCTCAAAGGTTACACTCAAATGACCATCACCTACGGAACAAGGAAAGACATTATAGAGAGAAACTCCACGGCACGACTAAAAGAATGTAGAAGTGAAACTTTCTTAGCACCCAATAGCCTCCTATTCATAATGTGGCGCGCTTCACATTATGAACAAGACTCTACTAGATGTGGTTTTGAGACAACCTAAGACCATCCCGGAAACTTATGCTCTGATACCAAGTTTGTCACGACCCGGGAGCACCCCCTAGTCGTAACCGGCGTACTCGACCTCGAAGAGGTCAAATACAAGCCTCTTAGCATTCATTCATCGCATAAAACTAAAAACCATAAGGAAATTAAAAACTTTCTTTACCAAGAAAACATTTCATAAAAAGTAGCAAGCGGAAGACTTTCTAGACTTTATACATGATGTCTCAAACCATCTAATACTTTAGAGTATAAAATTCGGGACTAATCCCGTACACAACTTAAACAAAACTAAAAAGACCTAAAAGAACATATTGGGTATTGTCCTCGAATCTATGAGGACTCACCAAGTCTTCATCTTCAACACTTAGAAACCTATCAAAGCCATGACATGTCATCTTCTCCAAATCCCTACACTTTAGTCCAAAAAGGGAAAGAAAGGGGTTAGCACAATTAAGTACTAAGTATGGAGACCATGCAAGAAAATATGTACAACGGACATTTACAAGAAATGTATGCTTTCATGTCCTTTGATAAAACCTTTCCTTTACAAATATAAGAGATATAATACAAGTCATCATTAACATATTAGACCATAGCCAACCATACATATACTTAACATAAATCCATATACAACTCATGCTTAACTTTAGAAGGACACATGTCATTTCATTACCATAGGACCTCTACCTAATATAACCTTAAGACACACTTGAGTGAGACAAGAAGTGACCGCCCACACAATCCTCTTCAAGCACACTTAAGTGTTCCCCAAGATTACCTTAGATAAGGACTTTATAGGCAAAGTGCATAATCATACCCGATAGATAGCATATTAATGAGATGATATGTATAATGATGCTTACATGAAATAAATCATATTTAGTGGGGCATAGTACATGTGTGGTGAGTGACCATCTATATAGTATTTCCAAGGCCTACCACCCCCTTGGAGAGGCGAATGAGGTACAAACCCCTCAATGTGGTTACCCGGGCCTACCACCCCCCGAGCTAGGGACCAAGGTACAAACCCCTCGATATGGTTATACGGGCCTACTACCCCCCGTACTAGGCAACCAAGGTACCAACCCCTCGATATGGTTATACGGGCCTACTACCCCCCGTACTAGGCAACCAAGGTACCAACCCCTCGATATGGTTATACGGGCCTACTACCCCCCGTACTAGGCAACCAAGGTACCAACCCCTCGATACGGTTATACGGGCCTACTACCCCCCGTACTAGGCTTGGTCGACTCACAACACTTATATAGAGAAAATCATATACATGTGTCCATTTCATCATCATTTCAATAATTATATAACTATTCGATTCATAGGACGTACATTGGACCTTCCATTTCCTAAGGATTCTATAAATGGGCATTTTATCAAACACATGATGGGCTATTGTTCATGTAAATGAAATCATGTACTTCAAGAGTACTAAGTCCAACCAATTTCGAAATACATATAAATCAGCCCACCAACAACATACATATATATATCAACCTTCATAATTTGATCATGGAAGCATGAAAACCATAAACATCACATAATAATTCCATTTCATGATAATATGCAAAATAGACCATAATAGGATCATCACAAGATCACATAAACTCATTCACATCATACCTTCACATATAGCTTCACATAAAACTCATTCACATCATACCTTCACATATAACTCATTCACATCATACCTTCACATATAGCTTCATATAGGACTTTACATCTAGCCTCATATGTGTATAATAATACAACAATATAATAACATTCACATAATGCCCTTCATGGCCTCAATCCACAACAATACAACAAATAACCACCTCCACCAAAGGTGGATCAAGCCAATCAATAACAATATTATTAATACTAAGAGATCAAGCCATCTCACCACCCTTTTCAAAGGCCATAAGCCACAATACTCAATTCCATGCCAATTATACAATATTTATCAAGTTTGATCAACTTACCCTCTTTCCATGGCTATCTTCATCATCCTCATCTTCCAACAATTTAACAATACAATAACAATGATAATAACAACAATCAACTATACAAGCTAAGCTAAACAATATCCAATAACCAACATAAAGTCTAAATCCCAATTTATGACCATTCAAGGCTACTACCTCACATTATACCATTCAATAACAATTTCTAGCAACTCAACATAGCTAAGATCATATAAGAACAGCCCACATCAACCACTCAATAATCCTACATCAATTACTCAAAATCATTAAACTCACTTTAGGCTAAATTTAAAGAATTTGAGAAGACATGGGTTCACAAATATTTCTTTCTTAAAACCATAAATAATCATTAATAACCACATGAAACATCATTTGAAATTATTTAATGCAAGAACCCATGCTTAGAATTCGAAATAGGATTTTTGTGTATTTGAAAAACCTTGAAAACCTTTTGATTGGGCTCCTTGAAAGAAAGAATAATCAAGGATAAAGGATCCCCATACCTTAATCTTCAAGAACCAAACGAAATTGGTGAAGAAATCAATAGCCACCATCCACCCTAGCTCCATCTTTCACCTTGAGCTTCCTTGGGGTTTTGAGAGAGTTTTTGAGAGAGGGAAATGTTTTTGGGATGGGAATGAACTAATGGTATCTAGGAATTAATATAAGTCCTTTGAAAAAAAAAGGTCCAACACTTAGAAAAAATCAGGCGGGTGAACAGTGATTTCCGTCTCTGGAAATTGCCATTTCCTACCGGACAGATTTTACGAAAATGGACATAACTTCTTCGTCCGAACTCCGAATGAGGTGAAACGAAGTGCGTTAGGTAGCTAACTCAAAGGGCTTTCCATGGATATGTTATGGGCCACCAAATTATTTGTGTGCTAGGCGATATGACCCTCCAAAGTAGACCCTCGAAAAAGGCTTCACTTGGAAATTTCGGATTTTGATACGGTTGCTCTAAAATTTGGGTTAGACCCATTTCCCACTCAATTTGACCCCCTAAACAAGAATATGAAGTCGGATTTCCGAAAAACGAAACGGATCTTTTTATATATACTAAACAAGTTTCCGAAGCACATTTTAAGAACTTTTTGGGTCAAATTCAATTATAATCATTTCATTAAGTTCTCGACTCCAAACTCACATGTGAGGCTCTAGTTTCACTAGTTTCGTTTTTAGGGTCGTTACATAGAGATAGACTAAAGACAACTCAGATTAATCAGAAGTCCTATGCAGATGTGAGGAGAAGGGACTTAGAGTTTTAAATCGATGATTGGGTTTTCCTAAAGGTGTAACCCATGAAGGGGGTTATGAGATTTTGCAAGAAAGTGAAGCTCAATCCCAGGTATGTAGGTCCTTACAGAATGTTGAAAAAGGTTAGTAATGTGGCTTATGAGTTAGACTTGCCAGCGGAACTAAAAGATGTTCATCCAGTCTTTCATATTTCTTTGTTGAACAAGTGTGTGGGTGATCCAGCATCGATATTACCTTTATAGAGTTCGATAGTGAAGGATAGCCTCACTTATGATGAGATTCTGATTGAAATTCTTGACTGTTAGGTTCGCAGGTTTAGAAATAAGGAGGTTGCTTTAGTAAAGGTTTCATGGAGGAGACAGTCTGAAGAGGGAGCTACTTGGGAAGCAGAAGCATCCATTATGGCCAAGTATTCTCACCTCTTTCCTTCTGATTCAGTTTCATCTTGAGGTAATAGTTCCTCTTCGGTCTCTCAGTTTACTTGTATGTATTTCAGTTTCAACATCTTGTTTCCTTAATTATCCTTGCATTTCAGCATATTTGCATGTTCATGGAACTCAGCTCAGTTAAATATCAGTTTATTCTACTCAGTAGTAGGGATTGCTACTCCTTCCCTTCATACTAAGATTGTTTAGTCTTTATTCGAGGATGACTGATCCCAATGAGGATATATTGTAACACCTCAAAACTTCGAGAAGGGGCTAAAAAGGTAAATTGGGCAAGTCCACGAATCCAAAATGGACCATGGACCCTTCACGGAACCCTAGACGGTCCATATAGGGGATCACAGTATGTTAATGATGTCGTGGGTGACCATCAAGGATTGCCCTGGCAATGGGTCACTTAGACGGCCTATCTAGTGGTTCAAGACCCGTTAAGGGCATCGTGAACCACCCTATAGGGGCTGCCTAGGAGGTAGTCACCTAGACGGTGCCTTTAGCGACCCGTGGTGACTTGGACTTCCCATCTAGGGTCCGTACAAGTAACCTAATCAGCAAGGTTCCACCCAAGGTCAGTGTGAGGGACCGGAGATGCCTAGACGGTCCGTCGAGCTTCATACGGACCGTGAAGTTGTCTGTGAAACGGGTTTATCTAACTTTCAATTTTGGGTCAACTTCAAATGATGGTATATTTCCGCAAAAAATGAATTAGGTGGTCCATGATCTTTCAATTTAACGATCATTGATTCCTCTTTCTAATGAAGCCGAGTTTCCCTTATTTCAAGCTCGGAGCAAAATGGTATACCTGTTTTAGTGAAGCCCTATTGGGCAAGGCATCTTACTAGATGGGTCGTGATGCTCTAGATGGCCCGTAATTATTTCCTTAAAGTCACTTAGCCAGCTTTTAAGTTAGGGGCGTGAAAAAATTACTTCTAGTGATAACACCATCAATGGTCTAAAAGAATAGGTTAAGAACCCAGAGTTAAGTCACAAGGGTGTAAACCCTCCTAGTGAACATCAATTAGCTCTGGAAGAAGTCATAAAATAGTTAACCATAAATTGTCAGGTCTTAACTGAAATAAATAGACTGCTACAATAAAATCTTGTTAAGACCAAACTTAAACAGGAACGAAATCTAAGATGGATCAGTTCCGAAAGCAATTTAACTGAGATTCAAGAAAGGTAGGCCACTAGTCGAAGGTGCCATATTCAAGGTGGTAGTAAAGTACTTGAAAATGATAAGAAAGGTGACATAGTCAAGATTCACAAAGTTGAAAAGTCGCAATCCCATGCCATAGAGAATGTGTTTTATGTTCAAGAATTGAAGCACAACTCATTGAGCATTTCTGAAATGTGTGACAAAGAAAATAATGTATTGTTCACATCAGCAGAATGTCTTGTGCCAAACACTAATTCTGAAAACCTGGTTCTGAAAAGACACAAAAATGTGTACAAAATTGAGATCATGTCTCTTCATGAAGAGAATCTTACTTTTCTTAGCGTTATTAATGATATTTCTCAACTTTGTCATAAGAGAATGTGTAATTCTAGTTTCTCTCATTTAAATAAACTAGTCATGAAGGATCTGGTTCATGGGATTCCCCGAAGAAAAATATGTGAAGCTATTGCGCAAAAGGGAAATATGTGAAGTTATCATTCAAGTAGAATAAAAATGTTGACACTGATGAAAGTAACCTGCTATCAAATATCTTTGATGACAAAAATTTTGAGAACACCGTAGATGAACCCGGTCCAAATCTGACAATCATTGATGCACTTGTAGAAGGAATTACTACGATTAACCCAAGTCTTGGAGATAGGGGAAACAACAGGCAAATCATGATACTTAGAGTCTAATAGAACTTTAGGGGGAACTTCGCCATGTCAACCTAGTCTTTGTAATTCGTCGAAAGTTATTAGAAATTGATTGGTTCCTTCATCGTATATGACTTCAAGCCAATCAGATATCTTGTTTAGTATGAGGCTGTGTGCTCATTTTTTATCAAACTGAAGTGAGTCATGCTTATGAAAATACAAGACCTTGTTCTCTAGTACTCAGCTTGAGATGCCTTTAATCTGGTAGAATATGATGATGCAGACATACTCATGATGGTCTTAAATGTGATGAACTTGAGAAAAATCATCTAGAGCTTGGTCTTGTCAAAATAAAGTCGATACATTATCATGATTTCTTTTAATAATTTGCTAGTAAACTAATAATTCTATGTTTAAGTAATTATACAGTGAATATCTTCTAACTCAGTCTCGTACTGTAATAGGTACACCATCCACGTACATCTAAAACATTGTTTAGAAGGTCTGCGGATATTATCCCTACTCTTCTTTCTAACAAGATTAATCAAATCATTGAGGAACACACAAAACAAGAATCTTGTTTCTCTGTAATACTCAGGTATGTACCATCCTTTTTCAATGCATGAACTTCCTAAGTTTGTGTCAAACATAAGCACTAGTGAACATGATATATCATCAAAATCCAATTCTTTGAAAAAATCAACAAAAATCCTCTCTTTGACAGTAAGCATCCTTCAATCCCAAACCTATGGTTAATTGCAATAAGGAGCCTTCTAAAAAGTACGATCCTTTACCTATATTGGCTACATTGTTTAAGAGGAATATGAGTTTTCTGTACTCATCCCCATATCATTGCGCTCAATACTACTCCCAATAATATATATAACTCATGCTCAAATGTATAAAACATAACTCTTTCTCAACTTGAGGTTATTACTCAAAAGATCCTTTTAAAAGAGGTAATATTCAAAAACTTGTCATAACTCATTTAGAAATCATTGTTTCTCTCTTTTAAACGTAAAACTGTTACACTTGGGAATACTTAATTCCCTTATACTAATTTTTAAATATGAAAGACAACTCTCCTCATTATAATACTCATTTACTCAAGACTTAGATAAAAACTATAATCAACTTCAAAAGAACTCTCAAATTTGACTCAGAAGGACCTCTTGAACTTCTCTCTTAACTTACATTAATTTGAAATGTAAATTAAGAGATGTGATTAGGATTTGTAGGATCTCTCAAGTATTAATGAAGACTTTAAGAGTTACTACCAAGAAGAGAGCGAAGACACAATTTGAAAGAACACATACAGACTGAATAATAGAAAAGAAAACGACATGGTGACCCTAGCGCACTAAGTGGCGCAAGGCACCAGCCCCAAAACTACTGAACCATATTTGGGGTACACTGCTAGCGTGGTGCGCCAGGCCCCAAAATACTAAATAGTAGTTCTAGCGCTATGGTGGAGCGCCTCCCCACCCCTATACCCAAAAATCTGATGAATTTCTTTTCTCAATTTTAGATCCTAACTCATCCTAAATTAAGTGATTTATTTTATACTCTCTTTGATTCACAAATCCAACACGAATTCATTGAAATTCCACAAAAAATCAATCAAGAAACATCACTCAATCGCAAGACCCTCACCTCAAGAACTCAAGACGTCCATTGTTAAAGAATGAAGTTAAAACTCAAGAACTACTCAAAAATCTATACACAAACGATTTCAAGAACCATTTTAATGCAAGAATTACATGTATGGCATGACGACAAACACGTCCATCACTATGGTAAACCTCACATACCTGGAAAGAACGATTGTTCTTGGCGAAATTCCTCAACTCTTGAATAAACATTGAGAACCCCTATTTTCCTCTTCTTGAAACTTCGCCCTAAAGTCTAAGTGTTTTTGAAAAGGAAAGGAATTTAGAATCTGATTAAACCCTTAATTTGATCAAGAAAAACATGCTAAGACAAATCGGTAAAAGGAAAAGACTAAGCTACCCTTTCCTAAAACGGAAGGAATGCTTTAATTGGAGAGGCTTCACTCAAACAGCCACAACACTTTACTCATAGCTCAAAATTTAGCAAACTTAGTGGCATTGGAAATAGTACTCAAAGACCTTCGATAGGTCATCGACCACCTAAATCTATGTGTGCTAAAAGATATGGTCGTTTGCAGATTATCCAACACTAAAAATTGGTGGTGAACTTGTACGAAATTCTAGTTATTTCTTTTGAAGTCTGAAGTGTTACAATATCTCCCCCTTGAGAACATTCGTCCTCGAATGAGATCACACCAAGAAGAACATGGTGGGAAATGTCTAACAATTCGGTCTCAAGCAAACATCGTGTAATTTACATGTGAAGGAACAAGGTTCATGGTAAACGGGCAAAGGATCAAGATCTATCTGGGAAACGCAGAAAGTGTGCAAGAAGTTGTTGAGGCCTACTATCTTGATGAAGTTTGAGTAATCAAGAGGCCTGCGTCGTGCCGCTACGTTAAATCAAGCGCATCTTGGGAGGCAACCCAAGATGTAAATTCTATCCAACAATAGGCTCTTGTTTTCCGTTTAGTAGTTTTCTTTGTTTAGTTGCTTCTCTGTAATAAAAAGGATAGTTGTTTTATTTTTGTTTTAGTGTTGGCTAGACATAGCATAGGGTCCATGTCTAAAAAGTGTCCAGAAAATGTAAAAACAAAGGGTTAATGGTTGCTACATGTGCAGGGGCGAAAAGCAGAATCTGCAAAAAAAGGTCTGGTGCAGCGGTTAACGGAACTTATCGACGGTCCATAGTTCATCCCACAGACCGTGAATGGCGTCCGTAGATCCAAGGTAAGTGTCTGAATTTTTCTAAGTCTAAGAGTGATCTACGGTCCTAATCTATGGACCATAGATCGACCCACGGACCGTAGATGGGGTCTCGTGGGTCCAAACCCTAGTTCTGCCTGACCCTACCTGGACCACTCCTATTTAAAATCCCCCAATTTCAAATCATTCCCACTTCTCTCCATTTACTCCTAAACTGTTTCTAAACCTCCCAATCCTTTAAATCACTCTATAATCACTCCATAACTCCCCAATTAATCTTTCCTTTCTTTTCCCCACAATCCCAAATTTCCTTTTATCTCCAAACTCCACTCATCCCCTAAACTCCCCAAGAGGTCCGGTGTACAGGTTCGGTGCGTAAGGGAAAAGTTGTGGCATTGAAAGCATCGAGTCATCACACAATCACCCCACTCCTACTGCTTATAAGGTAATAGACTTCCCCTCCCTTTAAATTTTGATTCATCTATTGATTATAGAAAGTCCGTAATTGGGTCTTGACCTTAGGCAAATTAGTAGTGAATGCGCCCTTGGGACGATAGATTGTGATTGTGTTGTCTTGTCGTATGTAAAAAAAATACAATGAAATATAAGTCTAAATGTAAGTTTCGACTTATGGTTCCTTATCCTGCAGAAAATACCTGTAAAATTGAGTAATTGGAACCCCTAGAATGACGAACTAGGATAATTTATGTTGAAATACATTATTAGACTAGGATATTGTTGAATATGGCAAAAAATGTGGGCTTCCAATCGAAGCATGACCTGGAACAGATCCCATCCACGAGACCCCGTCTACGGGCCGTAGGTCAATCTACGGACCATAGATCAGGTCTTTTGTTAGGGGCACATGAGAATTTCACTAAGCATGGAATCACGGAAATGGACTACTGCACATCCGTAGTTCCCATCAGAGACCAACTCTTTGGAACCTTTGATCTACAGAGGGGATCCATGGACCGTAGGTCAGCCTACAGACCGTATATGCCCACCGTAGGTGGCCACTGAAGCCACTGTCTGAATTTTTTTCTATTTTACATTTTTGTTCGTTCTTAGTTCTAAAATCTTTTCGAGTGTGTTATGAGTTTCTTTTGGTATTAATTAGACATCCACAGGTACCATGGCGCCTAAGAAGCAAGTGACCTACTCCAAAAGGGGAAAATACAAATCTGTGGCGCTTACTTTTAGTCTGATTGATGAAGACACGGACGCGGATAAGGATCCAACATATGTTCCACTGGCCACGAGGACATCTCCTACTACACCTCAAGCTACCCGAAATACATCCCGGAAGGTGGTCACCGACGTAGTCACGGTCTCCCAATCTGATGAGGAGAACACACTAATCGGGTCACCGGCTGGTTATGCTTTCGATTCTGATGCTGGTTCTACTTCTGGCTCAGAGTCTGCCATTGCTTCTGGCTCTGATCCTGTCCATGCTTCCGGCTCCGATTCTAGATCTGTCACAGGCGCAGGTTCACAAGACAAAGCTACCACGTCTGATGAGGCTACTAGTTCGGGAGAAGTTCCGGTGCCACAAAGCTACGACCCTGATCCGGTGGCTGCGAAGCCAAACATATGGTGTGTTAAAGGAAAATGGAAAATTTATCGGGATGCCAAGATGAAAAATGACAAAGAGAAGATGGGCCGGCTTATTACAGAGGAGCGCAGATCCTCACTGGGAGCCTACATACCATACCAGAAATCCATTGGCTCTTTCAACGTCACAAGTGTGAGTGGATGGCTCGAGAACCAGGCACCTATAGTGAGAAGATTGTGAGAGAGTTCTATGCTTCCTATGTGGATACTCTTCGGGGTTCTATCCATAAGAATGCCAGACCCACTGCCTAGGCACCCTTCACAGCTACACTAGTGCACAGATTTTCTACAGATAGCTCTGAGACCACCATCCGCCGGTTCCTCTATGGTCCTGGCCCAGATCACTCTTGGGCACTCAACATGGCCAAATTTGACTACAGATGGGACACTGTACGGGGCGGAGAGTTCCAGTGGAGAGAAAGAGAGACTTTATTAGACTGGCTGGCTAGTCAAATTGCAACTGACAAAGAGCGAGCCGAGTGGGTCACCACTCCAGGCGTGAGCATCAAGAAGGCTACTCTCACATTTGTGGCTAAATTTTTCTGGATGTTGGTTTGCAATCGGATTTCTCCCACGAGGGCTGACAAAACACTAACTTGGGACCGCGCGGTTATGGTAGAAGCATTGGTTGCGAGATTTGAGATTGATTTTGCCCGCATGCTCATTACGGAGATACATGAGAGGGTTTTCAAAGCCTCCACTACTTACCCTTTTCCTTGTCTTATTTTTTAGTTATGTAGGGACTCTGCAGTGCCGATCTGGCATTATGACAAGTTGATCCGACCTACGGCGAAATTGGATATAGGCCTCATTTGGGATGAGGCAAATGTGGTGGCACCACATAGAGAGTCGCATGTTGATGTACCGCCCATTAGAGCTGACTTAGTAGATGTTGTGGAGCAGATGCAGGGTGATAATCCTGCCCCTCCAGCCTACAATGATGATGTCCCTGCCTCCTCATCTCAAGCCTCGAGTTGGGATCCTAGCTCGTCCAGATCCACCCCACCTTTAGGAGTTGTTGTTGTACCATTGGCTAGGGTTCAGTAATTGGAGGCTCAGATGGCCACGCTGCTCCACCATGTTCGGCCATGGATGCAAAAGTCAATAGCAGAGTCTGAGGCCAGAATGGATCGAAGGATGGAGAGCATGATGGACCAAAAGGTCCAGCCCGTTAATAAGTGTCTTGATGCCTTTGAATTAAGAGTCCTCGAACGACTGGCCCCGACCACAGATCTATCCTCTTTCAGGACAGAGTTAGCCAGTCTTCGGTTCGATGTTGATGCCATTCTTGCCACACCTGCAGTTGAGCCACACGCAGCACCTACTTCTTTTTCTGACGATACGGTCTTTGATGTATTATTCAGTGGGGATGCAGAGAAGCATCCCGAGCCCACACGTGCCCGAGGTAAGCGGCACCGATCTAGACACACATATGAGGCCACTGAAGATGAAAAAAACAAGAAGAGGGAACACAAGCAGGAGAAGCAGGCTAAGAGGGCTTCGATATTAGATGAGCAGTTGTGCCAGGAGAGGGTTCGTGAGAGTGTTGCTGGGGCATCAAGTTCTATGCCCATTTTGGATGTTCCGAATACTATGGCTCATGATGTGAGTACCATTGATGGTGCAGTTAAAATGATAAATAGCACTACTGAGGGTGTTATGATTGCTGACGTGGGCACTACTGAGAGTGGCCCTTATGTTACTGTAGCAGGCTTCGGGTAACCGGACCCACCCGTTTGTTGATGGTTTGTCGGCGCTATGCGCCACAGGTCTGCTTCACCCAAATCCATTACTTTTTACCGCTTTCTGTGTGCATTGGGGACAATTGCACCTATTTTTTGTAGGGGGTGGGGTAAATGGATTGTGAGTGATAGGGTGAAGTCTGAGTAACCCAACTCATAATCCTCTCTTGGGGTTTTCTTGCCTGTGTTCTTTTCCCCCAAAAGACTGCTTAATTTCTATTGAACCAGCATGTGTTAGGATTGTATGTGTAGAAGCATGAAAAAAATGAAGCATGATGGCAAAAGCTTTTTGAAAAAATGATACCCGTCCAAAAATTTTATAATATGTGCTAAAATCTGTAGGCTAGAATGAGTTGAATGTGTTCGCTCTGAGTATGACATGATAATGAACCAACTTGATGGCATGACTTAAGTTAAAACTTGAATTGGGTAATCTGATAATCTGATAATGAAACTATGTGCCAAGACTGTGTGAGAATAGTTGAATGTTCAAACAGTTTTTGTGCCAATCTAGAACTTGTCAGGTTAGTCCTGCTAAGACAATCTACTCTAGAGGCTAGGAAGTGATCATAGGCCGTTGTTCTTATAAGTCCACAAATTGCCTAAAAGAAGAATCCAACCAAATGAAATAAATCCCTTTGATCCAAATGCTTTGAGCCTAAATTAGACTGTTCTTTCTAAACCCCTAACTCACCTACCCACAATCTACTATGTTGGAATCTGTCCCTCCTTGGACATGTTTACCTCGACTTAGGCCAAAAGACTAAGTTGAGGGTGGCTAATGTATAAAGTAACCTCAATCTTGGCCCTGATCCAACATCGGGTATTGTGCACCTCAACCAATGGAAAATCCATAAGTTGAGGGTGGCTATGAAAGAGAAAACCGAAAGAAAAATGGGTATTAAAAGAGTTTGATGTTGAAAAGGACAAAAACAAAAGAGAGGAAAGGATGTGACTTGTTGAAAGCTAAAGAAAAGAATAAAATGCAGGAAAAAGATGAAAGTGAAAAAGAAAGAGCTACAAAGTCTGAAGTTACATCCATGGTTGAATAGAATCAAGGGAAAGAAGGTAAAACGGTAGGATGTCAAAAATAGGGCAAAAAGAGGTAGAAAGCCTAATGTAATGTCAAGGAGGGCAGAAAGTCATTAAAAAGTACCCAAATGTACCACACCTGACCCTGAGCCTACGTTACAAGCCAAGAAAGTCCTATAGTGATCCTAGAACCTAGTTTGGAGAGTCTAACCAGTGAAAATAAGGGCAAGTCTATGGTATTGAGCACTAACTGTACTTGAAGTTACATTTGAGTGTGAGTGTTGAATGAATCCTTGTACTCAAAATCAAATTCATTGTGTGAAAAAGGGATTTCATTTGAAGTAAGGGCACTAGTTACATTGTCGGAAAGTTGGTGCCTTGGTGATAGTAAAACAGTGTATGTTGTGTGTTGGTTGGTCGGTCTTTGTCATGTTTTGATCCGCACAAGTTAACTTGTTGAGTCTGAGAGAAAAGATTTGCACTCGAGAAGGGAGTCGAGTAGAGAGCCATGTGATTGCTTGTGCTTGAAATGCTTGCTTCTATACAAGTGTTGTTTAGAGTCTTAGTGCGTCGCTTGAGGACAAACAATGAATTTAAGTTGAGGGTGTTGATATACCGTGAGTTTACGATATTTTTAATACATTTCACTTAAGAGTTGTATGTATAGGGCCATTTTTGTAGTGGTTTTTATGTATTTTTATCATGTTTGCAGGAAATATGTTCAGACGTGGGAATTGAGAGACACAGCTAAAGGATGTGTAGAAAAGGGCATCTACGGAGGTGATCCACGGACTGCAGGTCCATTCACGCTCCGTAGATGGGTGTCGTAGATGGGCAGGCAAGGCATTAAAGGAGATCGGTGAATGCTTGACCAAGTGTAGAACACGGTTGCAATCGACGGACCGTAGATTGATCTACGGACCATACTGTTGCTCTATTAAATGATTCAGAGAAGGGGTTCCAATACCTGATTTTGAAGATTCTCAGTGTGGAGCTACGGAGGAGGATCTACGGACCGTGGTTTGCCGTATTGTTGATCTATCGTTTGCTTCAGAGATGATGTTTTGGAAGCTGAAAATTTGCCTAAGTCCTGAGTCACGAAAGGGACTTATGGACCGTAGGTCAATCCACGGTCCGTAGGTTAGTATCATCGATCGAAACCGCGTCCTGAAACATTATTTCCTTATTTCATTTCCTTTTTAGTTAGGACTTATTTTTCTATATATATGGCATGTAAACCTCATTTTTGGGGGTTAGACTTTATTACTTTTGTCCTAGTTTTTGGCTTTGGAGATTAACTTTCAACTTTAGCGATTCTTGATTTCCTAAGTTCGTTTTGAAGATTTTAACTTTGAAATTCAAGTTGAGATTTTGGATTTATTCTTCTCATTACGTAAGTTCATGATTTCTTCATCTAAAAATATGAATTGTATTCTTGCTACTATGGGTAACTAAATCCACAACTAGGGTTGTGGGAACCATGAACGATTAACAAAGTGAAAATAGTCTTGGATAGTGTTATTGCATGCATTGATAATTCTTTCGTTTAGAAGTCTTTTTAACGAGTGCACGCGTTAGAACTCGCCTTGTTGCAACTAGCCGAACCAAGGAGGTAGTTAATGAGAAAAGAATTATCAACATAGATTTAGTGTGATACTATCTAATAGTCTAATGTCAATTGGTGCGAGGGTGAAAACTAAGTCATACATCGATGTAATGTCTATTATGAGGTAAAGGTAAGGGTTAGTAAATTATGCACACGTAGCCGGACCAAGGAATTAGAGATACCTAACTTATCACTTTGCATGTAATACACTAGGAAAATATTACTATTACTAGGATTACCGCGTAATTATGAGCTTATGGGGAACACATACACCCTAGTTTCTCTCTCATCTTGATAACACCTAAAGTTTGAATCTTGTTCACTGATTATTCACATAATTTCCAGAATTTGTTTCACAAATCTCCCCCCTTTAATTACTTGTTTTCGGAAATACATTGACTAAACGAATATAATCGTTGGTTGAAGTTAAGTCTAAACCATATTCCTCGGGGGACCGACCCCAACATACAAGTTGGGTTCTTTACTTGATAACGATCGCTTATCCATCTTGAGGGAGGTGTAATTTGAGTCTCTCATTGATACGCACCCCCTTAAGGTAGGCAGTGTGCAGCAACACCTAGCTTGAACATGTGTGTGTCAAAGGCTGATTTGGAAAGGGTCTTGGTTAAAGGATCTGCTAGTTGGTCTGCAGATTGTATATGGACAAATTGAACATGCTTGAGCTGAACTTGATTGCGCACAAAAATGGAAATCCACCGCAATGTGTTTCATGCGACTGTGAAAACAGGATTTGCACATAACTACGTCACACCAATATTGTGACAATAGATAGTTGGGACTTTTTGAAGTTTAAGTTGCAGTTCTGCGAGAAGATTTGTTACCCAGTTTGTTTCCGCAAGGGCACTTCAACTGCCCAACATTCAGTTTCACTAAAAAAATAAGCAATAGTTTTAAGGGTATTTTTGTATTTTCCTATGCATCTAATAGATATACTATGACGTTTTGACATTTATTTTAAGTAATATCACTACCCTTCCACCTTTAAAACTTCCCGAACTCCCCCATTAACTCAAATCCCCAAATCTCATCCACATTCATCCCATTTGATTCTCTCTCAAGTTTAAGAAGAAGAAGCTTGGGTTTCCAAATCAAGTCTCTCAAGAATTTTATTCTTCTTTTCTAAAAATTTCATAATTCAAATTATTTTGATTTATAGATTGAAATTTAACTAAAAAGTATTGATATATATATTTAGATCTATTATTATTATTATTTCATATATACTCAAAAGTTGAAAGGAAAGGAAAGGAAAGGTTCAGATTTTGGCACTGAGACAGTGACTACGAGTCCTATCTAAGAACCGTAGGAAGTCCTATAGGCCGTCAAAGGGAAGTCAGAAGGTTGAGTTAAATTTTTGGAAAAATTGAAGTTTCTGGAGTTTGACCACGAATAGCAAAGGAGGAGCCGTAGAAGTTTGGACGGGTCGTATATGGCATTCGTAGAACTGATCTAGACTTTGTAAAAAAAATTATTTAAGTTAACTACTACGGATGGGGTCTATAGACCGTAGAATGTTTGACTACTTGTAGAATGATCTCATGAAATTAAGGTGAGTTTTGGGTTTTTGAAGTTGGTTTCTATGGTTGACCAGTACGGGCAGTAGATGCCAGTACAAACAGTAGATGTCCTACGTAGATCCAGACCGTAGAAGCCATCTCACAATTTTTTTAAAGGGTATTTGGGTCTTTTTCAATGCATTTAATAGCTATACTATGTCGTTTTGACCTTATTTCTAAGACCCTTAACTACCTTTCAACCCCTAAATCTACCCAGGCCCTCTCATTCCCTCAAATTCCCAAATCCCATCCAAATTCATCCCCTCCAAATCCTCTCAAGATTTAAGGGAGAAATCTAGGGTTCAACCTTCAAGTTTCATTTTTCCTCCATTTCGTTCGGGATTATATCATCAAGGTATGTGGGAATTCACAAATGGATTTCATTCATACACTGGGTCCCAAAAGATCTCAATTTTCCAATTCAATTTCATCAAAATTGATTAGCTTTTCATCCAATTATGCATGGGTCTTAATTGTTATGATTCAATTGTTTGATTTAAGTCTTCTTATAAATAATTTGAATATAAATATTTGTCTACTGTAAAGTATTAGTGGACTATTTGATCAGCTTTGCTTCAACACATAGACAAAAATAGTTCATGTCATGTATCACCAATTTTTTAATGTTTGTAGGTTGTTGCATCGGCTGAATTTATTTTTTCAGTTTATAAAGCTGGACTAAGATACATTGTTTGTCTTGAGCAAAAATATGTAATTGTGGGAGATTTCAACTTGACGAGATTCCTTATGCACATGCAATTGTTGTTTTAAAGAGAAATAATGGTACAAATATGCCTCCCTACTACTCTTATTACTACAAACCGAATGTATTAGAAAACACATATGAAGTTTCAATGATTCCAATGCTAGACAAGACAGATTGATCGATTTTGAAAAATATTTTAGATGAAACTGTGTTGTAACCTATATACAAAAAAATTCTTGGACCATCAAGGAACAGAAGGAAAAAAAACCAGATGAAAGATAACAACCAACACTATTATGGACGTTGTGGACAAGAATGTCATAATCGACGAACTTGTCCCAAAGAGAAGTAAGACAGTTTTTTTAGAATACATTCACGTTCCTGTGGAATAATTTTTCATATATAGATTTTCCAATATTATAATAATTTACACTCCATTGTACTGTAAGCTTATGAATTTATGATACAACAAATTGGAGTGTTACTATTCAATATAAAAAGGGAATCTTACATAAATTCCACTACTTTAGAACCAAATTACTAGAATTTATGATAGCTTGTAATATTACATTTTATACCATATTTTGGCCTCAAGATACATGTATCATTAATGGCAAGATATTTAGAGCTGAAATACACAATTTATTAATTTGAATTAAAGGGGGTGTAACTTATTTCCTTAATTAAAAGATTAATTGTTGATTAAATAACAAACCAACAGATTTACAGGATCCTTGAAGATCAATTATAATAAGTTTTCATAAAATAACAAAATCATAAACCCAAGTAATTCTGTTATTGTACTCTTCATCTTCTTCACCGGTTCCTTCTTTTGTTTCCAAATGATCAATCACAGTATTGTTGAGGCATTTCCTTACAATTTTCCTCCTGAATCCTACGCCAACTTCTAAAAAGTGGATGACGCTTCTCGCCATTAATGTCACATTTATCTCTAGCATGTATCTTCCAACCTGATTTGCAAAAGTTTATAGAATTGAACTTTAGAGAAATACGAACTATATCTCAGATACATGTATCAATATGTATCTCAGCTTTCAAAATTGTTGGATACATGTATTTCGCCATTAATGATACATGTATCTCAAGCATGTATCTCACAACCTAATTGGTAAGAAATTATTCAATTGAACTTTAGAGAAATATGTATCTAGTATTAATTTGATGTATCAAATATCAATTTTATACGTTATATCCAAAACTATGTATCTTGAGTACATCATAAGAAGATACATATATCCAAGAACATATATCCCGTCATCCTTCTTCTACTAGTCAAATAACTTGCTCATCTTTAGTTGTTGGTAATACAAAACTATCAGGGATCGATTAGCGATATTGAAGCCAAAGAGATGATTGACAATGGTTTCTGCATCATATATATCCTTATAGACGACGAAAGTGATTCCACGTGTATCCTTATTTTTGCCAATACGAATATACCTTATAGCACCGTACTTACTGAAGATATTGTATATCTCCTCGCTCATGATGTTGAATAAAAGGCTTCAAACGTATAGTACCTTGTTAACCTCTGGCGGTAGCCGGGTATTTCCCTTTTGGAGACTTAATTTCGCCATCATTTCTCTGGAATAAGAGAGAAAAAGTTTAGCCTCTTTTACATAATAGTTTCACTGGAAGATGAGCAAGAATAAGTTTTGATATTAAGAGGATGAAGGAAGGGAGAGAAATGGTGGAGGACATGAGGGATTAAAGATATTGTTGGAGTAGGGGATTGACAGAGGAAAACAGTTGATGAGAGAGAAAAATTATTAAATGTAATTGGACCATTAATTATGGTGTTTAAATGTAAAGATAATTAATCAATCCTAGTTTTAATGTATTTGTATACTTGTGTATCTAATTATATCTTGTAAAATATGTGATATAAAATATTTAAAATGTTAATATATGTAATTGTTTAAAAGTACTGGTAATTTTAGTATATATGGTAGGGATGTATGTCTAGTTAGGTAATTTTTCCATATAAAAGTTGTTTAACTTTGTGCCAGTTGTATTTGATAAAAACACTGTTCACACTATTAAAAGATAAAATTTTGTGTATCTGGTGTATTATATCTTCTATCAGATATACTATTCAAAAATATATCGTTTTATTTTTGCAAATAATGTATCTGATACACCTTTTTAAAAAATATTAAAGAGTAGGAACAAGTCCCATAGTATAAACAAAAAATCAGTAGGAAAAATTACTGAAATACACGTCTTATATTTCCCTTATTTCTAATATTCCCTTTTATTTCTAAAAACCTCTAAAATCCCTTATTTCTCTTCTAATTCTAAATTATTTTATAATATATCCTAGCTAGTTTTTGATGTTTCCAAGCTAGTTTTTAATGTATCCGAGCTAGTTTTTAATGTATCCGAGCTACATATTATGTATCTGATTTATTTTATAATGTATCTGAGCTAGTTTTTTATGTATCCGAGCTACATATTAGGTATTCGTTCGTTTTACTTTTTTAGGAATTAATGTAATTACAAACTAAATAGGGATAGATTGTAATTTCATATTAAAAATATGTGATTCCTAAAATTTATACAAATCAGTATACATGGTCAGGCCCAACAGTGGCCTGATCCAAATCTGGAGATAGGTACAGCAGAGACAAAATGGAAATTAAGCGGATGATAATAACTTAACCGACACAAACACAATCAAGAAAAATGGGAAGTGATGCAGTGTCTAGCTATGGATGGAGCTCCAATCAACTTCTCTTTGAGGAAGAGGAAGCAGACGTTCCTCTATTCATGAAACCCTTTCCAATCACTAAGGTAACAACTGTTGCAGATCTTTTCTATCAACCGATACAGTCATTCAAGTAACCCCATGTGAGAAAATATATGAATTGCATCACAGATCCAACAAAACCCTTAACTTTTAATCTTTCTAACTTTGCAACTTTCAACCTTGATTTAGCTATAGAGGAACGACAAAAGATTGGACATTCGATTTTGTGAAAGAATAAGTCTGCCTCCCACCAACTAAGTAATCTCATACTAGATACCTTTAAATTCTATTTCCTTCCCTTATTTAGAAAATGATGGGATAAACTCTTACCATCTGAGCTTTAGGCTTAGGAAAAAGAAATCACTAATTAAGTACTAACATTAGTACCTTTCAACTCACAGATAAATATCTTGCAAATCAAAAAAAGTCATTTGGCGCATCTGAGCCAATTCCATTATGATGAGGTAACCAACTGAACCTCATTCTAAAACATTCAGGGGTCGTTTGGTGTGAGGGATAATAATATATAATCTTGGGATAAAAAAATAGTCTTGGGATAAATGTTTGGTGTCTTGTTTGGTTGACATGTTTGGGATAACTTATCCCACCATAGTGATGGGATAAGTTATCTCATATACAGGGTGGAATAAGTTATCCGAGGATAACTAATCCCAGGATAATTTATCCTAGGATAACTAGTTCCCAACCAAACGACCCATCAATATTCATACCTATCTTCAATGGGTTGAATCCCAAAGGTATTAATTCCACCATTAAAAGCATAAGTACTTCAACTGAAGATTAATTCAACCACTGTTTAAAGAGAAAGACATTGTGACTGAAACTAGACAAGCTTGTTTTTAGTGACATACTATTTGAACTATTAAGTCTTTGGTTTAGTACCAATTGAACACCTCAAAAAGCTCACACTTGTATCTCCTCGTTGAATACTTGAAATTTTGACTGCTAAAAGGTATGGTTGTTGAAAAGTCTGTCTAATTCTCATTATAGGAGCACAGCATTTATCAAGAGCAATTATTTTCTTTCCTACACTTGGAACTTCCTGAAATAAGTTGAATTGAAAAGTACCTGCAAAACTAAAAACTAGGTTAGCCAAGAAATCAACAAGAGTCTTTCCCTCCCTTTAGGAGTGTTGTCCTCGTACTCTAATGATACTTCTGATCTTTATTATGGAATTAACCTCCATTGAAACACTCCATGGAATCTCCCAAACACCATTAATAATTTTCAATTTTCACCATTGCAAAGGAATCAGTTTCCACAATAATGATGGTAAGTTGCTTGTCTAAGTAGTATTGGAGAATTCTCTTATAGCCCTAGCCTTAGCACCAAATTAGTTGAATCTGCAATCTGGAAACCTTAAGCTCCCACTAAAATTCCTTCATGGTTCCTCAAAACCTGGGTTTCCTCTTGAAGCACCATCAGTATTACATTTCAAGCAACCAATAGGAGGAGCAATCCAACTAACTACTCTGCTATAATGAATAGGTCTGATATTTTCCTGTGCAACTACCATCAATGTACAAGTATTAGGAAAGTTTAAATAATTGAATTATAACCTAAGAAACTTGTGAATGGTAACATTAATATCTCATATAACCTTATTTTTAGAATATGAACCACCATAAAGTACAGTATTTCTCCTCTTCCAAATAGACCAAACAATAATATTAGAAATTACTTGATAAATCATTCTCAATCTGACATTGCCTTCAACATCTCACCATTTCTTCATAGTTTGCTTGACTTGTACCCAAGGGCCTAGTATACCAGTAGTCCTAGCATAGTGACTCCAAATGGATGTCGCTTCACCTGTTAAAAATAAAAGCTCAATTGTCTCTGTAACACCTCGGAACTCAGACTTAGAAAATTTAGCAAAAACAGCAGCAGCAGGTGAACCATAACAGGGTTCACGGTCCGTTGACCTGTACGTGGACTCACACTAGTCCAGAGGTGGTGAACCACCAGACCCTTCACGGGCCGTGGACCACCTCATAGACCGTGATGGCAAGTTGTGGTCGACAGGCAGAGACCACATGGCCCAGACGTAGACCATGGGACCCTTCGCGGGCCGTGGTCTAGACGACGAGCAGTGGTGGCGCCCATAGAAGTCCTCCCCAGAAAATGGCTTTAGAAATTGCCTAAGTGTCGATCAACGACTGGACTCGTGGACCATAGGTCAGACCACGGCCCATGGTCCTGGCCCGTGGATCGAAGCCCCAGAACCAAGCCTCTGAAGCCAATCCACGGTTGATAGGATGGACCATGGGTCAGTCCATGGACTATCTGTCAGCACATGGTTGGCTTCTAAAGATTTTAAGTCAGGGGTCGTTTGATTTTTTCCTTATGTGGTGGACCCCTAAACTACGTCGCTTAACCCCTAAACTACATTTTTTTGTCAGTTTTAGCCTAGTAAACTAATTAGAACCTAACCTAATCAATTATTCACAAAAAATTCATCAAACTTAGAGCAAAATAGAAGAGAAAGTCGAGTAGCCCTAGTTCAAGAATGCAACAAGTTTTCATCAGTCCAGCCTCAAAATCGAAAGATTTCTCCGTGAATTTCATCACCAGGTATACGGGATTTCACTAGTGGGTTCCTTTCACCCATTAGGTCCCTAGAATTCAGTTAGATTCTTGATTCCCTTAATATTATCTAGACCTAGGGTTTCTAGAATTTCAGAAGATCATTATGAATTAGTTACTTTAGTGTTTCTAATTAGATTACCATGATTTTAGTATTGTTTTGCGTAGATTCCTTCATGAATTTAGAACCCTAGCTATGTAGTTCTTTTAGTTCATGAATTACACATGCTAGGCCAGATATTACAGATATACATTCCTCACATTTAAATGTTTCATTATCAGTACATTAATGTCGCATTTTCAATTAGCACGTCAGTATTTTGAGCTATCCAGTATTACATAAATTCAGTCATGAATAGTTAATTGCATAATCAATTGGGAGTAGCAAAATATTGAGTGGACTAGGGTCAGTCACCCTCAAGTCCCAGAAACACGTGCCCCGTAAGTTGTAAGTCCCCTTTGTGGGCATCATTTAGTGATCATACCAGTTATGTCTCTATACCTCTGGCCGGGTATATTGGGTCCCCTCGATGGGGTGGATACATTGGACTCCACATTTAGCTCATGTGGTTTTATGTCGATTATTATTAGCTCCCTTACGGTCAGATTCTATTGAATTGACCATGTTATCAATCACAGTTTAGTATTCAGTTTCAGCATGTTATAAACTTGGTCATTGCATTCAGTCATTTCATGTTCAGTATTCTCAGTTTAGTATCATGCTTATCTATTATCATTGCTCAGATATAGGCTTTGGTTCAGTTATGTTTATTGTTCAGCTTTACTCTATCATGCATGCTCAGTACCTTTCAAGTATTGACGCATACTCTGCGCTACATCTTCTCGTGATGTAGGTTCAAGTTCTCAGCTTCAAGATCACACATAGATCAATTCTCGATCTTCAGTTCAGCAGCAACATCAGTGGTGAGTCCTCATTCTTCTAGGACGATTGACATGATTATCTTCCTATGGATTTTAGTCTTTAGTTTTCAATATTTTCTAAATCTAGATAAGGCATTTCCCAGCATTTCTAGTCAGTAGAGGCTTTATTTCAGACATAGTTAAAATCAAATTTAGTATTTGAGTTTGACTTTTCAGTTGTTGTTAAACTCTCAGTAGTATTATATATTCAGATTTAGTATGGGTATTCCCCCTCATTTCAGATTATTTTATGATTAGCTTCCGCACAGTATTTATTGATTTAGTTTATCTCCAAGTATGTTTATGATATGCCAGCAGGGTTAGCTTGGGGTCACTCGTGATCCTAGGTCCCGTGTCCACGTCCTAGGGGTAGCTTCGAGGCGTGACAAACTTGGTGTTAGAGCATTAGGTTTAAGAGTCTTAAGATGTTTGAAAAGCTGAACTAAGTAGAGTTTGTTTCATGGGTGTGAAGTGCACATCATTTTATGAGAAGGAGGCTGCAAAGTGTTTTAGGAAAACTTCATTTTCTTGTTACTCTTATCGTGCCTAAGGTATGATCTAATTGATCTAATTCCTCGTTTCTAACTCGACGTTATGCGCTTTCAGATCATGCCTCCTCGTAGAGCTTACGGAAAGAATATGAATGCCTACAATGCTAACGCAGCTCTTTCAGTCCCAGATCAGGATGTTTCGAATGTTGAGTTTCAGAACGCTATCCAACTTTTGGCTCAGAGTGTGACCAGAACAACCAGCAGGCTCTAGTTCCTGCAAATGCTAGTGGTGGATCAGTGGCAGCCAGGGTTCGTGATTTTGTTAGGATGAATGCGCCTGAGTTCTTAGGATCACAGATTGGTAATGATTCTCAAAACTTCATAGATGGGGTCAAGAAGATCTTTGGAGTGATGTAAGTGACTGGTAATGATAGGGTAGAGTTGGCATCCTATCAGATCAAAGATGTAGCTCACATCTGGTATACTCAATGGAAAGAAAACAGGGGTACAGATGCAACTCCTATCACTTGGGAATGTTTAGTGAGACTTTTCTAGACAGGTTCTTCCCAAGATAGTTGAGGGAGGCAAAAGCACAAGAGTGTATGAATTTGAGGCAAGGTAGTATGACAGTCCAAGTGAACTCAAGTACACCCAACTCTCCAGGTATGCTTCTCACATGGTTGCCGATTCCAGGGCTCAAATGAACAAGTTTATGTGTGGGGTATCCGACTTAGTGAGAACAGAGTGTAGGAATGCTATGTTACTGGAAAATATGAATATCTCTAGACTCATGACTCATGATCAGCAGGTTGAGGGAGATAAGCTTAGGGAACATGCTAAGAATAACAAAAAGGCTAGAACAGGCAACTATAAGTATTCTCAATAGAAATCGGGTGGTGGAAATCGCACGCAGTTTCAGTATATGTCATCAGCTCCAGCACCTTCATCAGTTAGTGTTCCATCCTCCAAGTTCTGAAATGATCAGAAAGGTAGGGCATCAGGCTTTAAGTCTCAAGGCAGTATTTCAGGCACTAGAACCTACCCAACTTTCCCAAAGTGTGGTAAGAACCATCAGGGCGAGTGTCTTGCAGAAAAGGAAGGATTCTTTGGATGTGGTCAGTTTGGTCACGGGTTGAGAGATTGTCCTTCTGCTAAATAGGTTCAAGGGGGCAATAATGGCAGGGCTCAGTCTACAACTTCAGCAGCACCAGTAGGTCACCCGACTCAGTAGGGTAACTCATCTGGTATAGGTGGCAGACAGTGCCAAAACAAGTTGTATGTTCTCCAAGCTTGCCAGGATCAGGAAGATTCTCCTGATGTAGTCATTGGTACGTTATGAGCCTTTGACTTAGATGTTTATGCTTTGTTAGACCCAGGGACTACTATTTCTTTTGTAATTCCTTATATAGAAGTCAAGTTCAATGCTAGTCCAGAAACTCTCTCAGAACCCTTCTCAGTCTCTACTCCAATCGGTGACCCAGTTATAGCTAGACGGGTATACATGTCACAGTCTCCCTGAAATTCACCTCAGCAGATCTTGTAGAATTAGAAATGGTAGATTTTGATATCCTTCTAGGCATGGATTGGTTACATTCATGTTATGCCTCAGTCAATTGTAGAACTAGGATCATTCGTTTTTAGTTTCCAAATGAACCAATCTTAGAATGGAAGGGTAGTAGCTTAGCGCCTATGGGTTGATTCATTTCTTACTTTAAGGACAGAAAGATGATTTCTAAGGGTTATCTCTGTAACGACCCTAAAAATGAACTAGTGAAACTAGAGCCTCACATGTGAATTTGGAGTTGAGAACTTGATGAAATGATGAGAAATGACCGTGACGTCCGGAAACTAGTCATTTGAACTAGTGAGTTGTAAGGGTCAACTTTAAATGGTCATATCTTTTAGCTCAAAATGAATTAGGTGGACCTTTACCTATCCAATTAAAGGTCTCTGAGTCCTCTTTCCAACTCCACCGAGTTTTCTCAATTCTGACTTAGGAGTAAAAAGTTATGCCCGAAATAGTGAAGCACTATCCAAAAGGACGAGTTTAGACGGGTTAGTGAACATTTTTAAGTCAAGACTTTATGGGTCCTTAGTCCTTTTCCAAAATTGACCCTATGCTATTTTATTCCTTTCCTAGCAACTATAAGACCTTTTTATGACTTAATTCCTTTCATTTAAGTCACTCCTCTTAGAATTAAAAAGAAACCCATCTCCTTTCATATATTTCTTTCAAGTTCAAGGAAGAAGAAGGGTGAAGAACTAGGGTTTCAAATTGGAGGCTTCTTCCATTGATTTTCGTGGGCTTTCTCAATATTAAGGTATGGGGACTCTTTATCTTTGATTCCTTTTTCAATCAAAGAGCTAATTCAAAGTATTTTCAAAGTTCTTCAAAAATCCTAAAGTCCAAATTTCGACTCTAGCATGGGTTCTTGCATAAAAAGGGTTTTAAATGATGATTTATATTGTTATTAGTGATTATTAATGGTTTTTAAAAAGAAATCCCCATGAACCCATGTTTTCTCAAATTCTCTAAATTTCACCATAAAGTGGGTGTATTGATTTTGAGTAGATGATTATAAAAATTGTGTTTAGTATGGTATGGGCTGTTCATAAATGGTATTATATATGTGAATTGTTAAGAACTTTTATTGAATTGAAGGATGTGGGATGTTGGCCTTGAATGGGCAAAAATTGTGAATTTGTCTTCATGTTGATTATGGGCTTATGCTTAGCTTAAATGGTATAGTTGAATACCATGATTACCTATGTTTTCTATTGTGAATTGTTTGATCATGAGAATGGTGAAGGTGGCTTGGAAAGGATGGTAAGTTGACCTACTTTATGAATAATGTTGAATTGGTAGGGAATTGAGTAACGTTGGTTATGGATTTGGAGAATGGTAAGATGGCTAATCTCTTAGTATTGATATAATTGTTATTGATTGGTTTGATCCACCTTTGGTGGAGGTGGTTATTTGTTGTATTATTGTGAATTGAGGCCATAAAGGGCATTATATAAATGTTATTATATTGTTGTATTATTATACATATATGAGGCTATATGTAAAGTCCTATATGAGGCTATATGTAAAGTCCTATATGAGGCTATATGTAAAGTCCTATATGAGGCTATATGTAAAGTCCTATATGAAGCTATATGTAAAGTTTTATGTGAAGCTATATGTGAAGGTATGATGTGAATGAGTTTTATGTGAAGCTATATGTGAAGGTATGATGTGAATGAGTTTTATATGAAGCTATATGTGAAGGTATGATGTGAATGAGTTTTATGTGATCTTGAGATGATCCTATGTAAAGTGGATAGCATTGTGAGTTAAAGTATGACTTCTCATGATGTATATATGAAATGATGTTGGATTATGAAGTATCCTTAAATGAAAATGTTGTGACTTGGTTGGTAGACTAAAGTGTCCCTCCTTGTTACTTAAAGTCTTGAATGCATAAATGTGTGAAGTGGGCAGAACTAAGAAATGGTGCCCTTTCTATAAATGTTAAAATAGGAATTCTAGGCCAAGACTTGAATCGGCAGAACTAAGAAATGGTGCCCTTTCTATAAATGCTAAAAGAGGAATTCTAGGCCAAGACTTGAATCGGCAGAACTAAGAAATGGTGCCCTTTCATAAGTCTAGCTTTCCTAAGTAAGTGTATAACTTTGAAGGATGGGCCTTAGGGTGATGTTCCCTTCTTGAGTGAAATGATAGAATATGAAGGATTCTCCAATGTAGTGCATATCTCGAATTGGTAGAGCTTGTGCATCCTTTTCTTGTTTAAATGATTATATTGTTGGTTGTTGAATCCTCGGATCGGTAGGCTAGTAGCACCCTTCCACTCATGATAATAATGAACCTTGGAATCGGTAGGCCTATGGCACCTTTCCATGAAGGTTAATGATGAGACTTGAATCGGTAGGCCCATGGCACCCTTTCAAGAGGAGTCAAATGAGCTATCCTTATGAACCTTGATTGGTAGATCCTTGTGGTGCCTTTCTTGGTAGATGTGCTATGGGTCGGTAGACCTAATGATGGTGCCCTCTCTAGTACATACATGTAAATGAAAATACTCTATGGGAAACAAGGCTAGCACCGAGTGGATATGGTTAAGATGGTAGCTCTCTCGAGTATGAGGCAAGAGTACAATGAACATCTTTGGATATCCCCTAAACCATGTGCCTACATGGGATGTGTCCTAGTTCTACCCTTGGCAAGTAGAACACCTTCCACGGTGTAGGGTTTTATGACACCGGATTCCATGTCTAGCTCGCATGGTCTATGTCGGTTATGCCTATTCCCATCATGTGGGATGTGCACTCTAGTTATTGGATAGGTTCTACAACGTGTAGGTAGTAGTATGGGATGCTATCTACACATGGCACGAGTAGGCTTTGAAGATACTAAAGTGAGTTCCCTAAGTCTAACGACCATTATGTGAAAGTCCCCTTATGTGCTTGAATGTCTCCAAAATGGTTTCTTAAAGAATGTTGGTCTATTGATGTTATGTTGTAAAGGAAATGTCTTTATCTAAGGTAATCTTGGGGAACACTTAAGTGTGCTTGAAGAGGTTGTATGGGCGGTCACTTCTTGTCTCACTCAAGTGTATCTTAAGATTATATTAGGTAGAGGTCCTATGGTAATGAAATGACATGTGTTCTTTTAAAGTTAAGCATAGGTTGTATATGGACATATGTTGAGTATATGTATGATTGGCTATGGTCTTATATGTTAATGTTGACTTGTATTATGTCTCTTATACTTGTAAAGGAAAGGTTTTATCAAATGATATGAAAGCATTTACTTCCTTGAAAATGTCCTTTTTGGCATGTTTTTGCATGGTCTCCATACTTAGTACTTAATTGTGTTAACCCCTTTCTTTCCCTTTTTGGACTAAAGTGTAGGGATTTGGAGATGATGTCATGTCATGGCTATTTGATAGGTTTCTAAGTGTTGAAGATGAAGACTTGGTGAGTCCTCATATATTCGACGACAATACCCCATATGTTCTTTTATGTCTTTTTAGTATTGTTTAAGTTGTGTATGGGATTAGTCCCGAATTTTGTACTCTAAAGTATTAGATGGTTTTGAGACATCATGAATAAAGTCTAGAAAGTCTTCCGCTTGCTATTGTTTATTTTTTTTTGAAATGTTTTCTTGGTAAAGAAAGTTTTTAATTCCTTATGGTTTTAGTGTCTATGCAATGAATGAATGCTAAGAGGCTTGTATTAGACCTCTTCGAGGTCGAGTACGCCGGTTACGACTAGGGGGTGATCCCGGGTCGTGACAATCTCTATCATCTAGTTTAGGTTAAGGATTCAAGCTCCAAAACCCCAGCTCTTGAGTCAGTTCCAATAGTTCATGAGTTCCCATAAGTGTTTCCAGAAGATCTTCCAGGAGTTTCTCCCGAAAGGGAAATCGACTTTGAAATTGATCTCCTTCCAGACACCCACCCTATTTCTATTCCTCCTTATAGAATGGCTCCAGCTGAGCTTAAGGAATTGAAAAAGCAGTTGAAAGACTTAGATAAGGGCTTCATCAGACCTAGTATTTCCCCATGGGGTGCACCAGTGTTGTTTGTAAAGAAGAAAGATGTTTCTCTCAGAATATGCATTGACTATAGGTAGTTGATCAAGGTCACAATCAAGAATAAGTACCGTATACCCAGGATTGATGACTTGTTCGACCAACTTCAGGGTACTAGTCATTTCTCAAAGATAGACCTCACATCCGGTTATCATCAGCTCAGAGTCAGAGATATTGACATCCCGAAAATAGCCTTCAGAACTCAGTATGGTCATTATGAATTTATAGTTATGTCATTTGGACTAACCAATCCTCCTGCAGTTTCATGGATTTGATGAACAGTGTGTTCAAGCAGTATCTGGACTTGTTCATTATCGTCTTTATTGATGATAACCTCATTTACTCTAGGAATGAGGAAGAACATGTGAATCGTTTGAGGGTTGTCCTGTAAACTCTCAAAGATCACCAGTTATTCGCTAAGTTTAGCAAATGTGAGTTTTTGTTGCTTTCCTTGGTCATATTGTGTCTAGCGAAGGGATCCGAGTCGATTCTCAGAAAATAGAAGTAGTGAAACAATGGCCTAAACCTATCTCTCCTATAGATATCAGAAGTTTCTTGGGTTTGGCTGGTTATTACAGAAGGTTCGTGCAAGGATTTTCATTCATAGCCTCTCCAATGACTAAGTTAACAAGGTTAAGTTTCAGTGGTCAGATGATTATGAGAAAAGCTTCGTAGAACTAAAAACTAGGTTGACTACAGCTCCAGTTTTGATTCTACCAGAGGGTTCAGATGGTTATGTGATCTATTGTGATGCATCCAGATTCAGCCTAGGTTGTGTGTTAATGCAGCGAGGTAAGGTTATAACTTATGCTTCTACACAACTTAAGATGCATGAGAAGAACTATCCAACTTATGACCTCGAGCTTGTAGCAGTGGTGTTTGCACTTAAGATTTGGAGACATTACTTGTATGGTGTTTACGTAGATGTGTTCACAGACCATAAGAGTCTTCAGTATTTGTTCAACCAGAAAGAGTTGAATCTTTGCCAGAGGAGATGGCTTGAGTTTCTCATGGATTATGATATGAGTGTGCATTACAATCCTGGTAAGGCCAATGTAGTAGCAGATGATCTTAGTAGACTATATATGGGTAGTGTAGCACATGTTGAGGAAGAAAGAAAGGAACTAGCAAAAGATATTCACAAGCTTGCTCGCTTGTAAATTTGCCTTATGAGCATATCAGATGGTGGTGTAATAGTTCAGAATGGGGCAGAATCTTCATTGGTAGCGGAGGTTAAGGAAAATCATGAAAGTGATCTGATATTGCTTCAACTAAAGGGTGCAGTCCATCAGCAGAGAGTTGAGGTTTTCTCCCAAGGGGGAGATGGTGTGATTTGCTATCAAGGTTGATTATGTGTTCCTAAGGTGGGTAAGTTGAGACAGCAGATTCTTACATAAGCCCATAACTCCAGATATTCTATTCATCCACGTGCCACTAAGATGTACCGTGATCTGTGGGAAATCTTTTGGTGGAATGGCATGAAAACGGATATAGCAGATTTTGTGGCTAAATGCCCTAATTGCCAGCAAGTGAAGGTAGAACATCAAAACATAGGAGGTATGACTCAAGAAATTAACATTCCTACTTGAAAGTCGGAAGTGATCAACATGGACTTCATTACAGGTTTACCTAGTACTCGCAGGCATCACGACTCAATTTGGGTGATAGTTGACAGAGTTACTAAGTCTGCACACTTTTTGGCTATTAAGACTACCAATTCGGTGGAGGACTACGCCAAGCTTTACATTAATGAGATAGTTAGGTTGCATGGGGTTCCTTTGTTTATCATATCAAATAGAGGTTCTCAGTTTACCTGTCACTTTTGGAAGTCATTTTAGAAAGGTCTTGGTACTCAAGTTAATCTTAGCACAACATTTCATCCACAGACGAATGGTCAAGCAGAGTGTACCATTCAGACCTTAGAGGACATGTTGAGAGCTTGCGTGATCAATTTCAAGGGTAGTTGGGATGATCACCTTCCCTTTATAGAGTTCGCCTACAATAATAATTACTATTCCAGCATTCAAATGGCTCCTTATAAGGCATTATATGGGCGTAAATGTAGATCTCCAGTTGGTTGGTTTGAAGTAGGTGAAGCAGCCTTTATAGGGCCAGATTCAGCTCATGATGCCATGGAGAAAGTGCAGTGATGAGTCCACGGTTTGGACTCATTTAGGGTTTTATTTGGATAGATTTAGTGTCCTCAAATGCGTCTTTTGTGCCAAAAACTGATGTAAAATCCTTGATTTCCAAGTATTTGGATTGAGGTACAAAGCATGGATACTAACTTGCAAAAAGGAACGAAGCGAGCTGAAAGAAGGAACAAATAGATGACTGGTGATTGCCAAGTCCCTTTGGCGAGTCGCCGAATGGCCACCATCTCGCCTAAAGTTCTACTGTGCTTATACGCTCAAATTACACCTCCCTAAAGAGGCATAAGCGATCGTTATCAAGTAAAGTACACAACTTGAAGGTTGGGGTCGATCCCACGAGGAAATTGGCTTAGACTTCACTTTAACCAATAATTATATCTGTTTTGTCAAATAACTTCCAGAAACAAGTAATTAAAGGAGGGGGGGTTGTGAAACAATTGTAAGAAGTCAGTAAGTAATCAGTAAACAAAAGTCAATTTCGGTTGTTATCAAGATAAGAGAATTAACTAGGGTATACGTGTGCCCCACAAGCTCATAGAGCAGTAATCCTAGTAATAGCAATTCTTTCCTAGTGTACTACATGCAAAGTGATAAGTTAGGTATCTCTAAATCATTGGTCTGGCATCTAGAGAATTTCACCCCGCACCTTGGTCCGGCTACGTGCGTATAACTTACTAACCCTTACCTTTACCTCATATTAGACATCACATCGATGTTTGGCTTAGTTATTACTTCGCACCAATCGACACTAGCCTATTAGATAGTATCACACTAAATCTATGTTGATAATTCTTTTCTTGTTGATTAACTCCTGGGTCCGGCAAGTAGCAACAAGGCGAGTTCTAACGTGTGCACTATTCAAGAATTTCTTAGTTACTATTCATACTTTGTTAATTGCTTATGGTTCCCACATCCCTAGTTGTGGAGTTTAGTAACCCATAATCATATGAACATAATTCATTGTTTTAGATGAAAGAATTATGAACTTACGTAAGAAGAAGAATAAACCCAGAAATTCAACTTGAATTGCAACACCAAAATCTTCAAAACGAACTTAGGAAATTTAGAATTGCTAAAGTTGCAAGTCATAAACTAACCCCCAAAAATTGAGGTTTACATGCCCTATTTATAGAAAATAAGTCCTAAATAAACAAGGAAACAAAATAAGGAAAGTTTGTTCAGGCACGTATCTTCATTCCACGAGAATGACTCACGGACCGTCAATGGATCTATGGTCCGTGAGTCCCTTCCATCAGCCAGGACTTAGAAAATATTTCAGCTTCCAAAAATCAACTTCTCTGAAGCAAACGACGGAACTCCAGTACGGATGGTAGATCGATCTACGGTCCGTCAATCCCTCTCTGTAGCTCCACACTTAGAATCTTCAAACATCAGCTAGTGGAACCTTCGCAGTATCATTCTATGGATCAGCAGTATGGTCCGTAGATCAATCTACGGACCGTCAATGGCCACTGTGGTTCCACACTTGGTCAGAGTTCCCTGAGTTGTCTTCCATGCCTTGCCTACTGATCTACGGTCACCATCTACGGAGCGTCAATGGACCTACGGTCCGTAGATCACCTCCGTAGATGTCGTGTTCTGCATTTCTTTCAGCTATCTCTTTACTTCCGCGCCTAAACATCTTTCCTGCAAAACATGATAAAAACACATAAAAACCAATACAAAAAGACCCTAGACACACACAACTCTTAAGTGAAATGTATTAAAAATACCGTAAACTCATGGTATATCAACACCCTCAACTTAAATTCATTGTTTGTCCTCAAGTGACACACTAAGACTCTAAATGACACTTGTATAGAAGCAAGCAATTTAAGCACAAGCAATCACATGGATCTCTATCCCAACTCTCTTTTCTGGAGCAAAATCAGTTCTTTTAGACTCGACAAGCTAATTCATGCGGGTCAAAGTATAACAAAGATCAACCAACCAACACACAACATACACTGTTTAACTATCACCAAGGTACCAACTTTTCGACAATGTAACGAGTGCCCTTACTTCAAACGAAATCCCTTTTTCACACAATTAATATGAATTTGAGTATAAGGATTCATTCAACACTCACACTCAGAAGTAACTTCAAGTACAGTTAATGCTCAATACCATAGGTTTGCCCTTATTTTCACTGCTTAGACTCTCCAAACTAGATTCTAGGATCATTATAGGACTTTCTTGGCTTGTAACGTAGGCTAAGGGTCAGGTGTGGTACATTTGGGTACTTCTTGGTGACTTTCTGCCCTCCTTGACATTACACTAGGCTTTCAACCTCATTTTACCCTACTTTTGGCATCCTACCATTTTACCTTCTTTCCTTTGATTTTCTTCAACCATGGATGTGACTTTAAACTTTGTAGCTCTTTATTTTGTTTTATTTTAATTTCATCTTTTTCTTGCGTTTTATTCTTTTCTTTAGATTTCGACAAGTCATATCATTTCCTCTCTTTTTCTTTTTCTCTTTTTCAACATCAAACTCTTTTCATACCCATTTTTCTTTTGGTTTCCTCTTTCATAGCCACCCTCAACTTATGGATTTTTCGTTGGTTGAGGTACACAATACCCGATGTTGGATCAGGGCCAAGATTGAGGTTTCCCTTTACATTAGCCACCCTCAACTTAGGCTTTTGGCCTAAGTCGAGGTGCACATGTCCAAGGAGGGACTGGGGCCAACATAGTAGATTATGGGAAGGTGAGTTAGGGGTTTAGAAAGAAATGGTCTAATTTAGGCTAAAAGCATTTGGATCAAAGGGAGCATTTATTTCATTTGGTTGGATTCTTCTTTTAGGCAATTTATGAACTTATCAGAACAAAGGCCTATGATCACTTCCTAGCCTCTAGAGTAAATTGTCTTAGCATGACTAACCGGGCAAGTTCTAGATTGGCACAAAACTGTTTGAACAATCAACGATTCTCACATACTCTTGGCACATAGTTTCATTATCAGATTATCAGATTACCCAGTTCAAGTTTTAGCTTAAGTCATGCCATCAAGTTGATTCGTTATCATGTCATACTCAGAGCCAACACATTCAACTTATCTTAGCCTACCAATTCTAGCACACATCATGAAATTTGGACCGGTATCATTTTTTTTATAAGCCATCGTGCTTCATTCTTTTTCATGCTTCTACACATACGATCCTAGCACATGCCGGTTCAACAGAAATTAAACAATCCCTTGAGGAAAAAGAACACAGGCAAGAAAACCCCAAGAGAGGATTATGAATTGGGTTACTCAGACTTCACCCTATCACTCACAACCCATTTACCCCACCCCCAACAAAAACAGATGTGATTGTCCTCATTGCATAAAAAACAGTAAAAGATAATGGATTGGGTGAAGCAACCTATGGCGTATAGCGCCGAAGACTCATCAACAAGCAGGTGTGTCTAGTTTCCCAGAGCCCGCCGGAACAATATTTGGGTCACCCTTAGTAGTGCCCACATCAGCCAACATAGCACCCTTAGTAGTGTTCACATCGTCCCTCTCAACAGGCGGGACCTCTACAACTAGGGCAGAACTCGATGCCCCCGCAGCACTCTCATGCACCCTCTGTTGGCGCAACTCTTCATCTAAGATCGAAGCCTTCTTAGCCTCCTTCTCCTGCCTACGCTGTCTCTTTTGGGCTTTTCCTCCTCAGTGCAGCTAGAACGGTGCCTCTTTCCTCTAGCATGTGTAGGCTCGGGCTCCTTCTCAACGGTCCCACTGAATAAAGCATCCAACACCGTATCATCAGTCAAAGCAGTAGGTGCAGCCTGAGGCTCAACTGCAGGGGTAACAAGAAAGGCATCAATGTCTACCTGGAGGCCGGCTAACTCGGTCCGAAGAGAGAATAGATATGTGGTCAAAACCGGTCGCTCGAGGACTCTCAATTCAAAGGATTCGAGGCGCTTATTAACTGTCTGGACCTTCTGGTCCATCATGCTTTGCATCATTCGCTCCATTCTGGCCTCAAACTCGGCTATGGCCTTTTGCATTTATGGCTGGATATGGTGCAGCAGCGTGGCCATCTAAGCCTCTAATTTATGTACTCTGGCCATCGAAATAACGGAAGCTCCTGACGGTGGTGTGGTCCTGGATTAGCTAAGAGCCCTACTAGCTACCTGAGAAGAGGAGGCCAGGACCGTATCGGTGTGGTCTGATACAATAGGGTCACTGCCCTGTGCCTCCTCCACCGTGTCTGCAAGATTTGCGCCCAAGGGAGGTACCTCAACCTGGGGATCTCTACGCGGTGCCGCTACATTTGCCCCATCTCGAATGAGGCCAATATCCAAAGTCCCAGTAGGGTGGATCAACCTATCACAGTGCCAGATCGGTACTCCAGAGTCCCTGCATAATTGAAAAATCAAACATGGAAAGGGGTAAGTAGTGGAGGTATTGAATGCCCTCTTGTGAATCTCTGCCAGCAGCATGTGGGCGAAGTCAATCTCCAATCTTGCTACTAATGCTGCAACCGTGACGGCTCTATCCCATGTGAGTTGGTTGTCAGCTTTTGTAGGTGACACCCTGTTACGCACCAACAACCAGAAGAACTTGGCCACAAAATATAATGTGGCCTTTCGAATACCCAATCGTGGTGTGGTGACCCACTTTGCACACTCGCCATCTGCAGCAATGTATTTAGCCAACCAAAGTATAACAGCCTCCCGTGCACAGTATTTTTCTGGAAAGCGCATCCCTGCACGATGTCCCATCAGTAATCTAACTCTACTGTGTTCAGTGACCAAGAGTGACCGGTGATAGGACCATAGAGAAATCGGCTGATAGTGGCCCGGGAAATATCTATCGGGCACCCTCGAACCATGGTGGAAGTGAGAGGATCCTGTTCTGTGGGCTTGACCTGCTTGGAAATCAACCCTCGGAGAATGGCAGCATAGGAAGCATAAAACTCCCGCACAATCTCCTCGTTGTATGTCCCAGGTGCTTGGGCCATCCAATCGCACTTTTGTAGGTTGAACAACCGATGTATCTCTGGTACAGTATGCAAGCTCCCAGTGAGGACTCTGCGCTCCTCAGTGATCAATCAGGCCATCTTCTCCTTCTCGTTGAGCATCTTGGCATCACGATAGATCTGCCACTGCCCCTTAACACACCATCTATTTGGCTCACCGGCCACTGGAGTAGGGTTATCATTCCGTGGTACTGGCACTGATTCCGAACTAGTGGCCTCATCAGATGAGGTTGTTTGTTCAATTTCGCCCGAACCTGTGGCTGATTTAGCAATTGCCCCTGCAGCATGGGCAGACTCGGACCTTGAAGCATGGCTAGACTCAGAGCCCGAAGCATGGGCAGACTCAGAGCCGAACGTAGAACCATTCTCTGAACTGGAAGCAGCACCAATTGGTGACCCGATCAGTGTGTGCTCCTCATCAGACTGGGAGACAGTGACTACGTCAGGAATCACCTTCTGGGGGTGCCTCTGGTGACTCGGGGTGCAGTGGAGGAGGTCCTTGTGTTGGGAGGAACGTATGCTAAGTCCGCCTCCACATCGTTATCTTCGTCGATTAACTTAAAAATAGGGGCAACAGATTTTGACTTGCCCTGTTTTGTATTGGTGACTAGCTTCTTGGATGCCATAGTACCTATGGAGGTGTTATTAGTGCCACAACTAACTAAAAACACACTCGAGATAATGTTAGAACTAAAAATGAACAACCACAAAGACCCAACAAAAAAATTCAGATAGTAGCTACAGTGGTTATCCATGGTGGGGACCTACGGTCTGTAGACTGATCTATGGTCCTTGGAACCCTTCCGTGGATTAGAGGACCAACAATATTGGTCGCAGATGGAAACCACAGATGTACAGAACGGTCCGTAGATTCATCTACGGATCGTAGTCCACCTCCGTGGTTTCGCACTTGGTGAAATTGTGCATCCAACCACGAACCTGATTTACGGTCTATAGACGAGGTCTCATGGACATGATCTGTGCCAGATTTCAGACATTCATTATTTTCAAGCCCACATCTTTGACCATTTTCAACAATATCCTAGTCTAGCCATGCATTCCAACATTTAATCATGCTAGTTCATAATTCTAAGGGTTCCAATTACTCAATTTGATAAGTATTTCATACAAGATTCGGAACCCTAAGTCGAAACATACATATAGACTAGCATTTAGACAGGTTTAACACACTATCAAGGCAACACAATCACAATCTATCATCCCAAGGGTTTTAGTACCTAAATTTTAGCATGTAATTACATACACTTAATTACCCAAGGTCAAGACCCGACTCCCGACTTTCTATATTCAATTTATGAATTGAAATTCAAAGTTAGGGAAAAGTTTATTACCTTACAAGCAACGAGGAGTGGGGTGATTGCGTGATGACACGAAGTTTTGCAAGACTGCACTAATCACCTAGTTGCGCCAAGCCTGAACACCGGAGTTTTGGAACAAATTTTGAGAGAGATTGGGGGATTTATGGGATTGGTGGAAGTTGGAGAGGAAAGGGAAGATTTAAAGGGGAGTTATAGAGTGATTTAAGGAAGTTGGAAGTGTAGAAATGGTTTGGTGGTAAATGGACGGAGGTGGGAATGATTTAAAATTGGGAAATTTTAAATAGGATTGGTCCGGGTCGGGTCAGGCAGCATTTAGGGTTTTGGACCCACGAAACCCCGTCTACGGTCCATGGGTCGATATACGGTCCATATATGGGGACCGTAGATCAAACTTGCACTTAAAATTTCAGAAACCTTACCTGGGATCTGTTGACACTATTGACGGTCCGTGGAATGAACCACGGACCATCGATAGGGTCCGTAGACCGCTGCACCAGAGCTTTTTCTACTGATTTTGCTTTTCACCCCTGCACATGTAGCAACCAATAGCACTTTCTTTTTACATTTTCTGGACACTTTTTAGACACGGACCCTATGCTATGTCTAGCCAACACTAAAACACAAATAAAACAACTATCTAAATGAGTACAACGAAGCAACTAAACAAAGAACGCTACTAAACGGCAAACAAAACCTATTGTTGGCTAGATTTTACATCGTGGGTTGCCTCCCAAGCAGCGCTTGATTTAACGTCGCGGCACGATGCAGGCCTCTTGATTACTCAGACTTCATCAAGATGATAGGCCTCAACAACTTCTTGCACACTTCCTATGTTTCCCAGATAGATCTTAATCCTTTGCCCGTTAACCATGAACCTTGTTCCTTCACTGTTCTCAAGCTCAACCGCTCCGTGGGGAAGCACTTTTGTGAGTAAAAATGGTCCTGTCCATTTGGATTTGAGTTTGCCCGGAAACAAGCGCAACCTACAGTTGAATAGAAGAACAAGATCACCCTCAACAAATTCTCGCTTTTCAATTTTGTGATCATGATACCTCTTCATCTTCTCTTTGCACAAGGCTGAACTTTCATAAGCTTTTAGGCGGAACTCATCAAGCATATTCAAGTCATTCATTCTTTGATTAGATGAGGCGCCCCAGTCCAAATTTAGCTTCTTCATCGACCACAAAGTCTTATGCTCTAGCTCTATCGGTAAATGGCAAGACTTCCCATATACAAGTTGGTAAGGAGACATACCTATGGGAGTCTCGTATGCAGTACGATAGGCCCATAGAGCATCATCAAGCTTCCTTGACCAACCCATTCTATTAGCATTCACAGTATTTGCCAAAATTTGTTTGATCTCTCTATTGGACACTTCAACTTGCCCACTAGTCTGTGGATGGTAAGGAATGGCTACATTGTGGCGGACACCATATTCCTCAAGTAGTGCCTTGAACAATTTATTACAAAAGTGGGAACCTTCATCACTGATAATCGCCCTCGGTGTACCAAATCTGGAGAAGATATTTTTTTTCAAAAATGCGGTGACACTTTTACCTTTATTGTTGGGGAGCGCAACTGCTTCCATCCATTTCGATACATAATCAACCGCAACCAGAATATACTTCATCTGATGTGAACTCACAAATGGACCCATAAAATCAATGCCCCATACATCAAACAACTCTATCACCAATATAGGATTGATAAGAAGCTCTTGCCTCTATGAAATCCCTCCTTCTCTTTGGCAACGATCACAAGACTTGGCGAAATCATGAGCATCTTGGTGGATGGTAGGCCAGTAGTACCCAAACTGCAAAATCTTATGCGCGATCCGAATACCACTATGATGTCCACCAACAGGCGATAAATGGCATGCTTCAAGTAAACTAAACATCTTAACCTCGGGCCCACAGCGACGAATAATCCCATCAGCATAACTACGATACAAGTAAGGCTCATCCCAAAAGAATTTCTTCACGTCATGCATAAACTTTTTCCTTTGGTGAAAAGACAAGTCCGGGGATATGAAATCGCTTGCCAAATAATTAGCAAAGTCTGCGAACTAAGGAATCAAATCATGAGAAGTAGCCAATACCTGTTCATCTGGGAAATTATCATTAATTTCAGCCCTATCACCAAGCTTAAGCATAGCCTCTTCCTCTAATCTGGACAAGTGGTCGGCAACTTGGTTTTCGTCCCTTTCTATCTTTTACCAAAAAATCAAACTCTTGCAGCAACAATACCCATCTAATCAGCATCGGTTTTGCATCCTTCTTCGCCATCAAATACCTCAATGCAGATTGGTCGGTATGCACTACGACCTTAGTACCACGCAGGTAGGATCGAATTTTTTCGAATGTGAAAACCACCGCAAGAAGCTCTTGTTCAGTCACAGTATAATTCTTCTGGGCCACATTTAGAGCTTTGCTAGCATAGTAAATAGGATGGAGAATTTTCTCTCGCCTCTGTCCCAATACTACACCAAGCGTCACTCCACTCACATTACACATTACACATTACCTCAAACAGTTGTCCCCAATCCGGTGAAATAATGATAGATGCAGTAACCAACTTCTCCTTCAACTCTCCAAATGCTTTTAGACAAGCATCATCAAAATCAAACTTGTACTCCTTTTCGAGCAGTTTGCACAAAGGATGTGCAATTTTGGAGAAATCTTTGATGAACCTCCTATAAAAACCTGCATGCCCAAGAAAACTCCTAACACCTTTTACAGAGATAGGTGGAGGAAGTTTTTCTATTACCTCAACTTTCACTTTATCTACCTCAATGCCCTTCTCAGAAATCCGATGACCCAGAACTATCCCTTCTTTTACCATAAAGTGGCACTTCTCCCAATTTAGCACCAGATTGCAGTCTTCACATCTTTTAAGCACCTCAGCCAGATGATCCAGACATCGATCAAAAGAGTCACCTACCACAGAGAAATCATTCGTGAACACTTCAATAGTGTCTTCAACCATATCAGAAAATATCGACATCATACAACGCTGGAAGGTCGCTGGAGCATTGCACAACCCAAAGGGCATCCGTTTGAAGGCGAAAGTCCCATAAGGGCAAGTGAAGGTGGTCTTTTCTTGGTCCTCCGGAGCTATAGAAATCTGATTGTAGCCCGAATAACCATCAAGAAAATAGTACCAACCCTTACCAACAAGTCTATCCAACATCTGATCCATGAATGGCATAGGGAAATGGTAATTTTCTATCCAAGCATTTAGTTTCCGATAGTCCATGCAGACTCTCCATCCAGTCACGGGCCGCATTGGAACAAGATGGTTTCTCTCAGAGGAACCATAGTAATCCCACCTTTCTTTGGCACAGATTAAACAGGAATACCCAACTACTATCTGCAATGGGATAGTTAACTCAAGCATCCAACCAGTTGATGATCTCCTTTTTAACTACCTCTTGCATAGGCAAATTTAATCTTCTTTGGTGCTCAATACTAGGTTTGTGATCTGACATAATTTGGATTTTGTGGGAACAAATACCGGGAGAAATCCCAATAATATCTGCAATAGTCTACCCAATAGCTCGCTTGAACCTCTTTAACACAGTCACCAGGCACTCTACTTGTCTCGCATTTAAATCTGCCGCAATAATGACCGGCAAAGTATTATCTCTACCCAAGAACACATACCTCAAATCCAGTGGTAGAGTCTTAAGCTCCAATTTTTGTGCCTCCACAACAGATGGTCTCGCGGGTGGAGACTCATAATTCTTTATGTCTAACACATACTTCTTTGGCTTTGACTTATATTTGCACCTATCGAGTGTAGCTACCAACTCATTGTACTCTTCAATTCCATCACTATCGAAATTCATCATCATTGCTGCTAGTGTCTCAACACCGAGTCGCTCTTCAATTTGCACCTCTATTCCACTCTCAACTCTGTAAGTTATAGCAGATACCGTTTGGAGCTCACTACTCTCCTTCATGGACCTACAAATATTGAAAGTTGCTTCTTCATTGTTTAGTCTGAACTTCATCTACCCCTTCTCTATATCAACCAATGCACACCCTATGGCAAGGAATGGTCTCCCAAGGATGATGGGAACATCAAAATCAACCTCACAGTCAAGAATCACAAAATCCGCCGAAAAGATGAATGACTCCACTTTCACTAACACATCTTGGAGTACACCAATGGGCCTTTTCATGGTTCGATCGGCCATAAGTAACCGCATCATAGTAGGTTTTGGATCCCCTAGACTAAACTTCTTATTAATAGACAATGGCATGAGGTTGATACTGGCACCAAGATCACACAATGCCTTAGCAAAATGTAATAACTCTATAGTACATGGAATCATGAAAGCACCGGGATCTTCCTTCTTCTGCACAAGAGACCTTGTAGTAATAGCGCTACAATGTTTCAATATATCATCATCTTCAAAACTCACAGACATTTTCTTTGTCACCATATCTTTCATAAATTCTGCATACCCAAGCATTTGCTCCAAAGCTTCTATCAACGAAATGTTGATGGAACGATGCTTCAATATAGTAATAAACCGACGATATTTACCATCTTCAGTCTTCTTCACTAACCTCTGCGGAAAAGGTGGTGGAGGTCTAGGTATGGGGACCACTTTCTGAGATATATCTTCTTCTTTCACTGTCGCATTCTCAAACTTTTCTCTAACCTCTACCACATCCTCTTCTTTTCTAATCTCAACATCAACCACAGACGGCATAGGTGGATCAATGGTTTGCTTACCCCCTCGAGTAGTAACTGACATACAATGACCATCATTCTTTGGATTTTGGATGGTGTTGCTAGGAAGAGTGCCATGTTGATGTGGGTTCACTGTAGTAGACAACTGAGTCATCTGATACTCTAGATGCTTTATTGACACTGCATGGGCGTCAACTTTTTTACCAATACCAGACAAGTCATTTCTCATCTCCTTCACACTCTCATCAATTGCATCAAACCTTCTCATCATCTTCTGCATCATACATTCAATACGCGTCATATTGCCTCCAGCTTCCCTAGTACCAGATTCTCAATTTTGAGGGGGGACATAAGGTCCAACCCGATCATTTCTGTTGCCATAGTTGTTCTGGGTGTAGTTGTTGTCGCGATTGAAGTTCCCATCCCGGACAAATTGACCCTCTCGGTTGTAATTTCCATAGTTCCGACCTTGGTTTCCTTGACCTTGGCGCCAATTATCCGTATTGGATCATTGGGCATTTGGTCAGAAACACCCCGTCTGATCATTCACCGCATCAGCATCCTCTTCATAGTAGCACTCTTCAACTGGTGGTGGAGTTCACCACACTTCCGCACTGAGCTCCCTTATAACAACCAGTCAAGTAATTCACAGCATTTACCTTTTCCGCACTTCCGCTCACATGCTTCAATTCTAACCTTAACTCGGTCCTCATCTGAGCCATCTCCTCACGAATCTCATCTGCAGACTGGTTGTTTGTAGTATGAATGGCAAAAGTGTTTCTTTCAGTATTCGACCTCCTAGTGCTCCATGCTTTATTGTTGCGAGAGATCATCTCCAGTTTTTCTGCAATCTGAGTGTATGTGCACTCACCATATGATCCTCCAGCAATAGTATCAAGCACTGCTTTATTGTTGTCATCCTGTCCTCGATAGAAATATTCCTTCAGCGACTTATCATCAATACAATGATTCAGAACACCTCTTACAAACACAGTGAATCTGTAGCTACACACAGACTCTCCAGGTAATGCCACAAAATTGTTGACCTTATCTTTGTGATTGAGCTTCTTGGACACTGGATAATATATTGCTAAGAACACATCATTTAGTTGGTCCCATGTATAGATTGAGTTATAATGGAGCTCAGTGAACCATACAGCAGCATCGCCTGTCAGTGATAGAGGTAAGACTCGCAATCCGATAACATCCATATCAAAATCTGGTCGACCTACACAGCTTTTGCAAACCACCCTTAGCTTGGCTATGTGAGCATGTGGGTCCTTCGACGGCGACCCCGAGAACAAGCCCCTCGCGGTAAGCATCTTGATCAAGCTACTGGTCACTACAAATGTGTGCCCCGGAGGCAAAGGGGGTAGGACAAAAGGTCCATTAGAGTCAGCAATATTGGCATTGCCCCTATAGTTGTCATGCAGTTGTAGGCCTGGTGGACCATGCACCCTCACTGCATCTCCCAATTGATTTTCAACTAGAACCTGATTGTCTCCACCAACTACCCTCGGAGGTTGCAACTCAACTTCATCACCTAGATTGCCTCTGATAGGATTAACTTGAACTCCTTGATTGTTCACTCTTCGCAAAGTTTGGTTCAACTCTGGATCGTAAGAAGTAAATGGTTCACCCTGGCTCCGTGTACTTGGCATACACTAGAGTCAGAACCTGAGAGAGACAAAATCAAAAAGAAAAAGTTAAAATTAGGAAATATTTGACTAAAGTTCAATAATGTAGTTAAAATAAATCTAAAAGCCACATTTCCCTGTCAGCGGTGCCAAAATTTGATATGCTCAAATTACACCTCCCTAAAGAAGCATAAGCGATCGTTATCAAGTAAAGAACTCAACTTGTAGGTTGTGGTTGATCCCACGAGAAAAATGGTTTAAACTTCACTTTAACCAACAATTATATCTGTTTAGTCAAATTACGTCCAGAAACAAGTAATTAAAAGGGGGGCTTGTGAAACAAATTGTAAGAAGGCAGTAAGTAATCAGTAAACAAAAGTCAATTTCGGTTGTTATCAAGATGAGAGAACTAACTAGGGTATACGTGTTCCCCACAAACTCATAATGCAGTAATCCTAATAATAGCAATCCTTTCCTAGTGTACAACATGCAAAGTGATAAGTTAGGTATCTCTAAATCATTGGTCCGGCATCTAGAGAATTCCACCCCATACCTTGGTCCGGCTACGAGTGTATAATTTACTAACCCTTACTTTTACCTCATATTAGACATCACATCGATGTTTGGCTTAGTTATTACTTCGCACCAATCGACACTAGCCTATTAGATAGTATCACACAAAATCTATGTTGATAATTCTTTTCTTGTTGATTACCTCCTTGGTCCGGCAAGTAGCAACAAGAAGAGTTCTAACACGTGCACTCATTAAAAAGACTTCTAAACGAAAGAATTATCAATACATGCAACAACACTATTCAAGAATTGCATAGTTATTATTCAAACTTTGTTAATCGCTCATGGTTCCCACAACCCTAGTTGTGGAGTTTAGTTACCCATAATCATATGAACACAATTCATTGTTTTAGATGAAATAATTATTAACTTACGTAAGAAGAATAATAAACCCAGAAATTCAACTTGAATTGCAACACCAAAACTTTCAAAACAAACTTAGGAAATTAAGAATTGCTAAAGTTGAAAGTTAATCTCCCAAGTCAAGAACTAGAATAAAGGTTATAAAATCTAACCCCCAAAAAATGAGGTTTACATGCCCTATTTATAGAAAATAAGTCTTAAATTAACAGGGAAACAAAATAAGGAAAGCTTGTTCAGGCACACGTCTTCATTCCATGAGACTGACTGACGGACTGTCAATAGATCTACGGTCTGTGAGTCCCTTCCGTCAACCAGGACATAGAAAATATTTCAGCTTCCAAAAATCAGCTTCTCTGAAGCAAACGATGAAACTCCAGTATGGACCGTAGATCGATCTACGGTCCGTCAATCCCTCTCCGTAGCTCCACACTTAGAATCTTCAAACATCAGGTACTGGAACCCTCGCAGTATCATTCTACGGATAAGCAGTACAGTCCGTAGATCAATCTACGGACCATCAATAGCCATCGTGGTTCCACACTTGGTCAGATTTCCCTGAGTTGTCTTCCATGCCTTGCCTGCTGATCTACGGTCACCATCTACGGAGCGTCAATGGACCTACGGTCTGTAGATCACCTCCGTAGATGTCGTGTTCTGCATTTCTTTTAGTTGTCTCTTTACTTCCGCGCCTAAACATCTTTCCTGCAAAACACGATAAAAACGCATAAAAACCAATACAAAAAGGCCCTAGACACACACAACTCTTAAGTGAAATGTATTAAAAATACCGTAAACTCACGGTATATCATATGCCAAGCTCTAAAGGAGAAAATCAAATTTATGAGAAAAAGAAGCAGTTGGCGAGTCGCCGAGTGATTCCGCGATGCAGAGTTAGATTGCCCAAAGGTACAGAACTTGAGGATGCTGAAGGGCAAAGCAAAAAGGCGATGGAACTGACCAAAGGGCGGATCACCGAGCTGATCCATGACCCCGACTTACTGCGCTGAATGGCCCTTCGCAACATATTTTTGGCGACTATAAATACGTTTCTAAACATCTAGTTTAAGAGGAATTTTTTTGAACATTCATCAGCTAAAATTTTGAGTTTGAAATCAAATTATTGAGACAAGTTTTCCTTCGCTTTGAAGAATTGAAGTTTTCCATTTTTGAGAAATTGGAAGTGGGTCTTTGAGATTCTTCAATTTGGACCTTTGTAAAGACGAAATTAATCTTACCTAGTTGATGGAAATACAATTTGGTAACGATTTTTATATTTTTATGATGTCTAGCTAAAATCTCAATTCTTGGGGTATGATTATGTGGTTATGGGTTGATTTAGCTTATGGGTATTTCTAATTGTTAGTTTAAATGTTATTTAGAAGTGATTTCAATCATTAATTATGGTTTAAATTAAAGGATTGTAGTTGCAAATGCAGTTCTACCTTCGTATTTTTGGCTTGCACGAGAGAGAGGTTTTGAAACCAAGATTATCGATTGATGGTCTGTGGGTATTGGGTTGTCATGGTTCAGCTTGAGAGAGTGAATCCTAAACCCTTTTCCACACATTCAGCTCGAGAGTGAATGGACTACGGCGTAGGAAATTCTTATTTTGCTTGCTTGTTGGTGTTCGAGAGAAACCAACTTGATTCGGGTTAAATTGTTTCGAGAGAAAGTTTACCTCCTCTATAATCTAGCCTATTCACTGATGTACAGCTATTTTCTAATAGTTGCAATTACCAATTTGTCTATATTAGCCTATAATCGAATCACATCCCAAGAACTTGTCTCAATATCTGTTAATTCGTATTATTTGCTACTGTTGTAGTTGATAATTGCAATCAAACCCCCCATATTATTTGACATTCGTGTCACCCCTAATTTGAATTATATTTTTATTCGTAAATGTCTCTTCCTATGATTGACTTAAGCATATTCGTACTTTACTCTTGAATCTTAAACACGAACCACTCCCTGTGGGATTCGACCCCAACTCATTTAGTTGGGTTATTATACTGACTAACGATCGTAGACGCTTAGAACTGGATTAAGTGTCCTTGATAACGTTAATCATGCAGCTCATTAGAGATAGACTTAAGATAGCCCAGAGTCGCCAGAAGTCCTATGCATATGTAAGGAGAAGGCACTTAGAGTTCCAAGCTGATGATTGGGTTTTTCTGAAAGTGTCACCTATGAAGGGGTGATGACATTTGGCAAGAAAAGGAAGCTCAGTCCTAGATATGTAGGCCCTTACAAGATCTTGAAAAGAGTTGGTAAAGTGGGTTATGAGTTAGAGTTGCTAGCAGAACTAGCAGCAATGCCTCCGGTTTTTCACATTTTGTTGTTGAAGAAGTGTGTGGGTGATCCAGCATCTATTGTACCTTTAAAAAGTGTGGTTGTGAAGAATAGTCTCACCTATGAAGAGGTACCAGTTGAGATTCTTGATCGTCAGGTTCGAAGGTTGAGAAACAAAGAAGTCACGTCAGTGAAGGTTTCGTGGAGGAGTCAGTCTGTAGAGCGAGCTACTTGGGAAGCAGAAGCAGCCATGAAGCTCAAGTATCCTCATCTCTTTCCTTCCGATTCCATTCCAGCTTGAGGTAATAGTTCCTCTTCAGGCTTTCAGTCATTCATGCGTAGCTTCAGTCTTAGTATCATGTTCCTTCAATTTATACTTGCATTTTCAGCATATTTGCATGTTATTGGAACTTAGTTCAATCAGAAATCAGTTCTAGAAATTAGTGGCAGGGTTTGCATCACTTTCCCTCCCTATCCAACTAGTTTAGACTTCATTTGAGGATGAGTGTTCCCAAGGGGGAGATATTGTAGCACCTCAGAACTCAGACTTGGAAAATTCAGCAGAAAACCAACAGCAGCAGGTGAACCATGACAGGGTTCATGGACCGTTAAAGGGACCACGGTCCACTGACCTATCTGTGGACTCACACTAATCTAGAGTTGGTGGACCACGGGCCCTTCTTGGGCCGTGGACCACCTCACAGACCGTGCTGTCAAGTCGTGGTCGACAGGCAGAGACGACATGGCCTACACGTCAGACCACGGGACCCTTCAAGGGCCGTGGTCTAGACAATGGGCCATGGTGGCACCCGTAGAAGCCCTCCCCAGAAAACGGCCTTAGAAATTGCCTAAGTGTCGACCCATGGCCGAACTCACGGACCATAGGTCAGAACACGGCCTATGGTCCTGGCCCGTGGATTGAAGCCCCAGAACCAAGCCTCTGAAGCCAATCCACGATTGACAGGATGGACCGTGGGTCAGTCCACGAATCGTCAGTCAGCCCATGGCCGGATTTAACAAATTTTAAGTCAGGGGTCGTTTGGTCTTTTCCTTATGCGTTGGACCCCTAAACTACATCGTTTAACCCCTAAACTACGTGGTTTTTGGTTAGTTTTAGCCTAGTAATCTAATTATAACCTAACCTAAGCAATTATTCACCAAAAATTCATCAAATTTAGAGCAAAATAGAAGAGAAAGTTGAGCCCTAGTTCAAGAACGCAACGAGTTTTCATCAATTCCAACCCCAAAATCGAAAGATTTCTCCGTGAATTTCCTCACCATGTATGTGGGATTTCACTAGTGGGTTCCTTTCACCCATTAGGTCCCTATAATTCAGTCAGATTCTTTATTCCCTTAATATTATCTAGACCTAGGGTTTCTAGAATTTCAGCACATCATTATGAATCAGTTACTTTAATGTTCCTTATCACATTACCATGATTTTAGTATTGTTTTGCGTAGATTCCTTCATGAATTCAGAACCCTAGCTATGTAGTTTTTTAGTTCATGAAATACACATGCTAGGTCAAATATTACAGATATACATGCCTCAGATTTAAATGTTTCATTATCAGTACATTAATGTCACATTTTCAATTAGCATGACAGTATTTTGAGCTATCCAGTATTATAGAAAATCAGTCATAAATTGTTAGTTACATAATCAATTAGGAGTAGCTAAATATCGAGTGAACTATGGTCAGTCACCCTCAAGTCCCAGAACTACGTGCCCCGTTGGTTGTAAGTCCCCTCTGTGGGCATCATTTTAGTGATCATGCCAGTCATGCCTCTATACCTTTGGCAGGGTATATTGGGTCCTCGCGATAAAGCATATACATCGGACTCCACATTTAACTCATGTGGATTTATGTCAGTTATTATTAGCTCCCTTACATTCAGATTCTATTGCATTGACCATGTTATCAGTCACAGTTCAGTATTCAATTTCAGCATGTTATAAACTTTTTCATTGCATTCATTCATTTCATGTTAAGTATTCTCAGTTTAGTATCATCCTTATCTCTTATTATTGCTCAGATATATGATTTGGTTCAGTTATATTTATTGTTCAACTTTACTCTGTCCTACCTACTCAGTACCTTTCAAGTACTAACGCATACTCTGTGCTACATCTTCTCGTGGTGTAGGTTCGGGTTCTCAGCTTCTAGATCACGCATAGATCGGTTTCCGATCTTCAGTTCAGCAACATCAGTAGTGAGTCCTCATTCTTTGAGGACGATTGACATGATTCTCTTTCTTTGCTTTTTAGTCTTTAGTTTTTAGTATTTTCTAGATCTAACTAGGGCATGTCCCAGCATTTCTAGTCAGTAGAGATTATATTTCAGACAAGGTTAGAATCAGCTTTAGTATTTGAGTTTGACTTTTTAGTTGTTGTTAAACTCTCAGTATTAATATATTCAGATTTAGTATGGGTATTCCCCCTTATTTCAGATTATTTTATGATTAGCTTCCGCACAATATATATTGATTTAGTTTATCTTTAAGTATGCTTATGATATGTCAGTAGGGTTAGCTTGGGGTCACTCGTGATAGTAGGTCCTGTGTCCGCATCCTGGGGGTAGCTTTGGGGCGTGACAGTCTCCCTCATAGGGATGCTACAACACTGACATAGATGTGAAATATTAGAGTTCCATGAGGACATGATAGCAGCCACAGGAACTCTATATGTCTAGGCCCTCCAACCAAAAAGTGAGATTGTAAAAGGAAGTCCCTTCACCCACAACTTTGTAAAATCATCATTAGGGATAGACCTACTTATGAGAGCTTCCCATGAAAATTTAACTGTGAACTTTTCAGCACTTGATTTTTGTCCACCAACATTTATCTATTGCCTCAGAAAGCTTGATGTTTCCCCTAGTCAATCTAATGTGCTCAACAATATTACTAGGCATAACATTCTACATAAGTTTATAATCTCATCCATCTTCTTTAAAAAATATATCAATATTAGTCAATGAATGACACTCTTGTAATTCAGTAGGTTGGAGATATAAAGGACCTCTATTTGTTTAATTATCAAAACAAACACTAGAAGATACTCCTTTAGGTTCCCACCACAAGTTTTGTTCAACAGTGCCTTTGTTCTCCAACATATTCTTCCACACTTGTGAACCACCTTTCCATTTCACAATTATAGGTATTTTCTTCTTGCAATACTTATTCCACGTGAAGTCTACCCATAGTGACCTTTGAGTTCTAAATTTCCACCAAAGTTTAGCAAACATAGCTTGAGAAACATCACTCACTAATCTAAATCCCAAACCCCCTTCAATATTTGGTAAACAGACATTATCCCAAGAAGCCCAGTGCTTACTCCTACCAATACTATTCTTACTCCATAATAATTTGGCAAAAATTCTATGAAGATCTTTTAAAGCACACTTGGGAGGTGCTATGGCAGATAGTACATGAATAGGAATGCTCTACAATACACTAGTAATTAAAATTTTCTTACCTACAAAGGATAACATATTGCCTTTCCAAGCTTGAAATTTATCTTTCACCCTTTTATAAGATCTACATAATGCTCCATCCTAATTCTAGCATGAGTAATGGGACAACAAAGATATTTGAAAGGAAAATGACCCATAGATATTCCTGTGCAATCTTCTACCACTCTTTCCAAATCTGCAACACTCTAATGAATAAAGAATGAGATTTTTTTATATTAACTTTTTGACCTGATTGAGCTTCATAATCCTGCAAAAATTGATGCAATGTTCTTCAATGAAGATTTTTTGGCAGAAGCAAAGATAGTAGTGTCATCAGCATACGTAAGATGATTAATTTTTGCACTCTACTTTGGTAGACCAAAACCAACAAACAGCACATCATCAAACAAGGCATTCAAAGCCCTAGATAAAGCCTCTGCTAAGAGAATAAATAGAGCAGGAGAAATAGGGTCTCCTAGTTTGACCCTCTAGTAGAATGAAAGAAGCCCTGGGATTGACCATTAACTCGAAAATCAACAATTATATCACAGAACCCCATTTTCCTTAGAACTTTCATTAGAAAAAACCAAGAGACCTGTCATAAGCTTTAGTCATATCGAGTTTAATGATAACATTAGCAGGCTTACCCCTCTTCCTGATATCTTTAACAATCTCATGAGTCAATAGAAAATTTTCAATGATGTTTCTACCTTTTACAAAACCAAATTGGTTATTTGAAATCAACTCATAGTTTGTCATGAGTTATTCTGGCCAAGATCTTGTTGATGAAATTACTCAAAGTAATAGGTCACAAATTCAATAAAGACTGAGGATTTTCTTTCTTAGGTAAGAGTACTAGATTAGTGTGAGTAATGGACTTTGGCAAATAGTTACCTTGGAAAAAGTCTTGTACCATTGTTAATACATCATTTCCAACAAGATTGGTAAAATATCTCTATCAAACCATCAGGACCACTAGCACTATCACCATTCAAGCTAAAAACAACCTTATTTACCTCCTCTAACCCTAGAACTTACATAATAATGCATTCTCATCAGCAAACAAAATTAGGAATATGTCTCAATAAAGAGAAATAAGTGGCATCCCTCTCTTGGGTAAATTGTTTATGATAGTAATCAATGTCTTCAATAGCTATATCCCCTTCTTCTTCTATCCAGATCGTGTGGGAATTTAGGATTCTCTTCAGATTGTGTCTCTTCATTCTGCCATTTACTAGATAGTGAAAGAATTTTGTATTTCAATCCCCATTTTCGAACAATTCATAACAACCCTTTTGTTGCCAAAAGATTTCCTCATAGTGAAGATATTTTTAAGTTCAACTTGGGCCCTTTGTAACACTGATCTATTTAAGGGATTTGGCTTCTTCAAATAGCTTCTCTTTGATTCTAACTATATCCTCTCTGATAATAAGTTGCTTGAAAATATCAATAAATGTAACTTTGCTCCATTTGGTCAAAGCAGACATGACCCTCTTGATATTCTTCTTAAAAGAAATAAAAGGATTCTCAAAATTATTGGAAACCCATTATGTCTAACAATCTCTTGAAAATTGTCATGCTCTGTCCAGAATTTTAGGAACCTGAATGGTTTGTTATATCTTGTATCATATTCTTCACAAAAGACTAAAAATGGAGAATGATGAGATCCATTTCTTGGTAAGTCATGAATGACCGCTCTATTCTCTCTCATACTAAAACCCTAAACTCTCTTGAATAATCCCACTGGAATGGCCAACATGGCCGTCGGACAGGCTTCTTCTAGTGCTGGTCCGGCGTGTTTTCTTTTATCCGAAAAGATTTTCCCTATTCTAAAGCATCCCAGAGCTCACGGGAATAATAGTTCGATTATAACTAGTACTGCCTTGCCTAACGAGAAGAAAGGTAAGGAGGTTTTACCAATAAAATATGTTGATATGATCAATAAGGATCATCTAGTCTCTCACCATCAGTGAAACCTATTCTAATAAAATATTCTCACTTATAATGAAGGAATCCCATGAGTGGTATGGATGGAAAAAGAAGTGTATAGAATGTATATTATTGAGAATCTTCAATATGCTGTAATTGGAAATTTTTCATATGGATGGTCGGATAAATAAGAGCTTCGCACTCAAATTCCTAAGCAATGCACCGTGAAAGGGGAGTGTAAAATTGGTTTATTACAGAATAGGCACATATTAATGAGATTCTCTAGGCAGGAAGATTTCATCAATATGATGTCTAAACGTAATTACTATTTACTATCAAAGGATGTTTACTCTTATATGATGCGACCTTTGATCAGTGTTTTCAAATACGTTTTTGGGGCGAGTCTCGGGGTGGGGTGTACAAAAAATGCTTTGGAGCGTAAATTAAAGATGTAGATTCATAAGACGTAAGTTTTAAAATTTGAGGTGTAAGCCTCGAGCATAAAAACGTAAGTCCTGGGCGTAAAAACGTAGTCCCCGACGTTTTTAATTTATTTTTTAACTTTTTTTTGCTTTAAATCATATTTTTATTATTATTGATGTAATGATATTTCTCAAATAGTAATTATAATACTTTTTTCTTCATTATTGATTATTAATACTTATCTCAAGTAAAAATCATAATATAATTTCTATATACTATAGGTTATTTATAAAAAAAAAATTGTAAAATCATTGAAAAGTTTACTTTTGCTTATTTTATTAGTAATAAAACTATAAAATTGAATATACATGAGACTATGCCCTGTAGATCCATGGGACTTATGCCCCGTATCTCGGGACTTACGCCTCACCCCGTATTGTATAAAACGCCTCGTCTCACGCCCCCGCCTTTTAAAACACTGATGTTGTGTTTAAGATTGAGGAAGAAACAACTCAGGCGATGGCATGGATTTCTTTTCTGGATTTTAAACCAACATTCTTTGTTAAGGAATCCATTTTTTCATTAGCGTCAGCAGTAGGAAAACCTTTACAAATTGGACATGGCAATGATCAAGAAGACTATACCTAGTTGTGCTAGGGTCAAGGTGCAGGTAGACTTGCTGGCTAATCTACCCAAGGTTGTAGAGATGAAAGTGGTGAATGTGGAGACTAGAACTTCTAGGGTGGAGAAAATTCGGATTCAATATGCGATAGTACCAAAATATTGTAAGCAGTGTAAGCTACAAGGGCATACAGTGCAAGAATGTTTAGGGTTCTACATCCAGAACTCAGAGCTCGCAAGCAGGAGGTAGGGCATGAAGATAATGAAAAGAGTGTTGAGAACTCACAACCAGAGGCAGAGCTAATAAAGGTGGGTGAGTAGTTTAAGAAGTGTCTTCCTACAAATAAAATAACCCCAAGACAGGAAGTGAATAATCAAAAGGTAGAAGATGAAAGAGCTTGCACATGAATAAGTTTGAGGTTCTAAAAAAATAAACATCAAGATGAGGAGAGTAGTACACACAATGCAATAATGGCAGAACATATGATAGAAGATATTCAGCACTTACTGCTACAAATGTTATACATAAGGCTTAAAAACAGATAGACATAATGAAAACAGAAATTACACAAGGAGATATGGGAAACTAGGAAGGGGAATATAATGATGCTGATAAACAAGGAGAGAAGATCCCTGCAAAATCAGAAGAAATTCAATCAGAAAAATCGATAAACACAATAGAACACAAAGCTGAAGGGCAAAGCAATAAAGAGGAGGAGATTTTACCAGATATAGTGGAAGAAGGCAAATATATTTATGCACAGGGGCAAACAAGGGCGCTGGAGGAGTCACATTTTGTTCACTTGAGCAAGGTAGCAGGAAAAAGTCAACATAACAAAGAAGTTGAAGAAGAAGAGTCAAAGAGCATAGATAATAAATCACAGAGAAGTGGGAGCAACGCAACCAGTCAGATGAGAGATCTACTACCTATAGCTGTCCATGGACATGAAAGTGGAAAGGAGATGACTTTGTTCAAAGAGTTGGAAGGTGCTGAATATCATGAACCTTAACAGACTGAAAACGCACCAGATGGGCCTCACCTTTGATGTGAGGCTAAAAATATATATTTTTAATTATTATTTATCACATATTTATTATTTATATTAGCTCTTTTTGAGCATAAATTTTATGAATTGTGCTAAATTGTGTATTTTATTTATAGGATTAAATTGGTGGAAAAATAAAGTAATTTAAAGCTAAAACGAATTAAAAATGAAAGGTTAAAAAAGGAAATCAAGCAGGCAGCTTAATGGATTAAATTAAATATTATATTAATATTTCAATATACAAGAATTGTAGCGCAAAGTGAAGAAACCAAAGTTATGTTGTTATTTCATTGCCACGTGGCAATCTCTAAAGCCACTGGCCAATTGATGCATCACAATAAAACAAATAATTTGAGGCAGTACTGTTCTACGGGGATAGCTCACGCGACGGAAAAAAAAGAATCCAATTCCTTTTGCGTTTGGATTCCTAATTTAATTTGGACTCAATTATTTTATTTAGGATTTTCTATATCTATAAATAGTCCATAGAAATAATTATTTTATGGGGAGCCAAGAACCAAGAAACAATACACAATATAATTTTTTTTTAGCTTAGGAACTTTGGAAGAGCTGTCGTGGAGGTCCGAGAATTGTGGTTTATTCTTTCTTCTCCTTTATTATTTATTTGTATTCGTTATTAATAAAAGATAGCTTAGTTATTGTTCTTAAATTTTTATGATTAACACAAGCATATTTATTTTAATAAATTTTGATTGTGTTTTTGAGATAATGAGTAGCTAAATTTCATAACTAGGGTTGTGGGAACCATGATGAATTATTAAAGTAAGTTTATGTACAACGTGATTCTTGAATGATTTTTATGCATGTATTGTTAATTCTTTCGATTAGAAGTCTTTTTAACGGTGGCCAACGTTAAAACTCGCCTCGTTCCTACTTGCCGGACCATGGAAGTAATGAATGAGAAAAAGATTAAATAACAGAGATTTAGTGGATGATATCTAATAGTCTAATGTCAATTAGTACGAGGGTGAAAACTAAGTCATACATTGATGTGATGTCTAATCTGAGGTAAAGGTAAGGGTTAGTAAAATATACACTCGTAGCTGGACCAAGGTGCGTAGTAAATTCCCTATTTGGAGGACCAATCACTTAGGGATACCTAATGTCACGCCCCGAAATAGAAGGCGTAACTGGCACTCGATACCCTAATACATCGAGTTACCCACTGAACATACTAGCTAAACCAAACTTGTGAGGCAAAAAGATTGGGCAGCACAACCTCTAAAAAGTAAAGCCTGGACCCAGAGGTCATGACTTGAAAGAGAATAACCATACAAACAATGATAGACAAATCGAAAAAAAATAAAGATGTATTATCTGGCCGACGAGGCCACAATCAAAAACATACCTACTTACACACACACCTATATATACATGCCAAGACTATTGGCTGGAGGTTGAAACATACAAAAAGAAAACCCAGAATATTGTGTCCACAATAGCCTCTATGAGTGACATAACGACTGTCGGGACAAGGCCCCGACTATACCCAAACAGTACAACAAAAGTAAGCATCCTCTGACAGCCGCAGGAAAAGATGAGCTTACCAACTCAGAGTTGAACCTGAATCCTAGCGGGTGGGTCGATTAGAGTCCCTACCTGTATCTGCTCGCACAAAACAAAAAGCAGCGTCCCTAGGCAAAGGGACGTCAGTATGAATTAAAATGTACTGGTATGTAAAGTGAAAAGTAAAATCATAAACATTTACTGTAAAAGGGTAATAGAGATACCACCTAAAACTGAAACCCAAATAATCTCCATGGCTGACCTTTAGCCCCCTACTACATAAATATGCATGGTATGGTCATATACTCGTATGTCGTGAATACATATATATATATATATATATATATATGCAAATGCATGACATACCCAACCAAATGCTAGCAATGGTCGTGCTTTCCGGTAGCGAACCGGCATCATATTCGCCAACTTGTGGCCATCTGTGTCCCATACATATAAATATAGGCAATAGGCCCCATACCTCCCGATTATAGCTCGGGAGTAGAATGCATAGCATGTCATGTCATGGATTTATAACACCTATGAGTTATTGTTGTCATGTTGCCAAGCTTGGCTCGTTTATAGTCTTGTTCTCATAACCCCATAATAACTTTCGTATAACATATAACAATCTCATGGAACTTGATATGTTCTTCCAAATAAGCTTGTAAAGTTAGCTCGAATTTTAGAAGGATGACCTAACCTTGATGATATTCATAACAAGTTTAAGGTGACTTACTTAGTTCCTAACTTGGTTCCTAGATAATTTATAAAAGAAATATTTCAAAAACAAAGTGTTCTAATAGTTTACATTTAAATTATTTTTGAGAGTTTTGAACGTCGTGAGCTACTATAAAGTTTTTCTTTAATAATAACCTTAGTGGAGAAAGAGGGCTGGTCACAAGTAGTAAGGGTCTCGCGTGACATTTTAATTCACATCACCCATGGAAGAATACGAATTCATACGTGCGGACATATAATCAAGAAAACTGATAAAATGACGTGTAGATGTCGAACACTCTATTTATCCTAACGAGTGAAATATCAAAATAACAGAATCATGAAAATAATTCAGATGAGATACCAATGCATTTCACTAAAGGTATCTCTAGCAAGAGAATAGCAAAATATCACATTCGGCATTTTAGGAATTTTCCAGGAGTGGTGCTAAAATGAGGGACGTAGCTTCGCCTTAACATACATTTTCAATGAACACTCGAATAGCCGCAGCTTCTTCATGAAAGTTGTTCCTTAGGTCCTAAACGTCACAAACACTTTATATACACATCTAGTACACACCTATAAACAGTTCATAACTATTCTTAAATCGGCAGATTTGCTAAATGGCCTCAACTAGACGAAATGTCCATAGAACTTCATAAAAACAATCATAAAAGAGTCCCGAGATGATTACCTTAGTTAACCAAGTGTAAACCTGAAGAAACACCAATAACTACAAATTTATAACTTCAAAAAATTGCTCCAAACGCAGCTAATAGAAGGGGAAAACGATTGCCACGTGTAGAGATCACGTTTCTAAGCACTAGGGCAATCTTTAATGGTAAAAATCGTCAAAAACTGACTTTCATCATGCAAGTACTCCATAGGAACCCTCTCTTAAGCTTTCTTTCTGGTTTGGAAGTAAAATGAAATGTTTTCATGGCTTAAAACGTTGAGTAAGCCGACCTACCACTTTTTTTACCCGACCCGGATTCTGCCCCGTCAGTCCGTAGTAAAACCCTCATAACGTTTTACTCTGATGTCGGTTGGATACGGGTTTTTATGCATTACAAACTACACTCGTAGGCCTTCGATTTAATGGGTGATAGGCCTTCTAACTCTTTTTATATTGGGAGAAAACATCCAAGACATTTGACCCAAAGTTAAGAAAATATTATTAGAGAAACTTCGATAACTTTTGCCGACTTTAGTTTCACTAATTTTCTTGACTTCCAAACTTAACATACGACCCTTGTGTTATTATAATACCTCATAACACACTATTCTTAGCATATTTTACACTCATTGGCTTATCGACAAGGTATGGGACAAGTTAAACCTTTCAAACGGGCGAAGTTCTACCCGAGCCATTTCTTTTATCATGAACTTTGTTTGAGGGGTCCCTTTGACCTAAAACTTTAGTTTAGTTCCTTGATATTTCCACCTACTTCCAATCTTAATCTCCAATGTACGATACAAAGTCATATACACCTCAAATAACCATGCCATACTACGCCACATATATTATGCACGATTAGAGAAAAAGTACGGGATCTTACATTCTCCCCCCTTATGAACATTTGCCCGCGAATGGATCTAAACAATTCCTTGGTTGTATTTTCTTTTTTTCTCACAGTACTTTATTTACGAGTCTATATTTGTTACAGTTGCAAACCTGAAGTCAAATTCTGAAAATTTTAACTACTAAGCTTTGCATAGCTATCTCGTAAGAAGACATAAATTTCACCTTCAAGCTACTTAAAATCTAACTAAGTCGTTGTGAAGAAATAATTGCCAATAATCGAAATGTGACTCAACTTAAGTTGTAAACAGTTGGGGGTACTCTTCATCATTTCCTCTTCTACTTCCCAAGTCATTTCCTCAACGTTGTTATTTCTCCATAACACTTTCACAGAAGCTACATCTTTATTTCGAAGCTTTCTTACTTGCCATCTAAAATCTCTATTGGTACCTCTGCATAAGATAAATCCTCAGCGATACATATATTTTCAGTGGGCTTAATACGTGAAGGATCTCCAATGCACTTCCGCAACAGAGAAACATGAAATACAGGATGAACTGCTTCCAATTCTGAAGGCAAATCAAGCTTGTATGCCACCATACCGATCTTCCGAATAATCTTATACGGTCTAACGTACCTAGGACTGAGCTTCCCTTTCTTTCTGAATCGTATGATGCCCTTCATAGGCGATACTTTTAGGAAAACCCAATCTTCTACCTCAAACTCTAAGTTCAGTCGGCGAACATCTGCATAAGACTTCTGTCGACGTTGTGTTGTATGAAGCCGATCTCTAATAAGCTTAACCTTTTCAATCGCTTGTTGGACTAGATTGGGATCTAGCAAATCTGCCTCCCTGAGCTCAAACCAACTGATTGGGGACCTACACTTCCGCCTGTAGAGTGCTTCGTAAGGGGCCATCTGAATACTAGCTTGAAAGTTGTTATTATAAGCGAACTCGATAAGAGGTAGATGTTGATCCCAACTTCCTTTAAAATCCAACACAAAAGCACGTAACATATCCTCAACCGTCTGAATAGTACGTTCTGCCTGTCCATCAGTTTGTGGATGAAAAGCGGTGCTAAGATTTACCTGAGTGCCTAGACCTTTCTGAAACGATCTCCAAAAATGTGTTTGTAAATTGAGCTCCTCAATCTAAGATAATAGATAATGGAACTTCGTGAAGGCGAACAATCTCCTGAATGTAAAGCCTAGCATAATCTTCAGCTGAATATGTCGTCCTAATTGGCAAGAAATGAGCAGATTTCGTCAGCCTATCGATAATTACCCAAATGGAATCAAACCTTCATGGAGTGTGAGGCAAACCAGTGATGAAGTCTATATTTATCATATCCCATTTCCATAACGGAAGATCAATATACTAGGTTAGGCCTCCAGGCCTCTGATGCTCTGCTTTAACTTGTTGACAGTTGGGACATTCAGCTACCATCTCCCCAATATCTTTTTTCATGCCATTCCACCAATAGATCTGTCGAAAGTCCTGATACATCTTCGTCGCTCCAGGGTGAGATGCATATGTAGAATAATGGGCCTCTGAAAGAATATTTGTACGGAGCTTCCCAACTGTCGGTACACATAAGTGACCCTGGTTTCTAAGGACTCCATATCTAGTTAACTCAAATAAGGGGTGTTGCTGCTGTGGAATCTTTTCCCTCAATTTCCTAAGCTCAGGATCTTCATGTTGCCGCATTTTCACTTCAGTCACAAAGGATGATTCTGCCATATTCTTAACGACAACACCTCTGCCTCCTGCATCTACCAAGCGTACTTGCAAATTAACTAGCTGGCATATGTCTTTTGTAATTCCAGCCTTATCAGCTTCAACATGACTTAGACTACCCATGGACTTTCGGATGAGCGCATCAGCAACAACATTAGCTTTGCCAGGATGATATAAAATGTAAACATCGTAGTCCTTTAATAATTCTATCCATCTCCTTCGTCGTAGGTTCAACTCCCTCTACTTAAGTAAATACTGAAGCCTCTGGTGATCGGTGAACACATCTATATGAACCCCGTATAGATAATGTCACCAAATTTTTAGGGCAAAGACAACTGCAGCCAACTCAAGATCGTGTGTAGGATAATTCTGCTCATGCTTCCGCAACTGTCTAGAGGCGTATGCAATAACCTTACAATGCTACATAAGAACACAACCTAGGCCAATTCTTGAGGCATCATAATAAACAACATAGCCCTCATTACCATCTAGAAGAGTTAGGACAGGTGCAGTGGTAAGCCTTTTTTTTAGTTCATGAAAGCTCTGCTCGGATGCCTCGGTCCACTAAAACTTCATTGCCTTATGTGTCAATTTTGTTAGTGGTGCAGAAATAAAAGAGAATCCCTCCACAAACCTTCGGTAATACCCCGCCAAGCCTAAAAAGCTGCGAACCTCCGTTGCATTCAAGGGCCTCGGCCAAGTCATCACTATTTCAATATTTTTTCCATCAACCTTAATGCCCTCACTTGTAATAACATGACCAAGAAAAGTTACTGAGGTAAGCCAAAATTCACATTTAGAGAATTTAGCATATAACCTGCAATCTTGGATAGTCTGCAATATAGCTCGCAAGTGGTCTACATGCTCTGCTTCCTACTATGAATATATACAAATATCATCAATAAACACGATCACAAATTCATCCAAGAATGGTTTGAAGACCCGATTCATAAGATCCATAAAAGCTGTTGGGGCATTTGTAAGCCCAAAAGACATGACAAGGAACTCAAAATGGCCATACCTCGTCCTAAATGCTATTTTTGGGATATCAATTCCGTGACTCACAACTGATGGTAACCAGACCGCAAGTCAATCTTGGAAAAGCATTTGGCACCTTGTAACTGATCGAATAAGTCATCAATCCGTGAAAGAGGATATTTATTCTTTATAGTGACTTTATTTAGTTGTCTATAGTCAATACACATCCGTAAGAATCCATCTTTCTTTCAAACAAAGAGCACTGGGGCAACCCATGGGGAAGTACTTGGCCTGATAAAGCCTTTATCGAGCAAGTCCTTCAGTTGTTCCTTCAATTCTCTTAGTTCTGTAGGTGCCATTCTATAGGGAGGAATCAATATAGGTTGCGTACCAGGAAACAAGTCTATAGCGAAATCAATTTCCCTTTCTAGGGGAATTCCTGGAAGATCATCAGGGAATACCATTGGAAATTCAGTCACGATAGGAATTGACTGAAGAGTCATGGGCTCCTTATCAATATCATGTACATAAACCATATGGTATATGCAACCTTTAGCAATCAACTTCCGAGCCCTAAGGTATGAAATAAACTTACCCTTAGGTGTGGCTGCATTACTCTTCCACTCAAGGACTGGCTCACCTAGAAAGTAAAATTGGACTATCTTTGCACGACAATCAATATTATCATAGCAAGCTGCCAACCAATCCATACCCATGATAATATCAAATCTAGCATAATCAACTCAACTAAATCAATGGAGGTTGGACGATCATTAATTAATATCGTACAACCCCGATAGACACTACTAGCTAAAATAGAATCGCCAACCGGTGTAGACACCTCAACTGGTTATGGCAACAACTCAAATTTCATGTCAATCTTATTAGCAATAAATGGAGTGATACATGAAAATGTAGAGCAAGGGTCTATCAATGCGTAAACAGCTTAAGAAGATATCGTCAATATACCTGTAACAACATCAGGGGATTCCTCTGAATCTTGTCGTCCTGTGAGTGCATAAAAACGATTATGACCACCGCTCGAACCTGTATCTCATTCACCTCTCCCTCTACCACGACCCTGAGTAGACTATGGTCCTGGTCGTGGGGCACGGACTGAGAGTGAAGATGTTGTTGTGGATCCTGAAGGCTAAGCTAGATCACCTCTGCTCAATCTCGTGCACCGCCTAATAAAATGTCATGTCTACCCACAATGATAACATGCACCTGAACCCTATCTACACTGCCTAGTGTGCGGCTTACCGCACTATGTATAATGAGGAGTGGGATGTCTTACCTGTATGGAACGATCATGTCAACGACCTTCAGGCTGGTCTGAGCTCTGACCTGGTCCTGACTGACTATAACGATCAAATTGTAGTCCCTGCACTTGTGGTAAGACATTACCCGCTGGCAGAGGTGGATATCGATGGAAAGGGGGCCTAAAATCACCATGTGGCTCCATATAAGACCCTATAGTATGGGTCCTCTTACTCTACTCCCTATCCCAGTGGGTATCATGTATCTGTTTAGAAAGGTCCTCTGTAATCTGAGCGAAAACCTGTATGCGGGAAATATCTACATCATCTGATAGGGATGCGACCCTACAATCTCTGATCAAATGATCTGCCAAACCATCAACATAATGATGACCTTTAGCTCTCATGGTACGTACAATATCTGGTGCATATCGTGCCAAAGAATTAAACATGTGGCTATAATCCCTCACACTCATGGTTCCTTGCTTCAGATTGATAAACTGGTCAAGACGGGCCTCTCGAACTTCCCGTGGCAAATAGTGGGCAAGGAAGTCCTCAAAGAAGTCCTCCCACTCTGCTGGCGGAGCATCAGGTCCTCTAGACCTCTCCCATGCCTCATACCAAAGGATGGCTACATCACGTAGCCGAAAAGAAGCCAACTCCACAGCCTATGTGACGAAGGCATGCATAACCCTCAATACTCTATATATATGGTCTATAAAGTCCTAGGGATCCTCAGTAAGACTAGATCCTGTAAATAATGGAGGGGCCAAATGAAGAAACTCTCATACCTTCGAACTTTCCGACCGGTCTCTCTGAATATCTACTCCTGACTCCAGTTGTCACTCATGAATAGAAACCATCCTAGTCAGCAACTGAACTGCCTCTCTCATCCCCTGCTCCCCAGAGATCTCTGGTGGAGGAACAATAGGTACTGGAGGTCCTGTGTCCGTAGCTTCATCAGGTACCAATGGAACTGGTGAGACTGGGGTACTGCATCTCATCAGGCTTCAATAGGTGTCGGGGAGGCTGGTACTAGGGGTACTAGAGATCCACCCTGTGCCTCTGAGGGAAATCTATCTCTTTGACCTGGTGGAGAACGGCTAGTACCTTCCCTTGGATCCATACCTATCTCTCGATCTGCCATATCCGGAGCGAGTGTATCCTATTAGATAAGAAACATAAAGCATGACTTTGATTTCAAATGTTCTAATACTTTTGAACTATAGCACGATCTATCAGTTTAATGAAATGTAACCATTCCTAAATGCCATATACCCTCTTGATTATAAGTGTGGTGCACAACACACCCATAAACAAGACTCTACTAGACACGGTTTGTGGAAACCCCGGGATACGACCTGCTCTGATACCAAGTTTGTCACGCCTCAAAACAGGGGGAATAACTGGCACTCAATACCCTAATACATCGAGTTACCCACTGAAACATACTAGCTAAACCAAACTTCTGAGGCAAAAAGATTGGGCAGCACACCCTCTAAAAAGTAAAGCCTGGACCCAGAGGTCATGACCTAAAAGAGAATAACCATACAAACAATGGTAGACAAATCGAAAAAAAAATATGTACTATCTAGCCGACGAGGCCACAATCGAAAACATACCTACTTACACACACACCTATATATACATGCCAAGACTATTAACTAGAGGTTGAAACATACAAAAAGAAAACCCATAATATTGTGTCCACAATAGCCTCTATGAGTGACATAATCACTGTCGGGACAAGGCCCCGACTATACCCAAATTGTACAACAAAAGTAAACATCCTCTGATAGCCCCAGGATAAGATGGAGCTTACCAACTCACAATTGAACCTGAATCCTAGCGGGTGAGTCGATTAGAGTCCCTACCTGTACCTGCTCGCACAAAACAAAAAGCAGCGTCCCAGGTAAAGGGACGTCAGTACGAATAAAATGTGTTGGTATGTAAAGCGAAAAGTAAAATCATAAACATTTACTGTAAAAGGGTAATAGAGATACCACCTGAAACTGAAACCCAAATAATCTCCATGGCTGACCTTTAGACCCCTACTACTTAAATATGCATGGTATGCTCGTATAATCGTATGTCGTGAATACATACATACATATATATATATATATATATAGATGCAAATGCATGACATACCCAACCAAATGCTACCAATGGTGGTGCTTTTCGGTAGCGAACCGGCAACATATTTGCCAACTTGTGCCATCTGTGTCTCATACGTATAAATACAGGCAATAGGCCCCATACCTCCCGATTATAGATCGGGAGTAGAATGCATAGCATGTCATGTCATGGATTTATAACACCTATGAGTTATTGTTGTCATGTTGCCAAGCTTGGCTCGTTTATAGTCTTGTTCTCATAACCCCATAATAACTTTCGTATAACATATAACAATCTCATGGAACTTGATATGTTCTTCCAAATAAGCTTGTAAAGTTAGCTCGAATTTTAGAAGGATGACCTAACCTTGATGATATTCATAACAAGTTTAAGCTGACTTACTTAGTTCCTAACTTGGTTCTTAGATAATTTATAAAATAAATATTTCAAAAACCAAGTGTTCTAATAGTTTACATTTAACTTATATTTGAGAGTTTTGAACGTCATGAGCTACTATAAAGTTTTTCTTTAATAATAACCTTAGTGGAGAAAGAGGGCTGGTCACAAGTAATAAGGGTCTCGCGTGACATTTTAATTCACATCACCAAAGGAAGAATATGAATTCATACGTGCGGACATATAATCAAGGAAACTGATAAAATGACGTGTAGATGTCGAACACTCTATTTATCCGAATGAGTGAAATATCAAAATTACAGAATAATGAAAATAATTCAGCTGAGTTCCCAATGCCTTTCACTGAAGGTCTTTCTAGCAGGAGAATAGCAAAATATCACATTCGGCGTTTTAGGAATTTCCTAGGAGTGGTGCTAAAATGAGGGACTTCACTTCGCCTTAACATACCTTTTCAATGAACGCTCGAATGGCCGTAGCTTCTTCACAAAAGTTGTTCTTTACATCCTAAACTTCACAAACACTATATATACACAGCTGATACACACCTATAAACAGTCCATAATTGTTCTTAAATCGAAAGATTTGCTAAATGGCCTCAACTTAACGAAATGTCCATAGAACTTCATAAAAACAATCATAAACGAGTCCCGAGATGATTACCTTAGTTAACCAAGTGTAAACCTGAAGAAACACCAATAACTACAAATTTATAACTTCAAAAAATTGCTCCAAACGCAGCTAATAGAAGGGGAAAACGATTGCCACGTGTAGAGATCACGTTTCTAAGCACTAGGGCAATCTTTAATGGTAAAAATCGTCAAAAACTGACTTTCATCATGCAAGTACTCCATAGGAACCCTCTCTTAAGCTTTCTTTCTGGTTTGGAAGTAAAATGAAATGTTTTCATGGCTTAAAACGTTGAGTAAGCCGACCTACCACTTTTTTTACCCGACCCGGATTCTTCCCCGTCAGTCCATAGTAAAACCCTCATAAATTTTTACTCCGATGTCGGTTGGATACGGGTTTTTATGCACTGCAAACTACACTCGTAGGCCTTCGATTTAATTGGTGATAGGCCTTCTAACTCTTTTTATATTGGGAGAAAACATCCAAGACATTTGACCCAAAGTTAAGAAAATATTATTAGAGAAACTTCGATAACCTTTGCCGACTTTAGTTTCACTAATTTTCTTGACTTCCAAACTTAACATACGACCCTTGTGTTATTATAATACCTCATAACACACTATTCTTAGCATATTTTACACTCATTGGCTTATCGACAAGGTATGGGACAAGTTAAACCTTTCAAACGGGCGAAGTTCTACCCGAGCCATTTCTTTTATGATGAACTTTGTTTGAGGGGTCCCTTTGACCTAAAACTTTAGTTTAGTTCCTTGATATTTCCACCTACTTCCAATCTTAATCTCCAATGTACGATACAAAGTCATAAACACCTCATATAACCATGCCATACTACGCCACATATCGAGTTAAATATTTGCTATTGACAATATTCTTTCATATTCTATATGGGATCAACCCCGACTTATAGTTGGTTAAATATATTGCATACGACCATTTATATTTCTTTTCATGAAGTATATTTGGACGTTATCAACCTTCACCTAGAGTTGTGTGCAAATGACTCAACATTAGTTCCAGTCATTCCTGAAAAATCAACCCCAATGGAAAGGCTGCATAAATTGATTACACATTATTGCCTGAATAAGGAACCTGTAATCATGGCAAAAGTCGACATAGAAGAAGAAGAGGAAGAGGAAGAAGAAGAGGAAGAAGAAGAGGAAGAAGAAGAAGAAGAAGAAAAAGACTCCAATATACGGAACATCGGTAAGGAGGCTGGGCTATCACCAAAATTGTCCTCATAATTAAGGAAAGACAAGGGGAAAAAGATATTAATAGCTCTGTGCCTACCAGAATTCAAACTAGGAGAGGGGTAAAATCAATGTCCAAATGAGTTACGATGCTTTATTCTGGAATATTAGGTCTGTAAGAACACAACAGACCTTTCATAGGGTACAAATGCTTCATAGACATCACAAATTTGTGATGATTGCTTTGATGAAACCATTTCAAAGTACAAAACCACTTCAAAGATACAAAAGAAGAATTGGAATGTTGTATGCTAATTATAATACTAATGGGAAGATTTGGGTGTTTGTCAATCATCATATTCAAGTGGGTGTAGTAGCAGATTCCGATCAACAATTAACTTTACAACTCACATTAGAAGATGGAAATCAAATATTAGCAACTGTAGTGTATGCTAAATGCTCTAATATTGAGAGACTAAGTCTATGGGGAGATTTGTCTTCAATCAGCCAACAATTCAATATGCCTTAGTTGGTGAGTGGTGACTTTAATGTGATCCTCAGAGATGAAGAAAAACTTGGTGTTTATCCACATGAATATGAGGACTTTGCATTATATCTTAACTCATGTGATTTGTAATGTTTATTTCTCAAGAAATCCTTTTACTTGGTGAATGGCAGAGTAGATGAGACTTGTATTTTCAAGAGATTAGATAGGGTTGTAGTTAATGATTCATTATTGGAGATTTATGGCAACAATGAACTACAACACCTAGCTAGGAGAGGGCCTGATCATGCCCTTTTACTCCTTGTGGTGTGGGCAATATTCCTATTGCAAAGCCTTTCAAGTTCTTAAAGTTTTGGACTGAAAAAGAAGACTTCAAAAATGTTGTTCAACAAAATTGGGTGGCAAAAAATTAAGATGATATTTTCATTCGACTGAAGCAGAAACAGAAAAGGACCAAGAAGGCTTTGACCTTATGGAGCAGAGAGATTATTGGAGATATCATTAAGAAATTGACTATTAGAGAGAAGATTGTGAAGATTAAAGAGACACTATTCCAAGAAGACCCTTCACCCGTTAATAGATCAATATTGCAAAGAGCACATGCCGAATTAAGGCTTTATCTTCATTATGAAGAAGAGTTTTGGAGGCAAAAGGCTAGTGTACAATGGTTTGAATAAGGAGATAGAAATACTAGATTACTCCATGGACTTGTTAGGGGAAGATGTAAAAGGCTTACACCAAAAAGAATCCTCAAGGAATATGGCACATAGACAGATTCTAATGATGAGCTCATAAGGGAAGGAGTCTGCTTTTTTGAAAAGCAATTCACTAGTGGAGATATAAAAGAGGAAATGACTCTATTACATGGTATCCAACAACATATACCCCTTGAAGATAATGAGTTTCTCAATGCTCTACCTAATGCAGAAGAAATTGAAAAGTTGGCATTTGAATTAAATGTAGATAGTGTATGTGGTCCTGGTGGTTTTACTGGATGTTTCTTTCAGACATGTTGTGATATTGTAGGTCTTGATATGATATGATACAGATTGTGCATGCCTTTTTCCAGGGTGTTTCCCTACCAAAATCTATTACTCACACAATTTGGTTCTAATACCTAAAAAGAATATTACCTAGTCCTTCTCATATCTTAGACCAATTAGTCTGAGTAACTTCTTAAATAAGATCATTTCAAGTCTAGTTCATGATAGGATTGAAGGTTATCTACCTAAACTGATATCACAAAATCAATCTGGCTTTGTTAAAGGCAAGAATATCACTGAAAATGTGTTGTTGGCTCAGGAGGTTATATCTTACATAAGGCTAAGGGGTAGGCCTAATAATGTGGTTATCAAATTGGACATGGCAAAAGCATATGACAGAGTAGAGTCGAATTTTCTAATCAAAGTCTTGGACAAGATGGGTTTTGATGCTGAAATTCTAGACATGATTTGGAGACTTATTGCTAATAATTGGTATATAGTTATTATTAATGGGAAGGCTCATGGATTTTTCCACTCTACAAGAGGGGTCAAGAAAGGAGACTTATTATCACCTGCTTTTTTATATTGTCTGCAGAAGTGTTATCTAGAGCTGTGAATCAATTATTTGAGAGATATGATTATAAAAGCTATAAATTACCTAAATGGAGTGATAAATTGAATCATCTGTCTTATGCAAATGATACAATTATTTTTGGAGCTGCAGACAAAAAATCGTTAAAGCTTATAATGGGAGTTTTGAGAAAATATGAGGAACAATCAGGATAGTTGATCATAAAGATAAGAGCTCATATTATGTTCATAATAAGGTAGCGCACACTTTCACACAGTTGGTGGAGGAGATCACTGGTTTATCAAGAGGTTTATTTCTTTTGACATACCTAGGCTTCCCTATGGTCACGCTAAGAAGAAGAAGGTACATTTCACGATTTTAATTAAGAAGATTCAAGACAAGTTACAGTTGTGGAACGAAAAGCTTTTGACTTTTGGGGGTAAAACAATTCTATTAAATAGTGTGTTTCAGAGTATCCCTAGTTATCTTTTATGTGTCCTGAACCCCCAAAAGTGTGTAATATGTGATATTCATAGAATGCTTGCTAAACTCATGTGGAACTTCAAAGAGGAGGGAAGATCTACCCACTGGATAGCATGGAAGGATATTCGTATGCCTAAAGAAGAAGGAGGATTAGGATTTAGGTCTTTATTTGACCTCTCTAAGGCTTTATTTGCCAAGTTATGGTGGAAATTTAGAATAACTAATACAATGTGGTCTAACTATATGTGGAATAAATATTGTAAGAAGCACATGCCACAAACCATAGAATGGAGAGGTGGATCTCAAGTATGGAAGAATATGCTATTGGCAAGGGACTACTTTGATCAAGAGATATGATGGGAACCAAAGGAAGGACATGCTAAGGTATGGTATGATAATTGAACTCAATTGGGAGACCTACACTATCACCTGAATCATAATCATGATTAGAGTCAGGTGGAATTTATTAATAAGCTTTTGAAAGACGATGAATAGGATCAGACAATATTACAACATAATCTTGCTGAGGAAACTTGGTTTTTGCGTAATCAAGACACAACTTCTGATGCAAGTGTCTACGATCGTACAATAGTTTAGTAACCCAACCAAGGGTTGGGATCGTCCCATGAGAGTGGTTTTGAGAATTTATAGAAAAATAAAATTTAGTTCTAACTAGTCATTGCTAAAGACATTAACGAGTAAAAACATTGTAAATTAAAGGGGGGACACAAACGTGTCAATTAACAATGTGGGGTTTTGTCACTAGTAAGTAAAAAACAACAAAATAAACAAGGGTTTCTAAGCAATGAGAGGGGATCCTTGGGATGTGACGGGAATACGGGTTAAGCTAGATTATTGGGTGCATGCTTTCAATAGAAGATTCATAGAGTAATTGTGACTAGGCTAAGCTTTAAGGGGATAAGCTCTCTCTCGAGCAACTTACCCCGTTTCAAATGTGTTCCTCTAGAACACCCACTTGCCGCATGAAGACCAGCCTACGCCTTAACCCACTCACTCTCTCGAGCTGAGTGTGTGGACATAGGACTAGGGTTCACTCTCTCGAGCTGAGTGTGAGGACATGGGACTAGGGTTCACTCTCTCGAGCTGAACCTCATGTCAACCCACTCACACTGGCCATCAATCTAGTGGTCTTAGTTTTACGACTTCTCTCTCGAGCAAGCCAAAAACACATAAATAAACTTGTATTTCCAACTACAAATTCATTAAATTCATCCACAACCACTAAACGAAATCACAATTAAACTACGGTTAAACTATCAGCAAGCAAGACCCAATAATTATCTTAACCCATATTCGCTAAATCACACCCTAAGAATTGGGGTTTTTAGCCACACATCAAGAGATAGAAATTTATACCTAAATGAGCTTGCATTCAAATGGGTATGAAGATTTAAGTCTTGTTACTGGCCAAGAATGAAGAATTCAAGAGACCCAAGTCCAAATCCTTGGAGATGAAACCCTTTTTTTCTTCAAGTCTTCAAAACCCTCAAAAAGTACTATTCTATATGAAAATTATCACAATTGTTCGATTCTAAGTGAAAATTATAATAATTGTTCCCTTCTAAAAATAAAACTCTAACTAGTATTTATAGTTATCACAGATTTGTGCTGCAACGGATCGTTCGGCGTTGTTAGTCGGAATCGCCGATCAACTCGATGATTCACCCTTTGGTGTAGTTTGTCGCCGTCTTGCACCAGCCTTCAACATCGTCATGCTCTGGTTCATTGGGCGGCATGGTATTGCTTCGCGAAACTGCTCGGCGATGCGCCAACTGATCCCTGTTTCCGCTGACTTGATCCTTTTCTTTAGGGCTCAGCACACTGGAACAAAAGGCGAAGTAAGACGCTTCGATGACTCGCCAAGTGAACTCGGCAATCCTCATGCCTTCATTTCCTCATTCTTTTCAGCCGTTTCGTTCCTTTTTGAGACGTAGTGTCCATGCTTTCCTTAAAACTTCAAATACCTAAAACTTAAGGGTTTTCATCAGATATTGAGATAAAATAAGCATTTGAGGACACAATTTCTATTAAAATATAGCCCTAAATGAGTCCAATTTGTTGACTCATCAAAACTAATAATCATGTTAATAGAATCTTGGGAACTCTAACTCCTTCATAGGAAAGGGACAAACCTTGGTGGATGCCCAGTGGATTCAGAAAATTTAAAGTTAAATAAGCATAGGATTTATGTAGAAATAGAAAGGAGCCCATAGAGAAAATATTAAACATATGGGTGAAAGTACTACCTTTTAAGGCGTCTTTCATGTTATGGAGGTTGTAGTTTATGAGAATTCCTATTGTTGAAGTGCTCATTAGAAGAGGAATTACCAACTCTAAGATATGTAGTTGTTGTAACAGTAATGTACAAGAGACCTTTGTTCATTTATTTATTGATTGTCCTGACTCATATCAAATTTGGAGGTCATTCAATGAGGCTGCAGGTCTGCATTTTCAGGTGGTGCATATCAAACAAACCTTGGAGGAATGGTGGAAGGCTGACTGTGCTACTAAATTAAAATCAATATTTAAAGCAGTTCCTGCTTTTATAATATGGCAAATTTGGAAGAGAGGGAATGTGATCAAGCATGGTGATGGTATGTCTAGACAAATCATGATATTGGAGATTCACAAAAATGTATATTTGTTTACTAGGTACAGATACCCATGGTTAAAAGACATTCCAAAGGTTTGGCCATTGATTGTGAAGTTTCTGGAGGGGTATACTTCACTAATTCAAACTAAGATTGTGAGATGGCTACACCCTCCTAGGGGTAAATTAAAGTGCAATACTGATGGAGCTGTAAAAGATGGAAAAGGTTCAATGGCTTTCTGTCTAAGAGATGAAGAAGGAAGGATGATATATGCTGAATCAAGGGTGATAGAGACTTTCAGTTATGGAAGTAGAAATAAAAGCCATTAGAATGGGTATAGAATACTGTGTCGAACATAATCTAGTACCCTTGATCATTGAAACTGATTCGTTAATGGCTCAGAAAATACTATGTGGAAGTTGGGAGGCCCCTTGGTTAATATCTCTGAATGTAGGTTACATTACGAGACTGATGATGGACATAGAAGTGGAAGTGATGCATACATATCGAGAAGGAAACTCACTAGCGGATTTTTTTGCCAACATTTCTTTTGATTTTGCAGGTACATACAGGAAACAATTCTACAACATCAGTGAAACACCTCAATAGGTACAAACAATAATTCAATTGGAAATCGAAAACATGCCGAATCTAAGAATAAGGAGAATACATAACACAAGTTATAGGATGTTATGATATTGAGCAAACAACATTTAAACTCACAGATGAAATGCATCACGCAATAAGCTATCCTAATCTTTTATCTAAAATTTCATCTTTTTAAATAGTGGTATTAACCCCTTTGGGGTTCAATCTGTTAAGAAGATAAAATTAAAGTAGGAAAATAAGGCAAATGGCGCAATAGATCATCGAGTTTTTTCAAATCATGGGCTATCTCATTTCTTTGCTTTTGGGGGCGAAGTTCACAATGACATACCTTCCATTCTAGCATAGATCTACCACATTCATGTTGAAGAAGTCTTCATTGGTAACGAATCATGACGTTAGCGAGAATTTTGGCGTTCAAGTGATTACAAGCCGGACATGATAACGTTTGTAGAAGATGAAGGTTGGACGGGTATATATGGTGGTGTCGAGGAAGCTATGGATACAGAGTTTCTAAGTAGCTGATTGAAGAAGAAGTCTCGAAATGGGGTTTTGGAAACCTCCTGAAGCTCTTGCCATTCTAATGTCTTTGTTTATTTCCTTTTTTTATTTTAGGTAGTCCAATAGGTTTTATTTCTTTTGTTTTTATTGAGACCGGAACCACTTTTAGGTTTTGGTCTGTAATACTCTTTTATTTTGGTTAATAAACCCCGATGGGGCATTTGGTTTTAAAAAATTACTTATATATTTAAAAATAAAGTTCTTGGAAGTGTTCCACTTTTGTATGATGCAACCAATTTTGCATCTCCTGATTAATGAGAGTTTTATCTAATCTCTCATAAATACAGTTATAACCACCTCTGTCATTCCACCATGTGAATGGGCTACCTTTGAAGGTAACTTCTATCAACTCACAATTAGAAATACAACATTCAAAATCTTCATGGTCAACATCTAACACGGGAAGACCCCCTATTTTCTCTTCTACATTCATTACCACATTAAAATCCCCCCCCTACCCCCCACCCCAACTAACCAAGGCCCACTGATAACATCTGCCACATGATTAATATCATTCCATAACTCCAACCTTTGATCTGCGCTAAACTCAGCATATACAATAGTGATATAAAAATTGTAAAGCAAGGTTTGATGCTTCGTGTTAAGAGTTAACTGTTGCTCAGTATTACTAATAATCGTACTATCAAAATCATGATTTGTGAATATCCATATTTTTTTCATTAAAATTAGAAGTAGCTACTGGCATTCTCAACCTTCTTCTATACTTGTTGATGCATCTACTATCTTGAAAAGGTTCCAAAAGAGCAGTAAAAGAGAATTTATGACACTTGTATAGCATTTGAACTCTTTGGAAAGCTTGTTGTAACTTCACCGACCTTATATTCCAAGTAAAGGACTTCCATCATCTATAAAAAACTGATTTATTTCTCTTTGATTGAATTTTGATGGGTTGAATATTTTCACCATCTCCTAGTTTTTACCTATTCTTGCAGCTTTCAACATTCTTGGAGACAAGTCAGCATCTTTGGCTATGAAAGCCAAAGTATCATCAGTGACTTTAGTTTCCTCTGCTTTCACCATTATTATATTTTCATGATGATCAGTTGCTTCAATCAATCTCTAACAAAACCTTCTCCTCCTCATTGTGCGATATGATATCATGTAAAATTTTATTAGGAGATTCTCTTTGCACGATCATTATTTGGGAATCATCTTCTTGTACTACTGTAAGTACCACCACTACTGTCGTACTCCCTCTAATATTAGTGTCTACCACTTTATCATCATGATTATCACAATCAACACACAAATGAACTATACCCTCACTTTTATATATTTGAATAGCCATTTTGATAGCATCAGTATATCCTTCATGTTGACTATATTGTCTACTGGATGCTAAAGATGTTTGAGTAATATATAGTAGACACTAATTTATTGCATTCCTTTTTCTATCCACCAACTGCTGACTCTCCTTATCTCTGACTTGTTTAATAGGTAGTACTAGGACTATAAGAACTGCTGCTGATGAAGTTCCATTTGATTGTGTTGGCCCAAAAGAATTAGAGATTCATTCCTTTGTTGAAGTGGGTTTCTCCATTACCTTCTCTTTGTTATGAACTGTAATATTATCATTTACTGGATTTGCTACTTGTAAAGCCTCTTCAAAAATCCTTTCCCCTTCATTATGTATAAGAGCATCAAACTTATTCTTGACTGCTAGTAGAACATAAACTGCAAAGGGTTTTGAATCTTTCACTACATTACACTGACCCGGGTCTCCAACCGACCACTTGAAAGAACTCTAGCTTTACCTTTTTGGAATCTATGCACATTATGTAAATTAGAAGGAATAGGTTCAAGTACCTTGATCCTTATTTTTATGAAGTATATTTTCCTCCTCTTTGTGATTTGGTAAATTACTCATTCTGCATTCCTCCTTATTATGACCATGCATTTAACATTCAAAACAAATATTTGCGAACATAATCGTATTTGATAACAATCATATTAGACCTCACTTCCCCAATAGATTCATTCACTATGTTCATTCAAACAACCTTCGGGAATTCCTTGTTTAGATCAACCATCACCTTAACACGAGCATAACTAGGTCTAGACTTATTGATTGGGACTTGATCTAGTGGTAAAGGTTTGCCCACAGCAGCAGCTAGTGATAATAGACATTCTTTAACAAAAAAAAAGTGGGCAAAAGGTTAGGAAATCAACTACAATGGCATTTGTGTGTAAGTGGTCAAAAATAGCCCCATGTATCATTAGTACTAAAAAGTGTATCTCATTGTGATACATGTCTTCCTGCGTACTAAAAATATCATTAGTAGAACTACAATAGTACCTTCTGTGTGCATTGTTGATATATATTTTGAACACGTAATATATTGGTGTGTATCTGTATTGCTTTGGAAATCAAAGTTTTGACTTCTTTCGAAGGTATTAAAAAACTACATTGATGTGCTGCACAATAAATAAGAAAAAAAGTACGTAATACAATAATTAATCAACATGATGCGAACTCACTGTCACGTGTAAATTAAATGTATCTACTAATCTATGATTACACATGCATCATATAAATGTACCCGATACAACATAATTATGTATCAGATACATAATAATCATGTATCTGATACATGGATAAAGTAATTTCCTACTATACCTCATCAGTCCAGTATTTATTCAATTGAGACATAGAATAGAATCAAATTTTATCCTTAGAAAATGCATAATAAAGTCCATCTGATCAAACCAAAAAAAAAAAGGATTTTGCTCTGTAATGATCCTCTTTTGATTTCCTGAATGATTATTACTAGTCAATTCAAGTTAAATATAGAATGATCTAATCCTATTTGGAAATATTAAAATAAAAATTATTTGTTGATATTTGTTCTGAGGAGTCCTTTAGCAATCCGCTAACAGTACTCATCCATTAAATCGGACGGAGGTTGATAAAAAAAACAAATTCTACAAATGGAAAGGGTCATATTTATCCCTATACTCTTAGAAAAGGATAATATTTGTTCTTTGTCATACTTTTTTGATATATTTTCCCTTATCATCAAACTTTAAGGCCATGTTTACCCTTCATCCGTTAAGTCTTCATATTTCCACATAATGTTATCTATATGGTGCCTACGTGGATTTCAGTTTTACCTTATTAAATCTAAATATTATTCAAATCATTTTAACCCACCCACATAGAATTGAACTCGACCAACTAACCACAAAAATTAACCCAAGACCAAGCCCTTAACTATCGTGGGTTTGGGTTTATGCTTGCTTGGGAGAGATGGGTTAATGGAATTGTACAGAGGAATGAAATTGTTAGATCTCCACCACCACCGAAAAGCTGAAACATCACCCTTAAACCATCGAAGTAGATCCACCAAATAAATATATTTTCGAACCACATTAAATATTTTAGATATAGAAGTTTCCTAGTAGCTGTTTCGAATTTGGTTTCATCTCCTCCCCATTTCACCATCGATAGCCACTAGAAACCAACTTGAATCTTTCATCTCCATTGTTGAACCTCACTTCACCTTCTCCACCACCTGATACTATCGAGAAAACAGAGCATATGTAGAATGTTTGTAAAATTCTACTTATATTTTAATAAAATGCTAATTAACTAATTTTGTGCGTCGAGATTAAAAATGATAGTTGGCTCTAATTTACTTAACAAAATTATTGAATTGAATGTTAAAATTTATTTTTAGTTCTTAAGTTGATTGTTGTCTATCTGTCCGAGGAGGTATATAATTTTCTACGTTTGTTCCATTAGAAACGCCCATAGAGAAAGTTTAAGAAAGAATCAAATTAGGTTTATTTTGATTAGTGGATTGGGTTTAATGTGTGCAGCAGGTTAAAATTATTTAAATAATATTTGATTTAATTAGGTGAAAATAAAATTCACGTAGGCGCCACATTGGTATTTTTATGTGGGAATATGGAGGTTTAACGTATAAAGGATAAATATGACCTTAAAGTTGGATGTCAGGGACAAATATATTTTAAAAAAAGCATGAAGGGAAAATATGATCCTTTTCTAAGAGTACAGGGGTAAATATGACCCTTTTCCGTTCTTCAAATGAGAAATTCTGACGAATATTAGAATCCATTTTGTTTGCCTTTCTCACTAGACCCGAAATTAGTCAAATATCGAGACTGAAAAATCTTTGATGGTATCCTGTTTTGTGGAACAGGGATCTTTGAATCATCATGCAATAGAATTTCTTTGCCTGAAATTTCAGTAGGTAGCTAACTGTTCGATAGAAATCGTGAATGTTAGTTAACTCATGACCATTGACAGCATTCAACGATTGAGTAGCAACAGTTGGCCTAGCTCAACTCTCAGTGGAAGACTTACTTAACATAGAATAATCTCAAAAGATAAACTCAAATAATAAACTCAGAATATTTTAAAGAAAACATTTAACTGGCCAAAGAGGCAACTCAACTCTCAACATAAACAACTGAAAATGAAAAGACTCATGAACTACTGTCTATCTATCTATGCAGCCTCTAATACTATGAGGGATGTCGGAACAAGACCATCGATCATCCTAACAAAACTGACATAATTGAAAATAAATAAGGGATCCTCTGAAAGCAAGGAGGCTCACTAAACAACTCTGGAACTCGACTGGATCAACGGAGCGCTGGTTGATGATCCTGGTTACCTGTTCATAAAAGATGCAAGCTAAATGGCGTCAGTACATGGAATGTACGAGCATGCAAGGGGAAATTAAGCATGACATAAGCTTGAAACTAGAACTAAAGAAACAACTTACCTCATCTCAACTCAACTCAACCTCAACTCATTTTAATATAAAAGCAATAACAATAATGCAAATATAAAGAAAGGCTTTTAAAATAGTAGATAGCAACTCAATGTATTGAAAAATACAATATAACTCAGTTTGTATGTAAAAATACAAAATAAACTTTGTTTGGAAGATTCTCTAACCGACAACCATCACTATGAGCTATGTAATGATACAGCGTCTCGCTCACGCTGCCAGAATTGTCCTATACTTTGCCGGGGTATAGAACTCCTCAACTAAGTGGATCCACTAGTCTATGCTAAAAAACAATAAAGGAATCATCTAAAAAGTATAACCCTTTCTACCCACGTTGGCTACATGGTTTATGGGGGCTGTGAGTTGTTAGAACTCTCCCCCATATCGGTGCTCAATACTACTTCCAACATATAACTTAGCTCATATGTTCTAAAGAAAACATTTCCTCTTCCTCAACTTTGATATTATTACTCAAAAAAATTCTCTTAAAAGAGATAGTACTCAAAACTGCTCATGAACTCTTTTGGAAATTGATGTTTCCTCTTATCTTAAATGTAGAAACATTTACTCTTGGGAATACTTAGTTCTCATGTATCATTTTATAGAAAATGAACTCAACTACTCTACTCTTCCTCAAACTCAAATGTTCAAGTCTTAAAACAAGTTTTAAAAAGGTTTGCAAAAAACTTCTCAAAAGACTCGGAAGAACTCTCAAGACTTTCTTTCTTGTTTTCTGACCCTAACTCGCCTAGAATCGAATGGTTTCTTCCCCAATCACTTAGATTCGAATACCCGACAAAAGTACACGATAATCTTCTCAAAACAACTCTCAAATCACCAACGTTAAACTCAGGAACTCATCAAAACCCCAAGAATCAAGATTACGAATGGAATTTCAAGAAAACTCATCAAGAACTCTAATCCTTCAACTTTGAGAACGAAATTGCATTAAAATAACATGATTGGCATGTGGGTGAACGAACCCAACACCATGAGAACTCACACACCTCTTAGGTATCAAACCCTTGGCGAAACAACCTCCGTTCCGCAAAAAATTTCGATGAACGCCTTGAATCTTCCCTCCTTTCTCCTGTTTTCTCTTCTTGAACTCTTTTCTAAAACCCTAAGCGTAGATTAGGATTGTAAAACTGAACCAAATCAATTTAGACCCCTAAAATCTTACTAAAAACGAATTACTCTAATTGGGTAAGGAAAATATCAAAATACCCCTCATATTTTCGGGTAACTTTCCTTAACTGGACAGCCTGACTTCAAACGGGCATATCTCCCTCATACGAGCTCGAAATTAGCAAACTCGGTGGCGTTGGAAAGAAGTTTCTAAGACCTTTCATTTGATATCTTCTGGGCAACCTAACTCATTGTGTACTGAAAGTTATGGTCGTTTGAAGTTGACCCAAAACTCACAACTTAAGCATAACTTATAAAATTTCAGATTTGGCTCTTTCCAAATTAGTTATTTCTATTTTTAGCTCTTTCTAAGGCGGGATGTTACAATCACCCTATATTTATAAGATTAAGTGAAATTTCAAATAATCAAAACAGTTGTTAATGATACAATGTTAAAATCATGTATTAATAATAAATTAATGTATTAATGAATGTAGAAATGTATCGGTAATTGTAACTGATACAAGAGTACATATTAAAGAAAGTATAAAACATGTGTAAATTTAAGTATCAAGAGAAGGAGAATATATGAGCAATTCAAACTGATACAAGAATTATTCAATTAGAAATTAAACTTATTGTATCAATATTAACTAATTGTTACAAGGAATGGAGCAATATATCAATCAAGTTTATATGATAGAAGTGTATATTTGATACACTCAAATAAATCATATATCAATACTAAATGAATTGTAAACAATGAATGAAGCAATGTATCATAAACATAATCTCTACAACTTTCTGTTCCGGGGCAGCAAATTGTCTTCAACCTCAACAGCAACTACATTAATGAGATCATTGTTGGCAATATCCATTGCAATGGGAGAACTTGGTTGTTCAAAAAATTGATCAGTAATGGTGAAGGAGCAACATGGCCTTCTTGATCAGAATCTTCCACGGTATTTCGAATAGACGTGTCGGCAATATTTTTCATGAAGCAAAATAGATCTATAAGACAAATACAACTTAATAAACACAAAAAACATGATAAGTAAATTACTACCTTTTCACCTTGATTATTTTGCTACCGAACAGCTTTCAACAACTCAATATAGTTTAATTTGATTAAAACCTCAAGATCCTCGAATTTTTTGTCAACCTAATAAAAATATATTTAAAAAGATTTAACTACAAATAGATAGATATGAAATAAAACTGATCGAGAAATACTTACGTATTGCTTCATATATTCCTTTACTTCTTCAATGTCTAAATTGACATAATGTTTTTTGGAATCATATGGAACATCAGATACATTACTCGCTGGAGTTGGTGGTGAATCTTAAATTGAAAATGATTGTTTTGGTGGCACGGCATATTGTTCTAGTTGTTTTGCTTCATGCACCTTCGATTTGGATAGATAGACATTCTTTCTTCTCTAGGTGAGGGTGTAGAAGATGTACTAGAAATGCGTCTTAACTACTGCTCCGGAGGTTTTATAGCAAAGTCTTCAACTTCGGGAAGCTCTTGTGATTGCACTTGCTTGGGCTTGGCAGCCAATGTGAAAGGTTCAGAAGGTGAAACACCAAATATTGCAGGCAAATCAAGTGTCGCCAGTTCCTCTGATATTAATTGTATATTAGTGCATGCATTCTAAATCACGATTGTAAATTAACAGATAAAAACATAATGTATCATCAAGTGAAGGAAATATTATCATTATTAGGAACATAAAATTTTGCAACATGTAAATTGTAGAACTAATAAAACATTGTTATAAAATATTATAGTGTGGACGTCCATTACACCAAGAAGTTACTCTCACCCATTATCTTCATTACTTTCCTCCATTATGAAGATAAACATAACCTCCATAACCTGCAACTTTATAACCATTATTCTTGTAACCTTTCACTTCCATAACCTCCTCCATTATATTCATGTTAATGTCATGTTTATGACTAACATTTTGTATGCCTCTATGTTACACTATAAATAGAGGCATAACATAGAGGCATAAGGGTTCATATTGTATACACTTGAAGACTTGGAATAATAAGAAAAACTCTCATCTCTTGTCTCTCTATTTCTATTGCTTTCATCTTCTATATTTCTTGTCTTATTTTGCTTTAGTTTTACAACACATTACCAGCACGATTGTTCTACTATTGAAGGATTGAAGCAAAGTAAATATAAAGAAGGTAAAAATATTTGTGTTTATTTTTCTCTCGGAAACAAGGTAAATTACTATATAATCTATTTTTATATTTTACTTTTGATTATGCATCATTAGTTTTCTTATCATCTCAAAATCATATGAGTCCAGCAAGTTGCTTTTACTTTGAGCAAACTTCTAATTTGATCACTTATATATTTAAAAAGTAAAATTAGTTTTGTAAGTTAATAATTTGTAAAGAAATTGTTCTTTATGATCTTGTTTTATTAAAAGATAAGTTATTGAGTTATGTGGCATATACATATGATTGGATTATCAGTATTGATTACTTTTGTACCTCTTTATTTTTCTTTATCTAAACATTTACTTGTTGAGTTATTAATATATTATTTGTACTAACAAAGTTTATTTTGTGATTATTTTAAAATGGTTAGTAAATTATGTTAAATCTTCGTAACAATATTGAGAAGGAATGTTAAAAGGTTTTAATTCATTTTAACTTGGGACTTTTACATGATTCTAACATGTTGTTCTAATAATTGATCTTTTTTTTCATTTTTCTTATGTTTTAAGTCAAATTCGGATTATATTTATGGGTTTCGATATTTATTTTTTTGGTAACGCTTTGGTTTATTAAGACAATGATTGAGCGTAAGATGATGAAATCGAGTTTCATCGCACCAAGTGGGTAAGACAACGAGTTAAAGTATCGGTGCATCATGATAATAATATGTTGGGTTTAAGTCCTAATGAACTATAGTGCTAATATGATAATGACTAAGGCATATTGATGAACTTTTGGTGAAAAGTCATGAAATCCACCCAATTGATTTGCTCCATTCTCTTATGTGAATGTGCTAGCAGTGTATAATATGTATGAAAAATGACAAGTGATTTACTATATGAATATGGGCGTGGTAAAATATTGATGGTCATCATTATATATGGTAATTAAAAGGAAGAACAGTATGGGTTCTTAAGATGATCCTTCAAAATATGAAGGTAATTTTTATCCATTAAAGTGGTATGAAAAGTTATTGGCCACATTGTTTTTGGTGCAACCCAATTTTAAAAGTTTTGTAAATCCTCCATCAAAATAAAGGAATACAAAGTGGTAGTACATTTGACCTCTTAAAGTGATGTTGAGGTGAGTCACATAAATTTGATAAATGTGAAAGCATGACAATGAGTTTCTAATAAAAACTTATTGAGCATGTTCAAATGGTTATGGTCCATTTCATAAAGAAAATGTGCCTAGTGTTCTTATGGATAAGAACATGTTCATGTATTGTTGGATAAATGTCACATCTCACCTCTACGGGAGGTTTGAGAGATTGAAAAGAGATATTTTGACATAAATGGTCATTTAGTCATATACTTTAAGTACTACACAAATATTGTGGATGTTTTATTATGAACTATTGGAGGACAAAAGAAAGAAATAATTCTTTTCTATAAAGGTTGTGGTCATGACCAAAATAAATGTTGTTGTGTGGCAACACAAATTTGTCATTAGTTGTCAAAAAATAAGTCTTGCATGTAATAATTTTAACCATGACAATAATAATAATTTTCTACTTGAAGGAGATGGTCACCATAAGAATGGTGTTGTGAAATTTGTGGTAGTACATAAACTTAATTAAGAGTTTCAGAAAAACTAATTTGTTACTATTCAAAAATGAAAATAGTTCATAATATTGAGGTTGTAGTAATTCTCAAAAGAAACTTTTTAAGTTTCGAAGGAATTGAAAAAAAATATCATATTGAGACTGTAAATTATTGAAAGATTAAATATCTTCAGATTACTACAATCAAAGCAGGTTATGAATATTTACATAAAAGGTTACTCGCCTTTCTCTTGTTTGTTGTATATAAATATAGGCATGATGATGGAATCGCATGCAAAAGGAAACTAGAAGTTTACTAGAATAAATATCAGTTGGCATAAACGGTTGACCATTTCGGTTCAAATGTGATGCAAAAGAATTGATAATTCATGTTATATGTTCAAGAAATAAAAGATTCTTCCTGAATTCTCATGTGTTGCTTGTTTTCTTGATAAAATGATCATTGTACCAGCTAAGGTTGGGATTGTATCCACTGAAATTATTTGGAACATATAAAAAGGTGAATATGGGCCCGTTCACCTGCCATGTGGACCGCTTACTATTATGATTTAATAGATGTATCTATGGTATGGTCACATGTGCATTTGTATCAACTTACAAATTGTTTTTGGTAAGGTTGTTTGCTCAAATTGTTAAATTAAGAGCACAGTTCCAAACTATAAAATTATGTTGATAATACTGGTTGGTTTAGCAGAAATTGTTTGCATCCAATTATAGCTAGACCATTGATTATGAGAACAAATCTCTCAAATAAAATTTGGTATTAGATGAGTTTATTTAACGTGTATGCATCTGTCACGACCCAAGCCTAGGGCCTAGACGTGACATGGCGAATGAGGAACCCGAAGGAACCCCAAACAAGCCTCTCAAACTTGTCATCACACTTCATCAGTCGCGGAAGTACATTCAACATTAATTAACGGAAAATAGGGACTAAGGGCAAACCATTTCAAAATGACATCATAGAACAAGAGTCAAGCTCATTTACAAAATACTTGTCCAACGCACACCTCTACATACATAGATAGGACGGGGGCCATGACATACTACCGGCTCCCCTCATAGTCAAAATACAATTGCAAGCTAAAGTCTCAAAACATAGGAGTAGGAAACATAACATAGCCCTCGAATCATTGAGGACTCACCAACAAACTCGGATAAGCACTGTACTAGCCACGTGAATGGAGAGAAGGATCAAGAGTAGCTCCGGTCCCTACATGGTGACATCATGTAGGCAAAATATGCGTTAGTACTTGGAATGTACTAAGTATGCGGGGTGCAACACAACAATAGACAAGGACACAATCGAAATACAAGAAATAGTTTCATAGGCATTATGAACAACAATATGAGGATGCATGATCAAAGTGAAGTCAAAACATGTTTAAGTGAATCTATACTAATAGTAGATATCATATGTGTATGCATGATCCAACCAATCTATAGCCCCAACTTAGGATGGGGGATGTCGTTCACACCCGGACACCCTGGTGGCAAGGTATAAACCCCTCACATGGTTGATGTTGGTCACACCCCAAGCATCCTAGGTGGTGAGATATAAATCTCTCACATGGTTGATGTTGGTCACACCCCAAGCATCCTAGGTGGTGAGATATAAACCTCTCACATGGTTGATGTTGGTCACACCCCAAGCATCCTAGGTGGTGAGATATAAACCTCTCACATGGTTGTCCGGTTCTTTTCCCCCGGACCGGGCATGGTCATGCAACACTTTATATAGGAAATTCTCATTAGGCTCTAATGCAATCTCACGTATGGAATGAACATATACACAAGCTTAGTTTGTCATCAACACATCTCTGGATTGCCATACATCTCATAACTCAAGCTTTAAAGCATCGATTCATCAATTCTCCATAGTTGGACATTTTGTCAAATACCTTGAAGGCATGTAATGGAATCAAAGAGCATGGAAAATAGGGTAGTAATTATGCAGCCAAACCAGTGAACAACCTACAACAACACCTTTTAACACCCACAATACCACATGAAAATCTCCACATCCATTCTAAATTTAGATTCAAGTTCTAGAGTCACAACATGCTCAAAACAATCACTTTTCATGTTTAAAATTCAATGTGCGGAAATTATTACAAAGAACAAGACTAATTTTTGAATCTTAACTTAAACCATGAATTAGTGAGTAGAATAGAGTCTAGGCACTATGGGTGGAAGGACCCATGAGTTCAACACCACATACCATGAATTACTATATGAATATGGGCGTGGTAAAATATTGATGGTCATCATTATATATGGTAATTAAAAGGAAGAACAGTATGGGTTCTTAAGATGATCCTTCAAAATATGAAGGTAATTTTTATCCATTAAAGTGGTATGAAAAGTTATTGGCCACATTGTTTTTGGTGCAACCCAATTTTAAAAGTTTTGTAAATCCTCCATCAAAATAAAGGAATACAAAGTGGTAGTACATTTGACCTCTTAAAGTGATGTTGAGGTGAGTCACATAAATTTGATAAATGTGAAAGCATGACAATGAGTTTCTAATAAAAACTTATTGAGCATGTTCAAATGGTTATGGTCCATTTCATAAAGAAAATGTGCCTAGTGTTCTTATGGATAAGAACATGTTCATGTATTGTTGGATAAATGTCACATCTCACCTCTACGGGAGGTTTGAGAGATTGAAAAGAGATATTTTGACATAAATGGTCATTTAGTCATATACTTTAAGTACTACACAAATATTGTGGATGTTTTATTATGAACTATTGGAGGACAAAAGAAAGAAATAATTCTTTTCTATAAAGGTTGTGGTCATGACCAAAATAAATGTTGTTGTGTGGCAACACAAATTTGTCATTAGTTGTCAAAAAATAAGTCTTGCATGTAATAATTTTAACCATGACAATAATAATAATTTTCTACTTGAAGGAGATGGTCACCATAAGAATGGTGTTGTGAAATTTGTGGTAGTACATAAACTTAATTAAGAGTTTCAGAAAAACTAATTTGTTACTATTCAAAAATGAAAATAGTTCATAATATTGAGGTTGTAGTAATTCTCAAAAGAAACTTTTTAAGTTTCGAAGGAATTGAAAAAAAATATCATATTGAGACTGTAAATTATTGAAAGATTAAATATCTTCAGATTACTACAATCAAAGCAGGTTATGAATATTTACATAAAAGGTTACTCGCCTTTCTCTTGTTTGTTGTATATAAATATAGGCATGATGATGGAATCGCATGCAAAAGGAAACTAGAAGTTTACTAGAATAAATATCAGTTGGCATAAACGGTTGACCATTTCGGTTCAAATGTGATGCAAAAGAATTGATAATTCATGTTATATGTTCAAGAAATAAAAGATTCTTCCTGAATTCTCATGTGTTGCTTGTTTTCTTGATAAAATGATCATTGTACCAGCTAAGGTTGGGATTGTATCCACTGAAATTATTTGGAACATATAAAAAGGTGAATATGGGCCCGTTCACCTGCCATGTGGACCGCTTACTATTATGATTTAATAGATGTATCTATGGTATGGTCACATGTGCATTTGTATCAACTTACAAATTGTTTTTGGTAAGGTTGTTTGCTCAAATTGTTAAATTAAGAGCACAGTTCCAAACTATAAAATTATGTTGATAATACTGGTTGGTTTAGCAGAAATTGTTTGCATCCAATTATAGCTAGACCATTGATTATGAGAACAAATCTCTCAAATAAAATTTGGTATTAGATGAGTTTATTTAACGTGTATGCATCTGTCACGACCCAAGCCTAGGGCCTAGACGTGACATGGCGAATGAGGAACCCGAAGGAACCCCAAACAAGCCTCTCAAACTTGTCATCACACTTCATCAGTCGCGGAAGTACATTCAACATTAATTAACGGAAAATAGGGACTAAGGGCAAACCATTTCAAAATGACATCATAGAACAAGAGTCAAGCTCATTTACAAAATACTTGTCCAACGCACACCTCTACATACATAGATAGGACGGGGGCCATGACATACTACCGGCTCCCCTCATAGTCAAAATACAATTGCAAGCTAAAGTCTCAAAACATAGGAGTAGGAAACATAACATAGCCCTCGAATCATTGAGGACTCACCAACAAACTCGGATAAGCACTGTACTAGCCACGTGAATGGAGAGAAGGATCAAGAGTAGCTCCGGTCCCTACATGGTGACATCATGTAGGCAAAATATGCGTTAGTACTTGGAATGTACTAAGTATGCGGGGTGCAACACAACAATAGACAAGGACACAATCGAAATACAAGAAATAGTTTCATAGGCATTATGAACAACAATATGAGGATGCATGATCAAAGTGAAGTCAAAACATGTTTAAGTGAATCTATACTAATAGTAGATATCATATGTGTATGCATGATCCAACCAATCTATAGCCCCAACTTAGGATGGGGGATGTCGTTCACACCCGGACACCCTGGTGGCAAGGTATAAACCCCTCACATGGTTGATGTTGGTCACACCCCAAGCATCCTAGGTGGTGAGATATAAATCTCTCACATGGTTGATGTTGGTCACACCCCAAGCATCCTAGGTGGTGAGATATAAACCTCTCACATGGTTGATGTTGGTCACACCCCAAGCATCCTAGGTGGTGAGATATAAACCTCTCACATGGTTGTCCGGTTCTTTTCCCCCGGACCGGGCATGGTCATGCAACACTTTATATAGGAAATTCTCATTAGGCTCTAATGCAATCTCACGTATGGAATGAACATATACACAAGCTTAGTTTGTCATCAACACATCTCTGGATTGCCATACATCTCATAACTCAAGCTTTAAAGCATCGATTCATCAATTCTCCATAGTTGGACATTTTGTCAAATACCTTGAAGGCATGTAATGGAATCAAAGAGCATGGAAAATAGGGTAGTAATTATGCAGCCAAACCAGTGAACAACCTACAACAACACCTTTTAACACCCACAATACCACATGAAAATCTCCACATCCATTCTAAATTTAGATTCAAGTTCTAGAGTCACAACATGCTCAAAACAATCACTTTTCATGTTTAAAATTCAATGTGCGGAAATTATTACAAAGAACAAGACTAATTTTTGAATCTTAACTTAAACCATGAATTAGTGAGTAGAATAGAGTCTAGGCACTATGGGTGGAAGGACCCATGAGTTCAACACCACATACCATGAATTACTATATGAATATGGGCGTGGTAAAATATTGATGGTCATCATTATATATGGTAATTAAAAGGAAGAACAGTATGGGTTCTTAAGATGATCCTTCAAAATATGAAGGTAATTTTTATCCATTAAAGTGGTATGAAAAGTTATTGGCCACATTGTTTTTGGTGCAACCCAATTTTAAAAGTTTTGTAAATCCTCCATCAAAATAAAGGAATACAAAGTGGTAGTACATTTGACCTCTTAAAGTGATGTTGAGGTGAGTCACATAAATTTGATAAATGTGAAAGCATGACAATGAGTTTCTAATAAAAACTTATTGAGCATGTTCAAATGGTTATGGTCCATTTCATAAAGAAAATGTGCCTAGTGTTCTTATGGATAAGAACATGTTCATGTATTGTTGGATAAATGTCACATCTCACCTCTACGGGAGGTTTGAGAGATTGAAAAGAGATATTTTGACATAAATGGTCATTTAGTCATATACTTTAAGTACTACACAAATATTGTGGATGTTTTATTATGAACTATTGGAGGACAAAAGAAAGAAATAATTCTTTTCTATAAAGGTTGTGGTCATGACCAAAATAAATGTTGTTGTGTGGCAACACAAATTTGTCATTAGTTGTCAAAAAATAAGTCTTGCATGTAATAATTTTAACCATGACAATAATAATAATTTTCTACTTGAAGGAGATGGTCACCATAAGAATGGTGTTGTGAAATTTGTGGTAGTACATAAACTTAATTAAGAGTTTCAGAAAAACTAATTTGTTACTATTCAAAAATGAAAATAGTTCATAATATTGAGGTTGTAGTAATTCTCAAAAGAAACTTTTTAAGTTTCGAAGGAATTGAAAAAAAATATCATATTGAGACTGTAAATTATTGAAAGATTAAATATCTTCAGATTACTACAATCAAAGCAGGTTATGAATATTTACATAAAAGGTTACTCGCCTTTCTCTTGTTTGTTGTATATAAATATAGGCATGATGATGGAATCGCATGCAAAAGGAAACTAGAAGTTTACTAGAATAAATATCAGTTGGCATAAACGGTTGACCATTTCGGTTCAAATGTGATGCAAAAGAATTGATAATTCATGTTATATGTTCAAGAAATAAAAGATTCTTCCTGAATTCTCATGTGTTGCTTGTTTTCTTGATAAAATGATCATTGTACCAGCTAAGGTTGGGATTGTATCCACTGAAATTATTTGGAACATATAAAAAGGTGAATATGGGCCCGTTCACCTGCCATGTGGACCGCTTACTATTATGATTTAATAGATGTATCTATGGTATGGTCACATGTGCATTTGTATCAACTTACAAATTGTTTTTGGTAAGGTTGTTTGCTCAAATTGTTAAATTAAGAGCACAGTTCCAAACTATAAAATTATGTTGATAATACTGGTTGGTTTAGCAGAAATTGTTTGCATCCAATTATAGCTAGACCATTGATTATGAGAACAAATCTCTCAAATAAAATTTGGTATTAGATGAGTTTATTTAACGTGTATGCATCTGTCACGACCCAAGCCTAGGGCCTAGACGTGACATGGCGAATGAGGAACCCGAAGGAACCCCAAACAAGCCTCTCAAACTTGTCATCACACTTCATCAGTCGCGGAAGTACATTCAACATTAATTAACGGAAAATAGGGACTAAGGGCAAACCATTTCAAAATGACATCATAGAACAAGAGTCAAGCTCATTTACAAAATACTTGTCCAACGCACACCTCTACATACATAGATAGGACGGGGGCCATGACATACTACCGGCTCCCCTCATAGTCAAAATACAATTGCAAGCTAAAGTCTCAAAACATAGGAGTAGGAAACATAACATAGCCCTCGAATCATTGAGGACTCACCAACAAACTCGGATAAGCACTGTACTAGCCACGTGAATGGAGAGAAGGATCAAGAGTAGCTCCGGTCCCTACATGGTGACATCATGTAGGCAAAATATGCGTTAGTACTTGGAATGTACTAAGTATGCGGGGTGCAACACAACAATAGACAAGGACACAATCGAAATACAAGAAATAGTTTCATAGGCATTATGAACAACAATATGAGGATGCATGATCAAAGTGAAGTCAAAACATGTTTAAGTGAATCTATACTAATAGTAGATATCATATGTGTATGCATGATCCAACCAATCTATAGCCCCAACTTAGGATGGGGGATGTCGTTCACACCCGGACACCCTGGTGGCAAGGTATAAACCCCTCACATGGTTGATGTTGGTCACACCCCAAGCATCCTAGGTGGTGAGATATAAATCTCTCACATGGTTGATGTTGGTCACACCCCAAGCATCCTAGGTGGTGAGATATAAACCTCTCACATGGTTGATGTTGGTCACACCCCAAGCATCCTAGGTGGTGAGATATAAACCTCTCACATGGTTGTCCGGTTCTTTTCCCCCGGACCGGGCATGGTCATGCAACACTTTATATAGGAAATTCTCATTAGGCTCTAATGCAATCTCACGTATGGAATGAACATATACACAAGCTTAGTTTGTCATCAACACATCTCTGGATTGCCATACATCTCATAACTCAAGCTTTAAAGCATCGATTCATCAATTCTCCATAGTTGGACATTTTGTCAAATACCTTGAAGGCATGTAATGGAATCAAAGAGCATGGAAAATAGGGTAGTAATTATGCAGCCAAACCAGTGAACAACCTACAACAACACCTTTTAACACCCACAATACCACATGAAAATCTCCACATCCATTCTAAATTTAGATTCAAGTTCTAGAGTCACAACATGCTCAAAACAATCACTTTTCATGTTTAAAATTCAATGTGCGGAAATTATTACAAAGAACAAGACTAATTTATGAATCTTAACTTAAACCATGAATTAGTGAGTAGAATAGAGTCTAGGCACTATGGGTGGAAGGACCCATGAGTTCAACACCACATACCTTGAGTTCTTATGAAGGTCTTGAGAGTGTCTTCAATGGAAGCTTGGAACTTGGAGCAAGAGTCTCTTCAATCTTGAGGAAGGTTTTGGATTAGGGTTCTTGAGAGAACTTGAGAGAAAATGTGTCTAAGTATGGGAGAGGTGTTTTGGGAAATGTTTTAGAGATGGGAATTGAACTAATGGTATATAGGAAATAACATATGCCCTTTGGAAAAATGGTCCAACACTTAGAAAAAAAAATGAGGCGGGTGAACAGTAAAAACGCTCATTGGAAATTGCATTTTCTGCCGGACAGATTTTACGAAAATGGGCATAACTTCTTCGTCCGAACTCCGAATGAGGTGAAACGAAGTGCGTTAGGTAGCTAACTCAAAGGGCTTTCCATGGATATGTTATGCGCCACCCAATTATTTGTGTGCTAGGAGATATGACCCTCCAAAGTAGACCCTCGAAAAAGGCTTCATTTGGAAATTTCGGATTTTGATACGGTTGCTCTAAAATTTGGGTTAGACCCATTTCCCACTCAATTTGACCCCCTAAACAAGAATATGAAGTCGGATTTTCGAAAAACGAAACGGATTTTATTTTATTTTTAGATATAGCTAAACAAGTTTCCGGTAACTTCCGAAGCACATTTTTAAGAACTTTTTAGGTCATTTCAGCATCAAGCCAACAAGCACAACTAAAAAATTGTCAAAAAACGACGGCCAAAAGCGACAGACTGCGTCGCTTTTTTGGTCAAAATTGACGGAAAAGCGACGCAGTCACTTCCGTCGCTTTTTAGCTCGTCGCTTTTCAAAAAGCGACGTACTGCGTCGCTAAAAAGCGACGGACAACGTCGTTTTTCAAAAAGCGACGGACTGCGTCGCTAAGAAAGCGACGGACTGCGTCGCTAAGAAAGCGACGGACTGAGTCGCTTTTCGACTATTTTTTTTTTTGAATTTTTTTAAAAATGAGACGGAGTCCGTCGCTTCATTTTAATTTTCATTTTTTTTAAATTTCTAAAGGGCGATGCAGTCCGCCGCTTTTCTGGAAATTTATTTTTTGAAAATCGCAGAAAAGCGACGGATAAAATGACACTGCCCGTCGCTTTTCTGAAATTTTATTTTTAAAAACCCATAAAAGCGACAGAAATATCCACGATGTCCGTCGCTTTTATGGAATTTTTAAAAAAAAAAACATAAAAAAGCAACGGAAAAAACCATGCTGTCCGTCGCTTTTCTGGGTTTTAAAAAAAATTAAAACTCAAAAAAGCGACGGACTAAACCACGTTGTCCTTCGCTTTTTCTGTTATATTTTTGACAGTAGCAGATCTCAGCTTCTGCTGCCCACCTGCAAATTCATATCAATTCAATTCTACAGTATTCAGCTCAATCAAACACACACAATTATAAACAGTCTAAACAAAACATAAAATAACAAACTTAAAATAACATTCAAAAGTATTTAAATCATAAATTAAAGACTTATAAAGTCTTTTAAAATTCGTTTTCAAATTACAAAAAGTTCATAAATGTCCAGAGATCTAAACTAGAGAGTGAGATCTACATAATCGTCCTCATCACTCTCGTCGTCGGTGTCATCGGGAGCCGAAGTAGTAGGTCGACGAGCGAGGTTCATCACTTGTTCTTTGATTTGCTGAACGGTCTCACTCATGCTTTGTTGTTCAGCTACTCTTTTCCGCTCCGACTCTGCTAGTGCCGCTGTAAGTTTAACAACTTTAACTAGTTTAGTTTTGACTTAATACAACACTAAATCCACCAACTAAACCACATTAATTAATTTAACTTATTTAAACAACTTAACAACTTTAACTAGTTTGGTTTTGACTTAATACAACACTAAATCCACCAATTAAACCACATTAATTAATTTAACTTATTTAAACAACTTTAACTCTTTAACTAGTTTAGTTTTGACTTAATACAACACTAAATCCACCAACTAAACCACATTAATTAATTTAACTTATTTAAACAACTTTAACTCTTGAACTAGTTTAGTTTTGACTTAATACAACACTAAATCCACCAACTAAACCACATTAATTAATTTAACTTATTTAAACAACTTTAACTCTTGAACTAGTTTAGTTTTGACTTAATACAACACTAAATCCACCAACTAAACCACATTAATTAATTTAACTTATTTAAACAACTTTAACTCTTTAACTAGTTTAGTTTTGACTTAATACAACACTAAATCCACCAACTAAACCACATTAATTAATTTAACTTATTTAAACAACTTTAACTCTTAAACTAGTTTATTTTGACTTAATACAACACTAAATCCACCAACTAAACCACATTAATTAATTTAACTTATTAAAACAACTTTAACTCTTGAACTAATTTAGTTTTGACTTAATACAACACTAAATCCACCAACTAAACCACATTAATTAATTTAACTTATTTAAACAACTTTAACGCTTTAACTAGTTTAGTTTTGACTTAATACAACACTAAATCCACCAACTAAACCACATTAATTAATTTAACTTATTTAAACAACTTAACAACTTAAACTAGTTTAGTTTTGACTTAATACAACACTAAATCCACCAACTAAACCACATTAATTAATTTAACTTATTTAAACAACTTTAACTCTTTAACTAGTTTAGTTTTGACTTAATACAACACTAAATTCACCAACTAAACCACATTATTTAATTTAACTTATTTAAACAACTTAACAACTTTAACTAGTTTAGTTTTGACTTAATACAACACTAAATCCACCAACTAAACCACATTAATTAATTTAACTTATTTAAACAACTTTAACTCTTGAACTAGTTTAGTTTTGACTTAATACAACACTAAATCCACCAACTAAACCACATTAATTAGTTTAACTTATTTAAACAACTTTAACTCTTGAACTAGTTTAGTTTTGACTTAATACAACACTAAATCCACCAACTAAACCACATTAATTAATTTAACTTATTTAAACAACTTAACAACTTTAACTAGTTTAGCTTTGACTTAATACAACACTAAATCCACCAACTAAACCAAATTAATTAATTTAACTTATTTAAACAACTTTAACTCTTTAACTAGTTTAGTTTTGGCTTAATACAACACTAAATCCACCAACTAAACCACATTAATTAATTTAACTTATTTAAACAACTTTAACTCTTTAACTAGTTTAGTTTTGACTTAATACAACACTAAATCCACCAACTAAACCACATTAATTAATTTAACTTATTTAAACAACTTTAACTCTTGAACTAGTTTAGTTTTGACTTAATACAACACTAAATCCACCAACTAAACCAAATTAATTAATTTAACTTATTTAAACAACTTTAACTCTTTAACTAGTTTAGTTTTGGCTTAATACAACACTAAATCCACCAACTAAACCACATTAATTAATTTAACTTATTTAAACAACTTTAACTCTTTAACTAGTTTAGTTTTGACTTAATACAACACTAAATCCACCAACTAAACCACATTAATTAATTTAACTTATTTAAACAACTTTAACTCTTGAACTAGTTTAGTTTTGACTTAATACAACACTAAATCCACCAACTAAACCACATTAATTAATTTAACTTATTTAAACAACTTTAACTCTTGAACTAGTTTAGTTTTGACTTAATACAACACTAAATCCACCAACTAAACCACATTAATTAATTTAACTTATTTAAACAACTTTAACTCTTTAACTAGTTTAGTTTTGACTTAATACAACACTAAATCCACCAACTAAACCACATTAATTAATTTAACTTATTTAAACAACTTTAACTCTTGAACTAGTTTATTTTGACTTAATACAACACTAAATCCACCAACTAAACCACATTAATTAATTTAACTTATTAAAATAACTTTAACTCTTGAACTAGTTTAGTTTTGACTTAATACAACACTAAATCCACCAACTAAACCACATTAATTAATTTAACTTATTTAAACAACTTTAACGCTTTAACTAGTTTAGTTTTGACTTAATACAACACTAAATCCACCAACTAAACCACATTAATTAATTTAACTTATTTAAACAACTTTAACTCTTTAACTAGTTTAGTTTTGACTTAATACAACACTAAATCAACCAACTAAACCACATTAATTAATTTAACTTATTTAAACAACTTTAACTCTTGAACTAGTTTAGTTTTGACATAATACAACACTAAATCCACCAACTAAACCACATTAATTAATTTAACTTATTTAAACAACTTTAACTCTTGAACTAGTTTAGTTTTGACTTAATACAACACTAAATCCACCAACTAAACCACATTAATTAATTTAACTTATTTAAACAACTTTAACTCTTTAACTAGTTTAGTTTTGACTTAATACAACACTAAATCCACCTACTAAACCACATTAATTAATTTAACTTATTTAAACAACTTAACAACTTGAACTAGTTTAGTTTTGACTTAATACAACACTTAATCCACCAACTAAACCACATTAATTAATTTAACTTATTTAAACAATTTTAACTCTTTAACTAGTTTAGTTTTGACTATATACAACACTAAATCCACCAACTAAACCACATTAATTAATTTAACTTATTCAAACAACTTTAACTCTTTAACTAGTTTAGTTTTGACTTAATACAACACTAAATCCACCAACTAAACCACATTAATTAATTTAACTTATTTAAACAACTTTAACTCTTTAACTAGTTTAGTTTTGACTTAATACAACACTAATTCCACCAACTAAACCACATTATTCAATTTAACTTATTTAAACAACTTTAACCTTGAACTAGTTTAGTTTTGACTTAATACAACACTAAATCCACCAACTAAACCACATTAATTAATTTAACTTATTTAAACAACTTAACAACTTGAACTAGTTTAGTTTTTGACTTAATACAACACTAAATCCACCAACTAAACTACATTAATTAATTTAACTTATTTAAACAATTTTAACTCTTTAACTAGTTTAGTTTTGACTATATACAACACTAAATCCACCAACTAAACCACATTAATTAATTTAACTTATTCAAACAACTTTAACTCTTTAACTAGTTTAGTTTTGACTTAATACAACACTAAATCCACCAACTAAACCACATTAATTAATTTAACTTATTTAAACAACTTTAACTCTTTAACTAGTTTAGTTTTGACTTAATACAACACTAATTCCACCAACTAAACCACATTATTCAATTTAACTTATTTAAACAACTTTAACCTTGAACTAGTTTAGTTTTGACTTAATACAACACTAAATCCACCAACTAAACCACATTAATTAATTTAACTTATTTAAACAACTTTGACTCTTTAACTAGTTTAGTTTTGACTTAATACAACACTAAATCCACCAACTAAACCACATTAATTAATTTAACTTATTTAAACAACTTTAACTCTTTAACTAGTTTAGTTTTGACTTAATACAACACTAAATCCACCAACTAAACCACATTAATTAATATAACTTATTTAAACAACTTTAACTCTTTAACTAGTTTAGTTTTGACTTAATGCAACACTAAATCCACCAACTAAACCACATTAATTAATTTAACTTATTTAAACAACTTTAACTATTTAACTAGTTTAGTTTTGACTTAATACAACACTAAATCCACCAACTAAATCACATTATTTAATTTAACTTATTTAAACAACTTAACAACTCTAACTAGTTTAGTTTTGACTTAATTCCAACAACTAAATCCATCAACAGAACCACATTAATTAATTTAACTTATTTAAACAACTTTAACCTTGAACTAGTTTAGTTTTGACTTAATACAACACTAAATCCACCAACTAAACCACATTAATTAATTTAACTTATTTAAACAACTTAACAACTTGAACTAGTTTAGTTTTGACTTAATACAACACTAAATCCACCAACTAAACCACATTAATTAATTTAACTTATTTAAACAATTTTAACTCTTTAACTAGTTTAGTTTTGACTATATACAACACTAAATCCACCAACTAAACCACATTAATTAATTTAACTTATTCAAACAACTTTAACTCTTTAACTAGTTTAGTTTTGACTTAATACAACACTAAATCCACCAACTAAACCACATTAATTAATTTAACTTATTTAAACAACTTTAACTCTTTAACTAGTTTAGTTTTGACTTAATACAACACTAATTCCACCAACTAAACCACATTATTCAATTTAACTTATTTAAACAACTTTAACCTTGAACTAGTTTAGTTTTGACTTAATACAACACTAAATCCACCAACTAAACCACATTAATTAATTTAACTTATTTAAACAACTTTGACTCTTTAACTAGTTTAGTTTTGACTTAATACAACACTAAATCCACCAACTAAACCACATTAATTAATTTAACTTATTTAAACAACTTTAACTCTTTAACTAGTTTAGTTTTGACTTAATACAACACTAAATCCACCAACTAAACCACATTAATTAATTTAACTTATTTAAACAACTTTAACTCTTTAACTAGTTTAGTTTTGACTTAATGCAACACTAAATCCACCAACTAAACCACATTAATTAATTTAACTTATTTAAACAACTTTAACTATTTAACTAGTTTAGTTTTGACTTAATACAACACTAAATCCACCAACTAAATCACATTATTTAATTTAACTTATTTAAACAACTTAACAACTCTAACTAGTTTAGTTTTGACTTAATTCCAACAACTAAATCCATCAACAGAACCACATTTTTTAATTTAACTTATTTCTAAATTTAAAGCTAAGTGTCAACACTAGATGGACACAAATCGATCTTGCAAGAAAATCAATTTTGTCATCAATAGGATCAACTAGTGTTGGTACTCATGCTTAACAAACAGTGGCGGACCCAGGATTTTCTTTCAGGGGGTTAGAAAAATAAAAGTTATTTAAGGATTTGAAAAGTGAAAAAGTTATTAGCTTTTAGGAATGGGAGTATGGGAGTTGGGACCCTTGAATTTTTTGGGTTTAACACCACATTTTAGCACGTTTTATTAAAAAAAAAAAAAAACATTAAAAATCGGAACTGGAACAAAAAAAAAAAAAAACTGAAAGTAAAAAATAAAAAATAAAACGCTAACCCAGGGATTCGATCCCTGGACGTCAGGCTTAACTTTGAAGGGAGCTGCCACTGGGCTATCTCCTTCACCTTGTCATTGAGGGGGTTCAAAATATATATATCCACATAAATCCAGAAAATTCACCTTATATATACAGTGTAATTTTTTTTTGAGGGGGTTCGGGTGAACCCCCTGGGCAACACATGGGTCCGCCCCTGTTAACAAATATATTATTTTTAAATTTAAAGCTAAGTGTCAACACTAGATGGACACAAATCGATCTTGCAAGAAAATCAATTTTGTCATCAATAGGATCAACTAGTGTTGGTAATCATGCTTAACAAATATATTATTTCTAAATTTAAAGCTAAGTGTCAACACTAGATGGACACAAATCGATCTTGCAAGAAAATCAATTTTGTCATCAATAGGATCAACTAGTGTTGGTACTCATGCTTAACAAATATATTATTTCTAAATTTAAAGCTAAGTGTCAACACTAGATGGACACAAATCGATCTTGCAAGAAAATCAATTTTGTCATCAATATGATCAACTAGTGTTGGTACTCATGCTTAACAAATATATTATTTTTAAATTTAAAGCTAAGTGTCAACACTAGATGGACACAAATCGATCTTGCAAGAAAATCAATTTTGTCATCAATAGGATCAACTAGTGTTGGTACTTATGCTTAACAAACAATCGATGTACACAAAAATATTATCATAAAATTAAAGCTAAATATCAATACTAGATGGACACAGACACATTATTGAAAACAATTGTACTTGAACTTTAGAAATTTAGAAGCACCAACCTTATCTCCTACTTTGATGAAAGAAGCAATATAGTCTTGTATCAACTTTTTTAGATGTTGAGCTTCCTCAGTTGCCTAGCACGAAAAGTTCTAAAATTAGTTAAATTTCAAGTTCAAGTTCTAATTCTAAGTTCAAGTTCTAATTTCAAGTTCAAATTCTAATTTCAAATTCAAGTTCTAAGTTCAAGTTCTAATTTCAAGTTCTAAGTTCAAGTTCAATTTATAATTTCAAGTTCAACTTTTAATTCTAAGTTCAAGTTCTAATTTCAAGTTCATGTTCAAATTCTAAGTTCAACTTCAATAACTAAGTTTAAGTTCAAGTTCTAGTTCATGTTCAAGTTCTAAGTTTCAAATTCTAAGTTCAAGTTCAAGTTCTAATTCAATACACTAATTAACAACTTCAATACTCAAATTTCAAGTTCTAAGTTCAAGTTCAATTTCTAAGTTCAAGTTCAAGTTCTAATTCTTAGTTCAAGTTCAAGTTCTAATTCTTAGTTCAAGTTCAAGTTCTAATTCTAAGTTCAAGTTCAAGTTCAAATTTCAACATCAATTTCTAAGTTTAACTTCAAAGTCTAAGTTCAAGTTCAAGTTCTAATTTCAAGTTCAAGTTCTAAGTTCAAGTCAAAATCTAAGTTCAAGTTCTAATTTCAAGTTCTAAGTTCAAGTTCAAGTTCAATTTCTAAGTTCAAGTTCAAGTTCTAATTCTAAGTTCAAGTTCAAGTTGTAATTCTAAGTTCAAGTTCAAGTTCAAATTTCAACATCAAGTTCTAAGTTTAACTTCAAATTCTAAGTTCAAGTTCTAATTTCAAGTTCAAGTTCTAAGTTCAAGTCAAAATCTAAGTTCAAGTTCTAATTTCAAGTTCTAAGTTCAACTTCAATTTATAATTTCAAGTTCAAGTCTAATTCTAAGTTCAAGTTCTAATTTCAAGTTCATGTTCAAATTCTAAGTTCAACTTCAATAACTAAGTTTAAGTTTAAGTTCAAGTTCTAGTTCAAGTTCTAGTTCTAAGTTTAACTTCAAATTCTAAGTTCAAGTTCAAATTCTAATTCAATACACTAATTAACAAATTCAATATTCAAATTTCAAGTTCTAATTTCAAGTTCAAGTCAAATTCTAAGTTCAAGTTCAAGTTCTAATTTCAAGTTCAAGTCAAATTCTAAGTTCAAGTTCAAGTTCTAATTTCAAGTTCAAGTCAAATTCTAAGTTCAAGTTCAAGTTCTAAGTTCAAGTTCAAATTCTAATTTCAAGTTCAAGTTCTAAGTTGAAGTTCAATTTATAATTTCAAGTTCAAGTTTTAATTCTTATTTCAAGTTCTAATTTCAAGTTCATGTTCAAATTCTAAGTTCAACTTCAATAACTAAGTTTAAGTTCAAGTTCTAAGTTCAAGTTCTAGTTCAAGTTCAAGTTCTAAGTTTCAAATTCTAAGTTCAAGTTCAAGTTCTAATTCAATACACTAATTAACAAATTCAATATTCAAATTTCAAGTTCAATTTCTAAGTTCAAGTTCAAGTTCTAATTCTAAGTTCAAGTTCAAGTTCTAATTCTAAGTTCAAGTTCAAGTTCAAATTTCAATATCAAGTTCTAAGTTTAACTTCAAATTCTAAGTTCAAGTTCAAGTTCTAATTTCAAGTTCAAGTTCTAAGTTCAAGTCAAAATCTAAGTTCAAGTTCTAAGTTCAAGTTCAATTTATAATTTCAAGTTCAAGTTCTAATTCTAAGTTCAAGTTCATGTTCAAATTCTAAGTTCAACTTCAATAACTAAGTTTAAGTTTAAGTTCAAGTTCTAGTTCAAGTTCAAGTTCTAAGTTTAACTTCAAATTCTAAGTTCAAGTTCAATACACTAATTAACAAATTCAATATTCAAATTTCAAGTTCTAATTTCAAGCTCAATTTCTAAGTTCAAGTTCAAGTTCTAATTCTAAGTTCAAGTTCAAGTTCAAGTTCAAGTTCTAATTTTAAGTTCAAATTCTAAGTTCAAGTTCTAATTTCAAGTTCAAGTTCTAAGTTTAACTTCAAATTCTAAGTTCAAGTTCAAGTTCATGTTCAAATTCTAAGTTCAACTTCAATAATAATTCAAACTAGTCCTAAATTCAAAATTCAAACTGGTCTTGAAATCACAAATTCAAACTACTCCTAAAATCCCAAAATCTAACTAGTGCTAAAATCCTAAATTCAAACAACTCCTTAAATACCCTAATTCAATCTAATCTTACAATTTCAAAATCGAATTAATTAACTCAAGAAATACCAAATTTCAAACAAATCCTAAGACACCCTAATTCAAACAAACCCCAACATTAAAATTTTCATTTCACAATCAACAAACACAAACTAACAATCAAATAATCCCTAATTCAAACTAACCATCAAAACCCCCTAATAATAATTATATAGTAGTCACCTCACTGTGTATACTTTCCTTAATAATTATAGATTCAAAATTTGAATGAGCAAAAAATGTGGAAGCCAATAACGTAGATAGGGCCATATTAATTAGTGAAAAAATGTGGAAGCCAATAAAGTAGATAGGGCCATATTAATTAGTGAAGTCAAAGACACACTAATTAAATGCATATTTGAACTACAAAATAAAATTTCCATAAATTAAACAAGTCGTTTTATGGCTACATTTGAATTAAGTAGTTTATTGTAAAAAAAAAAAATGAGAAATACTTTGATTCATACCAAACACACTCAATACACTAATTAACAAATTCAGTACTCACATTGAAAGAAATTAAAAATGATATTATGAAATCCTAACCTTCAATTAAAGGAGAAGGGCAGTGGATCGACGTCAGGCTCAGTTGGCCGGAGATGTTGCTCTCCTCGCCGGCTGTTGATGTTGATTGGAGAGACGAGAGATATGCCGATTTGTCTCGCCGGTGAGAAGAGACGGGAGGGAAGGAGAGAAGAGATGAGAAGAGGAGGGCGGCGGGAGGAGGGCGGCGGGGGGAGGGCGACGGGAGGAGGAGTAGGGCTGCTAGAGAGAAGAGATTAGAGGGATTAGAGGGTTTGGTCTTTTTTAGGTCAAAAATAGGAAGGTTAGTAGATTTAATTTGAGCCATTGGATTAGTTAAAATGAACGGCTAGGATTTGATCTAGGATTCACTTAAAGGATGGACGGTTAAGATTTAAACTAATGTTTCAAAATTTGGACAAAAGGGTTATAATTTCAATGAATGGATGGCTAAAATTGCAACTAAAATTGATATAAGAGGCTATAATTGAAAAACGAAATTGGATTGAGGTGGCTAGAATTGCAATGAATTGAATAAGGGAAAAGCTAAAATTGAAAGGAATTAGATTAGAATGGGCTAAAAATTAAATGATTTCGAGAAAAATTAAAGAAATGCTATCCAATTAAAATACTACAAATATTATAACATTTTATATAATAAAAATCACTTAAATTTTAAAACATTTGAATAAAATAATTATTCCGAGTTTTACTTATAATTTTAAAAATATTTACGATAATTTTATAAAGCATGCAAACTAAAATATATAATTTTTAGACAAAATTGATTAAAAATTTAAACTCGGAATATTTTAAAAAAAACACGTATTTAACCAAATAGCACTTTCGAAAGGGTTATAGGTCTGTCAAAATTGGGTGTCAACATACCGACATCGTGAAGTCGATATTATCTAAATAAAATAATTATTTAAATATACCGACCTCTTTAGGTCGGTATTTATTAATTTATTTTAATATAAACTCACCTTTTGAGGTTGATTTTATTAATTAAAATTACATATACACATACATACATACATACATATATATATATATATATATACCAAACACATATAGACGTGTGCCTGTTAATTAAAAAAATTAAACATTTGCGAACGAACATAAAAAATTTCAAATAATAATATTATTTTTTGATATTTCTCTGTATTTTTGCATGAAAATAAATTGACGAAAGTTCTTTGATTTTCTTTCTTAAACATTCAATCAAATTAAATAACACTACTTATTTATTTTTTCTTATCATCTAGGCTATCTAAATTTAATGCAAATACTCACTTTTAATTTTTAATATAAATCAATACGAATAAAAAAACCCATCTTCAAAAAGACTCGATTGACTTAGTTAATAACACTACTAAAAAAAGACTCTTGTTCATTGCTAATAACACTACTAAATAATGTTACAACTCGACTGACTTTGTTATAAGGTTGTCAATGATCTTAAAGAAAGAAAATCAACACAATTTCGTCAGTTATTTTTCACACAAAAATACATAACACTCTTAAAAAGAAATTATTATTTTTTAAAAAGAATTATTTTTTGTTAATTTTTAATTTTTTAACTAAAATTAAATGACACATGTCGATTTAAAATAAGAAGTTGCAATTGAAGAATATATATAAAAATAAATAAATCATAAAAATAGTATTTCGTGTTAAAATGGAACATAAAAAATGGAGTTCAAGGGTTAAAATGGAACAAGGCTAATATAAAGTGCCAAAATAAAAAATGTGGACAAGTTAGAGGGGTTGTATATGTGTTTGGCCATATATATAATTAGAAGGTATATAATTTAAATTTATAAAATTAACTTGATCGATAAATTAAATTTATTAAATTAAACTTTTGTTGATGTGTAGTTAAATTATATATATATATATATATATATATATATATATATATATCGATCAAGTTAATTTTATAAATTTAAATTATATACCTTCTAATTATATAAATTTAATTTTATTGATCAACAAAAGTTTATCAATATCAAATTTAATATATAAATCTCCTTTAATTGATCATCGATATTTCTTTAATTGATAATGTATTTCATATCTGAACCACTAGTATATAAGACTTGATTTGTTAAACTACTCGAGGAATATACATATATATATATATATATATATATATATATATATATATATAATTAATCAACATATTTCATACTCCGATGAAGTATCCTTTACATGTCATCATAATTAGGAGGTGATCACTACACTTGACATCCATTCAAGATCGAACGTATATAATAATACTATCCCGCATTTCATACTGGAATGAATTATATGTTAGCTCCTCACCTCTACTACATCATGACATGAGATATTAAGTTTATGATTAGACGACGGACTGATAGGATTTGTACATTACTCTATAAATATAAGTATAATTATCTCCTAATTCATATCAACGTAGTTTCATACTCTAAATATGGATTATAGATATTTTATTTATTTATTTCACGAATTCTAACATTTTATTTGTAAAAGTATCCAAAATTGTTACACTTTTTGAACAATTAATCGTAGGTGTAAAATGAAAATTTAATATTATGCACAATAGCAAAATTATGATTAATAGAAATATTTTAAACATACCGACCTTCGGATGTCGCTTTTATTAAAAGTAATTAGATATAATAAAAAATACCGACCTCATGAGGTCGGTATCACATTAATGTTAATTAAATAATATTGACATTGGGAGGTCGGTATTTTATACTAAATTATTTTTTAACTTATATAAAACCGTCATTCGGAGAACAATTTATTTAAAGTTAATTGAAAATATTAATTTATTACATACTATTTAATTTTACCGACATCTGAAAGTCGGTATTATAATTTTTTTTGTTTTTTTTTTACACAAAACCATTATCCGGAAGACGATTTAAATAAAATTAAATCAAAATATTTCTCAATTTTGTTATTTTTATATGGAGAAATGGAGAAAATCGCGTCTACTAGTGCATATATTTTTAAAAAAGCGACGGACAACGTCTCAGTTACAATTAGAGATATTGAGGTATGACCTAAATATATTTATTTTGAATAACTCAATACATTCAACTTCTATGGACAACTTGAAATCATCTACAAAACTCATGTTGTAAGTGGAATCAAACTTTAATGAGTGGGTTGAAATTTGTTTTATAACGTATTCCATAGACAGCATTGAAAAAATATGAACAATTAAAAATAATAAATTTATGTTCTTGATACATACTGACTAAGACACCTTTACAACTACAATGTATCATATATGTGTGTCTTATACATATGGATCCAAATTTGTATCTTATACAGATTACAACTTGATATAATGTAAATATAGCATATATTTGTATCTGGTGCTCATTATAACTTGATATAATGTAAATGACAGATTATGTTTTATTTATGTATCAAGTACATCATGTGTTTTTATCTGATACACATGCCTCCAAATTACAGTACAGTATTCATGATACATTTTATAACTTGATACAATGTAAGTGATACATTAAGGTATAATTTATGTATCAATTACTGTTGTATAGAACATTATAACAACTATTCAAAGATTAAACAAAAATAGAATTTTATGTATCAACACAGTAAATTTAAATCGTGATACATTGCATTATGAAGATATTATTGTATGAAAATTGTATTAGAACATTGAAACAAAATCTATACCTTAGGTAGTGTAAGGCGAGAAATTACGAATTCAATTTTTATACCTTTTTTTTTGGGGGGAAGGGGGGGGGGGTTCCACAATCACTTTAGAAGACGAAGATTACCTCCTTTTTCGACTTCGTCTTCTCCACATTTTGATTCGTCATTGATAATGGATCGTACAATCGTTTGGGTCTGTTTTCAGTCCAATCATCTCGTCAGAATCATAAACACGATTAACATTAGGTGAAGCTAACTGGATATGTATCAGGACTTTGTAAATGAAGAATAAAAAAAATAGAATTAAACGAAGAACTATAATGGACAAGAAGAAAAACTACATATTGAAGAAGTTGAAATCAATTGACCGGAGAGATAACAAATTTGAAATTCAAAAATGTAACGAATGAAGTAACTATTGTGATTGAGGGAGTGAAAATAGGAAAGGATTGATGGAGTGAAAATAGGAAGAGAAAAACGTAGATGTGGAGTTAAGAAGTTATGTATCCGGATGGGTGTGATTTTAGAGGAAAAAGATGAATTTTTGTAATATTTTGAAATAGCAGGGAATAATAGAAAATATGGCAAAAAGGATATGTAGTTAGATCATTTTTTTAAAATTTTACAATTCAACAATGCTACAAAACAAAGAAGCAATTGTTAGAAAAAAGGAAAAAATTCTAACTACTCATCCTTTTTTACCATATTTTTTATTATTCCCTACCATTCCAAAATATTACAAAAATTTATCTTTTTCCTCTAAAATCACACTCATCTGGATACATAACTCTTCAACTCCCACATACACGTTTCTCTCTTCCTATTTTCACTCCATCAATCTCTCCCTATTTTCACTCCCTCAATCTCGGCAGTTACTTCATTCATTACATTTTTTAATTTTAAATTTGTTCTCTCTCCGATCAATCGATTTCAACTTTCTCAATATGTACTTTTTCTTCTTCTTCAACTTTCCGTTCTTCTTTTTTTGTTCAAATTTTTAATTATTATTTTTCATCTACAAAGTTCTGATACATATGGATGATACACCTGTTAGTATTGGGACTACCTAGTTAGCCTCACCTAATGTTGACCATGTTTATGATTCTGACGATGATGATTTGACTGAAAACATATCCAAATGGTTGCACGATCCATTATCAATGACGAATCAGAGCATGGAGAAGGAGAAGAAGGATGTACCTTCGTCCTCTAAAGTGACTATTGAAAAAATCCTCAAAAAAAGGGTTAGAAAAGTGGATTTATAATTTCTCGCCCTACGCTAACTAAGGTATAGATTTTCGGTGTATTTACTTTATTTTAATTTTTAATATATCCTTTTTAGTAGTTTCAATATTCTGATACATTACCCATACAATAATACCTTCATAATGCAATGTATCACGATTTAAATTTATTGTATTGATATATAAAACCCTAATTTTGTTCAATCTTTGAGTAATTGTTATAATGTTCAATACAGAAGTAATTGATACATAAATTATACATTAATGTATCACTTACATTGTATCAAGTTATAAAATGTATCATGAATATTGTACTGTAATTTGGAGGCATGTGTATCAGAAGATACAGATATATGATACATTTTAGTCGCAAAGTGGTCTTAGTCAGTATGTATCAAGTATATTTTATTATTTTATTGTTGTTCATATTTTTTTCAATGCAGTCTATGAAATACGTTATAAAATAAATTTCAGCCTACTCATTAAGGTTTAGTTCTACTTACAACATGAGTTTTGTAGATGATTTAAAGTTGTCCATAGGGGTTTAAGGTATTGAGTTATTCAAAAAAATTATATTTGGGTCAATACCTCAACATCCCTAATCGTAGCTATCAAGGTCAAATTACAAAGTATTTGTTGCTTCTTGAGTTGGAGCAGGACAACACCAATGAGCTTCACATTCGTCATGCAAATGGGAATACTGCATTTTAGTATCAAAGAATTTGTCATCATAACCAGACTGAAATGCAAGGCAATTATGATTATTTTAGATCAGTGTTGTTTAAGGTGCTCACCTTTCACCTTTGGCGCAAGGCGAGGCGAGGCACCATCACCTATCTCCAGCGAGGCGAAGCAATTTAAAAATGGCGAGCTATGGAGACATGGCGAGGCAACTGGCTTCGCCTTTTAATCATTTTTTAAAATGTCTGATTTAATAATTAAAAGCCAAGATTAAAAAAAATTGGGGGTATTTTTGCAAACCTTCACCTTCGCAAAACCTGCGCTCCTCTTCTCCTCAGTTTTTCGCGAGTCGCGACCCCTGCGAGACCTTTTTCGCGACTGCTGCTCAGCTCAAGTACGAGACTTTTTTCTTCTTCAGTTCTTTTCTTCTTCTTCTCTTCTAGTCTTCTAGTTCTTCTCTTCTTTTCTTCTTCTGCTCTACTCTGTTTTTCAGTTGTAGTGAGTAGTTGAGTGCTATGTTTTCAATGATAGTGACTAGTGAGCAATATAATCATGATGAAGAGGATGTTGATATTCAATATTTGGATAATCTTGTAGAAGAATAGACTTTTAGAGTTCTAGTATTGCTTGTCAATTGTCTTATGAATTATTGAGTCATTCAAGTTCTAGACTTTTAGTATCTACTATTAGTTTTTGAATTGAAATCTTTGCTAATATATGTTATTGCTATTAAGATTTTGGATATTTATATATGTAATTAAAAAAAAATTAATTTTTGGTATTAATTGGTGCCTCAATTCAAAAAGGCGATCCCCTCGCCTCGTGGTGAGGCAGGTTCTTGTTGCCTTTTGTCGCCTTTCGCTGTCAAAAACACTATTTTAGATATTTAGAATTCACTATTTTAAAAGGTAAGGAAGGATGTTGATTCAACGCTATTAGATAGGTGAATGGCATAACAATCAGAATGTCGTTCAAATGGCAATTCTATACTTTATCCACATATTCATGTTTTCGCAACTTGGTGATACACCGATATCTATTGACAATTTCATAACGGTTGAAGATGGGAGGTACGGACAGTTTCCATGGGGACAAATAGCATGATTTCATAATGGTTAAAGATGGGAGGTATGGACAGTTTCCATGGGACAACTAGCATTCTCCAAGTTGATGAGATTGTTTGTCCAACAATTATTCCATCATTTTTGTATCGTTCATAACTCATCTCGCTTTCCCAAATGCCTGAATGTCTCAACAAAATAGACATATTCATCATGTATCAGCTATTGTTTTTGACTTTTTTTTAATCTATTAGGATTTGGGAGAGAGAAGAAAATTTTAAATTTGAATTGTTTGAAGCTATTACGATTTGGGAGAGATTGACATTAATTTGACTTGCGTGATTTGGGGAACTAACATTTAATTTTACGTTTAATATTCTTTTAAATCTTAACAGACAAGTTGTCTAATATATTATATTTAATGTGGTCGGGTAGTTTGCTATGTATCTAGATGCATTATTTTGAGGGATTTTTGTAAATTGAAAGAGGATTTTAAATTTGAATTGTTTGAAGCTATTAGGATTTGGGAGAGATTGACATTAATTTGACTTGCGTGATTTGGGGAACTAACATTTAATTTTACGTTTAATATTCTTTTAAATCTTAACAGACAAGTTGTCTAATATATTATATTTAATGTAGTCAGGTAGTTTGCTATGTATCTAGATGCATTATTTTAAGGGATTTTTGTAAATTGAAAGAGGATAGAAATAGAATGTAATTTGCTTCATTCACTGTGTGATTCCTAAAAAATTTACAAAGTTAAACACTCTGAAAATTTTGATTTTGTAAATATTTTTATTTTTTATTTTTGTGTTGATATGTTTCTAATAATCTAAATACTAAGTTGATATGTTAAAACAGAATCCTAATATTAGCTTTCAGTATTAAGTTATACGTATTACTAAAGTATAAAACCTACAACATATTTTAAAAAGGCTAAACAAATCCAAAAATCTATAAAATAAAAAAAGATTTATAGTAAATCAAAGGAATGGCCCATTTTTTCATCTCTCAAAGTTTTCTTTGCATTAAAAGATAGTTTATTTTTATGTCGTACATATTAATTTGATTATAATTTTTTTATTGATCATTGAAATTCATTTTTTTTAAATTCTTATTTTATGAAATTATATTTGATTAAATGAATATCATCTTATTTTGCAGGATTGAACGAGAGAGGAATGTGCTAAAGAGGTTGCAACATGCTTTGTAAATTATATTAAAAAGTAGAGTTAATATTTTTAATACTAGGTATTAGATTGATCTGTGAATTTAAAATTTAATTAATTAGCATAAATTTCAATTCAACACACGTCTTATATGCTATTAATCTTCATTATACGAAGGAGAAATTGTTAGAATAATGTTTGATGTCTTTGAAGTATATATTCTCATTGCACATAGATTAGGATAAAATTTTGTTAGATATATAGATATAAAATAATCTATATATATTAAAAAAAGAAAAAAGGAGAAACATAGAGAAGGTGATGTGGCACCTCTCTATGATCTCCATCCCCATTTTTCTTTTTCTTTTTCCTTTTTTTGTCCCTTTTTCATATTTAAAATATTTAATTTATTGTGAAAGTATTATTAATTTATTATAAATGAATATTATATTAATGAAGAAACATTTATGTATATCAAAGACTCTTCACATGCCAAATATTTTTTTATTTTTTATATTATATAAAAAAGAAAAATGATAATTACTACTCCTCCATTTATTTTATTCTTTAATGTACAAAATTGAATGTCTAAAAATTTACTACTCCACTCAATTTCCATAATTTGAAAAATTAAAAGTCTCATCAGTTTTTTTTTCCTTGTGGGTATTTTCTTATTATATAAAAAAGAAAATGACAATTATTATTCCTCCATTTATTTGATTATTTAATCTATATATATATATATCATAAAGCTAAATGTAGACAAGGTGATGTGACGCATATCTATGATCTTCATTCCTATTTATCTTTTTTCTCCTTTTTTTTGGGCATTTGATAGTTTTTCTCCTCATTTTTAATGTAGTTAATATTTATATAATTGTTGAATAATCAATGTTTTATTGTAATTCTCCTCATTTTTAATGTAGTTAATATTTATTATAATTGTTGAATAATCTGTTTTATTGTAAATATGTTATATTAATGTAGATGTCCATAATTTCAAGATGTAATTCCACCATTATGTGTAATAAACTCACACCTCCACCACCTCCTTTTTTATCGTCCACACCCCTTAATCTTCCCCACATTCTCAAGAACTAATGTCATGTTTATTGTTATCCTTTATATGTCTTTATGTAACAATATAAATAGAGGTCTTGAAGATTATGTTATGCACTTGAAGATTTAAGAAACACTTGAATATACTTGGAAGAATAAGAAAACTTTTTTAGCTTATCACTCTACATTTTTTGTCTATTTTTTTTTTGATGACAAGGGAAACCCGCAGCTGCTACCCTTTAGGTGCGCACAGGGTAAAACCCCCGCTCCTATGCAATAGCTCGCAAACCACATAGGAGAGGTAACCCGCACTAGGCATGCCCGGTGCGACGAGCTCGACCCAGAAGGCAAACCCCATGCTATCACTGGCAAGGGATTTCAAACTTGAGATCACCTCCAACATGGAAGTCCCAAGTCCAAACCACTGGGCCACCCCGAAGGGTACATTTTTTTGTCTATTTTCTTACCTATATTATTACTTCTTTAGCTTAATTTGAAATATGTTTTTATTCTTGAATAGTCACGTCTAATTGCATTTACCTTCTAGTCTAGAAAAGATGTATTAATACTTTGTAACTGTTCAATGTAATTATATATGATGAAAATTCATTGTCTCCCAATAAGTATGAGATTAGTTACAAACGAATTCAAAGAGACAAAAATCTGACTTCTGCTATTAAATATTATTTGGTTATGAAGCTGCATTTTCAAGGTAATAATTTGTCCCCAGTTCTTTCTTTTTTAGTTGTTCTATAAGTAGTATTAATATGCAAAGTGTGAAAAATGTTTCGGAGTTTCAAAAATATAATACTTTTCAAGTACTTTATTTTTTATTTTCTTCTTTTAGTTCGTCTTTGATTCATTTAGTTGAAGAAAACATTGACAATGGTTTAAATTATCTTTATGTCCAATGCTATGGACAGGAAAAGTAAACCTACGTTAAGGTATAAAAAACATTTTATTCTTTGCCTTTTTCTTTTTTTTATTCAATATAAATGCATGATTATTTTATACTTTTGATTTAATATTTTGAATTTTGATATGTATTTATACTTCCAAATGCAATAACTTTGAGTAGGTGATTGTTTCCTATGTTGAATTGAGACTTTGATGTGTGAGTTTTCGTCATGTAATAACTTTTGTGTACTCTTCCTTTGCCTTTATTTTTCTTCTTAAATAATTTCTTTGTAATTTTTCATGATCTATAATTATTTTCCATCAATTATTTTGACTTTATAAATTTTCATCAAATGATATGAGTGATATAAATTTATATTATATTAATCTCATAATATCATTTTCTAAAAAAATTCTTGATTTCTTTCCATGTGTTCATTCATAATACTTAAACACATTTTTTTTCAATAAAAAATCTTAATTTTTTTCATTCGATTTTCAAAAAGAGGAAGGAAAAAACCTAACAATACAAAAAAGATCAAAAGACGAATGATTTCAGGAAGAAAAGATAATTGTCAAGACAAAAATAATGACAATTCTACCACTATTCAAATCATCATCGTCTTAAAGCTTGACTTGTATTAGAAAGGTTATGCCAACACATTCTTAATTAATTAATAGGGCCAAATGTATGCATTGACAATTTTAGATATTTTTAAGTTAACACATAATTTTATGTGTAAATTTCATATATGACATATATTATATTAATATTTTCAAATTATAGTAGTAGATTTAAACTTTCAAGTTGTAACATTAAAAATTTCAGGTTCTAACAATTTATTAAAAAAAAAGTTGTTTTTAATAATTGAAAACATTTGTTTTTTTTTTAAAAAAAAAGATTAAAAAAAACATTTTTGAAGGCAAAAAGGTAAAAAACAGAAATAGGTGTGTTAATTTAATTTGAATTGAGTGTAGATAATTACTAATTAGCACGAATTAAGGAATTCAAACTTATTAAGAATATTTAGTTTCCTTAATTCACTCAAATTAGTTAAACTTAATTAAAAATTCTGATTTTATCCTTTTTTTTGTTCAACGTTTCTCTCTCTTCAATTTTCTGCCCAAAATCTTCTCACTGTTGGGGAATTGGAGTTTTTTTTTCTTTGAAAAATCTTGATTTTATGGACAACTATATATCAATATTAATTAAATATGGTGGAAGATTGGAAGATGGGATCCTTCAGGTTAGTATTTATTATTGTTTAGTGATTGGTCAAAATTCATTTTTGTTAATTTTGTTCATAATACGTTTTGGTAAGTTTCTTTTTTTTTTTGTTGTTTGATTAATTTGTATACTGTCAAAACCATGATTTCGTGAGAAATAGGCGCAATATATGAAAGATTGGAGTATAAATGTATAAAATATAAATAGTTTTATCGTTGTAGATTACGTAGGTATAGTAAAATTGTAATATTGATTACTGTTTTCTTTTTTTGAAAATATAAATTAAATGTAAAATGTTGAATGAATTTGGTAGTATAAATGTAATGAAATTGGTATGAAAGTGTGTTCACTAATGTGTAAAAAAGTTATTTAGATTTTTGAAGAAATGTATGAAAAGTGTTTTAATTTGGTATGAAATTTGAAATTTTATTGATTGTATATGTTTTGTCATTTGTGTATAAATTTGTGTGAGAGTAATGAATTATTTGGTATGAGAAATGTATAAAATTGGTATGAATGATGATTGTTGTATGAAATGTGTATTAAGTGAGTATGAAATGTGAAATATTATTTTTTGTATGAAATTTGTTTTGTAGTGTACTGTCTGAATGATATTTGTATGAAAAAATAATGACGAGTGTGTATAATTATAAATTATATATAGTTTTGTAATGTTTTTTGTACTTTTGTATCCTGTAATACTAACACAATAATTTATGATGGAACAGGAAAATATGCAATTCAAAAAGTGTCCGAGCATAAATTATTGTTGTCTGGTTCAAAAAGAATTGTAGGGAGACCACAACATGAACGTTGGAAAGGATTTGCTGATGTGAAATGCAAGAGGTCTAAGGTTACGTGCAGTACATGCCATCGGGAGGGACACAACAAGAAGACATGTTCAAATTACCTTGCGGGAAAAAAAAGACATATTTATTTTTCTTTTGTTTTGGTTGTTTTAACGTGACAAACTCATGTTTTGATTTATTTTGTCTTTTAAGTTAATGAATTATATTTTCAAAACATTTATTATGTGTACTAGTTAATCATTTGTGTATTAAGTGTTTTTCAAAATGTATAGTAAAAAAACTAGATAATGATGGTATGCAATTGATATCAACTGAAAATTCAAATCTTAGTATGAAATTGGTATACATTTGGTATCCAACTGATGTCCCAGCGATAAAATTGAAAAAAAAAACTTGTAATTGAGATTTCAACTGAAATAGCCAACCTAAAACTAGTTAATGTTGCATCTAATTTGTATACATTTGGTATCTAATTGATAACCCATTGAAAAATTTGAAAAAAGGGCATGTAATTGAGATTTCAACCGAATTAGACAACCTAAAACTAGTTAATTTTATACCCAATTGGTATACATTTGATATCTAATTGATATCCAATTGGAAAAATTGAATAAAACATGTAATTGAGATTTCCACTAAATTAGTCAACCTAAAACTAGTTAATTTGTACCCAATTGGTGTACACTTGGTATCGAACTGATATCCCATTGGAAAAATTGAATAAAACATGTAATTGAGATTTCAACTAAATTAGTCAACCTAAAACTAGTTAATTTGTACCCAATTGGTGTACACTTGGTATCGAACTGATATCCCATTGGAAAAATTAAAAAAAAACATGTAATTGAGATCTCAAATGAATTTGCCAGCCTACCAACAATATTCATGTTTCATTCCGATACCAACTTCATTTTATAATTAGTTATAAATTAATTATTTCACATAATTTATACAAAAATTAAATCAATTTCATATCAACATTCATACACTATATATAAAATTCAGTTCAGACCAATATTATTCATGTTTCATTCCATATTCATGTACATAAATTTTAATAAAACAGTATACCATATTTGAAAAAAAATTCACACCAATATTATTCAAACATCATACCAGATTTCATGTGCACTGTGGCATTTAACAAACGACACTAAAATCAACTAATTGGGCTACTGATATCAAACCAATTGCATACCAATATCAAATAACACTTCATACCAGTTGAATATCAACATTTCATCACATTTCATACAATATTCATATATCATATATTAGTGTCATATTCATACAAATATTATTCAAATTTCGTACAGTTTTCACATCAATATAAGTTTCGTAACAACAATAATCATAATACAATATTTTTAACACAAAAAATACTAAATTGAATAATTCAAAAATAAATTAAATAAAATACTTATCCTAACCATTTTTTTGCCTTTTTTTGAAATTGGGATTTCTGAGTCCTCCTTCCTTGTTGTTGTTCTTGTTAATTGGTTTTGAAGACTGACCAATTTCGACATTTGTTGCTTTTTTGTTTTTTCTTTTTAATCTCACGTACGAAATTTGAATCCAAATCTGAAACAGAATGAGTCGCTTCTACAATTTTCACCTTCCTCTTATTTCCCTTTTGATTTGCATGACTAACTGTTTTCTTTGCTTGACTAATCTTCGACTGAGAAGAAGCATCTTTTATCGGAATTTCATTATTTGTTGGCATTGCAGCACTTATCTCTAGTTCAAGAGCAGAAACCTTGGCCAACGCCTCTTCTCGAGCTGCCTGCTACCGACAACAAAAGAGTTGATAGAGAGAACAAAAGAATAGAAAGAAAAAATCAGAATTCATATCTGACATTCATTCCTGCACATATAATTTTTAAAACATGTGCTAATTTTAAAACAAATACAGATCCACTTCTAGTGGTGCCCAAGTAAGTATTCGTTTCTTCCAATTATCAAACATAACAAAAAATTCATACAGAAAGAAAAGTATGTTATCTTATTTTTTTCCTTCCACATCCATGGTGCTCAATCGTGAGTTCTGCTGATTTTATTTTTTAATGAAGAAGACGAACGTTGAAAATGGTGAGAGAGAAAAAATTAGTTCTATGTAAAAGAGGAACATGGGGGTGGGGGTGTGAAAACTGGAAAAAAAATCTCTAAAATGGTGTAAGAGATAATAACAATTGATTATCTATTAATGTTATCCCCGAAATGGTGTAAGAAATAATGACAATTGATTCTCTATTAATATTATCCCTAAAATGGTGTAAGAGATAATGACAATCGATTATCTTATTTCTCTTACTTATTAATTGTAAGGTAATTATAAAAATAATAACTAATTAATTAAATCAAATAAATTAAATTATAGATTAAAACTAATCTGTTAATACTTGTAATTAAACTGTTATAAGTAGTAATATAAAAAAATTACATCTAAAGGCTATAATATTAAGCCTTAAATAGATATGTGGGGTGAATTTTCCTAATTTTATATAGATAGGAATAGACAAGATGATATTATGCCTCTTTATGAAATAAAATTTTATTTGCACCCTTCTTTCATTTAACACTTTAATTGTGAAATAAATTGGACACATGATAAAAAAAAATTGAAGATTGAAACATGATTTAGTATTCATTCAAAAACATTGACACTTAATATTTATAATAGAATGTTCAATGTAAATTTATGAGGAATACAAGAAAATGGGTGAGGTGAAAAGATTGTAACTCATATGAACTTGTAATGTTAATTGAAATTCAATAAATATGTTAACATAAATTTATGTTTAAGAAAATGTAATAAATGGTCTTATGAAGTGGCTTTTAATTTTTATAGCATCTCTTTTTTTTCATGTTTGTTTTGAATTTTTTCAACATGATAATTCAATTCAATTTATTTTATTAATACGTCATACAATTCCTCTATTAATTTGGATTACTATCTTATATACCAAGTTAATGAAGCATGCATATTTTTTTCATTGTCTTTTCTAAAAATTCTCAAATAGATTGAACATATTATTTTCGTTGTAGTAGTACTTTGTGTATTATGTGTTTTGAAAATTTTAAAAATTTCATAACTTAATAAAATAATTTGAAAATCGTTGTATTTATACCTGCACTCAAATGAATAGTAACATTTCCTGAAACATCTTCAATTCATAAAACAAAATATTAGAGTAGTAAGTATGAGTAGAAAACTGATGAAAGTTTGTTTAGTTTATATTCTTTTTTGAGTGATATAATAAAGTGTGTGTTTTTGAGAAATTTTTGATATCATGTTTTCATTTAAATATTTCTTGAATAGCAAAGACTAAGTATATAAATAACTTGGGTGGACAAAAATATAGTCAAAAGTCTGTCAAATAGTTATTTTTATACATAATATAAATAAAGTTCAATTCGAATTTTCATGGTCAAATTAATATTCAAATAAAGTAAAAAATTTCAGAAAGAAGTTTAATTTATAATTTCTTATGACCAAACGGGTGGTGTAATTTTTTTTATTTCACGCGAAGCGCAGATAAATTCCCTAATAATTATATATGATTACAAATACACTTCTATTACTCAATAATAATTCATATTAGTTAGTTTAAATTAAAATATTATTATATTTTAAAATCCACGCAACGCGCGGCACATTTGCTTAGTCAAGTTAACAATAGAAACTGATTTTGAATACTTTATTTTATATTTCTTGTGATAAAATAGTAAAGATTTAATTTTGAACTAACAATAGGACCTTTAAATACTTAACATGAAATATGCTTTATCCTATTGTACTCATTCTACTCCCACAATCCATTATATGCAGAGGCCTATAAATTCTTTAACACTAGACTAATTAAAAAAAATTGAAATGTATATATATTATTATATGTTGAACCCATAGAAATGGGAACTTGGTAGGACTCAAAAGGCATAGCTCTAGTAAAATAAGTTTTAGTGCTTTAGCATATAAGAATCTGGTGGAGCACTAGCAAGAAAACCTCAAAGCAAGGGAATGAATCTGATGCAATGCTAAAAACTCAAGTTATGACTATCTTTCTTCATCTTGTAAATTCATCTCCTCACATTACCTTTCTCTGTATCACATTTATAAAATGGATGATCAGAAAATTTCAGATACTATTTGGACACCAGCCATGGTACATACAAGACAACGTTCAAGGATGATTGATTGCTTGAATAAGTTTCAAGGAAGTGTCAAGGCTCAATTGTCTGAAAGCAAGAAACATGCAGAGTCCATTAAAGGAGAAATCATTATTCAACATACTCATGCAAAGTCAGGCCTTGCAAAACCTATTCGTATTCAATTATATAGTCTGAATGACTCAAGTGAGCTAACTTGATATATATATATATATATATTGTGTATAACTATGACAACTAGTTTTTGCTATCACTTACGATAGACTTGCTTCTGTTCCTTCTTCCATTTGGATAGGTACGGGGAAAGGAAAGCTGAGTCAAGAAGTGCATCTGAATCATGGGAAACGTATCCACAACAAGCTTAATGGCAACACATGTATTAAGTATGAATTGACATTTGAGGCTGATCGAGATTTTGGATTTCCAGGAGCTTTTGTCATCTGGAACCAACACAAAGACAAGTTTTTTCTTCAATCACTATCTCTCCAAGTTGAATTCAAACAAATGGTTCATTTTGAATGCAATTCTTGGATATATCCCAATCATTTAATGCAAAAGGAAAGGATTTTCTTCTCAAATACTGTGAGTAAAGCATTTCTCATAACATGTAGTATCTTTCAGCAACAGATATGTAGTGTCTTTGACCATCTTATGATTTTTAGTGTTATCTTCCAAGCCAAACACCAAATGGTCTGCTGCAACTGAGGAAACAAGAACTTGATACATTGAGAGGAGATGGAACTGCAGGGAGAATTAGAGAATGGCATCGGGCTTATGACTATGATTTCTATAATGATCTCAGTGATCCTCAGCGAGGGGAAAGACCTATTTTAGGAGGTTCAATTCACTATCCATATCCAAGGAGAGGAAAAACTGGTGAACCACATATTCACTCAGGCAAGAAATTTTCTCCCTTTTAATATAACTTTCTGGTCACAGAAATCATACGGACTGTGTTATCCTTCTTCTTAAACTGTTACTCTTCAAACAGAAAATGTGAAGGGGATGATGTTCAAGATAGACAGCTGCATCCCTCCGGATGAAAGATTTAGCCCCCAGAAACAATCAGAGTTTGCGAAGAAAGTGATCCAGGCAACTTTGCACTTCGTAGTTTCTCAGGGGGGATCTGTGTCAAGAAAAGAAACCAACCAATTCAAGTCATTCAATGAGATCAAAGAGCTATTTTCGGGGAAGAAAAGCCAAGGGGTGGAAGAATGGATGATAAAGAAATTGGAAGCTCATCTACCAAAAGAGAGTTTGAAGGAGATTGGACAAGGAATCAAAGATTATACTACAAAGTTTCCAATGCCTCAGTTATTTGCAGGTGATGCTGGTTTTATGAATATAAGGTTATTGAATCTTCCTTCTCCAAGACAAGTTTTGTTTCATGTTTGGATTATTTCATGCACAGGGAACGAATTGGCGTGGAAGGATGATGAGGAGTTTGGGCGCCAGATGCTTGCAGGAATTAATGCAACTGTAATTCAGTGTTTGCAGGTATGATGAGTATTCTTAACAGAATTATGATAAGCGTAACCAGAAGCTTCATATTTTCTTACTAGGGAATGCAAATATAGATCTAATACTAACGATATGTGCTTTCTTATGATGATAATGAATGGATTTTATGAGAAGGGAGAACACATAAAGATCTCCCTAAGCTAGTCTCATATTCAAAAAAACATCTAAACTTTGCAACAGTCCTATGCACCGACTGCCCACCCCAAAACCCTGAATCCCCAGACTTGTTCGAAATGAACCTATTACCACACAAACGAAACAACCAGATTTTCGGTATACTGTGGTACACCCACTGGCAAACAACAAGAACACTCCCCCTCAGTCCCAAACAAGTAGAGTCAGCTAAATGAATCTCCACTTCTCCATTTAAGCTCAATTCATGTTATCATCCTACCAATTAAAATAAAAGTGAAAAATAAGTTATATATATATATATATATATATATAACAGTAATAATAACAATAATATTATAAGTCCACTAACAAGACTAAAACCTATGCCCAACTAGTATGCAGCAATAGCTATATACCTCCTGTATTCCCATCTAGTATATGTCAGACTTCATAAAAAAAGACCCCTTTATCATATTTTTCTTTTTATTCATATTTTTTCTTATCTTATCCCCCAGATTCCGTCTTCTTCTTCCAAGACACCCCCCTAAGCAGTTACTACCACCACTACTACTTTTTTATATCAGACGTCCCTCCCCCAAAACCAATTCCTTCTTCATCCTTTATTCTTTATTCACTAAGAGAGGCACCCTCAACTCCCCCATTTCTTCTTCTTCTTACCCCAAAACCTGATTATTATTTTTTCCCATATCTTAGATGGCATGAATTTCCTATAAATGTCATGTAAGAGTTTGGTTGATGATCGTGTGGTGTTAGAGGAAGAACCAGAAAAGCATGTTGTCTGTAAATTTGCTTCATTTGCTTCCTTCTCATAGTGTCTTGATTTAGTATTGACAAGTTACAAAAATAAAAAAATTAGCAAAGGGGAAAAAAATACAAAAGAAGAGAAGAAAAGATAAAGAATTTGTGGAGTTTCAAAGAGATGATATTTTGATTGCATATCCTTAATATATTTTACTGACGAACGTTCCCATCAGAAACCTGAGATTTCCAATAGAGAGGTCAGAAAAAGTTTCGAACGAGCACATGTTCGATAGATTTCGTTGAAAATATGAATTTTAGTGACAATTGGGTGGAACATGTGAAGTTATGGTAGGTGATGGAGATGAAACTTGGGGGCGGCGCGGGGATGGGGGGGATGAAGCAGTTGGGGGTGGTAATCTGATGAGGAAAACCAGAAGGAGTTGGAGTGGATTTTCTTGGTGCTACACTGGTGGTAGGGTAGGTTGAGGTGGTCGGTGGGAGAAGAAAAAAAGGAAATGAGGAGTTGAAAAATATACGAAATTGTAAATTACAATAATTTAGGAGCTTTTCACGCACACTGAACGGTTGTGCAAGCACTACAAATTCCACATGGATTGGAAAGGGGTAGAAATACCACTTTGAACAACTATAGAAGGTACATAGGCCCTCGGCAAAATTAAGTGTGTTTTTTTAAAAAGATAATCATGGAGTAGTTTAAGGGAGTCTTTATGTATTCTCCCTTATGAGAAATAAGAGGATTAGATGGATAATTATAAAACAACACATACCTATTTTTTTATTTTTTTTGATAACCAAGAAATCCGTCTGTGACCCGCCCTTTGGACCAATCACAGCCTTCTAAACTCGGTGGATAATGGGCCCGCCCCTCTACCCTTCTCCACTTAAATACCGGGTTTCGCTTTGTATGGTGTGGGGCTTGAACCTGTGACCTAAGCCACAAATCCTCCACCTTTTGCCACTTGAGCTAGGCCTTGGGGGCAACAACACATACCTATTTATGAGTCCACATCTTATATTAACCAAAGAAGAAGATTTCAGAAGTGTTGTTTCTAGTATTTGATTAATAGATTGTGTTTGACTAATCCCCTTGTACTATCTAAATTTGCTCAAGATTGTACTCTGACAAAACTTGTGGCCCATTCATATCCTTACCATTAGCAAATCGTCTCATATTTCCCCTTTCCATTAATGGAGTTCCAACATGAGGGGGTTGGGGTGCACGTACACAAATTTTCTTTGAGAAAATGAGTCCAAATTTACCCTACTTTTGACTATGTTTTAAAATTACTCTTGGTTGTATCTCAGTAACAGTGTGTTATAAGTTTCAAATCTTGTTGGATGTGTTTTGACATCACAGGCTTTTCCACCAAAAAGCAAGAATGGAATATGGAGTTCAATAAGACGATCACACATAGAACATAACCTTGATGGCCTCACTCTTCAAGAAGTAAGTATGTTTAGACTAATTACACGGTCATTTTGACCCATGACACATCATCCAAAGACCACGATGGAGGAAAAGATAATATCCATGAATGTTGCTGGAAAGAGCTTCAACAAACATAGAAAATTTCATAAAAAGTTCAGTTCAATTTTGCAGGCAATGAACCAATGGAGGATTTTCATCTTGGACCACCACAACTATCTCATGCCATTTTTAGGAAAAATAAACAAAAATGGTGTGTGTGCCTATGCGTCCAGGACTCTACTATTCTTAAAGGACGATGCCACGCTAAAGCCACTTGCTATAGAACTAAGTTTACCAGGGCTTTCACCTGGCACTGAGATTCACAGGGTATTTCGTCCAGGGGGCAATGGATCAGAGGCAGCCTTATGGCAGTTTGCTAAAGCTCATGTGGGAGTAAATGATTCTGGTTATCATCAGCTAATCAGCCATTGGTAAAATTACTAAAAATCGTGTAGCAATTGCCATGTCATTGAATTACCAAATTTGACTACTTCCATTATTCATGGGTATATGAAATTGTAGGCTAAAAACTCATGCTGTTGTAGAGCCATTCATTATTGCCACCAGAAGGCAGTTGAGTGTTATGCACCCGATTCACAGGTTATTGGATCCTCACTTCAAGGACACTATGCATATTAATGCATTGGCTCGAAGTACTGTCTTAAAATGTGGAGGAATCATTGAGAAGACCCTTTATTCTGGTGAAGTCTCTATGGAGCTATCTTCTTCACTCTATAAGGAATGGAGATTTGATGAACAAAGCCTCCCTGGTGATTTACTGAAAAGGTATGCTAGCAGGAGATATGAACTGGACCTAACAAATTGTTTGGTATACGGAATATGTGTCTTCATGAAATTATTTTTCAATGTTAGTCATCTCAAATTGTTGAAAATGCTTTCTCCAAGAAAAAATTTCCATCAATAGAAAGAGAACTACTTTTTCCACTTATAGGTGAAAATCATCTTCTTTTTACTGTTTTTAGTGATGTCCCACCTCTAATGGAAGTCATCATCTTTTAAAGATACCCCCAGTTCTTACTTCATCATCTTTTAGAGATATCCCAATTCTTACTCCAAATCCATGCTTGAGGCCAACAACTAGACACTATTATTAACTTTTCATACTCAGAACTATCACTAGAAAACACTATCTTCATACGCTATCTTCCACCTTGTATATTAGTACCATATTTCACCTAATTCTATATTAAAGCATACATGGCAAATGATCCAGAATGATTCCCAAAGTAAATATGAAAACATTTTCCTCCTTTTTTTTTGGATAAAACAAATAATTGAAAACATTTTTCTCCATCACCCCTAAATCTGCTTATGTACATTATAGCTACTATTACTACTACAAAATAACACATTAACAAAACTCGCAGAGGTATGGCTTTCCATAACCCAGATTGCCTGGCTGGCGTTCAGCTTCTCTTTGAAGATTATCCATATGGTACAGATGGACTAGAAATTTGGGTAGCAACCAAGAGATGGGTAAATGACTATTGTCTACATTTTTACAAGGATGATAATTCCCTGAGATCGGACCATGAGATCCAAGAATGGTGGTCGGAGATTAAGAAAATTGGCCATGGAGACAAGTGTAATGAAACATGGTGGTACCCAATGACTACTCTCTCTGACCTAGTAGAGGCTCTCACAACCCTTATATGGATATCTTCAGGTCTTCATGCTTCAGTTAACTTTGGACAATATGAATACGTGGGTCATCCACTAAATCGCCCAATCAAATGTCAGAATTTCATCCCGATGGAAGGGACAAAAGAGTTTGCAGAGTTTCTCCATGACCCAGATAAGTTCTTCCTCAAGATGTTACCCAACAGGTCTGAAATCACCCTATATATGGCACTATTAGAGGTACTCTCGGCGCCTACATCTGATGAAGTATACTTGGGTCAACAACGATCTCCAAATTGGATAGATGATGTATGGGTAAAGCAAAGGTTTGAGCAATTTGCCGAGGAACTGAACGAAGTGGATAAAAGGATAGTGGAAAGAAATGCAGATCCCAAACTTAAGAACAGACAAGGCCCCTCCAATATACCATACAAGCTTCTGCGCCCTGCGGTCTCCAATGTTAAATCATGTCAGGGTATCACAGCTATAGGGATACCTAATAGCATATCCATGTGAATCACTATTATAAAATACTCTATCGATGAGTGTCTAATAAGGCCTCTAGTATAAGTACAACATCAACATACCCCATGTAAAGCCTCTTGTATAAGAAAGTGTAAATACTTACAAAAAATAATAAAGGACAGACGGAAGAGCCTTAACCATCTCCTAATGCTTATAGTTCACACAGCAAGTACTATTTTGACAAATTAAAGTGAAATAAAAAATCTTAAACTCCAAATAAACATTGAGAGCATTTTATCCATGAGAAACACAACCACATGAAGAACATTTTTCTTTTTATTTTATACAGAATAAGGTTACAGGATTGGACAGCTTGAAAGATGAGTCTTTAGCTAAAAAGTAGCTCTTAAGTCAAAAATAAGAAGTCAAACTGAAATGACTTTTAAGTCAAAAAATAAAAAGTAGGGGGAGACCTACTTTTGGTTTTTGACTTATTTTAAGTCATTTTTTGACCTTGCCAAACACTTCCTAACTTATTTTAAGTCATTTTTGACTTATTTAAGTTATTTTTTATATTTGCTCAACACTTCCAGAAGTCAAAAACTGACTTAAAAGTAGGTTTGACCAACTTTTAAGCCAATCCAAACACCCTCTAAATCAAGGGTAAAATTATCTCACAAAAGTGTAACCTGCTCAACTCCTCAGGCCTGAGTGGTTTGGCTAAAAATATATTCATAGATGGGTCGACTTGGGTTTTGCCGAAATTGACCCATAAAGCTAGGATCAACCTGAACCAACTGACCTGCACAAATTCAGCTCTCCACCCCGACCCCCACCCCACTCCACACACAACAACAAGCAAAATATTCCTAAACAAATGAGCCCAAATGCACATATGCATGAGATAGAACAGATAGAACTCAAAATGAAGCATTGCAAGCACTAAATCCATAAGGAAATCAACCACAGCAAAAGCATTTTGCTATTTTAGTTTTACATAAGAGCCATGTGGTTGGAGAGCTGGGAAGATGAATCTTCTGCTGGAACAGTTCTAGCTTGTCTCTATCTATAGAAGCTACATCTCTGTTCATTCAAAACCTGTGAATTGCATCCTAGAGCCAATTCATCAACTTATCATTGCTACATTCTCTGTTGAGAAATCCACATGCCAGTATAAACAGTTGTAATTTCCCATTATTCAGTTATTGTACTGAAATGATAGAACGAAAAGCTATAACCAAAATGCAACATCATGTAGCAGTAACATAAGAATGTGATGTGACCTTCAGGGTTGAGGGCATTCAAATTTCGGCTTTATTAATGCTCAATCATGGCATTGGGCTCACTATTTAGTGGAAGCACCGGCCTAGCAGAGCAAAAGGTGCTGCATCTACTATAGAAGGATTTCCCAACACCATATCAGCAATCATTTCAGCTGTTCCTAGAGCCTGGTAAGAGAAAGGATTGCCCACAAATCAACTTAGAAGAATATAAGAACTCGGAAAGTCAGCAAGAACAGCTGACTTCAAATTAAAATGAATGGAACAATTTTTATAAGAAAATGATGTCTTTCAGTTTATCTGCAGAAGCAGATCAGAGAAAAATACCAGTGACAGTCCTTCTCCTTCATGCCCCGCAGCAAGAAAGACGTTTGAAAATCCAGGAACAAGCCCAATGACAGGCTTTCCATCAGGAACTAAATAAAAAAATAGTCAAGCGCATGAGCATGCTTGAAACTTTGGCATTATTTTAGGAGTTCAGACATGATTGCTACAAGACAAGTTTCTGGATTTCACTTACTGTAAGGTCTCAGTCCTACTCTAACTTCTCTGCTTTGACACAAATCTTCAAGAGACTCATGTCTTAAAGCAGGTATGAACTCTCCAACCCGCTTCCATATGTGGTTGATGACAGATTCATCTACCTCTGTGTTAAACCCAACAAGTTGTCGGCTACTCCCTGCAAGAAAAGATCTTGGTGAATAGACATGAGTGAAGATTTATATAAGCCACACTTACCTTCAAGGATTCGGATTTATAAAAAAATAAAAAAAGATTAAAAAAATGAACAGAAAGAAAGCCTAGCTGTCAAACCATGTGATTAATTGATTACAAATTTTCACCAAGTTATGAAGATGACATAAAAGGTAGCACAAAATGGATATTTCCTTTTCCTTCCATTACAATTTTATTCAATATAAATGGACTACCAGATACCATACAATGGGACAAGTGCCTGCAGCTACCAAAGTTACACAGCTTGAAAGGTTGATCCTTTTTCCTAGAAAGCACGTCTGTTTAGCTTTTTAAAGGAGTATTAGCGGAAAGTTATTTCAGAAAAAAAAATTCAATGGAGAGAAGCTTTGAAGGTATATTTCCATTTAAAAGCTCTTCTTCCACTCACAAAAGACTCACAAATCCTCAATGAACTACGACTATTCAAACACAATTTTCTTTTGCACAAAGTTATCCCCGAAAATATGTTTTTAAACAACTTTGGAAAAAGTTGTCTAAACGGCTCTAGATATCATGAATAGTATATCCGAGAAGTTAGCCAAGACATGCAACGAGAGATATATCCTAGTTGGATTTACCATACCTTCAAATAATATATGAGAAATTAGGCAAAGATCTATGTTAAAAATACAAGTTGTAGACCTAAAACAAATAAATAAAATAAAGTGCCACCTCTTTAGCAAATGTAAGCTTAGCTAAAGCTAAGTTGCGTGGACTCTTCATTTTCGATGCCGCACTCGTGTTGGATTCTCCAAATATGCACTACTTTTGGCGAATCCGACACACACCCCTTGACATTTTTGAAGAGACCGAGCAACATAGAGCTAAAGATAGAACACACCAGAGGAAAATATCCATATAGGTGATATCTACTAATGGGAATAGGTTTTAGCCTTGATAGTACATTGATTTTGAACCTATTGCTTTTGTAGGAGTATTTGACCTTATTGTGGATTTTTATGTCAGTAAAAATATAGAGAACTTTTCACAATAATAATAATAATAATAATTGTAACTAATTACATACTTATTTTCCACTTTTAGTTTTTGGTATGATAATGACACAAGTTGAGCTTAAATTAGTAAACATGGTCAGTGAGACGACCCTGACTTGTATGGGGATGAGGCTTCGTAGTTATTGTCACATCTTTAGCAACTTAAGCTTTTAGATAATATAGTTTATACAATTCAAGTGGTCTTTGAGTTCAATCTCACTATCACTCGTACTAATATATTTCGACGTACTTGGCCCACAAAAAGATAAGTTTGCCCTATTTAATAGTTTAAATATTTAGATGAGGCAATTTAAACAGTAGATGTCTACATAAGGATCATCCACAGTAGGTAGACGTTCTTTCCAGCATTATAACCAGTTTCCTTAGAGATAGTGCATTGATTTGGCTATCAACAGTCCTTTATCGTAAGAAAATAAGATTATACTGACAGAAAAAAGAAAAGAAATAAGACCAATTGCAACAACTAACACATGAACTTGGAAAAAGAAACAAAAAACAAGTAACAAGAAGAAAATAGTTCTGGTCAGTGGATGCCATTTGTGCCATCATCTGAAAGTGTCAACCACATTTTTTTTGCAATGCCCTTTTGTAGCAGGCATCTGAAACTGTTTCCTCACTATGTTTGGTCTACACTGGGTCTTTCCTCATATCAAGGCAGCCTACTCTAGTTGGAATTTTTGGAAAGTTGATAAAACCATCAAGAAGAACTGGAAAATGATTCCAGCAGTAATATTTTGGTGCGTCTTGAATGAAAGAAATCGCAGATGCTCTGATGGGATCTCAACTCTAAGCTATACTCTAAAAACTAAATGCCTAGTCAATCTGTTTAGTTGGAACTTATTGTCTCCTGTTAATAGTGTTGACAGTTTTTGGGATCTTGTTAGCTCTTTGATCCAAGCTTACTCATGTAAGGGAACTAACTCTCTTTCTTTGTACACTTTTGTCATTAGCATCACCCTGATGCTCTTTCATGAAATCCTTCTCTTCATAAAAAAAAAAAGAACGTTGTTTGGTTGGGAACAAGTTACCCCAAGATTAATTATCTCGGGATTAGCTACCCTGGGATAAGTTATCCCACCATGTATAAGCGATAACTTATCCCATCACGATGGTATAAATGGTGGGATAAGTTATCCCAAACTTGGCAACCAAACAAGACACCAAAATTTTATCCCTGGACTATTTTTTTATCGGACTATTTATTCTTATTCCTCACACCAAATGACCCCTTAATATTTTGCATTACAAGGGAGGAAAAAGGGTGCTATGGTGCTTGGAGCTACCCACATCTAGCTGAATTGGGTTAGACATACTGGTTGTGGGTAAAACACAGGAGGATTACATAATTCAACAACAGGATATAGTTTACCAAGGACGAGATTGCCTGACGCATCCATGGTTGCCGTCATTGAAACAGACAAATCTTGTGCATTATAGACAGGCCCTGAATCAGATGCAGTAGCTTTAAGGGTTGCCGACTGATGCTTGGTATACCCTGCCTCCATAATTCCATGATTCAGCTTGAACGACTTGAAATTCTCTATCACAAGCAGGTGACCCTGTTTACAGAGGCAAAATTTAGCTTCACTAGTAAATTAATATCAAATATATAAGGTTGAATCTATTGAAAAGTAGGCACAAGAAAAGGTCTCATGCGAAAAATTTATGACAGGGACGTAGATCCATACATAGAAAGATTAATGAAATTGCCATCATGCATTACATGCTTCTCTTCTGGCAGTCGGTTTTCACCTTTTCTATATTGATATTCACTTAATGACTTCCCTATTTGAGGTGGATAGGTTTAGAAGGGAACTCTTGAAAATAATGTACATCCAGACACAATTGAGAATCTTGGATTCTTTTAAGGCTGATTTAGACAGACAGACAGACAGACCATTAAGAGCTTCAAATTCTTCAAACTGCTGAGTGTTTGTATCTTGAGCTTGTAAAACAATATCTTATTTGAAGTTAATAACCAGCTAAAGGGATAAAGGAGTGGATTAATACAGATTCCATGCGCTGAGATAAGAAGTCATGGAGCAACTTTTGATTTCATTTCTCTTCTCTCTTTTCATACTCTTCCTTTTTGTTTCCAGAATTAGTTTGTAAGTTGGGTTATGTAGAAACCCCTCCATAGAATTAATGGATATATGAATTAACAAGAAACTGTACCACAGAAGGGGGGAGGCAGGGATCAAACAAAAGTTAACAAGAAAGTATAGTTCATACTAGTACCAGGTGAGCATCCAGTTACATACCCACAAATACTCACATGTTTACTTTTAAATATCATATGAATTAATGTTGCCTACTATCCAGGACCTGAACTAAATTAGGCAAAACAAGGCATCAGCTGAACTTAAAGAAATGGTCTGAAGCACTAACAGAGAGGGACGAGTAAGAAATGGTGGCTACAGACTAGCATATGCATGTGAAGAACCAAATCAGATATGACTCTCCCAATTCAACCCCCCACCCTCACCCAATCGACAGGAGAAGAAAATGAAGTTCCTAATAATATAGTGACAGTGATGTAAACAATGACAGAGTGCCATGAGAAAGAAATAAGATATAACAGTAATGGTCTGGTTTGGCTGGCATATGAGCATCAGCATGTGAATGGGTGTATTTCACCCTAGTTCACTTCCATGCATCCCCTCCTCCATCTGATGTGCCAATTGGTTGTAGCTATGGGATAGATGACTAGAACTTGTGCATCTATAAAAAGTCAACAAATAATAATATGGTTTTCTGCAAATCAAAAAAAAAAAATAATAATATGGTTTTCTTTGAAAATTATTTAAATCTACTTTTCTTTTAACCCTTTATTAGATCTTCAATAAGAAAATAAGATAACAAAACAAATGCAACAAAATAAATAATTCAATGGGGCATGTTACATCTTATCCAAAACCTTTCGAGGCTTTATAGGAAGGTTGAGTTCAATATCTGGTTGCTTAATCAAGTCGTGCATCAAAGACCCAGTCCAACAACCTGCTGCAATCACAACAGCCTTCTTACTGTGCAATGTATTCTTGGAAGTTTGAATAGCTCCAACCTCGCAGCTATTTCCATGTCTGAATTTATTAAATTTATTAATAGTGACCATACTGACCAGGGAGAGTTCAAACATCAGTAAATATGGAAACTGTCAAACCTAACTAATCCAATAGCTGGTTCATGATAAAATTCAGCATATCTCCCTTCCACAGCAAAATGCCTGTTACCCTGGACAATGATCAATAACTTAAGTAATTATCAATGTGAGGATATATAGGAATTGTAAGATAGCATGAAAGCTTATTCCTAAAGAATGAACCAAAGTGGAAGAGAAAGGAAGAAAGATAGAAAGAAGGAAAGGGAACAAACCTTCTCAATAAATGCAACAGTACGATGAGCGTCTAATTGGTAATCATCAGGGAAAAAAGCCGCCCCACCTTCCTTCTCAAGCACAAGTTCCGGTTCTTCTGATAGCAAGTCATTGGAAGACAAGAACTCAGCTCTCAATCCCTCCTGTGATAGCTCCTCCACCCTCCTTTTTAATATTGCTGACTCATCTGTTGTTTTACTTACTAAAAGGCTTCCTATCAGATAATAAGAACTTCACTCAGTGGTTTCCCCTAAAATCTTTAATATGATGGAGTGGAATAGTAACGATTATTACAGAACAAAGGTTTTTCCTTAGCCTGTGCACGTGAAATAGGTATAAGGGATCACATGGACAAGAGAAGAGAAAACAACACACCCTCCCTTTAACTGAGGAGATATCAATAAGATTTGCTTTCTAAATTGCGTTTTACAGAAAAAGGGAAATGGAAAGTTTCCTTCAATGGACACTATGGAGAAAATCCACATTGTTTATGGTAAAAAAAATAGACCTTAGGCATACCTCACCAAAACTTAGCTCATGCGATGAGAATTGCCCAAGAGCATATAAGGATATACAACCTATTCCCTCAACTAAAGTGGGACAATGATCTAACCCCCCACCCCGCCCTTCAGGCCTATCAACTAAAGCGTGAATGACATCACAAGGGGTCCCAGCATTGGGTAAACCAAGAACAGGGATGGGTTTGGCTCTAATATGGTACTCCCATGTTAAGAAAATGGACCTTGGGCCTCAATCAATCTGAAAAGTTAGCTCTTGAAATGAAATGTTCTCAAGACTAAATAAGGAGACAACAACTCATTTCTTCAACCAGCGTGGGACAATCTAACTATGAAACAGAAGAAAAAAAATGAGAGAACCCCAGCTTGATTATTCCTTGAGCAGTCAAGTTATTGGGATTTAAATAACTACATGTCCTAAAAAGAAAAGGAAATCAACACCTAATTCAACAGGAATAAATTAAGCCACCTACTATGATTCCACATATTCTAGAATATTCACAAAGAATCTAACACTAACAATTTGAACAGACTGAAAGAATGTTTGGGGTCTCTGTTGCCAAAAAAGTCTATTAAAAAGAGAAGGACTAAACAAATATGAGGTGCCTTACTTTGGCATTTACCAGAACTGTCTCAAACCTGAACACTTCCAGACTGATCACTGATGTTCTAAAATATAACACCTTTTGTCATTTGGAAATGAATTTTCCAGAAAAAAAGAAAAATAATTACAATTGAGTATGTATATCATTAAGGAGGAGCATACCTCCTCAGTGTTGAAAATGTTTTTTTCTAAAAAGACAGGAAAATAATGTGATATTTCACCATTGCTCCATCCTATTCTAACCCCTTAGGTTGCTTTGTAGAGCTAAAAACCTCATTGGTCAGAATCATATCCACTTTCGATCGAGATACTCTCCTTATATTTATATTGCATAAGCTTCTAGGTAACCACCACTTCGCGGGAATCAAACACATAAACAAGATAGAACAGAAAATAAGACATTTAATATGATAAAGGTCGGCCCATTCCTAACTCATAAAGAAGCACCCAGGGATGTAAGTTGATTTAAGATATCGGCAGCAGAATGACTGAAAGCAGATATTCGGAAGGATATAAATCACCTGTCTTCTTCCAGCCAAGTACCTCTAAAGGATCCATCCCTTGAAGTTGAATGCTCATGGCTAGGCTCTCCCATAATTGATGGCTTCGCATCATTAACTCCCATTTCTCAGTACCGGGTGATTTGTGTGCCTTCCATATGTATCCTTGACCTAGAACCAGCTCAAATGAGAAACAGTACAGAAAATCCACAATCAATCAGTCAAGTCACTGGGAACAATAGGAATGCTAGCAGATAGAGATGTTCTCCAAAATTCTCAGGTGAGAGAATAAGGGTTTACATGAACACTTCTAATACTTATTATAGAAACAAATTAACTCTTCCACTTAAGTGTTTGACAGACCATTGACATGCTTATTTAGTTGATCTTTGTGACTAATCTATCTTCAATCAGATATAGGTCAGTAATTTCAATAAACTCATGATTGACAGCGTACTAAGTTAATATATACAGCATTTAGTCCAAGAAGGTATGCATATGAATATATCAACTATACTAAACCTTGAACCCAAACTAGTAGGCTTCGGCTATACAACAACAACTACAACCACTACTACTTCTCCATCTCCAAGCTAGTTGAGTCAGCATATAAATCCTCAATATCCATTTTGCAGTATTTGGCCCATATCATTCCAATATTCCAAACATTGTCGTCTGGTCGTCAATGTATAAGATGTTCAATAAAGTTTTACCTGCTCCTGTTGCGCCAGAGCAAGGAACAGCAGCATCAACTAGGGCGACGGAGAGATCTGAGGCAAGGAGCAAGTGGCGTGCGATGGTCAATCCAATGATTCCGGCACCAACTATGACAACATCGAAGGAGTTAGACGCGGAAGACTGATTCAAATTCGAAAGTCGAAGTGATCCATGCCAACCTTTTTTACTTCGAATCAATGATAGAGGTGGACTTGCAAGGATCCTGCGGCCACAAAATTTTTGATTTGAGGGTAAAAGATGTGAGTGTAGCTTGTTTGGAGGAGGTGATAGTAGGCCATTGGTATTGAGATTAGAGTTTATAGTAAGTTTGTAGGCCATTGCTGCCATTTTTGTGGATTTCCTGCGGCACGAGTTAAGTCTTTTCAGATTGCTTTTTTGTGTCAGTGTGCAAACATTGAACACTTGATCAGCGAACTGCAAGGATAGAGAACAGACTGCAGAGAAACGAGGGAAAGATATAAACAAGTGTTGAAATTAAAAAAATCTGTACTTTATTTCTTTCTTTCTTTCTTTTTAACTAGCGAATTTGGCCGTGCTTTGCCCAGTTAAAAAATATATATGTAAATTTATTTATTTTTTAAATTATGATACAAGAAATAAAAAATCAATTATAGAAATAAGAAAAATGAAATCACAATACAAATATTTTTGTAGAATTAGAGCTTAGGTGAATTACATTTTTATCGTCAAATATTTTTCAAAATGAAAAGACTAATTTATTAAGAAAAAAAATACATATATTATGATGTTAATACATAAAATTCGGAAAACATATTTAAGGACTTGATTTTTTTTCTTATTTTTGTCAAATGATAAATTTACTATTCGATGAATCTTCCTTTAATTCAAAAAAAATAAATGATGAAACTAAAAATAGGAGGAAAAAGAGATAAATATTTCTATTTCATTTCTTCTTTGATAATTGATCATTTCTTTATCCTTGTTTTTCTCTTATTCATCATTGTCTAAATAATTATTTTTCTCTATTTTTCATTATCATCCAAATAAACCTCTATTGCTAATTTTTCGTTTATATCTTATATTATTCTGGTAATTCTTTAGAAGTAGAAGAAATGAACAAATTTAAATGGTTCTTCACCATAAGAAATACCTAAGAATTGTGTATTTCAATATTTAATATGCATTTCTTTTGAGCCATGAGTAATAAAATTTGAACGTCTGTTGGCATAATTAGTTGTGTTCTGATAAAGTTACAAATAACTAATTTGAGCCTAAATGAAAATGTAATTTACTACAATTAAAAAAATTATAAGAACCTAAACAAAATAAATATAGAGAGAACATATGAAAAAGTAAATAAAAAGAGAAAAATAACAACACAATTTTGTCAAGTCCTTAATCACAAAAACAATGCTGATAAAAAATCAGATAATCAATGCAATTATTTTTGAGCTTTTATCAGGTGCCTCTTCTATCCATACCCAAGAGTTTTTTCATGGAGTCAAACTAAAGTATAAATCTGATATTACAACAATAATATAGAATATCACTATTTTAAATATGGAATAAAAATAATAATCTTGAGTAGGAATCTAATGAAACAAAAAGTATTAATTTATATAGACAAAATTGAAGAAATTAATATCATAAGGTATCTTAAATTTTGAAATTAAATAGTTAGGGGTCATGAATATAAAAATTTAAAGAAAGAGTTAATGATATTAATTAAAGTAAAAGTTCAATTAGGTATAAGTTATGGAGATAAGAATTTTAAAATAAATAAAAGAAGGAAAAAAATAAAATAATGAAGACAAAAAAAAAACTCATGTACTATTCAACATTTGTTGGGTGTTTAAGTTTTATTAGGAAAGCAAGCAAATAAACTTCTTCTCTTTTTGTATTACTCCATTGTGTTTGACAAAATTGAAAGAGGGAAAAACTACAATAAAAAAAGAGACAAATATATTGAAATATTAAAGTAGAAAATATTGAGAATTGTGTTTAATAAAATTGAAAGAGGAAAAAAAAATACAATAAAAAAAGAGACAAATATCTTGAAATATTAAAGTAGTAAATATTGAGACTTTTAATTTTTTGTAACAAAGAATAATAATGAGTGTAAATAATTTTTGAGACATTTAAGTATAACAATAAATAGAGGAGTAGTAATTGATATATTTACTTTTTATACAATAATAAGTAGAAAAATATGAAAAATTGTCAAAAAAAAGATTGAGGAAAAAAGATAAATAGAATCTTTGGCCAAAGAGAGGTGCAACTTCACTTCTCTAACATCTAGCTTATATTATATATAGATTTTTAAGTACAACAATATGTAATAGCTATGAGAAATGTACGATAGCTAATATACCTTTCAAGCATGGCAAATTTTTAGAATATTGAAATCAAAACAATACATTAATGAATCTTTAAAATATTGGAAACATTCAAACTTTATACTAATATGATCATCTCTCTTAATGAATCTTTCAACATAATTAAACTTCCTTCTTCATTTTGATGTTCTTGTACTAAATTAATGTGACCATTTCTTTATAATGAATTTTTAAAGAATATATCTTTGATCTTCATCAAAGTGAAGAACATATCATGTTACTATATTTTCAATGATTTCTTATGAAAAAGATGAAGAATAATTTATTCTTAAAAAAAAAAGAGAGAAAAAAAACTACACTATTAGAAAGAAAGAATGAGAAAAAATGCACTACACTAATAGAAAGAAAGAATGAGAAAAAAAAATGCAATAATAGAAAGAAAGAATGAGAAAATGAAAAATGAATATTCAACATCTCCATAGATGATTGTAATTTATAGATTTGATAATCCATAAGAATAAGTTGAAGAGACATGTTATTTAAGTAGAGAATATGAATAGATGGAGGTTTTTTTGTAACTCATTAGATATAATTAGAATAGTAAATATGATTGGTTTTTTTTATTTAATAAATAAAATATTTAATGAAAAGAATTAAGAAAAAAATCTCAAAAAAAGGAGATAAAAAATAAATATAAATGGAGGCCATAGAGGGGTGCCACATCACCTTGTCTATGTTTCTCCTTTATATTATATATAGATTTGTAATTGGTATAACTATATTGTCAAGCACTCTCCAATTACAGTAAAACCTCTTAAATTAATATAGGCGAGACTATGAAATATTATTATTTTGTAGATGTATTATTTAATTAATAAATTAATATTTATTAATTTAAAGAGTGTTTCGACACCGAAACAATTGTTCAGGGATGGAATCTCAAAGAATTGGAAAGAACTCACTTGTGAAAACATTATTCACGAACTTGAGGTCATGATTAATGATCTTGGTTACCACAATAATGGATGTTAATAACCTATTGAAATGGGTGAAAATGATACATGTTTAGAGGTCCAGAGCTTAGAACAAATTGTGAATGTCACTGGAAAAACAATGTTGATAATAAAGTTGAAGATAATACAACACCTTTGGAACCAGTTACGCGTAAGAAAACACTTGCATCTAGAACTCTTCACAATTTTATAGTGCAATTAGAAAAGACAACACCGAAACTTTTGGATGCAATAAGAAAAGTTAGAGATGAACGCTTCAACTAGATTTAAATTTTAATAAAAAATAAAACATAATAGGATCATATTTCACCAAATTTTCTTAGATATATCTGTACTTTTAAAAAATTATTAATTTATAATATTAATGGGACCATATAGGGGTCTTCTGAAAATATATTATCTTATTATCTTATCGAAATGAGTGGTTTTTTCCATTGGCTCATGTTGGAACCGAAGGAAATTATTATCTTAGAGAGATTTTTAATTAACCGATTATTAATTTAGTGAGGTTTTACTGTACTTTTTAATTTTTTTTATTTCTATTTTTATTTTTTATTTCTATTATTTTAATTTTTATTATTCTAAAAATTTCTAAAAGTTTATTTTTTATTTTTTACTATTTACATTTCATTTACTTATCATTCTCAACCTTTTAATTCATGTGATTCCATGCAATTTTTTGTATTATCTTTTTTTTATGTCATGTTTATTTCTTTCATTAGCATAATTTTGTTAGTATTCTAATTTTTAAATTAGAGTAGAATTCATTGCTAAGGTTATAGACTTACGTTTTTCTTTTCTTTAAATCATAATTATGTATGTTATATTGAAATTTGACATAAGAGTATTGCGGTAAAATTCTTGTTTTAAATTTAGAACTTATGTTATATTGAAATTTGACATAATAGTATTATGGTAATTTTTTTGTTTTAAATTAGAACTTATGTTATATTTTTTTAGTTTAATGTGTTTAGTAGTATTGACTTGCGGCTCCACATTGCAAGTCATTTATTTTTTAATTAGACAAGACTTGATTGATTATCTTTTTGTCAAATATTTTAATAATTTATGACATTTTATTTATAATGTTAATCTTTTTACCAAACATGCATTTCATGATGTCCATAGAAATCATGTACTTTTAGTTTTTATGATTAATTCAATTGAAATATATTAATTTGAACAATATAAATCAATTATTTTTTTCATAATATTAGTTAAAAACATATGCTTATTAATTAATATACTTTCAAAAGATAATATGTATCTTAAATATTTAATTTAATATCATCTATAAAGTTTCTTATTTGTCTAATATAAATTTTAAATAATTATTTTTTATTTTAAAAATTAATATAATCTTATGATTGCAATTGGGCATCCAAACAATACATGTGTAATTACATTGTGGCAAACAGACATGCTAATAATTATTACCCTAGTAATTACACCAATTCTAATTATCGAGTGACTTTCCAAACAAACCCTAAATGTTGTAAAATGAGAGGAATTAAATAGAGAGTAGAATGTAGAGAGTCTAACATTCTTGTTAAGTGTGTCTTTCACAAGGATGACAAATACTCTTTTATAGGATATACAAATCCTTCGTTTATCACCTTTATGAAATGTGTTAGTACAATCTTTAAGAAATACTTTAAATAGATACATGTACGTTAAGGAGTTAATTGAATGAAACTTCCACATACAATTGAATGGATTCATAACATTTCCACTTGGATGTTTCTATAATAATTTGTATCGTTAAAACTTTACTAGGAAAACTTGAGTAGAAATAAAGCTGAATACAGGAAAAAAAGTACACATATCTTGTAATACGTCTTGAGTGTTACCTCATTAAAAATCTTATTAGAAAAATTTAATGGGACATAACTATGGCTAAGAGAAAAAGTGTACATCACGTATTTTACCCCCCTAATGATGACTTTATTTGATATCTCAGAGGTGAGGCAGTTCAATCTTATATCATAGCTTATCAAATGTTGACGTTGGCAATGTCTTAATGAATAAATCTATAAGATTATCACTTAAATAATCTATTGAACATTTATCCCACCATTTTGTTGAAGATTATGTGTGAAAAAAGAACTTAGGTGAAATATGCTTTGTTTGGTCTCCTTTGATGTATCATTTCTTCAAATTGAGCTATACAAGCAATATTATCTTCATACAATATTGTTGAAATTTTTATTTGCACAGAATGACCACATAATTATAAAATATGTTGAGTCATTGATCTCAATCATATACACTCTCAGTCGGCTTCATGAATGATTATTATCTCTACATGATTTGAAGAAGTGACAACTATTGTTTGTTTCATCGAACGCTGTGATATAATTATACTTCCATATCTGAATAGATATCTTGTCTGAGATAAGACTTTATGTGGGTCAGACAAACACCTCGCATTTGCATAATCAATTATATTTGACTTGGTTGCATTTTAATAAATTAATTTTAGATCAATTGTTCCTTGAAGATATCTAAATATATGCTTAACAACTTCCAATGTCTTTTTGTTGGATAGGATCCCTACTATAATATGAATTTTCATATTTACTCATATTATCCATTGAGTAACTCATTCTTACTCATATGAGTTGAGTCGAATATTTTAACTCATTTTCAATCGGTATTTGACTCAACCCGCTCATTTGTCACTCCTAGTTAAGATCGACAATGTGGCCACTAGCTACTTCATACATAGAAAAATTGTAACACCTCAAAATTTGGAAAAAGAAAGAAAATAATTTTTTTGGGTTGCAGGCTGTGTCTATGGGTTTCATCTACGAACCATAGAAATTTCTACGGGCTGTAGATGACAACCGTAGGAAGAGGGAAAATAATTTTCTAAAAGCAAGTCCTGATACCCTTTTTACGGTTCACAAGGACAGTCTGTCATTCTTTATACGAGTTGTAGATAGATCTCATAGGTTAGTCCAGACTTAGTGGAATTTTGAAGGTCAAAGGTGGTTTCTACGGTTGGTGTCTATGGACCGTAGGAAGACCTATGAGTCGTAGAAGTGTTCCGTCAAAAGATAGATGATTTCATGGTCCCAGTACTTGGTCGACGTTGACCAGTACAGACCTTAGAAAGTTCTACAGTCCGTAGGTCAAGTCGACATTTATTTTTAAGGAGCATTTGGATCTTTTCCTAATTGTTATAATCTAATATTATATCATTTTGCCTTCTATCATAAGCCCTATATAAAGATTTTAAGCCCCAAATTACCCATTTTCAATTCATTCTCCTAAATCCCCTAAACCTAATCAAACTCATCCTCCCCAAATCCTCTCAATGCTAAGGAAGAAGAAGAAGAGCTAGGGTTTATCCAAGTCTCCAATGCTCCATTATTTTTGGGCTTAAAGTATCAAGGTATGTGGGTATTCACCTATGGAATCTATTCTTCCATGGGGACCCCAAGGTTTTTCAATTTTCAATCTCAAATTCAATTGTTTAAGTTAGGGTTTCAATTCAATCCTTATGGGTTTCATTCAATTGTGATTGATTATTGCTAAATAAGTCTTCTAATGCATGATTCAATGTTATTACATGGTATTTAGTTAAACTTATGTTGATCCATGCATAAATTATGATTTTTAACTATGAATCTATGACGAACTCATGAACCTATAAATTATGAATTTATGAAGATATACATGTTTTTATGAAATCATTGTGAATGAATTGAGGATGACTAAAAATGAAAGTATCAAGGTTATTGTGAAAGTTTTTCTCACAAGTTATTATGATCATGATTGTGAAAGATATTTCTCACATATGAATTCACATTGGTGAAAGATTTTCTCATGTATGTTGAATTATGTTTAAGAAGCTATTCTATGTTTTGATCTTGAAAGATGTGGATTGGTATTGATCATTGTCTTTTCTATGTTAAGTTTATATTTGACTTTTATCTATTCCGTTGGGACTTAGACTTAACACCGAGAGGGCTTTGATGTGGAGGCTCAAATAGGGTAGTCTCTGGTAGCAACATCTAGTCCCAAACTACGTGCCCTGTAGGATTGTCTTATATGACCTAGCTAGTGGATCCACTTTAGTAAATGATGATATGTACGGATTCTACCTTGACAAGTAGATTCCCCTTTTTTTGATACGATATATCAGATTAATATATCTCTCATGGTCTTATTGTCGGTTAAAGCTAAGATCCCACAAAATGACCATGTTTTCGTCAAAGCTTTTCTTATGTCCTTTATTTCAAACTCATTGACTATATCCTATGATTTTCATGTTTTACTTCCTTATGTTGAAAATGTCCAAATATTAATCATGTCTACATGTTTTAAACCATTCATGCTATTATGTCCATGTTTATGTGTATTGCCCCATACTTAGTACATTTCATGTAATAATGCATACTTGTGCCTACATTATCTCATTAATGTAGGGTCAGACATTCGTACCTTGCACACTCGTGGCTAGACATGGATCGGGCACTTTAAGTTGATTGGTGAGTCCTCATGTTCCAAGAAATGAGACACTTTATAGCTTTGTGTTATTTATATTTTTACGAATTTGTATGTGATGTATGAGTTACGTCCTAATCACTTTCCTTATGATGTATTAGATGGCTTTGAGACTTATCATAGACTTTCGCTTTGTCAAACTCTTGATATATGAAATGCTACCTTTAAAAAAATTTATTTCTATTATCTTGTATGAAGTATGCTAATTGTCTTGTGTAGGGCCTCTCAGGGTTCTATATGCCATGTTATGCCTAGGGTACACTTTGGATCGTGACAAACTTGGTATTCACAACACAAGGTTTAGAAAGGTCCTAGGATGTCTCATAAGCCATGTTGAGTAGAGTCTTGTTCATGAGTGTGAAACACGCCACATTTATGAATAGGAGGCTATAAGATGTTTAGGATATTTCACTTCTTTCATTATTCTAAAGTCATGCGATAGAGTGTAACTCTGTATGTCTCTCTCATAATTTTTATCCAATCCTTTTCAGAATATGGCCCCTCGAAGAGCTTATGTTAGGAGGAATGCAAATGAGAATGTGGAACTAAGATCCTCAATCTCCTCAAGAAGCTCCTCAAGTTACGACCGACCCTTTGGTTAAACACGTGATTAATGTAGAGTTTCGAGCCGCTTTTCAAGTGTTAGCTCAAGCCATGATGACCCAAGCCAATAGGGAGGTTGTGGTCCATGTGAACCCAAACATGGGTACGATGACAACTAGAGTGAGTGACTTCACTAGGATTAATTAATCCTTGGATTCCATGGTTCTAAGGTTGAGGAAGATCCTCAAGAGTTCCTTGATGAGGTATACAAGGTTTTGATGATCATGGGTATGACACCAGTGGAAATGGAGGAATTGGTCACTTATCAACTTAAGGGTGTTGCTCAAGTTTGGTTCAACCAATGGAAGGAAGAGAGGGCGGTTGATGCGGGTCCTCTTGATTGAGAGAAGTTTAAGGTTACTTTCCTTGATAGGTTTTTTTCTATTGAGATGAGGGAGGAAATGGTATTTGAATTCATCAACCTTTGTCAAGGAAATGCCTTGAAGTTCATGCAATTGTCCAAATATGCTCCTTCTATGGTTGCCGACTTTACGACAAGGATTAGTAAATTTATTTCGGGTGTGTCCAAAATGGTGGTTAAGGAATGTCGTACCACCATGCTCATTAAGGAAATGTATATTTCTCGTATAATGATTCATGCTCAACAAATTAAAGAGGAGAAACTTAAGGAAAGGTCTAGGAAAGCAAAGAGGGCAAAGATCGGTGATGGTGACTTTTCACATTCAGGGTTCGATAGACATAGTTGTTCTAAGTTCCAACAAAGGTTTTCTGGTCAAGGTTCCCCCAATGCGCTACTAATTTTAAGAAAGATAGGGTGTCTAACCCTAAGCCTCAAGGAGAGAATCGACCTACGGTTCCCACATGCCAAAAATGTGGCAATAGTCCATCGGGAAAATGTTTGATGGTCACTGATAATTGTTTTGGTTGTGGCAAGAGTGGTCATCGCTTGAGAGATTTTCCATCTAGGGTTGAAAAGGGAAAGGATGGTAGGAAAGCTTCGCCCAATGGTTCGTGATGCCATATGTGGCTATGATGTTTGACGTTTCTTCGGATGTGTTGTTAGATCCTTTTTCTATCTCTACTCCTATTTGTGAATCTATCGTGGCTAAGAAAATCTATAGAAATTGTCTCATCTCCTTATCATATTGAGTCATTCTTGTTAATCTTGCAGAGGTTGATATGCTCAATTTTGATGCTATTCTGGGTATGGATTGACTCCATTCTTGTTATGCTTCTATTGATTGTAGAATCTGAGTGGTGAAGTTTCAGTTTGCAAATAAGCCTGTCCTAGAGTGGAAAGGGGGAATTTCTATGCCTAAAGGTAAGTTTGTTTCTTGTGTTAAAAGCTAGAAAAATGATTTCTAAGGGTTGCATATATCATCTTGTTTGGGTTAGGGATACGGATTCCGAAAGCCCTACTCTTGAGTCAGTCCCCATTGTAAATGAGTTTCCAGAAGTGTTTTCTGATGATTTGTCCAGTGCTCCGCCCAAAAGGAAAATAGACTTCATAATTGACATTCTCCCTGATATACAACCTATCTCTATTCTTCCTTACCAAATGGCTCCGACAAAACTTAAAGAATTGAAATAGCAATTGAAAGATTTGTTAGATAATGGTTTCATCTAACCGAGTATCTCTTTATGGGGTGCTCCAATTTTGTTTGTTCGTAAGAAGGATGGTTTACTTCACATGTGTATTGATTACTGAAAATTGAACAAGGTCACCATTAAGAATAAATATCTTCTTCCAAGGATAGATGATTTATTTGATCAACTCTAAGGAGTGAGTTACTTCTCTAAGATCGACCTACGGTCGGGTTATCACCAATTTATGGTGAGAAGACGACATTCGGAAGACAGTTTTTTGAAGACGATATGGTCATTATAAGTTTTTTGGTAATGCAATTAAGTTTGACTATGCTTCGGCCGCATTTATGGACTTGATGAATAAAGTGTTTAGACAATATCTAGACATGTTCTTGAAAATGTATATTGACGACATCTTGATCTACTCAAGGAGTGAGGACGAGCATGCCGATCATTTGAGGATTGTGTTGCAAGTCCTCAAGGACCAACACCTCTTTTCAAAGTTTGGTAAATGCGAGTTTTGGTTGAGATTTGTGGCTTTTCTTGGTCACATTGTTTCCGGTAAGGGTATTGAGGTAGATCCTAAGAAGACGGATGCGGTTAAGAGTTGGCCTAGACCTCTATCGCCTTCGGATATTTGAAGCTTCTTGAGTTTGGTTGGTTATTATCGAAGGTTTGTGGAAGGGTTTTCATCGATTTCCTCTCCATTGACTGCATTGACCCAAAAGAAAGTTAAGTTCGTATAGTCGGAAGCGTGTGAAAAGAGTTTCCAAGAATTGAAAGATAGACTTACCTCTACTCTGATGTTGACTTTACTAGAAGGGTTCGATGGGTTCGTTGTGTATTATTATGCTTCAAGAATTGGATTAGGATGTGTTCTTATGCAAAATGAGAAAGTCATTGCTTACGCTTTAAGGCAACTTAAGACTCATGAAAAGAACTATCCTACCCATGATTTGGAGATAACAGTGGTTGTTTTTGTCTTAAATAATTGGAGGCATTACTTATATGGTGTTCATGTTGATGTCTTTACATACCACAAGAGTTTGCAATATGTGTTCAAGCAAAATGATCAAAATCTTTGCCAACATATATGGCTAGAACTCTTAAAGGATTACGACATAAGTGTTCTCTATCACCCCAGTAAGGCGAATGTGGTGGGGGATGCTCTTAGTCGACTATCAATGGGTAATGTTGATCATGTGAGGAAGATAATAAGGAGTTGGTTCGTGATATTCATAGATTGGCCCGATTGGGAGTTCGGTTGGTGAATTCTATGGAAGGCGGTGTTATTGTTCATAATTATTCAGAATCGTCATTTGTATCAGATGTAAAAGCAAAGTAAGGTCTTGATCCAATTTTGGTTGATTGAAAGAAGTGGTTCTTAAGAAGTCCGTTGAGGCTTTCTCCCAAGGGGGAGATGATGTGCTTCAATATATGGTCAGTTGTGTGTTCCTAATGTCGATGAATTGAGAGAGAAAATCTTATCAGAAGCCCATATTTATTGATATTAAATTCATTTGAGAGCCACTAAGATGTACCGTGACTTGCGGGAGGTCTATTGGTGGAATGAGATGAAGAAGGATATTATAGAATTTGTAGCTAAGTGTCCTAATTGTCAACAAGTGAAAGTTGAGCATCAAAAGTCGGGAGGTATGTCCCAAGATATTAGTAATCTTACTTGGAAGTGAGAAGATTTGAGTATGACTTTATTGTTGGTTTACCCCGCACTTGGCAACAACATGATTCAATTTGGGTTATTTTAGATCATATGACGAAGTCAGCTCATTTCATTTCCTATCAAGGTTTCCTATTCGGTGAAAGATTATGTTAAGTTGTACTTGAGGGAAATGGTTAGGTTGCATGTAGTGGCCATATCCATTATCTTCGATCGTGGTACCCAATAATATGTAAAAAGGTACCAGAATCTAGAAAAATAGAATAGGAAGAAGATCAAGCCCACTGAATACACAGTGTCTCCTTAAGGAAATTATTCCCCTCTAGTATCCGAGGTTTGATTTGAAATATGTCCTCCTAGGATAGAATGATCTCAATCACCAGTGTATTCATACCCAAAACTCTGGTGTCAGCGAGCCACTCAACGACAGTAAAATACATGAAAAATATTTGTGTAGAAGAAGAAGAAATCGGAATTTTTTGTTAGTAAAAAATCTAAAGAATCAATGGTATTTATAGCCAAGATGCACTGGTTTCGAAAGGTTGCAACCTTTCAGAAACCATACGACCATTCCAGAAAGTTTGCAACCTTTCAAACGGTTGATGAGTCCACGATTTGGACTCTTTTAGGGCTTTATTTTAATGTATTTAGTGTCCTCAATTGCATATTTTGTCCCAATAACTGATGTAAATCCTTGAATTTCAGGTATTTGAACTTAGGGACAAAGCATGGACACTATGGAGCAAAAAGGAACAAGGCAGCTAAAAGAATGAAGAAAAGTAGGCCTAAGGATCGCCTAAACCATTGGGAGAGTCACCGAATGGCCTTGGTCTTGCCCAATGTTCCAGTGTGCCAAGCCTTGAAGGACAGAATCAAATAAGCGATAGAAAGGAGCAGTCGGCGAGTCACCGAACGATTCCACGATGCAGTACTCCATCGCCCAAAGTTACAGAGCTTGAAGTTGCTGAAGGACAATGGAGCAAGGCGATAAACCAGACCAAAGGGCAGATTGCCGAGTGGATCGGCGATCCTGACTAACTGCGCTGAGTGATCTTTCGCAACACACTTTTTTACAACTATAAATACCTGTTTGAATTTTTTAGTTTGGTATCAAGTTTTACATTTCAGAAACCAGTTTTTAGAATTACTCAGTTTTGGAACTTAGTTTTTGAGAGACAATTTTCTTTATCTTTGAAGAGTTGAAGATTTCCATTTTCTAAGCAATTGGAAGTGGGTATTGAAGATTCTTCATCCTTGACGTGTGTAAAGACAATATTTATCGTACCCATTTGATGGAAACACTTTTCGTTATCGATTTATATCTCTTTACTATGTCTAGCTAAAACCCCAATTCTTGGGGTGGGGTGTGATTTTGTGAATATGGGTTGAGTTTACTGCTAGGTATTGCTAATTGATTGTTTATTCGTTGTTTAGAGGTGATTTCGTTCGGTTGTTGTGTTTGAATTAAATGGGGTTGTAGTTGCAAATACAATTTTATCTTCGTGTTTTTGACTTGCTCGAGAGAGAAGTTTTAAAGCCAAAACTACTGAATTGATAGTTTGTGGTTATTGGGTTGTCGTGGGTTCAGCTCGAGAGAGTGAATCCTAAACCTTCTCACACACATTCAGCTTGAGAGAGTGAATGGACTAAGGTGAATGCTATTCTTCCTTGCCGCTTATTGGTGCTCGAGAGAAACTGATTTGATTCAAGGTAAAATATTCGAGAGAAAATTTACCCCCACTAAATTCTAGCCTAGTTGCAAATTTGTAGCGAGTTGTTATCAATAGCATTTACCTGATTGTTCATTTTAGCCCATATTCATAGTAATGGCCATGAGAGCCAAGCAGAGGCAGACTTCTCTGCCATTCTCGGTCCTGATCACTGGGTTGTGTCGGCGTACTGGAGTACCCAGGGATGATGCAAGATATATTAAGGTTACCCCTTCTTCCTCCACTGACATCGGCCGTATTGAGGCTGAGTACACACGAGAGAAGTCAGACAGGATAAGAGCAGCTCCGGCAGATACTTCTCCGGAAGTTGATGTTGACTCGTTACCTACAGAGGCATCTTTTCCTACTCCGGCCTCTAGGACTTTAGCTACATCTGCCCCTTCCTCCTCTTCACAGACCCTAGGTGTTTCCTCCTCCTCCCAGCCTACCAAGATCAGTCAGGCCATGATCCTGAAGATGGGGCACTTGGCCTATTCAACTGATGTGAGGGCGACCCAACTTGAGAGATCTATCTCAGGAATGATCGAGACTGCCATCCTTGCTGCACTTACCCCCCATCCAGACTTCTGTTGATGAGTTGGCTGTGAGAGTCACAGCTTGTGAGAGCAGACAATGGGAGACCTCCGAGGTTACGGCTTTGCAAGCCAAGGTAGCAGACTTGAGGAAGGACGTAGACTATCTGAAGTTTACTGACTTTACTTCATTACTGAAAGATGCTAATGATATAGATTCTCCTGAGATTCCTCTGGCTACCACCGGCGATGTACACTGTGATGAGATTGCAGTGAGTGAGTCGGATGCTGAGATCGACGAGGAGCAGATACAAATACAAGAGGAGAGCATATATGGAGAGTTGCTAGATCTTGCGGGGACGAGTATGCAGTCGGTGATCCAGACATCACTTACCGAGACTTCCTTGGCTGCTCCTAGTGCTATTACTGTTTTTGCTGAGGTGACTCCGGGTATTGAGACCAGAGACCAGACAGATGCATCGGGCACTGATGCCCATACAGATGGAGCGATTGCGTAGACAAAATCCCCTCTTTACCTCCCTCTCTGTCTTACTTTATTTTACTTTAAGATATTATCGTTTGCATTTGAGGACAAATGATTTTTGTTTGTGGTGGGGTGAGGCCCACCTCTGTGCATATTAATTTTTTTATATGTTGGGCTTTGAGCTTAAATTGTGTTATACACTGCTTTTTGTGGAAGGTTTGAGCTTGTAGCTCCTTGCTTTTAATTGTAAATGATTTTTGACCATTCCGAAAATTTTTTGCCACCTCTTGTATGTGTTAAATAGGTTGTTCTCTTGCAAATTTGAGTATCAGTTTTGATCAATACCGATGACTTGAATAGTGCTCATAATTGAACAAAAATGAATGTGCGGCTACAACGAGGCCAATTGAAGTTGCATAGACAATATGTGAACTCTTTGCATCTCGTTGTGACTAGCCAAGTATCAAATTGAGTCTCTTGTGATGATCATTGCACACTAGGGAAAGTGTGGAGTCTTGTTTGACTTTGGTGACAATGCCTTGTGTGATGAGCTTACCGTAAACCATGTGTGATGACACCTAGAATTTGCCCCGTTGGTCCCGTTGACTAAGTGATGCAATTTCTTGAGATGATCTTAGGCAACTTTAAAGAGTGTGAACCAATTTGACATATACCTCTTTTGTGGCCTACCTTATGAGTGTGTGAACCTCTTTTGAGCACCCTTTGAACCCTAACCTTTTCTTGAAAGAAAATTGATAACATTGCTACTTTTTATTGGCCAATTACCTATAATCCTCATGATATGTGGTTTGTTTGAATAGCCAACTTAGGCCAAAAGCCTAAGTTGGGGGTGTGGTGAAAAGAGAAGGCAAATCAAGTAAATGGAAAGAAGTCCCTTATGCCCATGTTTTGAGAAAAATGGAACCCCTCCATATAAAAAAAAAGAGGCAAAAAGATTGAAAAAGAAAAAGATAGAAAAAGTCGTAAAATAAAGTTATGGAAATACAAAGAAAATGGGGTTTCCAATGACTCATGGAAGATGAATAAGAGGTGACTTTTGAGCTTGAATGAAATTGATAACGAGAAGGAAAGAAGGTGTTGTTCAAATCACATTTCATGAAGATTTTCAGCCTATAAGCCTAAATGACCATACCATTACACTCAACCTCATTAGAAGCCTTGAAAAGGACCTTTTTGATCTAGAATGACCTGAAGCAAAAGTCAATTGGAAAATAAGGGCAAACCTATGGGTGAAATCATGCATTGTGTTTATCTTTGTGAGTGTGAGTGTTGATCTTGATTCTGAAACTTTAAGTGATTGAACCTTTGAGTGAATATGGAATCATTCGTTTTGTGAGGGCATTTGAATACCTTTGTTGGGCTTGAACTTGCATTTGAAGCATGTATAGTGAGCTTGAGATTCTTTGATAATGGTGAGTCACAACTTGAAACTTTGAGTGCACAATTGATTCTTGCATGAGTAAGTTGAGACTTTTTGTGTGCATTCACGATTGAATCTTGTGTAGCACTATTCGAGACATCCTTTTTGAACTGCTGAACTTGAGTTTTACTTGATCACAAGTAAAAGTTTAAGTTGGGGGTGTTGATAAGTCCACGAGTTGGACTCTTTTAGGGGTTTATTTTAATGGATTTAGTGTCCTCAAATGCATATTTTATCGCAATAACTGATGTAAATACTTAAATTTCAGGTATTTGAACTTAGGGATAAAGCATGGACACTATGGAGCAAAAAGGAACAAGGCAGCTGAAAGAACAAAGAAAAGAAGGCCTGAGGATTGCCTAAATCATTGGGCGAGTCGCCGAATGGCCTTGGTCTCGCCCAATGTTCTAATGTGCCAAGCCTTGAAGGAAAAAATCAAATAGGTGATGGAAAGGATCAGTCGGCGAGTCGTTGAACGATTTCGCGATGCAGTATTCCATCGCCCAAAGTTACAGAGCTTGAAGTTGCTGAATGACAATGCAAAAAGGCGATAAACCAGACCAAAAGGTGGATCACTGAGTGGATCGGCGATCCCAACTAACTGCACCAAGTGATCCTTCACATCACACTTTTTGACAACTATAAATACCTGTTTGAATTTTTTAGTTTAGTATCAAGTTTTACATTTCAGAAACCAGTTTTTAGAATTACTCAGTTTTAGAACTTAGTTTTGGGAGACAATTTTCCTTAGCTTTGAAGAGTTGAAGATTTCCATTTTCTAAGCAATTGGAAGTGGGTATTGAAGATTCTTCATCCTTGACGTGTGTAAAGACAATATTTATCGTACCCATTTGATGGAAACACTTTTCGGTATCGATTTCTATCTCTTTACTATGTCTAGCTAAAACCCCAATTCTTGGGGTGTGATTTTGTGAATATGGGTTGAATTTACTGTTGGGTATTGCTAATTGATTGTTTATTCGTTGTTTAGAGGTGATTTCGTTCAGTAGTTGTGTTTGAATTAAATGGGGTTGTAGTTGCAAATAAATTTTATCTTTGTGTTTTTGACTTGCTTGAGTGAGAAGTTTTAAAACAAAAACTACTGAATCGATAGTCTGTGGTAATTGGGTTGTCGTGGGTTCAGCTCGAGAGAGTGAATCCTAAACCCTCTCCAGCACATTCAGCTTGAGAGAGTGAATGGATTAAGGCAAAGGCTGTGCTTCATTGCTCTTTATCGGTGTTTGATAGAAACCGATTTGATTCGGGGTAAATTGTTCGAGAGAAAATTTACCCCCACTAAAGTCTAGCCTAATTACAAATTTGCAGCGAGTTACTATCAATATCATTTACCCGGTTGTGCATTTTAGCGAGTTACTATCAATAGCCTCTTTGCTAATTGTCACTTGTGTCACCCTTTAATTTATCATGTTTTTCTTCGTAAATGTTTATAGCTATGATTAACTTGAACACATTTTTGCTTTTCTATTGATTCTCGATTACAAACCGCTCCCTTGGGACTCGACCCCAACTCACTAGTTGGGTTATATTACTATTGAACAACCGTGGACGCTAATAAAATAGGTCGTACGGATCCGAGTCGGGTCGAAACGTTTTGGTTAATTAACTAAATAATTGAAACGTTTTGGCCATTTAATTTAATTTAATTAATTAAATAAATAATTAATTAAATAATTAAAACAAACTTTTTCCAAAAAATAATCTCTCGATCGATTATTTTCCAAAGCCAAAGCCAAAGCCGAAGCCGAGCGAGCGACGACGATGACGGCGCAAGGGGGGTCCCTTTTTCCAACCCTTTTAACAACTAATAGAAGTGTTTCTTTATTTAAACCCTTCTATTTTTCTTTTCACCACCAATGAGGGAGAAATGCCTTTTTACTAAAGCATAAGAGAACTTTTCTAGTTCATCTCTTTTCATATTCCCTCCATTTTCCATTAACTCTTGCTATATACCCAACAATCCCCACTTGAATGGGGAATGGTTATAACATAAGGAATGCACGGATGAGTGTGTACTTTACAAGCAAGGATCAATTGCATCTTGATAAGTAGGTTTCCCCTTCGACTTTCCGTAGTGAACATATGTCGGATATACTCGGTCAATCAGTAGATGCGATATCTTTGAATCATCGAGCTTTGGTGTATACCTAGACAACCATATGTCACACAATTAACCCTTTACCGTTTATGGTTCTTATGATTGTGTTCGTTTCACCCATGAACACCTCCTGGTTTCAGGAGTGTATAGAGAATAGGCTTTTGACAAAAAAATTCTCTTTGAAGCGGCTTACACTTCACACTCACATAGGTGATTTCTAACCGTGTCATCGCGTAGATACACTATTTGGTCAAATCTACCAAACTTAGAAAATAATTAAAAACTTTAAGCTTTATTAATTTATTAACAAGCCTTAAGGTCTTAACCTTGTTCCTGAACATTGTCTTCATCATGAGAATAGATTGAGTTGATTGACAATGTCGAACCATCAGTCACAACTTTGTTTTTCTCCTTGAATCTAGCTCTTGGGATCTCCAATATGCTAGATCGAGTTACCGCCATGCTGATTTGTCCTAAGCCGTAAACCCATACTCTTAGATGATATTTCAACTGCCTCTCTCACTAGGCCTTTTGTTAGTGGATCTAACACATTATCGCTTGACTTCACATAGTCAATTGTGATAATTCCACTAGAGAGCAGTTGTCTTACGGTGTTATGTCTCCATCTTATATGACGAGACTTCCCGTTGTACATGATGCTCCCTACCCTACCTATTGTTGCTTGACTATCACAATGTATGCAAATAGGTCCCACAGGTTTGGGCCAGAATGGAATATCCTGTAGGAAATTCCAGCGCCATTCAGCTTCTTCACCGGCCTTATCTAAAGCAATAAATTCAGATTCCACTGTGGAGCGAGTGATACATGTCTATTTGGGCGATTTCCAAGAGACTGCTCCTCCACAAGGTGTAAACACATAACCACTTGTGGATTTTACTTCATTTGACCTGGTGATCCAATTTGCATCACTATATCCTTCAATCACGACAAAATATTTATTATAATGCAAAGCATAGTGTTATGTATGCTTCAGATACCCCAACACATGTTTCATTGCCATCCAGTGAGTTTGATTAGGATTACTAGTGAACCGACTCAGTTTGCTAATAGCACATGCTATATCTGGTCGCGTACAATTCATAATATACATCAAACTTCCCAATACTCTGGCATATTCCAATTGAGAGTCATGTTCACCTTCATTCTTTTGAAATGTAAAGCTTAAATCAATTGGAGTTTTGACAACATTGAAATTCAAGTATTTGAACTTATCCAATACTCTTTCAATATAATGAGATTGAGATAATGCTAGTCCCTGAGGAGTTTTGAGAATCTTGATCCCTATGATCAAATCAACAACTCCTAAGTCCTTTATATTGAACTTGCTGGACAGCATGCGCTTAGTAGCATTTATATCGTCAATATCTTTACTCATTATTAACATGTCATCAACATACAGACAAACAATGACTTCATGATCCAGAACATTTTTAATGTAAACACACTTATCACATTCGTTAATCTTGAATCCATTTGCCAACATTGTTTGCTCAAATTTAGCATGCCATTGTTTGGGTTCTTGCTTGAGCCCATAAAGCGACTTCACAAATCTGCACACTTTCTCTTCTTTAACAGGAACCACAAACCCTTCAGGTTGTTCCATGTAAATTTCTTCCTCCAACTCTCCATTTAAGAAGGCTGTCTTTACATCCATCTGGTTTATTTTAAGATCATGCACTGCCGCTAGTGCTATTAACTTCCTAATTGATGTTATCCTTGTTACTGGAGAGTATGTATCAAAGTAGTCCAGACCTTCCTTTTGTCTGTATCCTTTGACTACAAGTCTAGCCTTATATTTGTCAATAGTCCCATCGCCTTTCATTTTTCTTTTAAAGATCCACTTTGATCCTAAAGGTTTATTTCCTGGAGGAAGATCAGCCAATTCCTAAGTATGATTACTTAAAATTGATTCGATCTCACTATTGACTGCTTCTTTCCAATAGATTGACTCAGACGAAGACATAACTGCTTTAAATGTTGGAGGCCCATTTTCAAGCAAGAATGCCACAAAATCTGGTCCGAAAGAAGTGGATTTTCGTTGGCGATTACCACGCCTAGGATTCTATCATTAGGTACTGTATTTTCTGTTGATTCTTCCCGTGGTCGTTTAGGTCTTTCACTTGTCGACTCACATTCAGTTTTCTACGGATAAATGTGTTCAAAGAACTCATCGTTATATGACTCAATTACCATATTCACATGAATTTCAGGATTATCAGATTTGTGAACCAAAAATCGACAGGTTTTACTATTCACAACATATTCAATAAATACACAATCCACTGTTTTGGGTCTAATTTTAACCCTCTTGGGTAAAGGAATCTCTACCTTGGCTAGACACCCCCACACTTTGAAATATTTCAAGTTGGGTTTCCTTCCTTTCCATAACTCATATGGAATTGATTGCGATTTGCTACGGGATACCCCATTGAGTATCTTGTTAGCCGTAAGGATGGCATCCCCCAACAGGTTTCGTGGTGAACCAGAACTGATTATCAAGGCATTCAATATTTTCTTTAATGTTCTGTTCTTCCATTCCACCAAACCATTTGACTGTGTTATATAGGGTGCAGTAGTTTGATGAATAATACCATATTCCAGACATATCTCTGCAAAAGGATATTCGTATTCTCCACCACTATCACTCCGAATCATTTTTATCTTTAGATTCAATTGATTCTCCACTTCATTTTTGTATTGCTTAAATACATTAATTGCTTCATTCTTACTATTAAGCAAATATACATAACAAAATCTAGTGCAATCGTCCATAAAAGTTATAAAATACTTTTTCTCACCACGAGATGGTGTCGACTTCATATAGCATATATCTGTGTGAATTAAGTCTAAAGGTTTTGAATTCCTGTCAACAGACTTGTAAGGATGTTTAACAAACTTACTTTCCACACAAATTTCGCATTTCGATTTATCGCATTTGAAATCAGGCAATACTTCTAAAGTAATCAATTTTCGCAAGGCTTTGTAATTTACATGTCCTAAACGGGCATGCCATGAATCATTTGACTCCAATAAGTAAACAGAAGCAGAATTATTATTAATACTATCAACAATCATTACATTCAGTTTGAAGAGGGCCTCATTGAGGTAGCCCTTTCCTAAGAACATCTCATTCTTACTTATTACAGCTTTGTCACTAACTAGGACACACTTAAACCCGTTTTTAAAGAGTAGTGCAGTAGAAACTAAATTCTTCCTAATAGTAGGAACATGCAGAACGTTGTTCAAAGTCAACACCTTGCCAGATGTCATTTTCAACATTACTTTCCCACTTCATGCAATCCTTGCTGTTGCTGTGTTCCCCATAAACAAATTTTCTTCGAACTCAGCAGGAGTGTACATTGCAAAGGCTTCTTTCACAGAGCAAATATGTCGAGTGACACATGAGTCGAGAAACCACTCCTTGGGTTTTTCAACTAAGTTACACTCCAAGATCATTGCACAGAGGTCATCTGCATCTTTTATCTCTTCCATGATGTTTGCTTGACTTTTGCCTTTGTCTTTGTCCTTTCTTGAAGCACTACAGTCAGAAGACTTATGACTAGCCTTACTATAATTGTAACAATTGCCCTTGAATTTCTTCTTGGCCTCTTCTGACTTCTATCCGTTGGACTTCTTTCTCTTCTTGCCTTTGGTAGGAGCTTCTTCAACAATATTAACTCCAATTATTATTGAACTCTTACGAGACTTCTTTTTGGCGATTTTGTTACCTTCCTCAATCTTGAGCCGAATCACAAGATCTTCAAGCTTCATTTCGTTACGTTTGTGCTTTAGATAATTCTTGAAGTCGTTCCACGAAGGAGGTAACTTCTCGATCATTGTAGCCACTTGAAAAGCTTCATTTACTACCATATCCTCAACAATCAGATCATGGAAAATAAGTTGAAGTTTCTGCACTTGTGATCCAACAGTTTTACTATCTGACATTTTATAGTCTAAAAACTTTGCGACCACAAACTTTTTCAAACATATATCTTATGTCTTATATTTCTTCTCAAGTGCATCCCACAATTCTTTCGAAGTTGTCATTGCACTATTGACATTATATAAGTCATCCTCTAAAGCACTAAGAATGTAGCCCTTACATAGGAAGTCTGCCTGTTTCCATGCTTCAATAATCATGAATTTTTCTCTGTTTGGCATTTCAGCAGCAGGCACTGGAGTTTCTTCACTGGTAAATTTCTGCAGACCAAGATGCACTGGTTCCGAAATGCTGCAACCTTTCAGAAACCACACAACCATTCCTGAAAGTTTTCAACCTTTTAAACGGTCATGGCTGTTCTTGAAAGTTGCAACCTTTCGGGTCGCGCTGATTTGAGTCAGGTCGGAACATTTCGATTAATTAACTAAATAATTGAAATGTTTTGGCCATTTAATTAAATTTAATTAATTAAATAAATAATTAATTAAATAGTTAAAATAAACTTTGTCCAAAAAATAATCTCTCGATTGATTATTTTCCAAAGCCAAAGCCAAAGGCGAAGCCGAGTTGAGTGAGCGACGATGACGGCATGAGGGGGTCCCTCTTTCCAACCCTTTAAAGAACTAATAGAAGTGTTTATTTATTTAAACCCTTCTATTTTTCTTTCCACCACCAATGAGGGAGAAATGTCTTTTTACTAAAGCATAAGAGTACTTTCCAAGTTCCTCTCTTTTCATCTTCCCTCCATTTCCCATTAACTCTTGCTATATACCCAACAAAAGCGAGGTGGGCAGCTACATCTTACCATCGTTCTAAGTTGATTCGTACAAACTCAAACAAAATAAAAGCAAGCTTATATAAGAGTGAAATACTAATGTATGAGATGTTAGTTGAAAGACAACACTATAAGTGTTTGTATATGTAAGAAAATATGAAGCTTTGGAGCAAAGAGGAAGCGATGGACACTATTTGACGCGATAAAGGCTGCTAGACACGAGCTTATGCGGCTATCAGTTGCTTCTCTGATTTGGACAGAGATGTAGTTATATACTAACTTTAAACGCGCTCCCGAGTGTACATGTGACAAACAAAGAAGAAGTAGAATTAGCAAGTGGACTTTAGATTTATTAGAAGATATAAAAAATAAGAATCATGTAGTCATAGGCATATTAGAAAATATACTCAGAAACAACAACATCAGCATGATACTATCCTGGCAGTTTCTTGATGACATTTAAGCAATTAGTATATCAAACTCTAGAGAGTTGATGATCGACTTTAAAATACCCTTCAAGTGAGCATACAAAAACAGTTGGATAGCTATATCGATGTGCGAGTTTTACAATGATTCTGCAATTGGTTGCTGATCATGCTTAAAAAAAAAATAGATTTCGTACTTCATGTAACTTATTCGAACGAATATGCGATCAGGGGCTGCTTGAATATATGTACAGAATTGACATTGATCAACCTTAAACATAAAAGATTAGAATTAACCACTAAGCACTTCCTAATAGACATCAGCTAAAATATTTTTGTCAAAGATGTAGTGCTACTGTTCTACTTATCATGAAAGCAGCAGAACCTGGTTTACAAGCTCTTTATGAAAAGAGATTAACCAAAGTGGAATTCATACTTGTGTGAAATAAGAGTTCTCATGGCAATAGAACGAGTTACACCACTACTATAACGCAAAATAACATCAGATAAGAAAGAAAGAAAAAAAATTAATCCAAAGTTAGCTTAATTTGAAGCTATGTATGCAGATCTCTTAGGAGGTAAATAATGCACCTTAGGCTTCAAAAATTCCAAAAAACCAACATAGGCAAAGAGCAACACAAATCAAGATAGCTAAACATTTCACGAAATTCCTATGTAGAACTCAGAATCAGTAACCTGGGAAGGCGTTATGTTTTCTAAGCCGATTTAACTAGAATTTATATTAACCACACAAGAAGATACAAATTTCTATGGCTTAACAAGCAGCAAAGTTATAGCATCATGTAGATAAAAATTACTCTAAAGAGGAACAAAACGAGTAGCCCTGAATCGATTAAATCTTTCAGCACATTCAACTAAAGTTTATACAACATTAGAAAATATATAGATAAATGCAAATAAGCAATATCCATTTCTAAGCTCAAAAATTCTTAAAACTTCATCAGCTATAAGTTCGAAATGATCGCAAGTCTTAAGTTTTGAAACTTAGGCTAACATAACATACGATTTTAAATGAATAAAAACAAGATGAGATCAAGACGTCAGGAAATTAAAGTTATGCTAGAAGAACAATTGTCATTCCGAAAACAGTAATAAAAAAATATAACTATTTCATGCTAGACAAGAAAACTAATAAAGCTCGATTTTACAAGAAATAACATAAAACTATGTGAAGTTATGGCTAAGTATATATGAAGTAATACAAAAGCCACAATTCTTACAGGGTTCAAACCCAACAACACTGATACACAAATTAACAGAAATAATACCATATACAAGAAGCAGAAACGACACTGGAGAAAATAATACTGACAAAAGAGAAAACTAAATCTAATTTTATCGGTAAACAAACATATTAACTAAAAAAAACTAAATAAAGATTTGATTTTTTTTACCTTATGTTGAGAAACAAACTAGAGCTTTGACGTCTAGATTCAACTTAGGACTTCCTCCAACTTGAATTTAACACCGAAAATGGAAAAGACGAAAGAAGATAGAATTTTTCTGAAATCTAATGCTTGAAGTCGCTTTTGTCCCCTTTTTCTATTTGTTATTGGATTTTCTTGCTCATTCCTGGATGTCCTTTTTTTAAGACCCGAAGTCCATCCATTTATAGTCAATTTGGGCTCCAAGAATTCAAATTTTGAATTCTTGGAAATGCAACTCTCAGAGGAAACAACAAAGAAATCATGAAGGAGAAGAAAAATTTCTCAAAAATGGACCTTTTCAGGTTGATTTGAGAGGATTGAGTGACTGATGGGGCATTTTTCCGGCAGCCTAGAGTCGTTTCTCTGTCGAAGGGGATGGGGGAGCACGTGGGGCGGTGATGGGAGAGGAGCCTGGGGCGGTGATGGGAGAGGAGCCTGGGGCGGCCATAGGCATCTGTGGAGAAAATACAACTAGCGTAGGGGTCTGAGCAAGGAGCGTGGGCGGTGCCTGGGTATCTATGGAGAAGACGTTCCAGGGAAGGAGAAAGGTTGTAGGTGCTGGGGTCTTTTTGGGTTTAGGAAAATCTTTGGTTTGATCTCGGCCGTCCGATCGTTTGATCGGACGGTTAATAAAATAAAGGGTTTAAAATAATTAATAATAATTATATATATATATATATATATATATATATTAATAAAATATGAATTAATTAAAGCTGTTGGATTAAATTGGATGGTCAAGATTTAAGCTGAAAAAACACAATCCATGTGGTTCCTACGTGGCACACATGGATTGGCTGAATTAGAAAGACTTGGATTGCCAAATTTTTTACTCAAATTGGGTCCATTTAAATTATAACACCTTCCTTATTAGATAGTCATAATTTATTAAATTAAAAATAATTATTTTGCAAGACTAGCTTATTTGATAAAATTAGTCATTCTACAAATAAAATTAATATAAATTAGTAATTTATTAATTAATTAAGCTTTCCTAACTTTAAAAAAATGTCAAAAAATATTTATCGCAATAATAGAAATTATATTTAATTAGAAAAATAGAGTTAACCCTTAAGAAAAAATATTTATTTGACGTGAAATTTAAAAATGAGAAAGTAAGTAGTAATATTTATATAATCTATTTATTTTTTAAATAAAAAATAGTATTTATGAAATAAAATAAATAATTAAAAAATCTTTTCGTATTCCTACAAAAATTTCATAACATATATATATATATATATATATTATTATTATTATTATTATTAAAACTTCAGTTAAATAATTATGGGGAGCCAAAATTGGGTGTCAACAACTTGTCCCTTTCTTTGTCCATGGAGGAGAGTAAAGAAGACGTGGAAAAAGAAATATTGACACAATCCGATTTTAGGCGACCACCAAAATACACCTTGAGCAAAACTTGGAAAGGAATGATTATGGAGTTATGGCCAAACTCTGGCTTCTGAGCTGCCTACATATCTCAGGTTTCATGAGAAATCAGGCCATCTGTAGTTCAAGAGTGTAGAAACATAGCAAAATTTGATTAAAATTTGCAGGTATGAAGGGATTAACACGAATAGAGGGACGGGCTATAGTCCTAAAGAAACTTGAATGAGAAATGCTCCATAGAAATTTCTATTGAAGACTCATGGTAGAGAGATGAATTTTTAAAAGACTGCCCCAGTGTCAAGTTGTAATGAACTGAGACATGAGAGAGTTGTAAGTAAGATTTAAATCTAAACTTCTGAAAATTGAGTCGAGTTGAGTTTTGAAAGTGAATCCTGACGTAGCTAGTGATGCTTGACATTGCACTAACTTGCCCTAGTTTGCTGCTTAGAGGGAGTTCCTCATTGTACTGTGTTGTCCTGCAAAACATGTAAAAGGGTGAAAAGCACCTGTTGCAGTTCAAAAGTTATAAATTGAAATAGTAATGTAAAGAGTAGAGTGTAGATGTTCAAACGATTGTTGATGTCTCTTTTTGTATTGTGAATGTGATGTAGGTAAAGTAACTTGTAATGTAAAGCCCTCGACTGGAGGGGTTGTTGTAATGTAAAAGCCCGTATCCAGCTGTGTAAAGCTTGTAATGTAGACCTCCGCTTGGCGGGGTTGTTGTAATGTAAAATCCTATATCCGGCTGTGTAAAGTTTGTAATGTAACATATTATTGTTAGTGTATGACAGCGTCGCTATGCTTTCATCCCCCCGGTTGGTGGAGTTTCGGTGGAACTTCGGTGACGTCGCTACATTGTTAGTCTTCGATTGGCGGAGTGTTGCTTCTTTTGCTTATATACAGGCTGCAATTGGCGGAATTTGATCGATGTTTACTATGTACAACCTCCAATTGGCGGAGTTTGACGATGTTTGCTATGTACAACCTCTGATCGGTGGAGTTATTGATGAGGTTAGATTACAAGCTCCAGTTGGTGGAGTTATTTTGACAGAAAGCTAACTATTCTATTTTCCGACGAGGGGCCCCTCTCTTCAGTATTTGATCTGGATGTTGAGCGTACCTGCAAAGATTTAAATGGAATATTTTTTAGATATAAGATGCTAATTGAAGTACTTTCGGGAAATAAAATAGGGAAAGAGTATTTTGGCTTATGATTCTGAGAAGTCGAATGGCGTTTCTGGTCATTCCCCGAGATTTGATGTTATCTTTCTTGATAGCTGTGTTCCTGCACTCAAAGAAAAAATTTAGTTTGGGAGAGGGTGTTGATTTATATCAACTCGCGGACTGAAGCTCGTCACTGGAATCCTTCGGCACCTTCTTTATCCCACACATAGTTCCTTAACCTAGAGACTTGGCAGGTGGAAGAGTAGAAAAATCTTTTGGAAAGAATTAGCTTGTTATTTTTATTTCTGGCAAATAAGTATATTACGTATATATTAGGTATATATATATATAGTAATTCTCCAACATTTTCAGATTATGACATGTTCCAAAGTACATTGAGCTTTCCATTTTGTTGACTATATCCAACATAATCTTCTTGTAGCTTCTAACCTTCTGATGAAGCTTCCTTAGCTCTTTTACAGACACAACGACGATCTAGATTCTTCATATTCTGAGGTTACACTAACTATGAGGACCTGTTTCCTAAGGGTAACAAAAAAAAGGAAATTATGCAGTGCATTGATCGAGCCTGACTCAGGCTGCCTACGTATCCCCAAAGTAGGAATCAAATCGTAACGTAGTTAGAATACAAGTGGAAGAAATAGAAGTATGTAATGCAATGACCGAGATTGACTTAAGCTGCCTACGTATCCAAATGGAATCAGGTCATAACGTAGTTTGATTACAATAGAAGACTGAAAAATATGAAGGAAAAGTAAGAAAAATGTAATGCAATGACTGAGCCTGACTCAGGCTGCCTACGTATCCAAGCAGAATCAGGTCGTAACGTAGTTCGAATACAAGTGGGATAAATAGAAGTATGTAATGCAATGAACAAGCTTGACTCAAGCTGCCTACGTATCCAAATGGAATCAGGTCAGGACGTAACTCAAATACAATATGAAAAGGGGAAAATATAAAATGGAATGACCGGGCCTGACTTAGGCTGCCTATATATCCAAGCGGAATCAGGTCATGACTGTCACGACCCAGGGGTACACCCTAGACGTAACATGGCGTAATTGACCCCGAAGGGGTCTCATATAAGCCCTTAGCATATCATAAACATAGGTAATAGAAAATACGGGAAAATTTAAAACTTTTTACAATCGAAGTCATTTTCATAAAAGCAAGCGGAAGACTTTTTATACTTTGTCTCAAACCATTTAACACAACTTTGGAATAAACTCTACGGACACAGCCCATACAATAGTCTCAAAACATGAAATAAAGACATAAAGGGAAAGGTGGATTTTGTCCTCGAAGCTATGAGGACTCACCAAGATCTTCAACTCTTTATCTCCTTCGAAAACCTAGCTTTAAGATAGCACTCAAGTCTCCAAACCCTACATTTGATTAGAATGTAGGCAAAGTATGCGTTAGTACAAAATGTACCAAGTATGATAGCTAGCACAACAACATAAGAGCATCTCAAAATGGTTAGTCAACATAAGACATAAGCATAAGATATAATTACATCGTCATAGCAAAATCTCCAACAGAAGCATCATATAATCATAAGTCAACATAAGGCATAGTTAATGAGCATAGGAGATAAGTCATAATCATAATAAGCAAAGTCTCCAGCATAAGCATCATACAAGCATTATTTGACTCTTAGTCATCCATACCGTAATAGAACCATTCTCAAGTAACCTCAAAAGCATACATGTGCAATGCATGAATAGCATCCCATAATAACACCCAAGCCAAGTATCCCTTTTTGGTCATCTTAGTCATAACCTATATGCATGGTCAAGTCTTAAGCATTTCTACCATGAGGGAACCATACTTCTAAGTAACCTTAAGGCACTCTTGTGCAATGCATAAAAGGCATCCCATAATACCCTCCACACTAACCATAACCTTGAAGTCATCTTAGTCATAATTACCCTTCTTTGGTCTCATTATTAGCTTACCTCATGTAGACAAGGGAACTATCACCTTAGGTCAATCACATCTTGGAAGGAAACTATAGCAACAATCCATCAAGCATAACTCATGTAAGACAACACTAATTAGGAAACCTTTAATCATACTTGTGCAATGTATGAATGGCATCCCATACTACGACTCATACTAAGTACTTTTTTTGGTCATCATACTCATGTTCCTTAATTAGTGACTAGCCCCTTTTGAAAGAATGGGAACTCTAGGAGACACTTTACTAAGTATCTTAGTTCCTCCTTGTTTTGAACCCTAAGAGATACTATACTACGTACATCTTAGTTCATCAAGTTTGAACTCTTGGAAATGCTACTTAAAGCATAATCTTAGTTCATTATTAGGTTGGACCCTATGAGCTACTACCTTAATCATGTCTAAGTCCATTTATACTTTTGAACACTATGAGGAACTTCACTAAGCTTACCTTAGTTCTTCATTATTTCGAACCCTAGGATATACTACATTATGTACATCTTAGTTCATCAAGCTTGAACTCTTGGAGATGCTACTTAAAGCACAATCTTAGTTCACTATCACATAAACTCTCATGGTGTTACCCACACCATCAAGGGCTGGTCCACTTGCCTAAGGTAGGACCAGTTTGTTAGAGTAGTTGGATCCACTAGTTAACTTTCCTACGGGGCACGTAGTTATGGGATACAAAGATTGCTACTAGAAACCCAAAACTTCACTAGGTAAAGGCTTTCATCTCATGAGACATACTTTGGGAAATGCGGACTCTACTAGGCGAGAGATCCCATGTTGGAAGCCCAAACTCAACTAGGTGGGAGCCTCCATATAAGCCCAAACTCAACTAGGTGGGAACTTCCATCTCATTTCAATATCCACTTGGTCCTAGGCCTGAATCCCACAAGATAATCATTAAATCTCTACTTTGACTCAAGTTTATGGAAAGATGTACTTGACAACCAATCCATGCTAATACCTCTTTTAGTCCATGTCTGAACAACTATTACCATCCATGACCTAGGTATGAAGGTTCTTTAGCCTTAGGTTCAATTAGGTGAGATAAGCCCTTCAACCTTAGAACCATTACTATGTGAGAGCACCTTTCACATTAAGTTCATTATGAGTGCATGAGAATTATCTTCCAAACAGCCCACAACAACAACCCAATCCTTAATATTTTACTCTCAAAGTGTTCATAAGACATGTATATAGATTCATACAAACATGCATCAGATCACATCTTTCCCTCTTAGGGTCAAAGCTCATATCAAATTAACATGTCTTGAATTACTACATTAGACATGAACATCAGCATAACTCAAGTGATTCCACCACTGACTATCATCTATATTTCATAAGGTGAATTAGGTAGATAAGGATCTTTAATCACAATTCTATTCATTTGCCTTCTATTCATATGTAGGTTTTACTCTCAAAGCCTTAACATCTATAGTTAATCATATTAGCTTCACTCTAAAGCCCTAGTGATCAAAATTCACAACTATGTGTCTTCATTCTCAATAATTCTACATCATAGAAACATGTTATGAACCTAGATTACAAGGCATTCAATCACTTTCTTCATTACTAGGTGATTCTAGCCACAATTCATCCTAAAGGTTCAATTCCAACTTTACATGTCAAGATCAATCATGTAGTATAGAGTCTAGTTCAATTAATGTCTAGGTATTCCTAACCTTGGAACAATTACTACCCATGACATAGGTTTAAGAAGATCACATATGAACCTTTGATTTCACCTCTAATGGCATAAACCCACAAAATATCACATTCATAAAATAGACTAGGGTTAACCATAGAAATCACATGAATTCATCATAATATCATAATTAAATGTTAATACAATCATAATTAGGTATTATCTACTAGATTGGAATCATACCTAAACCCTACCCACAATGTAGAAGGAAACCCTAGCTAGATTGGGTTTTTGACTTCACAATTGGGGGAAAACCTAAGGGGGTCTATGGGTGTAAGAACCCATAGATGACTAAGCTAACATATCTCTTTTCAAAGCCCTAATCAAGCTTGAATAAATGGAGGAAAATCGACCTAGGTTGCCTCCCCAACTTCCTTTCTTCTTCTTCTTCTTCTAGAGAGAGGATTTTTGGGGTTCTTAGATGAATTAGTTAAATGAATTAGTTTAGGGGTGTATTAGGTATTTATAGGTGGTTAATTAACTAACTAACCGACCTCCCTTTACCCTTAATTAATTACTAACTTAACCCTCAAACACCTCACTTAAAACTAAACTCTAAAAATTTGCCTTGACCTACGCCCCTCCACCCACGCACCGTGGGTGGATCTACTGGACGTGCTGCACCTCCGTAGGTGAGGTCTGCAGCTCAATATTTGTAGGCCTGTGCAGGCCTTGACCCACGACCCCAACTTACGGGGCGTGGGTCCATCTACGGCCAGTAGATGGCATGCATAGGTGACCTATTTTTGACAGCTTTTAGGGCTGTTTTGAGGTCTTCCTCGAGGACCCCTTGGGTGGTCCTTGGGGGGTCATGCCTTGACGCCATAACCCTTAAACCTCCATTTTAAGTACGGGAGTCATTTATATGTCTTGTAATCCTCATACCATACTCCAAAACTCTTACGAAAAGCTCTAGAACTCACTAGTTCAACTTACTAGTTTCCGGGGTGTTACAATATCTCCCCCTTGGGATCATTCATCCTCGAATGACGATTCTAAACACTTCTTAAAGTCACAACTCTATGCTAATAGCTCATCATGCATGCACTACATATAAATGCACACAACCAAGGGAGAAACTTCAATTCCAAGCTAAACACATTCAATGCAACACAAGGGAGTAGGAACTACTTCCACCAACCCAAAATGCATGAAGCTCTATTGCTACTCATTTTCAAGGAGGAACTAACATCTCCTAGCTAAAGCATGCTCAACACACACTCATGGAGCCTAGATGCAAATTTCTTCTTAAAAAAGCATTTATTCAAGGAGGAATCTTTCAACTCCAAACTAAGGCATGCTCATATAATCATCTCATGAAGTCTATATGCTAATTTACTCAAATACACTACAACATGAGGAAAACAATGCATATAAGTCATTTCTAACAACACTAAGCATTTTCATGAACATGCATCTTAGGAAATCATGGCAACACATAAATACACAATAACCCTACTAGATAGGCACACTATCTCCCCCTTGGGAGTAAGCCTATACAAACTCTTCTAAACATCATTCATACTAATGACAACTTCAAAGTCTAGCATATCAAGCCACAAAAGACCAAACAATACCGAAATCAAATAAAGCTTGAAAACATACCGGTAGCCACATAAGAAGTTCACTCTTGATCACCACTAGTTTGGAGAACTTAGAACCTAGGCTTAGCATTGGGATCCGGTCCCCTAAGAGAAGATTGCTTGGCCTCTCTCCCTCTAGCCCTAAGGATTGGACAATCTCTCTTCTTGTGAACCTCATCACCACAACCATAACAACCCTCCTTTTCGGCTAGATACTCACCATAATGCTTTCTTCCACACTTGGAGAAAGTAGGCTTAAGCAACACAGATTCACTATTACTCCCTCTTTGGGGCTTAGGCTTAGACACCCTCTCTTGGTTGGAAAGTTTTTGTTGGGTCCTAGGTTGACCATATCCATCTGATCTAGCATTGGAGAAATCCCCATCATCGGTCCTAGCCCTTTTTATCTCTCTATTCCCTTGCTTGAGCTTTTGTTCCTCAATTTGTTCGGCATGAACCATAAGACGTGAAATATTCATACTTGGGATGAGCATTGCCAAACCACATTCATTGACTACCAAGTCGAATACCCCCATATCAAATTTGTTTATCTTGGCCCTAGAGTCCGCCACCAAGGTTGGAGCATACTTAGACAATTGGGTGAACATAAGGCCATACTCCTTCACACTCATACCTCCTTGGCGAAGGTTGATGAATTCTTGCATCTTTCGTTCCCTCAACTCTAGGGGCAAGAACCTATCAAGAAAGACCGACTTGAACAATTCCCAATCTACCGGGCCTGCTCTTATGGGTCTCTTACCCTTCCATTGCTCATACCATATTGAGCCACATCCTTGAATCGGTAGGCGGCTAATTCTACCATCTCTTGTGGAGACACTCCCATAGCATCAAGCACCTTATAGATCTCATCAATAACCCATTGTAGGTCTTCCTCCACTTTGGAACCAAAGAACATAGGAGGGTTCATTCCTGTGAAATCCATATCCTTGAAGCGGTTGTACTCACATTGGGGTTCACATGAGTCCTCGTATCCCTATTGACTTGGGCCGTCACAGCTTGGGTCAATACTTGGAGAGTCGACCATATTTCCACATTTGTCATAGCCCCCGCATCAGTAGGAGCTTGAGGGACTTGAGCATCTTGAGGACCTGGGGGAGGAACCTCTTGCTCCTCATTTCCTTCATCACCTCTCCTAGCATTTGCCCTTGTATTATCCATACCCTGAAAAACAATGGGCACATATTAGAAGAAGGGCCTATTAAAACCAAACTCTATGGCACGACTTAGAGAATGAAGACGTGAGATTTCCTAAACATCCAATAGCCTCCTATTCATAAATGTGGCATGCTTCAGATTTATGAACAAAACCCTACTAGACGTGGTTTGAGACAATTCTAGAACCATTCTAAACCTTGTGCTCTGATAACCAAGTTTGTCATGACCCAAGGGTACACCCTAGATGTGAGATGGTGTACTTGACCCCGAAGGGGTCTCATAAAAACTCTTAGCATATCATAAACATAGGTAATAGAAAAATACGAGAAAATTTAAAACTTTTCTAAGTCATTTTCATAAAAGCAAGTGAAGGACTTTCTATACTTTGTCTCAAACCATTTAACATAACTTTGAAATAAACTCTTGGGACATAGCCCACACAATAGTCTGAAAACACGAAATAAAGACATAGAGGTAAAGGTGGATTTTGTCCTCAAAGTTATGAGGACTCACCAAGATCTTCAACTCCTTATCTCCCTAGGAAACCTAGCTTTAAGATAGCACTCAAGTCTCCAAACCCTACATTTGATTAGAATGTAGGCAAAGTATGCGTTAGTACAAAATGTACCAAGTATGATAGCTAGCACAACAACATAAGAGCATCTCAAAATGGTTAGTCAACATAAGACATAAGCATAAGATATAATTACATCGTCATAGCAAAATCTCCAACAGAAGCATCATATAATCATAAGTCAACATAAGGCATAGTTAATGAGCATAGGAGATAAGTCATAATCATAATAAGCAAAGTCTCCAACATAAGCATCATACAAGCATTATTTTACTCTTAGTCATCCATACCATAATAGAACCATTCTCAAGTAACCTCAAAAGCATACATGTGCAATGCATGCATAGCATCCCATCATACCACCCAAGCCAAGTATCCCTTTTTGGTCATCTTAGTCATAACCTATATGCATGGTTAAGTCTTAAGCTTTTCTACCATAAGGGAACCATACTTCTAAGTAACCTTAAGGCACACTTGTGCAATGCATGAAAGGCATCCCATAATACCCTCCACACTAAGCATAACCTTGAAGTCATCTTAGTCATAATTACCCTTCTTTGGTCTCATTATTAGCTTACCTCATGTAGACAAGGGAACTATCACCTTAGGTCAATCACATCTTGGAAGGAAACTATAGCAACAATCCATCAAGCATAACTCATGTAATACAACACTAATTAGGAAACCTTTAATCATACTTGTGCAATGTATGAATGGCATCCCATACTACGACTCATACTAAGTACTTTTTTTGGTCATCATACTCATGTTCCTTAATTAGTGACTAGCCCCTTTTGAAAGAATGGGAACTCTAGGAGACACTTTACTAAGTATCTTAGTTCCTCCTTGTTTTGAACCCTAAGAGATACTATACTAGGTACATCTTAGTTCATCAAGTTTGAACTCCTGGAGATGCTACTTAAAGCATAATCTTAGTTCATTATTAGGTTGGACCCTATGAGATACTACCTTAATCATGTCTAAGTCCATTTATACTTTTGAACACTATGAGGTACTTCACTAAGCTTACCTTAGTTCCTCATTGTTTCGAACAGTAGGATATTTTACATTAAGTACATCTTAGTTCATCAAGATTGAACTCTTGGAGATGTTACTTGAAGCACAATCTCAGTTCGCTAAGGTTGAACTCTAGGAGATGCTTCCACAAGCATAATCTTAGGTAATTTAGTTGGATCTCTAGGAGATGCTCCATCAAGTACAATCTTAGATCATTACTTGTATTGGGCTCTAGGAGATGCTACATTTTGCATAATCTTAGCCCATGAGGTTTGAACTCTAGGAAACGCTACATTGAGCACAATCTTAGTTCATTACCAATCTTGTTTAATTGGTATATACCCTTAATCGACATCAGAACCTATGAACTATCGCATGAACTCTCATGGTGTTACCCACACCATCAAGGGTTGGTCCACTTGCCTATGGTAGGACTGATTTGTTAGCTTAGTTGGATCCACTAGCTAACTTTCCTACGGGGCACGTAGTTATGGGATACGACGATTGCTACTAGAAACCCGAAACTTCACTAGGTGAAGGCTTCCATCTCATGAGACACACATTGGGAAATACGGACTCTTCTAGGTGAGAGATCCCTTGTTGGAAGCCCAAACTCAACTAAGTCGGAACTTCCATCTCATTTCAATATCCACTTTGTGCTAGGCCTAAATCCCACAAGATAATCATTAAGTCTCTTCTTTGACTCAAGTTTATGGAAAGATGTACTTGACAACCAATCCATGCTAATACCTCTTTTAGACCATGTGTGAACAACTATCACCATCCATGACCTAGGTATGAAGGCTCTTTAGCCTTAGGTTTAATTAGATGAGATACTCCCTTTAACGTTAGAACCATTACTATGTGAGAGTACCTTTCACATTAAGTTCATTATGAGTGCATGAGAATTATCTTCCAAACAGCCCACAACAGCAACCCAATCCTTAATACTTTACTCTCAAAGTGTTCATAAGACATGTACATAGATTCATACAAATATGCATCATATCACATCTTTCCCTCTTAGGGTCAAAGCTCATATCACATTAACATGTCTAGAATTACTACATTCGACATGAACATCAACATAACTCAAGTGATTCCACCACTTCCTACCATCAATCATTCATAAGGTGCATTAGGTAGATAAGGATCTTTCATCACAATTCTATTCATTTGCCTTCTATTCATATGTAGGTTTTACTCTAAAAGCCTTAGCATCTATAGTTAATCATATTTCCTTCGCTCTAAAGCCCTAGTGACCAACATTCACAACTATGAGTCTTCATTCTCAATAATTCTACATCATAGAAACATGTTATGAACCTAGATTACAACGCATTCAATCACTCTCTTCATTACTAGGTGATTCTAGCCACAATTCATCCTAAAGGTTCAATTCCAACTTTACAACTCAAGATCAATCATGTAGTATAGAGTCTAGTTCAATTAATGTCTAGGTATTCCTAACCTTAGAACAATTACTACCCATGACATAGGTTTAAGAAGATCACATATGAACCTTCAATTTCACCTCTAATGGCATAAACCCACAAAATAGCACATTCATACAATAGACTAGGGTTAACCATAAAAATCATATGAATTCATCATAATATCATAATTCAATGTTAATACAATCATAATTAGGTATTATCCACTAGATTGGAATCATACCTAAACCCTACCCACAATGTAGAAGGAAACCCTAGCTAGATTGGGTTTTTGACTTCACAATTGGGGGAAAACCTAGGGGGCTCTATGGGTGGAGGAACCCATATATAATTAAGCTAAAATACCTCTTTTCAAAGCCCTAATCAAGCTTGAATCAATGGAGGAAAATTGACCTAGGTTGCTGCCCCAACTTCCTTTCTTCTTCTTCTTTTTCTTCTTCTTCTTCTTCTTCTTCTTCTTCTTCTTCTTCACTTCTAGAGAGCGGATTTTTGGAGAGAATTTGGGGTTCTTAGATGAATGAGTTAAATGAATTAGTTTAGGGGTCTATTAGGTATTTATAGGTGGTTAATTAACTAACTAAACGACCTCCCTTAACCCCTAATTAATTACTAAATTAACCCCCAAACACCTCACTTAAAACTAAACTCTAAAAATCTGCCTTGACCTAAGCCCCTCCACCCACGGACCGTGTGTGAATCTACTAGACGTGCTGCACCTCTGTAGGTGAGGTCTACATCTTAATATTTGCAAGCCTGTGCAGGCCTTGACCCACGACCCCAACCTACGGGGCGTGGGTCCATCTATGGCCAGTAGATGGCATCCGTAGGTGACCTATTTTTTACAGCTTTTAGGGCTGTTTTGAGGTCCTTCTCGAGGACCCTCTGGGTGGTCCTTGGGAGGTCATACCTTGACGCCCTAACCCTTTAATTTCCATTCTAAGCACGGGAGTCATTTATATGTCTTTTAATCCTCATACCACACTCCAAAACTCTTACGAAAAGCTCTAGAACTCACTAGTTCAACTTACTAGTTTCCGGGGTGTTATAATGACGTAGTTCAAATACAATACATAAGAGAAAAATGCAAGGGACCGAATCCGCCAAGGATTGCCTACGTATTCTAGCGAGGGAATTCAGGTTGAGTGTAGTTCTAAATACATGGAAATGATAATTTTGGGTTTTCTAAGGGAGACCGGATCCGATGTGGGTTGCCTACGTACCCCGCCATGGGAAGTCAGGTCTAGATGTTGTTCTGTTACATTGAAAAATACAAAAGTACAAGAAATAAGCACTAATCTTGAGGTCTTCAGATGTAGTATTTCTTGATGGCGTGTGAATTGATTAGCTTTGTGCTCACTCTGCAGTCCATTTCTGCTAAGATTACCGCTCCTCCAAAGAGTACTCTATGAACCATGTAGGGTCCTTGCCAATTTGGTGCAAATTTCCCTTTGACTTCTTCTTTGGTGAGGAAAGATCTTCTTCAATACTAACTGCCCCGGTGTGAACTGTCGAGGTTTGGGTTTCTTGTTGAATGCTTTGGTCATTCTGTTCTGATAGAGTTGGCCATGACAAACTGTGTCCATCTTCTTTTCATCGATAAGCATCAATTGTTCATGCCTGCTACGTATCCATTATGCATCATCCAGAACAACCTCTTGGATAATCCTTAAAGATGGTATTTCCACCTCGGCAGGCATTACTGCCTTTGAACCATAAACCAACATATAAGGAGTTGCCCCAGTTGACGTTCTGATTGTGGTGCGATAACCCAGTAGAGCATATGGTAGTTTCTCATGCCATTGCTGTGACTATCCACTATTTTCCTTAAAATCTTCTTAATATTCTTATTTGCAGCCTCAACTGCTTCATTCATATGTGGCAGGTAAACCATGGAATTTCGATGAGCAATTTTGAACCTTTCACAAGTTTTCCTCATAAGATCGTTGTTGAGGTTGGTTGTATTATCTGTTATGATTGATTCTGGAATTCCAAACCGACAAACTATATTGTTGCGAACAAAGTCTGCTACCACCTTCTTTGTCACTGCCTTGTATATCGAAGCTTCAACCCATTTTGTGAAATAATCGACAGCCACCAGAATGAAACGATGTCCATTTGATGCTAGAGGCTCTATGGGTCCAATAACATCCATGCCCCATGCGACAAATGGCCCAGAGGAACCTATCACATTGAGCTCATTCAGTGGAACGTATAAAATCTCCATGCACTTGACATTGATGAAACCTTTGCACATGCCGGATATTGTCTCTCTCTCTATGATCATCCCAAAATATCCAGCTCTTAAAATCTTCTTTGTCAAAGTGAACCCATTCATGTGAGGTCCACATGTTCCTGCATGTATTTCTTCCAAAATCCTTGTCGCTTCTGCAGCGTCGACACACCTTAGCAATCCTAAATCCAAAGTTCTCCTATATAAGATTTCTCCATTAAGGAAGAAATGATTGTCCATCCTCCTCAAAGACCGTTTCTGCTTACTTGTGGCATTTTCAGGATATTCTTGTGCTTCTATCAATCTTCTGATGTCATAGTACCAGGGTTTTCCATCCAGTTCCTCATCTACATGAAAACAGTATGCATGTTGATCATGTATCTCTATATCGATAGGGTCGATGTAATTCTTTTCTGGTATTGAATCATCGAGGACAATGTTCCCAAAGCATCGACAAACTCATTTTGAGCTCGAGGGACATGCTTGAATTCAATCCTTGTGAATCTCCTACTCAACTCTTTTATGTAATGCAAATAAGGCAGGACCTTGACATTTTTAGTGGTCCATTCTCCTTGCACCTAATGAACCAATAAGTCGGAATCTCCAATCACTAAGAGTTCTTTGATGTTCATGTCTATGGCCATCCTGAGTCCGATAATACAAGCTTCATACTCCGCAATTTTATTGGTACAGTAAAACCTAATCTTTGCTAAGATTGGGTAATACTGACCTGTTTCCAAAATTAAGATTGCTCCTATTCCAACTCCAATAGAGTTTGATGCTCCATCAAAGAACATCCCACATCCATCATACGACCCTGATATGTCTTCTCCTACAAACAAAACCTCTTTATCAGGAAAGTAGGTCGTGACCGGATTGTAATCCTGGTCCATCGAGTTTTCTGCGAGGTGATCAGCCAGGGCTTGTCCTTTGATGGCCTTATATGTCACGTACACAATATCAAACTCGCTCAAAAAAATTTGCCACTTCGCCAGTTTACCTGTAGACATTGGTTTCTGAAAGATGTACTTGAGTGGATCCATTCTTGAGATCAAGTACGTGGTGTATGCAGACATGTAGTGCCTACATTTTTGTGCGATCCAAGTCAAAGCGCAATATGTTCGTTCTAACAAGGTGTATCTTTCCTCGTATGGTGTGAACTTCTTGCTCAAATAGTAAATGGCTTGATCTCTTCTACATGTCTCATCATGCTGCCCCAATACACATCTAAATGCATTATCCATCACAGATAGATATAATAAAAAAGGCTTTACGGGCTCTGGTGGGACCAATTCTAGTGGGTTGGACAAGTATTCTTTGATTCTATCGAAAGCCTTTTGGTATTCCTCTATCCATTTTGTGGCAACATCCTTTTTTAGTAACTTGAATATGGGTTCACAGATCACTATGGATTGAGCTATGAACCGATTGATGTAATTCAGTCTTCCCAAGAAACTTATCACGTCCTTCCTGGTCTTGGGTGGAGGTAGCTCTTGGATTGCCTTTATCTTTGATGGATCCAACTCTATGCCCTTCCTGCTAACGATGAATCCCAATAGTTTTCCCGCGGGTACTCCAAATGCACACTTTGTTGGATTCAACTTCATATTATACTTATGCAACCTCTCAAAGAACTTTCGTAAGTCATCCAGGTGGTCTGAACTTCTTTTGGATTTGATAACAACATCATCCACATACAATTCAATTTCCTTATGGATCATATCGTGGAAAAGGGTAGTCATGGCCCTCATGTAGGTTGCACCGACATTTTTGAGACCAAATGGTATTACCTTGTAGCAATACACTCCCCATGGAGTGATAAACACTGTCTTTTCTGCATTATCTTCATCCATTAGGATTTGGTGATATCTTGCAAAGCAATCGACAAATGATTGCAACTCATGTTTTGCACAATTATCGATGAGCATATGAATATTTGGAAGAGGGAAATCATCCTTAGAACTATCCCTGTTGAGATCTCGATAGTCCACACATATTCTGATCTTTCCATCCTTTTTTGGCACATGCACAATATTGGCTAACCATGTGGGGTAATTTGTAACCCTCATAACGTTCGCCTCAATTTGCTTAGTTACTTTCTCCTTGATCCTTAATCTCAAATTTGGCTTGAATTTTCTTGTCTTTTGCTTAATGGGTAGACAAGTGGGATTAGTTGGTAATTTGTGCGAGACAATATCAGTGTTTAATCCTGGCATGTCATCATAAGACCAAGGAAATACGTCGACATACTGCTTAAGCAACTCTATTAACTCTTGTTTTCTTTCAACCTCCAAATGTATGTTGACTCGTGTTTCCTTAACGATTTCCTCATTTCCTAAGTTGACCACCTCTATTTCATCCATATTGGGTTTCTTCTGACTTTCAACTTGTTCAATCTCATGTGGTAGATTTTTAGGCATCATGCTCTCATCATACTCTTCATGATCTTGTTCATCACTTTCACCTTGCTCGGTAGATTCGTTACATGTCATAACCGTTGAACGAAGATTTTTATTAATATGAGCGCTGAAAAGTGCAAAGGTAAGTAAAAATAAATAGATATTTAAAATAACGAGATTTTTTTTAAAATAAAAACTTTTTATTTCAAAGCATTCTAGCTTTTAGAAGAGGCAAGCAACAAAAGATTAGGCATGATTCAAGCCTCAATTTAATCATGAGAATTTTAAAATTAAGACTACTTTTCCACACTGGCAGGACTCTGGTTGAAACAAGGATGGGCTAATTGTCTAGTTCTACAAGATTTCTCCAGGCTCGGCATCACGAATGGTCAATTTGCTAAGATTTATCACTTCCTCTTCTCCAGCCATGGCCACGAACAGATTGCCTATTCCTTCTACAATGTGATCATCACCAGCTTGATCTGGAATCAAAGCTTTTTTCTAGTACAAAGATTGTATTGCTTTGCCCCTGGTGGACTCTTCCTAAGGCAGGCTCATATTCGAGTCGTTGGTGCCTCTCTGATGCTTCAGCTGGATCGGCTCAACTATGCCATTGGACTTTGGTCCAAGTCCACTCTTTGGCTGATACCCATACTTCAACATCTCTGATGCAACCGTTTTTGCTGCACTTAACAATTTTATATCATCTGGCTTTGCTTCCTCACTGACCCTTACAACTTGCACAATTTCCAAAGTGATAGAATTAACAGAAAGGATGGGGTGACTGAGCTCTCCGTGGATGGTAACTTCTGTGCGACCCCACTCAAACTTTACACATTGGTGAAGAGTGGAAGGAACTGTTCTTGCTATGTGAACCCATGGTTTTCCCAACAACAGGTTGTAATTGGATGATACATCCATCACTTGAAATAGGATAGGGAATTCAGCCGACCCCACCTGCAATATGAGATAGATCTCTCCAATGACACTTCTTTACACTCCATCAAAAACTGTAACTTTCACACGACTTTCCCTTATCTCTCTCATATTAACACCTAAATCCCTCAAAGTGGTAAAAGGACATATGTTGCATCCAGAACCACCATCAATCAGAACTCGAGTCACAATCTTATCACAACAATTGACTGCGATGTGAAGCGCTTTGTTGTGCCTAACCCTTTATGAAGGCAACTCATCATCATGGAAAGAAATCTTGTTATCTTCCATTATTCTTCCAATCGTTGAAGCTAAGGTTTCACTAGTGGTCTCTTTTGGAATGTTCACTCCATCTAACACTTCTATCAAAGCATTCCTATGAGCTTCAGAACTCATAAGCAGAGACAAAATGGATATGTGGGATGGCGTCTTCTTCAGTTTCTCTTCGACTGAATAGTCTTTAGGCTGCATCTTCTTCCAAAATTCTGCGGCTTCAGCATTGGTAACATTCTTCTTTGGATTCTGTTATTTTCCAAGAACTCTTTGATTTAGATCCTCTGGAGCATAGAACCTCCCAGACCTAGTCATCCCTTGAACAACGGTAGTGTCGATAATCTTGCCCTTGGCACGTGCTCGATAGTCCCATGGGACTGCTTTGGTGTCATATTCCGGCTTTCTAGCAATTAGAGTGGTCACTACAACTGTTGGGAGACATGTTTGGACAGTCAGAGGTTCCCTGAAATGACCCAAAAAGTTCTTAAAAATGTGCTTCGGAAGTTACCGGAAACTTGTTTTAGCTATATCTAAAAATCCGTTTCATTTTTCGAAAATAAGACTTCATATTCTTGTTTAGGGGGTCAAATTGAGTGGGAAATGGGTCTAACCCAAATTTTAGAGCAACCGTATCAAAATCCGAAATTTCCAAGTGAAGCCTTTTTCGAGGGTCTACTTTGGAGGGTCATATCTCCTAGAACACAAATAATTGGGTGGCCCATAACATATCCATTGAAAGCCCTTTGAGTTAGCTACCCAACGCACTTCGTTTCACCTCATTCGGAGTTCGGACGAAGAAGTTAGGCCCATTTTCGTAAAATCTGTCCGGCAGGAAATGCAATTTCCAGTGAGCGTTTTTACTGTTCACCCGTCTCATTTTTTTTTCTAAGTGTTGGACCATTTTTCGGGCATATGTTATTTCCTATATAGCATTAGTTCAATTCTCATCTCTAAAACATTTCCCAAAACACCTCTCCCATACTTAGACACATTTTCTCTCAAGTTCTCTCAAGAACCCTAATCCAAAACCTTCCTCAAGATTGAAGAGACTCTTGCTCCAAGTTCCAAGCTTCCATTGAAGACACTCTCAAGACCTTCATAAGAACTCAAGGTATGTGGTGTTGAACTTATGGGTCCTTCCACCCATAGTGCCTAGACTCTATTCTACTCACTAATTCATGGTTTAAGTTAAGATTCATAAATTAGTCTTGTTCTTTGTAATAATTTCCTGCACATTGAATTTTAAACATGAAAAGTGATTGTTTTGAGCATGTGGTGACTCTAGAACTTGAATCTAAATTTGGAATGGATGTGGAGATTTTCATGTGGTATTGTGGGTGTTAAAAGGTGTTGTTGTAGGTTGTTCACTGGTTTGGCTGCATAATTACTACCCTATTTTCCATGCTCTTTGATTCCATTACATGCCTTCAAGGTGTTTGACAAAATGTCCAACTATGGAGAATTGATGAATCGATGCTTTAAAGCTTGAGTTATGAGATGTATGGCAATCCAGAGATGTGTTGATGACAAACTAAGCTTGTGTATATGTTCATTCCATACATTAGATTGCATTAGAGCCTAATGGGAATTTCCTATATAAAGTGTTGCATGACCAACATCAACCATGTGAGAGGTTTATATCTCACTACCTAGGATGCTTGGGGTGTGACCAACATCAACCATGTGAGAGGTTTATATCTCACCACCTAGGATGCTTGGGGTGTGACCAACATCAACCATGTGAGAGGTTTATATCTCACCACCTAGGATGCTTGGGGTGTGACCAACATCAACCATGTGAGGGGTTTATACCTTGCCACCAGGGTGTCCGGGTGTGAACGGCATCCCCCATCCTAAGTTGGGGTTATAGATTGGTTGGATCATGCATACACATATGATATCTACTATTAGTATAGATTTACTTAAACATGTTTTGACTTCACTTTGATCATGCATCCTCATATTGTTATTCATAATGCCTATGAAACTATTTCTTGCATTTCGATTGTGTCCTTGTCTATTGTTGTATTGCACCCCGCATACTTAGTACATTCCAAGTACTAACGCATATTTTGCCTACATGATGTCACCATGTAGGGACCGGAGCTACTCTTGATCCTTCTCTCCATTCACGTGGCTAGTACGGTGCTTATCCGAGTTTGTTGGTGAGTCCTCAATGATTCGAGGGCTATGTTATGTTTCCTACTCCTATGTTTTGATACTTTAGCTTGCAATTGTATTTTGACTATGAGGGGAGCCGGTAGTATGTCATGGCCCCCGTCCTATCTATGTATGTAGAGGTGTGCGTTGGACAAGTATTTTGTAAATGAGCTTGACTCTTGTTCTATGATGTCATTTTGAAATGGTTTTCCCTTAGTCCCTATTTCCCGTTAATTAATGTTGAATGTACTTCCGCGACCGATGAATTGTGATGACAGGTTTGAGAGGCTTGTTTGGGGTTCCTTCGGGTTCCTCATTCACCATGTCACGTCTAGGCCCTAGGCTTGGGTCGTGACAAGCTTGGTATCAGAGCACTAGGTTGTTAAACCCTCGGAGTCCAACACACCGCGTTGAGTAGAGTCCTAATCATGGTTGTGAAGCGCGCCACGACTATGAATGGGAGGCTACAAAACGTTTTAGGAAAGGTTTCCCTTCTTCATGTTCTATGTCGTGCTTAGAGTGCAATAAGGTGATTCCTCCCTAACGCTTGTTCTTTGGATTGCTATATCATCATGCCAAACATGAGGGGAAGACGGGCCCGATCACCGGAAGAGCCACCCACCAATGGTGAGCTCCGTGATGCACTCACCATGCTTGCACAAGTGGTAGCTAACCAAGTGCAACAAGGAGCCCAAGCTCCTCGAACTACCACCCCGGGGGAAAGGGTGAGAGATTTCATGAGGATGAACCCTCCGGTCTTCCATGGTTCAAAGGTGGATGAGGAACCGCAAGAGTTCATCGATGAGGTATGCAAAATCTTGACCATTATAGATGTTGGTGCTTGTGAGAAGGTGGAATTGGCGGCCTACCAACTCAATGGGGTTGCTCAAATTTGGTTTGATCAATGGAAGGGTGAGAAAGGTAATGGCTATGTGGTGTTGTGGGAGGAGTTTAAACTTGCTTTCCTTAATAGGTTCTTCCCTCTTGATCTTAGGGAGGCAAAGTTGGTGGAGTTCATGAACTTGAAGCAAGGAGCTATGAGTGTGAGGGAGTATGCCCTCAAATTTGTCCAACTCTACAAGTATGCACCTCACTTGGTGGACGACTCTAGGTCGAGGATGAACAAATTTGTGATGGGTGTATCCGACTTGGTTAGTGAGGAGTGTCGGTCCGCTATGCTCATTGGAGATATGGATTTGTCTCGGTTGATGACTTATGCCGAGCAAATGGAGGAGGAGAAATTGAGGAAGAGAAGGGGGCACGAGGCCAAGAGGGCCCGATTGGAGAATAGGTTCCCTAAGGGTGCTAGATTTCATCAAGGCCGAGGAAACCCTCATGTCAACCGGGGATTTGCTATCAATGTTCCTAGACCTCAAGGGGGAGGTGAAGTGGGTTCTATGGATGTATGCCCTAAGTGTGGGAGGAAGCATGGTGGTCCTTGCATGAAGGGTTCGGGTGCTTGCTTTGAATGTGGAGAAGTAGGTCATAAGAGGTTTGAGTGTCCCAAGATCCGCAACAAGGTCCGAAGTGCTAACACTACTCCTTTGGGTAGAGGTGCTTCTCAAAGTGGTGCCCCAAGGGACAATCGATTTTATGCTTTGCATGGTAGACAAGGTGTTAATGAGACTCCGGATGTGGTGACCGGTATGTTGCAAATCTTTGATCTTGATGTTTATACTTTGATTGATCCGGGTGCCACCCTTTCCTTTGTTACTCCCTTAGTTGCTAGAAAATTTCATGTCGAGTCGGAATTGTTGCATGAGTCATATGAAGTATCTACTCCCATTGATGTCTCTATTGTTGCTAGAAAAGTGTATAGAAATTGTCCGGTTTGCATATTGAATAAGTTGTTGCCTTGTGATCTTGTTGAGTTGAACATGATGGATTTTGATGTTATTCTTGGGATGGATTGGTTGCATGCATATTATGCTTCTATTGATTGTAGGACTCGTAAAGTCAAGTTCCGATTTCCTAATGAACCCGTCCTTGAGTGGGAGAGCTGGGATGTTGTGGTGAAGGGGAAATTCATTTCTTGCATTAAAGCCCATAGGTTGATTTCCAAAGGGTGCTTGTACCATATTGTGAGAGTCAATGATGTGGAGTCTAAAGTCCCTCCTATTGAGTCTATTCCGATTGTTAATGAGTTTCTAGATGTCTTCCCAGAAGACCTTCCCGGTGTCCCTCCCGAAAGGGAGATAGATCTTGGTATAGACCTCCTTCCCGATAGTCAACCTATTTCTATCCCCCCTTACCGTATGGCCCCGGCGGAGTTGAAAGAGTTGAAAGAGCAATTAAAAGATTTGTTAGAGAATGGGTTTATTAGACCTAGTCATTCTCCCTAGGGTGCTCCGGTTTTGTTTGTGAAGAAGAAAGATGGGTCTCTTAGAATGTGTATTGATTATCGACAACTTAATAGGGTCACCGTCAAGAATAGGTATCCTCTTCCAAGGATTGACGATTTATTTGACCAATTGCATGGGGCTAGTCACTTCTCTAAGATTGATCTTCGGTCAGGGTATCATCAAGTGAAGGTGAGGGAGTGTGATATTCTCAAGACGGCCTTTCGTACTAGGTATGGGCACTATGAGTTTGTGGTGATGTCTTTCGGGTTGACTAATGCTCCGGCTCTCTTTATGGATTTGATGAATATGGTTTTCAAACCCTACCTTGATTCTTTTGTGGTGGTGTTTATAGATGACATCTTGATCTATTCTCGGGGTGAGGAAGAGCACAAGGGTCACTTGAGGGTTGTACTCCAAACATTGAGGGAAGAGAAGTTGTACGCTAAATATGAAAAGTGTGAGTTTTGGTTGAAGGAAGTTGCTTTCCTAGGCCATGTGGTGTCGGGGGATGGTATTAAGGTGGATCCTAAGAAGACCGATGTTATTAGGAATTGGCCTAGACCTTTGACCCCGTCGGATATAAGGAGTTTCTTGGGTTTAGCGGGTTATTATAGGAGATTTGTGGAAGGGTTTTCTTCTCTTGCTTCTCCTATGACTAAGTTGACTCAAAAGAAGGCTAAATTTGTGTGGTCGGATGAGTGTGAGGAAAGCTTCCAAACTTTGAAAGAAAGGCTTGTGTCCGCTCCTATTTTGTCACTTCCGGATGGGTTAGAAGGTTTTGTTGTTTATTGTGATGCTTCCCGTATTGGTTTGGGTTGTGTATTGATGCAAAGTGGTAAGGTTATAGCCTATGCTTCTAGGCAACTTAAGGTTCATGAAAAAAATTACCCAACCCATGATCTTGAATTGGCCGCCGTGGTTTTTGCTTTAAAGATTTGGCGTCATTATTTGTATGGGGTGCATGTTGATATCTTCACCGACCATAAGAATCTCCAATATGTGTTCACGCAAAAAGATCTTAACTTGAGACAAAGGAGGTGGTTAGAATTCCTTAAGGATTATGATATGAGTGTTCACTATCATCCGGGGAAAGCTAATGTGGTGGCGGATGCATTGAGTAGAGTGTCCATGGGTAGCTTGGCTCATGTGGAGGAATGTAGTAAAGAGTTGGCTAAGGAGGTCCATCGGTTGGCCAAATTGGGAGTTAGGTTAGAAGGAGTGGATAGTGGAGGAGTAGTTGTTGTTGATGGTTCAACGTCTTCCTTGGTCGATGAGGTGATAGTCAAGCAAGATCTTGATCCTTCTTTGGTAGAATTAAAGGCTTCGGTGAGTAGTGGTAAGGTGGAGGTTTTCTCCCAAGGGGGAGATGGTGCCCTTAGGTACCAAGGTAGATTATGTGTTCCTTGTGTGGATGGTGTGAGGGAAAGAATCCTTGATGAGGCTCATAATTCTTTTTATTCTATTCATCTAGGGTCAACAAAGATGTATAGAGACTTGAGGGATGTGTATTATTGGGGCGGTATGAAGAAGGACATTGCAAAATTTGTTTCGGGTTGCCATAGTTGTCAACAAGTCAAGGCCGAACATCAAAGGCCGGGTGGCCTAACTCAAGACATTGAGATACCTACTTGGAAGTGAGAAGAAATCAACATGGATTTTGTAGTGGGCTTACCCAAGGCTAGAAGAGTCTTTGATTCGGTTTGGGTGGTGATTGATCGGATGACAAAGTCGGCTCATTTCCTACCGGTTAAAACTACTTACGGGGCTGAAGAGTATGCCAAGTTGTACATTCATGAATTGGTAAGGTTGCATGGGATTCCTTTGTCTATCATCTCAGATCGTGGTGCCCAATTCACTTCTCACTTTTGGAAGTCATTCCAAAGGGGTCTTGGTACAAAGGTAAAGCTTAGCATGGCCTTCCACCCTCAAACGGATGGCCAAGCCGAAAGAACAATTCAAACCTTGGAGGATATGCTTAGAGCTTGTGTCTTGGAGTTGAAAGGTAGTTGGGATGATCATCTTCCTTTGATTGAATTTGCATACAACAATAGTTATCATTCTAGTATCGGTATGGCTCCTTTTGAGGCACTTTATGGTAGACGGTGTAGGTCACCGGTTGGGTGGTTCGAAGTTGGAGAGGTGGCCTTGTTGGGTCTGGATCTGGTCATGGATGCTCTTGAGAAGGTAAGGATGATTAGGGAGAGGTTGAAAACAGCCCAAAGTCGTCAAAAGTCTTATGCCGATGTGAGGAGACGGGATCTTGAATTCAAAGTGGGTGATTGGGTTTATTTGAAAGTTTCTCCAATGAAAGGTGTGGTTCGTTTTGGTAAGAAGGGGAAATTAAGTCCTAGGTATGTCGGTCCTTATGAGATAATAAGAAGGGTTGGTAAAGTAGCCTATGAGTTGGGGTTGCCCAAGGAGATGGAATTAGTTCATCTGGTATTCCATGTATCGATGTTGAGGAAATGTGTTGGTGATCCTAATGCTATTGTACCTCTTGAGGTTGTGGGTGTTGTAGAAGATAATTTGACGTATGAAGAAGTCCCTGTTCAGATCTTAGATAGACAAGTTAAAAGGTTGAGGAACAAAGAAGTGGCGTCCGTTAAGGTGCTTTGGAGAAATCAACAAGTGGAGAGTGCTACTTGGGAGGCCGAAGCGGACATGCAAAGACGTTATCCTTATCTATTCAACTCCACTCAAGCCTAAGGTATTAAATCAAGTCCTTTGTACTCCATTGAGTCTTACATTTCAGCCCCTGAATCATTAATGTGCATATATGTTTAAATTGATGAGTTATGGATGCTTTACACTAAGTTTTGAAATCTTAAAGTGATGTTTAAATAAAAAATTTGCATTCATGTTGGGACTGATATGTTCTTACTAAGTCTTGCCTTGTACGTCTCTTCCACATTCGGGGACGAATGTTCCCAAGGGGGAGATATTGAAATGACCCAAAAAGTTCTTAAAAATGTGCTTCGAAAGTTACCGGAAACTTGTTTTAGCTATATCTAAAAATCCGTTTCATTTTTCGAAAATAAGACTTCATATTCTTGTTTAGGGGGTCAAATTGAGTGGGAAATGGGTCTAACCCAAATTTTAGAGCAACCGTATCAAAATCCGAAATTTCCAAGTGAAGCCTTTTTCGAGGGTCTACTTTGGAGGGTCATATCTCCTAGAACACAAATAATTGGGTGGCCCATAACATATCCATTGAAAGCCCTTTGAGTTAGCTACCCAACGCACTTCGTTTCACCTCATTCGGAGTTCGGACGAAGAAGTTAGGCCCATTTTCGTAAAATCTGTCCGGCAGGAAATGCAATTTCCAGTGAGCGTTTTTACTGTTCACCCGCCTCATTTTTTTTTCTAAGTGTTGGACCATTTTTCGGGCATATGTTATTTCCTATATAGCATTAGTTCAATTCTCATCTCTAAAACATTTCCCAAAACACCTCTCCCATACTTAGACACATTTTCTCTCAAGTTCTCTCAAGAACCCTAATCCAAAACCTTCCTCAAGATTGAAGAGACTCTTGCTCCAAGTTCCAAGCTTCCATTGAAGACACTCTCAAGACCTTCATAAGAACTCAAGGTATGTGGTGTTGAACTCATGGGTCCTTCCACCCATAGTGCCTAGACTCTATTCTACTCACTAATTCATGGTTTAAGTTAAGATTCATAAATTAGTCTTGTTCTTTGTAATAATTTCCTGCACATTGAATTTTAAACATGAAAAGTGATTGTTTTGAGCATGTGGTGACTCTAGAACTTGAATCTAAATTTGGAATGGATGTGGAGATTTTCATGTGGTATTGTGGGTGTTAAAAGGTGTTGTTGTAGGTTGTTCACTGGTTTGGCTGCATAATTACTACCCTATTTTCCATGCTCTTTGATTCCATTACATGCCTTCAAGGTGTTTGACAAAATGTCCAACTATGGAGAATTGATGAATCGATGCTTTAAAGCTTGAGTTATGAGATGTATGGCAATCCAGAGATGTGTTGATGACAAACTAAGCTTGTGTATATGTTCATTCCATACATTAGATTGCATTAGAGCCTAATGGGAATTTCCTATATAAAGTGTTGCATGACCAACATCAACCATGTGAGAGGTTTATATCTCACCACCTAGGATGCTTGGGGTGTGACCAACATCAACCATGTGAGAGGTTTATATCTCACCACCTAGGATGCTTGGGGTGTGACCAACATCAACCATGTGAGAGGTTTATATCTCACCACCTAGGATGCTTGGGGTGTGACCAACATCAACCATGTGAGGGGTTTATACCTTGCCACCAGGGTGTCCGGGTGTGAACGGCATCCCCCATCCTAAGTTGGGGTTATAGATTGGTTGGATCATGCATACACATATGATATCTACTATTAGTATAGATTTACTTAAACATGTTTTGACTTCACTTTGATCATGCATCCTCATATTGTTATTCATAATGCCTATGAAACTATTTCTTGCATTTCGATTGTGTCCTTGTCTATTGTTGTATTGCACCCCGCATACTTAGTACATTCCAAGTACTAACGCATATTTTGCCTACATGATGTCACCATGTAGGGACCGGAGCTACTCTTGATCCTTCTCTCCATTCACGTGGCTAGTACGGTGCTTATCCGAGTTTGTTGGTGAGTCCTCAATGATTCGAGGGCTATGTTATGTTTCCTACTCCTATGTTTTGATACTTTAGCTTGCAATTGTATTTTGACTATGAGGGGAGCCGGTAGTATGTCATGGCCCCCGTCCTATCTATGTATGTAGAGGTGTGCGTTGGACAAGTATTTTGTAAATGAGCTTGACTCTTGTTCTATGATGTCATTTTGAAATGGTTTTCCCTTAGTCCCTATTTCCCGTTAATTAATGTTGAATGTACTTCCGCGACCGATGAAGTGTGATGACAGGTTTGAGAGGCTTGTTTGGGGTTCCTTCGGGTTCCTCATTCGCCATGTCACGTCTAGGCCCTAGGCTTGGGTCGTGACACTCCCTTAGTTTAACACTGATAACAGGTTACGCCGAAGATGTCATGGCATCTGGTTCATCTACGTCTGGACAGTTAGGGCCCCCATATTCTTCATCTAGAGTGACCATCTTGATTTCCCGATTCTCATGGTTTGGCAAGGGGTTGTTGTTCACATTGGGAAGCACCAGAGTACATTTGATTACTCCTCTCTTTATCAAAGACTCGATTTGGTTCTTCACACCATAACAATCTTATGTGTCATGTCCTTGGATTCCCCAGTGGTAAGTGCATCGCTTGTTTCCACCGAAGTTACGAGGGATTGGATCGGGAAATTTTCCTTCAATTGGTTACAACACTTTAAAACCTCTCTCAAGTTGAACCCATGACAACTCAATACCCACAGACCATCAATCAATAATCTTGGTTTTAAAACCTCTCTCGAGCAAGCCAAAAACACGAAGGTAGAACTGTATTTGCAATTACAATTCTTAAATTAAATCACAATTAATCATTGAAATAACTTCTAAATGGCATTTAAATTAACAATTAGCAATACCCATAAACTAAATCAGCCCATAATAACATAATCACATAATCACACCCCAATAATTGGGGTTTTAGCTAGACATCATAAAAAGATAAAAATTATTACCAAATTGTGTTTCCAGCAACTGGGTATGACTAATTTCATCTTTACAAAGGTCCAAATTGAAGAATCTTAAAAACCCACTTCCAATTTCTCAAAAGTGACAAACCTCAATTCTTCAAAGCTAAGGAAAACTTGTCTCAATACTCAAAATTCAATGTTCAATGATAATCTGATAAAAAGATTAAAGAACCATTCTAAAACTAAATTTTCAAAAACGTATTTATTATTGCCAAAAATATGCTATGAAGAGCCATTCGGCGCAGTAAGTCGGGCTCGCCGTTCCACTCGGCGATGCTCCCTTTAGTCAATTTCATCGCCTTTTTGCCTTGGTCTTCAGCATCCTTCAGGTCTGTAACTTTGGGCGATCTAACTCTGCTTCGCGGAATCACTCAGCGATCCGCCGACTGCTCATTTCTCTCGTCAACTTGATTTTGTCCTTCAGGTCTTGGCACACTGGAACTTTAGGCGGTCAAATGGCCATTCGGCGACTCGCCAAATGGACTTGGTGATCACCAGGCTCTCTTTTCTTCCTTCTTTCAGCTCGCTTCGTTCCTTTTTCCAAATTAGTGTCCCTGCTTTGTTTCTCAATCCAAATACCTGGAAATCAAGGATTTTACATCAGTTATTAGAACAAAATAAGCATTTGAAAACACTAAATCATTATAAACAAAGCCTTAAATGAGTCCAAATCTCGGACTCATCAACACCCCCAACTTAAACTTTTGCTTGTCCTCAAGTAAAACTCGAGTTCAATAGTTCAAAAAGGATGTCTTAAACAGTGCTACACAAGACTCAATCATGAATGCATACAACAAGACTCAACTTACTCATGCAAGGATCAATTGTGCACTCAAAGACTCAAGTTGTGACTCACCATTATCAAAGGTTCTCAAGTTCACAATACTTGTTCAAATGCAAGTTCAAGCTCAACAAAGGTACTCAAATGCCCTCACACAAAGATGATTCCATATTCACACACACTTTGTTCAACAATTTATAGCTCTGGAATCACAACAACTTTCACACTCACAAAGATGAACACATGCATGACTTCACCCATAGGCTTGCCCTTATTTTCCAATCAACAATTGTTTCAGCTCACTCAAGATCAAAAAGGTCTTTTCAAGGCTTGTAACGGGGCTGAGTGTAAAGGTATGGTAATTTAGGCTCAGTGGTTTCCATCCTCATGAAATGTGGTGTGAACAACACTTCTTTTCCTTTTCTTCATCATTCTCATTCATGCTCACAATTTACCCCATTATTCACTTTCCATGGAATACCGGACACCCCATTTGTTTTTGTAACTTTCACAACTTTATTCCATACCTTTTTCATTCTTTTACTTTTTCATTTTTCTTTTCTTTTTTCTCTTTTTTTTTTTGTATGGAAGGGTTCCATCTTTCTCAAAACCATGAGTCAAGGGGGACTTCTTTGCACTTCTTGATTTACCTTTTCTTTCACCACACCCCCAACTTAGGCTTTTGGCCTAAGTTGGCTATTCAAATAAACCACAGTTCATGAGGATTATGGGTGAAGGGATAAAGAAAGGTCTCATTTTCATCAAGTTTCTTCCAAGAAAAAGGCTAAGGCTCAAAGGGTGTTCAAGCAGAGTTCACACGCTCACAAGGTAGGCCACAAAAGAGGTATAATGTCAAATTGTTTCACTCTTTAAAATTGTTGCCTAAGATCATTTCAAGAGCATGCGTCACTTAGTCAATCGGACCAACGGGCCAAATTCTAGGTGTCATCACACAAGGTTCACGGTAAGCTCATTACACAAGGCATTGCCACCAATATTAAACAAGACTCCACACTTTCGCTAGTGTGCAATGTCCATCACAAGAGACTCAATTAGATAATCGGCTAGTCACAACGAGATGCAAAAAGTTCACATATTTTCTATGTAACTTCATTTGGCCTCATCGTAGCCGCACATTCATGTTTGTTCGATTGAGAGAACAATTCAAGTCATCGGTATTGATCATAACCGATACTCAAATTTGCACAATAACAGCCACATTCAAACACAATCAAGAAGGGTGGCAATATTTTTTAGAAGGGTCCAAAAACCATTTTCAATTAAAACAAGGAGCCACAATGTAATGACCCGTAAAATGAATAAGTGAAACTAGAGCCTAACTAGTGAGTGTGTGAGTTTGTCATGAGGTGTGAGGTGGTTTGATGTTGTCCCGACCTATGGTTAAGGGGTTTCAGGGTTAAACGTCAAGGTACGACTCCCCAATGACCACCTTAGGGGTCCTTGAGGAGGACCTTAAGTCTAACTCCAAGGCTGCCCCAAATGAGTTTTTGTTGCCAAAATGAGGGTGACCTATGGAAGGGGTCCACGCCCCGTAGGTCCATCCAAGCCCCGTGGATGGCCTCCGTAGGTCAAGACCCCTAAATGAAGGCCTCTTAACCAAACCAAGGTTGGACAGTACGTCCCGTGGTCCTACCTACGGACCGTAGGTGGGTGGTTCGTGAATGGCACCTGTTTTGTTGTCAAGTTGCGGCCTAGCTAGGGGTGGATTGGTAAATTCACCCCCAAGTCTTAATTAGTTGGGGGATGGTTATTTTAAGTTATTTATGGTATTTTAAGAGTATTAAAAGTGTTAAACTCTATTTTTCATCTCATTACCTCAAAACCCAAAATCAAAACCTCCCCTTCCCTCCTAAAGTTTCTCTCTAGAAACCTCCATTGGAGGTGAAGACTTCAAGCTCTCAAGGTCAAATCTTCAAGGTTTTCAAAGGATTTCGTGGGGAATCAATAGCAAGGTATGGTAGTCTTGATCCTTGTCTAACTTTTCATTCAAGGAGCCAATTCAAAGGTGATTTCAAAGTATGAAAAATCTAGTGTTTTACTCAATCTCATGGGTTCTTTCATCAAACATTTTCAAATGGTTTTTAATGACAAATTATTATTGTATTAGTATTTAATTGATGATTTATGATGAAAATACTCTATGAACCCATGAATTCTCTCACTTTCTAAATTGTGCCTTTATGAAGTGGGTTTGTTGATCATGAATGAATGTTGATGGATTATGCCTAGATTGATTTAGATTGTTGAATTGTTGATGTTTATGTTGAATTAAGTGATTGAATCATGTCAATTTCCTATTCTATTGTAGTAGTTTGGATTTATGGGTTGATGTTGGTTCATGGCCTTGAAAGGGCAAGTTATGACCTAATTACATGTTGAAGTAGAATTGTGCTTGAACTATTGATCCACTTGAAAGGTGGAGGTGTTTACTTACTATGTATATTGTGGTATTGAATTGATGGATATCTTCCTTGTACCTCTATATATGAAGGATCTATGTGTGATCATGATGTAAAGTATGTGTGTGTGATTTTAATGAATGTATAATGATCATGTTTAGAATGAAAGTGTGTTGTGATTGAATGTTATTTCTCAATTAACACCTATGAATGATGAGGCTATATGTGAAAGGTTATTCTCACATACACACACACTCATGAATGAATAATGAATGAAGTTTCTATTATAATATTAATGATGATGGGTTAATTGAAAGGCTATTCTCAATTGTACTCTAATGAATGATAATGACTTGTTGTGAAAGGACTTTATCACAATAAGGGGATTCTTAGGTGAAAGGCTATTCTCATCTTTGAATCTATGAATTTTCCAATGAATAAATGAATGTTGGGTTTGGGATGGATGTCCTCACATGAGTTGAGGCGGGGTATCTAGTAGCAATCTCTTATCCCATAATAATGAATGAAAGTAATGAATGTAAAATACTCCATGAGAAATAATGCTAAGCACCGAATGCCGCCATCTATGCATTGCACAAGTAGGCTTTGAGAGAGGTCATGGTGTGTGCCTTTATAATGTTAAATGAAATGAATGAGCTCTTATGATGATATTAATGAGAATGGTGGCTTAATGTCTAATGAATGAAGGTGTTCTTAATGAAACTAATGAAGAATGGGTGAATTAAATGCTTATATGTTTAATGTGAAGATGCATGCTATACTTGGATTGTATTATGAGTTACTTTCTTGTTATGACTTGTTGAGTATGAATGTTGATGTGAGGCCAAAATACATTTTTTTAATCATTATTTGCCTCACATTTATTATTTATATTTGTCCTTTTTGAGCATGAATTTTATGAATTGTGCTTAATAGTATATTTTATTTGTGGGATTAAATTGGTGTGAAGATGAAGAAATTTGAAGCTAAAACGAATTATATATGAAAGGTTAAAGAAGAAAATCAAGCAGACAGTTTAATGGATTAAATTAAATATAATAATATATATTATATAAAAGTTGCAAAGAATTAGGATTTGAATTGAAAACAAACTGCTGCCACGTGTAAACATTTGCAGACACGCAACTGAAGCGGCGTAAATATGCACAAACTGCTTCACGCAGAATCCTTTTAGGTTTTGGTTCCTAATTTGTTTTGGACTTAATTTTTTTATTTAGAGTTTTCTATATCTATAAATAATCCATAATAATAATTATTAGAAGAAGGAGGATGAATGTAGAGAATAACTTTTGATTTAGGGTTTTATCTTTTTCTTTCTCTTTTATTTATTTTACATCTTTTCTTTGAATGATGGGTTGTCATTGCTCTATATCTATGTGGAGTTAAACTTCTCGTTCTTGGATTATATTTACTTACAATATGATTGTTTAGTGATTTTGATTCGGCATGATTTGTTTATCATATTAGTGGTTCTTATATTCTTGTGATTACTATTTTAATGCTTGATCACCATTGAAATAAAAATATTGTCCGAATTGAACTCGGAAGAGGAATAAGAGGATAGAATGTGAAATATAAGGAGCATGATTTTCTCTTAATAATTAGGGTTAATTTGTATCTAGGATAGGGATATACCTAGAAACCGTGCTTGGTCACTATATAGGAAGAAATAGTAATGCTCGGTACTTAATCCATCATATCCCCGCTCAACGATGTAGTTAGGGTGTTATTAATCGTAGGCGATTAGAGGACGGGAGACCATGATCATACATTTAACCCTGTGAATCAATAACTAGAAAAGCAAATAAGTTGATGAAATTGATGCTGATTGTTAGTTAAATTATAATCCTAGATCGATTCATTCATTCACTACCACAAAAGGGCCTTTTAAGGACCAACATTTTGGGATGAGTTAAAAATCTGGTCTCTAAAAACATATGTTTAGAGACGGTATTTATTTTTTGTCCCTATATCTGAATTTTAGTTTTTCTGTTAGTGAAGGGAAGAAATCTAGTCCATAAAATAATCATTATCTAGTCCCTAATGATCTTAATAAGTAGACAGATCAACACCACTCCACTTTCTTCTCTAAATAAAATAGAAAACAAAATTTAAAACACAATAAAATTGATCAAGGTAAAAAAAAAAGATCTTTTATCTCTCTCAACTAAGATCCCCAATCTATTATCTCTCAAACCCTAAGCTTTAGACTTAGCCTTTTCAAACCCATGAAACTTGAGAACTTGATCTACGACTCTCAACTAAGATCCCCAATCTATTATCTCTCAAACCCTAAGCTTTAGACTTAGCCTTTTCAAACCCATGAAACTTGAGAACTTGATCTACGACTACTCGGCTTGATGATCTCGTTGGCTCTGCCCGATTTTCGATGGATTTGCCATTCTAGTAGCGGATTATTTTCAACCGGGCTTGACCCACAAAGAATCCATCTATAGGTAATTACGAAGGTCCAATTCTATGGTTTTGTTCTTTTTTTGTATGCTATTTGTTTTCCGGTATGAAATTTTGGTTTATTTTGCAAGCTCTTCTCTTTGTCCTCTTTCTATTTCTCAAGAATTGAAATGTCACTCACAAAGCCGATTCGTTGTTTACAGTGAAATCGTTTCTAGTATCTAATGAAGAAATCATGGTGGTAAGTGTTTTAATACATTTTGAAAAATCAGATCCGTCGGTTGTTAGTTCGAATATAAATTTTGGTCTGAATATTCCTAGAAATCTAATTCACTGGTATTTTTAATTATTTTTGGGGTCATGGTTAATGGAGCAATGTACTACTATTTTTGAGTTTAGATTCAATACATTAGTGTGATTTTCTTATATATATATATTGCAATCGTTCAATTTTTTTTAATATATGATTTTTTGATTTGGTTCCAGTACGACTATCTTGTTATGATTTAACTCTAGTAACAAGCCCCTGCCTTATCTCATCCTAGCAGTTAAGGTAACAATTTTGGGCTTCATTGTTTCTTGCTTCTTTTTCTGTTATATTAATCTTATTTTTGCCCTTTCTCTTTTTTTGATTTTGAATTTCTGACTGTTGAACTTGAGAAGTTATGTTTCTTTTCTTTTTCTTGAATGTCCTTCTTTTGAAACATCAGTGCTTGTATTTTAGCATGCAGACTGAATGTTTTTTTTTGGGATATTCTTTATTGTCAAGTGATGTTGTCTAGTTCTCACCTCATAGCATGCTAAGTGCTTAAAACCTATACATGATTCATGATTTAGCATTAGAGACCATGATAGTTTGAATGTCAAATACCTTACATAAAGTTAAACATTCTTGTGCAAACCTTAGGCTTTGAGCTCAAATTTTAAAGAAGACATTCATGGTTAGCTTATATTAGGGAGCCCCCATAAATGTGAAAAGGGAATAAAATGTATTTGCTGGATAGTATTTTTACCTTTTTCTGTGTAGTAGGAAAAGTAAGACTAAGTTCTAAATATAGTTCACAATGGTATTCTTCACTTTGGCTAAAGTTAGATCTTGTATGACCTCTTTGACCTTCAAGTTCCTCTCTATGTTGTAGTTAAAAATAAACACTTTCAGCATGCATTATTGCTCTTCGAATGATTTTCAGAATGTTATATTTGTATATTTGAATGTGATTGAATGTTTATCCATTAACATGTTACAATTCCTTGCTTCTTCTATGGATATGTGAAACATGATTGCATATATAAACTTTAATGGAAGAATATTAGATATGTGTCTTACTTTCATGTGAAGTTTTATTTTTTTTCTCTTTCTATTTTTAGGGATACAACTCGTTTCTCTTCGGTTGGATTCAACATCTTACTCAAGAATCATCATTCTTTTAAGAGTATTTTCATGTAAGCATTTCTAGCTTGTAAGATAAAGTTATAGAGTTTTATCATATTAATAGAGAGGTAAATGTAATACATGTGGTAAATAGTAACCAAGTTATAAATGTTTATGTTGTTATCAAGTCGTTTCAACAATTATCTGTATTCTCTTAATGTTTTAGATGTCGTAATTTGTTGTAAATTAAAATGATGTCATCTCCAAGCTTGTTAGTGAGCTAATAGCATCGTGTCTGTGTAGGTTATTTATTCCAAATCTAGGTACTAAATGTTTTTAGGCCATTGATACCCACTATAGTTAGCAATGCCTTCTTGTATCTCTTTTATTATGATTATTTGAATTTTTCCAATCTAAAATTAACATACTTGTTTGTGCATAAGTACCTTGAATCAATGTCTCAAAATAAATTGCCCAATGCAGATCAGATGTTAGAGTTATTTTGGTGGTTGTTGGTGGTTTCCAAGGGGAGCTTATCGATAAGGTAAGATACTGTAATTGATTGATTATAGGGTGCTAAGTCTTTTAGTTTGCATATCTTATACTCCTCAATTTCCTTTCATATTATATGGTTGGACATTGGAGGGAATTTTTTTCTTCTTCATAATATATAGTGTTTGAAGGAAATATTTAAGTAATAGATAAACAATTTGTTTGATGGAGGAAGTCTCACATTATTGAAGTTTAAAGTTGCATTGTAAATGTATTTGAATTATTGAAATTTGTGAAAATTGAACACATAATATTCTTAGAAGAAATCTGCAGTAACCTGAATTCAGAACCCAAGGTTATGTCTAGTAGTTAATGAAGTGGATTGAGAACCCTCTTAGGTTCAAATCTGAATAAAGACATAGCTACCTGAAACCTATCGCTTGCGGGTATCCATTGAAAATAGTTGAGGTGTGCAAAAGCTGATGGTTGTAAAAAAAAAGAACTCTGGCATAGTTTGGAATATCCTAGATATATGATTAACTTGGAACTAAGGGGGAGTCTCTTATATGTGTGGACATGAACTGAGATGGATATATCCTGTATGGTTTTACTTCCCAGGCAGTTCCATGTGTTTCCATGTGTGATGAAACAAAAAATAGAGGCTAAGATAACATCTAATGTATAATTTTCTAAAAGTAAAATAAATTCATAACTCTTTACTTTGTCCATTGAAAGGATGAGTTTTACACTTCGTTACTTATTCTATCATATATCTTCTCTCTGCTGCCATAACTGTTATGTGAGTATTGGATTTTAATTTCTTCTTTTTAGTTTAATGAAATTTGGTTATGCTCATGGACTCTCTACACTCACAGTTCTCTCATCTCTGTTTCAATGTGGAACCTCTCTTTTTGCTCGATGATAAAATACTACTTGTTCTTTGTGGTGAAAATCTATACTTGAAGAATTTAGAGTTCTTTGCTCAGGTGAGTAAAAAATTATTTAATCATTTTTTGGTTTATCTTCATATTTTTCTATGGTTAATGTATGTTATGTTTTATACAGGTTTTGATGTTTGAAGATATAAGTTTTGAAGAACTCGTACATGCTATACAAATTTGATTATCATTTGCCAAGAGTTTTAGGAAAAGCATTACAATACATGCTAGGGCTGTTAGATTTGCATTGTCTAAACAAATATGACTTTTGTATCATGGCTTTTGTCGATTGGGATGTAATACATTTTTTTTTATAATATATGGAAAGTTATCTTTCTTTATTTTTATATGTATTTCATTTTTTATAATGTATTGATACTATTTTTGAGAATTGGTCAAAAAAAATTATGCATTTAGTTAGGGACCATATTTATGGTCCATAAAAAATGCAATATATGGACTAATGTTTTAAGAAGTAGAAATTGGTCGCTAAAAGCATATTGGGACCAAAAGAGCTGACCTAGTTAATCTTTATGGGACCAGAAAAATGGTCGGGAATACAATTTTAGAGACCGATTTTCTAGTAGTCGCAAAACACTTTTAGGACCGGCTATAAAGTCTCATCACAATTGACTTTTAGCGAGGAAGCCTATTAGGACGGGTGGCGACCAAATTATTTTGGTCCTTAATGACCTTTAAGGACGGGAAATAGACTTTTAAGGACCAGAATTCCCTTCGTTAGAAGCCATTTTTCTTGTAGTGATACAAAGTCACAACCATGAACCTAGATGTCAAAGAGTTTGCAATTTCACTGTCAATCAAGCATTCACAAGAAAGTACTACTCAAAATTAGGCCCAAATAATAAATATCACACAAATCAAAAGGGCCTTTTCTTTTCTCTCCAAAAGATAATAAAAATAAAATTTACTTCCTAAAAAAAATAAAAGACACTCAGTTCAAAGGGACTATCCTCAGGAAAAGAACTAAAAACAAAAGCCAAGGAACCCATCCTAAAAAAGAAAAGACTCGATAAAACAGTAAAAACTAGAAATTCATTCCCCCATCCAACACTTAAAACATGACACTATCTCCAGTGCAACAACATAAGCTAATGAGTGAAAGAAAGATTATTATTTTTGTTGGGCTAAGTGTGCTCCTACTCACAGAAAAAAACTTTTTTTTTTAATTTTTTTTTAACTATTTTTTTTACGATTTTTTTTTGTACCAGATACACGACGCGGACTGGATAAGGACTTCACTGTCCAGATTTTTATTTTAAACAAATAAAATATAAAGCACACTTCACCCTAACCAAAATATGCGGAAGAATCCCCACCCCACACTTGAAAAGATGCTATGTCTCCAAAACATTAATTAAAATTTTAAAACAATGGTTAGGAAAACTCCCTACGCCTTTAATCCTAGCTAGTAACATGTTCTCTCAATATTTATTTTCCAAGGCTCGTACGCACCACACTCTTAATCCCCAACATGCTTCTTTGCTTCGAATTCTTGGGTACTCAGATTTTTCCTGATCTGCAAAAACAACATAAAAATAAAGTGACACTAATAAAATAAAATAAAGGGTTTTTTTTTTTGTTTTTATAAAATCTTAAATAAATAAAATAAAAAGTTTAAACTAAAAAAATAATTAATTTCGAAGTCCACGGCAGCGGCGCCAAATACTTGTTGCTTCCAATTGCACACGCAAGTGTACGCGATCGCACACGTAATATAGTGGCTCTTAAAAGAATCAGATTATCGAACCCAAACGACTTGTCAATTAATTATTCTTACTATATTATATTAATTCTAATTATTTATTTAAGGGGAGGATTTCAAAAGATGAATATATTAACTAAACTAAAAATAAAGATAAAATAACTAAAAAGCAATTAACCAAGAAAAAATAGATGTTTACACAATCAATGAATGAATCGATCTAGGATCATAATTTAACTGACAATCATGTTGAGCATCAATTTCATCAACTTATTTGCTTATCTAGTTATTGATTCACAGGGTTAAATATATGATCATGGTCTCCCGACCTCTAATCGCCTACGATAAATAACACCCTAACTACATCGTTGAGTGGGGATAGGATGAATTAAGTACCGAGCATTATGATTTCTCCCTATATAGTTACCAAGTATAATTTATAGGTATATCCCTATCCATAGATACAAATCAACCTTAATTATTAAAAGAAAATCATGCTCCTTATATTCCACGTTCTATCCTCTTATTCCTCTCTCGAGTTCAATTCAGACAATATATTTATTTCAATGGTGATCAAGCATTAAAATAGTAATCACAAGAATATAAGAACAACTAAAATGATAAACAAATCATGTCGAATCAAAATTACTAAACAATCATATTGTAAGTAAATATAATCTAAGAACGAGAAGTTTAACTCCACATAGACATAAAACCATTACAACCCATCATTCAAAGAAAAAATGTAAAATAAATAAAAGAGAAAGAAAAGATAAAACCCTAAATCAAAAGTTATTTTCTACAGTCATCCTCTACCTTCTAATAATTATTGTTGTGGACTATTTATAGATATACGAAACCTCTGGATAAAATAATTGAGTCCAAAATAAATTAGGAACTCAAAACCTAAAAGGAATCCGAGTGAAGCAGTTTGTGCATATTTCCGCCGCTTCAGTTGCGTGTCTGCAAATGTTTACACGTGGCAGTAGTATGTTTTCAATTCAAATTCTGATTCTTTGAAACGTTTATATAATACATATTATTATAATCAATTTAATCCATTAAGTTGCCTGCTTAATTTCCTTCTTTAACCTTTCATAGTTAATTCGTTTTAGCTTCAAATTTATTCATCTTTACACCAATTTAATCCTACAAATAAAATATACTATTAAACACAATTCATAAAATTCATACTCAAAAAGGAAAAATATTAATAATAAATGTGAGGCAAATAATGATTAAAAATATGTATTTTGGCCTCAAATCAACACCCACACTTAAACTTTTGTTCGTCCTCGAGCAAACATTAAAGCTCATCTCAAATAAATCATTGCTACAAACACTTAATCCATATACCAATTTTAAAACATCAAATACACTTCTCAATCATTATGCAAGATATTCATATAACAACAAACCTCTAACCTCCTAACCTCAAAGAAGGACTCTGAACTCGTTAAATTTAAGCTTGCTCACATATTCTCATCAAAGAAAGTTAATAAAATCACCTATCCATCATGAAACAAGTGCCCTCACAAGAAGAAAAAGTCCATACGCTCAATTCAAAAGATTAAATATAAATTAAGAATTTAGCATCAAAGAAACTACTCACACTCAGAAATAAAATTCACATGTATGCACAAAGAACAATAGGCTTGCCCATTATGTACATCTCTACTAATTAAGCATGCTTGAATAGAATCAAATAAGACTTTAACGGTTTGCAATGTAGGCTAGGGGACGGGTAGGAAACTATATAATAGTGACTTACACTTCCCTAAGCACTTTACAATTTAGACTTCATCACCCATTATTTTCTTCTCTTTATTTTCAGCCCTCTCTTTAACAATTATTTTACAAGTAATTCTCATCATCTCAAGAATGTTTCAATCATTTTTTTTATTTTTTTAAAAAGTTTTCCTTCATAGTAGCCACCATTAACTTGCGCATTTTACATGCGTTAAGGTGCACGATGTCCTTGGAAGGACCAGGGCCATCATCAAGGTAACTTCTTTTGTTCATCTTTTTTTTTCACATCACATTCTTTCAAAGAAGGCTTTTTAAGCACTTTGTAGCTATCATTGATTACCTTTTCACTAAATCATTTCTTTTTCTTCAGAATTAGTAATTAGAATAAGTCTATGCTATAACGCACAAAGAAGCAAGGTACAAAAACTAGGGATTCAACAAAATAGTTTAGGGCAAAATATGGCTACCAACAAAAGGCTACGGGCTCAAAAGGGCTAACTAGTGATATAATATCTGAAAAGGCTAAAATTTACCAGACAAATCAAAGAAAACCTATTATCATCTCCTAAACAAAGCAACACTTTTTATTTCGCTTCAATAACATGTAGAGCAAGTTCTACACTAAGATGCAAAACATGAAATAAACAAAATCTTACCACACATGGCACAAGTATCAATCAGGATGGATCAATTTCACTTCTAAGAGAGACAAGATCATAACAAACTACAAAATAAAATAAGCTATATACAAAGTCACAACCATTAACCTAGATGTCAAAGAGTTTGCAATTTCACTAGCAATCAAGCATTCCCAAGAAAGTACTACTCAAAATTAAGCCCAAATAAAAAATATCACACAAATCAAAAGGCCCTTTTCTTTTCTCTCCAAAATATAATAAAAATAAAATTTACTTCCTAAAAAAATAAAAGACACTCGGTTCAAAGGGACTATTCTCAGGAAAAGAACCGAAAACAAAAGCCAAGGAACCCATCCTAAAAAAGAAAAGACTCGATAAAACAGTAAAAACTAGAAATTTATTCCCCCACCCCACACTTAAAACATGACACTGTGCCCATTGCAACAACATAAGCTAATGAATGAAAGAAATAATTTTTTTTTGGGTTGGGCTAAGTGTGCTCCTACTCACAGAAAAAAACTTTTTATTTTTATGATTTTTTTGTACCAGGTCCGCGACGCAGATTGGATAAGGACTTCACTGTCCAGATTTTTTTTTTTTTTAAACAAATCTAAAGCACACTTCACCCTAACCAAAATATGGGGAAGAATCCCCACCCCACACTTGAAAAGATGCTATGTCCCCAAAACATCAATTAAAATTTTAAAACAAGGGTTAGGAAAACTCTCTGGGCCTTTAAGCCTAGCTAGTAACATGTTCTCTCAATATTATTTTGTCAAGGCTCGTACGCACCCCACTCTTAAGCCCCAACATGCTCCTTTGCTTCAAATTCTTGGGTACTTAGACTTCCCCTGATCTGCAAAAACAAGATCAAAACAAAAAAGTGACACTAATAAAATAAAATAAAGAGTTTTTTTTAAAAAAAATTGTTTTTATAAAATCTTAATTAAACAAAATAAAAAGTTTAACCTAAAAAAATAATTAGTTTCGAAGTCCCCGGCAGCGGCGCCAAATACTTGTTGCTTCCAATTGCACACGCAAGTGTACGCGGTCGCACAAATATTATAGTGACTCTTAAAAGAACCGAATTATCGAACTCAAAGGACTTGTCAATTAATTGTTCTTACTATATTATATTAATTCTAATTATTTATTTAAGGGGAGGATTTCAAAAGATGAATCTATTAACTAAACTAAAAATAAAGGTAAAATAACTAAAAAGCAATTAACCAAGAAAAAAATATATGTTTACACAATCAATCACTACAAGAAAAAGGGCTTCTAACGAAGCGAATTCTGGTCCTTAAAAGTCTATTTCCCGTCCTTTAAGGTCATTAAGGACCAAAATAATTTGGTCGCCACCCGTCCTAATAGGCTTCCTCGCTAAAAGTCAATTGCGACGAGACTTTATAGCCGGTCCTAAAAGTGTTTTGCGACAACTAGAAAACCGGTCTCCAAAATTGTATTCCCGACCATTTTTCTGGTCCCATAAAGATTAACTAGATCAGCTCTTTTGGTCCCAATATGGTTTTAGCGACCAATTTTTACTTTTCTTAAAACAATAGTCCATATATTGCATTTTTTATGGACCATAAATATGGTCCCTAACTAAATGCATAATTTTTTTTGACCAATTCTCAAAAATAGTATCAATACATTATAGAAAATGAAATACATATAAAAATAAATAAAGATAACTTTCCATATATTATAAAAAAAAAAGTATTACATCCCAATCGAAAGCCATGATACAAAAGTCATATTTGTTTACACAATGCAAATCTAAACAGCCCTAGCATGTATTGTAATGCTTTTCCTAAAACTCTTGGCAAATGATAATCAAATTCTTATAGCATGTACGAGTTCTTCAAAACTTATATCTTCAAACATCAAAACCTGTATAAAACATAACATACATTAACCATAGAAAAATTCAAGATAAACCAAAAAATGATTAAATAATTTTTTACTCACCTGAGCAAAGAACTCTAAATTCTTCAAGTATAGATTTTCACCACAAAGAACAAGTAGTATTTTATCATCGAGCAAAAAGAGAGGTTCTACATTGAAACAGAGATGAGAGAACTGTGAGAGTAGAAAGTCCATGAGCATAACCAAATTTCATTAAACTAAAAAGAAGAAATTAAAATCCAATACACACATTAACAGTTATGGCAGCAGAGAGAAGATATCTGATAGAATAAGTAACGAAGTGTGAAACTCATCCTTCCAATGGACAAAGTAAAGAGTTATGAACTTTATTTAACTTTTAGAAAATTATACATTAGATGTTATCTTAGCCTCTATTTTTTGTTTCATCACACATGGAAACACATGGAACTGCCTGGGAAGTAAAACCATACAGGATATATCCATCTCAGTTCATGTCCACACATATAAGAGACTCCCCCTTAGTTCCAAGTTAATCGTATATATAAGATATTCCAAACTATGCCAAAGTCCTTTTTTTTTACAACCATCAGCTTTTGTACACCTCAACTATTTTCAACGGATACCCGCAAGCGATAGGTTTCAGGTAGCTATGTCTTTGTTCAAATTTGAACCTAAGAGGGTTCTCAACCCACTTCCTTAACTAATAGCCATAACCTTGGGTTCTGAATTCAGGTTACTGCAGATTTCTTCTAAGAATATTATGTGTTCAATTTTCACAAATTTCAATAATTCAAATACATCTGCAATGCAACTTTAAACTTCAATAATGTGAGACTTCCTCCATCAAACAAATTGTTTATCTATTACTTAAATATTTCCTTCAAACACTATATAATATGAAGAAGAAAAAAACTCCCTCCAATGTCCAACCATATAATATGAAAGGAAATTGAGGAGTATAAGATATGCAGACTAAAAGACTTAGCACCCTATAATCAATCAATTACAGTATCTTACCTTATCGATAAGCTCCCCTTGGAAACCACCAACAACCACCAAACTAACTCTAACATCTGATCTACATTGGGTAATTTATTTTTGAGACATTGATTCAAGGTACTTATGCACAAACAAGTATGTTAATTTTAGATTGGAAAAATTCAACTAATCATAATAAAAGAGATACAAGAAGGCATTGTTAACTATAGTGGGTATCAATGGCCTAAAAACATTTAGTACCTAGATTTGGAATAAATAACCTACACAGACACGATGCTATTAGCTCACTAACAAGCTTGGAGATCAAATCATTTTAATTTACAACAAATTACGACATCTAAAACATTAAGAGAATACAGATAATTGTTGAAACGACTTGATAACAACATAAACATTTATAACTTGGTTACTATTTACCACATGTATTACATTTACCTCTCTATTAATATGATAAAACTCTATAACTTTATCTTACAAGCTAGAAATGCTTACATGAAAATACTCTTAAAAGAATGATGATTCTTGAGTAAGATGTTGAATCCAACCGAAGAGAAACGAGTTGTATCCCTAAAAATAGAAAGAGAAAAAAAATAAAACTTCACATGAAAGTAAGACACATATCTAATATTCTTCCATTAAAGTTTATATATGCAATCATGTTTCACATATCCATAGAAGAAGCAAGGAATTATAACATGTTAATGGATAAACATTCAATCACATTCAAATAAACAAATATAACATTCTGAAAATCATTCAAAGAGCAATAATGCATGCTGAAAGTGTTTATTTTTAACTACAACATAGAGAGGAACCTGAAGGTCAAAGAGGTCATACAAGATCTAACTTTAGCCAAAGTGAAGAATACCATTGTGAACTATATTTAGAACTTAGTCTTACTTTTCCTACTACACAGAAAAAGGTAAAAATACTATCCAGCAAATACATTTTATTCCCTTTTCATATTTGTGGGGGCTCCCTAATATAAGATAATCATGAATGTCTTCTTTAAAATTTGAGCTGAAAGCCAAAGGTTTGCACAAGAATGTTTAACTTTATGTAAGGTATTTGACATTCAAACTATCATGGTCTCTAATGCTAAATCATGAATCATGTATAGGTTTTAAGCACTTAGCATGCTATGAGGTGAGAAGTAGACAACATCACTTGACAATAAAGAATATCCCAAAAGAAAACATTCAGTCTGCATGCTAAAATACAAGCACTGATGTTTCAAAAGAAGGACATTCAAGAAAAAGAAAAGAAACATAACTTCTCAAGTTCAATAGTCAGAAATTCAAAATCAAAAAAAAAGAGAAAGGGCAAAAATAAGATTAATATAACAGAAAAAGAAAGCAAGAAACAATGAAGCCCAAAATTGTTACCTTAACTGCTAGGATGAGATAAGGTAGGGACTTGTTACTAGAGTTAAATCATAACAAGATAGTCGTACTGGTACCGAATCAAAAAATCATATATTAAAAAAAATTGAACGATTGCAATCTATATATAAGAAAATCGCACTAATGTATTGAATCTAAACTCAAAAATAGTAGTACATTGCTCCATTAACCATGACCCCAAAAATAATTTAAAATACCAGTGAATTAGATTTCTGGGAATATTCAGACCAAAATTTATATTCGAACTAACAACCGACTGTCACAAACCAAAAATGGACGTGATGGCACTCGTCTTATCCTACCAAGACAAGTCAGCCTAAAACTCAACCATTATGATAAAATGCGGAAATTTCATAATTTTACTCAAAAATACCCCAAAAATCTGGTTGTCACGTGTACAAGAGTCTAAAGCATTACAATAGATTTGAAAGAAAACGTAAGTCTCAAATGATGTTGTCTCTAAAATAGAACAATATCATAAATAGGAGTAAGAAAGTCCGCTGAGATGACAAACAACTACCTCACAAATCTCCAAGAAGCCTCAGAAAATAAGAGAATGGAAAGTATCACAAAATTCCGGCTCATAACCTACAAAAAAATTTGTAGAAGCAAGGGGTGAGTACCAAACCACACGGTACTCAGCAAGTACAGTTCTAAACACAGGCTAAGGGAGTAGAATACGGGTACTCCTTACACTCCAACCGAACCTCCACAACTACAACCTGCATAAAACTAGCCCAACATAACAACTCACAATTTACATAGCACCCAACTCAACAACAATCACTTTAACAAATTACATATCCTCAACAACAACTCAATATTCATCGATCACAACTTTCACAGAAAGGCACTCACAAATATCAACAACACACAAAATCAAGTTCACCAAATAGAGGTAATCAAACATCAAGTACTTTCCAACCCCCAATAAAACACATAATCATCAAGAATGAAGGATGTCATGGTATGCAATGCAATATGACACCATGAAATGATATGCCTCAGAATACCAAGTACTCTCTCAACCGTATATACATGATACTCCTCGGAAATACATCGAGAGTTCATAACCCATGGGTGACTGGCGAGGTCCATATACCGACACGGACGATCTCCACGTGTCTGTGCAGATGATCTCAACGCACTATCATAAATCAAACAAATTCCGCACGAATGATCTCCACGTGCCCAAATTATAATCTTAACATCTCACCATCCCCAGGACGGACGATCTCCACGTGCCTAACTTACACATCAATCTCATGTCAATGCATGTGCACAATATGATTTCAATAAAAGGGATGATGCATCTAAATCAAATATTAATATGATATGTAATCACCTCAGCAATCACCAATATACGGGTTCAATAAAGAACACAGTCACACGTAATAAATCAAGTCAATGATATATATTAGCTAATGCCCATATGCTTTGGCATTCTCGGATTACAATCCGCATTCTATAGTAATAAACTTTCCCTTTATAACACTGGTACTCGTACAAATGCCCGTCACAAACAATTCTCAACACATCACACACAAACAATTAATCACATTGCCTTTTATTACCCCTTTTTCATCATTAGAATTAATCAATGTGGACAAGTTAACCCATCACCCAGTCTCATTACCTCCAAACACATATTACAAGGAAATACACGAATTCCATACACTTAACAAGGGTTTAGAAATCCACTTGCTTCAAATCATCGAACAATCACTCCGACTCTTGAGCCTTCCCTTTTCGTTAGGCTTCCAAATCAATGCAATCTATTCAAATAATTAATCACAATAAGTTTTCAAAACTAACAACAACCATACTACTATAGGTCTAGCCTAGACCCAAAAACTTAAACAAACCTAAAATCAAGTTCCTAAATTTTGATGCCAATTATCATGTCAACCCTCATACTTCCAAAAGCTTGTGAATATCTTATTTCACAGTTAGGCGTATAAAGCTTTTGTCAAGGATATCAGTAGAAGATAATTCATCTCTTATTCACTATGTGCAATTACTACAATAACTCCTTGGGAATATACATATACTAATATAGAAGAAGAAATTATTTCTGTATTGCAACAAAAGAAAATTGACAACCTAACCTACTTGTTAATATCCTACAACTATATTCCATCACCCACTTTTACCGTTTTTCCTCTTCAAAAGCCAACATTAAGTAATACTAACAATTATGCTTACACATTAATTAAAAAGAGATACTTATCACTGCCAACTATTTTCCATTCAAATCATTTTCTCCCTAAATCCAAAAAAATACCACAATAGGCTTACTGCAATTCAATTTGCAAATTACTTTCTTCTCCACCAACGACTAAAATGCCATACAATGCAAACATATTCCTAGAGAGAATAATTGTACTAATTAAGAAATTGTGAATAACTATTACCTGAAGCAATTTGTTCCTCTCATTAACGCTGCATAGGGTTTCTCCCTATTCTCGTTATTTTTTTTCTCGGCTGCGTGAACTGCTGTTGTTCACAACAGCCAGCAACATTTTCCCTTTTATTATTTATTTATCTATTTTTCATTTTTATTATTATTAGCAACAAATAATCTTTTATTAAATCTGAAAATCATGTCACTCATTCTTATAAGTCATAAATTATTTATAAAAGCTACTAAAAGGGCTAATATAAAAATAATGATTAAAATTCATAAAACGACTAAGAGGGTCGTTACACCGATGGATCTGATTTTTCAAAATGTATTAAAACACTTACCACCATGATTTCTTCATTAGATACTAGAAACGATTTCACTGTAAACGACGAATCGGCTTTGTGAGTGACATTTCAATTCTTGAGAAATAGAAAAAGGACAAAGAGAAGAGCTTGCAAAATAAACCAAAATTTCATACCGGAAAACAAATAGCATACAAAAAAAGAACAAAACCATAGAATTGGACCTTCGTAATTACTTGTAGATGGGTTCTTTGTGGGTCGAGCCCGACTGAAAATAATCCGCTACTAGAATGGCAAATCCATCGAAAATCGGGCAGAGCCAACGAGATCATCAAGCCGAGTAGTCATAGATCAAGTTCTCAAGTTTCATGGGTTTGAAAAGGCTAAGTCTAAAACTTAGAGTTTGAGGGATAATAGATTGGGGATCTTAGTTGAGAGAGATAAAAGATCTTTTTTTTTTACCTTAATCAATTTTATTGTGTTTTAAATTTTGTTTTCTATTTTATTTAAAGAAGAAAGTGGAGTGGTGCTAATCTGTCCACTTATTAAGATCATTAGGGACTAGATAATGATTATTTTATGGACTAGATTTCTTCCCTTCGCTAACAGAAAAACTAAAATTCAGATATAGGGACCAAAAATAAATACCGTCTCTAAACATATGTTTTTAGAGACCAAATTTTTAACTCATCCCAAAATGTTGGTCCTTAAAAGGCCCTTTTCTTGTAGTGTATATAGCTTATTTTATTTTGTAGTTTGTTATGATCCCGTCTCTCTTAGAAGTGAAATTGATCCATCTTGATTGATACTTGTGCCATGTGTGGTAAGATTTTGTTTATTTCATGTTTTGCATCTTAGTCTAGAACTTGTCCTGCATGTTATTGAAGCGAAATAAAAAGTGTTGCTTTGTTTAGGAGATAATAATAGGCTTTCTTTGATTTGTCTGGTAAATTTTAGCATTTTTAGATATTATATCACTAGTTAGCCCTTTTGAGCCTATAGCCTTTTGTTGGTAGCCATATTTTGCCCTAAACTATTTTGTTGAATCCCTAGTTTTTGCACCTCGGTTCCTTGAGCATTATATCATAGACTTATTCTAATTGCTAATTCTGAAGAAAAAGGGATGATTGAGTGAAAAGGTAATCAATGATAGCTACAAAGTGCATAAAAGCCCTCTTTGGAAGAATGTGATGTGAAAAAAAAGATGAACAAAAGATGGCCCTGGTCCTTTCAAGGATATCGTGCACCTTAACGCATGTAAAATACGTAAGTTGAGGGTGGCTATTATGAAGGAAAACTTTAAAAAGAAAAAGAAGATTGAAACATTCTTAAGATGATGAGAATTACTTGTGAAATAATTGTTGAAGAGAGGGCTGAAAATAAAGAAAAGAAAATAATGGGTGATGAAGTCTAAAATTGCAAAGTGCTTAAGAAGTGTAAATCACTATTATATAGTTTCCTACCTGTCCCCTAGCCTACATTACAAACCGTTAAAGTCTTATTTGATTCTATTCAAGCATGCTTAATTAGTGGAGATGTACATAATGGGCAAGACTAAGGTTCTTTGTGCATACATGTGAATTTTATTTCTGAGTGTGAGTAGTTCTTTGATGCTAAATTCTTAATTTATATTTAATCTTTTGAATTGAGTGTGTGGACTTTTTCTTCTTGTGAGGACACTTGTTTCATGATGGATAGGTGATTTTATTAACTTTTTTTGATGAGAATATGTGAGCAAGCTTAAATTTAATGAGTTCAGAGTTCTTTTTTGAGGTTAGGAGGTTAGAGGTTTGTTGTTATATGGATATCTTGCATAATGATTGAGAAGTGCACTGGATGTTTTGAAATTGGTATATGGCCTAAGTGTTTGTAGCAATGATTTATTTCATATGAACTTTAATGTTCGCTCGAGGACGAACAAAAGTTTAAGTGTGGGGTGTTGATGTGAGGTCAAAATACATATTTTTAATTATTATTTGCCTCACATTTATTATTTATATTTGTCCTTTTTGAGCATGAATTTTATGAATTGTGCTTATTAGTATATTTTATTTGTAAGATTAAATTGGTGTAAAGATGAAGAAATTTGGAGCTAAACCGAATTAAATATGGAAGGTTAAACAAGAAAATTAAGCGGGCAACTTAATGGATTAAATTGAATATAATAATATATATTATATAAAAGTTTCAAAGAATCATAATTTGAATTGAAAACATACTGCTGCCACGTGTAAACATTTGCAGACACGCAACTGAAGCGGCAGAAATATGCACAAACTGCTTCACGCAGAATCCTTTTAGGTTTTCGGTTCCTAATTTGTTTTGGACTCAATTATTTTATTCAGAGGTTTCCTATATCTATAAATAGTCCATAACAATAATTACTAGAAGGAGGAGGATGAATGTAGAAAATAACTTTTGATTTATGGTTTTATCTTTTCTTTCTCTTTTATTTATTTTACATTTTTTCTTTGAATGATAGGTTGTAATTGCTCTATGTCTATGTAGAGTTAAACTTCTCGTTCTTGGATTATATTTACTTACAATATGATTGTTTAGTGATTTTGATTCGGCATAATTTGTTTATTATATTAGTTGTTCTTATATTCTTGTGATTACTATTTTAATGCTTGATCACCATTGAAATAAATATATTGTCTGAATTGAACTCGGAAGAGGAATAAGAGGATAGAACGTGGAATATAAGGAGCATGATTTTCTCTTAATAATTAGGGTTAATTTGTATCTAGGATAGGGATATACCTAGAAACCATGCTTGGTCACTATACAGGAAGAAATTGTAATGCTCGGTGCTTAATCCATCCTATCCCCGCTCAACGATGTAGTTATGGTGTTATTTATCGTAGGCGATTAGAGGTCGGGAGACCATGATCATACATTCAACCCTATGAATCAATAGCTAGATAAGAAAATAAGTTGATGAAATTTATGCTAAACATGATTGTTAGTTAAATTATAATCCTAGATCGATTCATTCATTGATTGTGTAAACATCTATTTTTTCTTGGTTAATTGCTTTTTAGTTATTTTATCTTTATTTTTAGTTTAGTTAATATCTTCATCTTTTGAAATCCTCCCCTTAAATAAATAATTAGAATTACTATAATAAAGTAAGAATAATTAATTGACAAGTCATTTGTGTTCGATAATCCGGTACTATTTAGAGCCACTATATTACTTGTGCGACCGCGTACACTTGCGTGTGCAATTGGAAGCAACAAATGTACCTTGTCTATGGTGACTTCAAAGGAGTACTTAGTGTAAGTAGTAGTATGGATGCTACTTGCACATTGCATAAGTATGACTTAGAGTTGTCTTAGATGTTGGTTTTAATGTGATGATGTGACTTATGTAATGTTTATGTCTCTTATAGGGTTGGCAAGGGGACGGGGACGGGGACTGGGGGACGGGACGAAGGGGGACGGGACGGGACAGGGGACTCCTTGGCCGGGATTTTAGGGGGACCGGGATTGGGGGGATAAAAATTCGTCCCATCCCGTCCCACTATATATACAGGATGGGACGGGATTTGGTGGGACGGGACGTGGGATTTTTATTTTTTTAAAATGTTTATTTATTTGTATTGAAATTATATGTTATTGAATAGCTTTTTTAGTTTATTTAGTTAATTAGTTTTCAATAACATTTTTAGCTAATAAAAGATGCTTAAGTTTTCAAATTTCAAATGTGAGAAGTTCAAATTTGTATTTTAAATATTTTCAAAGAATTTAACTTGAAATTTCAAATGTCAAATTTCAATTTTTAAATTAAGTATTTTAAAGTTAAAATTAAAATGCAAGACAATAGTTATATAAAAAAGACTTGAATAAAGCCTTCAAATTTATTCAATAAAATCTTATTGCAACTTAGAAGTTACAATTTACAAATATTAGTGGAGTAACTAATCTACGCAGCCACCTTCTAGGAAGGGTTCTGTTTCAATAAATTCTCATATGTAAAACTAATATTTGTTACAAATATTAGCCACTTTCTAGGAAGGGTTCTGTTTCAATTAGTTCTCGAATGTAATCTAATATTTGTATTCTCCTTTAAAATTCAATTCTAATTGTCGCATCGTATCGACGGTAACATCCTCCGGTGTTGGCAAACTTGCTAGAAACTCTTGTGACTCTAATTCATCATCACTAGATCCAATTACTGCATTACTCCAAGCTTCTTGTTTGGAACTTAACCTTGGCAAATTATGATTCCTCCTCTCGGCGTTGACCCAGTCTCTAAATAAAACTGATGTTTCCAAACTTTCTTCCGCCAATGAATGTCTATGATCGCCAAGTTGAAACATTGCCACACTAAAAGCAACCTCTGATGCAACTGATGAAGCTTGAATAGCTAGAACATCACGAACTATTTTGCTCAAAATTGGAAATGCACTGCTCCGCCTCCTCCACCATGCTAATAAATCTTCATTGACATCTCTGTCTTCCATTGTTTCTAAAGATTGATTAAGATATTCTTCAAAATCATCACGGTTAGTAGAATTAAGACCAAGAAAACCTCACATATAACTTGAAATTCGAGCTTTACTCTGAGGATTAGAAGTTTGACCAACTTCTCCTTGAGTATTTCCTGTAGTTATATATTTTTCATACAAAAATTTTCCTTTTACTTTTATGCTAAACTTACACATTTCACAAGTTGGATTTTTTTCCGATAAAATTTCTAAAGTATCATAAAAAGTGTCAACAAGTCCCTGCACACCTCGTAAATTATAGTCAGAATGAAGTAAAGTAGCAGTTAAAAAAATTTGAGGAATAGGAAAAAAATATTTTTAAAATTTTTCAATCATACCTTCAATTGCAACTCCAAATTTTTTAATTTTTTTGTATTTAGAAAATTGAATTGAAATAGCACAAATATTTATTAATACTGATGAAATAGTAAGATAATAAATTCCAGAAAACATGATTGTAGCATCATAAAAAAGTGTTAAAAATTCTAATAGTTCATTAGTTTCTTCCCAATCTTCTTCACAAATTCTCTCTGATGGGTCAGCATTATGAGCATTAAACACCATTTTTATGGGTCTTTTATATTCGTAAGCAACTGAAAACATTTCGGAAAAAGAATTCCACCTTGTTTTAATATGTCTTGAAATTTTTCTTGGTGGCAAATCACATAGTACACAACGCTCATTAAATTCCCTAATTCTAGCAGCTCTTTGAGCATAAAAAATCCAGGCAATAACATATTCAATTTTCATACAACCACATTTAAATAATGAAATACCATCTTGTACAACTAAATTTAATACATGTGCAACACATCTAACATGAAAAGAATTATCATCAATTGGACATAATCTAGTTTTTAACATACTAGCAGCGTTTATATTATTAGATGCATTATCTAATGTGACAGACATTACTTTATCTATAAGCATGTAATAATCTAGAACACTCAAAATATTTGAAGCTAAATATGCATCAGTTTTTTTCTCTATACATTATTTATAACTTAAGATTCTTTTTTGCAAATTCCAGTTATGATCAATCCAATGTGCTGTAACAATTAAATAATCACGTCCATTAACACTACGACCCATGTCTAAAGTTATAGATACTCTACAATCTGATATGTTAAATATACAACGAAGATATTGATAATGTTTACCTTGATATACAAAAACATCAAATTTAACAGTATTTCTTGAAAAACCTCTATAAGTAGAATTATAAGTTTGTTAAATATATTCAATAAAATCGGGATGTGAAGGAAAACTATAAGGCAAACCATAAACAGAAACCATTTTAGCTAAATTTTTGCGATCTCTTTTCTTATTATATTTACGTTGTTTTAGTGGACCACCGGGGTTAGAAGGATCTAATGTTCCTTGAACCATGTTAGAAGCCCCTACCGATTCATTAACATTAATATCAAAATCATTAACTGAAATTCCTTTTTTTCTATTGGCTAATGATTTAGCTTCTTTATATTGAATCGGCACACAAGATAACAAATGTCTATTTAAGCCCCCCGTCCCACCTTGACCTCCACCTTGTTTATGTTTAAAAGGTTGCTTACACTTATTACAAATAGCAATAGAGTTTTCCTTATCTAAAGTCATAAATTGCCACACAACAGAAGTTTTAGGGCGTTGATACTTCACCTTCTCCCTTGTAAGAGGTATAAGGGATGAGTGTCCACAATTTTGCTCTGTTGAATTTGTAGTTTCATTTGGAACTTCTGTCACCGGACTAGTAGGTGTATCTTCTATTCCTCTTCTCCCGAACCAACTTCTACTTCATCACCTGAATTTTCATCAAGATAAGGATTAATATCACCATAAATTTGTTGTAAAATTTCATGATCGAGTTGAGCATTTGAATCAATATCATAAGAAGTATCATCAACATAAGTAGAATTATTTGTATTAAATCTAACTCTAGACATTGATTTAGAAGAAGTACCACCACATTTACTCTTAGTCTTTTCCTTACTACTTTTTTTATTAAAATTAAATAATTTACTAATGTCACTTGGTTCTTTCTCTTTTCCTTTACCGGTATTTTTTTTGCTAGAACTCATATTTAATTATATGTAAAGTATAATATAAAAAATAATAATAACACAAAAATTAATGACGAAAAATAAAATATAAATATTATGAAACGAATGTACCAAACGTCTGCGTTAATAGCAGACGTTATAACCGATTCTTGAAGCTTGTAGTTTGTTGTAACTTGTAATTTGGAACTCCAATAATTGATAGCAAATATGAGAATTATATATATTATGATATAATATGAAAATTTAGAATTGAAATATATGTATTATGATATAATATGAGACTTAAATGGAATAAAAAATTGAGACTTAAGAATTAAGATTGAGAGGATATAGAAAAGAGATGAGAGAATAGATGATTTTGTAAGAAATAATAAGGGATAGAGGTGTATTTATAATATTAAAAATGGGTTAAAGTGTATTTATGATAACTTGAGGGTTTAAATTAAAGTATTAAAAGTAGGGGGGTGGTAGGGGGTGTTGGGGAAGTGAAAAAGGTTAATAAATCCGTTGGGGAGCCCCACTAGCCGTTGCCCCAACGGTCCCCAATGGATATAATTTTAAAACAAAAATAAAATAAAAAAAATTGAGGGGATCCCGCGAAACCAGCCGGTTCGAACGGGACCAAAGGGTGAACCGGCCCCTAACCGGTCCCCTATCCCGAACCCCTCCCAACCCGCGAGAACTTACGGGACCAAGTCCGGCGAGCCGATCCGGTCCCCCTGCCAGCCCTAGTTTTGGGCCTAAAAAACCTGCACTTTTACACTCAAATCATGCACATTTTGAGCTCAAATTCTGCACCCTTTTGAGCTCAAAATGTTACACTTTTTGAGCTCAAAACGCTGCATTTTTGTGAATCGATATACCACTCTTAAACTCTCAAGAAAGTGATATCTTTAACCTTAAAATCTGCATTTCTCCCAACTTTAAAATCTACACTTTGAACCTCCAAAATCTGCACTTTAGGCTACTAAAATCTGCTACACTTTAGACTACCAAAATCTGCACTATAGGCTACTAAAGTCTGCTGCACTTTAGACTACCAAAATCTGCACTATAGGCTACTAAATTCTGCACTTTAAACACTTATCAAACACAAATCTGAAAATAGGAATTTAACATTTTGAAAAGGTTGTTCCCTAGTTCCCTTCTTTGAAAAGACATGCTTTCTTAACCGCAAAGTACGTCAAGTAACAAATAAAACTTAGTTGGAAAATATTATTATAAGCTAAATAACTATAATGAATCCAATATCTAAAGGGAAGTGAGGTGGGCAGCTACGTCTTACCATCGTTCTAAGTTGATTCGTACAAACTCAAACAAAATAAAAGTAAGCTTATATAAGAGTGAAATACTAATGTGTAAGATGTTAGTCGAAAGACAACACTATAAGTGAATGTATATGTAAGAAAAATATGAAGCTTTGGAGCAAAGAGGAAGCGATGGACACTATTTGACGCGGTAAAGGCTGCTAGACATGAGCTTTTGTGGCTATCAGTCGCTTCTCTGATTTGGACAGAGATGGAGTTATATACTAACTCCAAACGCGCTCTCGAGTGTACATGTGACAAACAAAGAACAAGTAGAATTAGCAAGTGGACTTTAGATTTATCAGAAGACATAAAAAATAAGAATCATGTAGTCATAGACATACTAGAAAATATACTCAGAAACAGCAACATCAATATGATACTATCCTGGCAGTTTCTTGATGACATTTAAGCAATTAGTATACCAAACTTTAATTAATCTAGAGAGTTGCTGATTGACTTTAAAATACCCTTCAAGTGAGCACACAAAAACAGTTGGATAGCTATATCGATGTGCGAGTTTTACAATGATTCCACAATTGGTTGCTGATCATGCTTAAAAAAATAGATTTCGTACTTCATGTAACTTATTCGAACTAATATGCGATCAGGGACTGCTTGAGTATATGTACATAATAGACATTGATCAACCTTAAGCATAAAAGATTAGAATTAACCAATAAGCACTTCCTAATAGACAATAGCTAAAATATTTTTGTCAAAGATGTAGTGCTACTGTTCTGCTTGTTATGAAAAAAGTAGAACCTGGTTCACAAGCTCTTTATGAAAAAAGATTAACCAAAGTGCAATTCATACTTGTGTGAAATAAGAGCTCCCATGGTAATAGAACGAGTTACACCACTACTATAACGCAAAATAGCATCAGATAAGAAAGAAAGAAAAAAAACAGCAAGTGTAAGGCTCTTGAATCTGATCATTTTAGTGAATAACTAATCCAAAGTTAGCTTAATTTGAAGCTATGTATGCAAATCTCTCAAGAGGTAAATACTGCACCTTAGGCTTCAAAAATTCCAAACAACCAACATAGGCAGAGAGCAACACGAATAAAGATAGCTAAACATTTTGCAAAATTCATATGTAGAACTCAGAATCAGTAACCTGGGCAGGCGTTATGTTTTCTAAGTTGATTTAACTTGAATTAATTTATACTAACCACACAAGAAGATGCGGATTTCTATGCCTTAACAAGCAGCAAAGTTATAGCTTCATGTAGATAAAAATGCTTTAAAGAGGAATAAAACGAGCAGCCCTGAATCGATTAAATCTTTCAGCACATTCAACTAAAGTTTATACCACATTAGAAAATATATAGATAAATGCAAATAAGCACGATCCACTTCTAAGCTCAAAAACTATTAAAACTTCATTAGCTATAAGTTCGAAATGATCGCAAGTCTTAAGTTTTGAAACTTAGGCTAACACAATATAAGATTTTAAACGAAGAAAAACAGGATGAGATCAAGACGTCAAGAGATTAAAGTTATGCTAGAAGAACAATTCATATCATTCCGAAAACAATAAAAAAATATATAATTATTTCATGCTAGACAAGAAAACTAATAAAGCTCGATTTTACAAGCAATAACATAAAACTATGTGAAGTTATTGCTAAGTATATATGAAGTAATACACAAGCCACAATTCTTACAGGGTTCAAACCCAACAACATTGATACACATATTCACAGAAACAATACCATATACAAGAAGTGAAAACGACATTGGAGAAAATAATATTGACGATAGAAAAAACTAAATCTAATTTTATCGGTAAATAAACATATTAACTAAAAAAAAACTACATAAAGATTCGATTTTTTTTTACCTTATGTTGAGCAACAAACTAGAGCTTTGACGTCAAGATTCAACTTAGGACTTCCTCCAACTTGAATTTAACACTGAAAACGGAAAAGATGAAAGAAGATAGAATTTTTCTGAAATCTAATGCTTGAAGTCGCTTTTGTCGGTTTGTTATTGGATTTTCTTGCTCGTTCCTGGATGTCCTTTTTTTTTAGACCCGAAGTCCATCCTTTTATAGTTGATTTGTGCTTCAAGAATTCAAAATTTGAATTCCTAGAAACGCAACTCTCAGAGGAAATAACAAAGAAATCATGAAGGAGAAGAAAAATAGACCTTTTCAAGTCGATTTGAGAGGATTGAGCGACTGATGGGGTTTTTTTTCGACGGCATAGAGTCGTTTCTCTAACAAAGGGGATGGGGGAGCATGTGGGGCAGTGATGGGAGAGGAGCTTGGGGCGGCCATAGGCGTCTGTGGAGAAGACGCAGCTAGCGTAGGGGTCTGAGCAAAGAGCGTGGGCGGCGCCTGGGCATCTATGGAGAAGACGTTCTGGGGAAGGAGAAAGGTTGTAGGTGCTGCGGTCTTTTTGGGTTTAGGAAAATCTTTGGTTTGATCTCGGCAGTCCGATCGTTTGATCGGACGGTTAATAAAATAAAGGGTTTAAAATAATTAATAATAATAATTTATATATATATATATATATATATATATATATATATATATGAATTAATTAAAGCCGTTGGATTAAATCGGATGGTCAAGATTTAAGCTGAAAAAGCACAATCCATGTGCTTCTTACGTGGCACACACGGATTGGCTGAATTAAAAAGACTTGGATTGCCAAATTTTTTACTCAAATTGGGTCCGTTTGAATTATAACACCTTCCTTATTAGATAGCCATAATTTATTAAATTAAAAATAATTATTTTGCAAGACTAGCTTATTTGATAAAATTAGTCATTGTAAAAATAAAATTAATATAAATTAGTAACTTATTAATTAATTAAGCATTCCTAACTTTAAAAAAATGTCGAAAAATATTTATCGCAATAATAGAAATTATATTTAATTAGAAAAATCGAGTTAACCCTTAAGAAAAAAATTTATTTGACGTGAAATTTAAAAATGAGAGAGTAAGTAGTAATATTTATATAATATATTTAATTTTTTTTTTATAAAAAATAGTATTTATGAAATAAATTTATTAAATAAAATTAATAATTAAAAAATCTTTTCGTATTCCTACAAAAATTTCATAACATATATATATATTCTATTATTATTATTATTATAATAATAATTATTATTATTATTAAAACTTTAGTTAAATAATTGTAGGAAGCCAAAATTGGGTGTCAACATGTAACATACGAGGTACCCACAAACTATGAAGTTGGGGATATGATCATGGTTAAGTTTAGCCCGAGACAGTTCAAGACACTATGAGGCATGCAAATAAATTTAATTCATAAATAGGAGAGGTCATTTAAGATTCTTGCCATGATGGGAAAAATCTTTGTACATACTTGGAATGTCATCGCTTCTCAAGATTTACTATAGCTTCCATGCCAAGCATACTCAAGTTATACCACAAACACAAGATTGATTTGAGTAGGGATCAATCAAGCTGTGCACCTATAACCATCACCACCTCGCATGATTAGGAGACTAAGGCTATCATTACTTACTAGGACAAATAAAAATAAGGACAAGGCCATAACTATGATCCTAATCCCCTAAAAGGGGAAAACACATGAAGAATTCATATGAGACTAATATGATGACTTGTGATAATTTAAGAATAAGATTAAAGTGTTCAAGTAGCAACATAACTACAAGAAAAGTGTGAATTACATGAGAATTTTCCTGGGGATTAGTATGAAAATCCGTAGGACACTTTTTTTCCTACAAATTTCAATTATGCACATAAAATTTTATGGACAGTAAAAAAATTTCAATTATGCACATAAATTTTTCTAAAACAAAAGAGTCTTGATAAATATATATTTGACCCATATAATTTTAATGTCACCAAAGAAATGATAGTTACAAAATGTTATATGTCCCCCCTCTTGACATAAAATGATATGCAATTGGAACAAACTTAACAATATGATAGAATTCCTAAATGGTTGGATCAATGCACACTCCATATTTGCCATTGAATTAGGAGCATAATTTAAGGGTGGAGTTAGTACAAACATTAAAGTCTTCAAAGCAACCTCACCTTAGCAGAAAAGTTCATGATACAAGAATGAGGGTGAACCAATTTCTTGCAAACATGGTAACAATATTAGGGGTCTAGAATTTAACTACCCTTAGCTAAGTGACCATATCAAATATTATCTCTTCGTTTCGATACACCAAATAATGCCACTCTACTTCAGTATCCTCCGGAAACCAGCTATCCTCTGATCTCATTGTCCAAAAAAATACAGGACGCGATCTCCTTGTCAGCTAAAACGTAATTTTCTTTAGAAGCAAATGCCATAAATCCAAGAGAACATGTCAACTTATATACAATGGCTTAGTTTGCCATGATAGCCACCAAAAAGCCACTCTCTCCATTTGATGCATCAACTATCAATTTCATTCCTGCATACATCTTCAATGGCAGCAACTAGGACAATCAACAAAACATACATGATGAAAGCCGGCATACTAAAATCAGTCAGTCTTGGCTTTGGTAATGGTATATATGATTCAGATTTATGAAGCATCTTAAAGGTCATCCAGGTTAATCATTTCATCATCATTCCAACACATCCCTGACAGCTCTTTCGACTGTGCTTCTGAGAAGCTCTCAATTTCTTCCAAAGCCTTTCCCATGGAACTTGCTAAATCTGCTTCCCATAGACCCAACTCACAGACTTTCTGGTAGGTCTCATAACCTGCAGCTGTCAGGCCGTCTGCCAGCATCTCCTTCAGGATATTAGTGCAAATTCCTCCAGAGTCCATTAGCTGCAACATGACTTCCGCAAAACCAGGATTCCTGAAAGCAACCACTGCACAACTTTTATCCACCATCCTAACATCAAACTCATGGAAAACTTCATGTGAACCACATAGGAGGCTCTTCAGCTTTCCTGCAGATGTCACATCCCTGAATCCCCATAGGAAAACTAGATTTTTACTACTGATCTTTCTAGTATTGTCAGTCCTCACACTAACATCTTCATCAGCGGGACCATGAGAACTGGTAAAGCAAGGGCAGTACGAGTTTGTGTAGCATTCAATTGCATCAGGCAAATGGCCCTCAGCAGCTTCAGGAGTTCTTGGAGCAATTTTCAATATGGAGCACAGCTTTGCGAACAATTGGCTTATCTTCACAGCATCATGTCCAAGAGTCTTCACTTCATTCACCTCAGCTGTTATTAATTTCACACCGGTTAGAATTAATTTAAGCAATTATAAGAGAAATCAATCAAAATTTGCATGCAAAGCCAGAAAAAATCTAGTCCAGTACAACAACAACATAGCCAATGTAATCCCACAAGTGAGGTCTGGGGAGAATTCCCATAAGTGGAGTCTGATGAGGATAAGATGTACGTAGACCTTACCCCTACCTTTGTGGGGTAGAGAGGTTGTTTCTGAAAAACTCTTGACTCAAAAAAAAAAAAAAAATCTAGTCCAGTGAGCAATATATAATTTTTTTTCTTGGCCAGCAACATAATTAAAAGATCTAAAAGTTGGGGGACGGAGTAGGTAGTGAACACAGACGTGTTGCAATAAAATATCAAGATGGAAAACTTCACAGGGATATTGCCACTTCCCAGCAGGCCACATGTTGTAAGGGAGCGTTTGGTATCTACTTAGAGTTACACAGGGATAAATTCTGTAGGTATTAGTAATGCAAGGATTAATCATGTCAAAATAGTTATGCATGATTCGGTTATTCATATATTAGTTATTCTATATTCTACCCTACATAAATAATACATAGATTCCCTCATAAATTATGCATGCATTAGGTATGTGGAAAAGAAAAATATGAACCAAACATGTATTAGCAATGCTATGTTTGATGTGGAAAAGAAAGACACCAACCTTACATTGTAACTTATGCTAGACTCTATGTGGAGATTATTTTGCCCTGCTTTTGTAACCAAACGATATACTAGTACTCCCCCCATTTTAATTTGCTTGTTCTTATTTTCTTTTTTAGTATGTTTAAAAAAGAATGACTCTTTTCTTTTTTGGCAAATCTTTAGTTCCAACTTTCTACATGGCATGTTTAAGACCCCAAGATTAAAGGGCAATTTAATACATTTGACATATCTTTAATTTAAAACCACAAGATTCAAAAGACTTCTTTACGTTTTTTAAACTCCATGTCAAGTCAAAACAGGACAAACAAATTGAAATGAAAGGAGTATAAAGTTATGCTAGTTTTAATAGATGGATAACTCCTCTGTGATCGGCAACCAAACGACCCACAAGTTATTAAGCATAACCACATTGTAACGAAAGCTGGAAATACGTTATCTAACATGCGCCTCATGATAACAGGGGTACTTGCCTTGGTTAGGTATCTCTATATCAATAGGGGCAAAAAACTGTTGTTTCAAATATGAGATACATGCAGGCAAATTGTTCACTTTTGTCTGAGGGCTGATTTCCTTCATAAGATGGTTGACATCAAGTACATTCGGGAAGACCAAACATAATGAACTTCTGAATTCTTCCAGCGTTGATGGCAATGCAGCTAAGAACTTGGAATGAACGAAAGTAAAATCTGCCAAATAAAATGCAAAATGTTTAAATAACATAACAAGCATGGTCACCACATTCTAACATGAGCAAAAAATTTCCACATAGAGATTGACCATTAAGAGAGTTGTGGGCAACAACAGGTTTCTGAGAAGCGGAAATCAAATCGATCACCTCTCGAAAGCCACGGAGGCGTTTATTATGCTCCTTCTCCTCATTTTGAAGTTCCTTCTGTGAGTACAAAGCAATATTCATAGAAGGAGAAGATAATCATCAACAAGCAGCTAAACCAAAGTTCGTAAGCTAGTTTATTACCTGTAAAAGAATCCTGTCTTCTTCTGAACTTGTCAAAACAACTCGAACAGGCCTTATTGTTCCTCCCTTTGCTGGGTTTAGCAAAGGTATGACGTCAACAAAATTCTTCAGTGTCTGGCCCAACAGAAAAGTTTAATAAATATCAGCTAGAACAAATTAAGTGATTTTTTTATTCCATGTAATGGGATATACAGGACCTTTAACATTGATAACAATTAAATTCTATAGGCATCATTCTTCAGGACATAATCAAATTTGGAACATTGTATGCTACCATAAACAGCATCTTTATCTTCGGCTATTTATTTTTTTTTGTTTTGTTTCTATGAAAATTCAAGAGCACAATTCAAAAGGTAAGAAAGAAAAGATAGACACCTCCATCACAAGACGCACTTGGCGTTCACTGCAGACATCTATGCTCAAGCAAGGTCTGGATCCATATACGTCATCTCCCGAGACAATTTTTCTCAAGGAACTGATTAGAGCATCTGCAAGACGTCACGAGTATAAAAAAGAGAGCAAAGAACAGTTGAATTGACAAAGATAATTCTGCTCACCTTCAGGCTTCTTGTTTGTGTCTTTGCAAGCAGTTATCCAATTCTTAACTCGAGATTTGATCCTTTCTGCAAATACAGAATCAGCAACTGTATATCCTGATGGAGTTTGAACTGTACAGCTTATAGGTGATGCATTTCCAATTCTATCTACTGCAGCTGATTCTTGTGATTTGGATAAATATGATATGCCTGTCAGAACAAGAAAGGTAGGGTGCAGGAAGGTTACTTCGGCTTTCAGGCAACCTAAGGATGCTAATAATAGATTAACCATCAAAATAAATAACAGAAACATGTCAGTTATGAGTTACATTTCAAACCAGTCCAGCTCAGCTTACCATCATATATGCAGGCATTGAGATCAAAACCTTCTTGAGCCATAGAGGTCAAGTATGATGATTGACAAGAGAAACTATAAGAAGGCATCCCTATTTTTAACTCATCACGAGGGAACAAATGAAAGTTGTATCTGCACAAAAAGCACGAAACACTTGTCATTCATGTCTCATGTTTCCCTTTCTCAGACAAAATGATTAGTTAGAAATATAGCAACTAATCCTTCATCTGAAATTGCCACTTACATCAGCACCAAACTAACACAAGAAAGAGTGAACACCACATTTTCAGTAAGAATTTGAGCATTAGAAACATATTTGACAATTAAATAATTAGAACCAACCCTGCCGTCCACCTCCAATAGCCTGCCTCATAAAACTAGGTACTTCTTCAATAGAAGAAGATACTTTACACACTTGAGCAAACCGAATAGCTTTTCAATATACAATTTTAAACCATCTAAACATTGAACCCAAGACTTGTGATTGAACAGAACATTAGTTGAAATTTATACACAACACAATCTTAAGAATTGAAATTAAGAATTAAATGAGTGAGTTGAAGGTGACGCACGGGTGCACGATGAGCTTGGAACCCTTTATGGAAAAGGGGCAAACGGCGAACTGAAGGACCTGAAACCGTTCGGCGGCGTATTTGGCTTTAAGATAGGCGGTGTGGGCGGTGTCAATAGGCATAATACGTTGCCAGGGTGCAGAGTAGGCTCCGGTATTCTTCAATGAGACAGCAATGAAATCAGAGTCGGAAATGCAATTGCTTATCTCTTCTAGTGCCGCTGAGAAGTTGGATTTTGTAACTTGCTTTACATTCCATTTGCTCTGGCTATGTCCGGGGTTTGATTGGACAACGGTATTCGAAATCCTCGAGCAAATCAACCGCCTCTGTAACATTGAAACACGAATAGACCTCCAGTGTTTACTGTCCTGATAAACTCCGATGACTTTTCCAGGAAACGGCAGGACAGCTACCACAGTTAAGCGCCACCAGAGCCAGTTACAGTGCTGTATTATGAACTATTCATTTGGACCACATGACATTTGGAAAGGTTACAGATAGGTCCTGCAGCTTTGAAATTTCTGCAATGAACTCACCCCATTTTAATTTTTTTGGGGAACTAAGCAAAATAATTACAAATATGTAACCAATTATATTTTTATCCCAACTAAATAATTACACTATATACTCCAACTAATTTTGCTTAATTAATACTAAATCAGTATCATATATTGTATTAATATTATTTAGTCTGATAATTTTGCTTAACTGATACTAAATCAATATATATATCAGGTACTAAGATTCCTTCTAAGACTTCTTTTAAAGATGTTTCTCTTAACCTCTTCTCGTTAGCTTATAATGTCGATTCATCTAATTTTTAAAGAAAAATAATGCTTATATCAGCCTATTCTATATTGATAGCTCAAATATACTATCTAGGCACACATGAAAACTCATAAATTTGATAAGAACCTCATCTGACTACATACGATCTCGGGTACACCTCTTAAATCTCTTGTTAATCTAGTGACTTAGTCATACTTCATTTCTCTCATCTAAAATTAAGAATCTCACTCTTGTACCACTCATATTCATTATAGCTAACATCTTAATTCCTCACCTACTCTATGTCAAGTCTACCATAACAGATCTCAAAACTAACATTATAACCCTCGTGTTGCCATCTTTTTGACCACGACACTCATCTCAAATTCAAGCATAGTGTCTATTACTAAACATGAATATCAATATAATTCCTCACATACTATACTAATACTAAGCACGAATATCAATATAATTGCTCACATACTACATACTATACTAACTCATTACTAATAGATAAAATTAAGAAATACTCGTCCACTAAGACTTCATGACAACTAGTCATTCTCTATGTTCATTCTACCTATTTACATATTATCGACAATTTCTTTCACAACTTAAGTACTATTTACCCACTTACTATACATCATTACTTAATTAGTTCTATAATACTCTGAATACCATAGGGCTCTCCTTTTAAAAATCATAAGCCTAGATAAAACCTATCACATCACGAATACTCGGCTCTTTTATTGAACTATTATACTTGGCCGATACTAATGCATTGACACCTCATCATAAACTTCTTTCTAGTTAAAGTATACTCTAACTTATCCTTACTAGTAACTATTACTCTACCTTCTATCATGAAATCTTCACAAACTCATTACTTCTTAGTCTACCTATAAGGAAAAAAACTCACCATTAATAACTTACTGGGTGCATGACTACCATTATTATCCTATCCTACGCTGGCTACGTAGTTTATAGGACTTTCAAATCATAAAAGACTCTAACCCAATTCGGTGCTCGATACTACTCCCAATCATATATACTCATGCTCAATGTTTAAAACATACTCTTCCTCTAGTTTGAGATAATTGCTCAATCTATCCTCTTAAAAGAGGTATCTGCTCTTGAAATATCTTTGAACTCATAACTCATTTAGAAATCAAAGTTTCTCTTTATCAATGTAAAAACTGATACCTTTGGGAATACTTAGTTCCCTTATACTTTTACTCAATTCATATTTGAAAACTCTTTCTCAAAAATATATCAAAATCATATTGTGATATGACCATTGATGACTCGGGAAGTCATACTGCATAAACATTGATGGCATAACTAAATACCATACTGGTTAGACATTGATGTCATACTCGATTGTCATACTAATCATGTTTCACAAACTCTTTCTCAAAACTCGTCTTTACTTCCTTAAAATATAGTTTAAAACTCAAGTATTGGCTTTAAAAAGCTTCTCAAGATTTATAACTCAATTCATAGGGTTCATGCGGAATTATGAACATGAATGACTCAACGTTAACTCAGGGACCTTAATGGCAATATGGAAACTCAGTACTCAGAACACAAAAACTTAGAACACAACGATTCTACTCATCTAAAAAATACTCAATTCGTAGGGTTCATGTTGAAATATAGACATGAACGAATCAACTCAAGAATCTTAATGCATAACATATAGCAATTCAATAATTAGTAATAGAATTTTAAAAAGAAATAGGAACTCAAGAACTCAAAATCAACTTATCTCATGAATACTCAAATCTAGGGATAGAATCCTAGATTACTCTTTTACTAATTTGAAAGTAGATGTAGGGTATGATGATGAACTAGTCCAACACTATGATAGTCTTACATACCTAAAAGAACAAGGTTCTTGAAGAATCTTGAAAAAGAACTTGAATAGAAGCCTTGAAACCCTAGCTTGAAGGAGAACAATCAAGAAAACCTTTCTTGAGATTCTTGAATTAGTTTCTTGGAATCTCTATGTCCAAGAATTATGATTTTCATTGATTCATAATTGCATGGAGGAATTTGAGTTGGAAGAATGAAATTCTTGGAGAAAAACTTATCTTGAAAAAGAGTGAAAGAATCTTGAATGTAGTCTTCTACTTTGATTTTTCGTTAGGGTTTTGAGAGAGAAGAGAATAGGGGATTAAGAGATGAAAATCTGATTGTTTTGAGCCTTTAATTAGTCAAGAAATTCATGTAGGGTTTTCTTAGAGGTAAAAAGACAAAAACGACCCTTTTTAATGATTTTTCGTCGGCTAATTCGTCACAACACTGTATCAGGTTACTAAAATGGTCATAACCTTTGAGTAGAAACTTGGATTGATGCGAAATTGGTGGAGTTCGAAAGAAGATTCAAATACCTTTAAGGAATAATTACGTGGGTGGATCCTTTTTAAAAATAATTACTTATTTTAAATATACTCTCTAATTATTACCTTTTTATAGCAATATTAACAATACTATGTAGTATTTTATTAGATTTCTATTTTTTGTCTAGCCTTTTTCTCCTTTTTCTCTCTCCCCTCTTTCTCTTTTTTTTTTTTTGCCTCCCTGTGCAAGGTGTCAATTTTTCAAAACTACAATTGAAAGATCCACAATCTTCAGTCACACATTCAGTTTGTTATGCCTCTAAAAGGGAGAATGAATTCTTGATCTCATTCTTTCTCTATTTGTCCCTGGAAATTAAGTTGCCAATCACTATAATTCATGAGCTCATGTTCTTAATGAATAACATATGTATTATACATGTCTTATATGTTGAAGTAAAGCAGTACGATTAGATTAGTCATGTTTTTTTCGAAGCATCACCAATAAACTACAAAATGAATTAAACTTGAATTAAAAATGTATTACACACATATTAAAATTGAATTAGAAGAGAAATAAACACGAATGAAAAATGTAGCAAACGAATGAGCAGTCAATGATTCATAGACTGAATAAAACTTGTATGAATAATTAATTAGACAAGTAATCTAATCGTAACAAATGAAGAAACATAATAAACTGTCAAATGAATTAAACTTGAATTAAAATGTATTACACACATATTAAAGTTGAATTAAATATGAATGCAAAATGTAGCAAATGAAAGAGCATTCTGTAATATGTAAACTGAATAAAACGTGTATCAATAATGAATTAAACAGGTAATTCAATCCTAACAAATCAACCAATAAACTACAAAATGAATTAACTTGTATTTGAAAGTGTATTACACAAATATTAAAGTTGAATTAGAAGAGGGAATTAACCATGAATAAAAATGTAACTAATGAAAGACCAGACAATCTATAGAGTGAATTAAACTTATATCAATAGTGAATTAAACAAGTAATCTAATAGTGTCGTTCACCGAGGCTACCCCTAGGATGTAAACACGGGACTTAGGATCACGAGTGACCCCAAGCTAACCCTGCTGGCATATCATAAGCATACTAAGATAAACTGAGATAAGAAATATTGTGCGGAAGCTTAAGCATGACATAAAGGGAAATGATGGGGGATACCCATTCTAAATCTGAATATATCAAACAGAGAGTTCAATAACAACTGAGAGATCAAACTCGAAACTAAAACTGAATCTAACTATGTTTGAATAAAAGCCTCTAACTAACTAGAGCTTCTGGGACATGACCCCAACTAACTTCTAGCAAAACTAAAACTGAAAGACTGAAAATAAGAAGATAACATGTCAATCGTCCTCGAAGAATGAGGACTCACCACTGATGCTTCTAAACTGGAGATTGGGAACCGATCTATGCATGATCTGAATGTTGAAGACCTGAACCTACATCACGAGAAGATGTAGCGCAGAGTATGCGTCAGTACTTGAAAGGTACTAAGCATGCATGATAGGATAAAGCTGAAAAATATATACATAACTGAACAAAGCAATAAGAGCAAAGACATAATCTGAACATGAAGTAAATACTGAAATATACTGAATACTAACTAACTGAATGCAATGACCAAGTACATGACATGCTGAGACTGAATACTGAACTATAACTGATAACCTGATCAATGCACTAGAATCTGACTGTGGGAGCTACTGTTAACCGACATAAAACCACGAGAGCTATCCGTGGAGTCTGATGTATCGCCCCATTGTGAGGACGCAGTATACCTTGCCAAGGGTATAAAGGCATGACTGACATGATCACTAAAATGTTGCCCACATAGGGAACTTACCCTATGGGGGCACATAGTTCTGGGACTATGAGGGTGACTGACCCTCAGTCCACTCGGTATTAAGCCTACTCCCAACTGATTATGTAAGTAACACATTATAATTGAATTTCTGTAATACTGAATAGCTCAGAATACTGACATGCTAACTGAAAATGCAACATTTATATATAGATAATGAAACATTCTTAACTGAGGCATGTATATCTGAATAAACTGATCTAGCAAGTGTAATTCATGAACTAAACAAATCTACACAACTAGGATTCTGAGTTTCATGAAAGAACTAAGCAACAATTCCACGAAAACATGATAATCTGATTTGGATTAGTCTAACAACTAAATTACAACAATATTCTGAAGTTCTAGAAACCCTAGGTCTAAACATGATAAGGGTATCAAGAATCTAACTGAATTCTAGGGACCTAATGGGTGAAAGGAAACCACTAGTGAAATCCCACATACCTGGTGACGAATTTCACTGAGAAATATTTTGATTTTGGGGCTGGAGCTAGAGGAAACCTTGTTGCGTTCTTGGAGAGGGTTGGTCGACTCTTTCTCCTTCTTTTCATTCAACTAGATGAATTTTTGGAGAATGAGTTGACCAGGGTAAGTTCTAATTAAGTTACTAGGCTAAAACTGACTAAAATGACGTAGTTTAGGGGTTAAACGAAGTAGTTTAGGGGTCCAACGCATAGGGAAAAGACCAAACAACCCTTGACTTAAAAGCTGTTGGGGCCACCGACGGAGCTGACTGACGGACCATCGATGGACCCACGGTCCGTCCTAGTCAACTGCCGTTTGGCGTCAGAGATTGGGATCTGGGGGTCTTGATCCACGGCCCGTGGTCTGACCTACGGTCCGTAGGTCCGGTCGTGGTTGACCCTTTGAGTAATTTTTTGGGTTTTATGGGGAGGGGTTGCAGGTGGTCATCCACGGACCCTACCTACGGTTCGTGGGTCACCCTAAGTCTGTGGTTGATGCCCGTTGGTGGCACCTGCAATTTTTGATATCTGCATTCTGGTCTGTCTAGGATACGGGGTGTTATAAATAATAACATATAATAAACTACAAAATGAATTAATTTTATATTAAAAGTATATTACACAATACTAAAGTTGTAGAAGCGAGAATTAAGAATAAATGAAAAACGTAACTAACGAAAGACAAGACAATAATCTATAAATGGAATTAAACTTGTGTTATTCACGAATAAAATATGTATTATATGTTTCTTATAAATTATTTTTGTTTGTATCATTAAAAACATGAGTGATGTTTGCAATATGTATTAAAAATGTAATGAGCATGTATTATAAATGTATAATAAATGTATTACCTAAATCATTTGGTTGGTATCTCTAAGAATAGTGTAACACCCCGTATCCTAGAAAACCAAAAATGCAGATTTCAGAAGTTGCAGGTGCAACCCACGATTGCCACCCACGGACTGTAGGGTGACCCACGACCCGTGCTTGTGGTCCATGGATGGCCTCCTGCGACCCTTCCCCCAGAAGCCTCAGAAATTTGGCTAAGGGTAGATCCACGATAGGACTTACGGACCGTAGGTCAGACCACGGTCCGTGGTCCAGGGACGTAGGTCAGCCCCCCAATTTCAACTCCCAATAGTCAAACGATGGTTAACTAGCACGGACCGTTGGTCCAACCACGGTTCGTCGGTCACGTCCAACCACGGTCGATCGGTCCCGTCCGTCAGTGGCCCCTGACAACAGTTAAATCAAGGGTCATTTGGTTATTTCCTTATGCAATGGACCCCTAAACTATGTAGTTTTGGTCAGTTTTAGCCTATAACTTAATTAGAATCTACCCTAAGCATATCATTTACCAAAAACATAGAAAAATTAGAACGCAGAAGGAGAAAGAGTCGGCCAAGCCCTAGTCCAAGAACGCAATAAGTTTTCATCAGTTTCAACCACGAAATCGAAAAATTTCTCTGTGGAATTCTTCACCATGTATGTGGGATTTCATTAGTGGGTTCCTTTCGCCCATTAGGTCCCTAGAATTTAGTCAGATTCTTGATTCCCTTAGGGTTTCTAAAATTTCAATATATCATTACAAATTAGTTACTTTTACGTTCCTAATTAGATTATCATGATTTTAGTATGGTTTGGTATAAATTCCTTCATAAATTCATAACCTTAGCTATGTAGTTCTTTTAGTTCATGAATTGCACATGTTAGGTCAGTTTATTCAGTTATACATGCTCCAATTATAAATGTTTCATTATCAGTACATAAATGTTGCATATTCAGTTAGCATGTCATAATTTTGAGCTATCCAGTATTACAACATTTCAGTTATAAAATGCTAAATTATATAATCAATTGGGAGAAGCTTAATACCGAGTGGACTAGGGTCAACCACCCTTAAGTCCCAGAACTACGTGCCCCATAGGTTGTAAGGTCCCTTTGTGGGCATCATTTTAGTGATCACGCCAGCATGCCTCTATACATCTGGCCAGGTATATTGGGTCCTCTCGATGGGGCGTATACATCGGACTCTACATTTAGCTCATGTGGTTTTATGTCGGTTATTAGTTGCTTCCTTACAGTCAAATTCTAGTGCTTTGACAATGTCATCAGTTGTAGTTCATATTTCACTTTCAGCATGTTATAAACATGGTCATTGCATTCAGTTATTTCATGTTCAATATTCTCAGTTAGTTATCATGCTTATCTCATATCATTTCTCAGATATTATGCTTTGGTTCAGTTATGTTGTTGTTCAGATTTACTCTATTCTGCATGCTCAGTACCTTTCAAGTACTGATGCATACTCTGCACTACATCTTCTCGTGATGTAGGTTCAGGTTCTCAGCTTCCAGATCACGCATAGACCGGTTTCTGATCTTCAGTTCAGCAGCATTAGTGGTGAGTCCTCATTCTTCGAGGATGAGTGACATGATTATCTTTCTTTTCTTTTAGATTTAGTTTTCAGTTTTGTTAGATTTAGCTGGGGCGTGTCCCAGCACTCCTGGTCAGTTTAGAGGCTTATTTCAGACATAGTTAGATTCAGCTATAGTGTTAGAGTTTGACTTTTCAGTTGTTGTTTAAACTCTCAGTGTTCATTTATTCAGATAGTATATGGGTATTCCCCATTATTTCAGATTATTGATATGATTTAGTTTCCGCATAGTATTTATTGATTTAGTTGCTTTAGTATGCTTGTGATATTCCAACAGAGTTAACTTGGGGTCACTCGTGATCCTAGGTCCCATGTCCGCGTCCAAAGGGTCGCCTCGGGGAGTGACAAAACTTGGTATCAGAGCACTAGGTTTAAGAGTCCTAGGAAGTCTGAAAATCCATACTAAGTAGAGTCTTTTTCATGGGTGTGAAGTGCACCACATCTAATGAGAGGGAGGCTACAAAGTGTTTTAGGAAAACTTCAATATTCTTATCGTGCGTAATGTATGATCTAATTCCTCATTTCTAACTCGACATTATACATTTCACATCATACCTCCTCATAGAGCTTATGGAAGGAATGCGAATGCACGAAATGCTAACGCAACTCCTCCGGTCCCAGATCAGGAAGTTTCAAATGCTGAATTTCGAAACGCTATCTAGATGTTGGCTCAGAGTGTGACTAACCAGAACAACCAACAGGTTCCAGTTCCAGCAAATGCTAATGTTGAGTCAGCTGCAGCTAGAGTTCAGGATTTTGTTAGGATGAATCCACCCGAGTTCTTAGGATCGCAAATTGAAGAAGATCCCCAAAACTTCATAGATGAGGTCAAGAAGATCTTATGAGTAATGCACGTGACATGTAATGATAGGGTAGAGTTGGCATCCTATCAGCTGAAGGATGTAGCTCACATCTGGTATACTCAGTGGAAAGAGAACAGTGGTACAGATACAACTCCTATCACTTGGGAATGCTTTAGTGAGACTTTTCTAGACAGGTTTTTCCCACGAGAGTTGAGGAAGGAAAGAGCTCAGGAGTTTATGAATTTGAGGCAGGGTTCCATGTCAGTCCAAGAGTATGGACTCAAGTTCACCCAACTCTCTAGGTATGCTCCTCATATGGTTGCCGATTCTAGGGCTCAAATGAACAAGTTTCTTTATGGGGTATCCGATCTTGTGAAAATAGAGTGTAGAAATGCTATGTTGCTATAAGATATGAACATCTCTAGGCTCATGACTCATGCTCATCAGGTTGAGGGTGATAAGCTTAGGAAACAAGCTAAGGAGAATAAGAAGGCAATGACAGTCAACTATGATTATTCTCAACAAAAATTGGGCGGTGGAAATGGCTCGCAGTTTCAGCAGAAGTCTTCAGCTCCAGCATCTTCATTAGCTAGTGTTCTATCCTCCAAGTTTCAAAATGATAAAAAAGGTAGGGCATCATGATCTAAGTCTCAAGGTAGTATTTCAGGCACCAGCACCTACCCAGGTGTGGTAAGAACCATCCGGGCGAGTGCCCTACAGGAAATGAATGATGCTTTGTGTGTGGTCAATCTGGTCACTGGTTGAGAGATTGTCCCTCTGCTAAACAGGGTCAATGGGGCTATAATAGTAGAGCTCAGTCTACAACTTCAGTAGCACCAATAGGTCGCCCGACTCAGCAGGGTAACTCAACTGGTACAAGTGGAGGACAATGCCAGAATAGGTTGTATGCTCTTCAGGCTCGCTAGGATCAGGAAGATTCTCCTGATGTGGTCACTGGTACATTATGAGTTTTTAACTTAGATGTTTATGCATTGTTAGATCCAGGGGCTACTCTTTCCTTTGTAACTTCTTATATAGCAGTCAACTTCAATATTAGTCCAGAAAATCTCTCAGAACCCTTTTCAGTCTCTACTCCAGTCGGTGACCCAGTTATAGCTAGACGGGTATACATAAATTGCCCTGTCACAGTCTCCTAGAAAGTCACCTCACCAGATCTTGTAGAGTTAGAAATAGTAGATTTTGATATCATTCTAGGCATGGATTGGTTACATTCCTATTATGCCTTAGTCAATTGTAGAACTAGGATTGTTTGTTTTCAGTTTCCAGACGAACCAATCTTAGAATGGAAAGGTAGTAGCTTAGCACTTATTGGTCGATTCATTTCTTACCTTAAGGCCAGAAAGATGATCTCTAAGGGTTATCTCTATCATCTAGTTTGCGTGAAGGATTTAAGCTCCGAAACCCCAATTCTTAAGTCAGTTCCAGTAGTTAATGATTTCCCAGAAGTGTTTCCAGAAGATCTTCCCGAAGTTCCTCTCGAAAGGGAGATTGACTTTGGAATTGATCTTCTTCCAGATACCCATCCTATTTCTATTCCTCCTTACAGAGTGGCTCTAACTGAGCTTAAGGAATTGAAGGAGTAATTGAAAGACCTTCTAGATAAGGGCTTCATTAGAACTAGTATTTCCCCATGGGGTGCACTAGTGTTGTTCGTGAAGAAGAAAGATGGTTCCCTCAGGATGTGCATTGATTATAGGCAGTTGAATAAAGTCACAATCAAGAATAAGTATCCCATCCCTAGGATTGATGACTTGTTTGACCAACTTTTTGTGCTAGTCATTTCTAGAATATAGACCTCAGATCCAATTATCATCAGCTTAGAGTCAGATATATTGACATCCCAAAAACAGCCTTTAGAACTTGGTATGGTTATTATGAATTTGTAGTTATGTCATTTGGACTAACCAATGATCCTGCAGCTTTCATGGACTTGATGAACAAAGTGTTCAAGCTATACTTGGACTTGTTCGTTATCATCTTTATTGATGATATTCTCATTTACACTAGGAATGAGGAAGAACATGCAAATCATTTGAGGGTTGTCCTGCAAACTCTCAAAGATCGCCAATTATTCGCTAAGTTTAACAAATGTGAGTTTTGGTTGCAATCAGTTGCTTTCCTTGGGCATATTGTGTCTAGTGAAGGGATCCGAATGGATTCTAAGAAAATAGAATCAGTGAAACAATGATCTAGACCTACCTCTCCTACAGATATCAGAAGTTTCTTGGGTTTGGTTGGTTATTACAGAAGGTTCGTGGAAGGATTTTCATCCATAGCCTCTCCATTAACTAAGTTGACTCAGAAAAAAGTCAAGTTTCAGTGGTCAGATGATTGTGAGAAAAGCTTTGCAGAACTGAAAACTAGGTTGACTACAACTCCTGTTTTGACTCTACCAGAGGGTTCAAATAGTTATGTTATCTATTATGATGCATTCAGAATAGGCCTAGGTAATGTGTTAATGCAACGAGGTAAGGTTATAGCTTATGCTTCTAGACAACTTAAGGTACATGAGAAGAACTATCCAACTCATGACCTCGAGCTAGCAGCAGTGGTGTTTGCACTTAAGATTTGGAGACATTACTTGTATGGTGTTCAAATAGATGTGTTCACAGACCATAAGAGCCTCCAGTATGTGTTCACCCAGAAAGAGTTGATTAATCTTCTCCAGAGGAGATGGCTTGAGTTGTTCAAAGATTATGATATGAGTGTGTATTACCATCCTGGTAAGGCCAATGTAGTAGCACATGTTCTTAGCAGTTTATCTATGGGTAGTGTAGCACATGTGGATGAAGAGAGAAAGACACTAGCAATGGATGTTCACAAGCTTGCTTATGAGCATATCAGATGGTGGTGTAACATTTCAGAATGGGTCAGAATCTTCATTGGTAGTGGAGGTTAAGGAAAAGTAAGACAGTGATCCGATACTACTTCAACTAAAGGGTGCAGTCCATCAACAGATAGTTGAGGTTTTCTCCCAAGGGGGAGATGGTGTGCTTCATTATCAGGGTCAATTATGTGTTCCTAAGGTGGGTGTGTTGAGACAACATATTCTTTCAGAAGCCCATAATTCCAGGTATTCTATTCATCTAGACGCCACTAAGATGTACTGTGATATGTGGGAAGTCTTTTGGTGGAATGGCATGAAGATGGATATAGCAGATTTTGTGGCTAAGTGCCCCAAATGTCAGCAAATCAAGGTAGAACATCAGAAACCAGGAGGTATGACTCAAGAGATCAACATTCCTACTTGGAAGTGGGAAGTGATCAACATGGACTTCATTACAGGTTTACCTCGTACTCGCAGACAACATGACTCCATTTGGGTGATAGTTGATAGAGTAAGTTTGCACACTTTTTGGTTGTTAAGACTACAGATTTGGCGGAGGACTATGCCAAGCTTTACATTGATGAGATAGTTAGGGTGGATGAAGTTCCTTTTTCTATCATCTTAGAGAGAGGTCCTCAGTTTACCTCTCATTTTTGGAAGTCATTTCAGAAAGGTCTTGGTACTCAGGTTAATCTTAGCACAACAATTCATCCACATATGGATGGCCAGGCAGAGTGTCCCATTCATACCTTAGAGGACATGTTGAGAGCTTGCGTGATCGATTTCAAGGGTAGTTGGGATGATCATCTTCCTCTCATAGAGTTCGCCTACAATAATAGTTACCAGTCCAGCCTTTATATGGCCCTTATGAGGCATTGTATGAGAGTAGATATAGATCTCTAGTTGGTTGGTTTGACGTAGGTGAAGCAGCCTTGATAGGGCCAAATTCAGTTCATGATGCTATGGAGAAAGTGCAACTCATTAGAGATAGACTTAAGACATCCCAGAGTTGCCAGAAGTCCTATGGAAATGTAAGGAGAAGGGAATTAGAGTTCCAAGTTGATGATTGGGTTTTCCTGAAAGTGTCGCATATGAAGGGGGTGATGAGATTTGACAAGAAAGGGAAACTCAGTCATAGGTATGTAGGCCCTTACAAGATATTGAAAAGGGTTGGTAAAGTGGCTTATGAGTTAGAGTTGCCACCAGAACTAGCAGCAGTGCATCTGGTTTCATATTTCGTTGTTGAATAAGTGTGTGGGCCATCCAACATCTATTGTACCTTTAGAAAGCATGGCTGCGAAGGATAGTCTTACTTATGAAGAGGTACCAGTTGAATACTTGATCATCAGGTTCAAAGGTTGAGAAACAAAGAAGTCGCTTCAGTCAAGGTGTTGTGGAGGAGTTAGTCTGTAGAGAGAGCTACTTAGGAAGCAGAAGCAGCCATGAAGGCCAAGTATCCTCATCTCTTTCCTTCCCATTCCATTTCAGCTGAGGTAATAGTTCCTCTTCAGTTTTTTAGTCTTTCATGCGCAGTTTCAATTTTAGAATCATGTTCCTTCAGTTTGTACTTGAATTTTCAGCGTATTTGCATGTTCTTGGAACTTAGCTTAGTCAAAAATCAGTTTCCAGTGTTCAGTGGTAAGGGGTTGCAGCTCTCTCCCTTTATTTCAGCTAGTTTAGTCTTCATTCGAGGACGAATGTTCCCAAGGGGGAGATAATGTAACACCCTGTATCTTAGAAAACCAAAAATGCAGATTTCAGAAGTTGCAGGTACAACCCACGAACCGTATGGTGACCCATGACCTGTGCTGGTGGTCCGTGGATGGCCACTTACGACCCTTCCCCCAGAAGCCTCAGAAAATTGGCTAAGGGTAGACCCACGCTAGGACCTATGGACAGTAGGTCAGACCACGATCCGTGGTCTAGGGCCGTAGGTCAGATCCCCAGTTTCAGCTCTCAGTCACCGAACGATGGTTGACCAGTATGGACCGTTGGTCCGTCGATCCCGTCCATCAGTGGCCCCCGACAACAGTTAAGTCAGGGGTCATTTTGTCATTTCCTTATGCGTTGGACCCATAAAATACGTCATTTAACCCCTAAACTACGTAGTTTTTGTCAGTTTTAGTCTAGTAACTTATTAGAATCTACCCTAAGCAAATCATTCACCAAAAACTTAGAAAAATTAGAACGCAAAAGGAGAAAGAGTCGACCAAGCCCTAGTCCAAGAACGTTGCAAGTTTTCATCAGTTTTAGCTCGGAAATCGGAAGATCTCTCCGTGGAATTATTCACTAGGTATGTGCGATTTCACTAGTGGGTTCTTTTCGCCCATTAGGTCCCTAGAATTTAGTTAAATTCTTGATTCCCTTAATATTATCTAGACCTAGGGTTTCTAGAATTTCAGCAGATCATTACAAATTAGTTACTTTAATATTCCTAATCAGATTATCATGATTTTAGTATGGTTTGGTATAAATTCCTTCATAAATTTAGAACCCTAGCTATGTAATTATTTTAGTTCATGAATTGCAAATGTTAGGTCAGTTTATTCAGTTATACATTCTCCAGTTATAAATGTTTCATTATCAGTACATAGATGTTGCATTTTCAGTTAGCATGTCAGCATTTTGAGCTATCTAGTATTACATCATTTCAGTTATAAATTGCTATATTACATAATCAATTGGGAGAAACTTATTATCAAGTGGACTAGGGTCAGTCACCCTCAAGTCACAGAACTACGTGCCCCGTAGGTTGTAAGTCCCCTCTGTGGGCATTATTTTAGTGATCACGCTAGCATGCCTCTATACCTCTGATCGGGTATATTAGGTCCTCTCGATGGGGCGTATACATCGGACTCCACACTTAGCTCATGTGGTTTTATGTCGGTTATTAATAGCTCCCTTATAGTTAGATTCTAGTGCTTTGACCATGTCATGAGTTGTAGTTCAGATTTCAATTTCAACATGTTATAAATGTGGTCATTGCATTTAGTTATTTCATGTTCAGTATTCTCAGTTAGTATCATGCTTATCTCATATCATTTCTCAGATATTATGCTTTGGTTCAGTTATGTTGTTGTTCAACTTTACTCTATTCTGCATGCTCAGTACCTTTCAAGTACTGATGCATACTCTGCACTACATCTTCTCGTGATGTAGGTTCAGGTTCTCAGCTTCCAGATCACGCATAGACCGGTTTCTGATCTTCAGTTCAGCAACATCAGTGGTGAGTCCTCATTCTTCGAGGATGAGTGACATGATTATCTTTCTTTACTTTTAGCTTTTGTTTTTCAGTTTTGCTAGATTTAGCTGTGGCATGTCCCATCACTTCTAGTCAGTTTAGAGGCTTATTTCAGACATAGTTAGATTCAACTATAATGTTAGAGTTTGACTTTTCAGTTGTTGTTTAAACTCTCAGTGTTCATTTATTCAGATAGTATATGGTATTCCCCATCATTTCAGATTATTTATATGATTTAGCTTCCGCACAGTATTTATTGATTTAGTTGCTTTAGTATGCTTATGATATGCCAACAGGGTTAGCTTGGGGTCACTCGTGATACTAGGTCTCGTGTCCGCGTCCAGTTGGTAGCCTCAGGGCGTGACAAATAGAGTAGAGTTTGCAATATATATTATAAATGTACTGTTCGTGAATAAAACTTTTATTATATGTTTCTTATAAATTATTTTGATTTGTATCACTAAGAAAATGAGTGACAATTGCATTATGTGTTATAAATGTTTTCTCATGAATAAAACTTATATTATATATGTCTTATAAATTATTTTGATTTATCACTAAGAAAATGAGTGACAATAGCAATATGTATTAAAAATGTACTGTGCATGTCTTATAAATGTATTATTAGTGTGTTACCTAAATTATTCTTGTTGGTATCACTAAGAAAGAAGTGAAGTGTGCAATATCTATTACTTATAAATTTACTATTCATGAATAAAACATGTATTCTATATATCTTATAAATTATTTTGATTTGTATCACTAAGAAAAAAACAGTGTTTGCAATATGTATTACAAATGTATCGTGCATATATTATATTATAAATGTATTACAAGTGTGTTACATAAATAATTTTGGTTGATATCACTAAAAAAGAAGTGAAGTTTGCAATATGTATTATAAATGTATTGTTCATGATTTTAATACAATTATGAAACATATCTAATACAACTTTAATACAATTGCAACACAGTTCTATAAGCTTCACCTCTTTCGAGCTTTAATCTAATGTTTCTCCTAAAATCAATGATAAACCAAACCCTCTTAAAATTGTGTTATAAACTCCAAACGCCATTTACAAATATTTGTAGGAACAACCTATCCAAATTAATTACTAATTCGTAAAATTCAAATAATTAATTCAAAATTTAAACCTTTATAATGACCATCAACGGTGAACTCGTGTTGCTGTAATTTTAGAAATTTGAAATTTCTGCTTGAGAACCTAATTTTGTACAAATTTTTAGTCTTTTTGTTTCTCTTCTCGTCGTTTTTTGGATAAAAATCGTGAAATATAGGCAAAAACTTATTTGCAAATAGTTCTTTAAATAAAAAATTCAAAGAAAAAGAAGAATAAAAAGAAGAAGAGGAGGAGGAAGAGAAAGAATGGCAAAGAAAGAGATGAGAAGAAGAAGAATAAAAAGAAGAAAAGAGGAGGAAGAGAAAAAAGGGAGAGAAAGAGGCGAAGATAAACCGTACAACTTTTTTAATTAAAAAAAATGTTATATTTAGTTAGAAAAATTATATTGACATAGATAGTAAATATTTTTTTAATGTAGCATATTTATGTGATTTACCCCTATATTTTGATAGGTTTTGGTCCACATAACTCTTTATATTCTAAGAGATATGGTCGTTTAAAGTTGACCCAAGTAAAATCTTACATCAAAACTTAATTGGTAAGGAAACTTTCAACTCAACTTTGTGCTAGATTTTTTTAGTGACTTTAATTAATATCCAACATCATTCCCACACTAAAGAAGTTACCTTTACATATATGATAAATTTAAGAACAGCCCGATAAGACCTTATATGCAAATAAAGAATAGTTCGGGCCTTGACTTAGAAATTTTTGGGGTGTTACAATATCTCCCCCTTGGGATCATTCGTCCTCAAATGACGGTTAAACTGTGCATGGAAGGGAAATGAGTTACTCTTACTATCTTTTGACTTTTTAACTTGCCTACTAACATAGGTGGAGTTGATTCATACTAAGAGTTTGGAAGTCTCTATAGCACATAAGTTGCGAATGATATGAGTTTGAACATAGACACGCTTTATCTTAAGCTATTTGACAGAAATCAAGGATATCTGGGCACGAAGTAAGAATATGAATAATATGCCTCGAGTGATATGACTGATAGCTTTTAAGAATAGCAACTATTCTCAACTATGCTCTCATTTCTAATAACTACACTTCATTAGCTGCATCTTAAAACTCCCACTAGAGCATATGACTACTCTTACAAATGTCTAGGTCAAATCACTTGCTAAGCCTAATCTCTAATTCACAAGGTGCTAAACATGAGATGGTTATGCTTATCTAAACCACAAGATTTAGGTTCTATACCTCTATAGGGAATCTCATCCCAATAATACTTCTCCCTATAACTACATTCAACCAACCTTGAGCCCATATCAAGAAACACCTAATGCATCATGCATTTGTCCATATGTTAACAACACCACATTGAAGCTTAGAACCCTAACCACTCAATGGACTCCTACTAACCAACTTTTTAAGAATTTCTTATTCTCTCATCATCTCTACCAACTGAAATTTCATCCATTATTACCAAAAACTGATTTATTACTCATCGTAAAACCTTATCTCCTTTTTCCTCCACATTTATAACCTTAGATGGAATAAATACACAAACTCTATCACAATAAGAAAAAAACAATTTTATTCTCTTAAGCACACCACTTCTATCAAAAACACTACTCTCAACTAAAAAGGATCACTGAGAGAGCTTTAGGGTGAAAGATCATAAGCATGATTCATTCGATATATATGATATAAGAATATGCATGGCATAAAATTATGTTGCTAGTCATTGATAGTAAATCATGAATTTGTGAGACTGAACATACTGTGAGACATATTTCTTATATGAATAGGTTCATAGAATGAGACTGATATCCAAAACTCTATGGATTAAACTTGAGATTAATGGGCTAAAGTCTTTGCCCATCATTCTAGAAACTGAACATTGATGTGAATCTCTCTGAAGTGTATGAAGAATAGGTCATGACCACAATTCTGATATAAAAACATCATCATGATGTTGTAATGACTGAACTTTTAGGAATACGTTAGAGTATGAATGGATTGATGTACCTCCTTAACTCTTCTAGAAGAGATAACTATCTCATTCTCAACTCTTGACTTGAATTCTCATTTTATTATCTCCCCTTAGGTTTGAAGCTGACGTTTTAAAACTATGGATCTATTCCATCATCTCTAAACTAGTCTACATTTTCATTACTCCAATACTCAAGAAAGACTTGCCTCATGGCTATTGAACTCCCCATATGCAGGTACTATGATTTCTTCTAAGACGTCTTTCTAAGATGCTTCTCTTAACCTCTTCTCATTAGCTTATAAGGTCGCTTTATCAAAATTTTAAAGAAAAATAATGCTTACATCAGCTTATTACATATTGATAGCTCAAATATACTATCTAGGCACACATGAAAACTCATAAACTTAATTAGAACCTCATCTGAGTACATACGATCTCGGGTACACCTCTTAAAACTCTTGTTAATCTAGTGACTTAGTCATACTTCATTTCTCTCATCTAAAAGTCAGAATCTCACTGTTGTACCACTCATATTCATTATAGCTAACATCTTAATTCCTCACCTACTCTATGTCAAGTCTACCCTAACAGATCTCAAAACTAACATTATAACCCTCGTGTTGCCATCTTTTTAACCACGTCACTCATCTCAAATTCAAGCCTAGTATCTATTACTAAACACGAATATCAATATAATTGCTCACATACTATACTAATAGATAAAATTAAGAAATACTTGCCCACTAAGTTTTCATGACAACTAGTCAGTCTCTATGTTCATTCTACCTATTTACAGGCTACCGACAATCCCTTTCACAACTTAAGTACTATTTACCCACTTACTATACATTATTACTTAATTAGTTCTATAATCCTCTGAATACCATTGGGATCTCCTTTTAAAAATCATAAGCCTAGATTAAATTTATCATATCATCAATACTCAGCTCTTCTATTCAACTCTTATAGTTGGCCAATACTAATGCATTGACACCTCATCATAAACTTCTTTCTAGTTAAAGTATACTTTAACTTGTCCTTACTAGTAACTATTACTCTACCAGCTTCTATCATGAAATCTTCACAGACTCCTCACTTCTTAGTCTACCCATAAGGAAAAACTCATCATTAATAACTTACTGGGTGCATGACTACCATAACATAATTTGCCTCATCACTATCTCTATTTATTAGATTTCTGAACTTTTTTATGCATTCTTCTAACTTTTGGGCACTTTTTACTACTACTGCTTATAACATCATAACTCATACTATCTTTTCGGGTGCAATTACTACCCAAGCTCTAAAACAGGCTTCCTCACAAGGGTCTCAACTGAAACAAGGTTTAGAGAAAAGAGTCTGGAAATACATCTCGCTTTTAGCTCGAACACTTGATTCAAATGAATAAGAGTGCATTCTTTCGAATATGAACACTTAAGCTCACTCACGGGCTTCTCTCAAGCCCCTATGAAGTCTCATGACTTTCTTAAGATTTTTGGTAAGACCAACTCATTTATAAGGATTTGGTTTTTCTTTTCAATTACCTTAAGTATGAGGTGTAACCGAATGAATTTGAGAAATGCACGAGTTTCAATAAGTTCCTTATAAATCGGTTCTGTTGCATGATTTAGAAAATAAAAGAAAGGAAAATTTTCTTAAATGTCTGTAGTCCCTTATTTATAGAGGTTGGGCCCTCACAACCATAAATAAGATTCTACTAACACGACTTCATAAACACTCTAGGACACTTGAACTCTGTGCTCTGATACCAAGTTTGTCACGACCCGAGCCTACACCCTAGACGTGACTGGCACTCGAGAATCATTGATGGTCCACAAGCAAACCCTCATCTTGCCTTACTATAAGCGAAAGAATAACTCCAGCATACATAAGTATCAAATTGAAAGAAACATTTAAAAACAATTTACATAATCTCAAAATTTTGCTGAATATACTGAGTATGAAACATAAGTTTAAATATAACATATGAAATCTGAAAGACTCTCAAAAACTGTTTATATATGAATCCTCTACTGTATATAGACAAGTGCCAGAAAAGACCCACGACTACTCAAAATGGTACTATACCAATAACTCATAAAACTGGAGTCCTCCGGAAGCAAGTAGGTCTTACTCAAAAGCTGATGAGCAAATGAAAGTGATCTCAACGGGCTCTTGTTGAGGATCCTAAGAACATGTATCTCCATCATTAAAAGATGCAGGTCGAATAATATCAGTACATTAAATGTACGAGTATGTAATATGGCTGAATAAATAAATAACTGAACTGAATGACTGAAAGCAACCTAACTGAATCAATGCATGAACATGAAGTGTAAATCATTTAAACTTTACAATAAGATATGCAATAAAAGCAATACAAAAATAATATACTTTACTTTTTTGTGAGTTTCTCTAATAGACAACCATTACCATAAGCCTGACAATGATACAATATTTCGCCTCACGTTGCTAGGGTGAAACGACCCCAAAAATGCCCGAAAATGTGCTTCGGAAACACCTAGAATTGTAAGTTCCATATATCTCAAAATCCGTGCATGATTTCGGAAATTCGACTTCATATTCTTATTCAGGGGGTCAAATTGAGTGGGAAATGGGTCTAACCCGAATTTTAGAGCAACCGTATCAAAATTCGAAAATCGCAAAAAATGCGATTTTCAGGGTCAACTTTAAAGGGGCATATCTCTTAGCACACAAGGAACTGGAAGGACCACTACCTATTAAATTAAAGCCCTTCGAGTTAGCTTTCCAATGCAATTGGTTTCACCTCATTCGGAGTTAGGATGAAGGAGTTATGACCATTTTCGTAAAACCTGTCCGGGCAGAATTGCAATTTCCAGTGAGCTATGTTACTGTAGCGGGCTGGGACGTTTTTCTTTTATAAAAAGAGGTTATGTCCCATACTTAGTTATATTTCTTTCTAGCTTCAAAACACTCAAAAACACTCTCTAAGTCCTCTTCAAAATTTCACCAAGATCTTCAATCAAATTCAAACATCTCAAGCTCTAATTCCGGATTCAAGACTCAATCTCAAGCTTCAATTCTCCATTCCAATCTTCATCAAGGATTCTCCAAAGTTGAGGTCTGTGGGTTGATTGTGGAAACCTTCCTTTCCACAAGTCCAACCATTTATCCTCTATTTTTACTTCAAGTTTATGGGTCCTTATGATCATTTATGAACTCTTGAATTATGGAATTACTACTACACATCCTATTATGGTCTATTTTTGCATATTATCATGAAATGGAATTATTATGTGATGTTTATGGTTTACATGCTTCCATGATCAAATTATGAAGGTTGATATATATATGTATGTTGTTGGTGGGCTGATTTATATGTATCTCGGAATTGGTTGGACTTTGTACTCTTGAAATACATGATTTCATTTACATGAACAATAGCCCACCATGTGTTTGATAAAATGCTCACTTATAGAATTCTTAGGAAATGGAAGGTTCAATGTACGTCCTATGAGTCGGATGGTCATATAATCATTGAAATGATGATGAAATGGATACATGTATATGATTGTCTCTATATAAATGTTGTGAGTCGACCAAGCCTAGCTCGGGGGGTTGTAGGCCCGGGTAACCGTATCGAGGGGTTGGTACCTTGGTTGCCTAGTACGGGGGGTAGTAGGCCCGTATAACCACATCGAGGGGTTTGTACCTTGGTCCCTAGCTCGGGGGGTGGTAGGCCCGGGTAACCACATTGAGGGGTTTGTACCTCTTTCGCCTCTCCAAGGGGGTGGTAGGCCTTGGAAATACTATATTGATGGTCACTCACCACACATGTACTACGTCCCACTAAATGTGATTTTTATGTAAGCGTCATATATATATATCATTTCATCAATGTGCTATCTATCGGGTATGATTATGCATTTTTCCTATGATGTCCATCCATTGTAGCATTGCATTGCATCCCATATACTTAGTACATTCAAACGTACTAACGCATACTCTATGCCTACATGATGTCACCATGTAGGGACCGGAGCACCGCTTGACCCTCGTCCTCCGCGTGGCTAATACGATTTCCTATCAAGGTTATTGGTGAGTCCTCCATTCCGGGGACGTTGCTCATGATCTTTTGCTTTGTATAAGACTTTTCTTTTTTTTTGTTATGTATTAACTATGAGGGTGAGCCCGGTAGTTTGTCTTGGCCCCCGCTAAGTACCCATGTTTAGAGGTGGTGTTGGACAAGTTGGGTATTATGCTTGAGCTTGACTCATCTATGGTATTTATGTATCATTTCTTCTTCTTTTTTCTTGCTCCTTTAGTACCGATTTCCCCCTTGATTATGCTTATCGCTTATGGTCATTTTAATTGCTTCCGCGACCAAGGATGTGTAATGATACACTATGAGGCTTGTTTGGGGTTCCTTCGGGTTCCCCATTCGCCGGTCACGTCTAGGCCCTAGGCTTGGGTCGTGACATAGGGTCATCCTATACTTTGTCGGGGTATAAGATGATATCGTGACTATGGATCCATCTAATTGGCTTTCTTAGAGGCAGTGAGGAGTCTCATACAGAATCAATGCTATCCTATTCTACGCTGGCTACGTAGTTTTATGGGACTTCCAAATTATAAAAGACTCTAACCTAATTCGTTGCTCAATACTACTCCCAATCATATATACTCATGCTCAATGTTTAAAATATACTCTTTCTCTAGTTTGATATAATTGCTCAAACTATCCGCTTAAGAGAAGTAACTGCTCTTAAAATATCTTTGAACTCATAACTCATTTAGAAATCAAAGTTTCTCTTTTACCAATGTAAAAACTGATACCTTTGGGAATACTTAGTTCCCTATACTCTTACTCAATTCATATTTGAAAATTATTTCTCAAAAATATATCAAAATCATATTGTGATATGATCATTGATGACTAGTGAAGTCATACATCATAAACATTGATGGCATAACTAAATACCATATTGCTTAGACATTGATGTCATACTCGATTGTCATACTAATCATGTTTTAGAAACTCTTTCTCAAAACTCATCTTTACTTCCTCAAAAACTTAGTTCAAAACTCAAGTGTTGGCTTTAAAAAGCTTCCCAAGATTTATAGCTCAATTCATAGGGTTCATACAAAATTATGAACATGTACGACTCAACTCAGGGATCTTAATAGCAATATGGAAACTCAGTACTCAGAACTCAACGATACTACTCATCTAAAAAATACTCAACTCATAGGGTTCATGCTGAAATATAGACATGAACGAATCAACTCAAGAATCTTAATGCATAACATATAGCAATTCAATAATTAGGAATAGAATTTTAAAAAGAAACATAAACTCAAGAACTCAAAATCAACTTATCTCAAGAATACTCAAATATAGGGATAGAATCCTAGATTACTCTTTTACTAAGTTAAAAGTAGATGTAGGGCGTGCGGATGAACTAGTTCAACACTGTGATAGCCTTACATACCTGAAAGAACAAGGTTTTTGAAGAATCTTGAAAAAGATCTTTAATAGAAGCCGTGAAACCCTAGGTTGAAGGAGAACAATCAAGAAAATCTTTCTTGAGATTCTTGAATTAGTTTCTTGAAATCTCTTTGGCCAATAATTATGATTTTCATTAGTGATTCATAATTGCGTGGAGCAATTTGAGTTGGAAAGAATGAAATTCTTGGAGAAAAACTTATCTTGAAGAAGAATCTTGAATGGAGTCTTCTACTTTGATTTTTCCTTAGGGTTTTGCCTAAGAGTTTTGAGAGAGAAGAGAAGGAGGAATTAAGAGATGAAAATCTAATTGTTTTAAGCCATTAATTAGTCAAGAAATTCGTTTAGGGTTTGCTTAGAGGTAAAAAGACAATAATGACCTTTTTAAATGATTTCCCGTTGGCTAATTCGTCACCACACTATACCAGGTTATTAAAATGGTCATAACTTTTTACTCGAAACTCGTATTGACGCGAAATTGGTGGCGTTGGAAAGAAGATTCAAATACCTTTAATTTGATAGTTTTTGGACCACATAATTCTTTATATTCTAAGAGTTATGGTCGTTTAAAGGTGACCCAAGTTATATCTTACATCAAAACTTAATCGGTAAGACAACTTTCAGCTCAACTTTGTGCTAGGAGTTTTAGTGATCTTAATTGATATCCAAAATCATTCCCACACTAAAGAATTTACCTTTACATATACAAGCAATATAAGAATTAGCCGATAAGACCTTATATGCAAATAAAGAATAGTTTGGGCCTTAGCTTAGAAATTTTTGGGTTGTTAGTGTCTATTAAAGGATAATATGAAAAATGAATAAAAATAATAAATGAGAAAAGAATAAAAGCGAAAATAAAAATAATAAATTAGAAAAGAACAAAAGTAATTATTTATTATCTTAAAAAGGTAAAAATATAGAAAGAGAGAAAAATATAAAAAGAAGATAAACTAACCAAAAAAATAAGAACAAAGAAATAATAAATATTACCAAATGGTATCTCTAATAAATGATAATATGAAAAAAAAATGAGAAGAATAATAGAGAAAATAAAAATAATCAATGAGAAAGAAAAAAAGTAATTTATTTTCTTTTCTTAAAAAGGATAGAAACAAGGAAATTTTTTTAAAAAAAATATAAACTAATAAAAAAAAGTAGAAATAATAAAATAATTACCAAATGGTATCTCTAATAAAGGATAAAATAAAAAAAGAATAAAAATAATAAAAGAGAAAAGAATAAAAAAGAAAATAAAAAATAATAAATGTGAAAAATATAAGAGAGAAAATAAAAATAATAATGGAGAAAGAACAAACATAAATAATGATAGGACAAAAAGAAATGAGAAAAAAGAATGGGGGTATGGACTCTAAATTTTTTTGGGCATTTCTTGAATTACTTTGGATTTGGGATATGAACATGTAATTATTTTGGATTTTATGGCCCATTTATGTAGTTTTCACAATTTTTTTTTGGGAAAAAGAACAAATATACCCCGAACTATCAAAAATGGTATACATATACTCATTGTTATGATATTGAGCCACTAGAGTCCTTATCGTTCCAAAAGTGGAGCACTTGTATCGTTTACATTAACGGACATATATGTGTCCTCATCCTGTGCATCTACCCAGTTCTTCGCTTAATTTTAACCCACAAAGAAAGATCACCCAAATTAAAAAGACCTTCCCAATAATTATCATACTCACCCACTCACTAATACCCTAATAATTTATCCAAATCAAAACACCCCTAAATTCTCTCTACTCACTCGCGAAAGACAAAAAACTCCAAATCCTAGATTGTCGGTGTTCTTCTTCGATATTTGCTTCTTTGAATATGTTACGATCAGCATGACCTTGTGGGAAATAAAAAACCAAAGAGTTCATCGAAGGAATTCACACCATACTTCTTGCACAGGCATGCCAAGAGAGTCCAAACACTTCTCTTCCGCCAACTCCATTTCACTACTCGAACAACTGCAAATGACAAATTTTTGCAATACCAAAAGAAAAAGTTTTAAAACAAATTCAACCAAAATAAGATAAATTATAGAAATAGTGCTGCAATAACTTACACAATTCTATGTTCAATTAAATTGAAGGACCAAAAGCCTATAGACAAATAGCTTAAAAACACGCCTACATGATGATTTCATAAGTAAAATGGACTGTAGTTTTCGAAGGACACAAAATCTTTACATAAAAGAATCTTTTTATCATTGTTATATCAGCACCATCAAAGTAGCTTATCGAATTTGAATGAGAAATGGAGAAGATTTTGGGGGTGTTTTGGTTTGGGCATATTATTAGGGTGTTAGTGAGTGAGTGTGTTATCTCATTATTTGGCTGAGTCTTTTTTAATTCCGGTGGTCTTTCTTTGTCGGTTAAAATTAAATGAATAATTGGGTAGATGCACAGAATGAGGACACATGTCCGTCTATTAATGTGAAGGATACAAGTGCTCCACTTTTTGGATGGCAAGGACTCTGGTGTCGCAATAGTATAACAAAGAGTATGCATATACCATTTCTGATAGTTCAGGGGCATATTTGTCATTTTTACCTTTTTTTTTATGTGGCTTCTTCATTTATAAAAAGGAAAAAATGACCTAGTTCTATATTAAAAAAATAATTATCATCTATAGTAATTAGAAAAATATTCTGAAGTAGAGCAATATTTTTTATTAGGGTTTAAACTTTGTTTTCTCTCCCTCCTTTCTTATGCTCTCTCTCTCTCTAAATCATTTTTTTCTTTCACATTCATATTTTCTTTTTACAATTTTCACCTAAAGATTTCCGTCCATTGCTTATCAAATGGATTGTTGCATTCTTCTAGTAGGGTTATTAATTTTTAATTATAGGAGAATTTTGAATAAAACTCGAAAGTTTTTATTTTTGAAAAAAAGGTCGAGGGGGTAGCTCACATTTACCCTTTATTTCTCCGAACTATTCAAAGTAGCTCACATTTACCTTTTATTTATTTTTAGGATCAAAGTTACCCTTGCCATCAGGGGTGAATCTATTCATAGTCGTGGGGGTGCCATGACACTCAATGATCTCGGTTGAAATTCTATTTGTATATGTATATATGTACATGATATTATATAAATATTAAACTTGCCACCCAAAACCTAAATAAGACGTATGGTGCCACTGGTGGCAGGTCAACTTGTTGTTTTCAAAGACGCGAGTTCGTTTCCGCATGGGGTGCATTTTGTGTTATCCATTTATGCAACATTTTTTATTTTGCAAAAATGGGTTCCTGATAAGGATTCGAAACCACATATATCACTGCAATTAGAAATCACTTTATCCATTAAGTCATGGCCGCTACATGATATTTATGTGTTTTACTATATTATGTAATGTACATATGTTAACATGTTGTAAAACTTTTTAATTTTTATTTGGTTGACTTTTTTTCCTTTTCTATTTTAAGCATAAAATATTGCTCTTTTCATCTCAATTTATGTGACACACTTTCTTTTTTAGACTACCACAATTCAACAAAAGAATGCTACTTTTGTTTATTAGAAACAATTTTAGTTTGTAATTCTCCTTTTGCCCTTAATGAGATAATTTATAGTCACACAAATGATTTTATTTTAAACCTTCTCCTCCAAAATTATCTTCTCTTTTTGTAAAGATTTTGGAAATACGATGCCAAATTTTTCTTACTCTTTGTTCTATTATCTAAATTATTTCATTGTATATAAAAAAATAGTTTAGACTATGATAATTTAAATCTTATCGAGAATATAAATTTAGAAAATAAAATATATGTTTGCATTAAAGAACGACCTAAAAATCTCATATGATTTCGTTGGTCTTTCGAGATTTTTATTGTTGTGAGTCAAAATTTTAACACAAGAATTCGTTACTGAAATTATGTATGAGAAAATTTTTTAGCCACTTTTTATTAAGCATGTTACATAGCGTAAATTATTAATAAATATAAATAGTTATGTCATTAAGTGTATTTAGAATATGAAAATTCATCGAGTGCAATTATAGAGGATATTATTGAAATTTTTTCTTTGCACCAAGTTTTCATTATTATTTATTGTTTGACTCATTTGTTTTTATAAACTCAAAAGATGAATAATCGAACCGAAGTCTGAAGTTGATATTTACAAGGTAAGAAATATGTTAAATATTTTATTAATTTAATGAACACATTTATTTAAAAGGCGTATGACACCCATAATGTAACACCTCAGACTTGAAAAAGAAGGAAAATAAAATTTTGGGTTGCAAGTTGTATCTACGGGTCCCATCTACGGACTGTAGACATTTCTACGAGCCGTAGATGGCAACTGTAGGAAGAGGGAAAATATTTTTCTAAAATCAAGTTCCATTACCCTTTTACGGTTCACCAGGACGATATGTCATTCTATGTACGAGTCGTAGATAGGTCTCGTAGGTGAGTCCCAGACTTAGTGAAATTCTGAGGGTAAAAGTTGGGTTCTACGATTGGTTTCTACGGACTGTAGGAAAACCTATGAGCCGTAGAAACGTTCTGTCAAAAGATGGGTGAAATTATGGTCCTAGTACTTGGTCTACAGTTGACCAGTATGGACCGTAGAAAGTCCATTGGTCCGTAGGTCTAAACTGTAGGTCAAGTACGACAGTTATTTTAAAGGGCTTTTGGGTCTTTTTCCTAATCGTTTTAAATAAAAACTATGTCATTTTGCCTTCTACCCTAACCCCTATATAAAGTTTTTAATCCCCAAATTACCCATTTTCAATTCATTCTCCTAAATCCTCTAAGACTTACCAAAATCATCCTCTTAAATTCTCTCACGGCTAAGGAAGAAGAAGAACGACGGCTAAGATTCCATTCAAGTCTTCAATCCTACATTATTCTTGGGCTTAAGGGATCAAGTTATGTGGGTATTCACCCATAGAGTCTTTTCCTCTATGGAGTCCCCAAGGTTTCCAATTTCTCCCTTCAACTTCAGTTGATTCAAGTTAGGGGTTTAGTTCAATTTCATGGGTTTTATTCATTTATGATTTATTGTTGTTGATTAAGCCTTCTAATGCATGATTCTATGTCAATAAATGGTATTTAGTTGAAATTATGTTGACCCATGCTTAAATCATGATTTTCAACTATAAACCTATGATAAACTCATGAACCTATGAGTTATGAAATTATGAAGATATGTAAGTTTTTATGAAGTTGTTATAAATGATTTAAGAATACTTTGGAAGGATAGTATTAATACTGTTGTAAATGATTTTCTCACATGTTATTATGATCATGGTTGTGAAAGATATTTCTCACATACGTATTCACATTGATGAAAAGTTTTCTCATCTATGTTGAATTATGTTTAAAGAGCTATTCTACGTTTTGATCTTGAAAGATGTGGATTGGTATTGATCATTACCTTTCCTATGCTAAATTGATAATTGTCATTTATCTATTCCGTTGGGATTTAGACTTAGCACCGAGATGTCTATGAGGTGGAGGCTCAAATAGGGTAGTCTCTAGTAGCAACCTCTAGTCCCTAACTACGTGCCCCCGTAGGATTATCTTAAATGACCTAACTAGTGGATCCACTTTAGCAAAATATGATATGAAAGAATTATACCTTGACTAGTAGATTCCTCTTCTTTCGGTATGAGAGATATATTGGATTCCGTGATATAGCTCTCATGATGTTATTGTCGGTTAAAACTAGAATCCCACAAAATCACTATGTTTTCTTCAAAACTTGTCTTATGTCCTTTATTTAAAGGCTTTGAATATATCTATGATTTTCATGTTTTACTTCCTCGTGTTTAAAATGTCTAAATATTAAATAGTGATCATGTCTACATACTTTAAATCATTATGTTATCATATCCATGTCTATGTATATTGCCTCATACTTAGTACATTCCATGTACTAATGTATATTTGTGTCTACATTATCTCATGATTGTAGGGTCTGACGCTCCTACCTCGCACACTCGTGGCTAGAGATCTTTTGGGTGCTTCAAGTGATTGGTGAGTCCTCATGTTTTGAGGACCGAGACACTTTATATCTTTATGTCATTTCGTTTCAAACTTTGTATGTGATGTATGGGTTTTGTCCCAATGATGTATCGTGAGCTTACAATATTTTTGATGCATTAAACTTGGAGTTGTGCATGAGTCTTAGGCATTTTGTTATTAGACGTGATGGCGTTTTTATCTAATTTTGCAGGGAATAAGTTTTGGAGCAGTTGTAGTTGAAAGTGCCTGAAACAACAAAAAAGTGGCAACAAACGAGCCCACTTACAAGCCGTCGTTCCTTAGACAAGCCTTAGGTGGCTGGAATGGGTGAAGTTTTTAGAAAATGGGCTAAGTATGGAATGACGAAGGTGACTGATGAGCCGTAAGTCTGATGAAGGACCGTTGATGAAGAGTCGTAGATGACTTCAGAGAAGATAAGTTCTAGTCCATGAACAATGATTGAACAGGCACAAGTTGTCCTTAGACCTACGAGTCATAGGGCATGACCGTCGATGATATCTACTGGATTTTTGGCTAACTGTTGAGCAATGGTGGCACGTACGAACCGTTGTCCTTATGACGAGCTCTAGGTCACCCCCGTTGATGACACTGCCAAAACCGGATTTCCTTAAGCTTCCTTTTATTTTCTATAAATATTAGTTTTAATTTTCTATAAATATTAGTTTTAATTTTCATTTTTGGGTGGTTAGATGTTTTATAATACTTTGTTTTTGGCTTTGCGAATTATATTGCGAACACTTGGAGCTCTTAATTCTAAAAGTATGGTTTATGCAATTTGCGTTTGTTCTTCAATTCAAAATTTCAAATTTCATCTATTCTAATTGTAAGTTCATGATTTAGATTATTAACCCTATTATGAATTGTGATAACTCAATCATTAATAACTAAATCCACAACTAGGGTTGTTGGAACCATGAGTAATTAACAATGTAAAACTAATAATTAAGTAATTTTGAACTAGTGTTTATGCATGTATTGTTAATACTTTCGTTTTGAATGCTTTTTAACGGTGTACAATTTTAGAACTCACCTCATTCCTACTTGCCCGACCAAGGAAGTAATGAATGAGAAAGGGATTGAACAACAGAGATTTAGCGTGATAATTGGCTATCTAATAGCCTAACCCATCTACTGCGAGGGCTAATCTTGGGTTTAGGGTAAAGGTTAGTAAAGCAAACACCCGTATACCGACCAAGTTGCGTGGTGAAATTCCCTACTTGGACGACTGATCACTTAGGAGATACCTAACTCACCAACCTTGCATGTTAACACTAGGACAGAGTTACTATTATTCAGATTACTACGTTAAGGATTTGTGGGGAACACTTATTCCCTAGTTTCATCTCATATTGATATTACAAACTGTGAATTTTGCTTACTTGTTTCTTGTTACTACAAATAAATCAATAATTACTTTGTTTACAAATCCCCCCTTTCACGAAAGTAATCTGACTAAAAGTTCAATTAACTATAAATTAGCCTAAGTCTAGACCATATTCCTCGTGGGAATGATCCTAACCCTAGTTAGGTTCTGTATTTGACAACGACCACTTATCTTTTTTTATGGAGGTGTAATATGGGCGTATCAAATTTTGGCGCCGCTGCCAGGGAATAAGGCTTTTAGATTACACTTATTTCCTTATTGAACTTGAAAAAATTGTTTCCTGATTTTAATTATTTTTTTTTTCTACAGGTCTTATTTGCAGTGTATGCCAAGTAACTAAGTCAAGGCAATCTCCTGACTCCCTACAATTCTGAACAAAGAAAGACTCTACGAAGAATGGCTGGAAGAGGTCTAAATCAAGGAATCAATGAAGATCCTACCGGAGAGGGTCACGGGGATGTTGCTGGATTGCATCTCAAGAAGCACTGGGAGAGCAAAATAAACCATCACCCGATGTGCGTGATAACTACATGGTTGATTTTGATGCTGTGCGATTGACTGGTGCAATAATTGGTCCTCCACTACCTCCTGGACTTACATTCGTGGTGACCAATAGTTTGATGAAAATGCTTACATTTAGAGGGTTGCCTGTTGGGTTACCTTCGAAGGATCCATATGCTCATCTGAGCAAAGTGAAGAGTGTTTGTATGAGCAATGCGAGACGACCAGATTTAGACATGGATACAATCGGCTTAAGGGTGTTCCCACTATCGTTAAAAGATGATGCTACTTTATGGTTGTCTGAGTTTCCATATAACTCAATCACTACGCGGGAGGAGCTGCACAAAATATTCTTGGATAAATATTTCCCGTTGTCAAAGAATTAGAAGCTCAAAGATAAACTCAACAACTTTGTCGAGCTATGGAGAGTCGGTTAGTAACTCTTAGGATATATTTACAGGGTTTATGAGAAGTGTGCCCAACCATTGCATTGATGATGAGTTACTAAAGGAATATTTCTATAGATGTTTGGATGAAGATGGGAAAGCTGTGTTAGACACTATTGCTGGAGATTCTTATGAGGTGAGTACATTTCAGGAGATTGCAGAGAAATTTTTAAAGATCTCCAAGAATAACAAAGCATGGAAAACCAGGATTTCGGCTACAACAAATAGCACACTTTTGATACAAGCAACCCCAAATCACTCTAATGATGATATTCGAGAAGAGATGGTACAATTGATAAAAGAGGTTCGCTTAGTTTTGAAACATAAGCGGACATACTAAAAGAGTAAATGCAGTATACTATTAGGCTAGAGCACCACCAATGGAGGTTTATATTTATGAAGAGGATGCGAATATTGTGAATGATCAAGCGGGGGGAGGAGGGGAGGGAAGGGGGTTTCTGGACCAACGCCCAAACATCCAATCAGGATACTTGATGCCAAGGTCAAGGAAATCAAGGTCGGAACTACAATAACTACAATCGTGAATGGAACTATGTCTATGAATGGAAACTATAATCGTGATAACAACTACAACAAGAATGGGTATGACAACATAAATGACAAGAGTGGACCTTATATTACATCGAGAAATTGAGATGGATGATCGAGTATGGGTCACATTGAATATATGATGAATAAGATGATGAAAATGTTTGAATCAACTAACGACAACGTGAAAGAAATGCGTGCTGATTTATCAGGTATTGGCCAGAAAGTTGAGTCACATGCAATGTCTATTAGATAGATTGAGCAGCAGTTGTACCAGTTATCCGCAAGTTCAAATTTGCATCAATAAGGAACACTACCCAACAATACTATCCCAAATCCAAAGAATGATGGTCATGTATGGGAATCACTTCCAGAGGAGGAAAGCAGACTATTGACCTTCCGATGCCGACCGTAGTGGAAAGTGGGAAAGAGAAAAAAGAGGATGAAGTTGAGGAGTTGAAAGATCAGAATGAAAAGGAGGATGAGGTGATGCAAAAGATCATTCATATGCCGAGACCTCCACCTCCCTTCCCACAAAGGTTGGTTAAGAAAGCAAAAGAAGGAAAGTACCACAAATTTATAACTATGCTGAAGTAGTTGTCCATATGTGTTCCTTTGATTGGGGCACTTGAACAAATGCCTAGTGACACAAAGTTCATGAAGGTTTGGTGACTAAGAAGAGGGTTGTCAGTTTCGAAGGTGATGACAAGTTGCAACATTGTAGTGCTATTGCTACTAGATTATTAGTGCCGAAAAAAGAGGATCCTAGTGCATTTACTATTCCATATACTATTGGTATGTTGCATTTCGCAAAGGCCCTATGTGACTTGGGTGCTAGCATTAATCTGATGCAGCTGTCTATATACAAGAAGTTGGGCTTAGGAGACCCTATACCGACTGCAATGCGTCTACTTATGGTTGATCGAACTGTGAAGAAACCAATTGGGTGCTTCAATATGCCCTTGTGAAATTTGAGACATTCATATTTTTGGCGTACCTTGTGATACTAGACAACGAGGTCAACTTTGAGGTCCCATCATTTTAGAGAGACCATTCCTTGCTACGGGACGTGCTTTGGTTGATATGGAAAGAGGGTAGATGAAATTTCGAATGAACAATGAAGAGGTAACTTTTAATATATCTATCAATGAAGCATGAAAGTTATCTTAAGTCGGTGTTGGTAGTGAATCATATTGTTGAGAAAGAATAAGAAGTGTCTATTGAAGAGAGATTGGGTGTTGAAGCACTAGCGGTTGTGATCATGAACTTTTATGGAAATGGTATTAATGAATATGATGAGCTAGTTGTTGCACTTGATGGGGTGAATTTTTATCATCGTCAACCAAGAAAGCTGGATCTGGATTTAAAGAATCGACACACTCTGCTTACAAAACCATATGTTGATGAGCCTCCAAAATTGGAGCTTAAAGCTCTTCCATCTCATTTGTGGTATGTGTTCTTGGGCCAAAATAGTACTTTGCCGATTATTATTACTGCTGACTTGAATGAAGGGAAAGTAAAGACGTTGATTTTAGTTTTGAAGTGATTCAAAAGGGTTATAGGATGGACCATTGCTGACATTATTGGTATTTCACCGAGTATTTGTTCTCATAAAATTCAACTTATGCTTGATAGCAAACCAAGTATTGAGCACTAAAAAAGATTGAATCAGCTGATGCAAGAGGTTATGAAGCAGGAAACCATTAAGTGGTTAGATGTCGGAATCGTAAATCCTATTACTGATAGTAGTTATGTGTCCAGTTCAATGTGTGCCAAAGAAGGGAGGAATTATGGTTCCCAATGCAAAGAATGAGCTCGTTCCAATGAGGCAGGTGACTGGTTGGAGAGTTTGTATGAATTATCGTAAGTTGAATGCATGGACTGAGAAAGATCACTTCCCAATGTCGTTCAAGGATCAAATGTTAGATCGTCTTGCTGGAAAGGGTTGGTATTATTTTCTAGATAGGTATTCACACTATAATAAGATATCTATAGCTCCGGAAGACCAAGAGAAGACCACTTTCACTTGTCCTTACGGGACTTTTACTTTCAAAAGGATGCCATTCGGGTTGTCTAATGCGCCGACAACTTTTCAGCATTGCATGATGTTTATATTTTCTGATATGGTGGTAGACACAATAGAGGTATTCATAGATGATTTCTCTATGCTTAGTGACTCGTTTGATGATTTCCTAGTACATTTAGGTGAAGTGTTGAAACTGTGTGAAGAGTGCAATCTTTTTGCTTAACCGGTAGAAATGTCACTTTATGGTAAAAAAAGTATAGTTCTGGGCCACAGAATTTCGCAGAAGGGCATCGAAGTTTATAGAGCAAAAGTTGAAGTGATAGAAAAGCTACCACCACCATCTCTATGAAGGGTGTTAGAATTTTTCTTAGAGATGCAGGTTTTTATAGGAGATTCATAAATGATTTCTCAAAAATTGAACACCTATTGTGCAAACTACTAGAAAAGGAGTCGAAGTTTGAGTTTGATGATGTTTGTTTGAGAGAATTTAAGGGGCTAAAAGAGAAGTTGACTTCCGCACCAATCATTATTTCATTGGATTGGGGACAACCATTTGAAGCTATGTGTGGTGCGAGTGAGGGTGACATTTGACGTAGTATTAGGGAAGAGGCGGGAGAAGATTCTTCATCCTATATACTATGCGAGCAAAACTTTGAATGTTGCTCAAAAGAACTATACAATCACTAAACAAGTTATTCTTGCTGTAGTCTTCATATTCGAGAAGTTTAGATCCTATTTTCAAGACACTAAAGTCATTGTGCATACTGATCATTCGGCATTGAGGTATCTTATGACAAAGAAGGATGAAAAATCGAGACTAATTTGATGGGTATTGTTGTTGCAATAGTTTGATTTTGCAGTAAAAGATAAAAAGGTGACAGAAAACCAATGGGCTGATCACTTTTCCAGATTAGAAGAAGAGACAATGATGAAGTTAGCTGATGGAGTTTAGATAAATGATGCGTTCCCTGATGAACATGTATTGGCTGCTTCTTTTGATCTTATCCCTTGGTTCGTGGATTTTGCCAATTATTTGGCAAGCGATGTGGTGCCTTCGGATTTGTCATTCCACCAAAGTAGAAAATTCATGTTTGATGTGAAGAAATTGTTTTGGGAAGAGCCTTACTTGTTACATATCTTTTATGATGGGATTATTCATCGCTATGTGCCCGATGTCGAGATGATGAGTATATTTGAAGCTTGTCATTCGTCTCCTGTTGGTGGTCATCATAGTGGTATCCGGATTGCACATAAAATCTTATAGTGTGGATATTATTAACCTACTATTCACCAATATACTCATATTCCGCCAAGTCTTGTGATCACTACCAAAGAGAATAAGGTATTTCATGGAAACAAAAACTCCCAATGATTCCTATACTGGTGATTGAGTTGTTTGATGTTTCAGGTCTTGACTTCATGGGTCCTTTGTGAGCTCGAATAGAATAAAGTACATAGTTGTAGCGGTTGACTATGTATCTAAATGGGTGGAATCTGTTGCGCTATCAAACAATAAAGGGAAGTCAAAGAGGTGATAGAAGAATGGGATCTTAATGAAGTCTAAGTAATCAAGGGGTCTGCTTCGTGCTGCGATGGTAAATCAAGCGCAACTTGAGAGGCAACCCAAGATGTAAAATCTAGCCAATTTTAGAAATTGTAAGTGATTTTAATGTTTTTCAAGGATTTTCTATTGTGTTTTACGTTTATTGAGTCTTAGTGTTGGCTAGATTAGGGTAGTATAGGGTCCGTGTCTAAAAAGAGTCAAGAAAATGTAAAAAAGAAGTCCTAATGTTTGCTACATGTGTAGGAAAGCAAAGAAGAATCTTCAGAAAATCTAAAATTGCTGGTGCAGAGGGTCTACGGTTCCTAGAGTCGGTCCGTCGTTCCATTGACGGACCATAAATGGCATCTGTAAATCCCATGTATGTTTTCAAAAATTTACTAAGTATAAGGGGAACCACGACACGCATCCACGAAACATAGTTTTAACTACAGACTGTCGATGGGGATTCATCGGTCCAAGTTAGTGAAATCTTCGACCCGACCCGAGAGCAAAAATAAATAAAACCCTTCATTATTTAAAACATCCCCCATTTTCCTATTTTCCCAACCATTACAATCCGTCAATCCTCCACATTCCCACCCCTATACATCTATAAACACCCATTCAATATCCCATTAATCAAATATATATACCCTTCCTTAACCTTCTCCCCCATTTCCATCATTTAAAAAAAAATTCTTCTCCCTTTAAATTCTTCTCTACTAAATTAAAAGTCGTGGGTTCGGAGTCAAGCAACTTAGAGGACAAAAGGCTTAAGAAACACACTCACACAACTTTATACTTCTTTGAAAAGTACTGGTTTCAAATTTCAACTATTCAACGTGGTAGTTGACATCAAAGTTGTTCCTTGACCTTGGGAATAAATTGCATGTTGAAATTAATATGAATGGTTATACAGTACCCTTGGAACAATAGTTTAGTGAGTGTTGTTGGTTATTGTGATGTAACCATGCAATCATTATACTCTAGTTGTGTTCTTAACGTAGGTTTCTAATGTTAATATTGTTCGTATATCTAAATTGCTTGATTGAAACCTTAGGATCGATAGAATAACATGTAAATATGTTAAACTACATGTTCTAGAAGTGTTTTAATAGTTTAAATTATTAAACTGTGATGTTGAATAAAAGTGGATTTTTTAATATGAAACAGTACTGGTCGACGACCATGACCTACGGGCTGTGGGGCAACCTATGTACCGTACGTCTAGTCCCGTTGGTTAGATTCACAACCCAGTAGCACAAGTTGTGAAATACGATTTGGCTTACGGTCCGTTGTTCCATCAACAGACCACTATGGTGAACCGTCGTTCCAACTTCTGGGGCAAAAAATCTAGCTTTCTTATCTACGGTTGGCACCAACAATCTGTTGAAGCTTCAACGGCCCTGATGAGTTTGAGGTTTGGACTCATTTAGGGCTTTATTTGTATAGGTTTAGTGTCCTCAAGTGCTTATTTTGTGCTAATAACTAATGTAAATTCCTTGATTTTTAGGATTGTAGATTTAGGAGCAAAGCAAGGACACTAAGTTGCAAAAAGGAACAAAGCAAGCTGAAAGAATGAAGAAAAGAGAGCCTGGTGATCCCCAAGTCCATTTGGCGAGTCCCCGAGTGGCCACTTGACCACCTTTTGTTCTAGTGTGCCAAGCCCTGAAGGAAAGAACCAAGTTGGCGAGAGAAAGGAGCAGTCGGTGGATCGCCAATTGGTACTGCGATGCAGAGTTGGATCTCCAAAAGTTACAGACCTTGAGGATGCTGAAGGCCAAGGCAGAAGGGAGATGGGATTGACCAAAGGGCGGATCACCGAGTGGATCGGCGAGCCCGACTTACTTCGCCCAGATACTCTTTGTAACACATTTTTGGTGACTATAAATACGTTTTTGAACATTTAGTTTACAAGCTTTTAATCAATTAGCAAGTATTATTATTATTCATATCAAAATTTCAGTATTGAGAGAGTTTTATCTAGTTTTCCCTAAGCTTTGGAGAGTTGAATTTTTTTTACTTCTGAGAAATTGGAAGTGGGTCTTTGAGATTCTTCGACTTGGAACATTGTAAAGATGAAATTGATCTTACCCAGTTGATGGAAACTCAATTTGGTAACGATTTTTATCTTTTTATGATGTCTAGCTAAAACACCAATTCTTAGGGTGTGATTATGAGATGATTTAGTTTATGGGTATTGCTAATTGTTTGTTTTAATGCTGTTTAGAAGTGATTTCAATCATTAATTGTGGTTCAATTTAAGAATTGTAGTTGCAAATGCAATTCTACCCTTGTGTTTTTGGCTTGCTTGAGAGAGAGGTTTTAAAACTAAGATTATTGATTGATGGTCAGTGGGTATTGGGTTGTCATGGGTTCAGCTCGTGAGAGTGAATGGACTAAAGCGTAGGCTGTTCTTATTTTGCATGGTTGTTGATGTTCGAGAGAAATCAACTTGATTCGGGGTAAACTGTTCGAGAGAAAGTTTACCTCCTCTATAGTCTAGCTTATTCACTAATATACAATTATTTCCTAACAGTTGCAATTACCAATTTGTCTACATTAGTCTATAATCGAATCACATCCCAAGAACCCGTCTCATTATTGTTATTTTGTGTTGTTTGCTGTTGTTGTAGCTGATACTTAAAACCAAATCCCCCTTATTTGACATTCGTGTCACCCCATAATTTGAATTATGTTTTCATTCGATAATGTCTATTCCTATGACTGACTTAACCACGTTCACACTTTACTATTGAATGTTAAACACGTAACACTCCCTGTGGGATTCGACCTCAACTCATTTGGTTGGGTTTTATACTGACTAGCGATCGTTGACACTTAGAATTGGATGAAGTGTCCTTGAAACATTAATCAAAATAGCGCCGCTGCCGAGGAGTTGTGTTGGTTAAGATTCTTTGGTTAAGTTGAATTTTGTTCTTGTTAGTAATAGTTGAATCAACTTACTTTCAGTTTTGGTTTGTGTTTTGCTATTTTGAAAAGAGGAAATGAGTGTCAACGGGAGCAATGGTAGCCAAGTAGGCCACCAAGATGACATCAGCAACCTCAACGATGTCAATGAGCCGAATGTTAATGATCCCCATCTTATGGGTGGAATTGGTGCCATTCGCTTGCCTCCGGCTGAAGGGAACGCTATGTTCCACATTACAAGTACCATGTTGCAGCTCTTGCAATTGAAAGGGTTGTTTGGTGGGTTGGCTCATGAGGATCCCCATGAGCATATAAGAAACTTTGTTGATGTTTGCGGGCCGTTCCCCTTCAAGAATATATCCTAAGAGTCGGTCCGATTGAGGTTGTTCCCATTTTTGTTAATGGGAGAAGCATGTAAGTGGTTGACTGAATTGCCAAAAAACTCCATAACTTCGTGGTCAGAGCTTGTCATCGCATTTCAAGTGCGATTTTCCCCTCCTTCGAAAATGATGACACTTCGGGATAGCATCCAAAGCTTCAAGCGTTTGGAGGGTGAGCCAATTCATGAGACTTGGCTAAGATTCAAGAAGTTTGTGTTGCAATGCCCAACTCATGGTTTGCCCGACAATGTTTTGCTGCAATATTTTTACCGAAGCCTTGATTCGTTGAACAAGGGTGTAGCTAACCAACTTTCTCTGGGAGGTTTGATGCAACAACCTTACATTATAGCAACCCAAATTTTGGATGGTATGACCACAATTAACCGGGCTTGGTACATTCGTGAAGATCAGGTCTCCTCTCTCACTTTTAAATTGACCAAGGAGCAGCTTGAAAAAGACCAGGAGAGGGACTAAAACATGGCAAAGATCAGGACCCAACTTGATATTTTGTCAAAGAATGCATGGGAGCTGGTTTTAGAAGTGTCAATGTTATGGGTGTGTAAACCTCGATGAGGCCAAGTTTGAAGCATTGTACAACAAAGAGGTAAATTTCCTAGCCAACCAAGGATGTAGTTATTGTACAAACTACCCGAGGCAGGGTGGTAACCAAGGTTGGAACAGGGATGAAGGCTAGAAAGATCGTGATAGAGAGTGGAGGGATCGTAACCCCACTTGGAAAGAAAGAGATGGGGGAGAAGGACATGTACATTCCTCCCCACGAGTGTCAAAAACCAAATGATTCTGAGGGTGGTTGGTCTAAGCTTATTCTTTCTCGTATTCTTAACAAGGTTGAGGGGTTCGACAAAATTTTGAAAGAAATGAAGGAAGATGTGTCGACCCTTAGCTAGACGGTTACTTCTCACTTCGTCTATATCAAACAGTTGGAGACCCAGATGGGTCAGATTTTGTCTCATTTTAACCCGAGACAACAAAGGGGGTTCCCTAGTGACACTATGGCTAACCCCAAGAATGAGGTTTAAGTGAGGACTTGCGTCGTGCCACAACGTTAACTAAGGTGCTGCTTGGGAGGCAACCCAAGTTTTTATTTTCTTTCTTTTTTATTTTGGAATAATTGTGCATCGATTGTGCAGGTTAAAGTGTGGAATGTGAGGAAAAGTGCAGGTTGGCGAGCCTAATATCCAGTCGGCGAGCCTGACTTGGACCGCTATTGGACTCAAGAAATTCTAAGGTTGGAGTCTGTAAAACTCAGCGGGCCCATGGATAAGTCGGTGAGTCACCGAACAGGTCAGAGATCATGTCATTGTCCGCCATTTGGCCCCCATATTAATTGGAGGTCCTATTAAACTCTGCGAGGTAAGGGTCCACTCGGCGTGTCATCGAGTGGGTCAGTGAGGAAAATTAATGTCGCCGAAAGGGCGAGAACTGGACGATTTTTGAAGGCCAAAGGTTTAAACTTTCAAACTCTTTCACATTCCCTCACTTTTTAACTTCCCAAGATCACACCCACACTATATTTTTCTATATTTTCATACTTTTACAGCTTCCTAGTCGTCACTTGTGTGTTTGCAGTTGGAAATCTTTGCCGCCTAGCTTTTCAAATCTCGTATTAGGCATTAAAGGTTGGTTTTCCGAACCCCAAACTTGTATTAAGTGGTTTTACTCATTTGCAATTGTTTTGGGCTTAGTGATGTGTGTTGGGCCTCTTTGAATCCATGTTTGTGTGCTTGTTTGCCGAATTTAATTTGAATATCTTGCCTAAAAAGATAAATTGTTGATTTTCTGAGTTTTGTGCCTTAAAACTGATCATAAATTGTTGGGTTGTGCTAAATTGTTGTTGGGTCTGGTTGGGTGAAGTCTGAGTAACCCATGAATGTGCTAAATGGCATAATTTACCCGATGATGGAGCATTTGACGTCATTATTAAGGGCTTAAGTTGTCAAATGACCAATTTTCGCTAAATCAGGAGAAGTCTGAGTACCTCGGGGGCATAGGTCTTGTGGGTCTGAGTCTAATTGAATAAGTGTATGCTTTGATTTTGTTTTCGGGGGCTGCTTGGTTGAATTTGGAAGGCGGGGTAGAAAGTAGGCACATTGGGTAGTTTGGAGAGCTAGGTCGAGCTCGCCGAACCACTCGGCGGTTCGCTGAATTCCCCTTGATCCCCTTTAATTTCTTGCAATTGTTGTGTTTTTGTTTTGTTACTTTCGACGAGAAGCCTGAGTTTGCCGAGTGCACTCGGTGACTCGCCAAAGGTCTTCTTTGATCGCCCTTTCTGCGCCCCTAACTCCTAAAATGCACTGTAACTTTCGGCGGGCTTGTCTTTACTCGCCGAATGCTATCGGCAATTCGCCGAAAGTCCCCTCCAATCACCGACATGCCAATTTTTCTGGGAATTTTTGAGCCATTCCTTTTAGCGAACCTGATCTAGTTCACCAAAGTGATTCGGTGACTCGCCGATCCGTTTTAAAAAACCACCTTGGCAAGATCTAGTGTTGTTTCTAGCCCAGGCACTGGTGCCCAAGTTCAGAGTGTGACATTGGGAACTGATGCCCCAACAGATGGAGAGGCTGTGTAGACATGACTTTTCTTTACCTCCCTCTCTGTCCCTTTTTATTGACTTTTAGTATTTTGATTGCATTTGAGGACAAATTGCTTTTTATTTGTGGTGGGGTGAGGTATTTGCATACCTACTTCTTGTGTTTATGATATTTTTTGTATATATTGGGTTTTATGCTGGAAATTGTGTTTTAACACTATGTTGTGGATGTTTGAGCTTGTGGCTCCTTTTTTTAATTGCAAATGGGTTTTGGATCTTTCTAAAACAATTTGCCACCTCTTGATTGTGTTTGAATATGGTTGTCTTGTGCAAATTTTAGTGTCGGTCATGATCAATACCGATGACTTGAATAGTGCTCTTAATCGAACAAAAATGAATGTGCGGCTACGATGAGGCCAAATGAAGTTGCATAGGCAATATGTGAACTTTTTGTATCTCATTGTGACTAGCAGATTATCAAATTGAGTCTCTTATGATAAATATTGCACACTAGCAAAAGTGTGGAGTCTTGTTTGATATTGGTGCCAATGCCTTGTGTGATGAGCTTACCGTGAACCATGTGTGATGAAACCTAGAATTTGCCCCATTGGTCCGGTTGACTAAGTGATGCAATCTCTTGAAATGATCTTAGGCAACAATTTTGAAGACTGAACCAATTTGACATTATACCTCTTTTGTGGCCTACCTTGTGATTGTGTGAACTTTGCTTTAACACCTTTTGAGTCTTATCCCTTTCATGGAAGAAACTTGAGCAAATGAGACCTCTCTTTATCCCTTCACCCATAATCCTCATGAAGTGTGGTTTGTTTTAATAGCCAACTTAGGACAAAAGCCTAAGTTAGGGGTGTGGTGAAATGTCACAACCCAGGGGTACCCCTTAGACGTAACATGGCGTACTTGACCCCGAAGGGGTCTCATACAAGCCCTTAGCATAATCATAAACATAAAGTCATAGAAATGATGCGAAAAATTTAAAACTTTTACAATCGAAGTCAACTTCTTTTTCATAAACGAAAATAAGAGTCTAGACCTTGTCTCAATCACCATCTAGTACAATAAAGAATACAAATAGGGTCAAACGCCCTTTACATCAATAAAGTCTCAAACATAGAATGTACAATAGAAGCTAAAATGGATAATGTCTTGTCCTCAAATATTGAGGACTCACCAAGCTTAGGGAATAGTCAACCCAAGCTTCACTTGAAAGAAGAAGTACGTCTCAACGACCGAAACCTACACTTATAAGAAAATGTAGAAAATATGGGTTAGCACAAATAATGCACCAAGTATGGAAGCCATGCACAAAAATCATTGAAACATTCATAAAAGGGACATTTAGTTGAAATCATGCATTTATCAAGTTTGAAGGACATTATGCACAATTATGAAGAACATAAGTCAAACCAACATATAAGCAACCCAGAGCCATACTTGTGCAATGCAAAGGTAAGTTACCATAACCCTACCAAATGCTAAGTATCACATAAATAAGGAGTTATTCATATTCATAACTTGTAATAAGTAAAGTCAACCTTAACATCCATACATATTTTACATACATAATCCATAAGTTTTCATAACATAAGAGAACCTCACCATAACCCATCTTAAAGTCTAGTTGTGCAATGCATAAGTGAAGTCCCATACCCCCACTCATAATAAGTAGTACCTCTTAAGAAGACATAATTAAATTCCATGTTGTTATCATAGTTCATAGTCATATCATATAGGGAAACTAGCATTAACCGACATAGACCATGTGAGTTACATGGAACCCGGTATCTTACTCCCACAACGAAAAGAGATGTCCTACTTGACTAAGGTAGAACTTACATAATAGCTTTTAGGTGGATCCACTAGCTAAAGACCTTTGTGGGCACATAGTTATGGGATAAAGAGATTGCTACTAGAAACCCGAACTACTAACGTAAAAGGTTTCCATCTCATGAGATAACTTACATTGGGAAGCTGGACTTTCTAACGTAAAAGCTTCCATCTCACTTTTCATATCCACTCGGTGCTAAGCATAATTCCCTTTAAAAGTCATATTAAGTCTTTACTTAAGTTCATGTTCATGAAAGAATGTACTAGGCACTCAAACCAACATACATCATAATAGCTCATAGATTCATTAGGTGAGGATGTCCTTTCAACCTTAGAATCATCAACATGTGAGTAAACCTTTCACATCATATTCATAGTGTGTTCATGAGAATGACCTTTCAATCAACACCACATGCTTATCATAAAGATACATACACACTTCATGCATAATCAAATGTAAGGTTATAGGGAAGAAGGATATTGAATCAATACCACAATTACACAATAGTCATAGGATCATCACAATCAAAGTGAATCACAAGTTCATATACAATCTTCAACATGTGTAAACCCTAACAAGTTACCCTTCAAGGCTATGGGTCAAGATCAACCCTAACTTCTAGAATTATTACATTAGATAGAGGGATTTCATGATTCAACATCTTAATATATGTAAACATAATCAATTGTTAAGCTTCCATGATCAATCAAGTCACACCTTAGTTTACAATTTAGGAAGAAGGGGGAATCATGGGTCCAAGAGAGATTTTCATCATAAAACATCAATACTGCATTAAACCAACCCTAATTCATCATAATCAACCATGATAAAACATAATTAAACAATTGAAATCATTTTGGAAGGAGACTCATGAAATGGAATAAAACCCTAGGTTTTTGGAAGTCTTAACACATAGTTTGAAGGGGCTTCTTGAGTGATATCCACCCAAGGATGAAAAGAATCCGTACCTTAACTTTATTTCCACACAAAATTGGAGGAGAAAGGTTGTTTCTTGAACCCCTAGTGTGACCTTGTTCTTGCTCTTCGATGGAGTCCTAAAGAGAATTTTTTTGAGAGGAGAGTTGGTTTCTAATTTTGAGTCTTGTTAGGTATGAAGTGTTAAGTGGAGTTTAATGAATTAGAAGTATTTATATAGGTCTAAAATAATGAATTTAAATGACCCCACACTAATAAATTAACTCTAGGAATTTATGGCTTTGACTAAGCCTTGGCCGAATTAAGACAACTTTTACAGACCCCATCCACGACCCACCCCCACCCACGGGGCGTGGATAGACCCACGGACCATGCTGGTCACTCGTGGGTTAGGTCTGGGGCTTGTCATTTTTGCCTTGGTCTAGGCCTCACTCACAAGCCCCACCTACAGGGCATGAGTTGGTCCACAGACCGTACTGCATGGGCGTGGAATGCAACTAGAACTTTGAAATTTTGGGGGAGGGCTGGCGTTGACTCATGACCCCTACCTACGGGGCGTGAGTCCACCCACGAGGCGTGGGTGCCCCTTTCATGGACCATGTTGTTTTGACAGCTTTTCGGGGCAGTCCCTTGGCCCTCCTCAAGGGCCCTTGAGGGGGGGGGGCAATGCTTTGACGTTTAGGAACTAGGACCTTATTACTAAGTTAGGGAAGTTATTTTAGGATTTGAATCTTTACGTTTACCTCATTTAGGATACTAGACTACATGTTAGGCTATAGCTTAGGTCATTGGATTTCCGAGGTGTTACATGAAAAGAGAAGGTAAATCAAGAAATGCAAAAGAGTACCACTTGATCCATGGTTTTGAGAAATATGTAACCCCTCCGTACTAGAAAAAAAGAGAGAAAAAGAAAAGAAGAATGAAAAAGAAAAAGAATGAAAAAGTTGTGAAATAAAGTTGTGAAAGTTGCAAAAGAAATGGGGTGTACGGTATTCCATGAGAAGTGAATAATGGGGTGAAATTTGAGCATGAATGAGAATGACGAAGAAAAGGAAAGGAAGTAATATTCATACCACATTTCATGAGGATAGAAGCCACTGAGCCTAAATAACCATACCTTTGCACTTAGACCCGTTACAAGCCTTAAAAAAACCTTTTTGATCTTGAGTGAGCTGAAACAAATGTTGATTGGAAAATAAGGGTAAACCTATGGGTGAAGTCATGCATGTGTTCATCTTTGTGAGTGTGAGAGTTGTATGTGATTCTGGAACTATATATTGTTGATCCATTGTTTGTGAATATGGAATTATTCTTTGTGTGAGGGGCATTTGAGTACCTTTGTTGAGCATGAACTTGCATTTGAAGAAAGTATTGTGAACTTGAAAATCTTTGATAATGGTGAGTCACAACTTGAATCTTTGAGTGTACAATTGATCCTTGCATGAGTAAGTTGAGTCTTGTTGTGTGCATTCATGATTGAGTCTTTTGTAGCACTGTTTGAGACATCCTTTTTGAACTGCTGAACTTGAGTTTTACTTGAGGGCAAGCAAAAGTATAAGTTGGGGGTGTAGATGAGTTCGAGATTTGGACTCATTTAGGGCTTTTTTTGTATAGGTTTAGTGTCCTCAAATGCTTATTTTGTGCCAATAACTGATGTAAATTCCTTGATTTTCTGGATTATGGATTGAGGAGCAAAGCAACGACACTAAGTTGCAAAAAAGAACAAAGCAAGCTGAAATAATGAAGAAAAGAGTGCCTGGTGATCGCCAAGTACATTTGGCGAGTCACCGAGTGGCCACTTGACCGCCTTTTGTTCTAGTGTTCTAAGCCCCGAAGGAAAGAACCAAGTTGGCGAGAGAAAAGAGCAGTCGACGGATTGCTGAATTGTTCCGCGATGCATAATAGGATCGCCCAAAGTTACATACCTTGAGGATGCTAAAAGCCAAGGCAGAAGGGCGATGGAATTGACCAAAAGACGGATCACCGAGTGGATCGGCGAGCCCGACTTACTTCGCCGAGTGACTCTTTACAGCACATTTTTGGTAACTATAAATACGTTTTGAACATTTAGTTTACAAGCTTTTAATCAATTAGCAAGTATTATTATTATTCATATCAAATTTTGAGTATTGAGAGAGTTTTCTCTAGTTTTCCCTAAGCTTTGGAGAGTTGAACTTTTTTCAGTTTTCAGAAATTGGAAGTGGGTGTTTGAGATTCTTTGACTTGGAACATTGTAAAGATGAAATTGATCTTACCAGTTGATGGAAACTCAATTTGGTAACGATTTTTTTTATCTTTTTATGATGTCTAGCTAAAACCCCAATTCTTGGGGTGTGATTATGTGATTATGGGCTGATTTAGTTTATGGGTATTGCTAATTGTTAGTTTAAATGTTGTTTAGTAGTGATTTCAATCATTAATTGTGATTCAATTTAAGAATTGTAGTTGCAAATGCAGTTCTACCCTTGTATTTTTGGCTTGCTCGAGAGAGAGGTTTTAAAAATAATATTATGGATTGATGGTCAGTGGGTATTGGGTTGTCATGGGTTCAGCTCGAGAGAGTGAACCCTAAACCCCTTTCCACTCATTTAGCTCGAGAGAGTGAATGGACTAAATCGTTAGCTGTTCTTATTTTACAAGTGAGGCCCATGACCCACTTGGTATGAGGGTTGAGCATGTACTCTTGTCCATAGAGGCAAACAAGTGGTGCGTTCGCGAGATGTACCAAATAGACGAGGATGGGTTATATGTTAATGAGCAATAGAAGTTGGCTCGAACCATTTTTGAGGAGCGAAGAGTGCTTACAAGAAGCCTCCACACAGATCCAGAGATTCATGAGTTATTCAAGCGTCATCGATGTGAGTGGGTGGCGGAGAATCTGGGATAGTACAATTCAGAGATAATGAGGCAGTTTTGTGCTTCCTATGTAACCACTGTAGAAGGTACTATGCCTCCACAAGCTAAGACACTGGCTCAGACCCCACTACTGACTACCTTAGTGTGGGGTATCCCCGCTGACTTATCAGAGACCACCATCTGCTATTTTATTTACGGCCCGATGCATACTTAACCGATTAATACAACTGAGTATGACTATCAGATGAGGGAAGTGCAGAGCAAGGTATCTATACGGGACTCCGAGCATCAAGTGGGGAGAGCACTGACTGGGTGTGTGATATGACACAGCCTATCCGAAAGGCGACTTTGGGTTTTGCGGCCAAGTTCTAGTGGTCCATCATACGGGCTAGATTGTCCCCCACACAAGCATACAATGTTGTGACTTGGGACTGTGCGGCTATGCTTGCGTCACTGACGGTGGGGCTGAATATTGACCTCTCCCGTATTATTATAGCGGAGATACATGAGAGGTCCTTCCGGAGGACTACCACTATACCTTTTCATTATCTCAGTTTTCTCTTTTGTAAAGAGGCTACTGTGCCATTGTGGGGTTGTGACAGGCTTATTGAGGTGACCAAGACGGTCAATGTGGGCTTGATAAAAGATTATGCAAACCTAGCAGCTCCTCAGAAGGGTATACAAGTTGACTTACCTCATTTGGGTGGTTATATTGATGTTGCTGTTGATCAGGCAGATGAGACCCTATTCCTGCCACTACTGTGGAGCCCAATGTGCATACTCCCGCTTCCACTTCATCCCGCCACGCTGCGAGCACACCACATGCTTCTACCCCTTCTAGGGTTGTCATGCTTGTTGCTCCCAATTGCACACACAACTGTACGCGGTCGTGCAAGTAATATAGTTTTTTTAGAAATGAGTTATCGTTCCCAAGGGACTTATGATAAACTTATATTTGACTAACTTAATTCCACAATTTGACAAAAGTAACTTTAAAAGAGATTGAATATTGTTTATTACTACTACGACTAATGCAATAAATAAAGTAACTAATGTGAACGACTTCAAATTGATGTTTCAAACAAGTACGAGACAATTCCAGGGCTGTAGCATGCGTTGGATTTCATGTATCGTATCTCAAGTATTCAACTAATTTAGGTTATCAAGTTACTTATTTACACGGTTAATTATATGATTATGATATCCCGACCTCTAATCCCCTACTCCAATTAGCTGTCTAACTACATCGTTGAGTAGGGATAGACAGTCCTAAGTGGCGAGCATTTATATTTCATCTTGTTTTATAACCAAGCTGGGTGTTCGTCCTTGCGTCACTCCTAAACACAAATCAACTCAACTTAATGGAAGATCAAGCTTTCTATATTCTTTAGTCTATCTACCTTACCGTCTCCCTATTTAAGAGTAGACAAGAGATTTATATCTATGATGTCCAGTCAAGAAATACTAAAACAAGAATATAGAAGTAACTTGAAAGTGATAACCATGAATTAATTCAAAACCATTAATACTCAACAATCAATCCGTAGCAACAACCTAGAAAAAGGGCGTTTAGCCACACATAATGTTCAAAAACTGAAAAATAGTATTTTTCATGCGATTTCCAAAATAAAGAAGAGTTAGAGAATTTAAATCTATTGCAAAACTTTAATCCTTACTCTTGCACACCAAAAAGAACTCGAACCCCCAACTAATAACCCTAGGGTCCTATTTATCCAATTCTAGCCCAAAAAGGAATCCTACTTGATTCAATTTTTGCCAAAAACGTTAGTAATGCCTTGGGGCAGCTCACCAAATTCGCGCCTGGAAGGCTGGGGCGCCGTACTGCCAGTGCGCCAAAATGAGGTCTCTATCACCTTTGGCCTGGCTCATCGTATCCTTGTTGCGCCAGTGAGGCTGGGGCACCGCGCCAGCTTCTTGCTCTTGGCGTTACTTGTCGTCCTCGATTCCTTTATTCTCATGATTCAATCGCTTTTCTTCCGGACCCTGCAAAATTGCTAATCATGTATATTAGTATGCAATCATCACAATCCTAAGTCAAAAACATGATAGTTAGATTAGCGAATGTCCTTAAACTTACGTTAAAGATGGGTAATTCGTAATGGTTGGGCATATAAATATGCCCAAGATTACCACCCCACACTTAAACATTTGTTAGTCCTCGAACAAACTCTATCTTATCAACTCACACTCTTACCCTTTGGACTTATCACCTTGATTTACAATCAACCAAACATATTTAATTATGATCTTGTGGCACACACCATATGTAATAATTTCCAAATTTGGTTCTTTATTATAGTCTACCAATCAACAATTCACAACCTCAATGAATGACTCTTCTTCAATAATTCCGGGCCAATGCAATATCATAGAAATATACCAAACAAGATTATGCACCAAACATGTGGTATGAATGCCCTCACCATTTTAAGTATATCCTTTCTTTCGCACAAAACATCATTGTATTTCAACATAAGGCTCATTTTTTTCAAAATTTACTCTCACACTCACAAATGAAGTTTCCACATATCCTAACATGCCATAAGCTTGCCCTTAGTGTACTTTAATTTTTACAAAGTATTACTCATAGAATCAAGGGGACTTTCATTTGGTTGTAATGTCGGCTTCAGGTAAGGGAGGATACATTTGAGTAAATTAGTGACTCATCCTTCCTAATGCACATGTTTTGATTTTCTTGCTAACATCCACAACTTTTTCTTTCCTTATGGTCCCACTTTGTGCATATTTTCCGAGTTGTACTTTAAACCTTGCCCTCTCTTTCACTTAAGCCCTTATATTTGACACACCCTTTTCTATCTTTTTTTAACCTTAACAGTAGCCACCCTCAACTTATGAGTTTTTTACGAGTTAAGGTGCACGTTGTCCTTGTAGGGACTAGGGCCATTATTAAGGTATTTTCTGAATTAGCCACCTTCAACTTAGGTTTTTAACTTTAGTCAAAGTGCACAATGTCCAAGGGCCCAGGGCCAATCACAAATTTAGGAACTTATAGGGCAACAATTTTCTACCTCTTTTCTTTCTTTACCACAAAACCAAGCATTTCCACTCTATCCACTTTCATCATTGTTTTCACCTTTTGATCTTAACATAGTGCATTAAGGATTACTTTGGGATCAAAATTAATGGTATCAATAAAAGGGATTCGGCTCAATTAAGTAGGTTAGAATAAAACCAAGGCTAAAAGGCACAATGGGGCTTTACTAGGGATTTTTTTATTTGGAGGGACACAAAAAGATTTAAACTTGGCTATTCAAGGAAACGCCTCAATCATATTCCATAAATTACACAAGTTACTCATTAGGCACACTTGGGGCAGGTTCTAGATATTATTCAATGCAAAAAAAAATTAAGAAAGTACTCCCCACACATGGCATCACAACACACATAAGGACACATCCATTTGTAGCATGCTAATATAAATTGCATTACGGTGTTTCCACATAATTAAACCTAAATTTCTTTATTTTTCATTTAGAGTCAAAACAAAGAGATTATGTTTGTTTTCAAGGTAACCATCTCAACATTGAAAATCAAAGTTTTACCACCCATGACATTTGGCCAATGATTTTTCGTTTGAAGCACACCTCATCCAATTCTAGGTGTTCAACGATCGTAAATTAGTATAAAACCCAAATAAATGAGTTGGGATCGAATCCCATAGGAGCGGTATGTGTTTAAGATTTAATTGGGAAGTATAAATGTGGTCAAATCAGTCATATGAATAAAAATTATCGAATAAAGACATCATTCAAATTAAGGGGTGACACGAATGTCAAAAAAGGGGTTTGGTTTTGATTATCAACTACAAGCAGTAGTCACAAACAATAAAAATTAACGATAATGAGACGGATTCTTGGGATGTGATTGATTATAGGCTATTATAGACATATGGGTAATTGCAACTATTAGAAAATATCTAGATATTAGTGAGTAGGATAGGCTATAAGGGAGGTAAATTTTCTCTCGAACAATTTACCCCGAATCAAGCGATTTCTCTCGAACATCAACAAGCATGCAAAATAACAGCAGCCCACACCTTAATACATTCACTATCTTGAGATGAATGTGTGGGATTGGGTTTAGGATTCACTCTCTCGAGCTGAACCCAGATCAACGCAATACCCACAAACCATTAATCAAAAACCCTAGTTCTAAAACCTCTCTCTCGAGCAAGCTAAGAACACAAACATAGAACTGCATTTGCAACTACAATACCACAATTAATGATTAAACTCACTTTTAAATAGCATTTAAACTAACAATTAGCAATACCCATAAGCTAAATCAATCCATAATCACATAATCACACCCCAAGAATTGGGGTTTTAGCTAGACATTATAAAAAGATAAAAACCGTTACCAAATGGATTATCCATCAACTGGGTAATAGTGATTTCATCCTTACAATGCTCCAATTTGAAGGTTCTCAAAGACCCACTTCTAAATTCTCCAAAGTGAATTTCTTCAATCTTCCAAAGCTAAGGTAAAACTAGAGAAAACATTTTGCAGATGCTCAGAACTTAATAATAATTTGTTCTAAAGAGTATTTGTTACTAAACTAAATGTTAAAAAATGTATTTATAGTCACCGAAACTAAGCTATGAAAGCTCATAAAGCGAAGTAAGTCGGACTCGCCGAACCACTCGGCGAGCCACCCTTTGGTATCTTCCATTGCCCTTTTGCTTTGGCATTCAGCATCCTCAAGGTTTGTAACTATGGGCGATCTATCTTGTCTTCGCGAAACTACTCGGCGATCCGCTAACTGCTCCTTTGTATCACCGACTTGGTTTCATCCCTTAGGGCTTGGCACACTGGAACTTTAGGCGGTTAGAAAGCCATTTGGCGATTCACCAAGTGAACTTGGCGATCACCAGGCTTGCCTTTGTTCATTCTTTCAACTCGTTTTGTTCCTTTTTGCATGTTAGTGTCCTTCCTTTGTTCCTCAATCCATAATCCTGAAAATCAAGGATTTAACATCAATTATTGGAACAAATTAAGCATTTGAGGACACTAAATCTATATAAATAAAGCCCTAAATGAGTCCAAATTTCGGACTCATCAACACCCCCAACTTAATCTTTTGCTTGTTCTCAAGTTAAACTCAAGTTCAACAGCTCAAATAAGATGTCTCAAACAGTGCTGCAAAAGACTCAATCATGAATGTACACAACAAGACTTAACTTACTCATGCAAAGATCAATTGTGCACTTAAAGATTCAAGTTGTGACTCACCATTATCAAAGATGCTCAAGTTCACAATACTTGCTTCAGATGCAAGTTCAAGCTCAACAAAGGTACTTAAATGCCCTCATAACAATGATGATTCCATATTCACACACTATTCTTCAATAATTTATAGCTCCGAAATCACATACGACTCTCACACTCACAAAGATGAACACATGCATGACTTCACCCATAGGTTTGCCCTTATTTTCCAATCAACTTTTGTTTCAACACAGTCAAGATCAAAAAGGTCTTTTTAAGGCTTGTAACAGGGATGAGTGTAAGGGTATGGTTATTTAGGCTTAGTGGCTGCTACCCTCATGAAATGTGGTCTGAACATCACTTTCTTCCTTTTCTCCAACATTTTAATCATGCTCAAAATTTACCCCATTATTCAACTTCCAATGGAATACCAGACACCTCATTTCTTTTGTGACTTTCACCACTTTATTTCAGAACTTTTTCATTCTTTTTCTTTTGATTTCTTCTTTTATTTCTCTCTCTTTTTTTTTATATGGAGGGGTTCCCTCTTTTTCAAGATCATGGTTCAAACGGGAATTCTTAACATTCTTGATTTACCTTCTCTTTTCACCACACCCCCAACTTAGGCTTTTGCTATTCAAACAAGCCACACTTCATGAGGATTATGGGTGAATGGACAATGAGGGATCACAATTTCATCAAGTTTCTTCCAAGAAAAGGATATGGCTCAAAGGGGTTCAAGCAAAGTTCACACATCTCACAAGTTTGGCCACAAAAAGAGGTATATTGTCAAATTGTTTCACTCCTCAAAATCGTTGCCTAAGATCATTTCAAGAGCTTGCATAACTTAGTCAATCGGACCAACGGGGCAAATTCTAGGTGTCATCATACAAGGTCACGGTAAGCTCATTACACAAGGCATTGGCACCCATGTCAAATGACACTCCACACTTTTGCTAGTATGCAATGTTCATCACAATAAACTCCATTCGATAATCGGCTAGACACAACGAGATGCAAAATGTCCACATATTGTCTATGCAACTTTATTTGGCCGCATCGTAGCTGCGCATTCATTTTTTTTGATTAAGAGTATTATTCAAGTCATCGGTATTGATCATAACCGATACTTAAATTTGCACAAGAACAACCACATTCAATCACAACATGAGGTGGCAATTTTTTTTATATAGGTCAAAAACCATTTTCATTCATAACAAGGAGCCAGAAGCTCGAACATCCACAAGATAAAATGAACACACGATTTAAAACACAAAAACCCAATATATATACAAAATATAGTAAACAAGAGGTAGGTATGGAAATACCTCACCCCACCACAAATAAAAAGCAGTTGTCCTCAAATGTAACAAACAAAATCAAAAGTCAATAAAAACGACAGAGAGGGAGGTAAAGAATAATCCTATATACATAGTAGCTCCATCTATCGGGGAATCAATCCCTGGTGCAACACTCTAATCCTGGGCATCAGTGCCCAGTGAAACAACAGCACTGTCTCCACTATAGCCCCCCATGGATGTATCTACTAATGAAATCTGCATGGCTGACTGTACCATTGACTCCTCAACCTCTGTAAGGCCCTCTTAGGTAGTCTCTTCATGGACACCGAGCTGCTCCTCATCAGTCTTAGCCTCGAACTCGGCAGCAGCCACCTCATCAGCTCGAACCTCATCTCCGGTGGTAGCCGGAGGCACATCAGAGTCAGCTAGCATATCAGGGATCTCCATAGTCCCAAAACTCATAGACATATCTGTGGACTTCGGCTGGTCCACATCCTTCCTCAACTCAGCAATTGCGGCCTTTAGGGCCGTCACCTCATCAGTGGCCCATGTCCTCGATCAATAGACACAATAAGAGGTGTCATAACAACAGTGAGGTCCCTCTCAATCATCCCAGGTTCTGTAGCCTTAAGCCTGGAGGCATGCCTATCAGCAGAATGGGCTACATGCCCCATCCGTAGTATCACAGATTAGGTGAGTAGAGGTTGGGAGGCAGTAGCACTAGCAACAGACCTAGGAAGCAGGGGAGCAGTAGAAGAACTCAGAGTCATGGAAGGAACAACACTAGATATACCTGAACGCCCAGGGGCCGAAGTACGAAATATTGCCTTTGCAGGTAAAGTCTCAATGTCCACAGCCGAGGAAGAATTCACCGGGGCTGACTTCTTCTTCTCAGCCTCATCCTTCAAGTACTCGGCCTGAATGCGCTGGATGTTAGTAGAAGAGGTGGGAATCACTTCCACATCCTTCTTCTTATCACGGGGCACTAGGGCTCGTTTGCATAATTTGGTTATCAACACCAGGAACAGAAGCGATGTCTGACGCTACCTAGCCCTCATGGCCATTTCTTGGCCAATGATCATACCCAAGTTTATACTTGTTCTATCAATAATGAAACCAAGACAGGCTGCCTTCGTGTGGCAGAGGATAGACTCATTTTGGTACAACATGATTGTGCTGCTAATATAACCAAACAAGTACCTCGCTTCTACGTTGAGGTCTTTCTTTTCTATGGGCGCTCCAGCCTCGATCCACTTGGGAGTACTGTCACATAACATAGGGGCTAACCACTTTTTCATAGTCTTCAATGATTTTGTATTGATAGTCATTTAAAATATTCTCTGTACACCTTAGAACTGCATTAATATAATTGCTATCACACTTCACTTTCTTGCCCCTGACAACCACATAATCTATCGGCTTGAATGTAGAGGGATTCCTCTTCCCTTGCGGCACTAGAGCTCTGTAGGTAGTGGAAAGCTCCTGGACCCAATCAGGAATGTAAGGGCCACGAGGTCTAGTGAAAATCTAGAACTTATGGGACCTCAAAGTGCACCATATATCTCTGGATATCTGTCTATCACTCCATCTGTAGACAACCTCTTTTCCTTAATGATGGTCCTCAATCCCTCAGCCTATAGTCTATTCATAGACCGGGGAGGAGGACCCTGCGCAGATGGTGCTGGGAGCACTGCCTGATCTGGGATGGAAGGAGAAGTAGTGGCCTATGGTGCCCAAATCCTCGACGGATCATTCAACCTTTTGGAGCGCATTTTAGTTCTCCGGGCTAGTAGTAACTGATCATCTTCAGGCTAAAAAATGTCAGCCTGAGGGTCCTGGTGCTCACCCTTACTCTCATAAGTGGTGAGGTGAGTGGCGTACATTCCCTCATTGTCGGAGCTGACTTCCGGTGACTCAGGAGTAGGTGTCTTTCCTTTTCCTTTAACCTTCCCACATGTGGTAGGAAGTTTTGTGACCTTTGATTTAGATGCAACTGAATCCTCAATGATAGTGATTCCCTTTGCCCTCTTACGGGGTAGCATGACTCGTCCTGCTACTTTTGGTCTAGCCATATCTGCAAAACACATCAGGAATAGTTAGAAACAGTTCAAGAAAAACACAGAAAATAGGTTGCAGAAAGACTCGCCGAACCGGTCGGTGAGTCACCAAGTCACTTTTGCGTGCCAGATCAGGCTCACCGAAAGAACTAGTCAGAAAATTTCTCTGAAATAAGACAGGTCGGCGATATACAGGGCCTTTCGGTGAATCGTCGACACCATTAGGCGAGCTCAGACTAACCCACCGAAATTTACATCATGTTTTAAGGGTTAAGGGTGCAGAAAGAGCGATCAAGGGAGACTTTCGCCGAGTGAACTCGGCAAGCTAAGGCTTCCCGCCAAAAGTTACAGACTCTAAACTAGCCAAAAAACTAAATTAAAAGCAATCTAGGGGGACTTTGGCGTACCGCCGAGTGGTTCGGCGAGCTCGACCAAGCTCGCCTTACTGCCCAACATCCCGATTTTTGACCCCTCTTCCCAAAATCAAGCATGCAATCCCCTAAAACAAAATAAAACAACACACTTAATCAATTAAGCCCAGACCCATATGACCCATGCCACCAGGGTACTTAGACTTCCCCTGGTTTGGCCAAAATTGGCCATTTGATGACTTTTGCCCTTAAGAATGACGTCAAATGCTCCATTATTGGGCATAGCACGTCATTTAGCACAATTTTGGTTACTCAAACTCAACCGACTAGACCCAACAACAAAATACTGCAACCCAACAATTTAAGATCACTTTTGAAGCACAAAACTTGGGGAACCAATAATATAAGCATTTCAGGCACGATATCAAAACTAAAATAGGCAAGCTAGCACATAATTACGATTTTAAAGCAGGCCCAACACACATCAAGCAGATTTAAATAATTGCATTTGAATTTAACTGTTATTTAAGAGTTCGAGATTCGAAAAACCAACCTTTTAGACAAAATACGAATTTGTAAAGCTAGGTGGTAATGTATTCCAACTCTGAGAATGAGATCAACGAGCAAAAAGTAATAAAAATGCAAAAATATAGAAACTATATAGTGTGGGTGCAAATATATGAGGCTAAAAGTGAGGGAATATGAAACAGTTTGAAATTTTAAACTTTTGGCCTTTAAAAACCGTTCAGTTCACGGCCTTTCGGTGATATTAGTCGTCCTCGCAGAACCACTCGGCGACACGCTGAGTGGTTACTTACCTCACAGAGTTTTACAGGACCTCTAGTTAATTTAGGGGTCCAAACGACAGACAAAGTTTGGCTCGCCGACTTGTTCGGTGAGTCGCCAATTTGTCCAAAGGCCCACCGAGTTTTACAGACTCCAACCTGATCCTGAGTCCAACATCGGTCCTAGTCGGGCTCACCGACCCCTTTGGTGAGTCACCGACTGGACTCTTGGCTTGCCAACCTGCATTTTCCAAACACATTCCGCTTATCACCCTACACAATCAACACCCGTTATTCCGAAAACAACCATAAAGCAATAAAAAACTTGGGTTTTCTCCCAAGAAGCACCTTAGTTAACGTCGTGGCACGACGCAAGTACCCATTCAAACTTCATTCTTAGGGTTTACCATAGTATCACTAGGCAACCCCCCTTGCTGTCTTGGGTTTAGATGCGAAGAAATTTGACCCATTTGGGTCTCTAACTACTTGATAGAGACGGAATGAGAGGTCACCCCATCTGGTTGAGAGTCGATACAGCTTCCTTTATTTCCTTCAAAATTTTATCGGACCCTTCAACCTTGTTGAGAATACGTGAGAGCATATCCTCAGTCTGGTCACCCTTAGAATATTTGGGCTTTTGACGCTCATGGGGAGGAACATACCTATCCTTCTCCCCCTCTCTTTTCTTCCAAGTGGTGTTACAATCACGCCACTCTCTATCACGGTTTCTCCAGTCCTCATCTCTATTCCAACCTTGGTTACCACCCGGTCTTGGGTAGTTTGCACGATAACCTCCTCCTTGGTTGGCTAGGAAGTTCACTTCCTCATTGTACATCTCTTCAAACTTGTCCTCATTAGGGTTTACACAACCAACACCTATAGCATTTACACTCCTAGCACCAACACCCATGACATTTTTGGCTAAAATGTCAAGTTGGGTCATCATGTTTGCCATATTTTGGTCTCTCTCTTGATCTTTCTCAAGCTGCTCCTTTGTCAATTTAAAAGTGAGGGGCAACCTGATCTTCGCGAGTGTACCATGCGTGGTTTATATTGGTTATGTCATCAAGGAGTTGGGCTGTTATTACATAAGGATGTTGCATTAAACCTCCCGGAGAAAGTTGATTAGCCACTCCCTTGTTCACTGAATCAAGGCTTCTGTAAAAGTACTGCAACAGAGCATTATCATGCAATCCATGAGTTGGGAATTGCAGCACCAACTTCTTAAATATTAGCCAATTCTCATGGATTGGCTCAGCCTCCAAACGCTTGAAGCTTTGGATACTATCCCTGAGTGTAATCACCTTCGAAGGAGGGAAAAATCACACTTGGAATGCGGTGACAAGCTCTTCCCACGAAGTGATAGAATCTCTTGGCAACTCGGCCAACCACTTACATGCTTCTCCTATTAGAGAAAATGGGAACAATCTCAACCAGACTGATTCTTGAGATATGTTGTTAAAGGAGAACGGTCCACAAACGTCAACAAAGTTCCTTATATGCTCATGGGGATCCTCATGAGCCAACCCACCAAACAAACCTTTCAGTTGTAAGAGCTGCAACATGGTGCTTGTAATGTGGAACACAACGTTCCCTTCAGCTGGAGGCAAACGAATGGCACCAACTCCACCCACTAGATTTGGGTCATTGACATTCCGTTCATTGACATCATTGAGATTCTTGATGTCATCTTGGTGGCCCACTTGGATACCATTGCTTCCATTGACACTCATTTCCTCTCTTTTAACAAGCAACACAGAAACCAAAACTAAAAGTAAGTAGATTCAACTATAACTAAAAAGAACACAATTCAACTTCAACGAAAGAATTTCAAACAACACCACTCCCCGGCAGCAGCGCCATTTTGATTTTTCGTTTCAAGCACACCACATCCCATTCTAGGTGTTTAAAGATTATAAATCAATATAAAACCCAACTAAATGAGTTGGGGTCGAATCCCACAGGGAGCGGTACGTGTTTAAGATTTAATTAGGAAGTATAAATGTGGTCAAATCAGTCATAGGAATAAATATTATCGAATAAAGACATCTTTCAAATTAAAGGATGACACGAATGTCAAATGGGGGGGGTTGGTTTTGATTATCAACTACAAACAATAGTCACAACCAATAAAAATTAACAATAATGAGACGAATTCTTGGGATGTGATCAATTATAGGCTATTATAGACATATGGGTAATTGCAACTATTAGAAAATAGCTAGATATTAGTGAGTAGGCTAGGCTATAAGGGATGTAAATTTTCTCTCGAACATTTTACCCTGAATCAAGCGATTTCTCTCGAACATCAACAAGCATGCAAAATAAGAGCAGCCCGCACCTTAATCCATTCACTCTCTCGAGCTGAACCTAGGTCAACCCAATATCCACAAACCATTAAGCAAAAACCTTAGTTCTAAAACCTCTCACTTGAGCAAGCCAAGAACACAAACATAGAACGGCATTTGCAACTACAATATCACAATTAATGATTATACTCACTTTTAGATAGCATTTAAACTAACAATTAGCAATACCCATAAGCTAAATCAGCCCATAATCACATAATCACACCCAATTTTAGCTAGACATTATAAAAAGGTAAAAACGGTTACCAAATTGATTATCCATCAACTGGGTAATAGTGATTTTATCCTTAAAATGCTCCAATTTGAAGGTTCTCAAAAACCCACTTTGAAATTCTCCAAAGTGAATTTCTTCAATCCTCCAAAGCGAAGGTAAAACTAGAAAAAACTATTCGCAGATGCTCAGAACTTAATAATTATTTGTTCTAAGGAGTATTTGATACTAAACTAAATATTCAAAAACTTATTTATAGTCACCAAAAATAAGTTACGAAAGCTCATTCGTTGAAATAAGTCGGGCTCGCTGAACCACTCGGCAAGCCGCCTTTTGGTATTTTTCTTCGCCCTTTTGCCTTGTTATTCAACATCTTGAAGGTCTGTAACTTTGGGTGATCTATATTGGCTTCGTGGAACTACTCGGTTATCCCTCAACTGCTCCTTTGTATCACCTACTTGGTTTCTTCCTTCAGGGCTTGACACACTTGAACTTTAGGCAGTCAGATATCCATTCGGCGATTCACCAAGTGAACTTGGCAATCATGATGAGTCCACAATTTGGACTCATTTAGGGTTATATTTTGATAGAATTAGTGTCCTCAAATGCATATTTTGTCTCTATATCTAATGAAAATCTTTAAGTTTTAAGTATTTGAGTTGAGAGACAAAGCATGGACGCTATTGAGCAAAGAGGAACAAAGTGGCTGAAAGAAGAAAAAAAAGACGGCCTGACGATCCCCTAATCCATTAGGCGTGTCGCCAAAAGTCCTACAACCTCGACTAATGTTCCAGTGTGCTTAGCCCTGAAGAAAAGGTCAAGTCTGCGAGGAAAGGGAGCAGTCGGTGAATTGCCGAACAATTTTGTGAAACATCACCATATTGCCCAATGATTCAGAATGCGAAGATGTTGAAGGAAAAAGCTAAAAGGCGAGGTACCAGACCAAGGGAGGATCGCCGAGTAGTTTGACGATCCTGACTAACTACACCGAGTGGATCCTTCGCATCACACTTTTTGACAGCTATTAATACCCGCTTAAATCTGTAGCTTAGTATCAAGCTTTTGGAGAACGAAGTATTAGAATAGAACAGTTTTTACATTTTTGGAGACATTGTTCTTGGGCCTTGAAGATTCAAAAGGTTTCAACTCCAAGAAATTGGAAGTGCGTTTTACCGAATCTTTACCTTGACGTGTTTAAAGACTTTATTTATCATACCCATTTGATGGTAACAGTTTTGGTATCAATTTTTATCTCTTTTTCATGTCTAGCTAAAACCCCAATTCTTGGGTTGTGATTTTGTGAATATGGGCTAGATTATTTGTTGGGTCTTGCTTGTTGATGGTTTATTTGTTGTTTGAATGTGATTTCGTTTAGTAGTTGTGTATGAACTTATTGGAGTTGTAATTGCAAATACGATTTCATCTTAGTGTTTTCGGCTTGCTCGAGAGAGAGGTCGTAAAACTAAGACTACTAAATTGATAGCCGGTGGTATTGGGTCGACATGGGTTCAGCTCGAGAGAGTGAATCCTAGTCCATCACCCACACATTCAACTTGAGAGAGTGAATGGGCTAAGACGGAGGTTGTGCTTAAAGCGGCAACTTGGTGTTCTAGAGAAACCGAGTCGATTCGGGGTAAGTTGCTCGAGAGGGAATTTACCCCCACACTACTCTAGCCTAGTCACAAATGTTCAGCAATTTACTATCAAAAACATATACTCGATAGTCTAGTCTATTCTGTATTCCTATCACATCCCAAGAATCCCGTCTCTCTATCTCGTTTTCTTATATTTTTACTTTTTTTTGTTGTTACTTGACTACAAACCCCCATTGATAATTGACGCTTGCGTCATCCCTTTTAGATTTAGTATGTTTGTACTCGATAATATTTTTTTCTATGGTTAACTTTAGCATTTTTTTGCGCTTAACCATTAATTTTAAAGAACCGCTCCCTTGAGACTCGACCCCAACCCATTCGGTTGAGTTATATTTCTATTGTACGATCGTAGACACTTGAATTGGAAGTTGTATCTTGATTGCGCAAACATCAAAATGGCGCCGCTGCCGGGGACTCGACTCCAATCCATTCAGTTGGGTTATATTACTATTGTACGATCGTAGACACTTGAATTGGAACTTGTGTCTTTGATTATGCAAACATCAAAATGGCACCGCAGCCGGGGACTTGACCCCAACCCATTCGGTTGGGTTATATTACTATTGTACGATCGTAGACACTTGAATTGGAAGTTGTGTCTTGATTACGCAAATATCAAATCACCAGACTTGCCTTTCTTCATTCTTTCAGCTTGTTTTGTTCCTTTATGGATGTTAGTGTCCTTGCTTTGTTCCTCAACCCATATTCCTGAAAATTAATGATTTAACATCAGTTATTGGCACAAATTAAGCATCCGAGGACACTAAATCTATATAAACAAAGCCCTAAATGAGTGCAAATCTCGGACTCATCAGCCAACTATCAAGACAAGGTTTCAAAATACCCAAAAAGGTTGGTTTCGTACTCCTCTACTCTTAGCGACTAATTTCTCCTTAAGACGGTAGTCATCTATCCATTATCGGGAACTGTCACTCCTTATAACGACTCTAAGACTGAACATAAATAAGCAAACTATTCGTAGTCTATTCAATGGGACTATACTCTGAAAAAGAACTGAAAACAAAAGCCGAGGAACCCTCCTAAAAAGAAAAAGACACGATAAAGCAATAAAATATATACAATGAAGCTCAAATTCTTCCCCGCACTTAAAGAAAGAATTGTCCTCAGTGTGAAAAGAAAAACAAAGTTAAGAGTGAAAGAGAACTCCCTGTTGGCCTCTAGGCCCCGTGCTTCAAATCAGCGAGTTGCCATATTTGTGGAAAAATCCACAGCCATTGAGGCTTCATCACCATCACCATCACCATCACCATCGCTCGCATTGGTATAATCATCTCTGGGGCCAACATCATCTGATTCATCCTCCTCCAAACCATCCTCTTAATCAGCAATGGCATCATGATCATCAATGGGTTCTTGGAAATCCGAGCCCATGAGACACATGTACATCGCACTATATGTAAACGGGTAACGCTCCGCCATTTTCACTATCTCGTCCTCGGTCACCGGACGACCACTAATCCACCGTTGAAGCTCGACCATTCCAAACATACGACCCATCCAGCTGTCATCTCGGGCTTGCCTATCGGCAACAGACGGCACTTGCCCTTGGGACTGATCATGCGCTTTAGTTTGTACGACATCAACCAGGAGGCATACTAAATGAGGGGCACGGGGAGGACACATATCATAGACTTGTTACTTGATTTCTAAGGCATGGAGGTAGCTAGTGATGAGGCTGCCCTAACAGAAGTGCCATCTCTTATTAGTCTGAAATTTTAGCATATTCTGCCTCAAAATAGCTCTGACATTTACTTGAAGCCCCTTCATCAGTCGGTATACTATCACAACTCTCTCCCTAGTGACATCGATTTTAAGCTTGCACGATAGTAAGGTACTATACACAATTTTCAACCAAATACGCGCCTCCAAATTCAAGTGGGCATAATGAAGAGTCGAATGACGACCCATGTCTCTAACTCTATCCCACCGAGAGATAAAGTTCACGCCACACAGAGTATGCCTAATATCATGCCCAAAAACTCATTCAATGCTCCCACAGTAAATTGCACACGACTATTCCTAATTAGACCTTGGTTCCACTCAACCTGATGTGTATTCCCATTAGCATATAATTCACGTACAAAGCTCAAATTGCACTCATCTTGATCCACAAAGATATAGTGGAGGCCCAAAGCGCCGACTTGCGTGTGAATGTGATAAAAGTCTTCTAGCAATCACCCCTCATCGACATACTCGTCACCCATGCACTTAGATTCTTGTTGGCAATTGTATCACTCTTCTCCATTGTGAATTACTGCTTGTTTGCCAAATTTTTGAGGAGGCAAGTCGGTGTGCGCCTGAGTAGAACTTTCGAAAGCCTCCCCTTTTCTACTCTGCTTGGTATCTGAGCCACTAACAACACTTTTTCCCTTGGGATCCATCTTCACACCCAACAATGAAAGAAAAGAAGAAATAAAAAAAAAATTGAGGGAGAAGGAGGGGGGGTCAGGTGGCAGAGGGGTGGGGGATTTTGGTGGGTTTTGAAAATAATTTAAAATTGCTGGGTTTTAATGGTTGGGAGTAGAAGAAAATGTAAGAAGAGAAAGTTTTGGGAAGGAATTGTGGAGTTTGGGGTTTTGGGGAAGAATATGGGTGGAGATGATGAAGGAATTTGTGGGATTTGGAGGAGATGGGCGGTTAGAGAGAGGAATACAGAGAGAAAGTGAGGTGGGTTTGGGTAGGTGAAGGATTTTAAGGTGGGTTTTTCAAGTGGGACCCAACAAAATTTCGGACAACAAAGCTGGTGCGGAGGGGTGGGGGCAAGCAGTGCGCCAAAACCCTCCTCCAGAACTTCCCTTGGTGGCGCGATGCGCCTGTGTTACACCAGGGATAGTGGCTCAACGCACGTTGTTTGTGCCAGTTATCGATGCTTTTTCTTTGGCCTGGCACAATGGTGGCGTGGGGTGCTGCCAGTGCACCAAAAACGGGCCTCAGTTGTTTAGATTTTAGTGTGCCGCGCCCGACTGGCCTCTTAACCCATTTTCTAGTGCAGTTGGTTCTCTTTTCTCGTAGTTTGTTCTCTGATAACCTACATATCAACCAAACAACGTGACATAATAATGGTGGGTTGCCTCCCATCCAGCGCCTTAGTTTTGTTTGTGGCACGACTCCTCTTTTTGTCTAACTACTACAAAGCAATCAAACTTAACCAAATCCCTATAAAAAAACAAGAAACTCTTCACTAGATCCTATAAACTTTAAACTAAGCTAAAAATTCAAAATTAAGCAACTAACTACCTGTTACATATCTTTCATGGGTTGCCTCCCTTGGAGTGCCTAGTTTAACATTGCGGTGCAACGCAGCTTGGATTATTCGTCATTTAGCTCAAGAGCTTCTCGATTGTGATCCGATTCTTCACCAAAGTTCTGCTTAACCCTTTGCCCATTCACCAAGAATGACAAGACATTTTTTCCTTTTAAGTTATACCACACCATGTTGTGTCATTCTTACCACCTCGAAGGGACCACTCTATTTTGACCTTAGTTTTCCAGGGAATAACTTAAGTCTTGAGTTAGAAAGTAGTACCATTTCGCCTAGAGTGAAAGTGCGAGGAACTATATGCTTGTCATGCCATCTTTTGTTCTTCTCTTTGTATAGCTTAGCATTCTCATAAGCATGGTGCGTAAACTCCTCAAGTTCATGCAATTGACCCATTCGCTTCCTACCTGCCAGCTCAGGGTAGAGATTAAACTTTTTAATTGCCCAATAAGCTTGGTGCTCTAATTCTGTCGGAAGATGACATGCCTTGCCGAACGCCATGTGATAGGGAGAAGTCCCTATGGGTGTTTTATATGCCGTTCTATACGCCCATAACACATCACCAAGCTTCTGAGATCAATCTTTTCTCTGTGCATTCACTGTCTTTTGCAAGATTTGCTTCACCTCTCTATTCGACACTTTCACTTGACCACTTGTTTGAGGATGGTAAGTTGTAGCCACTTTATTCCGGATACCATACTTAGCAAGAAGATTCTTTACTAAATAGTTAATGAAATGCTTACCTCCATCACTTATGATTGCCCATGGAGTGCCAAATCGAGTGAAGATGTGCTTCTTGATGAATTTAGTCACCACTATTGAATCATTCGTGGGAAGAGCTACCGCCTCAACCCATTTGGATACATAATCAACAGCCACCAGAATATATTGGCTTCCATTAGACAGTGGGAAGGGACCCATGAAGTCAATACCCAAAACATCAAAGATTTACACCTCAAGAATGTTATTTAGTGGCATCTCATGTCTTCTCAATATGGTACCAAACCTTTGGCATTGATCACATCCCTTTACATAGGCATTAGAATCTTTAAATAAGAAGGGCCAAAAGAAACTAGATTGTAATACCTAGTGCGCTTTCCTCCGTGGTGCCCTTTATATGGATTCATATGACAACTCTCGAGTACTTTCTTGACCTCATATTCCTGAATGCATCTTCTTACCATCTGATCTACTCCTTGTTTGAATAAGAATGGTTCATCCCAGATGTATAACTTAACATCATGAGTCAACTTTTTTTTCTATTGTGTAGTTGAACCTGGATGATACTCTCCACTCACTAACAGATTTACTATATTAGCATACCAAGGCACTTGAGAGATATCCAATGCCATCAACTCTTCATAGGAAAACTCTTCCCATATTTGTTCCCCTTCATGTACATGGTGAAATCTTCTAACCTGGACAAATGATCAGCTCTTTGGTTCTGAGTACCCTTTCGGTCTTAGATCTCAAGGTCAAATTCTTGGAGAAGCAATATCCACCAAATCAACCTTGGTTTAGCATCCTTCTTGTTGAATATGTACTGAATAGCTGCCTGGTCATTATAAAAAATTACCTTGGTACCTACCAAATACGATGTGAACTTGTCGAAGGCGAATACTAGAGCCATCATCTCCTTCTCAGTCACTGTGCAATTAGCTTGAGCAGAATCAAGGGTCTTGCTCGCATAGTAGATTGAATGGAACACTTTATCTTTTCTTTGTCCGGATACTGCACCCACTACTACATCGCTTGCATCATACATGAGTTCAAATGGTAACTCTCATTTAGGAGCAATCAAGACTGGAGCTTCAATCAAGTTCCGCTTGAACACCTCAAACGCTTTCAAGCATATCTCATCAAACTCAAATTTCACCTCCGTCTCCAAGAGACTGCACATATGTCTTGCAATCTTGAAAAATCCTTGATGAATCTCTAGTAGAAATCTGTGTTTCCAAGGAAACTTCGCACCTTTTTTATAGAGATAGGAGGGGGAAATTTTTCAATCACTTCCACCTTGGCCTTATCCATTTCTAGTCCATACTTTGATACCTTGTGACCCAATACTATGCCCTCTCAAACCAAAAAGTGACACTTCTCCCAGTTGAGCACTAAATTTGTATCTTCACATCGAGCAAGTACATTATCAAGGTTCTAGAGACATACATCAAAAGACTTCCCAAAGATAGAGAAATCATCCATGAACATCTCTACAAAGTCCTACACCATATCATGAAAAATGGCCATCATGCACCTTTGAAAAGTTGTCGACGCATTGCAAAGTCCAAATGGCATGCGTTTGAAATCAGATGTGCCATAAGGACAAGTGAATGTGGTCTTCTCTTGATCTTCGGGCGCAATCAAAATCTGGTTATATCTAGAATACCCATCTAAGAAGCAATAGTACTTCAGCCCTGCTAAATGGTAAACATCTGATCAATGAAAGGGACAGGATAGTGATATTTTCAAGTGACCTCATTTAGCTTCTGGTAATCCATGCAAACTCTCCATTTGGTGACGGTTCTAGTGGGAATCAACTCATTTTTCTTGTTTCTCACCACTGTCATACCTCCTTTCTTTGGGATACACTGCACAAGGCTTACCCAACTACTATCGTAAAATGGATACACGATTCGAACATCTAACCACTCTATTACTTCCTCTCTCACCACTTCTTTCATCAGGGGATTTAGTCTATGTTGATGTTGTGCACTTGGCTTGTGATCCTCCTCCGTATAGATTTTGTGCATACATAACGCTGGACTAATCCCATGGATATTTGTCATCTGCCAACCAATAGCTCTCTTCCTTCGCTTCAAGATTCTCAATGCCACATCAACTTGTGTTTCAGACAATTATGCAGAAAGTATTACATGTAGGGTTTCATTGTTACCTAAATACACATACCTTAGGTGAGCAGGCAGAGATTTCAACTCCAATTTAGGTGCTTCTTCAATTGAGGGTTTAGGTGGAGGCCCCAATTCATGACAAATTAAGACAAGCCTCTATCTCTTGAGCTTCAGTATTTCCATCTATGTTATGTCCCACTAAAACTCTTTCCAAGGGATCCTCGGAAGCAATGCAATATGACTCTACTGCGAGATCTACAACAGTAATGGTGGACAACTCTTCATAGATAGAAGGTAATTTCAAGGCGTGATAGACGTCAAACACTTCAACCTTATCATGTGTCCTCATAGTCAATTACACAGCTGCTACATCGATTAGTTCTCACCCGTGGTCAAAAAAGGACGCCCCAAAATAAATGGAACTTCTGGATCAGGCTCAAAGTTTAAGACCAGAAAGATCAACGATCCAAGTTGCACCAACTCATCCTCTACTACCCCTTCTGTCCTAGCAATGGATCTATCCGCAAGTTGGAGAATGATAGTGGTTGGTTTTGGACTTCCCAACCACATGAGATTAATGATCACACCCAAATCACATAAACCCCGAGAATGGACACTTTGTCCAATTGTAATTTGCACAGTGAAGCTACCCAGATACTTCAACTTCTTGGGTAGTTTATCTATATTCGAGAGTTGCACTCCACAGTAAGTAATACCATTTCATACTCCTTTAGCCTCCTCTTATTTGCCGTTATCTCCTTCACATACTAGGTATACTTAAGATTCCCTGCAAAATATCAACCAAATGCAGGTTAATGTGAACCTATTTAAGGAGAGAGAGAGAAACTTACTGAAGCATTCATTTTCATTCTGCTTTCTGAACTTTTGTGGAAAAGGAGGAGGTGGTTTCATTTGAGGAACACTCTTCTCAACATTGGAGATCCTTACCACTTCTTCTTGTTTCTTTTCTCTACTCATTACCTAAGTATCTCTCTTCTTAGGATCTAGTTCCTCCAGTTGTAACCCAGTACTGGTACTCATAACATTCAATTGCTTAGGGTTGGGCTCAGTTTCACTAGGCAAACCTCTTTGCGGACACAAGTTGAGCGCATTAGCTACTTACAAAACTTATTTTTCTAGACTCATTTTTCACATTTGGATGTTCCTTATCTTCTCATCTTGTTTATCTATCCTTGCATTCATCTTTTCAGTCTCAGCAATATTCTTACCAATTTCTGCCATTAGCTTTTGGAACAACTCTATCATTACTTATCCCCCCTTTCTATGCACTTGGATTTCCGCCTTGGGTAGTATTTTGATATTGCTGCCCCATTCTTTATGCTCGGTATTCGTTAGACCCTTGTTCTTAATTTTGGTTTTGATTTCTACCCCATGAGAAGTTAGGATCGTTTCTCCAACTAGAGTTATAGGTATTGCCAAAACCCTGCGGACCTCTAGCTCTTTCCACATTTCGCACATAGTTCATGTAGTCTGGATTTTCTTCACAAAATTCAGTTTCATGTGCTCCACTACCACAGAATTCGCACCAAACCACAAATTATTGTATAACATTCACGAGTTCTTGTTGATTTAGTGCAATTTTCTTGAACTACGTGGTTATATTATGGTTCATTGCATCTAATTTTGCATTTATAACAGTAGCTTGATCTACATCTAGAATCCATGTAGCCCTTTGTGTTGTGGTCCGTGGTACTTCCCCATTCCATTCAGGGTTTCCCTCCGAGAGTCTGTCTAGGAGGTCAAATAGCTACTCATGGGTCTTTGCAAAATCTTGTCCACCTACTACACTATTAAGGAGTACTCATGCATTATAATCAAGACATTCAAAGAAAGTGTGAGCAAGTACCTCATTAGCCTGGTAGTGATGTGGACAAGGATTCAACAATTGCTTGAATCAAGTCCATTCTTGGTACATATCCTCTCCATTTTTTTGCTTAATGCTCAATAGTTCACTCCTCAACCTCGCAGTTTTTCCTGATTGAAAGAATCAACTTAAGAACTTTTTCGCTAAATAATCCCATGTAGTGATGGAATTTGGTGGCTCTGTATCTAACCACTGCCTAGCTTCTCCAAATTATGAGTGTGGAAAAAGAGTCAATCTCACATAATCCGATGAAACCCCATTTAGGATGTGTGTATTGCTTATCTCCAAACACTTCCTTATATGCACTTGGGCATCCTCGTGGGGGAGACTGGTGAATTGCCCCATCGCGTCAATGAGTTGCACCATGTTCTGTTTCAGCTCAAATCTGCCACCCACCGGTGGCTTCCGTATGCTTGATGCAACATCGGCTGTTAGTGGGACTGCCACATCATAGACTGGTCTTACTGGTATGACTAGGGGTACCTCTTGTCCTTCATTGTTTGTCACAACCCAGGGGTACACCCTAGATGCTACATGGCATTTATGACCCCAAGACGACCCATACAAGCCACTTAACATTCATAACATAAGAAATAAAATCAAAGAGATAAAGACACCATTTCAAGTCCAATGGTTTTATAAAAGTAAAGCAGAAGTCTAAAACACTTGTCTCAATAGCCATCTAATACAATAGAATGAAATTGGGCCTAGCCCATACATCATGTCCAAAACTAAAAGTAAGATAGAATTTGAAAACAATGAGAATTCGTCCTCAAAGCATAAGGACTCACCAAAGCTCGGGAATCTCGTCAATCAACCTCTAGCCAAGAAACTGAGGACCCTGACAGTCGGACCCTACATTTGTGGAAATGTAGGCAAGAGTATGCATTAGTACAAAATAATGTACCAAGTATGATAGCTATGCATTAAACATTTAAATCATGATAAAAAGGGGCATTTTTATAAATGTGCAATGATCAAGTTAAAAATGTACCTTGAGAGTTAGAAACCATAAGTCATAAAACCATGATCAATGCAAGTGGATATCATCTTAAAACAGACTTACGATACTTCCTTGAAGTAACCTTGTTTCATCATAACTTTTCTTATTTGTGGAAAATAGCCTTAACCGACATATAAGACCATGTGAGCTATTAACATACAATCCGGTGTCCACCTCAGACCGAAAAGGGGTGTCCTACTTGCCAAGGAAGGACCATGAACTTCTAGCTATTGTTGATCCACTAGCTAATGTCTATGAAGACAATCATCCTATGGGGGCAAATAGGTAAGGGATAAGGATATTGCTACTAGAAACCCGACCTCTACTAATGGGAGAGCCTCCATCTCAATATGCTCTCGGTACTAAGCATAATTCCCACGGAGTAGTCATTTACTTAACTTGTTCTTATTATCCATGGAAGGGCACGTCATCTTGTCAATCCAAGCTAAGTTATATGTCATCCATGGAAAGGTATTATTAAGTAACCAATCCAAGCTAGGTCTTATTGAAATTGCTCCTAAGATCTTTGGTTCATAGTTTAGTTGAGAAAAACCTTTCAACACTAAGTATTCTTTATGTGAGAATGTCCTTTCACAAATTATGCTTTAATGTGTTTATGAGAAATCCTTTATACAACACAACAACAATCATCATCTTTCATACTCTACTCTCAAAGCATCCTTAAAACATTTACATAAATCTCATAAGAACATGCTTAATTTCGTAATCACCTCTTTCAAAATTCAAAACCCACATCACATCATCATAATTAGAAAACATGGGGTTTACATGGGTTCATGTAGAAAATCATAATAATATCATAGTATTTCATCAATTCATGCATAAGAGATCATAATTAAATTATCTAAATCCATAATCAAGAGAACCCATGGCAATAGAAGAAAACCCTAACTCAATTGGGGATTTCTAACTTTTAAAATAAGAGAATTTGGGAAATCCATGAATGGAAAGAATCCATGGATGAAAACTATCATACCTCAATGCCAATTGTTTAACTGCAATGGAGGAATTGGAGAATTGCCTTGAAAACCTTAGCTTTCTTCTTCAACTTCTAGAGAGAGAAATATTTGAGAGGGAGACTTGTTCTTCTTTTATGAATTTTGAGGGAATCACTTTTAAATTGGGGAAATTTGAGGTAAAACACTTATATAGGTCTTTAGGTGAAGGGTAAAACGATGTAGTATAGAATTAAAATAATCTGAAAACACTTTTAAGACCTTGCCTTAAAAATTTAAAATAAGGCAAAGCGGGGCTTGCCAAAGGCCACTCAACGACTCTCTAAGTGAGCCTTTAGCTCGCCAAAAATAACAGTAAGTCGGCTTGGGGACCAAGTCAACTAGGCAATGGGGAAGGTACTTTCGCGACACGCCGAATGGAACGGCGAGCTCAACTTATCTCGCCTAAAGTTCCTGAACGCTGGACACTAAGTTAAACAAAAAAAGGTGAAGGAGTTCCACTTGGCAGATCGCCAAGTCATTCGACGTTCTCAACCTACTTCGCCGAATCAGCTAAGGAACAAATATTTCCCCCTTCTCTGAATTCGAGGTGTTACATTATCTCCCCCTTGGGGACATTCATCCTCGAATGGGATTCTGGACACCTCATGGAAGAAAAGACTCAAAACTAGCAGCCCATCATGTGCAATCACATAAATGAACATATCCGAGGAGGAAACATCAACTCCAAGCTAAAGCATGTTAAAAACATCATATCATATGGTCTATATGCATTTCATACTAAGATGCACATAAAATGTGGAAATCAATCAAGTTGATTCATTTTTCTTAAAACTTAAGCTTTCCATGAACATGCATATTAAGGAAATCGTGGAAACATCTAAAACACATGACACCCAAAGAGTAAACCATGAGGAACTCAATACCTTAAGCTAGAATAGGAGTAGAAGGAAAAAGATGAGGATATCGGACCATCATATCGGCCTCATCCTCCCAAGTAGCACACTCAACTAAATGATTCCTCCACAAGACTTTCAGGGAAGCAACTTTCGTGTTCCTCAATTTCTTGACTTGCTAGTCTAAAATCTCAACCGGAACTTCTTCATAAGAAAGAATCTCCTTAACTCCCAAACCTTCTAAGAGAACTATAGATGTCGGATCTCCAACACATTTCTTTAACAATGAGACATGGAAAATTGGATGCACCGATGCCAACTCATTAGGCAAATATAATTCATAAGCAACCTTACCAACACGTCTCAAAATCTGATATGGGCCTACAAACGGGGGATTAAGCTTCCCTTTCTTACCAAACCTCATTACACCCTTCATGGGTGAGCATTTCAAGTAAACCCAATCATGAACATCAAACTCAAGATCTCTTCTTCTAACATCGGCATATGACTTTTGTCGACTTTGGGTTGTTCTCAACCTCTCTCTAATAAGTCAAACTTTCTCCATTGCCTCATATACTAATTCGGGACCTATTAGGAATACTTCACCCACCTCAAACCAGCCTATAGGAGATCTACACCTCCTACCATATAATGCCTCAAAGGGAGCCATACCAATACTTGAGTGGTAGCTATTGTTATAAGAAAATTCAATCAAAGGCAAATGATCATCCCAACTACCCTTGAAGTCAATCACATAAGCTCTTAACATATCTTCCAAAGTTTGGATAGTACGCTCCGCTTGCCCATAGGTTTGGGGATGAAAGGTCATGCTAAGTTTAACACGAGTACCAAGGCCCTTATGGAAAGATCTAAAAAACTGAGAAGTAAATTGGGTACCTCTATCGGAGATAATAGACAAAGGCACTCCATGCAACTTCACCATTTTCTTCAAGTACAACTTAGCATAATCCTCCACTGAAAAGGAAACCTTGACAGGAATGAAATGAGTCTATTTCGTCATTCGATCCACTATAACCTAAATCGAGTCACGTTGTCTCCGGGTGTGAGGCAAACCAACAATGAACTCCAGATTCAAATATTCCCACTTCCAAGTAGGAATGCTAATGTCTTGAGATAACCCTCCCGATTTCTGATGTTCAACTTTCATTTGTTGACAATTAGGACACTTAGCCACAAACTACACAATATCCTTCTTCATCCTATTCCACCAATAGATCTCCCAAATATCATGGTACATCTTGATGGCTCCCGGGTAAATGGAATACCGAGAAATATGGGCTTCTAACAAAATATATTCCCTCAAGCCATCAACATTAGGAACACACAAATGACCTTGATATCTAAGTAGCCCATATCCCAGTCGGGATAAAGCCTCTACGGACTTTTTAAGCACCGTTTCCTTCAATTCAACCAAAGTCGGATCAAGACCTTGCTTAGCTTTCACATCCACCACAAAAGATAATTCTGAACCAATGTGATTCATAACACCACCCTTGGTAGATTCTACTAAATGAACACCCAACCGGGCTAATATATGAACATCTCGAACCAATTCTTTCTATCTTCTTCAATATGAGCAACACTTCCCATAGATAACCAACTAAGAGCATCCGCCATCACATTCGCCTTACAAGGGTGATAGAGAACACTCATCTCATAATCCTTCAAGAATTCTAGCCACCTCCTTTGGCGAATATTCAAGTCCTTCTCATCAAACACATATTGCAATTCTTGTGGTCGGTAAAAACATCAACATGAACACCATACAAATAATGCCTCCAAATCTTTAAGGCGAAAACAACCACCTCTAGCGCAAGGTCAAGGGTTAGATAATTCTTCTCATGAATCATAAGTTGCCTTGAAGCATATGCAATAACTTTCCCATTTTCCATAATAACACACCCTAGACCAATTCTTGAGGCATCATAATAAACAACAAAGCCATCAGTCTTTTCCGGTAAAGTCAACACCGAAGCGGAAGTAAGTCTATCCTTCAACTCTTGAAACTCTTCTCAGATGATTCCAACCATAGGAATTTAGCTTTCTTTTGAGTCAATACCGTCAATGGAGACAGAATCAATGAAAACCCTTCAACAAACCTTCTATAATAACCGGCTAAACCTAAGAAACTTCTAATATCCGAAGGGGTTAGAGGTCTATGCCAACTCTTCACCGCATCCGTCTTCTTAGGATCTAGCTCAATACCCTTACTCTAAACAATATGACCAAGAAAAGCCACAGACCTTAGCCAAAATTCGCATTTGCTAAACTTTGCAAGAAGTTGTTGATCTTTGAGAATTTGCAACACAATCCTCAAATGATCAATGTGCTCATCCTCACTCCTTGAATATATCAATATATCATCAATGAACACAATCACAAACATATCAAGTTATTGTCTAAACACCATATTCATCAAGTCCATAAAAGCGGTTGGAGCATTAGTCAAACCAAAAGACATCACTAGAAACTCAAAATGTCCATATTGGGTTCTAAAAGACATTTTTAGAATATCATCTTTCTTTACCCTCAATTGGTGGTAACCCGACCGAAGGTCAATCTTGGAGAAGTAACTTACTCCTTCAAATTGGTCAAACAAATCATCTATCTGTGGGAGAGGATACTTATTCTTAACCATAACCTTATTCAATTGCTGGTAGTCTATACACATTCGAAGAGAAACATCCTTCTTTCTAACAAACAAAACTGGAGCACCCATAAGGATATACTTGGTCGGATGAAATCCTTATCCAACAAATCTTTCAATTGCTCTTTCAATTCCTTAAGTTCTGCCGAAGCCATTTGGTAAGGAGGAATAGAGATAGGCTGCATACCTAGGAGAAGGTCAATACCAAAGTCTATCTCCCTTTCGGGAGAAATATCAGATAGATCATCTCAAACACTTCCAGAAACTCATTAACACCGACTCAAGAGTAGGGGTTTTGGAATATACATCCCTCACCCTAACTAGATGATAAATGCAACCTTTAGCAATCATCATTCTAGCTTTAAGACAAGAGACAAACTGACCCTTAGGCATAGAATTTCCACATTTCAACTCCAGGGTGGGCTCATTTGAAAGTGAAACTTGACTACACGAGTTTTACATCAATAGAAGCATAATATGAATGTAGCCAATCCATACCAAAGATAACATCAAAATCTAGCATATCAAGCTTTACCAAATTAAACAGAGTAACTCTATGGGATGACATTTTCTATAGACCCTCTTAGCCACAATAGCATCACCAACATGGGTAGACACCGAAAAGGGATCTAGCAACACATTCGGAAGAACATCAAACCTCATAGCCACATATGGGGTCACAAAAGACAAGGTAGAACCAGGATCAAGTAGAGCATAAACATTCAAGCTGGAAGACTTTTAACATACTGAAAACCATATCGGGAGAACCTTCTTGTTAACCATGAGTCTAAAGTGCGTGGAATCAATTTTGGTTGGGAACATTGGAACCCGAACCACTAGAAATAGCTTGCTTACCCTCTCTTTCTGTAGCCGTGAGCATTGGCAAATCCCTCATCTTATGACCACTTTTACCATAACTAAAACAACTATTTGTGTCGGCAAAGCATTTACCCTCATGCTTCCTTCCACACCTAGAACAATTTTGCAACAAGGATGCACTACCATTTCCTCCTTGAGGCTTAGGGTTAGACACCCTATCTTTGTTGAACTTAGGAGAAGCATTGGAGGAACCTTGACTGGCAAACCTTTGCCGGAACCTAGAATGACCATGTTCATCGGACCTTGCATAAGAGAAATTTCCATCTCCGGTTTAAGCCCTCTTTACCTCCCTAGACCTTTCCTTAAGTTTCTCATCTTCGATCTGTTGAGCATGTATGAGATGAGAGATGTCCATGTCATTGATGATCATGGTGGTACGACATTCTTTAACCACCATTTCGGACACACCCGAAATGAACTTACTCATCCTTGCCCTAGGATCAACAATAATGGGGGGAGTATATCGAGATAGTTGTGTGAACTTCAAAGAATATTCCTTCACACTCATATTTCCTTGACGAAGGTTGATAAATTCAAGCACCTTTTCCTCTCTTATCTCAAGGGGAAAAACCTATCAAGGAAAGCATCCTTAAACTTCTCCCAATAAAGAGGACCCGCATCTTCTGATCTCCCTTCTTTTCATTGATTAAACTAAATTTGAGCCACACCCTTAAGTTGATAAGAGTCCAACTTCGCCCTTTCCATCGACGTCACTCCCATGATCATAAATACCGTGTAGACCTCATCAATGAACTCTTGAGGATCTTCCTCAACCTTAGACCCATGAAACTCCGGAGGATTCATCCTAATAAAGTCTGTCACTCTAGATGCTGTCGTACCCACATTTGGATTCACAGGGACCACAACCTCCTTATTGGCTTGGGCCATCACGGCTTGAGCCAACACTTGAAAAACAGCCCTAAACTCTGTATTAGTCACATGTTCGGCCAAAGGGTCAACCGGAGCTTGAGGAGCCTGAGAAGGAGCTTTTTGTTCCTCATTCTCCCTCACATTCCTTCTAACATAAGATTTTCGAGTAGCCATATCATGTAGAGCATTGGGTAAGGATTATGATAGAGACCTTATAGAGTTAAACTCTAGCATATGACTTTAGAGTAATGAAATAAGTGGAGTCGACGTGGCTTATGAGACATCCTAGGACCATTCTAAACCTTGTGCTTTGATTACCAAGTTTGTCATTACCAAACAACTTAGCATCATAACATAAGAAATAGAATCAAAGAGATAAAGACAACATTTCAAGTCCAATAGTTTTATAAAAGTAAAGAGGAAGTCTAAAACACTTGTCTCAATAGACATCTAATACAATAGAATGAAATTTGTTCTAGCCCGTACATCATATCCAAAACTAAAAGTAAGATAGAAACTAAAACAATGAGAATTTGTCTTTGAAGAAGGACGACTCACCAAAGCTCGAGAATCTCATAAATCAACCTCTAGTCACGAAACTGAGGACCCTGAAAGTTGGAACCTACATTTGGGGAAATGTAGGCAAGAGTATGCGTTAGTACAAAACAATGTACCAAGTATGATAGCTATGCATAAAACATTTAAATCATGCTAGAAAGGGGAATTTTCTTAAATGTGCAATGATCAAGCTAAATCATGTACCTTGAGAGTTAGAAACCATAAGTCATAAAACCATGATCAATGCAGGTGAATACCATCTTAAAGCGTACTTACGATACTTCCTTCCTTGAAGTAACCTTGTTTCATCATAATGTTGCTTATTTATGGGAAATAGTGTTAGCCGACATATAAGACCATGTAAGCTATTAACATGGAATCCGGTGTCTACCCACATCGAAAAGGGGTGTCCGACCATGAACTTCTAGTTATTGTGGATCCACTAGCTAATGTCTATCTAGACAATCACCTATGGGGAAAATAGGTAAGGGATAATGAGATTGCTACTAGAAACACGACTTCTACTAATGAAAGAGCCTCCATCTCAATATCCTCTTGGTGCTAAGCATAATTCCCACGGAGTAGTCATTTTCTTAATGTTTTCTTATAATCCATAGAATGGCATGTCATCTTGCCAATCCAAGCTATGTCATATGTCATCCATGGAAAGGTCTTATTAAGTAATCGATCCAAGCTAGGTATTATTAGAATAGCTCCTAAGATCTTTGATTCATAGTTTAGTTGAGAAAAACCTTTGAACCCTAAGAATTCTTTATTTGAGAATGTCCTTTCACAAATCATGCTTTAATGTGTTGATGAGAAATCCTTTCAACAATACAACAACAATCATCATCTTTGATACTTCACTCTCAACGCATCCTTAAAATATTTACATAAATCTCATAAGAACATGCTTAATTTCGTAATCTCCTCTTGCATAATTCAAAACTCACATCACATCATCATAATTGGAAAATCTGGAGTTTACATGGGTTCATGGGGAAATCATCATAAAATCATAGTATTTCATCAATTTATGCATAAGAGATCATAATTCAATCATTTAAATCCATAATCAAGAGAACTTATGGCAATTGATGAAAACCCTAACTCAATTGGGGATTTCTAACTTTGAAAATGGGAGAGTTTGGGAACTCCAATGGAAGGAATCCATGGATAAAAATTGTCATACCCAATGCCAATTTCTTAACTTCAATGGAGGAATTGGAGAATTGCCTTGAAAACCCTAGCTTTCTTCTTCAACTTCTAGAGAGAGAAATTTTTTAGAGGGAGACTTGTTCTTCTTTTTATGAATTTTAAGGGAATCACTATTAAATTGGGGAAATTTGAGGCAAAACACTTATATAGGTCTTTAGGTGAAGAGTAAAACGACGTAGTATAGAATTAAAATAATGTGAAAAGACTTTTAAGACCCTGCCTTAAAAAATTAAAAATAAGGCACGATGGGGCTCGCCAAAGGCCACTCGGGGACTCGCCAAGTGAGCCTTTAGCTCGCCAAAAATTACAGTAAGTCGGTTTGGGGACCAACTCAATTAGGCGATGGGGAAGGTACTTTGGTGACACACCGAACAGAATGGCAAGCTCGACTTAGCTCACCTAAAGTTCCAGAATACATGACACTAAATCTAGCCAAAAAGGCGAGGGGGGTTCCACTTGGAGGATCGCCAAGTCATTCAGCATTCTCAACCTACTTCGCCGAATCAACTAAGGAACGAATATTTTCCTCTTCTCTTAATCTGAGGTGTTGCATTGTTCATGTTCTTTACGTGGTCACCCTCAATATTTTTCAGGAGACCCAATCGCAATTCTCGTTGACGTCATTGATTTGTTATCTTTCTTCGTAGTCGAAGAGCTCTTTCATGTTCATCGTCTGGGTCGACAAGATCTCCTTTTCAAGCCAGACTTAAGAACCAAGTATCTGCGATAAAAAAAAGCTAAGATCAAGTTATTAACACTTGAACAATATAAATGTAGACTTAAAAAAATAAATATAAATTAATTCCTAAGTCCCCAGCAGTGGCGCCTAAAACTTGTTGCTCCCAATTTCACACGTAACTGTACGCGGTCGCGCAAGTAATATAGTTTCTTTAGAAATGAGTTATCGTTCCCAAAGGACTTATGATCAACTTATTCACTAAATTAATTCCACAATTTGACTAAAGTAACTTTAAAATAGGTTGAATGTTATTTATTACTACTACGACTAATGAAATAAATAAAGTAACTAATGTGAACGATTTCAAATTGATGTTTTAAACAAGTAATAAACAATTCCAGGGATGTAGCATGTGTTGGATATCATGTATCATATCTCAGGTATGGAACCAATTTAGTTTATAAAGTTACTGATTTACAGGGTTAATTATATGATTATGATCTCGCGACCTCTAATCGCCTCCTCCAATTAGTTGTCTAACTACATCGTTGAGAGGGGATAGGCATTCCTAATTGGCGAGCATTTATATTTCTTCCTATTTTATAACCAAGCAAGGTGTTTGTCCGGGCTTCACTCCTAATCACAAATCAACTCAACTTAATGGAATATCAAGCTTTCTATATTCTTTGGTCTATCTACCTTAGCGTCTCCTGATTTTAAGAATAGACAAGAGATTTATCGCTATGATGGTTAGTCAAGAAATACTAAAACAAGAAAATAGAAGTAACTTAAAAGTGATAACCATAAATTAATTGAAAACCATTAATACTTAACAATCAATTTGTAGCTACAGTCCAAAAACAAGGGCGTTTAGCCACACATAATGTTCAAAAACCGTAAAATAGTATTGTTCATGCGATTTCCAAAATAAAGAAGGGTTAGAGAATTCAAACCTATTACAAAACATTAATTCTTGATCTTGCACACCAAAACAAAGTCGAACCCCCAACTAATAACCCTAGGGTCCTATTTATAGAGTTTTAAAAAATAATTTCCAATTCTAGCTAATGTTTGCGTAATCAAGACACAACTTCCAATTCAAGTGTCAACGATCGTACAATAGTAAAGTAACCCCACCAAGGGTTGGGGTCGAGTCCCAAGGGAGTGATTTTGAGAATTAATAGAAAAATAAAACTAAGTTCTAATTACTCATAGCTATTGACATTATTGAATATAAACATACTAAATTAAAAGGGGTGATGCAAGCGTCAATTATAAATGGGGGTTTTGTATTAATTAACAACTAAAAACAGCAAAAATATATAAAAATGAGATAGAGAGACGGGATTCTTGGGATGTGATAGGAATACGGGATAGACTAAATTATAGGGTACATGCTTTTGATAGTAAATTGTTGAGTATTTTTTACTAGGCTAGACTATAGTGGGGTAAATTCTCTCTCGAGCAACTTAACCCGAATCAACTCAGTTTCTCTCGAACACCGAGTTGCCGCATTAAGCACAACCTCTGCCTTAGCCCATTCACTCTCTCGAGCTGAATGTGTGGGAGAGGGACTAGGATTCACTCTCTCAAGCTGAACCCATGTCAACCGAATACCACCGGCTATCAATTTAGTAGTCTTAGTTTTACGACCTCTCTCTCGAGCAAGCCAAAAACACTAAGATGAAATCGTATTTGAAACTATAACTCCATCAAGTTCATACACAACTACTAAACAAAATCACATCTAAACAATAAATAAATCATCAACAAGCAAGACCTAACAAATAATCTAACCCATATTCACAAAGTCACAGCCCAAGAATTGCGGTTTTAGATAAACATGTAAAATAGATAAAAATTTATACCAATATCAGTTTCCATCAACTTAGTATGAAGGAGTAGGTCTTAAAACATGTTAAGAGTGAAGAATATCCGAGACCCACGTCTAATTTCTTAGAGTTGAAACCCTTTGAATCTTCAAGGTCTAAGAACAATGTCTCTCTACTTGAAACTTAGAAAAATAAATGTTGTATCTGAAAATGCTTGCTGAAATAACATTTAAACAAGTATTTATAGGTGTCAAAAAGTGTGTTGCGAAGGGTCACTCGGCGTAGTTAGTCGGGATCGCCGATGCACTCGGTGATTCACCCTTTGGTCTTCTTCATCGCCTTTCAGCTCTTGCCTTCAACATCTTCGCATTCTGAATCATTGGGCGATATAGAACTGCATCACAAAACTGTTTGGCGATGCGCCGACTACTCTTTATCATCACCGACATGATCTTTTCCTTCAGGGCTCAGCACACTGGTGCTTTCGGTGAGGTTCAGGCTATTGGGCGACTCGCCTAATGCATTAGGCGATCCTCAGGCCTTCTTATCTTCATCTTTTCAGCCGTTTTGTTCCTTTTTGCCAAGTAGTGTCTATGCCTTATCTCAAACTCCAAATACCTGAAACTTAGAGTTTTACATCAGTAATTGAAATAAAATATGCATTTGAGGAGACTAATTCTATTAAAATCACGCCCTAAATGAGTCCAAATTGTGGACTCATTGTAACAACTCTGAAAATGATAGGTTGAACTAGTGCCTTAACGTTTGGGTTAGTGTGAATTTAGGTTGATGTGTAGGCTGTTTTAGAACATAAATTGAGAAAGGTGGAAGCCTAGGGTGCAGGCAAGGGCCTAGACTAGCAATATAGGGTGAAAGAAGCCTTATCCCTTGAGAGGCTGTTTGGCGATGGGGCTATTTGATTGCCCAAGGGGTTGGGTGAGTCGCCCTTGGGCTCTTGTGCTCACCTAGTGGCTGCCCCACTTGGCCAAGATGCTGGACCAAAGGGAGAGCTAAGTCCAAGCTCGCCAACTAGCTTGGCGTGTCGTCCATTTCCCCTCTAGTCCGCCAAGTGGACTGCCCTATTTATGAGCTCACTAGAAACTTGGGTGAGCTAAGGGTGCATTTGGAGAGTCGCCTAGTGCACATGGCTAGCCTAAGAGTCCAAAGGGCGAGCTTAGACGGGCAAGGGGAAGAATTTTAAGTTGTAACTTTAAGGGTCCTTAGTTCTTTTCCTAAGTAGAGTCCACATTATTCTATCCTTTTCCTAGCAACTATAAGACCTTTTTAGCTTTGAATTCTTTCATTAAAGTCACTCCAAATAGAGTAAAATAGAAACCCACCTCCTCTAAAATATTTCTCTCACTAGAAATCCTCCAATAGAGAAGAAGAAGAAGGGAGCCATTGAAGCTAGGGTTTGGTGATTCCAAGGTGGTTCTTCATCAAATTTCTTGGGGGATCTTAGTAAAGGTATGTTGATCCTTCATCTAGGGTTAGATTTCACCCTAGAGTCAATTTCAAAGAAATTTTCAAGTTCATGAAAAACCTAGTGTTTTACTCAATCTCATGGGTTCTCTCTACAAATGATTTCAAATGGTTACTATTGTCATATATTGATTGTATTGTTGTTTAATTGATGATTTATGATGAAAATACACTATGAACTCATGATTTCTCTCAATTCCTAAATTGTGCCTTTATGAACTGGGTTTGTTGATTATGAAAGCTTATGATTGGAATATGTCTAATTGCTTTGGTTTATTGAATTGTATCATTATCTATGCATTAATAATGGTAAATTGTTGGTGTGTTGATGATATGAGATTCATGGTCTTGAAGGCAAGTTATGTCTAAATTACATATTGAAGTAGAATTGTGCTAAAGATGTTGATCCACGTGAAAGGTCGGGGTGTTTAATTACTGTGTATGATTATGATGTGAAGGATATGCATGTGATTTCAATGATAGAATGATGATCATGTATACAAGGTAAATGTTTTATTGTTGATAGTATATTCTCAATTGACACTCATGAATAATGGTGATAGAATGTGAAGGGTTTCTATGATGAATATGAATCGATAAGCTTATGGCATTCTTTTCATATATGATTAATGAATATGTCTTGAATTGGTGGATATAAATTGATAGGCTTAAGGCATTCCTTTCATAAATGATCTAATGTAATGAAGACTCTAGAATCGATAGGCTAGTGGAATTCCTTTCTTAATGAGTCAATGTACCATAAATTGATAAGCTTATGGCATTCCTTTCATGAGTATAATAATGTAATGAGGGACCATGAATGGATAGGATTATCACATTCTTTTCATAAGGACTCTAGAGCTATCCTTGAATGTACCATGGATCAATAGTCTTATAGCAATCCTTCCTTGGGTAATGATGTATCATGGTTCGATAGGCTTATGGCATTCCTCCCTAGTACACTAATGTTTTGTGAATGAAATGATCTATGGGAATGTAGGCTAAGCACTGAGTGGATATGGTTAGATGTAAACTCTCCCAATGTTAGGTTAAAGTTCCAAGGAACATCTTCATATCCCATAACTTTATGCCCACACAGGATATTAGCCAATGGATTCCATCCGAGCTAATGTTATCACTCTACCTTAGGCAAGTGGAATACCTCTTTACGGTGTGGGCCTATATGACACCGAATTCCATGTCTAGCTTGCATGGTCTATGTCGGTTGAATGCTTATTCCCATTATGTGAGATGTGCATTATGGTTTCTTCAGAAGTTTTATGAAGTGTAGGTGGTAGTATGTGATGCAATCTATACATTGCACGAGTAGGCTTTGATATGGTCATAGTGAGTTCTCTTAGTCTTATTGACTAATGTATGAAAGTCCTCTAAATGAAGTAATTGATGAATGTTGACTCTTAAATGCTTAATGTGATATGCATGCTATACTTGGGTTGTATTATGAGTTATTTTCCCTTGTCATGTCTTATGAAATATTATGTCTCTTTTGTATGGATATGGTGTAAAGGTGAAAAGGAAGAAATGGTAAGTTCACCTTTGGTGACCTTAATGTGGTGCCTTGGTGTGGATGGTGGTATGGGATGTCATTCATGCATTCTAGAAGGTATAGCATGAGCGTTACTTAAGGTGAAGGTCCATAGTGAAGGTAATGGTTTACATGATGATATTGTCTAAATGTGGAGTTATGACTTGTATGATGGTTATACTTGTATGTCTCTCATGCAATGATTCATGGTATTTCTAAAAAGTGGTTTAATGCATGGTTTCCAACAAAAATGTTCCTTTTAAGGCATATTTTTGCATGGTCATCATACTTTGTACATTTTGGTGTGCTAAACCATATTTTCTGTTATTTTTACTACAAGTGTAGGTTCCGGTAAGTGACTGCTTCTAGCTAGATTGAAGTGCTTGGATTGCGTTTTCCTCCAAGGCTAGAGTGGCACGTCCTCATAGATCAAGGACAAGTGTCTTTTCATGTAATACATATTTAGTAGTTTTATGATTGTAAAGGGCCATGTCCCTACTTATGTCTTGAGATTGTGTCTAAGATGGCCATATGAGACTTAGACTTCCGCTGTATCTTTTGAAAGATAGTTAAATGAATGTTTTGAATCGTATGGTTTTAATGAAAAGTTTTAAATTATGTACTATTTCTATTACCTATGCGATGGATGAATGCTATGAGGCTTGTATAAGACCCCTTCGGGATCGAGTACGCCGTGTTATGACTAGGGGTGCTCTTGGGTCGTGACAAACATGGTATCAGAGCATAAGGTTTTGGGAATAGTCTTTAGGGTTGATGTCTCACAATCCACGTTTAGTAAAGTCTTGTTCATCGGTGTGAGTCATGACACATCTATGAGCAAGAGGCTATAGGATGTTAGAAAGTTACACTTCTTTCATATTCTTGAAGTCGTGCCTTAGAGTTTAGCTTTATAGATGTCCTTTTCCTAATCCTTCTCTTGTGTATATAGGATATGAATACAAGGGCTAACCCAAGAAGGGTGGAAGAGGAGATTGTGAACGAGGGAGTTCCTCCCCAAGGTAACCGAGGTCTTTAAGGTGACCAAGTGCCTCAAGAGAATGAAGTTCCGGTGGATCCCCCAGCCATGACCAATGAAGAGATTAGGACAGCTTTTCTAACCTTAGCTCAAGCCATGCCGGCTCAAACTAACTGAGATGTGGGGCCTAGGGTAAACTCTAATGAGAGTACCGTGGCCTCAAGGTTGAGAGACTTTGCGAGGATGAATCCTCCCATATATCTTGGCTCTAGAGTGGGAGGGGATACCCAAGAATTCTTGGATGAAGTTTATAAGATAGTCAATGCTATGGGGGTAACTTCTAGGGAGGAAGCGGAGTTGGCTTCCTATCAATTGAAAGAGGTTGCCCAAGTGTGGTTCACTCAATGGAAAAGCAATAGGCCTTTAGAAACGGTTCCTATAGAATGAGAGGATTTTAAGGAAGCATTCCTTGGTAGGTACTTTCCCCGTGAGAAGGGGGAGTGTAAGGTTGAGGAGTTTATCAATATTAAGCAAAGTAGCATGAGTGTGTAATAGTACTCCTTGAAATTTATTCACTTGTCTAAGTATGGTCCATCCTTGGTGTCTAACCCTAGGGATGAGATGAGTAGGTGTGTGATGGGTATATCTGACCTAGTTGAGGAAGATTGTCGTGCGGCGATGCTCCATAATGATATGGAAACTTCTAGACTTATGGTGTATGCTCAATCTATTGAGGAGTCCAAACTTAAGAGGAAGGGTAGGGAGTTGAAAAGGGGTAGGTCCGATGAGAAAGGTAAACCTAGGTTCAAGAAGAGAGCTCCTAACCAAGATTCTTCTAGTGCTCCTAAGGTTAATGAGGAGAAAGGTGGTGGACCTCCATTTTCTAAACATCTTTGCACCACTTGTGGGAAGAGGCATCATGGGAAGTGCCTAGCCGGTACTAGTGGGTGCTATGGTTGTGGAAAGCATGATCAGCAAGTGAGAAATTGTCCTACTCTTACGGCTAGAGGAAGAGAGGCCAAACAAGCTTCTTATGTTGGCCCGGATCCTAATGCTCCAAAGAAGAACCATTTCTATGCACTTCAAGCCAATGAGGGCAAGGGAGCTAACCCGGATGAAGGTAGTGGTAAGTGATAGTTCCTTGTGGTCATGAATATTTTATTGAGGTTGTTATGTTGAATTCATGTTAGCCTTAGTTGGGTTTTCTCCTAAGTGGGGGATAGTATGTTGAATAGTAAGGTTTTTAAGAGTGTTGATCCTTATATCTTTCCTTCTATTCTTATTCAAGCTTGAGACCAAGAGTTCCTAGTAGCTTGTTCCATGTTTTGGAGTCGTGTGTGAATATGAGTTTCCATGGTTTCCTTATGTTATGCATGTTCTAGTTGAATTGTTGTTTATATGTGAAAAAAATGAGTTTTCATGATTTATGCTCCTTATGTGGAGATTGCATTTGATATGAGTTTTCTATATGCTTCATGAGGTTAAATGTTGAACATGCCCAATTGTGCTTAATCACGTTATGATGAGCATGATGTGAATTGGAGAAGGAAGTTCCTCCAACATAATGAGAAGTGTTGTTGTTTTGGTGCATAATGAGTTTGTAGATGTAGTTCCTAATTGCTTGTGTTGCATTGAGCTTATTGATGTGGAGTTGATGTTTCCTCCTATGATTATGAATTTATATTGATGTGTCATGATTGTTGGGCTGCTAGTCTCGAGTCGTTATTCCCTTAATGTGTTTTCACTGTCATTCGAGGACGAATGTTCCTAAGTGGGAGATAATGTAACGACTTGGAAAATGATAGGTTGAACTAGAGCCTTAACGTTTGGGTTAGTGTGAATTTAGGTTGATGTGTAGGCTGTTTTAGAACATAAATTGAGAAAGGTGGAAGCCGAGGGTGCAGGCAAGGGCCTAGACTAGCAAGATAGGGTGAAAGAAGCCTTGTCCCTTGAGAGGCTGTTTGGAGATGGGGCTGTTTGATTGCCCAAGAGGTTGGGTGAGTCACCCTTGGGCTCTTGTGCTCACCTAGTGGCTGCCCCATTTGGCCAAGATGCTAGACCAAAGGGCGAGCTAAGTCCAAGCTCGCCAACTAGCTTGGCGTGTCGTCCATTTCCCCTCTAGTCTGCCAAGTGGACTGCCCTATTTATGAGCTCACTAGAAACTTGGGTGAGCTAAGGGTACATTTGGAGAGTCACCTAGTGCACATGGCTAGCCTAAGGGTCCAAAGGGCGAGCTTAGACGGGCAAGGGGAAGAATTTTAAGTTGTAACTTTAAGGGTCCTTAGTTCTTTTCCTAAGTAGAGTCCACATTATTCTATCCTTTTCCTAGCAACTATAAGACCTTGTTAGACTTGAATTCTTTCATTAAAGTCACTCCAAATATAGTAAAAAAGAAACCCACCTCCTCTAAAATATTTCTCTTACTAGAAATCCTCCAATAGAGAAGAAGAAGAAGGAAGCCATTGAAGCTAGGGTTTGGTGATTCCATGGTGGTTCTTCATCAAATTTCTTGGGGAATCTTAGTAAAGGTATGGTGATCCTTCATCTAGGCTTAGCTTTCACCATAGAGTCAATTTCAAAGAAGTTTTCAAAGTTTTCATGTTCATGAAATACCTAAGGTTTTACTCAATCTCATGGGTTCTTTCTACAAATGATTTCAAATGCTTACTATTGTCATATATTGATTGTATTGGTGTTTAATTGATAATTTATGATGAAAATACACTATGAACCCATGATTTCTCTCAATTCCAAAATTGTGCCATTATGTAGTGGGTTTGTTGATTATGAAAGCTTATGATTGAAATATTTCTAAATTGCTTTGGTTTATTGAATTGTATCATTATCTATGCCTTAATCATGATAAATTGTTGGTTTGTTGATGATTTGAGATTCATGGCCTTGAAGGCAAGTTATGGCTAAATTACATGTTAAAGTAGAATTGTGCTAGAGATGTTGATCCACTTGAAAGGTGAAGGAATTTAATTACTATGTATGATTATGATGTGAAGGACATGCATGTTATTTCAATGAAAGAATGATAATCATGTATACAATATAAATGTGTTATTGTTGATAGTATATTCTCAATTACCACTCATGAATGATGGTGATAGAATGTGAAGGGCTTTTATGATGAATATGAATGGCATTCCTTTCATATATGATTAATGAATGTGTCTTGACTTGGTGGATATGAATCGATAGGCTTAAGGCATTCCTTTTATAAATGATCTAATGTAATGAAGACTCTAGAATCGATAGGCTAGTGGCATTCCTTTATTAATGAGTCAATGTACCATAAATCAATAGGCTTATTGCATTCCTTTCATGAGTATACGAATGTAATGAGGGACCATGAATCGATAGGCTTATGGCATTCTTTTCATAAGGACTCTAGAGCTATCCTTGAATGTACCATGGATCGATAGGCTTATAGCATTCCTTCTTTGGGTAATGATGTATCATGGGTCGATAGGCTTCTGGCATTCCTCCCTAGTACACTAATGTAGTGTGAATGAAATGATCTATGGGAATGTAGGCTAAGCACCAAGTGGATATGGTTAGATGGAAACTCTCCCAATGTTAGGTTAGAGTTCCAAGGAACATCTTCATATCCCATAACTATGTGCCCACATAGGATATTAGCTAGCGGATTCCATCCGAGCTAATATTATCGATCTACCTTAGGCAAGTGGAACACATTTTTACGGTGTGGGGCTATATGACACCGGATTCCATGTCTAGCTTGCATGGTCTATGCCTGTTAAACGCTTATTCCCATCATGTGAGATGTGCATTATGGTTTCTTGAGAGATTTTATGAAGTGTAGGTGGTAGTATGAGATGCCATCTATACATTGCATGAGTAGGATTTGCTAGGGTCATAGTGAGTTCTCTATGTCTTAATGACTAATGTATGAAAGTCCTCTAAATGAAGTAATTAAAGAATGTTGACTCTTAAATGCTTAATGTGATATGCATGCTATACTTGGGTTGTATTATGAGTTATTTTCCCTTGTCATGCCTTATGAAATGTTATGTCTCTTTTGTATGGATATGGTGTAAAGGTGAAAAGGAAGAAATGGTAAGTTCACATTTAGTGACCTTAATGTGGTGCCTTGGTGTTGATGGTGGTATGGGATGTCATCCATGCATTGCACAAGGTGTAGCATGAGGGTTGCTTAAGGTGAAGGTCCATGGTGAAGGTAATGGTTTACATGTTGATATTGTCTAAATGTGGATTTATGACTTGTATGATGGTTATACTTGTATTGTATATCTCTCATGCTATGGTTCATGGTATTTCTAAAAAGTGGCATAATGCATGGTTTCCAACCAAAATGTCCCTTTTAAAGCATGTTTTTGCATGGTCATCATACTTAGTACATTTTTGTGTGCTAACCAATATTTTCTCTTATTTTTACTACAAGTGTAGGTTCTGGCAAGTGATTGTTTCTAGCTAGATTGAAGTGCTTGGATTGCTTTTTCCTCCAAGGCTAGAGTGGTACGTCCTCATAGATCGAGGACAAGTATCTTTTTGAAGTTTCTTTCCTTTTTCATGTAATAGACATTTCGTAGTTTTATGATTGTAAAGGGTTGTGTCCCTACTTTTGTGTTGAGATCGTGTCTAAGATGGCCATGTGAGACTTAGACTTCCGCTGTGTCTTTTGAAAGATTGTTAAATTAATGTTTTGAATAGTATGGTTTTAATGAAAAGTTTTAAACTTCGTACTATTTCTATTACCTATGCGATGAATGAATGCTATGACGCTTGTATAAGACCTCTTCGGGGTCTAGTACGCCGTGTTACAACGAGGGGGTGCTCTCGGGTCGTGACACTCATCAACACCCCTAACTTAAACTTTTGTTTATCCTCAAGTAAACTCAAGTTTGGCAGTTCAAAAAAGGATGTATCGAACAGTGCTACGCAAGACTCAATCATGAATGCGCACACAAGATTCAATTTACTCATGCGAAGATCAAATGAGCACTCAAAGTTTCAAGTTGTGACACATAATTATCAAAGAATCTCAAGCTCACAATACTTGATTCAAATGCAAGTTCAAACTCAACTAAAGTATTCAAATGCCCTCACGCAAAGAATGATTCCATATTCACACAAAGGTTCACAATTCAAAGCTTCGGAATGAAATGCAACGCTCACACTCACAAAGACGAATATAATGAATGATTTCACCCATAGGTTTGCCCGTATTTTCCACTCAACACTTGCTTCAGCTCACTCAAGATCACAAAGGTCTTTCAAGGCTTGTAATGGGGCTGAGTGCAAAGGTATGGCCATTTAGGCTCAGTGGCTATAGTGCTCATGAAATAAGGGTTGAACAACACTCCCTTTCATCTTCTTTCGTCATTTTCTTTAGTGCTCACAAGTAGTCCCATTCTTTAACTCCCATGTATAGTTGGAAACACCAATTTCTTTATACTTTCATAACTTTATTCCACAACTTTTTCATTCTTTTTATTTTTCTTTCTTTTCTTCTTTTTTTTATATGAAGGGGTTCCATTTTTCACAAAATCATAGGTGGAAGGGACTTTCTTGCACTTCTTGATTTTCCCTTCTCTTTTCACCACACCCCTAACTTAGGCTTTTGGAATAAGTTGGCTATTCAACTAACCACAACTTTATGAGGATTATGGGTGATGGATAAAGAAAGGTCATTGTTTTCATCAAGTTTCTTCCAAAGAAAGGTAAGGCTCAAGGGGTGTTCAAAAGTGGTTCACACTCTCAGAAGGTAGGCCACAAAAGAGGTATATGTCAAATTGGCTCACACTCTTCGAAGTTGCCTAAGATCATATCAAGAGATAGCATTACTTCGTTGACCGGACCAACGGGGCAAATTCTATGATCCTTCATGCATAGTTCACATGTAAACTCATCACACTAGGCATTGACACTATAAGTCAAACAAGACTCCACACTTTCTCTAGTGTTTAACGATCATCACAAGAGATTCGATTTGATAATTGGCTAGTCACAACAAGATGCAAAGAGTTCACATATTGTCTATGCAACTTCATTTGGCCTCATCGTAGCCGCACATTCATGTTTGTTCGATTATGAGAACTATTCAAGTAATCGGTATTGATCAAAACCGATACTCAAATTTGCAAGAGAACAGCCACATTCAACATATACAAGAGGTGGAGAAATTTTTTCGAAAGGATCAAAATCGCTTGCAATTTAAAGCAAAAGGAGCCACAAGCTCAAACCTTCCATGAAAGCAGTGTCAACACAATTTAAGAACAAAAACCCAAATACATAAATGAAACACGATTTACGAATTGCACACAAAAGTGGGCCTCACCCCACCACAAATAAAAATTAATTTGTCCTCAAATGCAAATAATCAAATATCCAGAATGTAAACAAAAGAAAGATAGAGAGGGAGATAAAGAAAGGATCATGTCTATGCAGTCTCTCCATCTGTCTGGGCATCAGTGCCCGGTGCATATCTAGATTTGGGCTTCAGTGTCCGGAGTCACCTCGGAAGATCCGGCAATGCCAAACTTACTAATATTGTCCAAGTCTGCAGCCGCCAAAAAGGAATGGTCAGCTGTGTAGAGTCCCCGGGACCATGAAGGGATAGAGAGGTCTCGTGGATTAGGCCTCCTATTAGCACTGGGCTTCTTGCCTTTTCCTTTGTTTCCAGGTGGATGTTCTTACTTTACCTTCTTGGGAGGATTCAACCTTCCGCTCTTTAGTTAGAAATCCCATGCTCATATTAGTCTGGGTGGCATGATTCTCCATGAAAATTTAGGTCTAGCCATGTTTGCAAAGCTTCGAGGTAAAGTTAGAAAATATTCGACAAACAAAAAAAAGGCAATCAGTTACAGGCAAACTTGCGAATCCTTTCGCTGAGTCACCGAACACTTTCGGCGAGTAAGGGGTTGTTTGCCGAAGGTTACAGTGCATCAAAGGTTAGGGGGGCACACAATGGGCAATCAAGAATACTTTCGGTGAGTCACCGAGTGCTTTCGGCGACCTCAAGCTTCTCACCGAAAGTTACAGAATGAAACAACACATATATCATGAAATTTAAAGTGATAATGGGTGATTTAGCGAACTACCGAGTGGTTCGGTGAGCTCGACCCAACTCGCCAAACGGCCCAACGTGCCTACTTTCAATCCACCTTCTCGAATTAAACCCCGCAACCCTCGAAAACACAATTAAAGCACACACAACACAAATTTGACTAAGACCAATAACATACAATCACTACCCATCGCAAATAAATCCATCTTAACGCACTAGAAATCGAAATTTCCATATTGAAGGCAATATAGGCAGAGTTATCGAATGGAATCGGGCAATTAAGAACTCTAATCCTATTAGACAGGTCCAACACAAATCAACAAGATCAAAATATCGCAATTGAGTATAATTATGGCAAAACAAGCTTGGGGTTTGGAAAATCAACCTTTTATGTTGATTAAATTGATATTGAGATGCTAAGAAGCAATGTAATCCAAGTTCCGAGCACAAATTGATAACTAACACCTTGAGATAGCGCAAAATATAGAGAATAATGTGCAGGTGTGAGTTTGGAAAGATAACAAGTGAGGGAAAGTGAATGAATTAGAATTTTAAACCTGTGGCCCGAATAAACGTCTAGTTCTTGCAAAGTCGGTGACATTAGTCATGATCACCGAACCACTCGGCGTTTTGCCAAGTAGTCATTTACCTCGCAGAGTTTTACAAGACCTCCAGTTAATGTGGTGTCCAAATGACGATCTACATCAGGGTCGGCGACTCGCCAATAATTTCTTGGGCTAGTCGAGTTTTAAAGACTCCAATTTGAATATGTCTTGAGTCAAACGGTAGATTAGGTCATGCTCGCCGACCTCCTCGGCGATTCGCCAACCTCCTCGGTGATTCGCCAACTGGACTTGTTTCTCGCCACCCTGCATTTTTTGAACACCTTCAACACTTCAACCTGTACAAACAACACACCATTATTTTACCAAAACATAAATAATAGTAAAAAGGGATTTTGGGTTGCCTTCCAAATAGCGCCTTAGTTAACCTCGTGCCACGACGCAAGTCAACACCTAGTTCTCATCTTCAGAGTCGGCCATGGTGTCACTAGGCGACTCCTCACTATGTTGTGAACAGTGAATTGATATCAATTGATTTATCTGGGCGTCCTGTAGCTGAATAATCATGGAATTTGAGGTAGTCGTCTAATTCAGCATTTTGATGTTCTCTTTTATCTAATTTAACACTTTGTCGTGTTCCTTAATCTTGTGTTGAATGAGTAAGAGGACTTCTTCATTCTGCCAATCTTCCTGCCTCTTCCCATCTTTACACTTTCAAATGAGGAAGAGCTTGTCCTTTTTCCTGGACTGCTCTTCCAATTCCGTGACTTTCTTGGTTAAGAAATTCAGTTGAGTTAACATTGTAGTCTGTTCTTGTTTTCTCTTCGTTTCCTCGTTGGTCTTAACCATGTCGTCAAGGAGTTTGGCTACTACTTCATAAGGTTGTTGTAGCAAACAACCCTCGAAAAGTTGGTCAACTGTGCTTCTATTTGTGGGTCCAAGACCCCTATAGAAGCATTCCAGCAGCACTTTATCTGACAACCCATGATTTGGGCATGGGTGTAGCACTGCCTGGAATTTCAGCCACATTTCTTGGATGGTTTCACCCCCTACTTCCCTGAATGTCAGGAGATTGTCCCTAAGGTTCAACAATTTCAGAAGAGGATGATTCGTTTGATACCCATAGCTTTCATTCCCACTCATTTTTCCTGAAATAGTTATTCAAACAAACAAAACTAAACTAAAAATTAAGTAAACTACAACTAAGAAAAACAAAAATTTTACTTAACTAAAAATTCTCAAATAACACCACTCCCCGGCAGAGGCGCCATTTTGATGTTTGCGTAATCAAGACACAACTTCCAATTCAAGTGGCAACGATCGTACAATAGTAAAGTAACCCCACCAAGGGTTGGGGTCGAGTCCCAAGGGAGTGATTTTGAGAATTAATAGAAAAATAAAACTAAGTTCTAATTACTCATAGTTATTGACATTATTGAATATAAATATACTAAATTAAAAGGGGTGACGCAAGCGTCAATTATCAATAGGAGGTTTTGTATTAATTAACAACTAAAAACAACAAAATTATAGGAAAATGAGATAGAGACACAGGATTCTTCGGATGTGATAGGAATATGGGATAGACTAAATTATCAGGTACATGCTTTTGATAGTAAATTGTTGAGTATTTATGACTACGCTAGACTATAGTGGGGGTAAATTCTCTCTCGAGCAACTTACTCCTAATCAACTCGGTTTCTCTCGAACACCGTGTTGCAGCATTAAGCATAATCTCTGCCTTAGCCCATTCACTCTCTCGAGCTGAATGCGTGGAAGAAGAACTAGGATTCACTCTCTCGAGCTGAACCGATGTCGACCCAATACCACCGGCTATCAATTTAGTAGTCTTAGTTTTACGACCTCTCTCTCGAGCAAGCCAAAAACACTAAAATGAAATCATATTTTCAACTACAATTCCATTAAGTTCATACATAACAACTAAACGAAATCACATCTAAACAACAAATAAACCATCAACAAGCAAGACCCAATATATAATCTAACCCATATTCACAAAGTCACACCCCAAGAATTGGGGTTTTAGCTAGACATGTAAAAGAGATAAAAATTTATACCAATATTAGTTTCCATCAACTAGGTATGAAGGATTAAGTCTTAAAACACGTCAAGAGTGAAGAATCTTTGAGACCCCCGTCCAATTTCTTGGAGTTGAAACCCTTTGAATATTCAAGGTCTAAGAACAATGTCTCTCTACTTGAAACGTAGAAAAATAAATGTTGTATCTGGAAATGCTTGCTGAAATAAAATTTAAACATGTATTTATAGGTGTCAAAAAGTGTGATGCGAAGGGTCACTCGACACAGTTAGTTGGGATCACCGATGCACTCGGCAATCCGCCCTTTGGTCTGCTTCATCGCCTTTCAGCTCTTGCCTTCAGCATCTTCGCGTTCTGGATTATTGGGCGGTATAGTACTGCATCACAGAACTGTTCGGCGTCATGCCGACTGCTCCTTTTCATTGCCGACTTGATCTTTTCCTTTAGGGCTCAATACACTAGAACTTTTGGCGAGGTTCAGGCCATTCGGCGACTCGCCTAATGCATTAGGCGATCATCCGGCCTTCTTTTTTTCATCTTTTCAGCCGTTTTGTTCCTTTTTGCCAAGTAGTGTCCATGCTTTGTCTCAAACTCCAAATACCTGAAATTTAAGGTTTTACATCAGTTAATGAGACAAAATGAGCCTTTGAGGACAATAATTCTATTAAAATCACGCCCTAAATGAGTCCAAATTGTGGACTCATCACTAGCCTAAAAAGGAATCCTACTTAATTCAATTTTCACCAAAAACGTTAGTAATCCCTTGGGGAAATGCACCAAACTCGCGCTTGGAAGGCTAGGGCGTCGCGCTGCCAATCCGCCAAAAAAAGGTCTATGTCACCTTTGGCCTTGCACCGCGTCCTTGTTGTGCCTCTGAGGTTGGGGTGCCGCGCCAACTTCTTGCTCTTCGCGTTACTTCTTGTTCTTGATTAGTTTACTCTCCTGATTCAATAGTTTTTTTCGAGACCCTGCAAAATAGCTAATCATGTATATTAGTATGCAATCAGCGCAATACTAAGTAAAAATATGTTAGTTAGATTAGTGAATGTCCTTAAACTTACGTTAAAGATGGGTAATTTGTAATAGTTGGGCATATTTATATGCCCAAGATCAATGCTTCCACATGCTCGAGTCCAGAAAATAGAGACTCAGATGGACACTCTATTGCAACATATTCAGCCTTGGAGGAAGAAATATTTTGGAGAGTTAGAAACTCGGACAATGAAGGCGGTGGATGTAAAGATTCAGGTAGTGCATCGGAGGATCGATGTGTTTAAGCTTAGGATGCTTGAGAGGCCTCAGCCTAGGTCTACTACTGATATGAGTACTTTTTAGTCAGATATATCTAAACTTCGGGCTGATAATGATGCCTTAGTTTCTCTAGATGAGGCTATCCTACAGCCTGCACCAGATGAGGATGCGAGTGATACGGTGTTGAATTCATTATTTAGCGAAGACACACCTTCTCTTGACCGCCCCCCCCCCCTCATGTGGCTAGAAAGCGCACAGGTACTTTTGGGGCCACTACTGATAGAGAGGAGGAGAAACGGACCAGAAAGAGGGAGAGGCAGCAATTTGAGGCCGCTTAGCGACAATCTACACTTGATGAGGATTTACTGCAGCAAAGAGCAAGGGAGTTGATTGTGGGTAAATTTGCCTCGAGAAGCACTACTGATGGTGTTCCTACTATTATTGAGGGCGTTACTTATGGCATCATTCTTGATGATCAGCGGCTTCTGGGAAACCGAACCCAGTCGCTTCTTGATTTGGCTTTGGCGCTTATGCGCCACGCGTCTATCTCATCCTATATATAATAATTTGTTTTTGTGAATTGAGGGAATTGCACTATATTTTTTATGGGGGTGGGGTGAATGGATTGTGAGTGTTAGGGTGAAGTCTGAATAACCCAACTCACAATCCTTCCTTGGGGTTTTCTAGCCTGTGTTCTTTTTCCCCAAGGAACAGTTTAATTTTGGTTGAACTGACATGTTTAGAATAGTATAACGTGTAGAAAGAAACTAAAATGAAAGCATGATGGTGAAAGAGAATGAAAATTGATACCCCTCCAAATTTATATGTGCTAGATCTGTGGGCTTGATGAGTTGTATGTGTTGGATCTTTATATGACATGATAGGAACCGATATGACAACATAACTTAAGCTATAACTTAAACCTTGTGCATTAACAATTTGATAGTGAAAAAAGGTGTCATGTGTGTGACACTTTTTCTATATTCATATAGTGCGTGCCAATATAGAACTTGACCCGTTGGTCTTGCTAAAATGATTTAGACTGGGAATTGGGAAATGATCATAAGCCATTATTGATAATGAGTCCACTTAAGCCTAAAAGCAATCAAAGGAATGAATGCTCCTTTTGATCCAAATGTTTGAGCCTAACAAATACCATTTCTTTCAACACACCCAACTCACCTTCCTTGAAAATTTGTGTGGCCCTGCTCCCTGGTCCCTCCTTGGACATTGTGCACCTCAATTCAAGCTAAAAGCCTAAGTTGAGGGTGGCTACTTCAGAAGTTTGCCTTGATTTTGGCCCTGGTCCTCACTAGGACATCTTGCACCTCAACTCATGCAAAATACAGAAGTTGACGGTGGATATTGTGAAGAAAAACAACAAAGAAAAGGTATGGTAGAGAAAAAACAAATGAGCAAAAATGTATATAATGGTGTGACTGAACAAAAAGAAACAAAATAATTATAATACTTAAATAAAAAGATGAAGAAAATATGAAACAAGCAAGAATGTCAAGTCAAAGTCACACCCGCGCTTAAATAAATCATAAGGAGACGAGCAGAAAATAAGACAATGTTAGAGTTGGTTGTGAAAGAAGTAAAATAGCCAATGTAATGTTAAGAAGGATAGAAAAGTCACTTAATATCCAAATATATCACACCTGACTCAGAGCGTACGTTACAAGCTAAGAAAGTCCTATAGTGATCCTAAGTAACCAGTTTGGAAAGTCAAAGCATAGAAAATAAGGGTAGGCCTATGGGATTGAGCACAAACTGTATTTGAATTCGCTTTTGAGTGTGAGTGTGTAATGAGTCCCTAACTAAAACATCACATTCTGTGTGAAAAAGGGATTTCTTTGTGGTAAGGGAACATGTTACATTGTTAAAGAGTTAGTATCTTAGTGATTGTTTTCGTTGTATGTGAATGTGTTTGTTGGTATGTCTATGTCATTTATTGATCCACATGAGTTAGCTTGTTAAATCTGAATAAAAGATTTTCACTATGTTGAGAATAGTTAAAGAGGATGATTTATTGTAAAATGTCATGTGATTGCTTGAGTTTGTGTGTTGCTTCTGCATAAGTCTCGTTTAGAGTTTGTTGTGTCACTTGAGGACAAGCAACAATTTTAAGTTGAGGGTGTTGATATACCGTCAGTTTACGATATTTTTGATGCATTAAACTTGGAGTTGTGCATGAATCTTAGGCATTGTTATTAGATTTGATAGTGTTTTTATCTGATTTTGTAGGAAATAGGTTTCGGAGCAGTTGGAGTTAAAAGTGCCATGAACAGAAGAGAAGTGGAAACAGATGAGCCCACCTACAAGCCATTGTTCCTTCAACGAGCCGTAGGTGGCTGACATGGGTATAGTTTTTAGAAAATGGGCTAAGTATGGAACGACGGAGGTGACTGATGAGTTGTAAGTCTGATGACGGGCCGTTGATGAATTTTCATAAATGACTTTAGAGAAGATAAGTTCAATCCATGAACAATAATTGAACATGACGGGCCGTTCTTAGACCTACCAGTTATAATTCATGATCGTCGATGACACCTACAGGATTTTTTGCCAACTGTTGTGTAACGGTGGCACCTACGAGCCGTCGTTCTTGTGACAAGCCGTAGGTCGCAACCCGATGATGACACTGCCTAAACCAGATTTGCTTAAGCTTCCTTTTCCTACTTGGTTTGGGATTTATTTTCTATAAATATTAGTTTTAATTTTCATTTTTGGGTGGTTAGGTGTTTTATGATACTTTGTTTTTGGCTTTGAGTATATTGCAAACACTTAGAGCTTTTAATTCTTAAAGTTGGTCAATTCAATTTGCGTTTGTTCTTCAATTCAAGATTTCAGATTTCATCTATTCTAATTGTAAGCTCATGATTAATATTATTAACCCTACTATGAATTGTGATAACTCAAGCATGAATAACTAAATCCACACTAAAATTGTGGGAACCTGATTTCACATATCAGGACACTTCTTCCAATACTAAGTGTCGACGATCGTTAGTCAGAATATAACCCAACTAAGTGAGTTGGGGTCGAATCCCACAGGGAGTGGTACGTGCTTAAGCTTCAAGAGCCAAGTGAAAATATGTTCAAGTCAATCATAAGTAAAAACATTTACGAGTAAAAGTGTGGTTTCAAATTAAGGGGTGACACAAGTGTCAAATATGGGGCTCAACAATTAACACTAAGGAACAAGTAAAGAGACGGTTTCTCTGGATGTTATTGGATTATAGGCTAAGGTAGACAAATGGGTAATTTCAATTGATAGTATATAGTTGTAAATCAGTGAATAAGCTAGACTTTAGTGGGGATAAACATTCTCTCGAACAATTTACCCCGAATCAAATTGGTTTCTCTCGAGCACCAATAAGCAGCAATTAGGAACCACCTTCACTTTAGCCCATTCACTCTCAAAAGCTGAATGTGTTGAAAAGGGTTTAGGATTCACTCTCTCAAGATGAATCCATGACAACCATATACCCACAGACCATCAAATCAGTTTTCTTGGTTTTAAAATCTCTCTCTTGACCCAGCCAAAATCACGAAGTTAGAGTTGCATTTGCAACTACAACCCTTTAAATTAAACCACAATTATGGATCGAAATCACTTTTAAACAATATTTAAGCTATCAATTAACCATACCCAGCAGCTAAATCAACCCATAATCACACCCCAAGAATTGGGGTTTTAGCTAGACATCATAAAAAGATAGAAATTGTTACCAAGTTGTGTTTCCATCACCTGGGTACGATTAATTTCATCTTTACAAGGGTCAAGGTTGAAGAATCTCAAAGACCCACTTCCGATTTCTCAAAAATGGAAATTTTCAAATCTTCAAAGCTAAGGAAAATATTGTCTTCAAACTCAGAGTTCTAAAACTAATTGATAAAATTAGATACTATGAAAACTGATACTAAACTAAGAATTTAAAAATGTATTTATAGTTGCAAAAAATATGATGTGAAGGACCATTCAGCGCAATAAATCGGGATCACCGATCCACTCGGTGATCTGCCCTTTGGTCAATTCCATCGCCTTTTTGCTTTGGCCTTCAGCATCTTCAAGTTTTGTAACTTTGGGCGATCTAGCACTGCATCGCGGAACTGTTCGGCGATTCGCCGACTGCTCCTTTCTATCATTGACTTGATTTTCTCCATCAGGGCTTGGCAGACTGGAACTTTACGCGAGATCACGACCTTTCGGTGACTCGCGCACTGGGTTAGGCAATAATCAGGCCCTCGTTTCTTCGTTCTTTCAACTGTCTTGTTCCTTTTTGCTTATTAGTGTCCATGCTATGTTCCTCAATCCAAATACCTGAAAATCAAGGATTTACATCAGTTATTGGCACAAAATATGCATTTGGGGACACTAAATCTATTAAAATAAAGCCCGAAATGAGCCCAAGTCTTGGACTCATCAACACCCCCAACTTAAACTTTTGCTTGTCCTCAAGTAAACTCAAGTTCAGCAGTTCAAAAAGGATGTCTCAAACAGTGCTACACAAGACTTAATCATGAATGCACACAAAAAGACTCAACTTACTCATGCAAGGATCAATTGTGCAATAAAAGATTCAAGTTGTGACTAACCATTATCATAAACTCTAAAGTTCACAATACTTGCTTCAAATGCAAGTCCAAGCTCAACAAAGGTACTCAAATGCCCTCACACAAAGAATGATTCCATATTCACACACAATGGTTCAACAATTTAAAGCTCCGGAATCGAATGCAACACTCACACTCACAAAGATGAACACAATGCATGATTTGACCCATAGATTTGCCTTTATTTTCCAATCAACACTTGTTTTAGCTCACCCAAGATCAAACAGGTCTTTTCAAGGCTTGTAACTGGGCTCAGTGTACAGGTATGTTCATTTAGGCCCAGTGGCTGCTATTCTCATGAATTGTGGTATGAACAACACTTGCTTCCCTCTTCTTTATCTTTCTCATTCATGCTCAAAGGTTACCCCATTATTCACTTTCCATGGACTGTTGGACACCCCATTTCTTTTTGCAATTTCACAATTTTATTCCACCACTTTTTCATTCTTCTTCTTTTTCATTATTTTCTTCTTTTTCTATCTCTTTTAGTATGGAGGGGTTCCTTTTATCTCAAAGCCATGGGTCAAAGGGGACTTCTTTGAACTTCTTGATTTACCTTCTCTTTTTACCACACCCCCAACTTAGGCTTTTGGCCTAAGTTGGCTATTCACATAAACCACAGATCATGACAATTAAGGGTAATGGATTAAGAAAGGTCACAATTTCATCAAGTTTCTTCCAAGAAAAGGGTAAGGCTCAAAAGGTGTTCAAGCGAAGTTCACACACACACAAGATAGGCCACAAAAAAGGTATAATGTCAAATTCTATCACGATCTTCAAAGTTGCCTAAGATCATCTCAAAAGGTTGCATCACTTAATCAGCTGGACCAACGGGGCAAATTGTAGGTGTCATCACACATGGTTCACGATAAGCTCATCACACAAGGCATCGAAACCAATGTCAAACAAGACTCCACACATTCGCTAGTGTGCAATGTTCCTCACAAGAGACTCAATTTGATAATTGGCGAGTCACAACGAGATGCAAAAAAATCACATATTGTCTATGCAACTTCATATGGCCTCATTGTAGCCGCACATTTATTTTTGTTCGATTATGAGCACTATTCAAGTCATCGGTATTGATCAAGACCGATATTCAAATTTACAAGAAAAAACAACATTCAAACACAAACAAGGGGTGGCACAAAAAATATTTCAGAAGGGTCCAAAAATCATTAACAATTTAAGCAAGGAGCCACAAGTTGAGTCATCCACAAAAACAGTATCAACACAATATCAAGCTCCAAAACCCAATATATACAGAAAAACAGTCACACAAGGTGGGCCTCACCCCACCACAAATCAAAAGTCATTTGTCCTCAATTCTAAACAATAAAATATCCAAAAGTCAAAAAGTAAGACAGAGAGGGAGGTAAAAAGGAATCATGTCTACTCAGTCACTCCGTCTGTGTGGGCATCAGTGCTCGGTGTAGCATCAACAGTACCAGATCCTCAAGGAGCTGCCATGGACGTCTCGGTCAACGATGTCTGGATCACTGACTGTACAATAGTCTATTCCAGATCTGGTAGGTCTCCATAAATATTATCCTCTTTTACCTCAATCTATTCCTCGTCGATCTCTGTCTCTGACTCATCAACTATTATATCATCCCTATGTATATCTCCGGTGGTAGCCGAAGGAATCTCTGAGGTCTGAAGAGCGTCCACATTATCAGTAGCCTATAGTAATGAAGTGAAGTCAGTAGACTTTAGATAGTCTACGTCCTTCCTCAAATCTGCTACTTCGGCTTTCAAAGACATAACCTCAGAGGTCTCCCCTCTGTCTGCTCTCACAAGCCTCAACTCTCATAGTGAAAGTGTCAATGGAAGTTTGAAGGGGGGAAGTGCAGCTAAGATGGCAGCCTCAATCATCCACCGGATAGATCTCTCTTGTCTAGTCACCGTCACATCAGTTGAATGGACCAGCTGCCCCATCTTCAGGATCATAGCCTGAGTGATCTTGGTGGGCTAGGAAGGGGAAGATGCACTTGGAGCCTGTGAAGAAGAAGTAGTCAGAGAAGATGTACAGAAGTCCCGGAGGCCGAAGTAGGCAAAGATGCCTCTGTAGTTATCAAATCAATGTCCACCTCCAGGGATGTATCCACTGGAGCTTCTCTCCTCCTGTCGGCCTCCTCTCGTGTGTACTCAGCCTCAATATGCCAGATGTCAGTGGAGGAAGAAGAGGTAACCTCAATATCTCTCGTATCATCCCGGGGAACTCCAACACGCCGGCACAACTCTGTGATCAAGACTAGGAATGGAAGAGAAGTATGTCTCTGTTTGGCCATCATGGCCACTCTTGCTCAATAATAAACCACATGTCAATGCTCTTCCATGAAATAATCGACACAAGGCAGGCCGCCTTAGGATGATGGAGAACAGACTCATTTAGGGAAGGCATAATAGAGCTACTGATGAATTCAAACCAATAACATGCAGCTACACTCAAGTCCCTATTTTTGATCGGGACTCTTGCCTCTATCCACCTCGAGGTGGAGTCTGAGATGAGGGGTGCCAGCCATCCCTTGAGCTCATGTAATGATGTTGTAGTGGTACCCAGGTTGGGGTAGTCAAATTCATATCCCCTGTTAAGTACATTATTGATGTACTTGCTATTTCATCCAACTTTATTTCCCCAGACCATGACTGACTTAACTGATCTGAACTCGCTAGCCTTCTTCTTATTCTTTGGGACCAAGTCACCATACGCTCTATAGAACTCCCGGACCCATGAAGGAATTTAGGGGCCTGGGGGCCTGGTGAACTGCTCAAACCGGTGGAAGTGGAGTTGTGCCTCACTGCGGAGTACCTGCCCTCAAGGACCTCTATAGATTATAACTTCTCCTCAAGGATAGTTCGCAGCCCATCATCTTTTAATCTATTCAGGAGTCGAGGAGGAGGAGCTATTCATGTCACTGGAGCCACAGGAGGTGCCGGAGATGGCACTGAATCTGCTTGTGTGGATACTGGAGGGACTCAAGCTGAGTTCGGGCGAGATCTAGCATGGATCTCAGCAAATCAAAACATGCACCCATCAAATTAAACTAAGACCCATTACTCCCATGCCCCTGGGATACTCAGACTTCTTCCGGTTTGGCCAAATTTGTCCATTTGATGACTTTTGCCCTTAAGAATGACGACAACCACTCCATCATTGCACAAAATACGTCATTTGGCACAAATGCGGGATACTTACACTGCACCTGACTAGACCCAACAACATGCAAGCACAACCCCACAAATTTTAATCAATTATAAAGTAGAGAATATCGAGAAATAAGCATTATAGGCATTTATGGCATGATATTCTAGTTAACACAGGCACACATAATTACAATTACGATCAGAGAGGCCCAGCACACATCACTAAAATAAAATTCAATTGAATAAGAGTACAAATTGTTAAAAATGAATTTAGGGTTCGGAAAACCAACCTCAGATGAAGATTAAATTAGTTGAAATGCTAGGCGGTAAAGAAATTTATTCCTAACACAAATTTGATGACCAAAATCCGATCAAAATGCAAGAAATATAGATAATATTGTGTGGGTGTGAGTTTGGCAAGATTAAAAGTGAGCGAAAGTGAAAGAGTTTGAAAGTGTAAACCTTTGGCCTTTAAAAACCATCCAGTTCTCACTGATTCGGCGATATTAGTTTTGCTCAGTGACCCATTCGGCGACACGCCGAGTGGGCACTTACCTCGTCAAGTTTTACAAGACCTCCAGTTAATGTGGGGGTCCAAACAGCACTCTTGATCGCGATCGCCAACCTGGTTAGCGATTCGCCAAGTTGCTCCTGGCTCGCCAAGTTTTACAGACTCCTATTTAAAATTGTCTTGAGTCCAACGGCAGTCCAAGTCGGGCTCGCCGACGTCTTCAGTGAGTCGCCGACTAGACTATCAGCTCGCCAACCTGCACTTTTCAAACACCTTCATCACTTTGACTTGCACAATCAACACACCATTATTTCAAACTTAAAAAGAAAGGAAATAAAACGATAAACACTTGGTTTGCCTCCCAAGAAGCGCCTTAGTTAATATCGTGGCACGACTTCCCCACTCAATCTTGATTTGTGGGATAGAAACGAGACAACACATGACCCATTTGGGTCTCTAGCAGCTGAACATATATGGAATGGGAAGTAGTCAACTCATTCAGTAGTGAGACATTCTCTTTTATCATATTCAACACTTTATCGTGATCTTCAACTTTGTAAAGAATGAGAGAGAGTATCTCTTCTATTTCTCCACCCTCCTACACTTTGGGCTTGATACGCTCACGAGGCACTAAGATAAAATTCAATTGCATAAGAGTATAAATTGCTAAAAATGAATTCGGGGTTTGGAAAACCAACCTCAGCTGCTGATTAAATAAGTTGAAATACTAGGCGGCAAAAATATTTACTCCGAACACAAATTCGACAATCAAAAGGTGATCAAAATGCAATAAATATAGATAATATTGTGTGGGTGTGAGTTTGGCAAGATTAAAAGTGAGGGAAAGTGAAAGAGTTAGAAAGTGTAAACCTTTGGCCTTTAAAAACTATTCAGTTTTCGCCCATTCGACGACATTAGTTTTGCTCACCGACCCATTCGGCGACACACCAAGTGGGCACTTACCTCGCCGAGTTTTACAGGACCTCCAGTTAATATGGGGATCCAAACAGAAGACTAGATCGCGATCGTCGACCTGGTCGCCAATTCGCCAAGTTGCTCCTGGGCTCACCGAGTTTTACAGACTCCTATTTAAAATTGTCTTGATTCCAATGGCGGTCCAAGTTGGGCTCGCCGACCTCTTTGGTGAGTCACCGACCGGACTATCAGCTCGCCAACCTGCACTTTTCAAACACCTTCTGTAACACCCCGTATTCGAAAATAGAGATTTCAGATTTCTGGTGTTACAGGTGGCACTCACGGACACCATCCACGGACCGTATATGGACTTACGGTCTGTCCTGCAGGTCCGTGGTTCATGACAGAAAACTTCCGCAGAACTCCGTCAAAAAATTTGGCCAAGTGTTGACCCACGGTCGGACTTACGGTCCGTAGGTCAGGTCACGGACCGTAGTTCGTGTCCGTGGATCGATGCCCCAAAAGCCCAGCTTCAATCCAAAACTACGGTTGACCAGCATGGACCGTCAATCGATCCACGGTCCGTAGGTCTAATCGTAGATGAGGATCAGCAGCCAGCTAGCTGAAAATTGTTGATGAATCAACTTCAGATGGTCATAACTTTTAGCACAAAAATAATTGTGTATCCCATGACCTATAATATGATAGATAATTTAATTATCTTTCCAACGCCACCAAGTTCCCTAAAATCCGACCTCCGAGTAAGAAGTTATGCTTATTTTAGTGAAGCCTTGTCGGGCGGACTCGATCGACGGACCCAATCTACGGACCGTCGATTGAATGACGGCCCGTCAATCCAATCCGTCGATCACTCCGACAGCAGTTAAGTCAGGGGTCTTTTGGTCTTTTCCTATTTTGTTTAACCCCTAAGATACGTCGTTTAGACCCTAAATCATGAGATTTTAGTCAGTTTAAGCCTAGAAACATAATTAGAACTTACCTTAGTCAAAGCATTTAATCAAAACTTAGAAAATTAGAACGCTAAAAGGAGAAGAGAGGTCAAGAACCCTAGTTCAAGAACGCAGCAATGTTCCATCAGTTGCAACCCCGAAATCGAAAGATTTCTCTGTGGAATTCGTCCCCAGGTATGTGGGATTTCACTAGTGGGTTCCTTTCGCCCATTAGGTCCCTAGAATTCAGTCAGATTCTTGATTCCATGATTATGAACAGACCTAGGGTTTCTAGAATTACAGCAGATCATCATGAATTAGTTATTTAAATGTTCCAAATCAGATTATCATGTTATTGCTCAGTTTATCGCATGAATTTCGGAACCCTAGCTATGTATTTCTTCAGTTCTTGAATTACACATGCTAGGTCAAATATTTCAGTATTCAGTTTTAGATGCCTCAGTTTATGAATGCATCATTATCAGATTAATTGTTGCATTCTCAGTTTGCATGTTCAGTTTTGAGCTATCCAGTATTTACAGAAATTCAGTCATAACCAGTTAACCACTTAATTCGTTAGGAGTAGCATAATACCGAGTTGGACTAGGGTTCAGCGTACCCATATAGTCCCAGAACTACGAGCCACGTAGGTGTAAGTCCCCTCTGTGGGCAACATCAGTTTAGTGATCACGCCAGCATGCCTCTATACCTCTGGCAGGGTATATTGGGTCCTCTCGATGGGGCGTATACATCGGACTCGACATTTAGCTCATGTGGTTTTATGTCGGTTATTCGTAGCTCCCACAGTTAAGTAAGATTCTATTGCATTGACCATATTTCAGTACATTCAGTATTCAGTCTCAGCATGTTATAAATTTGGTCATTGCATCAGTTAGCTCAGTATTCAGTATTTTTAGTATGTATATCATGTCCAGATTATTTCATTGCTTTATTGTTTTGTTCAGTTATATGTTATTTCAGCTTTACTCTATCCTGCATGCTCAGTACCTTTCAAGTACTGACACATACGTGCGCTACATCTTTTCGTGATGTAGGTTCAGGTTCTCAGCATCCAGATCACGCTTAGATCGTTTCCCGATCTTCAGTTCAGCAGCATCAGTGGTGACATCTTTATCTTTATCGCTTTTAGTTTTTTAGTTTCAGTTTTGCTAGATCTAGTTGGGGCATGTCCCAACATTTCTAGTCAGTTTAGAGGCTTATTTCAGACATAGTTAGATTCAGCTTAGTACTTGAGTTTGATATTTCTTTTGTATTAAACTCATCAGTTTTCATATATTCAGTTATAGTATATGGGTATTCCCCATCTTTTCAGATTTATTTATGAATTAGCTTCCGCATCAGTTTATTATCTTTAGTATGCTCATGATCATGCCAGCAGGGTTAGCTTGGGATCACTTGTGGTCCTAGGTCCCGTGTCCGCGTCTCGGGGGTAGCTCGGGGCGTGACAAACTTGGTATCAGAGCATTAGGTTTAAGCGTCCTAGGATGTCTGAAAAGCTACACTAGATAGAGTCCTTTTCATGGATGTGTAGTGCGCACCACATCTAATGAGAGGGAGGCTTCAAAGTGTCTTAGAAAAAATCTTCATTTTCTTGTTAATCTTATCGTGCGTAAGGTATGATCTAATTCTATTCTAACTCGACGTTCTATGTGTTAGTGATCATGCCTCCTCGTATAGCTTATGCTAGGAATGCAAATGACAGGAACGCAAATGCAGCTCCTCCAGTTCCAGATCAGGAAATCTCAAATGCTGAATTGAGGAATGCCATTCAGATGTTAGCTCAGAGTGTGGCCAACCAGAACAATCAGCAGGTTCAAGCTCCTGTGAATGCAAATGTTGGGTCAACTGCATCCAGAGTGCGAGACTTTGTTAGGATGGATCCGCCAGAGTTCTTAGGATCACAAGTTGGAGAAGATCCCCAGAATTTCTTGGATGAGATCAAGAAGATCTTTGAGGTAATGCAGGTCACTGGGAATGATCAGGTTGAGTTAGCATCTTACCAACTTAAGGATGTGGCTCATATCTGGTATACTCAATGGAAGGAAAACAGGGGTATAGATACCACTCCTATTACTTGGAATTGTTCCAGCGAAACCTTTCTAGACAGGTTTTTCCCTATAGAGTTGAGAGAAGCAAGGGCCCAGGAATTTATGAACTTGACGCAGGGTAACATGACTGTCCAAGAGTATGGGCTCCAGTTTAACCAACTCTCCAGATATGCTCCTCACATGGTTGCTGATTCCAGGGCTCAGATGAATAAGTTTCTGTATGGAGTGTCAGACTTAGTGAAAACAAAGTGTAGGAATGCTATGTTGTTGGGAGATATGAACATCTCTAGGCTCATGACTCATGCTCAGCAGGTTGAGGGTGATAAGCTTAGGGAACAGGCTAAGGAGACTAAGAAAGCAAGAACAGGTAACTACGAGTATTCCCAATAGAAATCGGGTGGTGGAAATCGCTCAGAGTTTCAGCAAAAGTCTTCGACTCCAGCCCCTTCATCAGCTAGTGTTCCATCCCCCAGGTTCCGTAATGATCAGAAAGGTAGGGCGTCAGGCTCTAAGTCTCAAGGTAGTGTTTCAGGCACCAAAACCTACCCAACTTGCCCGAAGTGTAGTAAGAACCATCCGGGTGAGTGCCTTGCAGGTAAGGAAGGATGTTTTGGGTGTGGTCAGTCTGGTCATAGATTGAAGGATTGTCCTTCAAGACAAGGTCAAAGAGGAAATAATGGTAGAGCTCAGTCTACAACTTCAGCAGCACCAGCAGGTCGCCCAACTCAGCAGGGTAACTCATCTGGTACAAGTGGCGGACAGCGCCAAAACAGGCTTTATGCTCTTCAGGCTCGTCAAGATCAAGAAGATTCTCCTGATGTAGTCACTGGTACGTTACGAGTCTTTGATCTTGATGTTTATGCATTGTTAGATCCAGGGGCTACTTTGTCTTTTGTAACTCCTTATATAGCAGTCCAATTCAGTGTTAGCCTAGAAACTCTTTCAGAACATTTTGTCAGTCTCTACTCCAGTCGGTGACCCAGTTATAGCTAGAAGGGTATACAGAAATTGCCCTGTCACAGTCTCTCAGAAAGTCACCTCAGCAGATCTTGTAGAGTTAGAAATGGTAGACTTCGATATTATTCTAGGCATAGATTGGTTACATTCCTATTATGCCTCAGTCGATTGTAGAACTAGGATTGTTCATTTTCAGTTTCCAAATGAACCAATCCTAGAATGGAAGGGTAGTAGCTTAGCACCTATGGGTCGATTCATTTCTTACCTTAAGGCCAGAAAGATGATCTCTAAGGGTTATCTCTATCATTTAGTTCGGGTTAAGGATTCTAGCTCTGAATCCCCAACTCTTGAGTCAGCTCCTGTAGTCAGTGAGTTTCCAGACGTGTTCCCAGAAGATCTTCCCAGAGTTTCTCCCGAAAGGGAAATCGACTTTGGAATAGATCTCCTTCCAGATACCCAGCCTATCTCTATCCCTCCTTACAGAATGGCTCTAGCTGAGCTTAAAGAATTGAAAGAACTGTTGAAAGACCTTCTAGATAAGGGTTTCATCAGACCTAGTATTTCGCCATAGGGTGCACCAGTGTTGTTCGTGAAGAAGAAAGATGGTTCTATCAGAATGTGCATTGACTATAGGAAGTTGAAAAAGGTCACAATCAAGAATAAGTATCCCATCCCCAGGATTGATGACTTGTTTGACCAACTTCAGGGTGCTAGTCATTTCTCAAAGATAGACCTCAAATCAGGTTATCATCAGCTTAGAGTCAGAGATAGTGACATTCTGAAGACAGCCTTCAGAACTCGGTATGGTCATTACGAATTGTAGTTATGTCATTTGGACTAACCAATGCTCCTGTAGCTTTCATGGATTTGATGAACAGAGTGTTCAAGAAGTACTTGGACTTGTTCGTTATCGTCTTTATTGATGATATCCACATTTACTCTAGGAATGAGGAAGAACATGCTAGTCATTTGAGAGTTGTTATGCAAACTCTCAAAGATCGCCAATTATTTGCAAAATTTAACAAGTGCGAGTTTTGGTTACAATTAGTTGCCTTCCTTGGGCATATTTTGTCTAGTGAAGGAATTCGAGTAGATTCCCAGAAGATAGAAGCAGTGAAACAATGGCCCAGACCTACCTCTGCTACAGATATCAGAAGTTTCTTGGGTCTAGCGGGCTATTACAGATGGTTTGTGGAAGGATTTTTATCCATAGCCTCTCCATTGACTAAGTTAACTCTGAAAAAGGTTAAGTTCCAGTGGTCAGATGATTGTGAGAAAAGCTTTGCAGAATTGAAAACTAGGTTGACTACAGCTCCTGTATTGACTCTACCAGAGGGTTCAGATGGTTATGTGATCTATTGTGATGCATCCAGAGTTGGCCTAGGTTGTGTGTTGATGCAGCGAGGTAAGGTTATAGCTTATGCTTCTAGACAACTTAAGGTGCATGAGAAGAACTACCCAACTCATGACCTCGAGCTAGCAACAGTGGTGTTTGCACTTAAGATTTGGAGACTTTACTTGTATGGTGTTCACGTAGATGTGTTCATAGACCATAAGAGCGTTCAGTAAGTGTTCACCCAGAAAGAGTTGAATCTTCGCCAGAGAAGGTGGCTTGAGTTCCTCAAAGATTATGATATGAGTGTGCATTACCATCCGGGTAAGGCGAATGTAGTAGCAGATGCTCTTAGCAGATTATCCATGGGTAGTGTAGCACATGTTGAGGAAGAAAGAAAAGAGCTAGCAAAGGATGTTCACAGACTTGCTCGCCTAGGGGTTCGTCTTATGAGCATATCAGATGGTGGTGTAACAATTCAGAATGGGGTAGAATCTTCTTTGGTAGTAGAGGTTAAGGAAAAGCAAGATAGTGATCCAATCTTGCTTGAACTTAAGGGTGCAGTCCACAATCAGAGAGTAGAGGTTTTCTCCCAAGGGGGAGATGGTGTACTTCGCTATCAAGGTAGATTGTGTGTTCCTGATGTGGGTGAATTGAGACAGGATATTCTCGCAAAAGCCCACAACTCCAGATATTCTATTCATCTAGGCGCCACTAAGATGTACTGTGATCTGCGGGAAGTCTACTGGTGGAATGGTATGAAAAGAGATATAGTAGATTTTGTGGCTAAGTGCCCCAATTGCCAGCAAGTCAAGGTAGAACATCAGAAACCAGGAGGTATGACTCAAGAGATTGACATTCCTACTTGGAAGTGGGAAGTGATCAACATGGACTTCATCACAGTTTTACCTCATACTCGCAGACAACATGACTCCATTTGGGTGATTGTTGATAGGGTTACTAAGTCTTCTCGCTTTTTGGCGGTCAAGACTACAGATTCGGCAGAGGATTACGCCAAGCTTTACATTAATGAGATTGTGAGGTTGCATGGGGTTCCTTTGTCTATCATCTCAAATAGAGGTCCTCAATTTACCTCTCATTTTTGGAAGTCATTTCAGAAAGGTCTTGGTACTCTGGTTAACCTTAGCACAGCATTTCATCCACAGATGAATGGTCAGGCAGAGCGTACCATTCAGACCTTAGAAGACATGTTGAGAGCTTGTGTGATCGACTTCAACGGTAGTTGGGATGATCACCTTCCTCTTATTGAGTTCGCCTACAATAATAGTTACCATTCCAGCGTTCAGATGGCCCCTTATGAGGCAATGTATGGGCGTAGGTGTAGATCTCCAGTTGCTTGGTTTGAAGTAGGTGAAGCAGCTTTGATAGGACCAGATTCAGTCCTTGATGCTATGGAGAAAGTGCAACTCATTATAGATAGACTTAAGACTGCTCAGAGTCGCCAGAAGTCTTATGCAGATGTGAGAAGAAGGGAACTAGAGTTCCAAGTTGATATTCGATTTTCCTGAAAGTGTCACCTATGAAGGGGGTGATGAGATTTGGCAAGAAAGAGAAGCTAAGTCCCAAATATGTAGGCCCTTATCGGATCTTAAAAAGAATTGGTAAAGTGGCTTATGAGTTAGAGTTGCCAACAGATTTAGCAGCAGTGTATCCAGTCTTTCACATTTCTCTTTTGAAGAAGAGTGTGGGTGATCCAGCATCCGTAGTGCCATTAGAGACTGTGGCTGTAAAAGATAGTCTTTCTTATGAGGATGTACCAGTTGAGATTCTCGATCGTCAGGTTAGAAGGTTGAGAAATAAAGAAGTCGCTTCATTCAAGGTTTTGTGGAGGAGTCAGTCAATAGATGGAGCTACTTGGGAAGCAGAAGCAGCCATGAAGTCCAAGTATCCTCACCTCTTTCCTTCCGATTCCATTCCAGCTTGAGGTAATAGTTCCTCTTCAGTTTTTCAGTCATTCATGCGAAAATTCAGTCTTAGAATCGTGTTCCTTCAGTTTGTATTTGCATTTTCAGCGTATTTGCAGGTTCTTGGAACTCAGATCAGTTAGAAATTCAGTTCTCAGTGTTTAGTGGTAGGGATTGTAGCCCTCTCCCTCTATTTCAGCTAGATTAGTCTTCATTCGAGGACGAATGGTCCCAAGGGGGAGATAATGTAACACCCCGTATTCGAAAATAGAGATTCCAGATTTCTGGTGTTACAGGTGGCACTCACGGACACCATCCACGGACTGTAGATGGACTCACGGTCCGTCCTGCAGGTCCGTGGTTCATGACAAAAACCTTCCCCAGAACTCAGTCAGAAAATTTGGCCAAGTGTTGACCCACAGTCGGACTTACTGTCTGTAGGTCAGGTCACGAACCGTAGTTCGTGTCCATGGATCGATGCCCCAAAAGCCCAAACTACGGTCGACCAGCATGGATTGTCAATCGATCCACGGTCCGTAGGTCTGATCGTAAATGAGGATCAACAGCCAGTTAGCTGAAAATTGTTGATGAATCAACTTCAGATGGTCATAACCTTTCTTACAAAAATAATTGTGTGTCCTATGATCTATAATATGGTATATAATTAAATTATCTTTCCAACGCCACCGAGTTTCCTAAAATCCAACCTCCGAGTAAAAAGTTATGCTTATTTTAGTGAAGCCCTATGGGGCAGACGCGATCGACGGATCCAATCTACGGACCGTCGATTGAATGACGGCCCGTCAGTCCAATCTGTCGATCACTCCGACAGCAGTTAAGTAAGGGGTCTTTCGGTCTTTTCCTATTTCGTTTAACCCCTAAGATACGTCGTTTAGACCCTAAATCATGAGATTTTAATCAGTTTAAGCCTAGAAACATAATTAGAACTTACCTTAGTCAAAACATTTAATCAAAACTTAGAAAATTAGAACGCTAAAAGGAGAAGAGAGGTCAAGAACCCTAGTTCAAGAACGCAGCAAGGCTCCATCAGTTCCAGCCCCGAAATCGGAAGATTTCTCTGTGGAATTCGTCACCAGGTATATGGGATTTCACTAGTGAGTTCCTTTCGCCCATTGGGTCCCTAGAATTCAGTCAGATTCTTGATTCCATGATTATGAACAGACCTAGGGTTTCTAGAACTACAGCAGATCATCATGAATTAGTTATTTAAATGTTCCAAATCAGATTATCATGTTATTGCTCAGTTTATCGCATGAATTTCAGAACCCTAGCTATGTATTTCTTCAGTTCTTGAATTACACATGCTAGGTCAGATATTTCAGTATTCAATTTTACATGCCTCAGTTTATGAATGCATCATTATCAGATTAATTGTTGCATTCTCAGTTTGCATGTTCAGTTTCGAGCTATCCAGTATTTACAGAAATTCAGTAATATATAACCAGTTAACCACTTAATTCATTGGGAGTAGCATACTAGGGTTCAGCGTACCCATATAGTCCCAGAACTACGAGCCACATAGGTGTAAGTCCCCTCTGTGGGCAACATCAGTTTAGTGATCACGCCAGCATGCCTCTATACCTCTGGCAGGGTATATTGGGTCCTCTTGATGGGGCGTATACATCGGACTCCACATTTAGCTCATATGGTTTTATGTAGGTTATTAGTAGCTCCCACAGTTCAGTCAGATTCTATTGCATTGACCATATTTCAGTACAGTCAGTATTCAGTCTCAGCATGTTATAAATTTGGTCATTGCATCAGTTAGCGCAGTATTCAGTATTTTCAGTATCTATACCATGTCCAGATTATTTCATTGCTTTATTACTTTGTTCAGTTATATGTTATTTCAGCTTTACTCTTTCTTGCATGCTCAGTACCTTTCAAGTACTAACGCATACGTGCGCTACATCTTCTCGTGATGTAGGTTCAGGTTCTCAGCATCCAGATCATGCTTAGATCGTTTCCCGATCTTCAGTTCAGCAGCATCAGTGGTGAGTCCTCATTCTTCGAGGACTAGTGACATCTTTATCTTTATCGCTTTTAGTTTTTAGTTTCAGTTTTGCTAGATTTAGTTGGGGCATGTCCCAACATTTCTAGTCAGTTTAGAGGCTTATTTCAAACATAGTTAGATTCAGCTTAGTACTTGAGTTTGATATTTCTTTTGTATTAAACTCATCATTTTTCATATATTCAGTTATAGTATATAGGTATTCCCCATCTTTTCAGATTTCTTTATGAATTAGCTTCTGCATCAGTTTATTATCTTTAGTATGCTCATGATCATGCCAGCAGGGTTAGCTTGGGATCACTTGTGGTCCTAAGTCCCGTGTCCGCGTCTAGGGGGTAGCTCGGGGCGTGACAACTTCTACACTTTGACCTGTACAATCAACACACTATTATTTCAAACTTAAAAAGAAATAAAATAAAACGGTAAACACTTGGGTTGCCTCCAAAAGAAGCGCCTTAGTTAACGTCATGGCACGACTTTCCCACTCAATCTTGATTTGTGGGATAGAGACGAGACAACACATGACCCATTTGGGTCTCTAGTAGCTAAACAGCTATAGAATGGGAAGCAGTCATCTCATTCAGTAGTGAGACATTCTCTTTTATCTTATTCAACACTTTGTCGTGATCTTTGACTTTGTGAATAATGAGAGAGAGTATCTCTTCTATTTGTCCACCCTCGTACACCTTGGGCTTGATACGCTCATGAGGGGGAATGTACCAGTCTTTCTTTTTGTACGATGCATCCAATTCCAAGATCTTTTTGGCCACTAGATCCAGCTGAGTTAACAGTGTGTCCAAGATATGGTCCTTCTCAGTCTCCTTGTTGGTCTTGGCCATGTGATCAGGGTGTTGGGCTGCTATTGCATAGGGCAGTCGTGAGAGACCCCCCGGAGACATTTGGTCAGCCACTCCTCTGTTTTCCAAACCAAGAACTCTATAGAATCAGTCCAATAGCATGTTATCTAAAATTCCATGCGCTGGGCATTCCAGTAGTAATGACTTAAATCTCAGCCATAGCTCATGGATTGATTCACCCTCTATTTGCCTGAAACTGAGGATGTTATCCCTAAGAATCATCATTCTTAAATGAGAGAGGTTCATTTGGTCACCATTTCTACAAGACATGCTCATTTATGTTGCTCAAACCAGCAACATACAAACCAAAAATAAAAGTAAGCAAGTTCAGCTATGACTACCAAGAACAAAATTCAACTTAACTAAATAATCTTAAACAACGCCACTCCCCGCCAGCGGCGCCATTTTGATTTCATGTAACAGGACACTTCTTCCAATACTAAGTGACAACGATCATTAGTAATAATCCAACTAAGTGAGTTGGGGTCGAATCCCACGGGGACTGGTACGTGCTCACTCTCTCGAACTAAATATGTGGAAAAGGGTTTAGGATTCACTCTCTCGAGCTGAACCCATGACAACCTAATACCCACAGACCATCAAATCAGTAATCTTGGCTATAAAACCTCTCTCTCGAGCAACCCAAAAACACAAAGTTAGAGGTGCATTTACAACTACAACCCTTTACATTTAACCACAATTACTAATTGAAATCACTTTTAAACAGCATTTAAACTATCAATTAACAATACCCAGCAGCTAAATCAACCCATAATCACACCCCAAGAATTGGGGTTTTAGCTAGACATCATAAAAAGATAGAAATCGTTACCAAGTTGTGTTTCCATCAACTGGGTATGATTAATTTCATCTTTACAAAAGTCAAGGTTGAAGAATCTCAAAGACCCTCTTCCAATTTCTCAAAAATGGAAATCTTCAAATCTTCAAAGCTAAGGAAAATATTGTCTCCAAACACAGAGTTCTAAAACTGATTGATAAAATTAGATACTATGAAAACTGATACTAAACTAAGAATCTAAAAATGTATTTATAGTCGCCAAAAATATGTTGCGAAGAACCATTCGGCGCAATAAGTAGGGATCATCGATCCACTTGGCGATCCGGGCTTTGGTCAATTCCATTGCCTTTTTGCTTTGGCCTTCAGCACCTTCAAGTTCTGTAACTTTGGGCGATCTAGCACTGCATCACGGAACCGTTTAGCGATTCGCCGACTGCTCATTTCTAGCACTGACTTGATTTTCTCCTTCAGGGCTAGGCACACTGGAACTTTAGGCGAGATCATGGCCATTCGGTGACTCGCCCACTAGTTTAGGCGATCATTAGGCCCTCTTTTCTTCGTTCTTTCAATTGCCTTGTTCTTTTTTGCTCATTTCCATGCTTTGTTCCTCAATCCAAATACCTAAAAATCAAGGATTTACATCAGTTATTTGCACAAAATATGCACTTGAGGACACTAAATCTATTAAAATAAAGCCTGAAATGAGTCCAAATCGTGGACTCATCAACACCCCCAACTTAAACCTTTGATTGTCCTCAAGTAAACTCAAGTTCAGCAGTTCAAAAAAGATGTCTCAAACAGTGCTACACAAGACTCAATCATGAATGCACACAAAAAGACTCAACTTACTCATGCAAGGATCCATTGTGCACTCAAAAATTCAAGTTGTGACTCACCATTATCAAAGACTCTCAAGTTCACAATACTTTCTTCAAATGCAAGTTCAAGCTCAACAAAGGTACTCAAATGCCCTCACACAAAGAAGGATTCCATACTCACAGTCAATGGTTCAACAATTTAAAGCTCCATAATCAAATGCAACACTCACACTCACAAAGATGAACACAATGCATGATTTCACCCATAGGTTTGCCTGTATTTTCCAATCAACACATGTTTCAGCTCACTCAAGATCAAAAAGGTCTTTTCAAGGCTTGTAGCTGGGATGAGTGTAAAGGTATGGTCATTTAGGCTCAGTGGCTGCTATCCTCATGAAATGTGGTATGAACAACACTTTCTTCCCTCTTGTTTATCATTCGCATTCATGCTCAAAGGTCACCTATTATTCACTTTCCAGGGACTGTTGGTCACCCCATTTCTTTTTGCAAATTCACAAATTTATTCCACCACTTTTTCATTCCTTTTCTTTTCCATTCTATTCTTCTTTTTCTCCCTCTTTTTTTTATGGAGGGGTTCCTTCTTTCTCAAAACCATGGGTCAAAGGGGACTTCTTTGCACTTCTTAATTTACCTTCTGTTTTTACCACACCCCCAACTTAGGCTTTTGGCCTAAGTAGGCTATTCACATAAACCACAAATCATGAGGATTAAGGGTAATGGATTAAGAAAGGTCACCATTTCATCAAGTTTCTTTCAAGAAAAAGGTAAGGCTCAAAAGGTGTTCAAGAGAAGTTCACACACTCACAAGGTAGGCCACAAAAAGAGGTATAATGTCAAATTGTTTCACACTCTTCAAAGTTGCCTAAGATTATCTCAAAAGCTTGCATCACTTAGTAAACCGGACCAACGCGGAAAATTCTAGGTGTCATCACACATGGTCCACGGTAAGCTCATCAGACAAGGCATTGACACCAATGTCAAACATGACTCAACACTTTCACTAGTGTACAATGTTCATCACAAGAGACTCAATTTGATAATTGCCTAGTCACAACGAGATGCAAAAAGTTCACATATTGTCTATGCAACTTCATTTGGCCTCATCGTAGCCGCACATTCATTTTTATTTGATTATGAGCACTATTCAATTCATCGGTATTGATCAAGACCGATACTCAAATTTGCAAGAGAACTACAACTTTCAGACACAAACAAGTGGTGGCACAAAAAAATTGAAAGGGTCCAAAAATCATTAACAATTTAAGCAAGGAGCCACAAGCTCAATCATCCACAAAAACAGTATCAACACACTATTAAGCTTAAAAACACAATATATACAGAAAAATAGTCACACACGGTGGGCCTCACCCCACTACAAATCAAAAGTCATTTGTCCTCAAATGTAAACAATAAAATATCCAAAAGTCAAAAAGTAAGACAGAGAGGGAGGTAAAAAGGAATCATGTCTACTCAGTCACTCCGTCTGTCTGGGCATGCGCATCACTGCCCGATGTAGCATCAGTAGTACCAGATCCGCTAGGAGCTGCCAGGGACGTCTCAGTCAGTGATGTCTGGATCAGTGACGGTACAATAGTCTCTTCCAGATCTGGCAGGTCTCCATAAATGTTATCCTCTCTTACATCAATCTGCTCCTCGTCAGTCTCTGTCTCTGACTCATCAACTGTTGGATCATCCCTATGTACATCTCCGGTAGTAGCCGGAGGAATCTCTGAAGTCTCAAAAGCGTCCACATTGTCATTAGCCTCTAGTAATGAAGTGAAGTCAGTAGACTTTAGATAGGCTACATCCTTCCTCAAATCTGCTACTTCGGCTTTTAAAGTCGTAACCTCGGAGGTCTCCCCCTGTCTGCTCTCAAAAGCCTCAACTCTTGTAGTTAGAATGTCAATGGAAGTTTGAAGGGGGCAAGTATAGCTAAGATGGTAGCCTCAATCATCCACGAGATAGATCTCTCTAGTCTAGTTGCCCTCACATCAGATGAATGAGCCAAGTGCCACATCTTCAGGATCATAGCTTGAGTGATCTTGGTGGGCTGGGCAGAGGTAGATGCACCTGGAGCCTGTGAAGAAGAAGAAGTCGGAACAGATGTACCTGAAGGCTCGGAGGCCGGAGTTGGCAAAGATGCCTCTACAGGTATAAAATCAATGTCCACCACCGGGGATGTATCCATCGGTGCTTCTCTCCTCCTATCGGCCTCTTCTCGTGTGTACTCGGCCTCAATACGCCGGATGTTAGTGGAGGAAGAAGGGGTAACCTCAATATCTCTCATATCATCCCGGGGAACTCCAGCACGCCAATATAACTCCGTGATCAAGACTGAGAATGGAAGAGAAGTATGCCTCTTCTTAGCCCCTATTGCTCTCTTTTGCTCAATAATAAGCCCCATGTCAATGCTCTTCATCGAAATAATCGACCCAAGGCAGGCCTCCTTAGGATGACGGAGAACGGACTCATTATGGGAAGGCATAATAGAGCTGCTGATGAATTCAAACCAATAATGTGCAGCTACACTCAAGTCCTTTTTTCGATCGGGACTCTTGCCTCTATCCACCTCGGGGTGGAGTCTGAGATGAGGGCCGCCAGCCAGCCCTTGAGCTCATCCAATAATGTTGTATTGGTAGCCAGGTTGGGGTAGTCAAAGTCATATATCAAGTACGTTATTGATGAACTCGCTATTTCATCCAACTTTCTTTCCCCAAACCATGACTGACTTAACTGGTCTGAACTCGCTAGCCTTCTTCTTGATCTTCGGGACCAAGTCACCATACGCTGTATAGAACTCCCAAACCCACGAAAGAATAGAAGGACCTCTTGGCCTGGTGAACTGCTCAAACCAGTAGAAGTTGAGGGTGTCCCTCACAGTGGACTACCTGCCCTCAAGGCCCTCTATAGATAATAACTTCTCCTCGAGGATAGTTTGCAGCCCGTCAGCTTTTAATCTATTTAAGAGACGGAGAGGAAGATCTATTACTGGCACTGGAGCGACAGGTGGTGCCGGAGCTCGCACTGAATCTGCTGGTGTGGATACTGGAGGGACTCTAGCTGAGTCCGGGCGAGATCTAGCATGGATCTCAGCCTGTCGGGACTGTAGGGGCTGGTTGTCCTGCGTCTCACAGAATGTTGTATGGGGACCCTCACTAACGGAGTTATGCTCCAGAGCCTCAGATAGGGGCCTTTTACCTTTTCCCTTGCCTGATATTGGAGGCTTTTGCCTTCCCTTTTTGGAAGGGTTAGTTCCTCCTTCATTTATAGTAATGGCCCGTGCTCTTTTTCGGGGTGGCATGTCCAGATTTGTCCTTGCCATATCTGCAAAACATTAGGAAAAGTTAGAAATAGTTCAATCAAATGCACAAAAAAGTAGTTGCAGATAGATCGGTGAGTCGCCGAATCTCTTTGGTGAATTAGATTGGTCTCGCCGAAAGGATTGGCTCAAAAATCTCCGAAAACTTTTGCATGTCCACGATGGAAGGGCCTTTCGATAAACCGCCAACAGCATTCGGTGAGCAAAGATTAGCCCACCAAAAGTTACAGTGCAATTAAGGGTCAGGAGCGCAGAGAACGGGCGATTAGGGAGGACTTTCGGTGAGTCGCCAAGTGCCTTCAGTGACCTCACGATTCTCGCATAAAGTTATGGAACCAAACTTCACATTTAGCATGAAATTAAAGGCGATATGGGGAACTTTGGCGAACCGGCGAGTGGTTTGGCGAGCTTGACCCAACTCACCAAACGACCCAACGTGCCTACTTTCAACCCAACATCCCAAATTCAACCCCGCAACCCCCTAAAACAAAAATCAAAACATGCACCCATCATAGTAAACTAAGACCCATTACTCCCATGCCCCGGGGATATTCAAACTTCTCCCAGTTTGGCAAAATTTGGCCATTTGACGGCTTTTGCCCTTAAGAATGACGTCAACCGCTCCATCATTGGGCAAAATACGTCATTTGGCACTAATGCGGGCTACTTAGACTTCACCCGACTAGACCCAACAACAGGCAAGCACAACCCCACAAATTTTAATCAATTTTAAAGCATAAAATATCGCGAAATAAGCATTATAGGCATTTATGGCACAATATTCAAGTTAACACAGGCACACATAATTAGATTTACGATCAGAGAGGCCGAGCACATATCACTAAGATAAAATTCAATTGCATAAGAGTACAAAATGCTAAAAATGAAGTTGGGATTCGGAAAATCAGCCTCATATGCCGATTAAATAATTTGAAATGCTAGGCGGCAGAGAAATCTACTGCGAACACAAATCCGACAACCAAAATGCGATAAAAATGCAAGAAATATAGATAATATTGTGTGGGTGTGAGTTTGGCAAGATTAAAAGTGAGGGAAAGTGAAAGAGTTTGAAGTTTAAACCTTTGGACTTTAAAAACCATTCAGTTCTCGCCCATTCGGCGACATTAGTTTTGATCACCGACCCATTTGGTGACACGCCGAGTGGGCACTTACCTCGTCAAGTTTTACAAGACCTCCAGTTAATGTGGGGTCCAAACAATAGACTAGATCGCGATCACCGACCTGGTCTGTTATTCACCAAGATGCTTCTGGGCTCGCCGAGTTTTCCAGACTCCTATTTAAAATTGTCTTGAGTCCAATGGTGGTCCAAGTCGGGCTCGCCGACCTCTTCGGTGAGTCACCGACTGGACTATCAGCACGCCAACCTGCACCTTTCAAACACATTTAACACTTTGACCGGCACAATCAACACACCATTATTTCAAACTTAAAAAGAAAGAAAATAAAATGATAAACACTTGGGTTGCCTCCCAAGAAGCGCCTTAGTTAACGTCATAGCACGACTTCCCCACTCAATCTTGATTTGTGAGGTAGAGACGAGACAACACATGACCCATTTGGGTCTCCAACAGCTGAACGGATAATGAATGGGAAGCAGTCATCTCATTCAGTAGTGAGACATTCTCTTTCATCCTATTCAACACTTTGTCGTGATCTTCGACTTTGTGAAGAATGAGAGAGAGTGTCTATTATATTTGTCCACCCTCATACACCTTGGGCTTGATACGCTCATGAGAGGGAATGTACCGGTCTTTCTTTTTGTCTGGTGCTTCCAATTCCAAGATCTGTTTGGCCACTAGATCCACCTGAGCTAACAGTGTGGCCAAGATCTGGTCCTTCTCAGTCTCCTTGTTAGTCTTGGCCATGTGATCAAGGAGTTGGGCTGCTATTGCATAGGGTAGTCGTGAGAGTCTCCCCGGAGACATTTGGTCAGCCACTCCTCTATTTTCCAGACCAAGACCTCTATAGAAGCAGTCCAATAGCATGTTATCTAAAGTTCCATGTGATGGGCAATGCAGTAGTAATGACTTAAATCTCAGCCACAGCTGATGGATTGACTCACCCTTTATAAGCCTGAAACTTAGGATGTTATCCCTAAGAATCATCATTCTTAAAGGAGAGAGGTTCATTTGGTCACCATTGCTACAAGACGTGCTCCTTTATGCTGCTCAAAACAGCAACATACAAACCAAAAATCAAAGTAAGTAAGTTTAGCTATGACTACCAAGAACAAAATTCAACTTAACTAAAGAATCTTAAACAACACCACTCCCCGCCAGCGGCGCCATTTTTATTTCACGTATCAGGACACTTCTTCCAATACTAAGTGTCAACAATCGTTATTTATAACCCAACCAAGTAAATTGGGGTCCAATCCCACAGGGACTGGTATGTCCTCACTCTCTCGAGCTGAACCCATGACAACCCAATACCCACAGACCATCAAATCAGTAATCTTGGCTTTAAAACCTCCCTCTCGAGCAAGCCAAAAACACGAAGTTAGAGTTGCATTTGTTACAACAACTCATTACATTATACCACAATTACTGATTGAAATCACTTTTAAACAGCATTTAAACTATCAATTAACAATACCCTGTAGCTAAATCAACCCATAATCACACCCAAGAATTGGGGTTAAAGATAGACATCATCAAAAGATAAATATCGTTACCAAGTTGTGTTTACATCAACTGGGTATGATTAATTTCGTCTTTACAAAGGTCAAGGTTGAAGAATCTCAAAGACCCTCTTCCAATTCCTCAAAAATGGAAATCTTCAAATCTTCAAAGCTAAGGAAAATATTGTCTCCAAACTCAGAGTTCTAAAACTGATTGATAAAATTAGATACTATGAAAACTAATACTAAACTAAGAATTTAAAAATGTATTTATAGTCGCCAAATATATGCTGCGAAGGACTATTCGGCGCAATAAGTCGGGATCGTCGATCCACTTGGCGATTTGCCCTTTGGTATATTCCATCGCCTTTTTGCTTTGGCCTTCAACATCTTCAAGTTCTGCAACTTTGGGTAATCTAGCACTGCATCGCGGAACCGTTCGGCAATTCGCCGACTGCTTCTTTCTGTCGCCGACTTGATTTTCTCCTTTAGGGCTTGGCACACTGGAACTTTAGGCGAGATCATGGCCATTCGGTGACTCGCCCACTGGGTTAGGCAATCATCAGGACCTATTTTCTTCATTCTTTCAACTGCCTTATTTATTTTTGCTCATTAGTGTCCATGTTTTGTTCCTCAATCCAAATACCTAAAAATCAAGGATATACATCAAATATTTGCACAAAATATGCATTTGAAGACACTAAATCTATTAAAATAAAGCCCTAAATGAGTCCAACTTGTGGACTCATCAGAACCATGAGTAATTAACAATGTAAAACTAATAATAAAGTAATACTAACAATGTGAATTTTGCTTACTTGTTAATTGTTACAACAAATCAATCATTTATTTACTTTGTTTACAAATCCCTCTTTTTTTACGGAATTAATCTAACTAAAAGTACAATAAACATTAAATTAGCCCAAGTCTAGAACATATTCCTTGTAGGAACGATCCTAACCTCTGATAGGTTCTGTATTTGACAATGACCTCTTATACTTCTTTAGGGAGGTGTAATCTGGGCGTATCACCCAATCAGTTTCGTTATGATATATTTGATTGGTTTGAGACTTCTGTTAGACTTCTGCTTTGGCAAATTCTTTTGATATATAAAATTCTATCTTTTAATGTCTTTGCTTCTATTATCTTGTATGATAAATGTTAAGTGGCTTTTGTAGGGCCTCTCATGGTCCTATACACCATGTTATGCCTAGGGTGTACTGTGGGTTGTGACAAACTTTGTATTTAGAGCAAAATGTTTAGAAAGATCCTAGGATGTATTATAAGCCATATCGAGTAGAGTCTTGTTCATAAATGTGAAGCGTGCCACATTTATTAATAGAAGGCTATAAGATGTTAAAGAAATTTCACTTCTTTCATCATTCTAAAGTAATGTGATAGAGTGTAACTCTATATGTCTCTCTCCTAATCCTTATCCGATCCTTTTTAGGATATGTCCCCTCGAAGAGCTTATGTTAGGAGGAATGTGAATGAGAATGTGGAATGAGAAGATCCTCAAGCTCCTCAAGAAGTTCCTTGGTTTTTGGTCGACCCTTTGGCTGAACAAGTGGCTAATGTGGAGTTTTTAAGCTGATTTTCAAGTGTTGGCTCAAGCTATCACGGCTCAAGCCAATAGGGAGGTTGTGGTCTCTGTGAACCCAAATGTGGTACGGTGGCAACAAGAGTAAGGGACTTCACTAGAATGAATCCCTTGGAGTTTCATGGTTCCAAGGTTGAGAAAGATCCTTAAGAGTTCATTGATGAAGTATACAAGGTCTTAATGATCATGGGTGTGACGCTGGTGGAAAAGATAGAATTGGCCGCTTATCAACTTAAAGATATTGCTCAAATTTGGGTCAACCAATGGAAGGAAGAGAGGGTGATTGATGCGGGTCCTCTTGATTGTGAAAACTTTAAGGTTGCTTTCCTTGATAGGTTCGTTCCCCTTGAGATGAGGGAAGCAAAGGTACTTTAATTCAACAACCTTCATCAAAGAAATATGAGTGTGAAGGAGAATGCCTTGACGTTCATGCAATTGTCTAGATATGCTCCTACTATGCTTGCCGATCCTAGGGTAAGGATGAGCAAGTTTGTTTCGGGAAGGTTTGAGATAGTGGTTAAAGAATGTTGTACCGCCATGATCATCAATGAAATAGACATTTCTCTTCTAATGATTCTTGCTCAACAAATTGAAAAAGGAAAGATTAAGGTAAGGCCTTGGAGGCAAAGTGAGCAAAGACCGGTGTGGTGACTTTTCACATTCAAGGCATGATGGATATGTTCGTTCTAGGTTCCGACAAATGATTTTTGGTCAAGGTTCCTCCATTTCTCAGGCTCCTAAGTTCAACAAAGAAAGAGCATTTAATGATTGTTTAATGACGTAATCAAAGAAACGACTTCCAATTTAGGTGTCAACGATCGCGTGCAGTAATATAACCCAATCGAATGGGTTGGGGTCGAGTCCCAAGGGAGCGGTTGCAGAAATTAATAGAAAAGTAAAATTATGTTCTAATCAATCATAGCTATAAACATTAACTAATAAAAGCATATTGAATCAAAAAAGTGACACAAATGTCAATTATCAATGGGGGGTTTTGTTTTCAACTAATGAACAAAAACAATAAAAATATAAAGATGCAAGATAGGGAGACGGGATTGTTGGGATCGGATAGGAATATGGGATAAAATATACTATTGGGTAAATGCTATTGATAATAAATCGCTGAATATTTGTAACTAGGCTAGACTTTATTAGGGCTAAAATCTCTCTCGTGCAACTTACCCCGAATCAACTCAATTTCTCTCAAACACTGAGTTGCAGCATTTAAGAGCAGCCTCCACTGTAGCCCATTCACTCTCTCGAGCAGAATGTGTGGGAGAAGGTCTAGGATTCACTCTCTCGAGCTGAACCCACGACGACCCAATAACCACCGGCTATCGATTTAGTAGTCTTAGTTTTAAAATCTCTCTCTCGAGCCAGCCAAAAACACTAAGATGAAATCATATTTGCAACTACAATCCAATTAAGTTCAAACACAACTACTAAACGAAATCACATTTAAACAGCAAATAGACTAACAATAAGAAATACCCAATAGGAAATTTAACCCATATTCACAAAATCACACCCCAAGAATTGGGGTTTCAGCTAGACATGAAAAAGAGATAGAAATCAATACCAACAAGTATTTCCATCAAGTGGGTACGATAGAAAATGTCTTTAAACACTTCTAGGATGAAGATTCTTTGATACCCACTTCCAATTTCTTGGAGTTGAAAACTTTCAAGCTCAAGAACAATGTCTCCCAAAAACTCTAAGAACTAAAAACTGAAAATATTCTAAGTCTCAGTAATTCTCTCCAACTTGATACTAAGCTACAAAATTAAATAGGTATTTATAGTTTTGAAAATTTGTGCTGCAAAGGACACTTCGGCGCAGTTAGTAGGGATTGCCGATACACTCGGCGATCCGCCCTTTGGTCTGGTTCATCGCCTTTCAGCTTTTGCCATTAGCAAATTCGCGTTTTGATTCATTGGGCAACAGGGAACTGCTTCGCAGAATTACTCGGCGATGCGCCGACTGCTCCCTTTCCTCAGAGACTTGATCTTTTCCTTCAGGGCTCAGCACACTGGAACTTTGGGTGTGGTTAAGGACATTTCGCGACTCGCCTACTGCATTAGGCTATCCTCAGGCCTTCTTTTCGTCGTTTTTTTCAGCTGCCTTGTTCCTTTTTGCTCCACAGTGACCATGCTTTGTCTCTAACTCCAAATACCTGAAACTCAAGGATTAACATCAGTTTTTGAGACAAAATATGCTTTTGAGGACACTTAATTCATTAAAATAAAGCACTAAATGAGTCAAAATTGTGGACTCATCAACACCCCCAACTTAAACGTTTGCTTGTCCTCAAGTAAAACTCAAGTTCAGCAGTTCAAAAAGGATGTATCAAACAGTGCTACACAAGACTCAATCATGAATGTACACAACAAGACTCAACTTACTCATACAAGGATCAATTGTATACTCAAAGACTCAAGTTATGACACACCATTATCAAAGATTCTCAAGCTCACTATACTTGCTTCAAATGCAAGTTCAAGCTAAACAAAGGTATTCAAATGCCCTCACACAAAAGAATGATTCCATTTTCTCACACAATGGTTTAATCATTTAAAGTTCTGAAATCAAATGCTACGCTCACACTCACAAAGATAAACATAATGCATGCTTTCACCCATAGGTTTTCCCCGTATTTTCCAATCAACATTTGCTTCAGCTCACTCAAGATCAAAAAGGTCTTTTCAAGGCTTGTAATGGGGCTGAGTGCAAAGGTATGGTCATTTAGGCTCAGTGACTTTTATCCTCACTAAATGTGGTGCTCACAATACTTCCTTTCCTCTTCTTTCATCATTTTCTTTAGTGCTCATAAGTCATCCCATTATTCACTTTCCATGGATTGTTCGGAAACCCCATTTCTTTTGTAGTTTATTCCACGACTTTTTCTTTTTCATTCTTTTCTTCTCCCTTTTTTTTGTATGGAGGGGTTCCATTTTACTCAAGACCATGGGTTAAAGGAGACTTTCCTTGCACTTCTTGACTTGTCCTTTTCTTTTCACCACACCCCCAACTTAGGCTTTTGGCCTAAGTTGGCTATTCAATCAACCACAAATCAAGAGGATTATAGGTAGTGGATTAAGAGAGTTCATGTTTTCATCAAGTTTCTTCCAAAGAAAGGTAAGGCTCAAGAGGTGTTCAAAAGAGGTTCACACACACTCACAAGGTAGGCCACAAAAGAGGTATATGTCAAAGATAGCCTTGCTTAATCGACCGGACCAACAGGGAAAATTCTAAGTGTTATCATGCATGGTTCACAGTAAGCTCATCACACAAGGCATTGACACCAAACTCAAACAAGACTCCACACTTTCTCTAGTGTGAAACGTTCATCACAAGAGACTTAATTCGATAATTGGCTAATCAAAATGAGATGCAAAGAGTTCACATATTGTCTATGCAACTTCAATTGGTCTCATCGTAGCCACATATTCATGTTCATTCGATTATGAGCACTATTTGAGTCATCGATATTGATCAAAATTGAGACTCAAATTTGCTAAAGAACATCCACATTTAAGTTCATACAAGAGTGGGCGAAAAATTTGGAAGGGTCAAAATTCATTTACAATTAAAGCATAAGGAGCCATATGTTTGTGTAATCAAGACACAACTTCCAATTCAAGTGTCTACGATCGTACCATAGTAATATAACCCAACCGAATGGGTTGGGGTCGAGACCCAAGGGAGCAATTTTGAGAATTAATAGAAAAATAAAATTTAGTTCTAATTAGTCATAGTTATAGACATTATCGAATATAAACATACTAAATCTAAAAGGGGTGACGCAAGCATCAATTATCAATAGGGTTTGTATTCTGTTAATAACATAAACAGTAAAAATATAAGAAAACAAGATAGAGAGATGGGATTCTTGGGATGTGATAGGAATACGGGATAGACTAAATTATCTGGTACATGCTTTTGATAGTAAATTTTTGAGTATTTGTGACTAGGCTAGACTATAGTGGGGGTAAATTCTCTCTCAAGCAATTTACCCTGAATCAACTTGGTTTCTCTTGAACACCGAGTTGCCGCATTAAGCACAGCCTTCGCCTTAGCCCATCCACTATCTCAAGCTGAATGTGTGCGAGAAGGACTAGGATTCACTCTCTCGAGCTGAACCGATGTCGACCCAATACCACCGGCTATCAATTTAGTAGTCTTAGTTTTATGACCTCTCTCTCGAGCAAGCCAAAAACACTAAGATGAAATCATATTTGCAACTACAATTCCAATAAGTTCATACACAACTACTAAACAAAATCACATTTAAACAACAAATAAACCATCAATAAGCAAGATCCAACAGATAATTTAACCCATATTCACAAAATCACACCCCTAGAATTGGGGTTTTAGCTAGACATATAGAAGAGATAAACATTTATGCCAATATCAATTTCCATCAATTGGGTATGAAGAATTAAGTCTTAAAACACGTCAAGAGTGAAGAATCTTTAAGACCCAAGTCCAATTTCTTGGAGATGAGACCCTTTGAATCTTCAAGGTCTAAGAACAATGTCTCTCTACTTGAAACGTAGAAAAATAAAATGCTGTATCTAAAAATTGCTTACTAAGATAAAAATTCAAACTAGTATTTATAGTTGTCAAAAAATGTCCTGCAAAGGATCACTCGGCGCAGTTAGTCGGGATCGCCTATACACTCGGCGATCCGCCCTTTGGTATGCTTCATCGCCTTTCAGCTTTTGCCATCAGCAAATTCGCGTTTTGATTCATTGGGCGATATAGTACTACTTCGCGGAACTGTTTGGCGACGTGCCGACTGCTCCTTTTCATCGCCGACTTGATCTTTTCCTTCAGGGTTCAGTACACTGGAACATTAGGCGAGGTTAAGGCCATTCGGAGACTCACCGAATGCATTAGGCGATCCTCAGGCCTTCTTTTCTTTGTCTTTTCAGCCATTTTGTTCCTTTTTGCCAAGTAGTGTCCATGTTTTGCCTCAAACTCCAAATACCTGAAACTTAAGGATTTGCATCAGTTCTTGAGACAAAATATGCATTTGAGGACACTAATTCTATTAAAATGAAGCCCTAAATGAGTCCAAATTGTGGACTCATCAACACCCCCAACTTAAATGAGTCAAACAAGACTCCACACTTTCCCTAGTGTGCAACGATTATCACAAGAGACTCGATTCGATAATTGCCTAGTCACAACGAGATGCAAAGAGTTCACATATTGTTTATGCAACTTCATTTGGCCTCATCATAGCCGTACATTCATGTTTGTTCGATTATGAGCACTATTCAAGTCATCAATATTGATCAAAACCGATACTCGAATTTGCAAAAGAACAGCCACATTCAACACAAACAAGAGGTGGCAAAAAAATTTCGGAAGGGTCAAAAATCATTTTCAATTAAAATCAAGGAGCCACAAGCTCAAACCTTCCTCAAAAAGCAGTGGGTCAAAAATCATTTTCAATTAAAAGCAAGGAGCCACAAGCTCAAACCTTCCACAAAAAGTAGTGTAACACAAATTTAGCACAAGGCCCAAATAGATAAACAAAACATCAATCACAAAAGAAAGCATAAGAAAGGTGGGCCTCACCCCACCACACATAAAAGCGTTTGTCCTCAAACGCAAACAAAATTATCCAAAATTTAAAATAAAGTAAGACAGAGAGGGGGGTAAAGAGGGGATCATGTCTACTCAGTTGCTCCATCTGTGTCTCGTGCATTAGTCTGGTCTGGGGCCTCAGTACCCGGGGTCGCCTCAGAAGAAATAGCAGTACCAGACCCACTAGAAGCTGCCAAGGGTATATCTGCCAAAAAGACATGCACAACTGCCTAGAATCCTCGGTCCCATAAAGGAATATAGGGGTCTCGGGGAGTAGTCTTCCTATCAGAAATAGGTCTTTTACCTTTGCCTTTATTTCCAGGTGGAGGTTCTTGTCTTCCCTTCTTGGATGCTCTTTTCCAGGGTGGCATGACAATATTGGTCTTTACCATATCTCGGGATACTCAGACTTCTCCCTGCTAGACTCAACAACATGCAAGCACAACCCCACAAGATTTAACTGATTTAAAGGCACAAAAATATGGGATTTTAACAGTATAATCACTATAGGAAAGATTTTCACAGGCATAAGCAAAAACAGTTATGATCAGAGAGACCCAACATACATCACTGAGATAAGATCATTGCAAATGAGTACAAAATTGCTAAAAATAAATTCGAGGTTCGGAAAACCAACCTTAGATGCCGATTAAAATACTTTTGAATTTCTAGGCGGTAATGTAATCTACTCCGAACACAAATCAATGACTAAAATACTTTAAAGTTGCAAAAATATAGAAACTAAGGTGCGGGTGTGAGTTTGTGACAATTGAAAGTGAGGAAAACTGAAGAGTTTGAAAGTTTAAACCTTTGGCCTTTTAGGAAACCATCCAGTTCTCTCCCATTCGACGACATTAGTCGTGCTCGCCGACCCACTCGACGACACACCAAGCGGTCACTTACCTCACCGAGTTTTACAGGATCTTCAGTTGATATGGGGATCCAAACAGCGGATTAGATCAGGATCACAGACCTGGTCGGCGATTTGCCAATAATTTCCTGGACTCGCTGACTTTTACAGACTCCAATGTAAAATTGTCTTGAGTCCAACGGCGGTCTGGGTCGGGGTCGTTGACCTCTTCGGTAATGTGCCGACCGGACCTTTTGTTTGCTAATCTACATTTTTCAACAACTTTCCCACTTCAACCTACACAAACAACACACCATTAATTCTTAAAACAAAAATAAAGCGATAAGGGGTCTTGGGTTGCCTCCCAAGCAGCACCTTAGTTAACGTCGTGGCACGATGTAGGTCCCCACTTAAGTTCCATTAGTGGGGTTTGCCTCACTTTTATAATGCAACCCCTCTTCCAGCTCTGGATAGAGACATTCCAGAAGAATTTTATCTGGAATTCCATGAATCGGGCACTGCTGCAAGAGAGCCTTAAACCTTTGCCACAACTCATAAACTGACTCACCCTCCAATTTATTGAAATTTAGGATGTTATCCCTTAGCATCATCATTTTTAAAAGAGGGTGGTCCATTGGTTCACCGTTGCTAGCAGATATGCTCAATTTTTCTGTTCAAAACAGCAACACAAAAACCAAAACTAAAAATTTAATTAAGTTCAACTATAATTAACAAGAACAAAATTCAACATAACTAAGAATTATCAAGTAACACCACTCCCCGGCAGCGGCGCCATTTTGATGTATGCGTAATCAAGACACAACTTCCAATTTTAAGTGTCTACGATCGTATAATAGTAATATAACCCAACTGAGGGTTGGGGTCGAGTCCCAAAGGAGTGATTTTGAGAATTAATAGAAAAATAAAATTTAGTTCTAATTAGTCATAGTTATAGACATTATCGAATATAAACATACTTAATCGAAAAAAGGTGACACAAGCGTCAATTATCAATGGGGGTTTATATTCTGTTAATAACAAAAACAGTATAAAATATAAGAAAATGAGATAGAGAGACGGGATTCTTGGGATGTGATAGGAATACGGAATAGACTAAATTATTGGGTACATGTTTTTGATAGTAAATTTTTGAGTATTTGTGACTAGGCTAGACTATAGTGGGGGTAAATTCTCTCCCGAGCAACTTACCCCGAATCAACTCGATTTCTCTCGAACACCGAGTTGCCGCATTAAGCACAGCCTCTGCCTTAGCCCATTCACTCCCTCGAGCTGAATTTGTGGGAGAAGGACTAGGATTCACTCTCTCGAGCTGAACCCACGTTGACCCAATACCACCGACTATCAATTTAGTAGTCTTAGTTTTACGAGCTCTCTCTCGAGCAAGCCAAAAACACTAAGATGAAATCGTACTTGCAACTACAATTCCATTAAGTTCACACACAACTACTAAACAAAATCACATTTAAACAACAAATAAACCATCAATAAGCAAGACCCAAGAATTAGGGTTTTAGCTAGACATATAGAAGAGATAAAAATTTATACCAATATCAGTTTCGATCAACTGGGTATGAAGAATTAAGTCCTAAAACACGTCAAGAGTGAACAATCTTTAAGACCCAAGTCCAATTTCTTGGTGATGAAACCCTTTGAATCTTCAAGGTCTAAAAACAATCTCTCTACTTGAAACTTAGAAAATAAAATGTTGTATCTAAAAATTGCTTAATAAGATAAAAATTCAAACTAGTATTTATAGTTGTCAAAAAATGTGTTGCGAAGGATCACTCGGTGCAGTTAGTCGGGATCACCGATGCACTCGGCGATCCGCCCTTTGGTCTGCTTCATCGCCTTTCAGCTTTTGCCTTCAGCATCTTCGCGTTCTGGATCATTGGGCAATATAGTACTGTTTTGCGAAACTGTTCGGCGAAGCGCCGACTGCTCTTTTTAATCGCTGACTTGATCTTTTCCTTCAGGGCTCAGCACACTGGAACATTAGGTGAGTTAAGGCCATTCGGCGACTCGCCGAATGCATTAGACGATTCTTATGCCTTCTTTTCTTCGTCTTTTCAGCCATTTTATTCCCTTTTTCCAAGTAGTGTCCATGTTTTGCCTCAAACTCTAAATACCTGAAACTTAAGGATTTTCATCCGTTATTGAGACAAAAATATGCATTTGAGGACACTAATTCTATTAAAAAGAAGCCCTAAATGAGTCCAAATTATGGACTCATCAAGCCACAAGCTCAAACATCCACAAAAAGCAGTGTATAACACAACATTATGGCTGACAACCCAATTACACGATCAAAACACAAAGGTGGGCCTCACCCCACCACAAATAAAAGAATTTTTCCTCAAATGAAACAAAATAATATCCATAATTGAAAATAAAGAAAGACAGGGATGGAGGTAAACAGGGGATCTTGTCTACTCAGTTGCTCCATCTGTGTCTGGTGCATCGGTCTAGATTTGGGCATCAGTGCCTGTAGTCATCGTGAAAGGAAAAATAGCACCAGACTCATCAGGGGTTGCCACGGGTGTATCTGCCAAAATCTCCGTACAACTGAGAAAAGTCCCCGGGCCCATGAAGGAACAGAGGTGTCCCAGGGAGTAGGCCTCTTGCCCTTGATTTTATCTCTAGATGGGTGTTCTTGCTTACCCTTCTTTGGAATATTCAACCTCTCTTCATTCATTTTAAAATTTAGTGCTCTAATCTTTCGAGGTGGCACAATTTTCCCATTAACTTTCAGTCTAGCCATGTCTGCAAAGCTTCAAGGAAAAGTTAAAAAATATTCGAACAAAAGCATTGAAAATCAGTTGCACGCAGACTCACTTAAACGGTCGGTGAGTCGCCAAATCGCTTCGGCAACCCAGGCTTCTCACCGGAATTTACAGAGCCAAACAACAGGTATAGCATGAATTTAAAGGAATAATGGGGACATTAGGTGAACCGTCAAGTGGTTCGACGAGCTCGACTCAGCTCGCCAAATGACCCAACGTGCCTATTTTCAACCCACTTCTCGAACTTAACACCGTGATCTCCGAAAACAAAATTAAACAATGCGCTGCTCAAATTCAAACAGGACCCACATCATACGAGCATAACCCCACAAGATTTAACATAATCCAATTCACCAAATTATGGGGTTTCAATATTTAGATTAATATGGGTAATGTTTTCAAATTAAAAATAAGCATTCAAACATTTTTAATCCTATTAGAGAGGCTCAGCACAAGACAATACAATCAGATCACCTGCATAAGAGTTCAAAACATCAAAAATAAACTTGGGGATCGGAAAACCAACCTTAAATGTTGATTAAGTGAAAATTTGAATCGCTAGGCAGCAATGTAATCTAAGGTTCGAGCACCAATCAACAACCAAAAATACTTATGGAGTGCAAAAATGTTGAAAATACTAACTAGGTGTGATTTCTCAAAGTTTGAAAGCGAGGAAAGTGAAGGCTTTGAAACTTTGAAACCAATGGCCTTTAAAACCGTCCAGTTCTCGCCCATTCGGCGATGTTAGTGGTGCTCGCCGACCTACTCGGTGACACGTCGAGTGTTCACTCACCTCGCCAAGTTTTACAAACCCTCCATTTAATGTGGGTCCAAACGGTGGTCTACGTCGGGATCGCCGACCTAGTCGGCGACTCGTTAATAATTGCCTGGGCTCGCCGAGTTTTACAGACTCCACTTTGAAGATGTTTTGGGTCAAACAGCGGATTAGGTCAGGCGCACTAACTGGACCTTTTAGCTCACCAACCTACAATTTCCAAACACTCTCCACACTTTAACCTGTAAAATCAACACACCATTATTTCTAAAACAAAAATAAAACAATAAAGGGTTTTGAGTTGCCTCTCAAGCAGCGCCTTAGTTAATGTCGTGGCACGACGCAAGTCACCATTTAAACCTCATTCATGAGGTTAGCCATAGTATCACTAGGAAAACCCCCCTACTGTCTCGGATTGAAGGTTAGAATGCGATCCCTGAACATCATTACTTCTAATGGAGGAAACTACATTTGCTCGCGAATGCTGCTCGACATATTCACCTCCTCTGTTTCAAAGCTCAAACAAGCAAAAAAAAACTAAAAATTAAGAAAGTAGAACTACAACTAATAAGAACTAAAATTTTACTAAACTAAAAATTCTCAACTAACACCACTCCCCGGCAGCGACGCAATTTTGATTGTTTAACGACGTAATCAAACACACAACTTCTAATTCAAGTGTAAACAATCGCGTGCAGTAATATAACCCAACCAAATAGGTTGGGGTCGTGTCCCAAGGGAGCGGTTGCAAGAATTAATAGAAAAGTAAAATTATGTTCTAATCAATCATAGCTATAAATATTAACGAATAAAAGCATATTAAATCAAAAAAGTGTCACGAATGTCGATTATCAATGGGGAGTTTTGTATTCAACTAATGAACAAAACAGCAAAAATATAAAGATGCAAGATAGAGAGACGGGATTCTTGGGATGTGATAGAAATATGGGATAAAATATACTATTGAGTAAATGTTATTGATAGTAAATCGCTGAATATTTGTAACTAGGCTACACTTTAGTTGGGGTAAATTCTTTGTCGAGTAACTTACCCGGAATCAACTCGATTTCTCTCGAACACCAAGTTGCAGCATTTAAGAGCAGACTCCACCTTAGCCCATTCACTCTCTCGAGCTGAATGTGTGGGAGAAGGTCTAGGCCTCACTCTCTCGAGCTGAACCCACGACGACCCAATAACCATTGGCTATCGATTTAGTAGTCTTAGTTTTAAAACCTTTCTCTCGAGCAAGCCAAAATCACTAAGATGAAATCATATTTGCAACTATAATCCCATTAAGTTCAAACACATCTACTAAATTAAATCACATTTAAACAGCAAATAGACTATCAATAAGCAATACCCAACAGGAAATTTAACCCATATTCACAAAATCACACCCCAAGAATTAGGGTTTCAGCTAGACATGAAAAAGAGATAGAAATCAATACTAACAAGTGTTTCCATCAAGTGAGTATGATAGAAAATATCTTTAAACAGGTCTAGGATGAAGATTCTTGGATACCCACTTCCAATTTCTTGGAGTTGAAAACCTTCAAGCTCAAGAACAATGTCTCCCAAAAACTCTAAGAACTAAAAACTGAAAATATTCTAAGTCTCAGTATTTCTCTCCAACTTGTTACTAAGCTACAGAACTAAATAGGTATTTATAGTTTTCAAAAATTTGTGCTGCGAAGGACCACTCAGCACAATTAGTCGGGATCACCGATACACTCGGTGATCCGCCCTTTGTTCTGGTTCATCGCCTTTTAGCTTTTACCTTCAGCATCTTCACATTTTCATTCATTGGGTGACAGGGAACTGCTTCACGGAACTGCTCGGCGATGCGCTGGCTACTCCCTTTCCTCACAGACTTGATCTTTTCCTTCAGGGCTCAGCACAGTAGAACTTTGGGAGAGGTTAAGGCCATTCAGCGACTCACCTAATGCATTAGGAGATCCTCAGGCCTTCTTTTCTTTGTTCTTTTTAGATGCCTTGTTCCTTTTTGCTCCATAGTGACCATGTTTTATCTCTAACTCCAGATACCTGAAACTCAAGGATTTACATCAGTTGTTGAAACAAAATATGCATTTGAGGACACTAAATTCATTAAAATAAAGCCCTAAATGAGTCCAAATTGTGGACTCATCATCTAACTCTAAGCCTCAAGGAGGAAATGGTGTTGGAAATAGACCTTCGGTTCCCAAATGCCAAAAGTGTGGAAAGAAATGTCCAGGAAAATTCTTAATGAGCATGTATAATGGTTTTGGTTGTGGCAAGATTGGTCACTGCTTGAGGGATTTCCTATATAGAAATGACAAGGGAAGGGATGGTAGGCAAGCTTCACCTAGTGGTTGGGGTTCAAGTGCTCCAAAACAAAAATGATTCCATGAACTTAAAACTCATCATGATCAATAAGGTTCTCTCGATGTTGTTACCAATATGTTGAAAGTCTTTCATCTTTATGTTTATGTTTTTCTTGATCCCAATGCTACCTTGTCTTTTATGACACCATATGTGGCTATGAGGTTTGATATTTATCCGGATGTGTTGTTAGACCTTTTTTCTGTCTCTACTCCAATTGGTGAATCTATTGTGGCTAAGAAGTCTATAGAAGTTGTCCCATCTCCTTATCACATAGAGTCACTCATGTTGATCTTGTAGAGCTGGATATGTTAGATTTTGATGTTATTCTTGGTATGGATTGGCTCCATTCTTGTTATGCTTCTATTGATTGTAGAACCTGAGTGGTCAAGTTTAAATTTCCAGATAAGCCCATCCTAGAGTGAAAAGGGGGAAGTTCTATGCCTTAAGGTCAGTTTGTTTCTTGTCTTAAAGATAGAAAAATGATTTCTAAGGGTTGCATATATCATCTTGTTTGGGTTAGGGATACAGATTCTGAAACCCCTACTCTTGAGTCGGTCCCCCTTGTAAATGAGTTTATGGGAGTACTTCTTGATGATCTACCCGGTGTTCCTCCCCTAAGGGAAATAGACTTTGGTATTGACCTTCTCCAAGATACGCAACCTATCTCTATTCCTCTTTACCGTATGGCTCCGCCAGAACTAAAGGAATTAAAAGAGAAATTAAAGGACTTGTTAGATAAGGGTTTCATCAAACCGAGTATCTCTCCGTGTGGTGCTCCAGTTTAATTTGTTTGTAAAAAGGATGGTTCCTTTCACATGTTCATTGATTACCGACAATTGAACAAAGTAAAAATTAAGAAAAAGTATCCTCTCCCAAGGATAGATGATTTGTTTGATCAACTTCAAGGAGAGAGCTACTTCTCTAAGATCGGCCTCCGGTCGGGTTATCACCAGTTGAGGGTGCAGGAAGATGACATTCTGAAGATTGCATTTTGGACTTGGTATGGTCATTATGAGTTTTTAGTGATGTTGTTCAATTTGACCAATACTTCATCCACATTTATGGATTTGATGAATAGGGTATTTAGATATTATCTAGATGTCACGACCCGAGAGCACACCCTAGATGTGACCGGCGTACTTGACCCCGAAGGGGTCTCATACAAGCCCTTAGCATATCATGACATAAGAAAATAGGGAAAAATGCAGAAAATTTAAAACTTTTCTTTACAATCGAAGTCTTTATAAAATGAGAGAATCTATGACACTATGTCTCAAACCATCTAAAACATTAGAATTGAAATTGTTTAATATAGTCTTAGGGACACGGCCCTTACATAAGTTTAAAACATAAAAGATAGACATAAAGGACATGTAGTCGAGCCCTCAAATACTATGACAACTCACGAATCTTCTTCTTCTTGATCTACTAGAGTCCTAGCCATGAAGATAGCATCCAATATCTCCAAAGCCTACACTGATAGAAAATGTAGAAATATGGGTTAGCACAAAATGTACCAAGTATTGAAGTCATGCAAGAAAATCCTTAAAACATGCATAAAAGGGACATTTTCCTTGAAACCATGCAATATGCTATTTTTGAACATCATCTTTAAAATAGTTGGAGAATGCAAGTCATAAACCATCTCACATACAATTCATCATAGCACCAAGCATATCTTCATAATAGCAATCATAGTCTCCAACATAAACAAAATATATATCCTAATCTTCACAAGACACAGTTCATACACATAGTCAAATACCAAGATCATCTCATCATAATATAACTACCACATAAGCAACCCAAAGCCACACTAGTGCAATACAAAGGTAAGATCCCATAATCCTACCAAATGCTAAGTATCACATTTAGGCCACCAACAACATATATATCTTAATTTACCATAGTCATAGCCAACATACATAAGTAAGGAGCCATTCATGTTCATAACTTGTAACAATTGAAGTCAACCTTAACATTTATACATACCTTTCATACATAATCCATATCAAGCATACATAATTCATATATCTTCATAGCATAAGAAACCCACTCCAAAACCCCTTTATAAGTCTACTTGTGCAATGTATAAGTGAAGTCCCATACCCCCACTCACACTACGTAAAGCTCATTAAGAAGTCATAAGTATAGTTCATGTTCATAATTCATATAAAGCATACATTCAACTCATAATCATCATATCATAAAAGAAACATATCATGCCCACTCTTAAAGCCTACTTGTGCAATGCACGAATGAAGTCACATACCCCCATTCATGCTAAGCAGAACCTCTCTTGAAGAACCATAGAACATGCCCATGTTCTTATCATAATTCATATTCTTATCATTTAGGGAGATTTAGCCTTAACCGACATAGACCATGTGAGCTAAATGGAATCTGGTATCTTACCCCCACACCGAAAGAAGTGTCCTACTTGCCTAAGGTAGAATATAAAAAATAGTTTATAGGTGGATCCAGTAACTATATACCTATGTGGGCACATAGTTATGGGGTAAGGAGATTTCTAATAGAAACCCTGACTTTCTAACGTAAAAGGTTTCCATCTCATGAGATAACATACAATGGGAAGTCAGACTTTCTAACGTAAAAGCTTCCATCTCACTTTCATACCCTCTCGGTGCTAAGAATAATTCCCTTTAAAAGTCATATTAAGTCTTTACTTTAAGTTCATGGTCATAAGAGAATGAACTAGGCACTCAAACCAACATATCATAATAGCTTATAGATTCATTAAGTGAGAATATCCTTTCACTTTAGAATCATCAACATGTGAGTAAACCTTTCACATCGTATTCATAGTGTGTTCATGAGAATGGCCATTCATACAACACAACAACACTATCATAGTCATAACATATCATACATAATCATATCATATCGTACATAGTCATATCATACATAGTCATGTATAGAGGTATAGGAAAAAAGGATCTTGCATCAATTCCATAATATACACAATAATTAAACACCTCCAACTTTCAAGTGGATCAACATGATCATGAGCATTACGTGCATAAAAGTATGTAAAGGTGTATATGAGAACTAACCTTTCAATCAACACCATAGATACATTATCACCATAGACACTTCCTTCTCAAGTGTTCATAAACATGTACATAATACCACAACCACACATAATACACATATATTGCATTCAAGGATCATATTGAGTCAACACATCTAGCATTCATCATATGTAACATGGATACAACTATGACTCAAGTAATCCATTCACTTCATGCATAAACTCATGTGATCCTATTATAGATCATGTGGGTGAAGTCTTTGCACAATAATGCCATATACAACTTCAACCTACATAATAGCTTCCTCCTTTAAGCCTAAGAATCCTTAACTTATTCATATTAGATTTTACCATTTAAGCCTTAGGAATTATCTTCATATTATAAGCATTTCCCTCGAGCAACACATCACATTGTAATCAAGTAAACCTAACTCTCAAGGTAAACATAACTACTTGCTTCATTCTTACTCAATTATAGACATATAGCATCAAGTAAATGAAATCTCAATATTACTTCAACCATGATCCATCATATAAGAACTAATCGAATTAGTTCATGTCTAAATGATTCATTCATAAGCAATTCATGTCTAAGTGATCTAATCTAAGGCAATTCACTAGGAAGTTCATCAATCTTAAAGGTTCACATCTAACCCTCAATTTGCCCTTCAAGGCTAAGAATCAAGATTCAAACCTAACTTCTAGAATTACCAAGTTAGATAGGGGAATTTCATTATTCAACAACTTAATAAGATAAACACAATCAATTGACAAGCTTACATGATGAATCAAGTCATACCCTAGTTCACAATTTAGGAAGAAGGGGAAATCATAGGTCCAAGGGGAGATTTTCATCAAACTCCATCAATAATGCATTAATAAAATCATAAATCTTCATAATCAATCATAATAAACCTTAATTAAACAATTGAATTCGTTTTGGAAGAAGACCCATGACTAGATTTGAAAACCCTAGATTTGGGGAATTTGAAAACATAGTGGAAGGAGCTTCTTGGTGATAACTAAACAAGAATGAAAAGAATACATACCTTAGACTTTGAATCCCATCAAATTAATATGAAAAATCCCTCTTCTTGGAGCTCTAGCTTGATTCCTTCATTTGTTCTTCAATGGAGTCTAGAGAGAAGATTTTGGGAGGGAAAGTATTTGGGTTTTGATTTGGGGTCTTGGGTTATGATCTATTAAAATGTGTTTTAATGACTTAAAATCGTTTATATAGGTCTATTAAATCAGTATAAAACGACCCTATATTAAAATAATTAAATTAGGAATTAATTGAAACCACTTACCTTTGGCCGAACCACTTTGACAGCATGCAGGTGTGACCTACGAAACCCCCACCTACGGACCGTAGGTGGGGTCACGCTCTGTGTTGCTGAGTCGTGGTTGGAGTCTGGGGCCTGGTTTTGAGGGCCATGACTTATGGAGGTCATCCACGGGGAGTGGATGGATCTACGGGTCGTGAACCCCATCCGTAGGTCACCCTCATTTTGGCAGCTTTTTGGTTTTCTTGGGGTCTTGGGGGTTAGGCTTTATGGTCCTCCTCAAAGACCCCTAAGGTGGTCCTAGGGGGGGTCGTACCTTGACGTTTAACCCCTAAACCCCTCAACCTAAGCTCAGGACAACATTCAACCACATGAAACCCCATAACAACTCAAAAGCTCTAGTTTCACCTACTAGTTTCCATTAGGCCTTAGCTTGGTCTTACTAAATTTCCGGGTTGTTACATTATCCCCCCCTTAGGAACATTCGTCCTCGATTGACACTTTAAATACATTAAGGGATAAAGACTCAAGAATAGCAGCCCATCATGCATGCAACATCATCAACAATGCACAAAACTAGGAGTAAACATCAACTCCATCTCAAACATACTCAATGCAACACAAGAAGGTAGGAACTACATCTATCAACCCAATATGCATGAAACTCAACATCTCTCATGTTCATAGGAGGAACTACCTTCTCCTAGTCATAACATGCTCAACATACTCTCATGGAGCTAATATTCAATGACTTCTCAAAAAGCATTTCATTTAAGAAGGAATTCTCAACTCCTAACTAAAACATGCTCATATAACCTTCTCATGAAGTACCGTACCATAAGCAACTCTTACTCAAAGCACTACAACATGAGGGAAACAATTCACATAAACTCATTTTCTTTCAAACACAAGTTTTCATGAACACGCATCATATAAAGAAGTCATGACAACACATAACACAATGTTAGCTAGGTACACCAACTCCTCCTTGGGAGTAAGCCTTCACAAACATCATTAATCACATAGTCATAGGAAGAATTACATTTTCCAACTATAAGCAAGCTCAACACAACATTATGGAGCCAATGTGACATTTCATCAAAAACTTAACAAACCATGTTCATCACATCATCTCATGAAGTTAAATATGCCATCACCATACTAAGATGCACAACAACATGAGGAACATGTAAATCTTGAAAAAATTCATTTTATACAAAATAAGAATCTTTCAAAAACATGCATAACATAAGGAGATCGTGGAAATTTTCTAAAAATACTCATGACTCCTAGACATGGAGAAAGTCCAAAAAGGAACTCTTGGTTTCAAGCTAGAATAGGAATAGAAGAAATGGATGAGGATATCGGGACTCTCCATCAATTTTGCTATCTGAGCACATGATCCCCCTCCTTGGGAGTAAGCCCCATACTAAGACCTCAAATACTACTCCTTTCAAACAAACCTAAAGTTTTACCAAGACTCATTATGACCTTACTAGGCTCTAAAAACAATAGAGGTCTAATGATCATGCATCTAAACCCTACCAAGGTTAACAAGAGTAACTCTAAGGGACAAGGGAATCATAGGGCATACCTAACATCCAAGACTTCAAACTCATAAAATGAGTCAAGGAGGACTTATCATCTTGAGCTAGAGGAGGAATAAAAGGAAACATAAGGATATTGGGACATCTCTTTGGCCCTTGGCCTCCCAAATAAGCACCCTCAACTAAAACCCTTACAAAAATACCACCCTCAACTAAAACCCTTACAAAAATACCACCCTCAACATTCTCTAGGCATCACTTATACACCAATATTCATCAAATCTTCCAACTCATCACAAACTCATAATTACGTAGTTGGGTTCAAAATCAATAGAAGCCTATCAACAATGCATCCCAACCTTACTAACTTCACTCAAGATTTCATATGAGCCAACAAAACTGGGACTAAGCTTCCCACACTCAAAGCACTTCTCAAGGTGAGTATTCCAAGCCAAAATCATGGACATCAAAGACACTCAATGACTTTACCCTCAAGAACATCATCTTCCTCATGGGAGTAAGCTTATACGGACTTTTCTAAGCACCATTTCTTTCAACTCTAAGGTCGGGGCAAGCCATCACTAAGTTTTCACATTCATCACACAAGGTTATTCTAGACCATGGTGAATTACACTACCCTTTTTCACCAAACTTCACAACCTACCTAAACTCAAAATGGTCAAGTAGGGTTCTACCCTCAATATCATGAAACAACTATGAAGCCCATTCACACTAAGGACAACATCAAGGTCTAGCATATCAAGTCACAAAAGACAAGTAACACCGGAATCTAATAAATCATACACGTACCGGACCCATTAGGAGGAACTTTCTTATCCTCTCTTCCTCTAGCCTTAAACACTGGGAAATCTCTTATTTTCCCGAGGGAAAAAGCTATCAAGAAACCCATATCATCACCTTTGGTGGAATCTACCAATCAATCAAACCTAGGTATTATCTAAACACCCTACTCAAAACGACCATACTTAAGATCAATCTTAAAAGATAACTAACTCTTTGAAGTTGGTCAACACTTACACTTCTTCTTCTTCTTCACCTTAACTAGGTGGTACATGCAACCCTCAAGGTCAACTTTTAGACAAAATATAATCCAAACTTATGGCATAGATCTTTCCCCCTTCCACTCTCGGATAAACTCATTCGGGGACTAACAACTTAACTATATGGGTTCTAACATCACAGAGGAACATAACAATAACACTACCATTCCATCCTAAGGATGACATCTAAATCTAGCATATCAAGTCCTACCTAGTCACATAGCCATAATTGGCATTTCAACAACCATCTTCTCCCTTGCTCCTTGTAACAAGAGCCCTTCGAGTAATCACGTCTTGAAGACCACCGATTAGAGTTAAAGACTTTATAGAGTTAAACTCTATGGCACTACTAGAGAATGAAGAAGTGAAGTTTCCTAACGTCCTATAGCCTTTCGCTCATAGATGTGTCGTGACTCACACCGATGAACAAGACTCTACTAGATGTCGTTTCAGACATCTTAAAATCATCCCAAAATTTATGCTCTGATACCAAGTTTGTCACGACTCAAGAGCACCCCCTAGACATGACCGGCGTATTTGACCCCGAAAGGGTCTTATACAATCCCTTAGCATATCATGACATATGAACATAGGGGAAAATGCAGAAAATTTAAAACTTTTCTTTACAATCGAAGTCTTTATAAAATGAGAGAATCTATGACACTGTGCCTCAAACCATCTATAACATTAGAATTGAAACTTTTTAATACAATCTTAGGGACACGACCCTTACATAGGTCTAAAACATAAAAGATACACATAAAGGACATATGGTCGAGCCCTTGAATACTATGAGGACTCACCAATCTTCTTCTTCTTGATCTACAAGAGTCCTAGCCACGAGGATAGCATCCAATATCTCCAAAGCCTACACTTATAGAAAATGTAGAAATATGGATTAGCACAAAATGTACTAAGTATGGAAGCCATGCAAGAAAATCCTTAAAACATGCATAAAAGGGACATTTTCCTTGAAACCATGCAATATGCCATTTTTGAACATCATCTTTGAAATAATTGGAGAATGCAACTCATAAAGCATCTCACATACAATTCATCATAGCACAAAGCATATCTTCATAATAGCAATCATAATCTCCAATATAAACATAATACATATCCCAATCTTCACAAGACATAGTTCATACGTAGGCAAATACCAAGATAATCTCATCACAATAGACCTACCACATAAGCAACCCAAAGCCACACTAGTGCAATACAAAGGTAAGATCCCATAATCCTACCAAATGCTAAGTACCACATTTAGGCCACCAACAACATACATATCTTACTTTACCATAGTCATAGACAACAAACATAAGTAAGGAGTCATTCATGTTCATAACTTCTAACAATTGAAGTCAACCTTAACATTCATACATACCTTTCATACATAATCCATGTCAAGCATACATAATTCATATATCTTCATAGGATAAGGAACCCACCCCATAACCCCTTTATAAGTCTACTTGTGCAATGTATAAGTGAAGTCACATACCCCCACTCACACTAAGTAAAGCTCATTAAGAAGTCATGGGTATAGTTCATGTTCATAATTCATATAAATCATACATTCAACTCATAATCATCATATCATAAAAGAAACATATCATGCCCACTCTCAAAGCCTACTTGTGCAATGCACGAATGAAGTCACATACCCCCATTCATGCTAAGTAGAACCTCTCTTGAAGAACCATAGAACATGCCCATGTTCTTATCATAATTCATATTCTTACCATTTAGGGAGATTTAGCCTTAACCGACATAGACCATGTGAGCTAAATGGAATCCGGTATCTTACCCCCACACCGAAAGAGGTGTCCTACTTTCCTAAGGTAGAATATACAAAATAGTTTATAGGTGGATCCACTAACTATATACCTATGTGGGCACATAGTTATGGGGTAAGGAGATTTCTAGTAGAAACCCAGACTTTCTAACGTAAAAGGTTTCCATCTCATGAGATAACATACAATGGGAAGTCAGACTTTCTAATGTAAAAGCTTCCATCTCACTTTCATACCCTCTCGGTGCTAAGAATAATTCCCTTTAAAAGTCATATTAAGTCTTTACTTTAAGTTCATGGTCATAAGAGAATGCACTAGGCACTCAAACCAACATATCATAATAGCTCATAGATTCATTAAGTGAGAATATCCTTTCACTTTAGAATCATCAACATGTGAGTAAACCTTTCACATCGTATTCATAGTGTGTTCATGAGAATGGCCTTTCATACAACACAACAATACTATCATAGTCATAACATATCATACCTAATCATATCGTATCGTAAATAGTCATATCATATCATACATAGCCATGTATAAGGGTGTAGGAAAGAAGGATCTTGCATCAATACCACAATATACACAATAATTAAACACCTACACCTTTCAAATGGATCAACATTATCATGAGCATTACATGCATAAAAGTATGTAAAGGTGCATATGATAACTAACCTTTCAATCAACACCATAGATACATTATCATCATAGACACTTCCTTCTCAAGTGCTCATAAGAATGTACATAATACCACAACCACACATAATACACATATATTGCATTGAAGGATCATATTGAGTCAACACACCTAGCATTCAACATATGTAACATGGATACAACTATGACTCAAGTAATCCATTCACTTCATGCATAAACTCATGTGATCTTATTATAGATCATGTGGGTGAAGTCTTTGCACAATATTGCCATATACAACTTCAACCTACATAATAGCTTCCTCCTTTAAGCCTAAGCATCCTTAATTTATTCATATTATCTTTTACCATTTAATCCTTAGGAATTATCTTCATATTATGAGCATTACCCTCAAGCAACACCTCACATTGTAATCAAGTAAACCTAACTCTCACGGTAAACTTAACCACTTGCTTCATTCTTGCTCAATTATAGACATATAGCATCAAGTAACTAAATCTCAATACTACTTCAACCATGATCCATCATATAAGAACTAATTGAATTAGTTCATGTCTATATGATTCATTCATAAGAAATTCATGTCTAAATGATTTAATCTAAGGAAATTCACTAGGAAGTTCATCAATCTTAAAGGTTCACATCTAACCCTCAATTTGCCCTAGAAGGCTAAGAATCAAGATTCAACCCTAACTTCTAGAATCACCAAGTTAGATAGGGGAATTTAATTATTCAAAAACTTAATAACATAAACACAATCAATTGACAAGCTTACATGATCAATCAAGTCATACCCTTGTTCACAATTTAGGAAGAAGGGGAAATAATGGGTCCAAGGGGAGATTTTCATCAAATTCTATCAATAATCCATTAATCCAATCATAAATCATCATAATAAACCTTAATTAAACAATTGAATTCTTTTTGGAAGAAGACCCATGACTAGATTTGAAAACCCTAGATTTGGGGAATTTGAAAACATAGTTGAAGGGGCTTCTTGATGATAACTAACCTAGAATGAAAAGCATCCATACCTTAGACTTAGAATCCCATTAAATTCATATGAAAAATCCCTCTTCTTGAAGCTCTAGCTTGATTCCTTCATTTGTTCTTCAATGGAACCTAGAGAGAAGATTTTGGAAAGGAAAGTATTTGGGTTTTGATTTGGGGTCTTGGATTATGATCTATTAAAATGTGTTTTAATGACTTAAAATAGTTTATATAGGTCTATTAAATAAGTATAAAATGACCCTCGACTAAAATAATTAAATTAGAAATTAATTGAAACCACTTACCTTTGGCCAAACCACTTTGACAACATGCAAGTGTGACCTACGAAACCCCCACCTACGGATCGTAGGTGGGGTCACGCTCTGTGCTGCTGAGTCGTGGTTGGAGGCTGGGGTATGGTTTTGAGGTCCATGACCTACAGAGGCCATCCACGGGGTGTGGATGGGTCTACGGGTCGTCAACCCTATCCATAGGTCACACTCATTTTGGCAGCTTTTTGGTTTTCTTGGGGTCTTGGGGGTTAGGCTTTAGGTTCCTCCTAAAAGACCCCTAGGGTGTACCTTGAGGGGTCGTACCTTGAAGTTTAAGCCCTTAACCTCTCAACCTAAGCTCGGGACTACATTCAACCATAACAACTCAAAATGAAACTCGTTCAGCTCTAGTTTCACCTACTAGTTTCCATTAGGCCTTAGCTTGGTCTTACTAAATTTCTGGGTTGTTACACTAGACAAGTTCATGATTGTGTTTATTGATGACATCTTGTTTTACTCAAGGTGTGAGGATGAACATGCCGATCATTTGAGGATTGTGTTGCAAGTCTTCAAGGACCAACAATTCTTTGCTAAGTTTAGTAAATGTGAGTTTTGGCTGAGATCTGTGGCTTCCTTGGTCACATTGTTTCCGGTAAGGGTATTGAGGTAAATCTTAAGAAGATGGATGTGGTTAAGAGTTGGCTTAGACCTCTATTCCCTTTGAATATTCGAAGTTTGGGGTTTTACTGGTTATTATTAGAGGTTCGTGGAAAGGTTTTCTTCGATTGCCTCTCCATTGACAATATTGACCCAAAAGATAGCTAAGTTCTCATGATCGGAAGAGTGTGAGAAGATTTTCCAAGAATTGAAAGATATGCTTACCTTCGCTCCGGTGTTGACTTTACCGGAAGGGTCCGACGGGTTTGTGATTTATTCTGATGCTTCAAGAATTATATTAGGGTGTATTGTTATGCTAAATGGAAAAATCACTGCTTATGCTTCATTGCAACTTAAGATTCATCAAAAGAACTCACTACACCAAAAGAGAATTTTAGCGGCAATTAATTTCTTTTAGCGGTAATAAATATTGCCACAAAAACATTTATCGGCATTTAGTCTATTTCCATTGCATCCAATGTCGCTAAAGCCTTTAGTGGCATTTGTTTAGAGTGCCAATAAAGACCTTTATTATTGCCGCTAAACGTAAACACTTTTAGCGGCATTTATTTAATGACAATTATTATTGGCAGTAAAGTCACCTTAAAAATGTAGTATCAAAAATATTTTGTGACATTTGTTATTGCCGGCAGAGATGCAATAAATGACATATATAACCACACTTTCATACCATAAAAAATCATAAGAGAAATATATTCTATTTTTTGGTAACTATATTTTTTAATAATCACCCTAAAAAAAATATTTAAAACCGTAGCTTGTAATAACTCTATCGGCTCGCCTGTGACAACAAAACTCAAATAAAACACAACTAACAGATTTCTAAACAAACATATAAAAGATGTAGTTTTGCACTATTCATCAAACACCTGGACATTCTCTCAAGTTGCATATACATACCACCACTTCTTTGGCCAAGTTTTCTCACTTTTTAGGCTGCTTCTCAAGAATCCTTTGATTTCTCTCAAAAAATCAGCAAAGAACATTTTGAAAATCTGGGTAGTTTGTGGTCTATCCTTAGATGTGTTGATTATCCACAGGATGAATTGCCCCTATTCACTGCTGAACTTTGTCTCAAGAGCTGATTAGTTCAAAGACAGGAAATATTGTTTCAAAAGACAACTTCATTGATCACCAAGACTTAGAGATCCCTCTTCCAACAAATTGTATCTATCAATAACAGAGAGCTCGCAATCACAAAAAGCATTTATTAAATGTAGACAATAGATAGAAGTAGAACTCCATTCCAACCTTCTGGTACATTGTAGGACAACACTTAAGCAATCATGAAAAGTTTTTATTAGATGCATAAGATGAGGACAAGGTCAGACATTGATTGTTGAGAAAATTCAATGACTTGGGCAAAAGTAAAAATAAACAAAATTTGGCCTCGGTAGTAATTAAGTTAGAAATTATTTCCACCACGGACTCTCATCATTCATCCCTTAATGAATTACTCAAGGATTTGGGATAATTTATACATCCTCTTCTTCTACTTGCTTTATGAGATAAAAAAGAAAAACAGAAGTGCATATGCAACTTAATCACCCACAAATTGCAATAGAAATAATTATATGCTCAGAGTAAGAATACAAAGAGAAAACTGATGTAGTATTGACACAGAGTCATACTATTAGTTAAAAAAAAGAAATAACTAACTAAACAAAATTACCTTAAGTTGACCAGATCAAGTATACTCACTAAAAATATACAAATGGGGGGCTGATCAAAAACTCTACAAGAAAAGCAATTCAATTGTAGCAATAGTGCAAGTACATAGGAAAATCGAAAAACTAGAAAGCAACAACCAAAAGAAAGTGGAAAAGTATAACATACAAGATCAGCCTCAGTACTTGTGAGTCCAAAAAGAAGGCTACAACAGAATGAGATAATACCATCAAAATAGGTCGGTTATGCATCTTACTTTAACATAATCAGTGTGCCCTGGACAATCAACATGAGCATAGTGTCTTTTAGCCGTCTCATACTTCACATGGTCCTATAATACATCAGTTCCAATGTCAAAATCAAAAAATAAATAAAAAGAGGGTGTCAACACAAATGGTGTAACATCCCTACCGTAGCGATTGTAATTCCCCTCTTTTTCTCTATAGGAGCTTTATCAATTTCATCTAAAGCAACAACCTTTGCCTTTAATTCTTCTGTTAGAATCTAGACATGGCACATGTTCTTCTCATGCCACAGATTTATTAGATAAGTGAACGAGGTCACAAATGGAGGATAGAAAAATAACAAATACCAAGATTAAAAAATATAAGAAAACTTGGGGAGGTCCCATCTCAAACATTTGATGTATCTTATAGAAGGTTTGTGAATGATATCTCATGGAAGTAATGAGATGGTGCATGTACAACAACTTGGGGAGCTCGAATTGTTGAAAGATATGGTTAATCAAAAGAAAAAACTCAACAAAAAGGTGAAACAATATGAATCACTTAATTGGGAAAATTTGATTAAACAGAGTGATGACAATATTGGTGCAAATATATCTTAAAGAAAAAAGGTTGATCAGGAGAGCTATACACTTATGTTAAAGAAGGAAACAATTGGAAGGCAGCTACATATATTTACTTCTCCCTCTAAACCTGAAAAAATCGACAACTAAGTCTAAATGCAGTTATTTTTGTGCTTAATGGGCAGCAAAGCTTGGTCTTTGTATTAGGCTCTACAAATACAATCATGAACAAATTTTGAAAACAACTAAAATTTGTTATGGTGAATCCTTAGATAGGCGGTTTTTATAAATGTTATATTTACAATGATTCTAAAGAATGAAATATTAATCTTCGGTTCAACTAAGAGTAACCATGGATCTTCACCATGTGTTACAAAGTGTGAGCACCTTATTTGCATTTAGCTTTTCACTATGTGAGAATTGAATAGATCAACAAGTAAATTATTAAAATGAGTGCTCGCATACTCAAATCAATCAATCAACTACACCTCAATCGGAAGCTAGTCAACCAATCATCTATGTACATTATGCTCTATTCAAGATTCATTTTTTTCTAACACAACACTATTTTTCCTTTAAAAGGTATTTTTTTTATAAATGCATATCATTACAATCTCTAAACGACATAAAATCAACCTTATGTTCAAGTTAAAGTAGTTGTGGATCTCCACCATGTGTTAGGAAGTGTAAGAATTTAATTTGCATTTAGCTTTTTCATAAAGTGAGAATTGAATGGATCAACAAGAAAATTGCAAATTATTAAAATAAATGCTTGCATATTCTAATCAATCAATCAAATACACCAATCAACTACACCTCAATCTGAAACTAGCCAACAAATCTATATAAATTAAAAACACAAATAAGTAGAGATGTAACACCCCGGAAATTAGTAGGCTTAACTAGAGCTTGTCGTAAGTATTAGAGTCATAAAACTTGCTTCTCGAACATAGAATGAAGGGTTTGGGGGTTAAATGTCAAGGTACAACTCCCCAAGGACCAACCAAGGGTCCTTGAGGAGGACCCTAAAGTCCACCTAAACATTGCCCAAAACAGTGTACCCACGGAGGGACCTACGCCCCATAGGATGGTCCACGCTCCGTGGGTGGAGCTTCGTGAGTCAAGGATGAGATGAGGGGCTGCAAACCCCAACCCACGCCCTACCAGTATGGGCCGTAGGTCAGTCCACACCCCGTAGGTGGGGGTCGTGGATGGGGCTGGTAAGTTGGTCCTAGGTTGGCTTAATGTAGGGGTAGGGTAGGTAATTCCTATTCTATTTAGGATGATGTGAGTTTGTTTTATATTGTTCTAATAGACCTAAATAAGTCTTTTTAAGTCATTAACCAACTCATACACTTCATAAAATCCCAAACCCAAATCCATAACCAACTTTCCCCCAAAATCCTCTCTCTAGAATTCCAAGGAAGAAGAAGAAGAAGAAGAAAGGTGAAGCTAGGGTTGAAGAATCAAGATTTTCTCCTCAAATTCATGGTTAATATTCAATAAATTATGGTAGTTTTTCATCTATGGGTAACCTTCACCCATAGAGCCCCTTCAAAACCCTCAATTTCAAATCTAGAAATCCCAAAAGTTGAGGTTTGACTTCAATCTCATGGATTCCTTTCAAATTCATTTAATGATTGAATTATGTTTGTTTATGGATATATTGATGATTTTATATGATTTTAAGTTGAATTCTTCAAGAATCCATGAATTCCCCTAATTTCTCAAAGTGGATCTTAAAGTGTGGTATTGATTGATGTTAGTAGAATGTTATAGAATTATGAATGTTATGAATTGATTACTTGAATCATGTTATTATCCATGCCAAATGTATTAATTCTAGGTGTGTTGATTGAATGTGATCTATGGTCCTTGAAGGGAAAATTATGAGATTTATGTATGATCATGATATTTATGTACATGCTTTATGAATCCTTTGAGAATAAAGTGATTATGACTGATGTAATGGTGGTGGTGTTGAAAGACAATTCTCACATACACACACACTTATGAATGAAGTATGAATGAAGTTTCTATGAATATTATAAGGATGTTGTGTTGATTGAAAGGCTATTCTCAATTATACACTTATGAATGATAATGACATGTTGTGAAAGGTTTTCTCACAATATAAGGATTCTTAGGATGAAAGGCTATTCTCACCTATTGAATCTATAAGCTATCTTATGAATGATTTTGGGTTGAGATGGATATTGATTGAGATGGAAACTCATACGTGAGTTGAGGTGGGGTTTCTAGTAACAATCTCTTGAGATGGATATTCATACGTGAGTTGAGGCGGGGTATCTAGTAGAAATCTCCATATCCCATTTCTCCCATAATAATGAACTATGGTAATGTAATGATAAGTACTCTGTGGGGAATAATGCCAAGCACCAAGTGGATATTGATAGAGATGGAAGCTCATACGTGAGTTCAGGCAGGGTTTCGAGTAGCAATCTCTTGAGATTGATGCCCATACGTGAGTTGAGGCAGGGTATCTAGTAGAAATCACTTTATCCCATAAACTATGTGCCCTCATAGGTTAATAGCTAGTGGATCCACCTAAGCTAAATGTTACCGGTCTACCTTAGGCAAGTAGACCAATCCTTTTCGGTGTGGGTAACACCGGATTCCATGATTTGATCACATGGTCTATGTCGGTTAAGGCTTACCCCCATAATGAATGATAATGAACTATGGCTTCTCAAGAATGCACTACTTAGTGTGGGTGGGGATATGGGACTTCATCCATGCATTGCACAAGTAGGCTTTAAGAGTAGTTATGGTGTGTTCCTTTATGCTATAATGATTTATAAAATGAATATGCTTATGATAATGCTACTAAGTATGTTTATATGAAGGCTAATTGTAATGAAGTATGCTTAATGTGTATTGTATTGTTGCTATGAGTTGCTTTCCTTGATATGACTTAGTAAATGTGAAGGTTTCCTTCTCTATGAATATGAACAAAAGATGAAATCAAGAATGGTAAGTATGATTATGGTGGCCTAAAAGTGGTGCTTAGTATAGATGAGAGTATGGGATCTTTATCTATGCATTGCACAAGTATAACTTAGGGTTACTTATGAGATGGTTCTATTATGCTATGATAGTATGAACAAGAATGTGAATTATGAACTATAGTTACTCAAGAAGCTTTCCTTAGTATGGGTAGAATTATGGGATCTTATTCATGCATTGCACAAGGATTCTTTGAAGGTATATATGGTATGTTTCTATTATGCTATGATGATCTATATGTTGAATATGCTTGTGACTTATGCTTTTACACTAAGGCTCATGATGATTTCCAAACTTGGCATATAGCATGATTTTCAACCAAAATGTCATTTTTAGCATGTTTCAAGGATTTTTATGCATGGCTATCATACTTAGTTCATTTTTGTACTAATCCATATTTTCTGCATTTTTCACAAAGTGTAGGGTTTGGTGATGTTGACTTCCATCCTCGTGGCTAGGTTCATAGTAGATCAAGAAGAGAAGTTATGGTGAGTCCTCAAAGCATTTGAGGGCTTGACCACCATGTCCTTTAAATCCTTCTTTTATGTTTTAGACTTTTGTATGGGTTGCGTCTCGAAGTTTTAGTTTCAATGGTTATAGATGGTTTGAGACAAAGTGTAGACTTCCGCTTGTTTTTATAAAAGATTTCGATTGTAAAGAAAAGTTTTCAACTTCCGCACCATTTTCCTATTATCTTATGATATGATATGCTAAGAGGATTGTATGAGGCTTTCGGAGTCTTGTATGTTGTGTCACATCTAGAGGGTACTCCTAGGTCATGACAAGAGAACATAAATTTAAAACCCACATGCAAGAGGAAAGAAACTCCAAATTAAATTTAGAAGAAGAGAATCAAAGAATTACGAAGAAGAAGACCTTATATCAGTAGATTTGTACGCCAAAACTTGAATAAATCAATTTTTTTCCTTTATCACACAATAGGTCTGCAAAAAGTTGAACAAATCAAACTTTTGCCTTTATCATGCAATAGGTCTTCCAAAACATGAAGAAATCAAACTTTTATACATCTTAGATCTACAACCAGGAACTTTTTATTTCTTAGATCACCATTAAAAATCAGAATTTGGGGAAATTTTAGAGTGGGAAAGGAGTGAGATATGAGAAATCTAGATAATGAGAGAGGGTGTCAAAGAAAATACGGTGGCTCTGATGGTGGTCAATATGGTGGCTCCATGGGCGGTGCAAATAATGACTCTGGAGGTGGCGTATACGGTGGCTCTGATGGCAGTATTTACGGTGCTAGAGGTGGTGATTATAGATGATGAATATGGTAACGGCGGTGGAAAGGAAGGGGAAACAGATGATTGTGGTGGTTCTCATAACCGAGCGATATGTAATCAATTTTTCTTAAGGAATAAGTAAAATATCAAATATTCTTTCAATTATTGACCTTTAACGGCCATAGTCTCTTATTGCCACTGAAAAGAGCTATTTTTTGCGACTAATGTGTAATTGTCGCTATATCTCATTCTATAGAATAAACTAGTGGCAATTATCTTAGTGCTGCTAAATAATTGCCAATAAAAGTATTTTTTGTTGTAGTGACTATCCTACCCATGATTTGGAACTAGTGGCGGTTGTTTTTGCCTTAAAGATTTGGAGGCATTACTTATATGATGTCCATATGTATGTATTTACCGATCACAAAAGTTTTCAATATGTGTTCAAGCAAAAGGATCTAAATCTTTGCCAAAGTAGATGGCTAGAACTCTTGAAGGATTACGAATGAGTGTTCTCTATCACCCCAGTAGGGCGAATATGGTGGCGGATGCTCTTAGTTGACTATCAATAGGAAGTGTTGCTCATGTAGAGGAAGATGAAATAGACTTGATTCGTTCCATTGGTTGATTCTATTAAAGGCAGTTGTTATTGCTCATAATGGTTCAGATTCATCATTCATGTCGGAGGTGAAAGCCAAGCAAGGTCTTGGCCCAATTTTAGTGGAGTTAAAGGAAGCGGTGCTTAAAGAGTCCATTGAGACTTTCTTCCAAGGGAGAGATGGTGTGCTTCGATATCAAGGTCGTTTGTGTGTTCCCAATGTTGATGATTTGAGAGATCAAATCTTATCAGAAGCCCATAGTTCTCAATATTCCATTCACCCTGAATCCACCAAGATGTACCATGACTTGCGGGAGGTTTACTGGTGGGATGGGATGAAGAAACATATTGTGGAATATGTGGCTAAGTGTCATAATTGTCAACAAGTGAAGGCTCAACATCAGAAGTAGGGATATTTGTCCCAAGATATTAGTATTCCTGCTTGTAGTGAGAATATTTGAATATGAACTTTATTGTTGGTTTACCCCACACCCGGCAACAACATGACTTGATTTGGATTATTGTAGATCGTATGACGAAGTCGGCACATTTCATTCCCATCAAGGTTTTCTATTTGGTGAAAGATTATGCTAAGTTGTACTTGAGGGAAACGGTTAGGTTGCATGGAGTGCCCCCATCCATTATCTCTGATCGCACTTCCCAATTCACTTCTCAATTTTCCAAAAGGGTCTTGGTACTCATGTTAAGCTTAGTACGGCTTTTCATACTCAAAAATATGGGCAAGCGGAGCATACTATCCAAGTTTTTGAAGCAATGGTTAGGGCTTGTGTGATTGACTTCAAGGGTAATTGAGATGATCATTTCCCTTTGATTGAGTTTGCTTACAATAATAACTATCATTCAAGCATTAGTATGACTCCATTTGAGGATCTTTATGATAGGAGGTGTAAATCTTCTGTAGGTTGGTTTGAAGTTGGGGAGATTGCTTTGATAGGTCTCAAATTGGTACATGAGTCTATGGAGAAAGTTTGGCTTATTAGAAAAAGGTTAAAAATAGCTCAAAGTTGACAAAAGTCCTATGCCGATGTTAGGAGAAGAGAACTTGAATTTGATGTAGATAATTGGGTCTATTTGAAAATTTCACCCATGAAGGGTGTGATAAGATTTGGGAAGAAAGGGAAGCTTAGTTTTCGTTATCTGGGCCCATATCAGATTTTGAGGCATATTGGTAAAGTTTCTTATGAACTTGATTTTCCTAATGACTTAGCATCGGTACATACGGTTTTCCATGTCAATTTGTTGAAGAAATGTGTTAGTGATCCGACATCTATTATAACATTGGAGAGTCTTGGTATAAAGGAAAGTCTTTCGTATGAAGAGGTTCTGGTTGAGATTTTAGACTAACAAGTCAAGAAGTTGAGAAATAAAGAAGTTGTGTCTGTAAAAGTTTTATGGAGGGATCAAAGGGTTGAGGGTGCTACTTGGGAGGCCACAGCTGATATGATGTCCCGTTATCCCCATATCTTTCCCTCAAATCCTACTCTATCTTGAGGTATTTAGTTCCTCATAATTCATCCTTTGTGGTTTCATCTATCTTAGTTGTTCTCATGTTTCCTCATTGCATGAATGCTTATGAAAACTTGAATTCTAATAAAATGAGTTAACTTGATTGATTTCTCCATGATTAGGTGCAATTGAGTATGGTTTGCATGTATGCCTTACGAAATGATGTTTTGAACATACTAAAGCTTGGAGTTGATGTTCCTCTTTGCTATTGTGCATTGTGATGAAGTTGCATTCATGTTGGGTTGTTAGATCTTTTTCCCTACCCTCCAAATGATGTCTTGAGTCCCATTGAGTACGAATGTTACCAAGGGATAGATATTGTAACACCTCATACTTGGAAAAGAAGGAAAATAAAATTTTAGGTTGCAGGTTGTGTCTATAGGTCCCATCTACGGACCGTAAAAGCTTCTACGGGCCATAGATGGCAACCGTAGGAAGAGGAAAAATAATTTTCTAAATCAATTCCCATTATACCCTTTTTACGATTCACCAGGAAGATCTGTCATTCTATGTACAAGTCATAGATAGGTATCACAAGTGAGTCTCATACTTTATGAAATTTTGAGGATCAAAGTTGGGTTCTACAGTTGGTTTCTACGGACCGTAGGGAGACCTACAAGCTTTAGAAACATTTCATCAAAAGATGGGTAAATCTACTGAAAGAAGGGTAATCTACTTGCCAAGGTAAATTTGATGTCAAACCCTCCAGAAACCTACGACTTCCTAATAAACAAAACTGAAATGTAAACTCGATGTCAAACCCTATGAAAAGTAAGGAGGCTCACCAAATTTAGCTGGAACACGACTGGATCAACGGAGCACCGGTTGCTGACCTTGATTACCTGTATCTGCATCATGAAACGATGCAGGCTAAATGGAATTGGTACATTGAATGTACGAGCATGTAAGGGGAACATTGAACATAACATGTAAGCTTAAACTAATAAAAGGAAACCATACTCACCTCAACTCAATTCAACTCAAGGATACTCAAGAGACTCAAAGATTCTCAAGAACTCAGAAGTACTCAGCTCAGTTCAATATAAAACTAACAATAAAGATGCATTATAAAGAAAGCTTTTAAAATAGTAGATAATAACTCAATGTATTTAAAAATACAATAATAACTCTTTTACTCTTATTTGGGATATTCTCTAACTGACAACCATCACTATGAGTTATGTGATGACACAACGTCTCACCTACACTGCCAGAACAGTCCTATACATTGCCAGAGTATAAGACATTATCAACTAAGTGGATCCACTAAGCTATGCTAAATAGCAATAAATAATCATCTAAAAAGATGACCCTTTACCCACGTTGGCATACATGGTTTATAAGAACTTTGAGTTGTCTGAGCTAGTCCTCATATCGGTGCTCAATACTACTCCCAATAATATAACTCATGCTTATATGTTTAAAAATATTTCCTCATCCTCAAACTTTGAGATTATTACTCAAAAGGTTCTCTTAAAAGAGATAGTGCTCAAAACTCCTCATGGACTCATTTGGAAATCAAAGTTTCCTCTCATTTTAAATGTAAAGACATTTACTCTTGAGATTACTTAGTTCCCATATATTCATTTTGAAAAATGAAACTCAACTGTCATCATCCTCATACTCAAGTTTTAAAACAAATTTTAAAAGTTTATAAAAGACTTCTCAAAAAGACTCGAAAAGCTCTCTCAAACTTTTTCTTGAATTTGAATGATTAGATGTAGTTTAGAATAGTTATAATCAAGAAGAAAGTGAAGATACTTTTTAAAAGAACTCATACGGGATGAACGGCGAAAAAGGATGGGGCAGGCGACCTTGGTGCACTGAGTGGCGTGGGGCGCCAGCCCCTAAACTACAACGCACCATTTCTGGCACACTACTGGCGTGGCGTGGCGCGCCAGCCCCCTAGCTCATTGGTGGTGCGTGTCCCCAGGCCCTGCCTAAAAAAACCCGACGAATTTTCCTCTTCGATTTTTTGCTCTAATTCACCTAGAATCAAATGGTTTCTTCCAAACTCTCTTAGATTCCAATACCCAACATAAGTACACGAAAATCTAGTAAACAAACAACCCTCAAACTCATAACATTCATCTCAAGAACTCATCAAAACCCATCATTAAAGATTTAAAAACGAAACTTCAAGAACTTCAATACATGGATTGTCATGGACAAATTTAACTCAAGAAACTCATGATTGGTGTGAGGGTGAATGAACCCATCACTATGAAAGATTACATACCTCGTTAGGATCGAATCCTTGGTGAAATCCCTCGACGATTGCAAGAAAATTTTGAATGCTTGAATCTTTTCTCCATTTTTCTCTTCTTGAACTTCTCTCTAAAACCCTAAGCGTATTTTAGAATTGTGAAAACTGATGTCAGTTTAGACCCCTAAAATATTACTAAAAACGAGTTAGGCTAGTGGGGTAAGGAAAAGACCAAAATACCCCCCCTCCTTAATTTGGATGAATTTCCTTAATTGGACAGGCTGAACTCAAATGGGCATATCTCCCTCATCCAAATTCGAAAATTTAGAAAAATCAGTGGTGTTGGAAAGAGGACTCAGAGATCTTTCATTTCATACCTTATAGGCAACCTAACTCATCATGTGCTGAAAGTTATGGTCATTTGAAGTTGACCCAAAACTCACAATTTAAGGCTAACTTGCAAAATTTTCAATTTAGCTCTTTCCAAATTAGTTCTTTCTAAGATTAGCTCTTTATAAGACCGAGGTGTTACATACCGGTTCAATGTATCCCATTACGTCCCAAATACTACCGGATCGGAATGGTACTGGTACAACCCAGTCTGGTGCCCAGCCTTAGATGTAGGGTCTGACACTCCTACCTCGCACAGTAGTGGCTAGAGATCTTTTGGGTGCTTCAAGTCATTGGTGAGTCCTCATGTTCCGAGAACCGAGACACTTTATAGCTTTATTCATTTCATTTCAAACTTTGTATGTGATGTATGAGTTACGTCTCAATCACTTTCTTATAATATATTAGATGGTTTTGAGACTAATGTTAGACTTCCGCTTTGGAAAACTCTTTTGCTATATTTTAAAAAATTTGCTTCTATTATCTTGTATGATATGTGCTAAGTGGCTTGTTTAGGGCCTCTCGGCGTTCGATACGCCATGTTACGCCTAGGGTGTACTGTGGGTCGTGACACATAACTTTTAAATTCTGAATCTGCCTCTACTTTCCATCTTTGTTTTGGACCACAAATGTCCTTTAAACGTTATTCTTGTTACTAGACTTGACGTGGTAGTCCAGCTATACAGTCCATCATGGAAAAACTTTCTTCCCTCTCAATCATGTTATTCTTCCTTGTTGAGCTCAATCACAAAAAAAAGTATCAAAAATTGTTCATCCATTGTTCTTGTTTGAGTTGTTGTCCGAACCTTGAAACTCAAATTTCAAAGTATGCTGAAGTTTATTTGAGGTTGTAGTTGCGTGTTGAAGGAGCGAGTTCATTGTTTGGGATTTTGGGTCATAGATTCACAAAATCTTTTTTAGGTTTTAAAGCGTCTAACAACTCTTTCATATTTTTTTTAAAATTTTTTTTGGGGTTTTAACTCAAATCTTCAAATAGCAATCCTCAAATTAAGAAATTAGTTGTTATAAGGTCAATTTCCAGTTTTAATCGTAATTTTTAGTAACATTCAATTAAATCTCTTCAAATTTTTGCACTTCAAGAACCCAACAGAAACTAAAATTTTCTCACACATAAGCTCTCAAATAAGTAGTTATTTTCGAGTTTCAACACAAAAAGAGTGATATTAGGAGTTTTTCAACATCATTCAACCTTAGAATTAAATTTTTAGCCTCAGATTTGATGACCCCAAAACCCAAATGATGAACTCGATCCTTCAACACGCAACTACAACCTCAAACAAACTTTAACACACTTTGAAATTGGAGTTTCAAAGTCTGTACAGCAACTCAAACAAGAACAATGAAAGAACTATTTTTGGTATTTTCTAACTTTTTTTGGTGATAGGGCTCAACAAGGAAGAACTACATCATTGACGGGAGGGATTTTGTCATGTTGGATTGCTTAGGTGGACTACCACGCCAGATCTAGCGGCAAGGATAACACTTAAAGGACATTGTTTGTCCAAAACATAGACGACAAGGTTAGTTTTGATCCCAAAAATAAATGAAGGATAAATGTTAGCTATTTCAAATAGTTCGAGAGTAATTTTAACTCTTTTCCATTTTTTAATAAATTCATTAATGTAGAAGGTGAAACTCAAACTTTTTTTTTAAAATTTGATTGAAATTTCTAGCAAATTGATATAAGTATTTGAAGGTTGGAAGTATGTGAATATTTAAGGATTGTATTTGAAGTCCTGAAGTTTGAAGGAAGATATGAATATTTGAAAATTGTATTATAGTTATACCAAAATTGTATTAAATATAATCAATAGTTGTAATTTTGCGTAGCTTAAATTTGACCGGAACGAGGAAACTAGAAGCCAAGCTCCCACATAATCGAAAACCCTTAATCCCTAAAGGCATCACCAACGTCCATGGACGTTTCGGCCACTAGTCAACGTTGTGCGGCTGGCCGTGTCTTTTCTCTCACTTCTCCTATAACCTTTCCTTTCCTTTACCACCCCAATTTTTCAAAAAAAAAATGATTTGCCTAACGTCACTAATACTTTGCCTAGCGGTATTGCACAAGATAATTTTAATATGGGTGGAAAAAAAGTCATGTAAAGTAAAGTTTGCAGAGTTGGTGAAGCTCAATATTTTTAGTAATCCTCAGCATAATAAAGGAGTATATATTGATCCTACCGCTACAACAACAGAGTTCTGAGAATCACGTGGACAGTGGAAGAAGTTCACAAGATGAACATTGTGGGGAATCTACAACTTGCCATAGTTGGAAAATTTTCCTATGGGTGGGACAGAGGAAGAAGTTCATAAGATGAGCTCATATTAGTAGTGCATTCCTTTCACGTGTGATTGGATTCATGTGTGGGGCTTGTAAGATCTCATAGGTAAGCCCTTGATACTCACATGTCGCACGGATTAATTGTCCTATTAATTTGATATTTTGTAGATGTTGCACTGATTTAGGTCTTTTCCATCATTTGCAAAGTGGGAGATGTTAGATTTTGGATCATGGGTCACCCATGTGAATCGATCCGACCCGATATATTTTAAGAGAGGATGAAGATTAAAAGTAACTTCTGATGAGAAGTTATTGTAATTTTGAATTTAAGTGGGAACAGTTTTATTAGAATTGCATAACAACAAATCAAAAAACTTTCTTACAAAAAGGGGTCCAACTTTCCTCAAGAAAACATACGTAAGAAATAGTGAAAAAGAGATATTCAAAAAGTTTATGATTTTCTCCCCAATAACATCTACAACCCACAAAGACATATAAGTTTGTGAAATTATCTTTATTTCCTAGTGAATCAAAGTGGACTTTAATTTGGAGCAAATATTTCTGGCTTTTGTATTTTCACTCCGCTGCACAAAAGGTACACGAATCAAGTATTATGCCTTTATTAAAAATTTACGTAAATAAATAAATAAATTGCAGATATGTTAAGACTTTAGTAGCCCAACATTCACTATCATATAATACTAGTAAAATTATCCGCGCCTCGCGCGGAAATTTAATATCACGAAATTTATAAAATAATATTTAAAACTATTAGTCATTAAAACTAAAACATTATATTATCTTCCATACAAGATTACGTAGTAACAAACATTAATAATGTAAAGGAAAATTAAAATTATTACATCTTATCATTTATCCTTAATAACATAAGTATAAATTAATGACTGTAAAAATACATATCAGGATCTGTAACATAAGCAATGGTGTTAGTGAGTCAATCAAACGGAGCAAAGTACACAAATATTTAATTGTGAAGAAGAAGAGGTTCAGAATTTTCGTTGTTTTAAAATGAGAGGAAATCCATCTATTTATAGACAACAAAGAGTAGTGTGAACAAATGTTTATTGTGTCTTATCGGAAAGGTTACAACTATTTGAAAAAATTGCAACCCTTCGAAAAGGTCACAATCTTTCATAAAAGTCACAACTTTTCATAAAAGTCGCAACTCTTTATAAAAGTCGCAACTCTTCATTAAAGTCTTAACTTTTCATAAAAGTCACAACTTTTTCATAAATGTCACAACTTTTCATGAAAGGGAAAGACTAGTTTTGAAAATAAATAAATTAAAAGGGAATTCTTGTTTGTGGTGACACCACGTAGGCGGGCCTAAGGTTCTCTTTTATATATATACTAGTATACGTGCCCGCGCGTTGCGCGGTTAATTGATAATAATCATAAATTTTAATTTATTAACAATTTAAAATTTTAACTTATTATAAGATAATATTGTAAAATTTATTTGAGAATGTTTAGCATCTTGATGCGATATAATAGAATATTTATGTAAATAAATCAATATATAAGCTTAGTTCATTATCTAAATTTAACAATGATAGTCTTTTATCATTATTTAATTTATTTAAAATGTATATTATCCTCTTGTCAAAATAATAAAGATATAAGAAATTTTAATAGTTTGATTTAAATAAAACATATCTAAGAAAAGTCCTATCATAATGCTAAGCATACAAAAAGAGTTTTAATCACTTGAATATCAAAATGTAGGCATGTTATTCACAATTTTATATTTTGTCTTTTATTTTTTCTTAAAGTCATATATCAATTATGTGTTATTTAAAACATATATATATTATGCGATTGTTTACAATATAATTCTTACAATTGAATGATACTTTCATAAATTAATATTTTAAAATTAATTTAGTTTTAGTTGATTTTATATTTTATTTTATTTTATTTTGTCTCTTTATTTTTTCTTTTTAAATATGTGTTTATTTTTTAAATCAAATATAAAAGTTATATTTTAATTTGAATAACCATACACCAAGCAGACTCTTAGTTAAACATACTCCTTCAATCACCGTGAATTATTTTATTTTTGAAATCATAATTCAATTTTACTTTTAGAATATATTAGATCTAAATAATTTTAAAAAAAAATATTTCATTTTTTTCAAAATAAAATAAATATATCATATATTCATCAAATACTTTTTGTATGCTTCTCTTTTTCTTAATGACATTTTATACTGCTTATTTTAATTTTTTTTTTATATATATATATATAGTCAAATTTGGCTAACATTTTTTTAATTGTATATTGCAATAAACAATTAAGATTTTGGAGAATTTTTTTAGGAAGAGGATAATGTAGTTAACTATTATCAAAAATTGAATTTTTAAAAAATGGCAAAAAGTTAAAATAATATTTTAGTGTTTGCAATTTTTATTTTTATAATTTAAACTAATTTTATACTCTAAAAGTTTTGATATTGAATGAGAAAGTAGTATGTAGTGGAGTCATATTAATGTGTAAGTTTTGTTGATTTTTTTATGTGTATTTTTCATTTGCTTCTTAATTATTTTTAAAAATAATTAAATAGATGTCAATCAATAAAGATAAGTATTCTAATAATTATTATTATGATAAAAATAAGAGTCCAAAATAACATAAACTTTAGCCACATGTATAATTATTTATCTTTTAAAAAATAAAAAAGAGTTATATTAATTGTGGTAACTATCTTTAAAAGGATTATGTTAATAAAACACGTACTTTTTACTTCTCCTGTTATATATAAATTGAAGTTATATATAGATTGAAGATTAGATCTGGATAATTTTTTAAAAATATTTCATTTTTTCAAAATAAAATAAACATCAAATATTCAACAAATAATTTATGTATGTTTCTGTTTTTCTTGATTACATTTTCACTACTACTTATTATTATTATATAGTCAAATTTGGCTAACATTTTTTTATTGTATATTGCAATAAACAATCAAGATTTATATAAAATGTAGAATTTACCCTCCGTACAAAATTGATTCAAAGTGAAATTCTAACCACTTTGCTATTTTAGTGATCCGTTTTTAAGGGAATAATGTTGTTTTATTTATTACTAAATTTTGAAAATAAAATCATTTTTAGTTAATAATCAATTTATGTATGTATTAATATCTAAAATGGATTTAATTATTTTGATGTGATTTATGACCAATAAAGTATACAAAAGTTTTTGTTAGAGGTGTTATCTTTTAAAATGAGAAACAATAAATAAAATAATGTACCATCATATTAAAAAATATAAATAAAAATAAAAAACTATTATTAAAAATAATTTTATAAAAAATAAAATTTTAAAAATATTATTAAAAATATTATGCCTTCTATTCTTCAAATTCAATTCATCTTTTGTGTCTAGTCTAAGTTGGTATGAATAAAATTAGAATCTAAATTTAATTTATTTTCATTCTACATTATGTGATCATATGTCAATTATTTCAATATTTTTTCTTTTTGTTCCTTACTTATGATATGTCATTTGATTTGATCCCTCTTACCTATTATGATATTTCTATAGATAAATATTTTTTTTACTATTGAATACACTTTAATTAAACGATAATTCTAGCATACATGCCCGCACGTTGCACGGATATTTTAAAAAATAATAACATATAAATTGAAAATAACTAATAAAATTTATTATGCAATTAATAATATTTGTAAAATGATAATATGAATCGTTAAATTATTTAATTGAACACATTAAATTAATATTTTATGATTTTTTTAACTGAAACAAATAAATTAGGTTTGAGTCTAAATTTTATTTTTATTTTTTCAAACATAGATTATCAAACTAATTAATCTATCTCAATTTAAAGTTGTAAAATCAAATTCAAAATTCAAAATTATAAAGTTTAAAATTTTCTCTCAATAATAATATAATATAATAATAATAATTAAATAAAAAATATAACAAAAATTATGAATTTAAAAGGTAGACTTAAACCTTTTTATTTGTTCTTGAAACATCTTCTCAATCACTTTATCTGTTAGATTTATGAAAAAGAGTAACACAATAAGTACAATTCATATCACAACAATCATATACAAAAATGAAGCTACTATAATGATTTTTACAACGAAAATGTTAAAAAAATATGATTAAATTAAAGTTACATATACAAACATAAAGATAAAGCAACATAATAAGTACGACAGTTTATACTATAATCATCTTTAGATTAAAATAAAACCACAACCAATTATTGTTCTTCAAAAGTCAAACACCCTAAACATTAAGTGATATTTTGATTTTGCACAAACAAATATCTAAGAAATGACAATATCTTCATTTTAAGATCATCTTAAGTCTGTCATTATCCTAATCATTATACTTACACATTGTTATTATTATTTCTGAAAATAAAAAACTCATTGAAGTCATCAAAGAAAATGAAACCAATATTGAATAATTCATGCCAAAAAAATTTAAATAGTATTTTATACAAAAAGTTTAATCCTAAACAATTATCATCATTATCATAGTAGTAATTCATGTATTTAAGATATTAAAAGATGACGTACATGATCCACTGTCATAAAATTCTTCAAAATTCATCCATTTTTCTATCATCGGTTTCTTTGTTTTTCTTCATCGCATTGGAGAGGTGATGATCCCTTCAATCATAAAAATAATTACAAAACAAACAATTCAAATAGAGGGCATATATAAACATACAATACATTAAAATAATTATTCTTTCTTTTATGATCTTAGTGAGTGCAATCATATTTTTGTTTGAATCCTATTTTTGTTTGGATGTCATTTTTTCTTAACACGTGTTTGGAATAATATTTTGAAGAGTTGATTTTAAGAAGATATGAATGATGAATTTAATAGTAGTATTGTTTCAAAGACGTGCCTTATAAGCTGTCACGACCCGGGATCACCCCCTAGTCGTAACCGGCGTACTCGACCTCGAAGAGGTCTAATACAAGCCTCTTAGCATTCATTCATCGCATAGACACTAAAACCATAAGGAATTAAAAACTTTCTTTACCAAGAAAACATTTCATTAAAAAAAACAATAGCAAGAGGAAGACTTTCTAGACTTTATACATGATGTCTCAAAACCATCTAATACTTTAGAGTACAAATTTCGGGACTAATCCCGTACACAACTTAAACAATACTAAAAGACATAAAAGAACGTATTGGGTATTGTCCTCGAATCTATGAGGACTCACCAAGTCTTCATCTTCAACACTTAGAAACCTATCAAAGCCATGACATGTCATCTTCTCCAAATCCCTACACTTTAGTTCAAAAAAGGGAAAGAAAGGGGTTAGCACAATTAAGTACTAAGTATGGCGACCATGCAAAAACATGTCAAAAAGGACATTTTCAAAGAATAAATGCTTTCATATCAATTTGATAAAACCTTTCCTTTACAAGTATAAGAGACATAATACAAGTCAACATTAACATATAAGACCATAGCCCACCATACATATAATCAACATATGTCCATATACAACTCATGCTTAACTTTAAAAGAACACATGTCATTTCATTACCATAGGACCTCTACCTAATATAATCTTAAGACACACTTGAGTAAGACAAGAAGTGACCGCCCATACAACCTCTTCAAGCACACTTAAGTGTTCCTCAAGATTACCTTAGATAAGGACATTTCATTTACAACATAACATCAATAGGCCAACATTCTTTAAGAAACCATTTTGGAGACATTCAAGCACATAAGGGGACTTTCACATAATAGTCGTTAGACTTAGGGAACTCACTTTAGTATCTTCAAAGCCTACTCGTGCCATGTGTAGATAGCATCCCATACTACTACATACACGTTGTAGAACCTATCCAATAACTAGAGTGCACATCCCACATGATGGGAATAGGCATAACCGACATAGACCATACTAGCTAGGTATGGAATCCGGAGTCTATCCTACTCCGTGGAGGTTGTTCTACTTGCCAAAGGTAGAACTAGTAAGCAACCCATGTAGGCACATGGTTTAGGGGATGTCCAAGGAAGTTCATTGTGCCTAATCTCATACTCAACTAGGCCACCTTCCTAACCACATCCACTCGGTGCTAGCCTTGTTTTCCATAGAGTATTCAATCACATATGTACTTAGAGAAGGTTCCTTTTCTAGTTCAACCAACTCATAGTACCTCTTCCCAAGAAAGGCCCCATTTCTTAGTCATGGTCAATCAAGGTTCATAAGGATAGCTCATTAAATCCCCCTGGAAGGGTGCCTTAGGCCTACCGATTTTTCATTAAGGGTGCCTTAAGCCTGCCGGTCCAAGGTTCATCATTTCACACATGAGAAGGGCTACCACCATTAGGTCTACCGATTTCATGGTTTTACATTTACTTAGGAAAGCTAGACTTATGAAAGGGCACCATTTCTTAGTTTTGCCGATTCAAGTCTTGGCCTAGAATTCCTCTTTTAGCATTTATAGAAAGGGCACCATTTCTTAGTTCTGCCCATTTCACACATTCATGCATTCAAGACTTTAAGTAACAAGGAGGGACACTTTAGTCTACCAACCAAGTCACAACATTTTTATTTAAGGATACTTCATAATCCAACATCATTTCATATATACATCATAAGAAATCATACTTTAACTCACAATGATATCCACTTTACATAGGATCATCACAAGATCACATAAAACTCATTCACATCATACCTTCACATATAGCTTCATATAAAACTCATTCACATCATACCTTCACATATAGCTTCATATAAAACTCATTCACATCATACCTTCACATATAGCTTCATATAAAACTCATTCACATTATACCTTCACATATAGCTTCACATCAAACTCTACATATAGCTTCATATACGACTTTACATATAGCCTCATATGTGTATAATAATACAACAATATAATAACATTCACATAATGCCCTTCATGGCCTCAATTCACAATAATACAACAAATAACCACCTCCACCAAAGGTGGATCAAACCAACCAATAACAATTATATTAATACTAAGAGATCAAGCCATCTTACCACCCTTTTCAAAGGCCATAAGCCACAATACTCAATTTCATGCCAATTATACAATATTTATCAAGTTTGATCAACTTACCCTCTTTCCATGGCAATCTTCATCATCCTCGTATTCCAACAATTAACAATACAATAACAATGATAATAACAACATTCAACTATACAAACTAAGCTAAGCATAAGCCCATAATCAACATGAAGACCAATTCACAATTTTGCCCATTCAAGGCTAACATCCCACATCCTTCAATTCAATAACAATTCTTAACAATTCAACATAGATAAATACATACATGAACAGCCCACAACAATTTACACAATAATCGTCCATCAAATTACACAAAATCAATACACCCACTTTAGGCCAAATTTAGAGAATTTGTAAAGGCATGGGTTCATGAAGATTTCTTTCCTAAAACCATCAATAATCATTAATAACAACATAAAACATCATTGGAAATCATTTAATGCAAGGACCCATGCTTAGAATTCGAAATAGGATTTTGGTGTATTTGAAAGACCTTGAAAACCTTTTGATTGGGCTCCTTGAAAGAAAGAATGATCAAAGATAAAGGATCCCCATACCTTAAAGATGAATTCCCCACGAAATTTGAAGAAGAAACACCAAGAAATCTTCAACCCTAGCTCCAACTCCTCTTCTTCCTCTCTTCTTCTCTTCTTCACTCAAGAACCCTAACTCTTATTCTTTTAAAATGGAACAAAAATGATCCACAAACAGCCTAACACAACAATATAACCTCAAAAGAAAAGATTTGTGAAAAGACCGACATGCCCTTAAATTTCCGGACGGACTCCCTGCCAACTGCCCAACTTTCAAAGGGCATAACTCGCTCATACGAACTCGGAATCGAGCAAACTCGGTGGCGTTGGAAAGATCGTTCCAAGGGCTTTCCAAACATAACTGGAACTACTCCTGGATCATCCTGAGCTAGGAGTTATGACTGCTCAAAGTTGGCCAAAAACTCATTGATTTCCACACTTGGCCGAATTTCCAGATTCTGAATTTTTTTCCAAAAATGACTACTTCCAATTTCAAGCTTCTTCTTATTCATTTTAAATTGTCGGAGTTACACAATTAAAACGAAATTACATATAAACCCCTCATAGAACCTCATTATAAAGTCAACACAAAGTCATAGGCTCTTGCTTAACCTATCATTTTTTTTCCAAGTCGTTACATAAGCTTTAGATGATTTTTAAGGATAAGGTTAGTTATTTTTTGAAATTTAAATTTTAAATTTTAAATTAATTATTTAGGTAGCTGATCATGGCTAATTTTGTGCTTTTTTTGAGGACGTGGGTTTTCTCTTCTTTTTTTTTTTTGGATTGACAGTTTTTTCTTTCTTTCTATTTTTAAATAATAGTGGAGTTATATTAATGTGTAATTAAACTGATTTGTAATTTAATTTTAAATTTTTTTAAATCTGATTTTTTAAAATTAAATAATTGAGAAATTTTTCAATTGATTGTAATAATTACTTAAAATCATTTCTAAAATAAAATATGTTAAGACTTGTGCTGTAAAATAAAAGTTACCATTAGTTTCTTAAAAACAAAATAAATAAATAATTATAAATTTGTAATTCCTAAAATTTAGGAGCATTATCTGAAGCATTTATCCATAAACTAAAATTTTCAACCTTTTAAAAAACTATTTAGAACTCCAATACTTTTTACGTTTTTTTAAATTTTAATAATAAATGCAGATTTACACTTATTTCCTATTATCTAGAACTGTTTTAAAACTATTTTTTAAAATAATTTTAATTATTTAAAACTAATAACTACCCACTAAATCACTCCTTAAAATTCTTTTAATTAACGTGATGCATGATCCTTTTTTGAATTTTAAAACTAATAACTATCCTCACTTAACAATTAAAAATTTCATATTTAATATTTATTTTCAAATTTGAAATTATTATGGGGCACTAAAACCACCCCTTAAAATTCTCCACTAACTTTGATAGACACCCTTTTATCATATAACAATCCGATAGCACTTCTCTTAGCTTTTTTGTATTCTTCAAAAGCTTCTCCATCCTCTGCTTTACAATTTCTGTAACACTCATTTTTAGCTTTAATGACTTGTGTATAGTCATTCCACTATTAAAAGATAGGAATTCAAGTAATCAAAATAATTTCATCTTATTGCACAAAAATGGTAGCAATGATCCTTCATTGATCAATGTGTTCCATCAAAAGTGTAAACATGCATCCAAAAGCTACAAAGCATTCAATTGAATGAATTCATACTACCAAAAAGGACATGCTTGTAAAGTGACAAGAATAATGTTCTATTCTATAAATACATTTGAATAATATTGAATTAAACCATACAAGAAACAGAAAATTGATTCACAGTTGACGTGGAGATGCCTAAATATAGGGTTCAGCTAGTTATATATTACAAGGCATAAAAAAAAGAAAAAACAATTAGCCCAAAGACTCATTCTGTGGCAATTTCTATTTTCTTCTGCCTTTAGGACAATTCGTTACCTCATAAAACTTCCAAGCAGTGATGCAACAAAACCTATAAAGATCAGCTTCATTGTTTTCGTCAACGACGGTGCACTAGAGAAATTTACTCTCCGAGCTTGGTCCCTGTGGAAGTGTGAGATACTGTAAGAGTACTTAATAACTGCAATTGCCAAAAAAAAGGGTATACATTTCCCTGCAGACACTAACATTCTCTACATTTTGAAATATTCAGTAGAAACTTACTAGTTTCCACGAAAGATAAGAACTAAGGAGAAAACTCACTCCGGTATATGATTAAGACGTAATAGCAATTAGAGATCTAAGACAGACATCTTACTTCTGTAAAGGTGACAGTGCACCACAAAAGATGGTGTTTGCTGGAACTGGAAGCTCTGAATTCTCCGGATTCACCACACTAACATAAGTTTCTTGACCAAGGTACCACGAGTCAAGGTTTTGAGCACGTAAATTCCAAATGCCAGGATTGTCTAGGAAAACTAAAATGGCAGTCCAAGCACCTGGAAACACCTGCAGGAGAGAAAACTTTCCTTTTGTTTATAAATGAATAATTTTCACAAATACTAGCATTAATTTTCAACAAGTTATGACAAAGAAGACAATGAGGTGAGACCAATATTTTGTTTTGAAATAAAAAGGACAAAAGAAATTTTATCTTTGCATTCTTCGGAGCAATTAGCATCTTGGTAGAAATTACAATAAATATTATGGTGACATATAAATTGGAAAGAATGAACCGTTTTGCGCAATATCTGTTCAAGAGAAGTAGACAGATAACTTTAACCTGGGTAGTGCATCGAGCAACTCCATCCCATTTGTTGTAGGTGCTTCTACTATTCTCTGTCCATAGCCCGTAGTCCATGCTATTGACATTTTTGAGAAAGAAAAATTGAGATTTCTGATTCCAAGTGATTCAGGCAACTGTATGAAAATACACTACTCACCCGACAACAAAAAACGCGTAGCCGTCAAGGTGATAGCTTTGAACAGTTGTATCATTGTTTTGGAATATGATTTCCACGAATGCTTTGTAAGTACCATTAATTACTGATGTATCAACTTTTGCCGGCCTGTTCATCATTTTATTGGGGAAGTCAAGCTTGAAAACACCTGGGATGTTAAATTGCTCAGCAAGTTTTAGAGGTGTTGATGGCGCTAAGTATGAAATACCACTGAGAGTAGTGCGCCATTTCCCCTCTATTAGCTCTGCAGGCCTATTATGAAGGACAAAGACATCAGTCACAGTGATTTCACCATATTTGAAGGATCCTTGGGGGTTTGGCCGTGCCGCACCAGCAGAAACATTCCATCTGCAAAATATTGCAATAACAATTTAGCTAACAGATACTTGAAAATCGAGAACCTCACATTTTTCTTTTTGATTTTTATATTATTTTGGGGAGGGGGTTGGGTTAGAGGAGAGTAAACATCCTGTATCTCTACTTTCGGTAACACAAGTCGACAAATTGTTCGGTAAGAAGATGAACAACTTTCCATAACTAATGATGCACACAACTAACTTGGGGAGATAAAATAATGTAGCGAAGAATAATTACAATTTCTACAACCTTATGGATCTTGCTTGACTCATTGAGAAAAATGTGTCTGATTCCATAGGAGGGTCTGGAAGAGGACCTGAAGCGGGTCCTTGCGAATTTGAGTAATGCAAGACAGAGACTCCTACCAACTTCGACGAATCAGAAGAATTAACAAAGCGTGGACTAGCAACAATGTAATAATCACTGCTGGCATTTTGATCCATTGTAACCAGGAATGAATATGATTGACCGACGTGGATATCCAAGCTTGTGTAGTTCTGTTGTACTGTGTATGAACCTTCAGTCTCCACAAGAAGAAGGTTATGACTTTGGATTCTGAAATTCAAGCTAGTTGAAACACCAACATTGTGTACTCGAAGGCGGTATATTTTTCCTGTTATAATAAGCATGACAAAAGACATCTGTGATAAAAAGAATTGAAGTATATGTAACTGAATGAAAATTTTCAGGTGCTAATATGTCACTTCCCAATGAACTACTAAGTGACATGTTAGGGATGCGTTGGAAGTCATTAATTTAAATATTTAATTATATTTTTAGTTGCTTTATTTATTATTCTAGAATAAGGTTTAGTTTTAGAGTTTCATAAGGACTAGGTTAAGTTATAGTTATTAGTTTGGAATACGATTTAGGTCTCCTACTTTCATAAGAATTAGACTTCCTATTGATGTAATAAGACTCTTATTTAAAGGGGTTTTTGATGAATAAATCAATAACTCATAATTAAGCAAAAAGCAAGAGATCGGAGTTCTCTCTTCCATTGAACTCTAAGGTTTCTATCTCCCTTTAAAGAGCTGAAGAGATCGGAGTTCTCTCTTTTAATGAACTCTAAGGTTTCAGTCTCCCTTTAACGAGCTGATTTATATATCGCCCTGTGAATCGATCCTTCCCTAAAGACTCATAACAATTTGGTATCAGAGCCTAACACAATGAGCGATGAGATCAATTCCAGATTTAGAGAAGAACGTGCCATTACAGAAACCCTAATAGACTCTAAAATTGCAGCAATGGAACAACGCCTCAGCAAAAAAATTATCCAAGTCATCCAAGAACAATTGTCTAGATTGGGAGTTGGCTCCACAAAACCAGCAACCCATAGACCTGAGTCATATAGCGCCCAGACAACTGGTAGATCAACAATTCCTACTACTAAAGGTAATATACCGCATATTCAACTAGCCGATAAGAATCATCCAACAAGTGGTGATTCACCTTTGATAAGTTATGCAAAGATGAATTTTCCTACTTCTAACAACATCAACAATCCATTAATTTGGGCACATCATTGAGAGCAATATTTTGAGCGATTTGCACCTCATGAAAGTAGCAACCTGATGGGCAAATTAGTCATGCTTCAGCAAAACTAGTAGAGTCGAAATTTATCAATGTCAACTTCAAGCTAGGGCTGGAATTGGATAAGTTGATACTGATCCAGATTTTCTGGATGATTGCCCCGAAACTTGAGCTTGAGGACAAGCTCTTTCAACGTGAGGGGAGTAATGTTAGGGATGCGTTGGAAGTCATTAATTTAAATATTTAATTATATTTTTAGTTGCTTTATTTATTATTCTAGAATAGGATTTAGTTTTAGAGTTTCATAAGGATTAGGTTAAGTTATAGTTATTAGTTTGGAATAAGATTTAGGTCTCCTACTTTCATAAGAATTAGACTTCCTATTGATGTAATAAGACTCTTATTTAAAGGGGTTTTTGGTGAATAAATCAGTAACTCATAATTAAGCAAAAAGCAAGAGCTCGGAGTTCTCTCTTCCATTGAACTCTAAGGTTTCTGTCTCCCTTTAAAGAGCTGAAGAGATCAGAGTTCTCTCTTTCAATGAACTCTAAGGTTTCAGCCTCCCTTTAACGAGCTGATTTATATATCGCCCTGTGAATCGATCCTTCCCTAAAGATTCATAACATGACAACATTCAGTACATATCATCATTAGAAGAACAGAGGAATTTTTCGAATCCTTACTTGAGTCAAGTACAGGATCTCTCACACAAAACAAGTATAGTCAATAGACACTCTTAATCATTTAGTGTTCACAAGATCTTAATCATTCAGATATGCATTCAGATTCAAACGTATTAATCTTAATGAAAACAAATGAGACCTTAGTTTCTGGTTAAGGATTTCCTCAATCTGTGATCCTCTAATGTAAAACAGGCCCTGTGCCCCATATGTTCAAACTTGAGTAAAGATACAGGTCAAGATTGATGATTAAGCAGAAGGTCAAATTTACCCCTCTACTTTAAAATATTAGTAAGATACTAAGATTCATCCTCCGTTGTAGTATGTGGCCAAATTAAACCCCACTGTTAGCAAAGTTTACAAATATACCTCAATCTAACAGATTCCGCAAATTTCCCTTTTAATTACCCATATATCCAGCCTTGCTAAATCCAAAGCAATAGAATTTTGTGTAGTAGTCTAAGAGTTAAGCCTTTAAAATGCACCTCAAATAATCCTCTATCAATAATAATTACAATTAAACTTTAACAAAAAGTGCCATGCAATGGAATGTAAAAGTGTAAAGGTATTAAAATCCGACTATGTACTGAAACAATACAGATAAAGCCCCAACGAGAAATAAGAATGGAATAACCTGGTTCTACATTAACTGTCTGGTAGGCTATACTGCCTGATACAACGGCATTGTCATAATGGTAAGGACCTAGTCCATTGATTAGGATACCATCAGGAGCTCCAAGGCCAACTCCAGTTTCGATTTCTTTTCTGAGTTCCTAATGCCCAAAGATTTTATAAGTGAGCCACAAAATTGTCAAGGATCTACTTTTTACAAAAATAGGCTGACCTGCTAAAATTTGCAACTAACCTTATGACTCTTTATAAACCAGTCACTAATAAAGAGTGTGATGTCCCCATCTGGTGTCGAAAACGGCAGTGGAATGACATTTCTGTTGTTTATAGTGATCCCTCCATATCCACCAGCAGCTCTCTGTAAGCTTAAGGAAGGGAAATAAAAGAAACTGCCTATCTGATCTTTAACTTGAAATTCATATGTCCAATTCCAGCCAGCAGGAATGGGACAATTTGTGCCAGATACACCATCTTGCCATGTATCCTTTCTCTGCTGGATGCCATTCCTGCACTTAATTATCATATTTATGTTCATTACGGCATTTAAGCGCTTGTAGATATATCATAGTGGGTTTTATGCTTTACCATGTAAGAAGCATCGGCTCATCAAGATCATTTTTAACATTGACAACCACATTCCAGTTGGTAGTGACATTCAGAATGGGTCCTGGAAATTGGCCGTTTATTCCAATCACCTGAAAACATGTAAATCTTCATATATTACCAACAAACATGGGAAAGCTAGAAAGGGTTGCAGCTAATTCTCCTAAAGAAAAGATCTATTACATGTTGGCTGCTATAATCCCACGTTTAGTCTTCAAATTGTAGATTGTTGGAATGAAGCACAAATATTTGAAAACTAGATACTGACCAAAAAAAACAAACAAAGCACTTGCTGATCACCCAAACAACTCTTTACAATGTGTCAACACTGGTGAAAGTCAAACGGTAAGATAAACTGACTTGCACATAGTATAGTAGCAACACAAGTAAACTGGAATAAGCTATTGACTAGATAAAAACATAAGTCTGTACGAGAACAGGACAGAGTAACTGGTCACTGATCACCTAAAGAACTCCTAGGATGTATTTCAAAGTTCACCAGCAGAAAATTTTGACTTCCAACCCCTAAACATCGATAAGGCATACTTAATAGAGAAAATCTAGTTCAAATTAGCAACAACTTTAAGCACTTCAAAGTATGAAATGGTGTGATTCAATTATTGATATAATATGACACGTGGACCTAACTCAACCTCAAAAGCTGCCCAAGTCTATATAAGGAGACCATCAGTCCATTCACCAACCAAATGTGAGGAGACTTTTACCCACTATAACGCCCCCTTCACGCCCAGGCTTAACTGGAATGTGGACCGAGAGCCCAAACGGGGATGGGCTTGGCTCAAATACCACGTAAAGATATGACACATGTGACTAACTCAACCTCAAAAACTAGCTCATAGCTCATGAGGGGAGAATTGTCCAAGTCCATATAAGGAGACTACTAGTCCATTCACCAACCAATGTGAGACTTTTATCGACTCTACCAGAAGGTACCCTTCAAATCCACTATAACAATATAATTTTCTTGCAATCAAATCCAACAAAAAAAAAAAAAAAAAACCTATCTCAATTCAGCATCTGAAAATGGGCAGGAACCCAAAGTTAGCTATTTTACACAGTACTAGTATGTAGCCCTTAAATGCCTAAGAACATCCTTATAAACATATTCAGACACCTCTACACAATGCATTTTAGTCACAAATGTTGCAAAATACTGTATTGATTCCAGTTCGCATTGCAACCAAGGGAATTATTCAACACATGTTAAAGTTGGGAAGTGCAATTTAATTAAAGTAATAAAAGGGAAGTTGATCCAATATATGCATAGAAAGAGAGATGAGAGAAAGAAAAGAACCTGCTGCTTAACTCCTAGAGGAGAAGCTGTAATGTAGGAAACAGTCCAGTCAAAATATACATAAGGATCTTCTGCTAAACCAAGTGTTGTGAAGCAGAGAAATAAAAGAAGAAAGCAATAATATGATAACATTTGATTACAAAACTATTATATATGCAGCTTTCTTGTTATGATGGGTATCCGTAGCTTCGGGATCTTCAGTTTTTTACTTTAGCTTTGCTGCTTCTTGTTTCAGTATGTACAATAACATGTGATGTTAGCTTGAGGGTTTGAGGAAGACAGCTTGTATCTCTGATAGGGTAATGTCAAGGACCCACATCTTTTACTTGTTGGAATCTACAAAATCAAATCCAAATTTTGAAAAATTATTTGTCTTTCTTTTGCTTTTCAAAATTCAATGGCTCACAGCATTTCTGGATCTGCAATTTTCAAGCACCATTACGGAATTTTGATAAATTGAAAAAAATTACTAAGATATAAGTGCATGAGTGTCATTGTGCTGGTGGTACAAGCAAAAGGAGATACCTAAGACCTGGGTTTCGAATCTAGCTACTGTTTTTTTTAGTTTAACTTGGAGCTCATTTTTTAGCTAAGATAATATTAATATACCCAAAATCTTAAATCTTAGATTCGCTTCTGGGCAAATGGTCTCCCAGCTAATATTAGGGGAGGTTTTTCACTTATCATTGATGATGCTGTGAATCTACTTGCATTGGGATGTCTTTTTTTAATAGCAAATTCAAGCTAATCAATTTGCACGGATATGTTTTCATCACAACATTTTTGCAACTTCTGTAATCATAGTTATGGATGATTGTTATCTATGGTATTTCTTGTATAGTTAAGTTTAAAATGATTATTTTGATTATTACTTTAAATTTCATTATATTATATCGTAAAATTTATGTTATGTTAAAAAGTCTTATTTAATATAACAAGATCATGTTTTTATCATTTTTTTTTTCCTTTTCATTTTATCTTAGCTTATTATCTACTAGTTTATGAAAACGTGTGTTGTACATAATATAAATTTTATATCGTAAATGATATATTTTAAATAATACATATTATTGAACTTTCTTTGCTATGAAATTTTCTATTCATTGTTTCGTAGGAAATTATAAATATGTAACTTTAACTTTTAAAATGCATACTCTTTTCTCAGTTTATCATATTCATTTTTTAAATAATAAAAAATTACTTTCACTTTTTATAAAATATGTTTGTATATAGTATTTTCATGTATGATATAAAATAGGGAAAAGGGTTTGAAAAATACTTTAACTTTGGTCGAAATTGTTGTTACGATACCAAATTTTGGAAAGGACCTTTTACCCCCTTGTACTATTTAATAGTGTATTTTAAAAGTATATATGTGCCTGTATTTTAAAGGTATATATGTGCCTACGTAGACATCATAAATATTGCATCATTTTAAATAGTAATGTGTCCACGTGGGTACATATATACCTTTAAAATACACTATTAAATAGTGCAGGGGGGTAAAAGGTCCTCCATAAAGTTTGGTATCGTAACAGCAATTTCAGCCAAAGTTGGAGTATTTTTCAGACCTATTTCCCTATAAACTATATAGTAATACTTTTTTCTCGTACAATTTGATTTTGTATAAATCTATTTCCTTTTGCTTTTGTAAAATTTTCTATTTTGTTAAAAATAAGCAAAGTAAAAAAAAAAGAAGACTAAGGGTCTGTTTGGAAAGTCACCTGGTAATTGAAATTGATCTAATTACTAGGGTAGTAATTATCAGTCTAATAATTACACAACTTAGTAATTACACTGATCTGTTTGCCATAGTGTTATTACATATGTACTGTTTGGATGCACAATTGCAATCATAAGATTATATCAAATTTTATAAATGAAAGTTAATTATTTAAAATTTATATTAGTCAAATAAGAAACTTTATAAATGTTATTAAATTAAATATTTAAAATATATTGTCATTTGAAAATATATTAATTAATAAACATATTTTCTTAACTAATATTATGAAAAAATAATTAATTTATATTTTTCAAGTTAATATATTTCAATTGAATTAATCTTAAAAACTAAAAGCACAAGATTTCTATGAAATCGCCCAAATCCACACGGTGCTAAGTAAACTCCCAAAAGAAATCATAAAGTCATAATATCATATGCATACTTCCTTAGTCTTGTAACACCAATTCAATCATAGGCAGTGGCGGAGCCAGAAATTTTGCCAATGGTGTTCAACCTTTAAAGAGTTGATAAAAATATTTTAGCGGAGTGACTACACAAAATATTTTTTTTCTACCGATGAGTAGGTGCCCAAAAATTAAAATTTATGTGTTTTTTTGTTTAAAAAGAGATTTGTATTAAAAAATACAGCTAGTGGGGATCGAACCCCAGATGTCCATGAGGTAAATGAGTGTGCCTACCACTAGACTATCTGCCTTTGTTGTGTGAAAAGTGTTCAATTTATAGTATATCCAAATATTAGACTATATTTTGCCTATATACCCGATATAATTTTTCGACGAAGGGTGTTCATCTTACCACCCTTACTAGGCTGTAGCTCCGCCCCTGATCATAAGGCCCAAAATCATAAGAATAGCTCCTTTAAAAATACCATAATTTCATAACATAATAGATGTTTAAGAGACACTTAATCAAAGCATCTAAATCATGTTAATATTTTCATAGTAAAATCACACTTCAATCGAAAGTGGCTAAATCACTGAAATCTTTCATAATGAAAATACTTCAATCAGAAGTAAACCTAATACCATAAAACATGAGATATTTTATTCAAAAGTAACCTAGAATCATAGTCATTACAATTCCTTTGTACATGAAAACCTTCAAAGCCTAATTCATCATTAAAATAGGCATATAGTATGTGTTCATATGAAAAATATTGAAAGCATGTAATTTGAATCAAATCATGCATAATGAGATAAAGCATAATCAATTGAACCATAATTAATTGAACTCATGAAGATTCCTATTGTAACCCTAGAAAATTTGGGTAAAATTCATAAGAGAAATTGAGAAATCTTGGGACTCAATGGATGGAAAGGGATCCATTGATGAAGTTCCCACATAGCTTGGGTAATCAAAGTCCTAGCAATTGAGGAAAAGACCTTGGAGCTTGAAGAACCCTAGAAATCTCTTGAGAACCTTGAAGAGAATTTGAAAAAGACGATTTAAGGGATTTGAGTGAATGAGAGGGAATGGTAGATTTGAAGGGTAAAATCAATTATAGGTTTATTTATAGGGTTAAAACAACATAATTTAAGAATTAAAACGATAGGACAAGATCCATATAACAGTGAACTTAAACCTACCGAACAGACCCTACGCATTGACCTACAATTCATAAGAACTTCTACGGACTGTATTTGTCATCTGTAGAACCTGTTACTAGGACCAATATTTTGGTCAATTTCCATGAAACACTTCGTAGGGTCATCAAAAATTCTATGCCTCATAGGCCTCAGTCGTATAACCCAAAATCATCAAATTTTTCTTCAAGTCACATCACTTTCCACGAACAGTATTTTATGACTTGTCAAATCTTCTATGGACCATCTTTCTGGTCCTTAAGAACTTATCAAAGACTTGATATTTTACAAAAATTTCAACACAACTTCTACGACTGCCTTCCTACGGACCGTAGGACCTTGTGTGTCCCGTGGGTTGGCTCGTAAGAACCTGTACCAGTACAATTTCCTGCAACATTCTTCCCACACTCAACTTGCCAATTTCTGAGGTGTTACACCTTAGTTGGTGTATCGTGCACTATAAAACACATTCGAGAACCAGGTCCCATGTTCACGGAGTGTAAGTCAACCTGACCTTGGTGTTTGCAAACCTGGTCCTACATTTTCACCAGGTCATGCATTTATGACGGGTCAGTCATGTAGACCTCCGAGTTCGTAGACCATATCTCGTGTTTGAAAAAAGCCAGACAAGTTTATCTCCACATTTGTGGTCCAAGTCTCGTTTTTGCGGAGACCAAACTGTCTAGTACTTATAAATATATCAGCCCATTTTCAGCATGCACTTTTCATAAAGGCAAACTCCTTAGGTGATTTTGGGAGATCAATTCTTGACGGTTTTCAGTGGGAATTGCGGAGAACTATCAGAGGATTTTGTGTGCGCATTTTTTGGGTCGATTACTCTCTGTTAAATTTGTAAGTTCTTCCACTTTCCTCTCTTAAATTTCAATTTTGATCACTCTTGAGCCTAAAATTAGTGGGGTGGTTTTTAGGCTTGATTGATGATCAAATTGTGTCCATTTTTTAGGCAAAATTTCATTGTGACGGGTTCAACTTTGTGACTCTAGGCATGGGTCCCATGATCATATTTTTACACGATCTTCAATTACAAAATATTTTATTGCATTGTAGCTATTATTTTGCTTGTTTAGATGTTCTTGTCACTAATTTGATAGTGTGGCATCATTTGGAAAAGCTTCTGAATAGAGGTTTGAGTGTTGTTTCACCTTTGAGGTAGGTTATGATTTCTTCTCTTTAGACTTGACTTAGTTAGATTAGATAAATAATGACTTGTATTGATCGTTAGGAATGATTTAGAATAAGACTTTAGATTTGCATGATCCTTAGGTTATATTATGGACATTTTCAAGTATTTAGCTTAGCATTTAGTAGGTAAGCCTTAGTTTAGGTTGATCATTAGTTTTGGTCATTGTTATAGAATCCTTAGAATACTTTAGGAGACATGAAAACTTAGATTTATGCACGTCCATTTGATTTTGTGGCTTGTATCCCCTTTTCATTATTTTCAAGTTACATTGCATTTCTTTGGGCCTGAGGCCACGAACTTAGACTAGCTGAGTTCCAAGTTAGTACAATTGTATAGTGACAGTCGTTTACCCGGTTATTTGTGTGATGTGATTGCTTTAAGAATTGTATGATTGTGTTTTCTGTGAAATCATGCTCATGACATTACTATTTCAACTTGAGGGAAAGGTGTATTTGAAACATGAAAATGTTTTAGAAATGGTCTTCAACTTGTTTTTAGCTCTGATGGAGCAGGATTACTATTTCACTGATGGATTTCAAGTTTTTGAAAAGAAATATACTACTTTAGAGGTTTTATGCATTACTGAGATTATAATTTTAAACTTGTCAGTTTTTATTGACAAATGATCAACTATTTTGAGAAAAAATTTCTTTTATGAGAAAAATGGGTAAATGAGAAGAGGATTTCCTTAAATATGCAGGTTATTCCACTTTGTAATGAAAAGGTTCTATTTCACTTGATATTGTGAAGTCATGGAATAGTTCCTTGTTGCACTACATGCATACTACATATGCTGATATGCTCAAGCGGCCCACAAAATGAATTTCATCACAATCCAAATCGTCGTGAGTGACACCCACACTACACCACCTGATGGAAGAACCGACAACTAACACAAACTAACCTAAATTACCAATTAATTTAACCAAGTTCATCATAATAAAAGTAAGAAAAAAAATTCAAACAATTAAGCATTGAATCCCTATAAACTCAATGAATAGTCAAAACAGTTCATAATTAAAGAATTAAGCCCCCCCCCCTAAGCTCAACCTAATAAACAAAACAATTATGCAGAAATAAACCCCTAAAAATTGAAAGTCGTGGTACAAAAACTCTAATGTGTAAATAAAAGGTATGCAACCCCGAAGTTTAACACAATAACCAAATCTAAGAATTTCTTAGTCAAGAAAGATGGACAAGAAGAAACGAAGAATCCATGGCAACCTCAAAGAGCAACTCACCTTTTGATTTGAAGTCAGACGTCCCTTAATTGAGGTCTTGGTTCAGCCGTTAAAAGATGTCGTGTACTCAACAAATGAAAGAACAAGTGCAATATCAGTTCACAAACCTTAGTGTACTGGTAGGATCATATGGTCAGTCCAAGATATGAATTTAAACAGCTTACGACAATACAGTTACAAAAAAAATACATAAAATTTATTGATGCATATGGACTCCCTATCACATATCATGAAACAAAAAATACCTAGATTCATGTCCAACATGATCACAACTGCAATGTCGGTCCTCTCATGGAATCATAAACACAAACCTGTCCTCTCATGGACCAAAAGTCAAACTCTTAGTGTACTAATGTGATACCCGAGCCATCCGTAGCTAGTGTACTGGCGTGTTATCCGAGTCAACAATTTATGGATATCCCCATACTAGGCGTGGTACCCAAGCCAATTGTTAGTATATACTAGGTATGGTATCTGAGCTAATCATGACTATATTCTATACAAGGCATGGTACCCGAGCCAACAAGAAAATAGGGAAAATCATGCACAATCACAAATAACATGAACAATAATACTTGAAACCATAAGTCAAAACCAGTTCATGCATAAGATTATCAACATGATTACATTTTGTATGTTTCCCTAACGAGCATTTTACAGTGATACTATAAAGTTGTAGACATACATACATACATAAACCGGAAACATACGATCATCACCTATCTTGAATCAAGCCTCTTTAAAACTCTAAAAAAAATGGAGCTTTCCCTTTTTAAAGTACCTTGGCTACTTCTTGGTCTAAAACAAATAATAAAAGAAACAACGAATCAACAATGGCCAAATTATACTAGGATTTTACTTTATTCCTAACTCAAGCCAATTAATGATCTACTTCCCCCACTTAGGGATTTTCCCACCATGAAATCATGTCAAACCCCTCCCCTAAAGAGTAATATCTTAGATTCTACGGGACAAGAGTCAATGTACGAGGTTGGGGAATAATAATCTTACCTTTACTAATGAATTTTGTGGAAATTGAGTGCAAAAAACCCTAGATTTTCCCTCCCAATTCCAAGAACAGAAGTGTAGAAAATTTAAGGGTTTAGGCTTGTTTCTTCTTAAAATCCCATATTTCCCCACTATAGGGCCCAACCCGCTATAGTGACTCCTCTTTATCAGTCTGCACACTCAGCTATAGCGGTCTGAGCCTAGAAATAGTGGAGTATGCTAACTTCATAGACTCAAAAATCACTAAATATCCTATTTTTCACAGCGTACCTCCTTCCCTTGATGTCATGAACTATCCCTTTCACGCCGAATTCAATTGCGTGAGTTCTACTCACTCGAATTTGATTCTTTGGATCCCTATATGCTCCTTAATGTCTTGGCTACCAGAATATCTCAAACAAGCCGAAACATTACACCTCACCCATTCCAAGATAGCCCTTGACCACACCAAGCCCAAATTCCACCTGACACTAGCCTAGCCTAAAAAAATTTAGTCACTACCTAGAAAGTTCTTTGGGCCAAAATTATATTACTATTTTCCTACTCATAATGACTGAGATGGGTCATTACAACATATAAAAATTACCCATTACACGTCCTGACCCCAAGAATGGATTGGATCGAAACAACTTTCCTGTTGAAGTCATTTGTTTTAATTTCTGGTTGCACGGAATCTCCATAGCCAATTTTCCATTTTTGATAGAAGGTGCAAAGTGACAAAACAAGGAAAATGGGCTAGAATAGAAAATAGGGTAGTAGCTAAATCCTTGAACAAGAGAAAATACTTGTCTCACATGTCTCATTTTGTTTTCCAAGTATTGTCCTCAATCAAATGATGTTTCCACTGAACATTTACTGATTTGTTCTTCTTGGTCCTCAACTTCTGAACATCCCGTTCAAGAATTGTAACCGGTTCCTCTTCATACTACATGTACTTGTCTAACATAATTGAGTTCCATTTAATGATATAATCTCCATCCCCATGGTACTTCTTTAGGATCGACACATGAAAAATTAGGTTACTCAAGAAAAATTGGGTGGCAGTGCTAACTTATAAGCCATTGTCCCCACACCATCAAGAATCTCAAACGTACCAATGTAGCGAGGACTGAGCTTACCCTTCTTAAAAAACCTCATTACTCCCTTCATATGAGACACCTTTAATAAAACATTATCACCCACCTGAAATAACATGACCATTACCTTGTGATATGCATACTTCTTCTGCCTACTCTGAGCTGCCAACAACTTATCCTGAATTCTCCTCACCCTTTCCAGAGCTTCCCTACCAAATTAATACCTAAGGGGTTGTTTGGTTTGAATACAAGTTATGATGGGATTAGTTATGCTGGGATAAGTTATACTGGAATAAGTTATGATGAGATTAGTTATGTTGTGATTAGTTTTTATTGCTTGTTTGGTTTGTCATATTCAAATTTATATTCATTGCATAATTTCTAAGAATAAGTTGTTTGTTTACAAAAATACCCTCCACCTTATTTAGTTTTTTTACATTTTCTTTGCAAGTTTTAGTTATTCATTCTTAAAAATAAATTTTTCCATCTTATTTAGCTTAAATATTTTTGGGTGTGCATTTCCATGATTGTGCCGTGTGTTTTTAAAATTAAACTTTCATCTTATTTAACTTAAAAATAAAACTTTCATCTTTTTTAGCTTAAAAATCACCTTTCCATCTTGTTTAGCTTATTTTCATCTTATTTAGCTTAAAAATAAAACTTTCATCTTATTTAGTTTAAAATAAAATTCCATCTTACTTAGCTTAAAAATAAAACTTTCATTTTAAGTTATTAAAAGTAGAAGAAATTTTACAATTAAAGTTATCTACATTTTAAAGTTATCTAAATTTTAATTGATATATAGAATGAAAATTTTAAGTGAGTAATAAACTAATTAATTAAAAATATGTAATTTATTGGTGGAGTGAACATTTTGAGAGAAATCAAAATATAAATAAACATAAGAATTAGACAAAAAAATTCAACTTATAATATATTCATAAACAAAAATTTTATTTATAAATTGTAATTTTTTAATAGAAAAATATATTATCATAAGAATAACGAATAATTAAGGTTGTGAATGTTATTATAAATGTTGTTAAAAATTATGTTAATATACGTGAATGTAAAGTGGTGTATAAAAGTGGGGTTTAAGAGGAGTATTTTTGTTATTTAACCTACTTTATCCTGCGATTATTATTCCACCCCAGGAGGGATAACTTTTCCTAGGACTAATTGTTAATCCTGAGATAAGTTATCCTACCCTTTGCAACCAAACAACAGATTAAAAGCCACTTAAAAATTATCACTGGATTAAATCCTCTTATCCATCACACCAAACGACCCCTAAAAGTTTCACATCACTAGCCTCAAACCACCCTATAGGAGATCTACATCCCCTCCCATAAAATCCCTCAAACGGTACCATATCACTACAGGAGTGATAACTATCATTGTAGAAGAACTCACATAAGGGTGAGAATTGATCTCATTGACCCCCAAAATCAATCACACACGCTCTTACCATATCTTACAATACCTTAATAGTCCTATATGACTGCCCATAAGTCTGTGGATAGAAGTTTGTACTGAATATGAGTTAGGTGTGCAATGTTTCATACAACTTTCTCCAAAACTTTGAAGTAAACCGAGTGTCACGGTCTGAAATGATAAAAATGGGACACCTTATGCAACCTTACTAATGTCGTCCAACTATTGAGATTTGCAATCCACTATGACTGAAATGAAATTGGTTGATTTATTAAACCTATCAACAATGACCCAAATCGAATCATACCTCCCCGAGGTCTTAGGTAGTCCCACAATGAAATCCATAGCTATCATTTCCCACTTCCATTCAGGAATAGACAATCTCTAAAGCGAACTTGTAAGCCTTTGATGTTCATACTTTACCTATTGAAAATTCTGACATTTAGAAATATACTCAACAATGTCTTTCTTCATCCCAGACCACCAATAAAGTAGCCTTAAATACCAATAAATCTTGGTTACACTCGGATGAATAAAGTACCAGAAACCATGAGACTCTACCAACACACTTTGGATCAAGTCACAAACTCGAGGAACACAAATCCTTCCTCTAAAACTTAGCACACCATCTGCATCAAGAGTGGCATATAGGGTTTCCCCAGACACCACCTTACTTTTGAGCTTAATCAATTCCACATCCTCAAATTTATTAGCCTTAATTTCCTCTATGAAGGTGGGATTAACCTCAATACTGGCTAACACTCCACCTTTTCAGAGATACCCAATTGCATGAACTTAGACTCCAAAGTCTAAATTTCCCTAGCCAAGGGTCGCTTAGGCACTCCCAAACAAGCCAAACTGCCTGATCTTGGATATATTTATATGCTCATTTACTATGTTTTACCCGCATGTGCCTTGTGTTTTAAGAATGTTCTTTATGTTATTTTCTATGTTGTTGAGTAATATTGTGATGATTTTACACAAAGAAATGTGATTGGCTAATTCAGGAGTTTTGAAGGGAAATTGGAACATGGGAGCAGAACAAAGAAGGAAAGCATGGATGAAACTCAAAGGATCACGCGACAGAATGCATGAAGGATGACTAGGTTGGGGCGCACTAGTGGCGCGTCATCCCAGGATCTGAACTACTTGAGCCTTCATCTTGGTGCACTATAGGAGTGCCACACCAGGGGCAAAACAACAGAAGCCCCAGCGCTAGCGCACTACAAGCATGCCGCGTTATAGTGAAAACTCCTGGGGGACTCTACCTCAAGGAAAATTCCAAGATTTTTGGATTCCAAAACCAACATGGAGAAGAAAATAATTACCCAAATCTTATAAATAGAACCTTAATCCTCTTTTTTGGGGTTACTTCTTCTTTTTCAAGTGCAAGAACAAGGGGCAAGAATTCATCTTAAGTTCCTTTTCTTCTACTTTATTTTAGTCCTGAATTTCATGAATACAATTAACTTTATGTTTTTTATTACCATGAATATCTAAGAACACTTGTTCTGGGGATGCGATTATGAACGATTGTTGAACATTGATTTTATGAATTAAAGTGATTATCGTATAAACTATTCTTGTATTTTTGAAGTAGTATTTTAATGCTTGATCACCATAAGAATAAATATATTATCTACTTTTGAACTCGAGAGAGGAATAGAGAGATAAAATGTAGAATACAAGAAGCATGATCTTTTCTTGTCTATCACTAGAATTGATTTGTGTTTAGGATAGAGATATACCTAAGTGTTGTGCTTGGTTATGAAATTAGATAATATCTTTAATACTCACTAGTTGATTCAATCTATCCCCGCTCAATGACTAGTTAGACTTTTAACTAGGGTAGGTGATTACAGGTCGAGAGATCATGACCATAAAATTAACCTTGTAAATCACTAATTTATAACCATATGAAATCCATGAAAGATATGTGGAGAATGAATTCCTAATTCGTTGTAGCCGTGGAATAGTCTAAAAATATTCAAGGCAGATCGATGAAGTAAAGTGCAAATGGCGGTTCACCGAAGTAGTTGGGTGAAGTCAAAATTCCATCGCCTAAAGTAGCAGAAAGTTGGATCAAAGTGAAGGCTAAAATGGGCGAACAAAGGTGGTCATTGATGACTCTCTAAACGTGAAAGACAGAGTCAATTGAGTTCATCGGGTGATGTTTAAACACCTGAAGTCTGAATCCAAGAAAGGACGAGCTGAAGAATAAGACACTGATCCACTGATCAAGTAGGCGAGTCCAACTAATGTCACCGATCAGGTCATGTATGGGATCTTAGACTAATTTTTAGTGAAATTATAAATAGTCCAAAGGAGAGAGAAAATGAAGGGATAATCTTTTGATTTTATTTTTCAAACTCTCTAGAAAACAGACTTTTGAATATCTAAGTTAGGACTTTACCTTTCTCATATCTCCTTAGTTTTGGGGTTTTGAATAATTTTGTTTTTGACAATTGAGGTTTCAATTCAAAGTGGGTATTGAAGATTATTGTTGATTTATCAACACTTTGATGGCTGAAAGTATAATTGGTATAATTTCTTTCACTTTTATGATGCTTGGCTAAAACCCCAATTTTAAGGGTGTGATTATGGAGTTGGGTGTTAACTAATTTAGTGGGTTTAGTGTCTTGCTCTACTTTTCTGCTAGTTATTCATGGATGTGAGCGATTTAGCATGTGTTCAATTTATGGGTCAAGGTTGCAAACTTAGTCTTAGCTTAGATCTTTGATTGATGCTCGAAAGAGATTAATTGGAGTGGGTCATTGGCTTAATACTTGCAAATTGGATTTGAGTGTTGTAGTTCGTTCGAAAGAGAAATTGTAGTTTCATTTCTAATTTTCAAATCTAATCGAAAGAGAGATTTTATAAGGTATTGGATTACTTTGTATCTTCACGTGGATGAGACCGAAAAGAGAGTATGTGATATGACACATTGAGATCAAAAGAACATTTGTGTCATTTATGATTACCCAGCCTATCCATGACTGTCTAGCATTGTTGAGCAAGCATTTGTATCCCGTATTTGAGGTTGACACCAACTCCCACACCCCTAGATCGTCTTCTACTTGCTTAAACCATGTTTTATTTGAATCGTGATAATTGATTTCAAAATCTTATTTGAAATTTGGTGGAATCATCCACTCATTTGTCCTAATTGCTACAATAGATTAGTTTGCATCTTAATTTTCTTATTGAATTCTTTGATTTAGATCACACCCAGTGGGATTCGACCCCGACTCAATTGCTGGGTATTTATATTCCTAGCGATCGCTTACTCATTTGATTGTTTTATGTGTAGTTTGAGCGTTATCAGTTTACTACCTAATGTCCAATCGGGACATAACCTACGGGATCACAACCTAGGTAATCACCACTATTCTGACTCGGTGCTAAGTAAACTCCAACAGAAAACATGCATAATCATATTCATATTCATAATCTTTGAAACGATAGGTATCTTGTAATATTGAACCATTCATACATAATCTCATAATCATAAGAATAACGCCATTATTTCATGATTTTAACATACTCATAACAAGCACTTTAATCAAAAGTATCTAAATCATGATATTTATTTATAATGGAAGGTATTTCAATCGAAAGCCTCATCTTTTCATATAAACTTGATGACACTTCAATCGGAAACCTTGAATCATAAAATCATTCATAACATAATGCATGATTATCAACATAGCTTGAATCATAATCATAAAATACTTACATAGAATTAGTTCATGAAAATATTACATTTTTATCAAATCAGGCATAATAAGATCAATCATGATTAATAAACTTAAAATCAATTGAACCCAAGAGAAAATCATGAAAATCCTAGAATTTGGGCATGAATCACAAAGTGAAAGTGAAATTGTTGGTATATTTGTGACTCAATGGATGAAGAAGGACTCATTGATGAAGTTCTCACATACCTTGATGAATCCCTAATTCGAAATCTTCAATGGAGACTTGCAATTCTTGGAACCCTAGCTTTTCTAGGGAAGAAGACTTGAGAGGGTATTTGGAGTTTGAGAGAGAATGAGAGGGAATGGGGAGGGGGTTAGGGTCTTAGAATCAGTTATAGTCCTTTAAACTAGGCCTAAAATGATATAGTATAGGAATTAAAAAAATAGGAAAAAATATGAATAACTCTGAAGTAAAACTGTCGGACTACCTTCAAGAACAACTCCTACGGTCCGTACTCCGCTCTATGGACCGTACTAGCCACTCATGGATCTCAAGTACTGAAAGTCTTATTTCCCTAATGAAAACCATGAAGAACTACCACAACTCGTCGTCCACTGTATGACCCGTACATGCCATCCGTAGAACCTCAAGTACTGAAATCCCAACTTTCTGAAGTTCAAGTCCACGAGTCCCAACTACAACCCGTCTTCCTTTTTATGGCCCGTACTAGCCATTCGTGTATAAGTTATTGAAACTCAAATTTTTTAAATGTTACCCATGATTCTCTCCCACGAACTGTGGAACCAACTACTGCCCGTACATGGGTCTTGTGAAACACTACACTAACAATTTTTCTGCAACCTTCTAACTTCAAACTGACTTTACACTTTCGAGGTGTTACACTCCCCCTCTCCAGTGGTAAAATAGACGAGGGTTACTTCAAAATTCTCCTAGACTGCTCCAAGCTTAGGGACAATGCAGAGGGGATTCCAACACAAATAAGGTACAAATTCATGAATTTCGAGAATACTTCCATCAGGATTCGGCCCCTCGAAGTCAGAAGTTCGTGTTCAAAGTTTCACAATAGTTGCTTAGTGTCCAAGTAAACTAGACTTATATGAGTAGTTAGATCCATTTTGGAATGCATAATACTTGTATATTGATAAGAGAGTTCATGCTTAGGTCTTTGGACACGGAGTTCACATGATTAAATATATTGAATTTTGTTGTTTTGGTAAGGCACTTGATTAGTAATGTTGGCCTTATGACTGTTGTTGGATGTTGTTCTGGGGGGTGTTAACATATGGGTAATTGGACCATGAGCAAGAAATTGTATAGGAAGGGTCACTTCAAATAGGTGATGGTTGAATTGAGTTCCAATCTACATTATGTGTGGACGTTAACTATTTCTGTAGTATAGCTTGTACAATATGTGATTACAAAGAAAAAATGGATGAATATGAAATAATATCTTTTTTGAATCTCATGCAATGACTTGTCTTAATTTCTTATGGCCTTACAAGTTAATTTGTGATTGTGTGTTGTTGTGATTATCAATTGGCTTGGGTACCACGCCTGATATAGATTATCGATTGGCTTGAGTACCACGCTTGATACAAATTATGATACAGTGGAATGAGGTAGGGAAGTTTGGTGATAGGTTGCATGAGTTCAAAGGTAGTATTATTTGGTAGTAAGTGTTGTGGTTGAAGGATTAGAGTAGTATAGCTTCAAGTTGTATGTTCTTTTGAATACTTGCATGATATTATGTGGCAGATTGGGGTCAACCGATGATACCTACTAGTACACGTTGTTTGTATTGATACTACTCTCATTATGTCACTTGACATAGTCTAGTAGCAAGATCAGTGATGTTTTCTAAGGTGAAGCGATGATAATCTCCGACAACTTCTACTCAACTAGTCCTCTTTCCATATGGTGGGAGCTATTGGGAGCTATATCCTATTTTGATATTTGGTGTTCTTTTAGAAGCTCTTATACCTATTTAAACTAGTTCCTAGGGAAAGTTTCGCATGTTTTAAGAGTCATTCTTAATTTTCCAAGACTGAGAGTAATTATGTACTTAAATAAGGTGATAAATTGATGTTTGTTTACTTCCACGTTAATAGTTTTAAATCAGATGGTAAGGATTCTCCTATAGCCTAGATTTTAAGAAAAAATATTTTGTCCTGCCCTGCCCAGGCCCGTCCTCATTGCCATCCCTATTCCCTTTCATGCTTCTCTCTTATAACTGTTGAATCCATTTCCCGACTTCTTTTCTTGCCCAACCTCATAGCTAGCAAGTATACGTCTTGAAAGTGTATATTTATGTTTTTTTCTTTATGCTTCGTTTTGTAGCCTGAAATGAACTGATCCCTAGTCTCCTTAAAAAGAGGAACATATTCGTATTTTATTTTTTAATTGTAATTGTATTTTCAACTATCCGTTTAGGCAAGCTACACTTAAATACTATACATTATAATTGTATAAGAAGAACTGTACAAGCAGCCATCAGCTTCAAGCCCTTCATTTTACCAGTTACAATACTATCTCATCTACCTCTTTATCAGCTTTCATACATACTTTCGAAGGTCATTGTAGTATATATATTATATGCCCCCATCTCATTTAACCATTCTACTGCATTTAAGTTAATTTGCCTAATCCTGAAAGGACATCTACCTTTCTACTAAGTATCCTACTCTCTATATACCAATCTCTAGCTTATGGTGAAGGCTTGATAGTCGAAGCAGTTGGTGGAAACAGAATGGATGGAATGTCCCTGATCCGGTATCCACTGCCCCAGAATGAGGCAAGACAAAGGCCCATTATAGCCATTGCAACAACAGAACATGCAGGTGGTACCGCTTGACTGCTTCCAAGGAATTGAGTTGCAAGTAGCCCCGCCAGTGTAGAACTCTGCATTCCTGTGCATAAAGAAATCGTCCTGCACACTTCTTCTTCAAACCTGCCATTGTACATGAAATGAGAGCAGAGTAGATGAAAAAGAACACCATCAGTTCTCTTCAAGCCCACAGACGGCAACAAATTGAAGCAATTAAAGATGGTATTTCAGAAGCAAGAGTTGGAACATTATTAACTTTCCGAGTAAAAAATATAATTTTCTTATGAGTGAAGAATCAACATATGATATTTAACCACCAATTAAACGACATATATTTAACCCAAAATTGGACAGGTCAATTAATGTGAATGTCCATAGGGGCAATTTGACAAGACTCTTGCATCACTATGATGGAACGGAGTTTGGATAGTTCCTTTTAAGTGAAATCAGAAATACTTTCTTATGATGCAGTAGATGGTACATTGATGAGTATAACATAATCTAACAACAGGAAAGCAATCATCAACATGACGGAAAATGTGTCACAAGTACGGTGCTTGAATAACAAATGCATTTCATCACATAAATCAGGTGCATCTACAAGAGACTAGCCAAGTACCTCAAAATTGGAAGTTTCGAGAACCAATAACCCACTGCAAATGCCATTGCATGAAACGTCAGTACTGGAGCGATCAATTTTGCACCCTCAGCAGAAAGAATCTGAGCGCGATTGATTGCAAGAGGGCTGCCAATACACAGTGAAGTACAAATCATGGCAACAAATGGCATCACAGGTTGAATAACAGATACTACTGGTTTTGCATAGGTGTTCAGCACTAAGCCAAGAGCGACGGGGAGAAGAACAACCTGCAAAGACAGTAAATGCATATGGACTCATTTTGATGTAAACAACTGAGATATTATGATATAAAAAGTCTTTCATCAGTACTGTTTGACATACTACAATTCTGATAATTATCAAGAAGCAATAGTGTTGGGGCATCTGATACCTGCAAGATTGACTTTGCCATTGCAACTGCATCAACTGGAACGACTGAACCAATAAGAAGGCCAGTTAAAAGTGGAGTAACAAGAACTGAAGCAATGGTACTTGAACTGGTCAAGAGAATACTGAAAGCCACGTCACTTTTGCTCAAGAAGCTGGCATAACTTGATAATTGTGCCCCTGCAACACAAGACATAAGGACAAAACCAGCGTAGAACATTGGAGGCATCCCAAATGCCTGTGCTACCAGCAAGCCAAGAGCTGGCTTCAGGACATATTGAGCAACGAATCCAACTGATAAGGGCAAAGGTCTGAAATCAACAAAGGTCAAAAGCTTTACAACCAAAAAATCCAACTACTTTACCAGTGATCAGGTCCATAAAACTAGTAAATTGGGCTTACCTTTTAATCGCAAGAGCAAAATCATCAATAGAAAGTCTAATACCAATTGATAACATGATTCCTCCAAGTGCAGGAGCATACAATTCTTTAGACACCCTGCATATTCCTCTATCACTTATACAAGACAACAATATACAAATGTTGTAGTAACTAAATTCACAAAAACAAAAGACTATACCCATAAGCTATAGTTAAAGTGAAGGGAATTTGCTTACCTACATGATATCAGTACTCCTGAACCCGAAAAACATATGTAGAACTAAATTCGATTTAAATAGCAATTGTGTTCAAATTAAACCGGAAATTTGTGATTTCTTAACAAAGATAAATTATTGAAGGTAACGAATTTAGAATAGCAAGAGTTTAGAGTTGAAGTTGGGCAAAAGAAGATATGGTTACCATGTGAAAGTTGAAGGGTGAGAAAGAGCAGCAACAGCAGTAAGGGCCACAACAAAAGGAAGCAATGCAGAAAGTGCTTGTGAATAATCCACCTTTTCTTCATCTTCTGCTACATAAAAGCTCTTCGGATTAGCACCAAACGACAGTAACGACAAGTTGCCTTCCCGTCTGTGCAAACCCACTCTCCCAGTTAACGGAGACGAAGTCGAACATGCAACAGCGCCACCATTAAACCCTTTTAGAACTGGATACCTTATAAAAAAAGTAGTCTTACTCTGTAAAATTGAATTGGGGATAGAAAGAAAAGGTTTTGGGTACTTAACGGATAAAAATGGAGTTGTTGACATTCTGAGAATGAAAGAATTATCTCTCCAGTGAGTATAATTAATCCCGATCGCCGGAAAAAATTGACTACTTTTCCGGCGAGGAGGGAAAAAAAAGGAGAGGAGGAGCAAAGCGCTGAAGAGATTATGGTGTTTACGCTCATGTAAACTTCTCTTTTTTTTTTGTCTTTTTTCTTTTTTTCGAGATGTTTTGGACGGTTGTAGATACTACTCGTTTTATTTCGTATTAATTAAATTTTTGAACTTTTTTTTTTATTATTCAAAATAATTTATTTGTTTAAAGTTCAAGATGGACGTTTGATACTTTTTTTTATATTTTTCCTTTTATTTATTAAAATTTTATATTTTCTAACAAAAGGTAATAGTAAAAAATATGATATAAATTATGTCCTTAAATATTTTTTTAATATATGTGCATTATCTCACGAATTCAGTTAATATGAAAAAAATGACCAAAAGGGTCTTTAATGTAAGAGTATTGCTTTATTTTGGTTCTTAATATATTTCACTTGATTAAATAATTCTTAAAGTATAATAAAAGTAGTAATTATTTTGGTGATTAATACATCTCAGTTGATTGAAATGGTCCTTAGTGTATGACAAAATGTGTTCATTTTTGTCCTTTACCTAAGCCTAACATATTTATTAAAAGAGTGTTAAAATTTTTACTATAGACCCTACGTGGTTAATAAAATTCACCATTGATGTCTTCTTTGTTTGCTCCAAAGAAAAATCTCATGAAATCTAACACCATTTTCATTACTTTCTCTAACAAAATTTATTATTTTCTCTTGCTTAAAATAGAAATCACGTCAGTAGAATAATATTTTTAAAAAGAGTGTATAGTAAATGTTGTTGGAAAACCTAGAGAAAATGATGTAAGATTTTGTGTAGTTCTTTCTTTGAAGCTAATAAAAAGACAATAATGATAAATTTTGTTAGCCACGTAGGGTCGATAGTAATATTTAACACGTTTTTTAAATAAATATATTTGATTTAGGGTAAACACCAAATGAACACCTTTTATCATATAATAAGAATCATTTCGATCAAGTGAGATATATTAAAAATCAAAATGAACACATTTATTATATATTAAGAACTATTTCAATCAAATAAAATATATTAAAAATAAAAATAAAGCATTATGCATATATTAAGAACCATTCTGGTCATTTTTCGAGTCAATTCCCTAAATGGTCACCCAAGTTTAGGAAATTGTCTTGAAATATCATTTATGTCTCATTTAGGACCAAAATATCACTCAACTATCACATTTTCCTCCAAATATACTTGACACTTCAAAAGTCTCACTCTCTCCTAGTTGCATGACATGTCATTAAAGTCTTTTTTTTAATAATAGACTAATTTGATTCATTAACCCATTTAACTAAAATAATGATCGCATTATATATATACATATATATATATATACACATTAGTTTATTAAGAATAAATCTTCATACTTAAGAATCTTTTATTATAATTAAACTTTTTTTATTTTTTTATGTTATGAAGAATAGGTTTTTAAAACGTATTATAATATCATTAATTTTGAATACTTATAAGCATATATATTTAAAAAAAAATCGATATACAAATCACTCATGAATGCTAACTTACATCAATTAATCATAAATTTTATAATGAATCAATAATATTAAATGTCAATTAACTATTATAATAAATTAATTGTGTATTTTGAAATTCATGCTTACAATATTTTTTTTCTTGAAAAAAAAAATCGAAAGTGAATAATATTTTTACTATTTTTTTATCCAAAATAAATAAATACTAAATATCTCAAAAGTCTCCTTCTATTCTAGTTGATATGTCATGTTATTAAATCATCATTTTAAAAAATAATAGACCTATATAATTCATCAAACTTATGTCTCTACAAAACAAATATATAAATTACATGAGAATTTATGAAGATTATAAAAAAAAATTCAAAAAACTAATTCCTTTATATTTTTTTACCAAACAAAATTCAATGAAAAAAACTTTGTGTGCAATTATTACTTGGTAATTTCAAAATCCCTAAGTAAATTATTTGAAAATTTTAAGCAATTTTTTTCCATAAAAGTATTCAAATAAATTTGTAAGGTTGACAAAAAAGTTGTTAAGAAAGAGAAAATTATTATTTAACTTTTTTTAATTTTTTTTTTCTCTTATTGCTATATTATGTTATATTTTAACTTATCATACAATTAAACACTAATATATATTTTTATCTCATCCCAAATTCATGAAATACAAGTAATAATTAATTGAATTGCCTATTTTAATTCAATAATATACATATTATATGAGATTAATATACTGATAAAAAAAGATTAAAATTTTATTTTTCTAATATAAATATTATTCACTTTGTATTTTCTTTTCAAAAAAAGATATTGTAAGTATGGATTTCAAAGTACCTAATTAATTATTTTTTAATAGTTAATTGACCTTTAATATTATTGATCCATTATATAATATATGATTGATTGATGTAAGTTGACATTCATGGGTGATTTATATATCAATATTTTTTTGAATATATGTGTTTATAAGTATTCAAAATTGATGATTTTATTGTTGAAGGAAACCTGATGGAACATGTCCATTGAAGCTGGCTGACGAGTTAGAGTTAGAGTTAGAGTCATACTAGGACTAGATTACTAAATCCTAAGTTATGTACGACTAACTTAGGAGTTGTTGAGGAGTTCGGTTGACCTGTCCAAAGAGGAAAGAAGATAGGAAAAGAAAGCCCACAAGGAATCTAAGAAGGAAGCCAGAGAAAAAGAAGCACTTGCGCAACAACAATGAGATGCAATGTTAGCTGGCGCTTCTGATAGCGGAGCACCTGTTCCAGTGAGTGGTAGCCAGCCTGATCCTGTGCTAGTTTCTGAGAATGCACCCGTTGATAAGGGGGTCGACGTTGATTCGGCTACCGGCGCCTAGAGCGCCGTAGGTATGACCCCTCCTCACAACCCTATTTTGTTTTTCTTTATTGACTTTGAGGGAAAAGTCTTTTTGTTTGGGGAGGGGGTGGTTAGCAACAACTATTAGGGTGGTTTTATTCATTGTTGTCAGCTCAAAGTGGGAAGTTAGACAACTAGATGTCAAAAATGTCTTTCTCCATGGCTTCCTACCAGAGGAGGTGTACATGAGTCAACCTTCTAGTTTTATTGATACCCAGTATCCTCAACATATGTGTGTACTTAAAAAGGCAATGTATGGTCTTAAACAAACACCAAGAGCCTGGTTTGATATGTTTAGCATGCATCTCTTACACCTTGGTTTCATTTGTAGTAAGGCTGATTCTTTCTTATTTATTTTGCAAAATCACAAAGGTAAAATATTTCTCTTGTTATATGTGGATGATATTATTGTCACAGGAAGTAATCCATCACATGTCTCAAAGTTGGTTCTACAACTTAGGAAGGAGTTTGCTATGAAAGATCTTGTCCCTTTACACTTCTTTCTAGGAGTTGAGGTGAAGTATTTCGAAGGAGGAATTCACTTAAGTCAAAGCAAGTAAGCAGGGACAAAACATAGATGACTTTGGCAAAGGCTATAGCCACTTCTTTGGCTCAAAAGCATGGTTTGCATGAAGGCGTGAGAAGTCTTGTAGATGCCTCCTTGTATATAATGATAGTAGGGAGCCTTCAGTATTTGACCCTCACATGACCTGATATCACTCATGCTGTGAATTTGGGAAGCAAGTTTATGCAAAGCCCAAACATTGAACATCTTCAAGGGGTAAAAAAGATTCTGAGGTACATCAAAGGTACTCTAAACTTTGGCCTCAGAATTATTTGACAATCATCATGTAGGTTGTATGGATACTCAGAAGGCTTTGGACCTCCAAGAAACAGACCACAATAGCTCGATCGAGTACTGAAGGTGAGTATAGAGCACTAGCCTCTACTGCCGCAAAGATGACTTGGATCATGTATCTTCTTCATGACCTTGGAGTGTTCCTTTGATCTGTTTTTACGTTGTATTGTGATAACATGAGTGCCTTGTACATGACTGTTAATCCAGTTATGCATGTTATAACCAAACATGTTGAAATGGACTATTATTTTATTCGTGAGAAAGTGGCCAGGGGACAACTTCTTACTTAGTTTGTGAAGTCTAAGGATCAGCTAGCTGATATTCATACCAAAGCCTTAACAAAATAGGTTTTTTTTTGGGTTTCGCAGCAAGCCAGGAGTTACAGTTCCTCCACTCACTAGCTTGAGGAGAAGTGTTGAAGGAAGCCTGCAGCCTGATGGAACATATCAAAGGAACAGATCCATTGAAACTAGCTGACGAGTTAGAGTTAGAGTCATACTAGGACTAGACTACTAAATTCTAAGTTATGTACGACTAAGCTACTGTATAGTGTAGGAGTCAACTAGGATAAGGTATTTGAGTATATATTTGTGTTGCAGTAGGATTCCTAGTATAGCTATAATAGGACTCTTCTCCTATATAAGGAGCTTGTAACTCAACATTATTTTTATCAATACAATTCTTGATTTCTCTAATCCTAGATGTGAGATTTCTACAATTATAATATGTTTTAAGAACCTATTCTTCATAACATAAAAAAATAAAAAGTTTAATTATAATAAAAGATTCTTAAGTATGAAGATTTATTCTTAATAAATAATATATATATATATATATATATATATATATATATATATATATATATAATATGATCATTATTTTAGCTAAATGAGTTTAATGAACCAAATTAGTCTATTATTAAAAAAAAAAGACTTTAATGACATGTAATGTCAACTAGGAGAGAGTGAGGCTTTTGAAGTGTCAAGTATATTTGGAGGAACATAGTGATAGTTGAGTGATATTTTGATCATAAATGAAACATAAATGATATTTTAAGGCAATTCTCTAAACTTGGGTGACTAATGTGAGAATTGACTCGTCATTTTTCTCAAGGGGTAGTATAGTGTACTTGACTGCAATATTGAAGCTGCCCCCTCGATGTAGGAGATATTTATTCAAAAAGTATTCACATATTTGCAATGTCATCCTCATCTTACTTCTATTTCTTTTTAAAAATAAAAATTGTTGTTGTTTTTAAATTTGTTAACATGTGAAAATATTATTTCCTCCGTCTCATTTTATGTGAGGTAGTTTGATTCGGTATAGAGTTTGAGAAAAAAAGGAAGACTTTTAAAATTTGTGGTCTAAAATGAATGAGAGAAATTTGTGTGGCCGTAAATTATTATATTAAGGGTAAAATAGACATTTTATAGTTAAATTATTACTTATTATAGAAATGTGTCATTCTTTTTTAAATGAACTAAAAAAAAAAGTAAGTCATATAAATTGGGACAGAGGGAGTACTATTCTTTAAAGTATCTAACGTGGATAATTATTCTTCATAAATTTAAGAACCTACTTTAATAACCTTTGAAGTATTTTATAACTTCAAACAAATCTACTCTTTTAAAAATAAATTCAACTTTGTTTACATTTTTAAATATTTAATTTCTTATGAAAACTAATTATAGTATATCTCAAAATTTTCATCGGTGTCAAATCAAGTTGAATCTAGACACTTATTATTGAAATATAAGAATTGAAAACATCAACATTATATGATACTTACTGTTGGAAAAATCGTTTGTTGATTAAAATAAAAATGATATGCTGGTCAAAGTTAAATTTAATGGTGGAGCCATAAAAATCAAAGTAGTTGTAGACGCGGTTCCTATCATTAATGCGGACTAATCCTCAAATTTTACCTTCTTGATTGTTATTAATATGAAAATAAAATATAAAATTAAAAATGATGGAAGTAAAAAATCATAATCTCGAATGGCATAATACATAAACATGCCTTTTAATTTGGCCTTAACTGACATCTATATCCTCCAAGTTTTGATATACATAAATAGACACTTAAATTTATATAAAATTGACACACATCCTACATTGCATAGTACATACTCCCTCCGTCCCATTTTATATGACAACATTTGACCGGGCGCGGAGTTTAAGAAAATAAATGAAGACTTTGAAATGTTTACCAAATTGCCCTTTAAAAAGTAGACTTACTTTTCTCTCTCCTCATAAATGTATTGGAGTATTATTTTAAGATTAAGTGGGACCAACAAGGGTAAAAAAAGAATTGTACCTTTAAATACTTTCCATATAAGGAAATGTGACATACTTTTTGGGACTGACCAAAAAGGAAATGTTGCCACATAAAATGGGACGGAGGGAGTATAAGGCATCACATAGGATACAAATTGGTCACGTATGGCGCCAAATATGATGCATATAGCTACTTATTCAACTTTATAAAAATTTAAGTGTCTATTTATGCACATTTAAAATTGAAAAATAAAAACACAAGCTGAATTCAAATGAAAGGGCACATCTATCTATTATATCATTTCAGATAGTAGAATTTTGTTAGATAAAAGATAAAAATGTGTTATAATTGAAGCAAGAAATTAGTGGGGAGAAAAGTAGTAATACTAGGAAATGTAAAATCCAAGTGTGAACAAGAGTGTAGTAATGTGATAGCTCTAGATAGCTCCGTCCACAAAAGGCCACAATATAACAGAGACCGAGACATAAAAGGCCAAATACGCAACAAATTTTGCCGTGTCTTCCTTCCTACCAGAGTCTTCTAAACACTTGTCGACCTTGCTCCTATACGACTTCAAGTGCATGCAACTTTGCTAATAACATATGTTAAGTAATATACAATTATTTTAACTTTAAATTAAAAATAAATTACTCCAGTATTGTTCAGTTTCATTTTATATAACAGTAACACCTTTTTTTATTTTATCCAAAAAGTAAAATAATACATTGCTATATTTTGATATTTTAAGGGAAGATTATATTTATGCTCTTTTGAACTACACCGTCGGTTAAACAATACTTGTCTACTATTAATTTTGCACACTTTTTAAGAAGGATAATTTTACTATATCATACATTGAATATAATAAATATAAGTGAAAATTTATTCATTAATTTCATAAAGTGAATAAATATTTTTGGACGTTCTAAAATAGTATAGTCGAAAATTATTATGGACGGAGAGAGTAATGAGATGCTCTTACAATTATACAAATGTCACAATTATGACCACAGGTTTCTAAATACATTTAATGAGTGCCAAAAGAAACTTTTCATTTTTTTTAACTTTGAATATTTTTTGGACACATCTATTTCTATCTATCTATTTACATTTAAATATGTTTATGTCATTATAAAAAGCATGAATATAAATATTTATTGATCAAAATAATCTTTAAATAAATATTAAACATAAAAGTATACTTTTAATAAATAATAAGTTATTAATTACGAGTTACGACTTTAGTTATACTATCTACCTATATTTTATCTCCTTTGAAATTAGTCATTAATTAAAACTCTGACTACTTATAAACTAGACACTGGTGACCGTTCTAGCACGGGTCGAATATCTATTTTTTATTTCAATTTATGTGATATAAATATAAATTTAGAAAGTTAATTATTTTTTATATAAATTTTAGATATTTAAGTTGTTATTTATTTTTTGTTTGCACAAATTTAATGTGAAGAGATCCATTAAGATGTCCATAATTAAAGTATTTTTCGTCATCGATCGTTGATTTTTTACTCAAAGTAGCTACAACATATAAAAAAATATTACTGACATTCAAAATAATTAAGTTATAACTAAAGAATATGAAATTAAAACTAAAAGTCATAGCTAAAACGGATTCTAAATTTCAAAAAAATTATACACTAAATAAATTAAGGGAAAAAGGACAAATATACCCCCGAACTATCATAAATGGTACGTTAATACCTTTCGTTATACTTTTGGGTTGTGTATGTCCTTACCGTCAATATTCTAGAACGTATATACCCTTAGGATAGACGGAGGGACACATGTCATAATCTCAAAGGCTTACCCGAATTTAATTTAATATTTACCCACAATTAAAAAAAGCCACCTATTTTTCATAATTTTAACCCACCCATACCCGGTTAAAAACCCCCTTCTTCTTCCCCAAGCTAACCTAACTTAAACACCCTTTGGTGTCAGTTCTTCCACAACTTAATTATTTTTCTTCTAGTCCTTCGAGCCCCGCGCATAACAGATGAGCACACACTATCTGGTTGTACACTTCTTCGGTGTTAGCATAGCCGTCGTGTACCTTGTCAGCACAAACAACTCGTAGACTGCTTCATTATCTAGTTTCTGTTCAATCATGGGTGCTTGTTTCTGTGTTCTTAGAGGCATGAAAAGCTTCATATGCAAAAAAAGTTAGAAAAATATCAAAACTTTTGGAAAGTTAAAAGTTTTTTTCTGGTGGATTGAGTGTGGGGAAGAGATTAAGACTTGATGGGTGTTTTATAGGTGAAATTAAATTAAGGAATTTGAGTTCCATCATATTTTTCCAATCTCATACATTCAAAATCAAATCTCTATGAGTGATTTCAGCCAAATTAACTAAAAAATTCTACAAAAGATTTTTGTTGAAGAAGATGAAGAATAAGAAATTGTCCAAAGGGTTTCTAGAAAAAAAAATCATGTTCTTCTTCGTTGAAAATGTTTTTCAAATTTAAATGTTTGAAATTAGACTTTGTTGTATAAGTTAAGAAAAGAGGAATTTGAGAGATTTTATTGTCTTACCAAACTTCTCTTTTGATTTTGGGTGCTTTTGGTTACAATTTGGGTCATGGGTTAAAATTGGGAAAGATGGGTGGGTTTTTGTAATTGTGGGTAAAAATAAAATTAAATTTGGGTAGGCCTTTAAGATTATGACACGTGTCCCTCCGTCTATCCTAAGGGTATATACGTTCTAGAATATTGACGGCAAGGACATACACAACCCGAAAGCATAACAAAGGGTATTGATGTACCATTTATGATAATTCGGGGGTATATTTGTCCTTTTAACAAAAGAAGTAATTTTTTAAAGTTTTTTTTTAAATTTTTAGATATTTTAAGTTGTTAATTACTTTTTGTTTGCAAAACTGAAGAGGTCCATAATTTAAGTATTTTTCGTCATCAATCGTTGATCTTTTTACTCAAAGTAGTTACAACATATAAACAAATATTACTGACATTCAAAATAATAAAATTATAACTAAAGAATATGAATTAAAAACTAAAAGTCATAGCTAAAACGGATTCCAAATTTCGAAAAAATTATACACTAATTAAATTAAAATAGAACAAAAAAATATTTTTTCTTAATTTTTTTTCTCGAAACACGCTGAAACAGACACATCGACAAAGATGTGCCTGCTTCAGCATGAAGTTAATACTAAAAGTCATAGCTAAAACAGATTCCAAATTTCAAAAAAATATATGCTAATTAAATTAAAGTAAAACAAAAAAATAATTGTTTTAAGTTTTTCCCCCGAAACACAGCATGAAGTCTCTCTTATATAATAAGATAATTCTCTTCCTTAGAAAGGGAATATATATATTTTTTAAAAAGTTAAATCAGGACATTGCCCTCATGGTAATAATAAAAATAAAACAAAATGACATGGGCCCAGAAGAGACCCAAATCCAAAATCTACAAACTATAAGAAACAAAAAGAAATCTACACTAAACAAACATCAAACAGAGGAACTGATGGTCGGAACACCATCAACGCCGATAATCTCAAAGCTTTCCTCCGGTGGCTTCCCAATAACAACAATTTGTCAACAACAGAGCCCATGAGCATGAGTGACATATGCAAAATGTGTTTACAAGTCTCACAAACACCATAAATTCGATCTCTTTGAAGACTTCTTCAGCTCATAACTCGCGTCTTCAGTTCTGTCATCAAGGTAAGGCCCCATATCAATACTAAGCATAGGAATGAACTCTAGGCCAGAGAATTAACCAACTGTCACTTCTTCTTCTGCGGATTGAGCTCCGAAGAGCTAATACCACTACATAAACACTTAGATCTAGCATGTATGTTTCTCCTTGACCTGTAAAGACCATCCTAATCGACCATATGAATGTGAAGCTAAAGAAACTAAGCATGAATGTAGAATATGATATTTCAAGCTTCGATGAATTTGATTTTTCAGAAGGTCGTTGTTAACTGTACTGTTGACTTATGCCTCCTAGCTAGCCTCCAATCATGTTGTGAACCTGTGATTTTGATACTTTTGTATTCTGAGATTAGGAACTTTGCTCTTCTTTAGCTGAATAATAGCCATTACAAACTGTGGTAATTCTTTCAAACTATTAAATATTCTATTTGTACCTATAAAATTAACAATATTGTTAGCTAAAAAATCTGCAAGCTTGTTTTCTTCCCTGAATATGTGTTTAATCTCCACATTGTAAGCCTCTAACATGCTCTTAATACCCTGACTTGTACTAAAATCGACCAAGGAACTTCTCACACTCTATCTAACACTTTCTTAGTGATAAGGAAATCAGTTTCCATAATCAGCGGAAAAATATTGTTATTGATGTAATAAATCAAACCTACTCCCAAAGCTCTCAATTCTGTCTCTAGTGCAGAGCTTAACTCTACCTTCCTTGTCTTTGTAAAGATGAAGTCCCTATAGTGATTCCGGGTATAGAAAGCAATAGAACTAATCCTAAACATATGTTTGAATGCCCCATCTGAGTCACATTTAAACTTTCCTTTACTAGAACACTCCTATGTTACTATCTTACTAGAAATTAGAGGTTTAGTCTTCCAAAACCTTCACAAACATTGTCCAATTACTTGGTAGTTGTTGAAACCAAGGATAGCACAACATTCTGTTAGAACAACTGAACAAAAATGATAAAAATAAAAGGAATCCAAAATAAAACTTGCTTGGCTTAGAGACACGTTAATACACTTCTTGAAGATAGTTGGAGTCTCTCCCACGAGCAATCGGAAGAATAAATAATAACTCTATCTTCGGGATTCAATTAAGCCACAAAACGTGGCATTCAAGAATGTTGCTCTTCTATTCTTGAATTGGTGATTTCACCTTTTGATTAATGTCTCACAAGTGTTTTTCAAGGGAAAGTAGTTTTTTTTGAGTGCTTATCCTTTCAACCATAAGAAACTCAATTTATAGGAAAAAAGTTTTTCAAGAAAAAGACTTTTAATTAAATAGTATTTATTATAGGTTAATGAATTGAAAATAAAACTTATCTTTCAAAAAATCCATAACGTAGAATTTTAGAAGTGTCTTGCAAAACATCTATAACGTAGAATTGAAACAAAAATGAATGTCACAACTCACATTCATGTATTTTGTTATTTCAAAACTTTTAACAAATGAATTTGTTTCAAAATTAATTGAAACACTAACTCTTACAATCCCCCTCTTGTTTCAAGAAATTTTTATCTTTGAAAAATCCAAAATATATTTTGAGACATTAATCTAGCAACATGCATCAATAATGGTGTCTTTTGGACTTGAACCATTAGCTAGTGAAGGCTTTCTAAATCATTGACTACTTAGTGAACGAATCTTGAACTAAGTGGTTCATTGAATGAAATAGAGAAATACTCCATGCATATCACTATGTTCCGGTGAAAATCGAAATCCTTTGACACCTTACGGTCATGTGTCCTGAATCCTTTTAGCCAAGTGCTTTAAGATTTCCATGTTAAACTCTTATTGAAGCAGCCTACACTTCGCACTTAGTGCGGTGAATTCATCAAGAGTAACTTTGCATACTCCGACCAAATAGTCTATGAACTTCATTAAGAGAAATAAATCTCATCCTCCTTTATAGCATAGTATCGGTAAATCTATCAAGAGTATTCCTACATACTCCAATCGAAATCGATTTATAGACTTATTAAGAGAATATAATTTCATCCTTTTCTTTAGTAGGAATATCAAAAAAATTTATCAAGAGTTTTCTTACTAATCCCAACCGAGATCGGTCTTATAAATTTATTAAGAGAAAAAAATCTCAATCATGCACATCTGCTTATTTCATTTTATTTTGAAAATGAGAATTTTATTGATGTGCTTCACAATTGTAACTTTATTTGTTTTTCCCTTTGAACCCAAGATTACATCATTAGGTAGGGTTACCATAAAGTACAATTAATTTACAACAAGCTTTATTCCCATCCCATTACAAGTTTCCACCACTAACTCTTTGCCTAACCCTTTAGACAAAGGATCCGCTAAATTAAACCTAGACTTCACATATTGAAGCGATATCACGCCTTCCTCCAATAATCTTCTCACATGATTGTGTTTGAGACGAACTTGTCTCGACTTGCCATTGTAGCAATCACTTGAAGCCCGAAATATAGCAGCTTGATTATCATAATAAATAGTTAAAGGTGGTACTGGCTTACTCCATAAAGGAATATGTATCAGCATAGATCGCAGCCAATCAACTTCTTCTCCAGCATAAAACATAACTATAAATTCTGACTCCATGGTTGAGTGAGTAATACATGTCTGTTTTTTTGATTTCCAAGAGATCGTTGATCCAGTCAAAGTGAAAATCCAAGCAGTAATAGATTTAGAGTCATTCCGATCAGAATTCCAAGTAGCATCGCTATAGCCTTTAAGAACAACTGGAAATGTAGAATAATGTAGGCCAACATTAATTGTACCCTTCAGGTATCTTAAAACACGAATTAAGGCATTCCAATATTCAACTCCAGGATTACTAGTAAACTTGCTCAAAGTTCCTACTACGTAACCAATATCCGGCCTGGTACAATGCATGGCATACATAAGACACCCAACAATCTGAGAATATGTCAGCTGATCAAGAACATCACTAGAGTTCCGCATTAGTTTGATGCTAGGATCAAATGGTGTAGGAGCAGGTTTGTCATCAAAGTGACCAAACCTTTTTAGAACTTTCTCAATATAACTTGATTGAGCAAGAGTCAAGCCATTCGCTGATCTCATGATTTTAATGCCCAAAATTACATCAGTTTCTCCAAGATCTTTCATTTCAAATTGAGAAGCAAGAAAATATTTTGTTTCTTTGACTCTTTCAATATCAGTTCCAAAGATCAACATATCATCTACATAGAGACATATTATAACACCAAATTTTTCTTGAAATTTGCTAAATATGCAAATATCACCACCATTGATTGAGTAGCCATTAGAAATCATTACTCTTCTAAATTTCTCATTCCATTGTTTTGGAGCTTGTTTTAATCCATAAAGAGATTTAAGAAGCTTACAAATTTTGTGTTCTTGACCAGGAACGACAAATACTTCTGGTTGTTTCATGTAAACTTCTTCATCTAGATCTCCATTCAGAAATGCAGTCTTCACATCCATTTGATGAATTACCAAATTATGAATTGCGGCTAAAGCAATCAAAAGTCGAATAGAAGTCATTCGAGCTACAGGTGCAAATGTATCAAAATAATCAATATCTTTCAATTGAGTAAAACCTTTTGCTACCAAATGAGCTTTGTATTTATCTAAGGTTCCATCCGATTTCAATTTCTTTCTAAAGATCCATCTACAACCAATAGACTTACATCCGGGAGGGAGGTCTGATAAAATCTATGTATTATTTGACATAATAGAGTGCATTTCATCATCAGTAGCTTCACGCTAGAAAGGATCATCATGTGACTACATTGCTTTAGCATAACTTTCAGGATCCTTTTCAACTAAATAGACTTGAAAATTAGGTCCAAAGTCTCTTGGTTTGGCTGATCTTGCACTACTTCTTGATTGACTTTCTTCCAAAGGCTCAACTATTTTCCTTTTAAGAGGAAATATAGAAGAACTTGTATCTTGTTTCAAAGAATCTTTTTTCTTAGGAAATATATGTTCAAAAAAGTTAGGATGCAACGATTCAATAATTGTGTGAGGGCTTGGAGTCTCAAGATTCAAAAATCTATAAGCCTTACTGGTTTGTGAATAACAAATAAATACATAATCTACTCCTCTATAGCCAATCTTAGTCTAATGTTGATCTGGTAATCTAACATGATCCAAACAACCCCATACTTTAAAATAATTTATATTTGGCTTTCAATTCTTCCAAAGTTCATATGGAGATGAATCATGTTTCTTGGAAGTAATTCGATTCAAAATATGACATGCAGAAAATAAGGCTTCAGTCCACAAATTTTCAATGATACCAAATTCATAAAGCATAGAGTTAACCATGTCAATGAAAGTTCTATTTTTTCTTTCTGCTACACAATTTTGTTGTGGTGTATAAGACATAGTCAATTGTTTCTCAATGCCTTCTTTTTCACAAAAAATCTGATTTTAAATATTCTCCACCTTTGTCAGATCTAATTGATTTAATCTTCAAAATCAATTTATTTTCAACTTTTGCTTTATATGTTTTAAAAGTCTCAAATGCCCCATCTTTTATTTTTAATGGAAAGATATATGTATACCTTGAGTAATCGTCAATGAAAGTGATAAAATATCTCTTTCCATGACGTGATAAACAATCCATCTCACAAATATCAGTGTGGATTAACTCCAAAAGTGTGGATATCCTTTCAATAGACTTAAAAGGTTTCTTTGTTATTTTACATTTACTACAAGTAATACACTTAGCAACATGATCCTTTCCACAGTCTTTAATTAATCCATTTTTCACCATAAATTGAATGGATCTAAAATTCACATGACCAAGACGTTTATGCCATAAATCTAAAGACTCCACAACATAAGCAGGAATATTTTCATTTTCAATATTGAGTTTGAGAATGCCATTTGTAGCATAACCTTTTCCAACAAACATGCCTTGTTTAGACAAAATAAATTTATCTTCCTCAAAAATCATTTTAAAACCATGCTTCAAAAGAAGCGTACCTGACACCAAGTTCTTTCGAATATCAGGAACATACAATACGTCTCTCAATGTGACCATCTTTTCGGAAGTGAATTTCAGTTCAACAGTTCCTTTTCCACAACCTTAGCAGAGGATGAGTTTCCTAGTATTTATTTACACTTCTGCACGCACCATCCTCACACGTGGAAGCTGGTAAATAAATTAAACTCACTTATTCATGACCTATGCAATTACATCTCCTAGTATTTATTTACACTTCTATTTCCATGCCTTTGGCAACGATTTATATATTTCCTTTTATATTAGAAAACAAGTTGCTCATGGATGCATTTGTCAATTTATAGATTTATGTAAGACACTTTTCCCCAACCCCATAACAATTTATTAGGAGTGTGCTTGTAACAACCTGATCCATAGTTATTCAAAGGACATCTCGTGCAGAGTCCCGAGAATTCTTGTAATACGACGTGCCGATTTAAAATTAGGATGACATGAAAAAAAATCTAAGAATTAGAAAATTAGACTCCGACTGATGTTATCCCTCCATGGTAAGAACTTTCTCACTATGGAGGCGTGATAACCTCTATAAAGGGGTCAGCGGGGAAGAAACTCAAAAATGTAATTTTTTTATTGTTCTCTGTTACTTTAGTGGTAAAATAGACGATGGTTACTCTAAAAATCCTCCAAAAAAATTTCTCTAAGCTTGAGGACAGGGGAGAGGAGGGATTCTAGCATAAGGTGGGTCATACCCACATATTTTCGGTCTACGACCTTGGGGATTCTCCCCTACGGAGCCAGAAACTCGTGTTCAGAGTTCTTTTGCGGTTTCTTGGCGTCCATATAGGCTAGGTTTTAACTGAGTAGTTAGATCTATCTTCACTTATTTTGTACCTTGTAAATTGTTGGAGATTACATGTATAGGCCTTCGATCATGGAGTTTGAATGACTTAATATGGATTTAGTTATGGTTTAAGATGATAACAAGTTTGGTTAACTACTGTTAACCTTGTGATAATTTTTGGTGAGATGTTGAGGGAAAGTGAGTGGTGTGTAATCGGGTTCCAAGCGGAAAACTGTCTGGAAAGAGTGTCTGAGTGTAAGTGATCATTATTGTTTTCCAAGTTCATTTATGTATGCATTCTAACTAACTCTATAGTGAAACTTTTATAATTCATGTTGGGGGAATTGTAGGGGCTTAATGTTAAGTGATGAATCATTGACTATCTCATGTGATGAAGGTATTTTGTTTACTCTCTTTTACAAGTGTGTTTGTATTTTATTGTGATTGTGGTTTTGTTTGTGAGACTAATGGTTGTCTCGAGTACCACTCTTGATACAGGATATTCCCAAGGTAGGCTCGGGTACCGTGCTTGGTATGTAGTAACGGTTGTCTCGGGTATGTACCACACTATATGGTTGGCTTGGGTATCACGCGGGTACAAATTACTAATGGTTGTCTTAGGTAGCACACCTTGTACATTTTTTTATTAACCTTTTGTATGTGTGGTTTCATGAGAGAACCATGTTTACTTTTTCGTAATGAGATTGTTACATGTTTGTCCATGAGTGACCGTAATTTGTGTTTAAATACTGGGATGGTTCCTATTTAGACCAAAATTACATATTAAACACTGTAGATGATGTCTTAGAGATTATTGATGGTATGGGTTACTTGAAAGATGTGATGAATCAACTATTTCTTGTTGTAGCATCGTTGATCATGTTATTTGTGAATGTTAAGTCCGTGTGGTGACTGTGACTTTGGCTTATTCACAAAGCTTGTACTGTATTGTCAGTCTTTGTGGATTGGGACATAATTGATAAGAAGGATTGAATTAATGTGGTTTAGTAAGAGTCTTTAGGTGGTTTACTGAATTGATCAAGGGCCAGGCTGTTTGCATGAGATTTGTGTTTAAATGTTGGGAGGATTCCTGTTTATATCGAAATTGCATGTTAAATATTGTAGATGATGTCTTAGAGATCCTTGTTGGTATGAGTTACTTCAAAGATGTGATGAATCAGGTGGTTAGAGTTGTGTTGTATCTCTTTCATAGTATTTTACTCTCTTAGAAGCTCATGTACTTGTTTAGATTAGTTCCTTGAGAGGGTTTAGTGTATTCTTTACAAAAGTACTTTATTTAATCAAGTTTGGGAGTCATTTTGTATTTATGATAAGGTGATTAGTTTATATTTGTTCACTTTTACATTGCATATTTTAAATTGCCCGTAAGTGTTCTTCTATGTAGGTATTAGAATAGGTGCCCGCACGGCCTGGTGGGTTGGGTCTTGGCAGTGCTCCTATATTTTAGAGTTGTGTAAACTTGTTAGAGGGGTTGCTGGTATTCATAATGCTTTGTATATATATTTTTTGTAGTAGTTTAGCAGCTATGATGGAGTGTAAGATGTTAGGAATGGGTTAATATTACAGTATATTTTCCATTTATTCGCCAGTTGGAAACAAGTTTAATTGAGTGTGCAATCAGTTCAGTTTATAGGGTTATGAGGTTGTGATGTGCATGAGTTTATCAAGTTTATACTTCTTGTGAAGTGTGCAATATGCCCTCAAGAAGAATTAGGTTGTATGATTAGTTTCCCTTCATTTAAGTAAGGTAAGGGTGAAGTAGGAAGAAAAAGATTTGAGACGCACAATTAAAAAAATAGATTGAAGGTATGCATCATGTATTTTGTAACTTAGACAAATTTGAGTTGTGTCTAGTGAAACATGAAAGCGAGGTGAATTTGATAAAAAATGAAAAGGTGAACCCATTGTACTTTTTTGGTCATTATTTTCTTTGTAAGACACTTTTCACCAACCCTATAGCCGTATATAGGCAGTTTGCTTCTATATTGTTTGAGTTTTGTAAGATTCTAATAGGGGTTGTGGATGTTGATGATACTTTGTATACATTTTGCCGGAGTAGTTTAGCTGCAATGATGAAGTGGTAGGTCCATGATGTCAAGTGTGTGTTAAGATTGCAGGATGTTTTCCCTTATAGTCGTGAGTTGGTAACCAGGTTATCACATGCTTTAGTATTGAGTGAGCAATCAACTGAGTTTATACAGTTATCAGATAGCGAAGTGCGTGAGTTTATTAAGTATATGTATTCGATAATGTGTGCAATATAGAATCAAGAAGCATTTGGTAGTCCGATTAGTTTCCTTCCTTGATGCAAGGTGAAGCAGGAAAATGAAAGATTTGAGATTGAGGGCGTGCATCATGTTTTTGTGACTTGCTGGAAAAATTAGAGTTGTGTCTAAAGAAACTGAAAAGTCAGCTGGGTTTGGTAAACAAAGAAAGAGGTGAGTCGATTGTACACTGTTGGTCCTGGTGTCTTTTAATTCTAAAAGAGTTAGAAAGTATTTCAAAGTTGTATAGATAGTACACTAAAATACTTTTGTCCTTATAATGATAGTAGGTAGAAATAGTAACTATCTTTGAAACCGTAACAACATCCTTCGATTTAATTTCTAAATTTCTATCCTTTGAAACTATAATCAAAGACTCCAGAAACTTTACCCGCAACAAAAAAAAAATTCACCAATTTCTCTTCAAGCTCAAGTTTCTTGTATCCTTTCACCTTTAAGAGTTTTAGCTTTGAAAATTCTATTTGGCAATTCTCCAATTTTTCCTTTGCCACAAAGTTCCAATAGCTTTCTGCTTCCATTGCATAATCACCAAACTGCATAATTTTAATTAATTATTAATTACTTCACAAATAATTAACAATAGCTAAAAAAAATTAAAATATTTAAAAGGTTCAAATTAATATACTTACAATTTTGGGACAATTCTTGACAATATTGAAAGACTCTTTATTGATGTAAGTATATTAATTTGAACCTTTTAAATATTTAATTTTTAAGGATGCAAAAATACGAGATAATTTTTTCATATTTGTAATTTGTCCAAATTAAGTAGAAGTAAATAGATAAGAAAAAGAACGATCATATCAATCTATTTTCATAGGACACAACATAAATAAACGACATAAATCTTAAATCTCATAGAAGAAACTCTGATATGGCGATATTTTATCGTTCATAGTGTATATATTAACTCAAACATCTATTTCAAATGCATAATTCATAATTTGTTATATCATAGTTATGAAAAAGTCATAAAAAATAATTAGGGATGTGGTATGTGGCACTTGTCATTTAGTTAATAATTCACCAACAAAGATTATGATAGAGTATTAAGTATTTTTTCATCCTTAATCAGAGATTTCGAGTTCGAGTCCTTCCTAATACTAATGTTAATAGAGTTAAGTTATCTTTTGGAGATTTTTGTGGTAAAAAATTAAGAAAGGCAGTGGGTCAACAACCCAATGGAGACCAATTAGATGAGTTGACCTTCCTTTCTTCACATCAAAACTCAAAAGATTAACCCAATTTTATTATTTTATACCTCAATTATTTATTGAGTTATTTTTTTTTTTTAACTCATTCCACCCACTTTACCAATTTAAGTACACAAGTCTTATACATCTCGAAACATAAGTCTAAATTGGCAACTTATAATGTTAATTGTCACATTACCAAGTTTAGTTATGAAAGTTTGTTAAATTTTCATTACCATCCGCTTTCCAAAAATGTATTCGCATAGTTATAATTATATACATGATTCTTTTTGTTTTAAAATATTTATTGTGCTTATTAAAAATATTTGTCTCAAATTATTTAGTGGTTAGAAGTTTTAAGACCGAATCATTTTCTTCCCTATTTTATTCTCAATTGTAATTATTTTTAAACACTATAAATATCTCAATTATAATACGTGAACAATTATCTCATAACTATATAAACTCAACTGATTGCACACTCAATTCTAGAGCATGTGATAACCTTGTCGCCAACTCAAGAACAAAAGGGAAAACATCCTACAATCTTAACACACACTTAACATCATGGACATACCACTCCATCATTGTAGCTAAACTACTCTCGCAAAAATATATACAAAGTATCATCAACACCCGCAACCCCTCTTAGAAACTTACAAAACTAGAACAATATAGGAACAAACTGCTTATATACGGTTATAGGGTTGGCAAAAAGTGTCTTACATGAATTTATAAATTGATAATTACATCCATGAGTATCTTGTTTGGTAGTTACATAAGGAAATACATAAACTTTTACAAGAGCCGCAGGAACAGAGGAGTGAATAAATATCTGGAGATATTCTTCCGATTTATCTATGTCATCCTTTGGGGTCATTTCGAGAAAATTGGTAAGCATCTTCGTCAAATGACTAATATTATCATTAATATATGTGTTGTCATTGCAGTTGAATGTTCCTGAATAAGCAAATTCAAGTTATTCATCAGCTTCCATGTGTAATAATTGTGTAGTCATTACAGTTGCAGAAGGCTTTCTTTCTAACCTCTCTTTGCTTTGTCAAACATATATTTTAGAGTAAAGACTATCTTGAGTCAGTTTCCATATAGCACAATTTAAGCATATCCATATCTTGGTAGAATGCTTAGCATTGTTCATACAATCAAGATATAGTTTTGCAAGGGAGAGTTTCTCACACAAATTACACCACCACATATTACAACAACCACAATTTATCTTCCATGGAGTGTTGTGCTCTGTATCATCTCTAGCTTTAACTAAAAAAATCCAAGCTTGCGAATTACTACAAATCTATGATTTAGACACATGGTTGACTTTGAAGTAGTACTTAGCCTTCACAAACTCAGCCTAGAGAGATGGGTGAGTTCTAAACCACTGTTAGAAAATGAGGTATTTCTAGATAGTCGTTTGTTTAATGGTTCCTTTTTTTAATATTATGTCGAGTTTGTAAAGGAAATATAGTCCTTATTTTATGGAATATATTTTGTAAGAAAATCAATACTGGTTGGATAGGTATGGTCTCTACTAACTTTTGAAAAACTTATATAGCTACATGTGTCTAAGCCTTTTGTAATATGCCACATGAATGACAAAAGGAAATTCTGTTGAACCTTATCTTTTCTTTCACAAAAGTTCTAAATACTAATAGTGGTATCAGAGACATTCTTATTGAGGGATTTGTGAAGGTAAGAAAACTAAGGTTTTCTATGGTTCTTCTAAGGTGAGAGCTGAGAAGCAGTAACATGGAATCCAACAACTTCTTGGGTGCAAGCTCTCTTATGTTTACAAGAGAAAATTATCACATGTAGGTGATAGAGATAAAGTCTTATCTCAAAGTGCTTAGTATATGGGATAAAATCGAAAGTAAATATGATCCTCCTCTACTTGTTGCACAAATGAAACTTTATGAAGATGTGAAGTCAATAAAACCAAAAGCTCTCACATGTCTTCATTCAATACTTGCAAATGTGGTTTTCACAAGAAAAATTGCTTGTGAAACACCTAAGGAAGCATGGAAGAAGCTAAAAGAGGAGTTCGACAAAAGTGACGAAGGGTGTCAAACTCTTAACTCTCAAAAAAGAATTTGAAATGTTAAGGATGAAAGAAAGAGATACTGTGAAAATATATTCTGCCAAACTTGTGGAGATAGTTAATAAAATAAGGCTATTTGGTGAAACCTTTCTTGATTCAGAGGTGGTGGAGAAGAAGATGATAAGCTTACCAACAAGGTTTGAGTCCAAGATTTCATCAATAGTGGAATCTTGTGATTTGAAGACTTCCTCTGTGGCAGAATTGATCAACAATTTTCAAGCCCAAGAACACAGATCAAGTATAAGAGATTAAGAAGTAGCAGAAGTGGCATTTCAAGCACAACATGAATGCAAGCTGAAGGACAAAAGAAGGATGGGAGGAGATAAAGTAGCAAATGGAAAACTATGGAAGGAATCTTCAATGAAAGAGAAGTTTCCACCTAGTAACCATTGTAAAGAACCAATCAGCAAGAAAAAGAATGCTGGTTCAAAGGAAATCCATCGATTTAGTTTAGATTCTATAGAAAGATGGTTCATATTGAGAAAAATTACAGGCTCAAGAAGAATCAACCTCAACAACGCTATGTTCAACAAGTAAATTTTATTGAAGAGTCTGAAAACAAAGAAGAAAGCTTGTTTATGGCTTCCCATGTAGAAAACACAACCAATAAATCCTCATGGTTCATAGATAGTGGATGTACGAGTCATATGTCTAAGAATGAGCACATGTTTCATACACTTAATAAGTCAATCAAAACTAAAGTAAGGATGGGGAATGGTGAAATAGTAGATGCACTTGGAAAGGGTTCTGTTTCCTTTCAGACTAAACAAGGTACACAATTTATAAATGATGTGGTGTATGTTCCTTGTTTAGCATGTAACTTGTTAAGTGTATCTCAAATGATGTCTAAATAATATTCCTTATTTTTTTTAAGACAAACATTGTTTGGTTTTTCACTCTGAAGATAGTTTGTTTGTTAAAGTAGAAATGGTGTATAAAACATTTCCTTTAGATGGGAAGTTTGATAGTACAAGAGGCATGGTTGTGGCACAAAAGATATGGTCATTTTAACTATGCTACTTTAAAGTCTATGTATGAAAAGGGATTGAATAAGGCTTTACTTGAGATTTCACTATCTAAAGAAGTTTGTGAGCCATGTCAGATGGGTAAGGTACACAGGAAAGCATTTACTAAAAATGCTACCTGGTGGGCAACTAAAAAACTGGAACTAGTTCACACTGATGTGTGTGGACCTATGCAGACATCATCTTTGGGATACAATAAATATTTTATACTCTTTATTGATGACTTAACAAGGATGACTTGGGTTGTCTCACATATTTCCAGTTTTCAAGAAATTTAGAGCTTTTGCAGAAAGAAAAAGTGGTTGTACGCTAAAGGCTTTGAGGTCAGATAATGGGGGTGAATACACTTCCAATGAGTTGAATAAGTATTGTGAAGATACGGGGATTGATCATAAGTCGATAGTAAGCTGTTCACCTGAATAAAATGGAGTCTCGAAGAGGAAGAGCATGACTGTTATTGAACTGGTTAGATGTTTGTAGCTTGAAAAGAAACTACCGCAAAGATTTTGGGTAGAAGCTATTTATACTTCAATGTATTTGATAAATAGCTTGCCAACTAAAGCCGTGGATGGAAACCTCCTATTGATTCATGGAGTGGAATAAGACCATCTGCGAAACACTTCAAAATCTTTGGCTCAATTTGCTATTCTTATGTCCTTTCGGTCAAAAGAAGCAAACTTGAACCAAAAGGCGAATTGGGGATCTATATTGGTTATTCATCACAATCCAAGGGTTATAGAGTTTTCAATTTGCAAACAAAACATATTTCCATCAGAAGAGATGTAGTAGTGGACGAGCATGATCATTGGAACTGGGATAAGGAGCAAATTGAGAAAGATAATGCAGGTTTTCAGAACTTGCATTCACTTCTTGCAACACAATCAGTTGGCTAAGAAAAACTAACGGACTGTCAAATGCTTCTTGATGAAAATATGAAGAATCATACATGGAATCCTCACTCGATTCACCAGTTTTGAAGAAAAAGTCCTTTTCTACGATATATGAAAGATGCAATGTTGCTATCTCAGAACCCAATACCTTTCAAGAAGTATCAAGGCATAAAGTTTGGATTGAAGCAATGAAGGAGGAGATTGGTATGATAGAGAAGAATGATACTTTGAAGTTGATTGATAAACCCAAAGACAGAAACGTAATATGGGTGAAGTGGGTTTATAAGACAAAACTTAATCCAGATGGTTCAGTTTATAAATACAAAGCAAGGCTTGTTGTGAAAGGTTACACACAAGTTGTAGGTCTAGATTATGGAGACATATTTGCAGTTGTTGCATAGCATGATACAATAAGGACTCTATATGCTTTGGCAGCTCAAACATATTGGAAGTTGTATCATTTGGACGTGAAATTGGCATTCTCAAATGGACTGTTGCGGGAGGAGATTTATGTTGATAAACCAGAAGGCTTTCAAGTTGCAGGGTTGGAGGACAAAGTGTATAGACTTCATAAGGCATTGTATGGAATATAGCTGGCTCCTCGAGCGTGGTACAATAAGATTGATGATGATCTCATTTGTTGTGGGTTCAAGATAAGTGAAAATGAAACCAATTTATATGTGGAAAAGGTTAAAGAAGGAGATGTGCATGTGGTGTCACTCTATGTTGATGATCTTCTCGTAACAAGAGGTAATGAAGCTATGGTGAATTTTTTCAAGCAAGAAATGGAGACCATGTTTGAAATGTGAGATTTGGGTGAAAGGAATTACTTTATGGGAATGGAGAGTAATCAAGCTACTGATGGAATTTTAGTTTGTTAGAGAAAATATGTGTAACGACCCGAGAGCACCCCCTAGTCGTTACCGGCATATTCGACCTCGAAGAGGTCTTATACAATCCCTTAGCATTCGTCATAGCATGTATCATAGAACAAAAATTGCGGAAAATTTAAAACTTTTACTTTGGAAGTTCAACTTCACTTCATATATGAAAAATAGAATCTAACTTCGTCACAATGCACCATCTAGACATAGGAGTATCGAAAATGGACTTAGCCCTTACATCAATAAGAAGTCTTGAATATAGGAAGTACAACAATGTCTTTCCACATAAGCAAAGAGCTAAACATAGAAGCTAGATCATAGGGTCTTGTCCTCGGACTTGAGGACTCACCAACTTGGGGAAGCAACTCCAAGTGTCTTGAGAAGTAAGCTTGAATCCTCAACGGCCCGAACCTAAATGTTTGGGAAAAGGGAGAAAATATGGGTTAGTACAACACACGTACTAAGTATGGCTACTATGCATAAAAACCATTGAAACATGCACAAAAGGACATTTTAGTCAAAACATGCTTTTTGCCAAGTAAATCCAATATGCACACTAATTAAGTATCATAGTCCAAACCAACATAATATCATCCCAACATGTAGACAGCCCTTGCAATACTAGTGCAATGCAAAGAATAGAACCCCATAACCCTCTTCAAAGCCAAGTATCACATTAAGCAACCTACTTCATGCATACATTCATAAGATCATATTTCATCATAACTTACCATATTCATAATGATCATACATAAGATAGCTTCAACATACATAAGTCGTAATTATCATTATCTTAAGAGGACACTACTACGACCATCCCTTAGGATCCCACAAGTGCAATGTGCAAGAGAAGTTCCATACCTCCCTTACACTATGTAGAAACCATAAAGAAAGCCTTAGTAAGAGTTCCCACCTTTCATACCTTAATTTACTTTTACGTTTAGGGAAATATTGCAATAACCGACATAGACCATGAGAGCTACATGGAATCCGGTGTTCTACTCCCACACCGAAAAGAAAGGGTTAACACTTGCCTAAGGTGTAACCATTCGTACATAACTATCTAGGTGGATCCACTAAGTTAGAGTCCTATGTGGGCACATAGTTAAGGGTCAAGGAGATTGCTTCTAGAAACCCTAACTTACTAAACGTGGGGTTTCCATCTCATGAGATAACACATACCGTAGGTAATCCAGACTTTCTAAACGTGAGGAAACCCATGTGGGGAGCCGGACTTACTAAACGTGAGACCCCCATCTCATTTACATGCCCTTTCGGTGCTAAGCATCTAATTCCCTTTTGAAATCATCTTTAGTCATCACACAAGTTCACATTAGCCTTTAATAGACCCTTATGTAGACATCTTACCATAATAGCTCATATGTGTTCATAAGTGAGTAACAATCCTTTCACTTTAGAGACACTTCGCAAGTGAGTAAACCTTTCACTTTACATTACACTATAATCATGAGAACTACCTTTCAATCATATAGCAATCATACCATAACATACATACATAGTTCATAGCTAATTCAAGTGTAGAGGGTTAAGGATGAGGAAACTAGGTCATCAACACTACAACAACACATTAGGTATAGCATCATTACAATTTAAGTAATTCACCTTCCATACTTAAGTTCAAAGAAGAACCAACCTTCATACCTTCTTTCCCTTCGTGGGACATGCATACTTCAATTACCATGAAATTCATAACCAATACATAATACAAGGTAATTCATGAAGTAATAACATAATCAACATCAATATTAGCAATCGACATATTCCCTTCATAGCCTTCAAGGCTTCATTCAAAGACTCAACCCTAATTTCATAGAAATTATACATAACCTAGGGTAGAATCATCATACAAACATGAATTACATAATATCCCATTCAATTGATAGCCTTCAATCAATATCCAACACAAACTAGGGTTAGAATTAGGAAAAGAAGGAGAAGCATGAGTTTCATGGGGAATTCTTCAAGAAACCACCAATGCAACATAAATTCATCCATAATTGTTCATATAACATCAATCAAAGTCAGTTTATAACATCAATTTCACTTTTAGAAAGAAGACCCACATTTTTGGATTGAAATCTAGAAATTGGAGATTTTGAAATTCATCTTGAAGGGGCCTCTTGGGGAAAGGAATCCCAAGAATGATAAGAAACCATACCTTATTGACGAATTAACCACAAAAATATGAGTTGAAACCTTGGAGAGTTGGTCTTCTTCTTGAAGCTCCAATCTTCTTCAATGGAGTTCTTGAGAAGAGAGAGAGAGTGGAGAGAAGGAGGAACTTTAGGTTTAGATCTTTGGGGTTTTGTGTTTGAGTGATAAAAGTGAGGTAAATTGACTTAAAAATCATTATATACACGTCCCCTAAAGTACCCTAAATACCCCTCACTCAAATGGACACTTTAATGAAGTAAATATAGATTTCTGAATTTCTGCATTTTCGTCGCGGAACAAGTCTGCGATGTGGAGCTGTTCCCCGAAGATATTTGGAATTAAATTTCGAGACAGTATAGTCCGCGACACAACCGCGTCGCGAACAAACTTTTTACTCCTTGGAGGAGCAAGTCCGCGACGCGCCCTTGTTCCCTCCAAGAGCAATTTGCAAGCTGCCTTGGCAGCTTGCTTGGCCAAGGTTGGGGTCCCCCTCGGGGCCCCTTATGGTGGTCCCGGGGGGCATCGTATTAGAATGTTTTGACCCTATAAACATATATTTACTTATTTTAAATCTTTTTACAAGATTACACCATCATTAGACATTCCCAAACCTGCCCAAAACCTAAGGACACACTAGAACACATTTTCTCTAGTTTCCGGACGTCGTGGTCGTTTCTTGACGTTTAGACTTTTACTCTTCCACACCAAGTCAATTACATTAGTTTAGGTTTATAAACATAATTTTAACTATTTTTAAGTCATTATTCATAAGGTGAGGCTCTAACTTAAGTCATAGAAATTCCGAGGTGTTACAATATGCATGGGATATTCTTAAAAGGTTCAAAATGGCGAGGTGGAAGCCTCTATTGACCCCACTGGTTCACATTGAAAAGATTTCAAGTTTTGAAGGAGGTGGTAGGGATGATCCAACAGTTTATAGAAGTTTAATAGGTAGCCTCCCGTATTTGATAACAACAAGACCTGATCTCATGTTCGTAGAAAGTCTTCTGTCGAGATTTATGCATGCTCCAAGTCAAGTTCATCTTGGTGTCGCTAAGTGAACTTTGAGGTATGTCAAGGGAACTATTGATTATGGTATTTTGTTTAAAAAGGAAGAGCAAGGGCAACTAATGTGTTATTTAGATAGTACCGGGAAGAAAGCGCTGATGATATAAAAAACGCTTTTGGATATGCTTTTACACTTGATTCATGCATGTTCTCATGGAACAAAGAAGCAAGAGGTGGTAGCTCAATCTTCTGTAGAAGTAGAATACATCGCTGCTGCAACTAATCAGGCTCTATGGTAGAGAAATATTCTACATGATCTGGAGAAAAATGACATTGAAGCTACTATCATTAAAGTTGAAAACAAGTCAACAATATCTATGGCCAAAAATCCAGTGTGACATGGTCGTAGCAAGCATATAAATATAAAGTTTCATGCTATCAGGCAAGAAGAGAAGGATGGCAAAGTTCAACTTGTTCATTGCAACTCTGATTAGCAAATTGGATACATCATGACCAAGGTTCTTCCTAAGGAGAAATTTGAAGTTCTAAGGGCTAAGTTGGGAGTATCCAAGAAAAATCTCAAGGAGGAGTGTTAGAAAATAAGATATTTCTAGATAGTCTTTCTTTAATGGTTCCTTTTTTAAATATTATGTTTAGTTTGTACAGAAAAGGTAGTCCTTGTTTTATAGAATATATTTGTAAAAAAGTCAATCGTGGTTGGATAGGTATGGTCTCTACTATTAAAAAAAACTTAAATAGCTATATGTGTCTAAGCCTTTTGTAATATGCCACATGAATGACAGAAGGAAATTCTGTTGAATCTTTATCTTTTCTTTCTCGAAAGTTCCTAACAACCTTCACATCATTCTGCAATCTCAATCCTCGCAGAAGCTTACAAAACTCCAACAGTATAGGAGCACACTGCCTATATATGGTTCAGGGTAGGAGAGCAGTTTCTTACATGAATCCACAAATTTACAAATGCATACTTGAGCAGCTTGTTTGCTGAATATAGAAGGAGGCGCAGGAACAAAGTATCTTCTTTATAGGAGCAACATTAGTATTAGTACTAGTCTGATATTAGTTCTGATAACAACTTTGTGTTGTGTTCCACTGTTCCTCACCTGAGGTTTTATGTTATTGTTGGTCTTTTGTTTTAGAAATTTTCTCAGGTGGACAATTGGTTTGCTCCTCTCTATAATTTGATAAACTTGATCAGATTATATGGTATTTAATTGCATTTGTAACAGTGTGATGTATATAGGTGTTTACTTTTGATCATTATCCTAATATGATATGTACGTTTTTTTATTCTAATCTAACTTCTATGCTTTAGGTAGTGTATATACTAGTGTTATACTGGGTGGAAGTGAGGATTTAAGTGAAGAAGAGTTTAGGTATGTCTGATAATCTTGCTTTTTACTCTAATGGCTCTTGAGATTTTTTTTGCTTATTGGTTTCTTAGTGAGATTTTTTATTTTTAGATGAAACTCTTGGACCCAACAAAACATATTTCATTGGAGAACTCAATGAGAGACAATCCTCTAATGATAAGTCTTTTATTGATGTCATTCGGTGTGACAATACCATCAGTTGTCTCATTCATTACTCGAGTTCAAATAAATGACATGGGACTATAATCCGACCTAGAGAACAAATGAGACAACTGATGGAATTATCATGCCCAATGGCATTAATAAAAGAATTGTCATCAGACTCATTTGGCAACACAAATTCATCATTTACCAATGGTCCTTTGCCATGTTCAACTTCAACGTTACTTGCTATGCTCAACTTGAATTGTTTCTTTTTATTTCTGTACGTACTAGTATAAGGGTATTAGCTATTTACGTAGTAGTAGAAGAAGAATGAGAATAAGTACTGGGGTTTTAACAAAGGAGGGTCTTTGTATTTTACTTTGGCTGATCTGACAAAGTCACATTAACAACATGTTTCTACTGAGATTTGAGTCATAATTACATGTTCTAAACGTTAGTCTATAGCAGCCATTTCTTAGAAAGTAATCCACACGCACAACCTATGCAGATTCCAGACAGGGATCCATCATAGAGTGTCACTTCTCGGATGAATCTCCAGCCAGGTGCGACCTTTTGTATGGTTGATGATAAAACAGAGAAGAAGTAAAAGGAAAATATGGGTGGGTGGGGGTTTCATTCTTATTTCCTCTCCATTGTTTAGATGCTGTCTAACAAGAAAAGAGCAAAATATGTTATTATATTCCTTATGTACTAGGAGATACCCTGATCAGTCCTTAAATTTGCAGATTCATCTATCCAGGAACATCAACCTAAATTTTGGGATTTATTCACAAGAAAAGAGAATATGAAGTCTCCAAAGTGCACGGGAGGATGGTTAAGAGGTGGAACATGAAGGACCACTTTGCAGAGTTCTATTCCACTCTCAAATACAATGAGTGTGGGAGATACATCAGTTTTATAACATTACAAGGTCAAAACAAATCAGTCATAATTACTCTAGAATCTACACTTAAAGGAGGTTAGGGGAATATAGGTCACAAGATTGTTGGGTTTATTTATGAACCCGACAAAACACTGGGTATAGTAGTGAAGGTTAACAAACAACTCCACAAGTCCTACAAAGATGGTTTCTTCCGTGACATATTGGTGATTGAGGCAACATAGAAAGCAGAGATATAGAGCACAACAAACAGAGTAAGGATCACAGGAGGCAAATCTCCATAAAAAAGACTTCTTAAACATATGCATAATAGGGAAATACTATAGCCAAGCAAACAAAATCCCTAACTTGAATGATGTAAGAAGACATGTATGTAACTCCTGGAAGTCGGTGATACAAGTCAAAGTGTATGCCATGAGCGACGAGCATTTTATGTTCGAACCTCCATCAAGACTAGCAATAGAGCATGTCTTAACAAACCAATGGATCTGGAAGAAGATGAAGTTGGAGCTTGCATGGTGGAAACCAACAACTGGCTGTTAGCCGACAAAGGTAAGGAGATATTGGGTATGGATTTGACTCTTAGGTTTACCTATGAATCTATGGTCGCAAAAGGTTTTTAAAGAGTTCGGTAACCTATGTGGATTCTATATCGAGACTGAGGAGCCATCAAAAATCATCTTCATTGGGCAAGAATAAAAGTACAAGGCGACGATAAACAAATTCTTAGAAATAACTTGAGATTGTTTCACTTGCACCATTCCGATGTGGTGTGAAGCTCCAGTCATCATGAAATTTTCAAAGGAGAGGAGAGAGGAGAAGGGAAAGCATCCAACGGTCAATACCCAAGATCAACCTTTGCAGATGATTAAGGAGGCACTACCAGCGGAAAAGATGAAAGAGTCTTCGTGGGATGGGTCTCTCATGCGAATGGGCTCGAGATTTAAACAAGTAGAATATAACGTGTATAGCAGACAAAAACTACATCAAAGGAAATTGGGACCAAATTTGGGTCCAATTATTTTGGACCCAATTGCTATGGAAAAAGCTCGAGCCCAAGCTCTACAAAACCCTTCGGTAGACATAACTAACATTAAGATATCATCGAATGAAACGAAGGAAACATAACTAACATTAAGATATCATCGAATCAAATGAAGGAAAATAAAGCTCAAAGACATATTACGCTATGGAATAGGGACGAGGGTGAATTGAAAGTTGTGAGACATATGGTACACATGCCTGGAAAAGATAAGGAAGAATTGGGGGAGAAAAGTACAACAATAACGGTACAACCATTGGCAGAGTAGAATACAAATGGAGGTGCAGAGGATGTTATCCCACTGGGTATCCGATTCTCAGAAGAAGACAACAACACATTGAGCACCTAAGAATGGATACAACAAAATATAATCAAATCGAGCTCATAATTTGGGGTTAATTTCAAAGGATGTAAGGGTAGGGCGAAGGAATTATTGAAGAAGATTGATAGTAATAAGAAAGAAAGAAAGAAAGAGGAAATAGAGTGACCAGTCAACATGCAAGAAGAAAAGGCAATTGGAACTAAAGAGCCTACAACTAGATTTTAAGCTTCACAGCAATGGATCTAGAAGTAAAGGGAGGTATTTGGCCATCATGGATCAATGAACTTAAACATTGTATCCTGGAATGTGAGGGGACTGAATTGTGGGAAGAAAAGGTGCAACACCCTGGATTCGAAATGAGGCAAATAACAACTATTAGGAAATTGCAGGTGCCATCCACGAGGCTTAACCACGACCCGTGGGTTGAACTACGGACCGTAGGTAGGGCCGTGGGTAGGCAGTTTTAGAATATGGTCCAACCTTGAACCACGGTCCGTGGTCCAGGGGTTCTTAGGTGAGGCCAAATTCTCTGACATGAAACCTCAACCGATCAGGGTGGACCGTAGGTCAGTCGACGGCCCGTTGGTCGGGGATCCGTGGTTCATGATTGGCAGTTGATTTTAGGGGTATAAGGGTCTTATCCGGTTTTATTAAATCAATGTGGTGTCGTTTTGCCTAAAACTAGACCACATATATAAGGATTTTAGACCCTAAACTCACTCAATTAAGTCATTCTCTCAATCCCCCAAAGAAAACCCAAATCCACTCTAAAATATTCTCTCTTTAGAAGGTAGAAGAAGAAGAAGGAGATTGAAGCTAGGTCAAGATTAAGTCTCCCAATTTTCAGATTTGGTAGGCATTGTGACTAAGGTATGATAGCTTTTCATCCATGGGATCCTTCCTCCCATGGAGTCCCCTAGAATTCCACAATTTTAAGAAGACCTTCCCTAATTCTAGTTAGGGTTTCTTCCATTGTTGTGGGTTATGATGAATGTTGATCCAATTGAGTGGATTATGATTGTTTATATTTGAATTGATAGAATTGCATGTTTTTAGGACGAAATTACATGTACCCATGCCTATCCTATTATTTTAGGGTTGAATTGATATAGTTGGGTTTGATGCCATGTGAGGGAAACTCCATTGGTTAGATATATCCTTATAGGATTGATGAATCATGATTGGAATTTCTTGAGATTGAAGCATATATGATGAGTATGATGTTAATTGCTTGAAAGTAAATCATAAATTATGATCATGAGATGTAGTTCTTTGAGAGTAAAGCCTAGACTATGAATTGTTGATTGTTGATGTTGTAGTATAGAAGGTATACTTCTTAGAATGAACTGATAAGTATGATTGTATGAATGTGAAAGGTTTACTCACATGAATGATTTTTGGTTGAAATGATTGGTCACCTAAAATGAATCTAGACAAAAATGCTTAATGAATGATGAGGCTATAGGCGATTACCCTTGACCTCCATATGCAAGGATATGAGGTGATTCCAATACTTCTTAGAATGGAACAAGAGGTGAGTCTCCACGTTCCTACTATGATGAATTGACATGGAGGCGAGTACCCATTCTTCTTATGAAATGATGTGGAAGCGAGTAACCGTGTCATATGATGAGGTTATGAAGGCGAGTACATGCAATCTAAAGGTAAGTCAAGAGGCGAATACCCATTAGCCTTTATAAGGTATGCATTGAGGCGAATCCCCATATCTTTAAAAGTAAGTATGATTAATGTGATTATGTTATGAAGTTGATTTGTTTGGAGTGTTGCTAGATATGAATTCCATGAGTTAAGCTTGACTAAAGGCGGATGACCTATGTCTTGGCTAAGGTTAAGTGAGGTTACTTAAGGGAGTATTCCTCCTTCATTATGATGCTTATTATGTCTTGATTGTGATTATGCCTTATGTCTTATGTTGACTAATGCTTATGTTGTGTTGTTTATGCTAGCCATCATATTTAGTACTTGATTGTACTAATGCATACTATTGCATACATTCTTATCAAATGTAGGGTCCGACATATTGATTATCACAGTCGTGGCTAGCTTTGTTGTTGATTCAAGGAAGTGAAGTTTTGGTGAGTCCTCATTGTGTTCGAGGATGTGATCACCACTTTCATTTATACTTTCCTTTATTTCTTTGACTATTGTATGGGTTGTGTCCCAAGATTTCTATTCTCTTATGTTTAGTTGTTTGAGACAAATATGTTAGACTTCTCCTCATTTTATAAAAGACTTTGACTGTATTGAAAAGTCTTAAATTCCCGCTCATCTCTATTACTTTATATTATGATATGATAAGTGGCTTGTATGAGGCCTCTTAGGGTCTTATATGGATTGTTACATCTAAGGGGTACCCTAGGTCATGACAAACTTGGTAATCAGAGCACAAGGTTTAGAATGGTTCTAGGATGTCTCAAACCACGTCTAGTAGAGTCTTGTTCATAAATGTGAAGCGCGCCACATTTATGAATAGGAGGCTATTAGACGTTTTGGAAATTTCACTTCTTCACTTCTCTAAGTCGTGCCATGGAGTTTAACTCTATAAGTCTTTCTTTTAATCCGTGCTCGATGGTTTTCAGGATATGACTACTAGAAGGGCAAATGCTAGAAGGTTGGAGGAAGGCAATATTGAGCAAGAGGTTCCTCCGGAAGCTCCTCCTCAAGCTAAGATTGACCCATTGAATGAGAATGTGACTAATGCAGAGCTTAGGTTAGTATTCCAAGTGTTGGCTCAAGCCGTGCCAACACAAGCCAATAGAGAGGTGGTAGTCCCTGTGAACCCAAATGTGGGTACGACGACGGCTATAGTGAGGGATTTTACGAGAAATAAACCCTCCCAAATTTTATGGCTCCAAAGTTGAGGAAGACCTTTAAGAGTTTATCAACGAGGTTGATGAGTCCAAAAATTGGACGCATTTATGACTTTGTTTTAATGGAAATAGTGTCCTTGAATGCTTGTTTTACCTCAATACCTGATTAGAATGCTTAAGTTTCAGGTATTTGAAGTTTTATTGGAAGCATGGACACATAGGCGCAAAACAAAGCAAATAGGGCTGAAAAGAACAAGAAAAGGAATCCTGTGGATCGCCGAGTTTAACATGGCGAGTCGCCGAAATGACATAAGCCGCCCTTCGTTCCAGTACGCGAAGCCTTGAAGGAAGTGGATCAAAAAGAGGGTCGTCGATCAGTTCCGCGAAGCAGTACTGTACCGCCTAATGATCCAGAATGTAAGGATGCTAAAGGCAAGACATTGAAGGCGATGAGCTGACCAAAGGGCGGATCGCCGAGTTCATCAGCGATCTCGACTAATGTCGCCGAACAATCCTCAGCAGCATAATCTGTGAAAACTATAAATACTATTTAGAGTTGTAGTCTTAGGAGAGATTGGAGTGTGGAACAATTATTATTACTATTTTCACTTTAGAACATATTCTAGTTAATATTTTCTCTCAAGTTTGGAGAGGGTTTTGTGGAGACTTGAAGAAAGGAGTTCTTCTTCCTCAAGTTGGAAGTGGGTCTTCTCTATTCACTTCCTTTTGCTTAATTCAAGGTTTAATTTCATATACCTAGTTGATTTCATTATCATGTTAGGTATAGTTTCCTATTTCTTGATATATGGCTAAAACCCCCCATTCTTGGGGTATGATTTAGCAAATATAGGTTGATATTCTTGTTGGGTCTTGCTTGCTGATAGGTTAGATGTATGTTAATGGTGATTTCACCTAGTGGTTGTGGTTTAATCTAAAGTGTTTGTAGTTGCAAATACAAAGCCACCCATGTGTTTTCGGCTTGCCCGAGAGGGAGGTCGCGAAACTGAAACCACTAGACTGATGGCCTAAAGAGTGGGTCGACATGAGGTTCAGCCCGAGAGGGTGAGCCCTAGTCCCATATCCTAACACTCAGCTGGAGAGAGTGAGTGGGGTAAGGCCTACGCTGGTCTTCATGCGGCAAATGGGTGTCCGAGAGGAACGCATTTGAAACGGGGTAATTTGCCCGAGAGGGAATTTATTTCAATTTAAAGCTTAGCCTAGTCACTATTATCTTGCAAATTCCCTATTGAAAACATGTACCCAACAATTTATCTCAACTTGTATTGCGGTCACATCCCAAGAACCTTTCCCCATACTTGATTTTCTTATTTATTTTGCTGTTTTAGCACTTGTTACAAAACCCCCATTTGACATTTGACACTTTCGTGTCACCCCCATTAATTTACTATGTCTTTTATCGCAAACGTCTTTAACTACGACTAATTTGAATGAAATTCTAATTGGTTATTAATACTTAAAAATTGCTCCCTTGGGACACGACCCCAACCCTCGGTTGGGTTACTATATTATCGACGATCATAGACACTCATATCGTAGGATAGTGTCGTTGGTCACGATAAGCATCAAAATGGCACCGTTGCTGGGGAGTGGTGTTATTTGAGAAATTTTAGTTTAATAAAATTGTTATTCTTATTCGTAGTTTACTAACTTAACTTTTTAGTTGTGTTTTAGTTATTGTGGAAACATTGCAGAAAGCATGAGTGTCAACGGTAGTAACGGGAGCCAAGTGGGCCATCAGGATGACATCGGAAATCTCTATGATGTCCAAGAACCCAATCTCAATGAGCCACATCTCATGGGAGGTGTTGGAGCTATTCGTCTGCCCCCAGCAGAGGGAAACACAGTATTCCACATAACAAGCACCATGTTGCAACTTCTGTAACTAAAGGGGATTTTCAGCGGATTAGCTCATAAGGACCCACACGAGCATCTTCGAAACTTCGTAGATGTGTGTGGACCATACTCATTCAAAAACATTTCTTAGGAATCGGTTCGATTACAGTTATTTCCTTTCTCATTAATGGGTGAGGCGTGCAAGTGGTTAGCCGAGTTGCCACGTAACTCAATCACTTTGTGGGAGGAGTTGGTGAATGCATTCAATGTACGATTTTCCCTCATTCGAAGATGATGAATATCCAGGATAGCATCCAAATCTTTAAGCGTCTGAATGGCGAACCTCTGCACGAAACCTGGCTCAGATTTAAAAAACTGGTGCAACAATGCCCAACACATGGTCTTCCTAACAATGTGCTCCTTCAATACTTTTATCGGAGTCTAAACTCGGTAAACAAGGGTATAGCTGACCAACTCTCACCCAGAGGCTTAATGCAGCAACCATACGCAGTGGCAGCTCAACTCCTTGATGGTATGACAACCATCAACAGGGAGTGGTACACCCGCGAAAATCAAGTCTCATCGGTCACATTTCAGCTATCTAAGGAGCAGGTTAAAAAAGACAATGAGAGAGATCAAAATATGGCCAAGATCATGACACAACTTGATATTCTATCCAAAAATGTCATGGGGGCTTGTACCCGTGGTGTCAATGCTGTGGGGGTCGGGTGTGCAAATCCTGAGGAGGCAAGTTTCGACGCCTTGTATAATGAAGAGGTAAACTTCATAGCCAACCAAGGTGGTGGTTATCGATCAAATTACCCAAGGCAGGGTGGAAATCAAGGTTGGGCTAGAGATGAAGGATGGAAGGGTCGAGAATGGAGAGACCGAAATCCTAATTGGAAAGATGGGGAGAAAGACAGATATGTGCCTCCCCACGAATGCCAAAAGCCAAAGGACTCAGAGGGTAGTACGTCTGAGGATATGCTTTCACGCATCCTCAATAGAGTTGAAGGGTCAGACACACTGCTGAAAGGCATGAAAGAGGATATTTCCACCCTCAGCCAGACCGTTACCTCCCATTCTATTTCAATCAAGTATGTGGAGACCCAAATGGGTCATATCTCATCTCACCTAAATCCGAGACAGCAAGGAGGCTTGCCTAGTGACACTATGGATTACCCCAAGGGTGAGAGTTGAAGGTGGACTAACGTCGTGCCATGACGTTAATTAAGGCGCTTTTGGGAGGCAACCCAAAACCCTTTATTGCTTTGTTTTACGGATTACCCCAATGGTGAGAGTTGAAGGTGGACTAACGTCGTGCCATGACGTTAATTAAGGCACTTTTGGGAGGCAACCCAAAACCCTTTATTGCTTTGTTTTACTTTGAGAAAATAATGGTGTGTAGTTTGTACAGGTTAAAGCAAGGAAGAAGAGTGAAATAATGTATGGAGGAAAACAGCAAGTCTAGTTGGCGGATCACCGATGATATCGGCGAGCACGACTCTTTTCGCCGGGTGACTCAAGGCAATGTCAACTGGGATTCTGTAAAACTTGGCGTTTAGTAGAAAATTAATGGCTAATCGCCAACCACGTTGGTGATTGTAATATAGACTGCCGTTAAGATCCTCACATGAGCTGCGAGTCCTGTTACATTTGGCAAAGAGACTAGACACTTGGTGCTTCACCGAGTGAATGAGCGTACCCAATGTACATAGCCGAATGGGTAGAAACTGGACGGTTTCTGCATGCCATAGGTTTAAATATTCTGGTTCATTCATTTTCTCTTATTTCTTCATCCTACCAAACTCACACCTGCACTTTAGTCTTAATTTCCTTGCACTCTTGAAGTATTTTTTTTTCATAAATTTGTGCGGAGATTTGGATTGCATTGCCGCCTAACACCTCAGTAACTTCTTAATCAGTACAAAAGGTTAGCTTCCTGATCCCTGTAATTTTTTGTCAACATTGTACTCATTTACAAACTCTTTGGTATTGTTGAACTCTGCTGAACCTCCCTTATTGGATAAAAATGGGTTAATTATTAATTGTTATTCGATAATCTTGCTTAAGCTGCCAAAATCTTGTTCTCTAATGCATTTAGTTGAGTTAATGAGTGATGGGTGGTGTTCGTATATTATAGGTCTTGGTCTAATTTGTACTATGTGAGCTTAAACTTTGTTTTCGGGAGATGCGGGGCTGATTTCGAGAAGTTGGGTCAAAAGTAGGCACGTTGGGTAAATCGACTAGCTATGATGAGCTCGCCGTGCCACTTCACACTTCATCAAACTGCGTTATCTCGCCCTTATTATCATGCTTCATTTTTTTGTGGCGTCTGTAACTTTCGGCGAGAAGCACGAGGTCGCCAAAAGCACTCGGCGACTCACCGAAATTCTTCTTGGTCACCTTTTGTCTGCACCCCTTTTCGCTTCTGCATAGTGACCTTCGGCGGATAACCTATTGTTCGCCGAATGTACTTGGCGACCCGCCAACTGGACTGACAAATTTTCCTGCAATAGTATGTCTTTGTTTTGGTTGTCAAATATATTATAGCGTTATCTCAAGACTTTGCAGACATGGCCAGATCAAAAGTTGCAGGAAGAAACATGCCACCGAGACACATAAGAGTTCAAAAGTTCAGAAGAAATGCAAAGAGCGAGAAAAAGATAGCCAGTTCGAGGAGGAGGGTGCCAATTGGTGGAGTTTAATATTGCTATAAAGGCTGAAGTATGGTAAAAAGAGAAAGAGGAAAAGGGTCAGAATGATAACACACCGGGCACTGATGCCCAGACAGATGGAGCGACTTCTTAAGCAGGATCCCCTCTTTACCTCCCTCTCTGTTTTTCTTTATCTTCCCTTTCTGGTTATTTTATTACTTGCATTTGAGGACAAACACTTTTTATTTGTGGTGGGGTGAGGCCCACACGTTTTGTTTGTTATTTGGATATTTGGGTTGTCTGTTCTTAATTATTATTTTAAATTACTGCTTTTCTGTGGATGTTTGAGTTCATGGCTCTTGTTGTTTCACTTGCAAAATAATTTTGATCCTTTCAAAAAATTTTCACCACTTCTTGCGTTGAAAGTGGCTGTTCTTTTGCAAAATCAATTTGAGTTTCTGTTTCGATCAATACTGATGACTTGAATAGTGCTCCCAATTGAATAAGCATGAATGTACGGCTACGATGAGGCCAAATGAAGTTGCGTAGACAATATGTGAACTCTTTGCATCTCGTTGTGATTAGACATTTATCAAATTGATTCTCTTGTGATGACCGTTGCACACTAGCAAGCGTGTCTAGTCTTGTTTGATTGAAGTATCGATGACTTTTGTGATTAGCTTACTTTGAACCATGCATGAATAAACCTAGAATTTGCCCTGTTAGTATGATTGATTTAGAAAGGTGTACTCTTGAGATGATCTTAGTAAATTTTAAAGAGTGTGAGACAATTTGACATATACCTATTTTTGTGACCTACCTGTGAGCGTGTGTAACTCTTTTGAACACTTTTGAGCCTTACCTTTCTTTAGAAGAACCTTGATAAACCCTAGATTTTTTCATCCACTACCTATATCCCTCTTGATATGTGTTTAGTGAATAGCCAACTTAGGCCAAAAGTCTAAGTTGGGGGTGTGGTGAAAAGGAAAAGGAAAAGTCAAGAAGTGCAAGAAAGCCTCCTGAACCTATTGTATTGCAAAACAAAATGGAAACCCTCCATATAAAAAAAAGAGAAAAAGAAAAAGAAAGAGAAAAGAAAAGAAAGAAAAAGAAAGTTGTAGAATAAAAGTGCAAAAGAAACTGGGTTTCCAAGCAATACATGGAGAATGAATAATATGATGAATTGGGAGCACTAGAAGAAGAATTGAGGAAGGAAGGGAAGAGGATGTATTGAGAACATCACATCTCACGTGGAAAAAGTCACTAAGCCCAAATGACCATAACTTTGCACTCAGCCCCATTACAAGCCTTAGAAAGACCTTTTTGATCTTGAGTAAGCTGGATCAAAAGTCAATTGGAAAATAAGGGCAAACCTATGGTGAAAACATGCATTGTGTCCCTCTTTTTGAGTGTGAGCTTTGTATCTGATTCCTGATTTTAAATTGAATCATATATGTGTGTGAATATGGAATCATTCTTTGTGCGAGGGCATTTAGATACTTTTGTTGAGCTTGAACTTGCACAAGTAGCAAGTATTGCGAGCATGAGAATCTTTGGTGATGGTGTGTCACAATTTGAATCTTCGAGTACACAATTGATCCTTGCATAAGTAAATTGAGTCTTGTTGTGTGCATTCATGATTTAGTCTTGTGTAGCACTGTTTGAGGCACCCTTTTTGAACGGCTGAACTTGAGTTTGCTTGAGGACAAGCAAAAGCTTAAGTTGGGGGTGTTGATGAGTCCACAAATTGGACTCATTTAGGGCTTTGTTTTAATGGAAATAGTGTCCTTGAATGCTTGTTTTATCTCAATACCTGATTAAAATGCTTAAGTTTAAGGTATTTGAAGTTTTATTGGAAGCATGGACACTTAGGCGCAAAACGGAGCAAATAGGGCTGAAAAGAACAAGAAATGGAATCTTGGGGATCGCTGAGTTTAATGGCGAGTCGCCGAAATGACATAAGCCGCCCTTCGTTCCAGTACGCGAAGCCTTGAAGGAAGTGGATCAAAAGGCGAGGAAAGGAGCAGTCGGCGGGACGCCGATCAGTTCTGTGAAGCAGTACTGTACCGCCCAATGACCTAGAATGCAAGAATGCTAAAGGCAAGACACTGAAGGCGATGAGCTGACCAAAGGGCGGATCGCCGAGTTCATCGGCGATCTCAACAAATATCGCTGAACAATCCTCCGCAACACAATTTGTGAAAACTATAAATACTATTTATAGTTGTAGTCTTAGGAGAGATTGGAGTGTGGAACAATTATTATTATTATTATTTTCACTTTAGAACATATTCTAGCTAATATTTTCTCTCAAGTTTGGAGAGGGTTTTGTGGAGACTTAAAGAAAGGAGTTCTTCTTCCCCAAGTTGAAAGTGAGTCTTCTATATTCACTTCCCTTTGCTTAATTCAAGGTTTAATTTCTTATACCAGTTGATTTCATTATCATGTTAGGTATAATTTCTTATTTCTTGATGTGTGGCTAAAAACCCCATTCTTGAGGTATGATTTAGCAAATATGGGTTGATATTCTTGTTGGGTCTTGCTTGCTGATAGGTTAGATGTATGTTAATGGTGATTTCACCTAGTGGTTGTGGTTTAATCTAATGGGTTTGTAGTTGCAAATACAAAGCCACCCACGTGTTTTTGGCTTGCCCGAGAGGGAGGTCGCGAAACCAAAACCACTTGACTGATGGCCTAAGGAGTGGGTCGACATGAGGTTCAGTCCGAGAGGGTGAGCCCTAGTCCCATATCCTAACACTTAGCTCGAGAGAGTGAGTGGGGCAAGGCGTAGTCTGGTCTTCATGCGGCAAATGGGTGTCCGAGAGGAACACATTTGAAACGGGGTAAGTTGCTCGAGAGAGAACTTATTTCCATTTAAAGGTTAGCCTAGTCACTATTATCTTGCAAATTTCCTATTGAAATCATGTACCCAACAATTTATCTCAACTTGTATTGCGGTCACATCCCAAGAACCTTTCCCCATACTTGATTTTCTTGTTTATTTTGTCGTTTTAGCAGTTGTTACAAAACCCCCATTTGACATTTGACACTTTCGTGTCACCCCCTTTAATTTAATATGTCTTTTATCGCAAACATCTTTTACTACGACTGACTTGAATGAAATTCTAATTGGTTATTAATTCTCAAAAACCTCTCCCTTGGGATACGACCCCAACCCTCGGTTGGGTTACTATATTATCGATGATCGTAGACACTCATATCGTAGGATAGTGTCGTTGGTCACGATAAGCATCAGAGGTCTATAAGGTACTTTCTATTATGGGTGTGACTCCGGTAGAGAAGGCGGAACTTGCCGCTTATCAACTCAAAGGGGTTGCTCAGATTTGGTTTAACCAATGGAAAGAGGCAAGGCCGGTGGAAGCAGGCCCCATAGAATGTGCAAGGTTCTTCTAGTTGTCACGACCCAAGGGTACCCGCTAGACGTAACAAGGTACACAGAACCCCAAAAGGCCCCATGTAAGCCACTTAGCATGTCATAACATAAAGCATTAGAATAATAATAGTAAAAATGCATGTAAGTCCAAAAATCTTTATAAAGGAAAGCGGAAGTCTAGACTTTTCTCAATTAGCCATCTATTACAATACTTGAGTAAAAATAGGATCATAGCCCAAAACAACATAATCTGAAAGTGAAAATACAAGAATGAAACTACAATGAAAATGCCCGTCCTTGAACCATGAGGACTCACTACATGAGCAAATCCAAGCTCTAGCCACAATGGAGACCTCCTTGAGAACCGGACCCTACACTTGGAAAAAATGTAGGAAAATATGGGTTAGTACAAAAATGTACTAAGTAAGATAGTCATGCACAAAATCATGAAAATATGCTAAAAGGGACATTTTAATTGAATGCATGCCATTTACTAGTTTAAAGCATCATTTTGTAGATCATGAAAAAGCATAAGTCATAAGCATAATCAACTCATAGGTCATCATGTCATAATAGGAACATACCATAAATACCCTTAGAGCATACTTGTGCAATGCATGGAAAAGATCCCATAATCCCACCCATACTAAATAAAGCTTCTTGAGTAACTATAGTTCATTATTCATCTTCTTGTTCATACTAACATAAAAGGGAGATTAGCCTTAACCGACATAGACCATGTGAGCTTACCATGGAATCTGGTGTCTACCCCACACTGAAAAGAGGTTGTCCTACATGCCTAAGGTAGAACCATACTCTTATCTTAGGTGGATCCACTAGCTAAAGACCTATGTAGGAACATAGTTATGGGATAAGAAAATTGATACTAGAAACCCGGACTCAACTAAGGTATAAGGTTTCCATCTCATGAGATACATACTATGGGAACCCAGACTCAACTATGGTAGAAGGAACCCATTTGGAAATTCGGACTCAACTAGTGTAAAATCTTTCTTTGGGAAGCCGGACTCAACTATCGTATAAGTTTCCATCTCATATTCATATCCACTCGGTGCTAAGCATTATTTCCCATAGACTACATATTAAGTCTTGAAGTAAGTGCATTTTCATGGAAGAATGTCTTGACACTCAATCCAACATAATTCATACTATAGCTCATAGATTCAATAGTTGAGAATAGCCTTTCAACCCTAGAATCATCATATTGTGAGAAAACCTTTCACATCATACCATATTCATACATATGTGTGTACATGAGGATAGTCTTCCAACAACAGAACAACTAGATCATAATCATATTCACTTTACTCTCAGAGTGTTCCAAAAGCATATACGTAAACCTCATAATCATGCATAATTCTCATACTTTGCCCTTCAAGGACCATAAATCATATTCAATCAACACATCTAGAGTTACTACATTAGACCTGGATAATAACATGATTTAATTAACTCAATTACTACAAGCATAATCTCATGATATTCATCTTTTTACAATTCACCCATATCACAAGGTCATAAATTGGAAATATGGTGATTTCATGGATTCTTGGGAGAATTCATCATAAAACTACGATAAATCATCAATTCAATCATAATATAAAGTAATTAAATCAATAGAATCGTTTTTGAAAGGAATCTATGAGTTGGAGTCAAACCCTAGCTTTTGAGGAATTTCTATCTTTAAAGTTGGGAATTTGAAGGGACTCCATGGATGAAAACTATCCATGGATGAAGGTCTACCATACCTTAGCTTTGAATTCCAAGGAAATTTGAGTAGAAAATTTTGCTCCTTCAAACCCTAGCTTCAACTTTCTTCTTCTTCTTCCTTGGAGTTCTGAAGAGAGTTTTTTGGGGAAAAGTTGGTTTTGATTTGGGATTTTGGAAATATGAGGAAGATGACAAAATTTGGGGGTCTTAAAACTATATATAGTTAGTTTAAATTAATACAAAACGACGTAACCTAGCATTAAATAAAAATGGAAAACCCCAAGTACCCCTCAACCAATTCACCAAAACCATTTCCAGTCACCACCTACGACCCCCACATAGACGGACCATGTTGGACCCATGGCCCGTGCTGGTGAAGCGTGGGTCGGGGTTCTGGGGCTTGATTCTGCAGGCACGGCCTACGGCCCCTTAACCATGAGGCGTAGGGGGCGTACGGGGCTTGAGTGGCCCCTCGTGGGTCATTTCCCAGACTCATTTTTGGTGCACTCCTCAAGGACCCATGGTTGGTCCTTGGGGTTTGAGCATTGACGTTCTAACACGAAAACAATTAGTTTAAGGTACGGGGAGGTACATTTCAATTCTCTAACCCTAACATCAAGCCCTAGTTTAGCCTACTAGTTTCCGGAGTGTTACATTATCTCCCCCTTAGGAACATTCGTCCTCGAATGATGATCTAGAAACTTTTACAGAATTAAAGACTCAAAACTAGCAGCCCAACATGCATGAAACATGAAAATAATGCATAATTCAAAAGGAGGAAACTTCTATTCCATCTAAAACATATTCAATGCAATACAAGGAAGTAGGAACTACATCTAACAATCCATTATTCATGAAACTCAATATTTCACATATTCATAGGAGAAACTACCTTTTCCAACTAAATCATGCTCAACACAATATCATGGAGCCAATATGCAATTACTCTCAAAAATATACTAAAACATGTTCATCAACTCATCTCATGAAGTCAAATAGGCAACTCATACTAAATGCACAACAACATGAGGAACATATATCATGAAAACTCATTTTCTTACTAAACATGAATTTCTCAAGAACATGCATAACATAAGGAAATCATGGAAACACATATATCACATACATGATTTCCAAAACACTAAAACTCAAGAGGAACTACTTCCCTCAAGATTGAATAGGAGTAGAAAGAAAGAGATGAGGGTATCAGGACTTCATATCGGCCTTGGCCTCCCAAGTAGCACCCTCCACTAAATGATTTCTCCATAAAACCTTCACGGAGGCTACTTCCTTGTTTCTAAACCTCTTGACTTGCCGGTCTAGAATTTCAACCGACACCTCTTCATAGGCAAGATTCTCTTTAATCTCTAAACCCTCTAAGGGGACTATGGTTGATGGATCCCCAATACATTTCTTCAACATTGAGACATGGAACACCAGATGCACCAACACCAACTCCTTTGGAAAGTCTAACTCATATGCAACCTTGCCCACACGCCTCAAAATCTCATAAGGACCCACAAACCGAGGACTAAGTTTCCCCTTCTTTCCAAACCTCATAACACCCTTTATGGGAGAGATTTTAAAATAAACCCAATCATGGACATCAAATTCTAAATCTCTTCTTCTAACATCGGCATAGGACTTTTGCCGACTTTGGGCCGTTCTCTACCTCTCTCTAATTACCCAAATCTTCTCAATGGCCTCATACACCACCTCTGGGCCTAGTAGAGCAACTTCCCCTACTTCAAACCATCCCATAGGGGACCTACATCTCCTACCATAGAGAGACTCAAAGAGGGCCATCCCAATACTCGAATGGTAACTGTTATTATAGGTAAACTCAACTAACGACATATGGTCATCCCAATTGCCTTTAAAATCTATCACATATGCCCTCAACATGTCCTCTAAAGTTTGAATGGTGCGTTCCTCTTGACCATCCATTTGAAGGTGAAAAGATGTTCTAAGCTTCACCTGAATACCTAGCCCTTTTGGAAGGACTTCCAAAACTGTGAAGTAAATTGGGGGACTCGATCTGAAATGAAAGACAAGGGAACTCCATGTAATCTTACTATCTCATTCAAATACAATTTAGCATATTATTCCGCCGAGTAGGACACCTTGACAGGAATGAAATGAGCGGACTTAGTCATTTGATCCACTATTACCCATATCGAGTCTTGTTGCCGCCTAGTACATGGCAAGCCTACAATAAAATCTATGTTCACATCTTCCCACTTCCAAGTAGGAATAGGAATATTTTGTGACAAGTCTCCCGGCCTTCGGTTCTCAACCTTAACTTGTTGACCAATAGGACATTTGGCTACAAATTCCGTGATGTCCTTTTTCATCCCATTCCACCAATAAACTTCCCGTAGGTCACGGTACATTTTGGTGGCTCCCGGATAAATAGAATATCGAGAACTATGAGCTTTCTCTAAAATTTTCTGCCTCAAACCATCAACATCCGGAACACATAACCAACCTTGGTACCTAAGCTCCCCATCTCTCCCTTAGGAGAAAGCCTCAATGGAATTTTGGAGTACTGACCCTTTCAACTAAACTAATATAGGATCAAAGCTTTGCTTGGCCTTCACATCTATCACAAAGGATGATTCAGACCCATTATGAACCATGACACCACCCTCGGCGGAATCCACTAGTTGAACACCTAACCGAGCCAACCTCTGCACATCACAAACCAACTCTTTCTTTTCATCATCTACATGAGCCACCCTACCCATCGACTACCTACTAAGAGCATCCTCTACCACATTATCCTTGCCGGGGTGATAAAAGACACTCATATCATAATCCTTTAATAACTCTAACCACCTTCATTGTCGAAGATTCAAGTCCTTTTGACTAAACATATATTGAAGACTTTTGTGATCGGTGAAAACATCCACATGGACCCCATACAAATAATGCCTCAATATTTTCAAAGGAAATACAACCGCTGCTAATTCAAGATCATGGGTAGGATAATTCTTCTCATGGACTTTAAGGTGCCTTGAAGCATAGGTAATCACCTTACTATTTTGCATAAGCACACATCCCAACCCAACTCTAAAGGCATCACAATACACCACAAAACCATCTATACACCGGAGCAGAAGTAAGTCTATCCTTCAATTCTTGGAAACTTTTCTCACAAGCTTCTGACCACACAAACTTAGCTTTCTTTTGAGTCAAAGTCGTCAACGGAGAAGCAATGGAGGAAAACCCCTCAACAAACCTCCTATAGTAACCGGCCAAACCCAAAAAAGCTTCTAATGTCAGAAGGAGTTAGAGGTCTAGGCCAACTCTTGACCGCATCCATCTTCTTGGGATCTACCTTAATACCCTTGTTTGACACAATATGACCAAGGAAAGGTACATACCTTAACCAAAATTGGCACTTGCTAAACTCTGCAAAAAGTTGTTGGTCCTTGAGAACTTGCAACACAATTCTCAAATGGTACACATGTTCATTCTCACTCCTCGAATAGATCAAGATATCATTGATAAACACAATCACTAATATGTCTAGGTATTCCCTAAACACTCTATTCATCAAATCCATATTGCCGCCGGGGCATTAGTCAATCCAAACTACATAACCACAAATCTATAGTGACCATACCGGGTTCTAAAGGCCATCTTGGGAATATCAACCCCCCTCACCCTCAATTGGTGATAACCTGAATGAAGGTCAATTTTGGAGAAAGAGCTAGCCCCTTGAACTTCATCAAGCAAATCATCAATTCTCGGAAGGGGATATTTATTCTTAATGGCCACTTTGTTCAATTGATGATAGTCAATGCACCCCATGGAGAGATACTCGGTCGAATAAAACCCTTATCTAGCAAATCCTTTAATTGCTCTTTTAATTCTTTTAACTCTGCCGAAGCCATTCTATAAGGAGGAATGGAGATAGGTTGCGTATCCGTTAAAAGATCAATACCAAAATCTTTTTCCTGCTCAGGAGGAATACCAGGCAAATCATCGGGGAAAATTTCTAGGAACTCATTCACTACCGGAACCGACTCTAGATAAGGGGTTTCAGACTCAACATCCATCACCCTAACAAGATGGTAAATACCCCCTTTGGAGATCATCCTCCTAGATTTAAGGCAAGAGAAACATTGACCTCTAGGGATAGAATCCCCCCCTCGCTCCTTCCACTCTAAGATAGGGTCATTTGGAAATTGGAAGCTAACCACCCGAGTCCTACAATAGATAGAGGCATCACATTCATGCAACCAATCCATACCCAAAATTACATCAAAGTCTAACATTTCTAACTCCCCTAAATCCACCAAAGTAACTTTATGGGATAAGGAAATGGAAAAACTTCTATAAACTCTTTTAGCCACCACCGAGTCACCAACTGGGGAAGAGACGAAAAAAGGTTCTACTAACATATATGGGAGTATTTCAAACTTCATGGCCACAAAAGGTGTCACAGAGGACAAAGTAGAACGGGGATATAACAAGGCATACACATTAATAGAAAATACTTTTAACAGACCGGTCACCACATCCGGGGAGCTCTCTTGGTCACCTCAGGATTAAAGAGCATAAAAATGGTTTTCTTTTGAGCATTGGAGTTTGAACCGCATGGAGAAGCTTGCTTATCTTCCCTTCCCTTAACCTTGAGAATCAGACAATATCTCATCTTGTGGCCAACCTTCCCACAACTAAAACACCCATCGGTACCAACAAGACACTTGCCATCATGCTTTCTACCACATTTTGCACAATTAGTCCTAGCAGCATAAGAACTACCACTATTACCTCCTTGAGGTTTTGGGTTGGAAAGCCTATCCTTGTTGATCCTTGGGGGAGTACTAGAGGAGCCTTGATTGGAGAACCATTGTCTAAAACTTGGTCGACCTTGTCCACCGGACCTAGCATTGGAGAAGTTCCCATCACCAGTTCTATCTCTCTTCACCTCTCTATTCTTTTTCTTGAGTTTTGACTCCTCAATTTGTTGAGCATATACCATGAGCCTTGAGATATCCATGTCATGATGGAGCATTGCTGTACGTCATTCTTCTTGAACAAAATCAGACACACCCTTCAAAACCTACTCATCTCATCCCTCGAATCCACCACCATAGATGGATCATACTTGGATAGTTGGGTAAATTTCAAGGAATACTCCTTTGTACTCATTCTACCTTGCCTAAGGTTAATGAATTCCTTCACCTTAGCTTCCCTCAAATCTCAGGGAAATAATCTATCAAGAAATGCCGATTTGAACATTTCCCATTCAACCGGGTCCGCTCCTATGGGTCTTCTCCTCTTCCAAAGACCATACCATACTTGAGCAACATCCTTTAGTTGGTAGGCGGCTAAATCTTCCTTCTCTCCCAAACATATTCCCATGATATCAAGGACTTTATACACCTCATAAATAAACCTTTGGGGATCCTCCTCCACTTTAGATCCATGAAATTCGGGAGGGTTCATTCTAGAAAAATCCCTAACCCTTGAAGAAGCCGAATTCACATTAGGAATAACCGGAGCTACCACTTCTCTTTTGTCTTGAGCCCTCACGACTTGAGCCAACATTTGGATAGTAGATCTAAACTCCACATGGGTCACATTCTCAACCATGGGATAAACCGGAGCTTGATTAGCTTCAAGAGCTGCCTCATTCATATTGCCACCCTCTATTCTTCTAGCATTAGCCCTTCGTGTGTTCATATTCTCAAGACACAAGAGAAGGATTAGAAGAGGGACTTTATAGAGTTAAACTCTAAGGCACGACTTAAGAATAATGAAAGAAGTGAAATTTCCTAAACATCTTATTGCCTCTCATTCATAAGTGTGGCGCGCTTCACACTCATGAACAAGACTCTACTAGACGTGGCTTATGAGACATCATCCTAGGATCATTCTAAACCTTGTGCTCTGATTACCAAGTTTGTCACAACCCAAGGGTACCCCCTAGACATAACAAGGCACATAGAACCCCAAAAGGTACCATGTATGCCACTTAGCATATCATAACATAAAACATTAGAAAAATAAGAGTAAAAACGCATTTAGATCCAAAAATCTTTATAAAGGAAAGCGGAAGTCTAGACTTGTCTCAATTATCCATCTATTACAATACTTGAGTCAAAATAGGGTCACAACCCAAAACAACATAATCCAAAAGTGAAAATACAAGAATGAAACTACAATGAAAATGCCCGTCCTTGAACCATGAGGACTCACCACAAGCAAAGAGAAATGATGTCATGACCCAGGAGTACCCCCTAGATGTGACACGACATACAAGACTCCGAACAGTCGCATACAAGCCTCTTAGCATATCATAACATAAGATAAATAGGAAATGGTGCGGGAATTTAAAACTTTATCCATACAATCAAAGTCTTTTATAGAAAAACAAGCGGAAGTCTACAACACTATGTCTCAAACCCTCTATAACACTCGTGAATAAATCTGGGACTGTCACGACCCAGGGGTACACCCTAGAAATAACACAGCGTACTTGACCCCGAAGGGGTCTCCTACAATCCCTTAGCATATCATGAACATAATATAATAGAAAATTATGGAAATTTTAGAAACTTTATCCATACAATCGAAGTCATTTTCGTAAAAGCAAGCGGAAGTCTTTCTATACTTTTGTCTCAAACCATCTAATACAACTTTAGAATAAAACTCTTTGGACACAGCCCATACAATAGTCTCAACACGAAAATAAAAGACCTAAAGGAACTAGTGGGTTTGTCCTCGAAGCTGTGAGGACTCACCAATTCTTTAACTCCTTAGAAACCTATCTTCAAGGATGAAACTCAATCTCTAAAACCCTACATTTGGTTAGAGTGTAGGCAAAGTATGCGTTAGTACAAAATGTACTAAATATGTTAGATAGCATAATTATAAGAGCATAAGACAAGGGTTAGTCAATATAAGACATAATCCATAATCATATGAAATACTTCAGGCAACATCAATTATAAGCACAAGAGACAATACCAGAATAATAAATAAGGTCTCCAACATAAGCATCATATAAGCATCTATTCAACTCTTAGTCATTCATAACATAATAGGGCTACTCTCAAGTAACCTAAAAAGCATACTTGTGCAATGCATAAATTGCATCCCATAATACTACCCAAGCTAAGTATCCCTCTTTGGTCATCTTAAACATAGTCTACATACATGATCAAGTCTTAAGCTTTTCTACCATAAGGGCACTATACTCCTAAGTAACCTCAAATCACACTTGTGCAAGGCATGAAAGGCATCCCATAATACCCTTCACACTAAGCATACCCTCAAAGTCATCATAGTCATATTTACCCTACTTTGGTCTCATTATTAGCTTACTTCATATAGACAAGGGAACTATCACCTTTAGTTAATCATATGAAGTTAAGGAAGGCAACTATAGCACAATCCTATCTAAGCATACATCATATAAGAGAAAAAACTTCATGAGTCACCTTAAGGCAAGCTTGTGCCATGCATGAACAAGACCCCATAATCCTACCCATGCTAAGCTAGACACTTTAGGTTCTTCATTCATGTTCATCATCTCTTAACATCATAAAGATAAGGGGAATCACCACTAGTCATGCATGAATTGGAGAGGTATATAACACTACAATCCAAACTAGTCATGCTCATGTTCACAAGTTCAAGGAGAATCACCTCAAGACATACATGTTTAGGTAATCATGAAGAACAAGGGTAATCACTCACCTCTAGTCATACATACTAATAAATCATACATACAAGGGGAGTCTCCACAAGTCATACAAGTTAATGAATCATAGGTATTCGCCTCCATGTCCATTTTAATGTGATATAGGTATTCGCCTCCATATCAATTTTAATGTGTAGTGTAGGTATTCGCCTCCATATCATCACGTAAGGATCATAGGTAATCGCCTCCATGATCAACATAAAGGCTAATGGGTAATCACCTCTTGCCTTGGGAGTCATACATGCATAAAGGGTAATCACCTCACACTTCCCATATCATGACATGGGTAATCACCTCATGTTTAACTAATTAGAAGTAAGGGAACTTACCACACATTCCTATCATGTAAAGGTCATTTAGGGGAATCACCACAACCCTCATTACATTTTATAGTCCTAGGACTTAGATTCTTTTTAGGTGAGAAAACCTTTCAACCTAGAATCATTCTATGTGAGAGAACCTTTCATATCATGTCATATTCATGCCTAAGTGTGTATATGAGAATAACCTTTCAACAACACAACAATTAGATCATGATCATATTCACTTTACTCTCAAAGCGTTCATAAGGCATGTACATAATCTTCATAAAACATGCATAATATCATATCTATAATTCTACATTAGACATTGATATGATCATGACTCAAGTGATTCTATCAATTCATATATTCATACATTCATGAGGTAGATTAGATGAGTACATGCCTTTCACCACAATTCTACCCATTAGACTTCTATTCTCATATAGACTTTACTCTCAAAGCCTTAACATACCTAGTTAATCACATTGGCTTTACACTCCAAAACCCTAGTGATCAACCTTCATGACTACAAGCCTTACACTCAAGCTTTACTTCATACAATCTTCATTCATACCTAGATTTCAAGACATTCTAGTCACATTCTTCATTACTAGGTGCTTCTTGTCACAATTGATCATTAAGGTTCAATTTCAACTTTACTAGTTATGATCCTTCATATTCACTAAAGTCTATTTCAATTCATGTCTATATGTTCCTAACCTTGAACAACTACTACACATGACATTGATTTTAGATGATCAATTCTAATTCTTCAATTTCACCTTTCATGGCATTAACCCACCCAATATCAAATTCATCAATTAGACTAGGGTTAACCATAAAAATCACATAAAATCATCATAATATCATAATTCAATGCTAATTCATTCATAATTAGGTATTATCCACTAGATTGGAATCATACCTTAACACTACCCACAATGTAGAAAGAAACCCTAGCTAGAGTTGGGTTTTGACTTCACAATTGGGGGAAAACTAAGGGGGCTCTATGGGTGGAAGAACACATAGATGAATAAGCTAACATACCTTGATTTAAAGCCCTGCTGAGCTTGTAACAATGGAGGGATTTCGACCTAGCTTTGTTCTCTTCTTCTCCTTCTTCTTTTTCTTGGGTTTTCTAGAGAGAGAAATATTTTGAGAGGAAGAACTTTGGGATCTTTTGGGATTTTGGGATTTTGGAATTAATGACTTAGTTGGGGTGGTTAATGACTCAGAATACTTTATATAGGTGTATAAAATCCATATAAAATGACCCCCACTTAAAACTAATTAAAAAGGAATTTACTAAACAACCCCCTCATTAGGAAGCCCACTCCCAAGCACCACAGAGGACCTCACGAGTCGTGGTCAAGACCACTGGCCGTGGTCCTTGGGCAGTGTCTTGGCCAAACTGTCTTGGTCCCCAAAATTCTAAGGCATGACCACGAGACCTCCCATAAACCGTGGTCAAAACCACTGGTCGTGGTCCCTTGGCAGTAGCTTGGCCTCAAGGCCTTGCCTTCCACAAGTCTAAGGGGACTTCACGAGGCCTCCCACGAACCATGGTCAAGATCACTGGTCGTGGTGATGAACGTGAACCTTGGGGCAGTGCTTGGCTAAACTGTCTTGGCCTCCCTCATCCTAAGGCATCTTCACGAGCGTTCCCACGAACCGTGGTTAAGACCACTGGTCGTGAAGGTAATCCACTTTGAGACAGCCCTTAGGGAGCTACTGCCTTGGCCTCATGAACCACACCACGATCCGTGGTCCACACCACTAGCTGTGGTGGTGGTCGTGGACTTGAGGTAGTGTGCTCAAAGCTTGGGGCAGCCTTGGCCTTTGGCTTAGGTTTTGCCCATTTGCCTTGGCACTTTCCCTTGCAACCCTCAATCAAACCTTAGATGGTCTATTAAACTATGGAGTCTAACACGTACCTTGACATTTAACCCCTAAACCCCTCATTCTAAGTACGGGAAGTCTTATCTACGACTCTAACCCTCATATCATACTCTAGAGCCCTAACTTAAGGCTCTAGTTTAGTCTACTAGTTTCCGGGGTATTACATGGACGCTGCCCATACACTAGTCTAAATCATAAAAGAAAGACTTAAAGGATATATTGGTGAAGCCCTCGAATGCTATGAGGACTTACCTAAACTTCTTCTTCTTTATCTACCATGATCCTAGCTACGAGGATGGAAGTCGATATCGCCAAACCCTACACTTTTTGAAAAATGTAGAAGAAATATGGGTTAGCAAAGAAATGCACTAAGTATGATAGACATGCATAAAAACCTTGAAAACATGCAAAAGGGAACATTTTAGTTGAATGCATACACTTTGATAGTTTAAACCATCATTTTGAAAATAATGTGAACACACAAGTCATAAACATAAGAGACATCATGATAAGACATAGACTATGACATGGTAGACAACAACCACACCTAGTGAGCATAAGAAATATCATTAGGGACAGATACATAGTCAATACCATCTAGTTTTAGCATGACATGAGAGAAACACTTCATGAGCCACCTCAAGGCAAGCTTGTGCAATGCATGGATAAGATCCCATAATCCTACCCATACTAAGCAAGTCACTTTAGATCCTCATTCATGTTTACCATCTTTTGATCTCATCCTTAGCCTATATATCAGAGACAAGGAAACATTCACTTTTAGTCAACCATATCAAGGAAAACAACCCCCAACAATCCAAGTTAGCATACAACATTACAAATAGCCTTCACATCAAGTGAAATTTCCATTTAGTCAAAAGCACATTCATATCATAAGTCATCATGACAAAAGAGGAACCTACCATAAATACCCTCAAAGCTTACTTGTACAATGCATGAATAAGAGCCCATACTCCCACCCATGATAAGTAAGGTTTCTTGAGTAGCCATAGTTCATCCTAGACTTGACAATGTGGGAATTAGCTTTAACCAACATAGACCATGTTAGATTACATGGAATTTGGTGTCATGCCCCACACCGAAAAGAGGTTTCTTACTTTCCTAAGGTAGAACTAAAATGTATTAGCTTTTAGGTGGATCCAATAGCTAAATAACCTACGGGGGCACATAGTTTGTGGGATAAGGAGATTGTTAATAGAAACCCAACCTTACTTAATGAGGGAGCTTACATCTCATGAGATTACCTTTATAAACCCGGCCTTACTTAACGGGAGAACCTCTATCTCATATTCAATATCCACTCGGTGCTAAGCATAATTCCCATGAAGTATTTGTTGAATCCTAACTTATTTCATTAGGATATCTCATTACATCATGCGTGAGAATAAAGTTTCACCGTCCATGTCTTCATGTTTGATTCAATTAGGTGAGAACTAACTTTCAACCTAGAATCTTCATTATGTGAGAAAATCTTTCACATTATATTCATTATGTGTTCATGAGAATAACCTTTCAATCAACATAATAATACCATCATAATAATGGAATAATCATGCATAAGTGTGTATGTGAGAATGACGTTTCAAAAACACAACAATTAGATTATAATCATGTTCATAAAGTATACACATGAACCTCACAATTAGGCATAATTCTCATGTTTTACCCCTCTTGGATCAGGAATCACATTCAACCAATCACATCTAGAGTTACTACATTAAACATGGAAGATAACATGATTCAAGTAACTCAACTATTACAACATAATCTCATGATATTCATCTCACTACAATTCACCCACAACACAAAGTCATAAATTGGAGATATGGGGGTTTCATGGGTTCTTGGGGGAAATTCAACATCAAAAAAATAGGAATTCCTCAATCAATACATCATTCAAGTAATCAATTCGTTACATTCTACTTGCATCAAGCAATACCCACACTTTGAGATCCAATTTGGGAAAATAGGGAAATTCATGGATTCTTGTGGAATTCAACTTAAAATCATAAAAAATCATCAATATATCGATAAATAAACATAATTCAATCATTAAAAATGAATTTGAAAGGAATCCATGATATTGAAGTCAAACCCTAACTTTTGGGTTTTCTAGTTTTGAAATTGGGGGTTTTGGAAGGGCTCTATGGGTGAAAGCTACCCATAAATGAAAATCTACCATACCTTATTGAAGATTAACCACAAATTTGAGGAGAAAAATCTTGATTCTTCAAGCCCTAGTATCCACTTTCTTCTTCTTCTTCTTTGGAGTTCTATAGAGAGAAATTTTAGAGAAGATGTACTCTTTTGGGTTTGATTTTGGGTTTTGGGAATTAATGGGGTAAATGGGTTGGTTAATGACTTAAAAGGGCTTATATAGGTGTTTTAAAACAATTTAAATCGACCCATTTAATAACTACCTAATTAGTAATTTACCAAAAGACCCCTAACTAGGCAGCCCTTCCCATATACCACGACAAGGCACCACGACCTGTCAAGGGCACCACGGCTTGTGGTGGTGCCCGTGGTCCCTTGAACAGTGGCCCTCCTAATATTGGCAAGCCCCCAAGTGGTGAAGGCAACCCCACAAGCCTTTCCACAGTCCGTGGTCTACACCACGAGCCGTGATGTGGCTCGTGAAGGGGAGCCTTTTCTTGGGAAACTACTGAGCTTACTGCCTCACCTACCACGGGTGGCACCACGAATCATGGTGGCCACCACGGGTCGTGAAGACTATCGTGGTCATGGTGGGCAGTCGCTAGGCATGTTTTGGCAGCCTTGGCACCCTTTCCATGTCCCTCACCCAACTCCTTTGGCCCTGGCCCTCAACTCTTGACGTTAACCCTCACGGTTAGGCTCTAGTTTAACTTACTAATTTCCGAGGTGTTACAAATGAATAAATTCAAGCTCTAGCCACAATGGGGACCTCCTTGAGAATCAGACTCTACACTTGGGAGGAATGTATGAAAATATGGGTTAGTACAAAAATGCACTAATTTGATAGTTATGCACAAAATCATGAAAATATGCTAAAAGGGAAATTTTAGTTGAATGCTTGCGATTTACTAGTTTAAACCATCATTTTGAAGATAATGGAAAAGCATAAGTCATAAGCATAATCAACTCATAGATCATCATATCATAATAGGAACATACCATTCTTACCCTCAAAGCATACTTGTGCAATACATGAATAAGATTCCATAATCCCACCCATACTAAGTAAAGCCTCTTGAGTAACTATAGTTCATAATTCATCTTCTTGTTCATACTAACATAAAAGGGATATTAGCCTTAACTGGCATAGACCATGTGAGCGTACCATAGAATTCGGTGTCTACCCCACCTCGAAAAGAGGTTGTCCTACTTGCCTAAGGTAGCTTAGCTTAGGTGGACCCACTAGTTAAAGACCTATGTGGGCACATAGTTATGGGATAAGGAGATTTCTACTAGATATTCGGACTCAACAAAGGTATAAGGTTTCCATCTTATGATATACATACTTTGGGAACTCGGACTCGACTATGGTAGAAGGAATCCATTGGGAAAGCCAGACTCAACTAGTGTAAAAGCTTTCATTGGGAAGCCGGACTCAACTATCGTATATGCTTCCATCTCATATTCATATCCACTCAGTGCTTAGAATTAATTCCCATAGATTACATATTAAGTCTTGACTTAAGTTCATTTTCATGGAAGAGTGTCTTGACACTTAATCCAACATAATTCATACTATAGCTCATAGGTTCAATAGGTGATAATAGCCTTTCAACCCTAGAATCATCATATTGTGAGAAAACCTTTCACATCATACCATATTCATACATAAGTGTGTACATGAGGATAGTTATCCAACAACGCACCAACTAGATCAAAATCATATTCACTTTACTCTCAAAGTGTTCTAAAAGCATATACATAAACCTCATAATCATGCATAATTCACATAGTTTTCCCTTAAAGGACAATAGATCACATTCAATCAACATATCTAGAATTACTACATTAGACCTGGATAATAACATGATTCAATTAACTCAATTACTACAAGCATAATCTCATAATATTCATCTTTCTACAATTCACCCGCATCACAAGGCCATAAATTGGAAATATAGGGATTTCATGGATTCTTAGGATATTTCATCATAAAACTACAATAAATCATCAATTCAATCATAATATAAAGTAATCAAATCAATAGAATCATTTTTGAAAGGAATCCATGACTTGAAGTCAAACCCTAGCTTTTGGGAAATGTCTACCTTTGAAATTGGGGTTTTGAAGGGACTCCATGGATGAAGGAAAACCATGTCTTAGCTTTGAATTCCAAAGAAATTGAGTAGAAAATCTAGCTCTTTCAAACCCTAACTTCAACTTTCTTTTTCTTCTTCCTTGGAGTTCTGAAGAGAGAGTTTTTGGGGGAAAAGTTGGTTTTGATTTGGGATTTTGGAATTATGAGGAAGATGACTACATTTGGAGGTCTTAAAATTATATATAGTTAGTTTAAATTAATACAAAACGACATCACTTATCATTAAATAAAAATGGAAAAACCCAAAGTACCCCTCAACTAACTCACCGAAACCGTTTCTAGTCACGACCCATGACCCCTCACAGACGGACCGTGGTTGGACCCATGGCCCGTGCTGGTGAAGCGTGGATCAGGGTTATGGGGCCTGATTCTGTAGGCATGACCTATGACACCTCACCCACGATGTGTGGGGGGCCTACGGGGTGTGAGTGGCCCCTCGTGGGTCACTGCCTAGGTACATTTTTGGTGCACTCCTCAAAGACCCATGGTTGGTCCTTGGGGTTTGAGCCTTGACATTCTAACACGAAAAAATTTATTTTAAGGTACGGGGAGGTACATTTCAAGGCTCTAACCCTAATTTCAAGCTCTAGCTTAGCCTACTAGTTTTCGAAGTGTTACACTAGTGCTCCTCCAAGGCCTAATAATGAAAGGGTGTCTAACCCAAAACCTCAAAGAGATGGTAATTGTAACTTTTTGGAAATTCGTAGACTAAAGTAGAGCTTTACATGAAGGTTTTAGAGTTTGAAGTAAGGGTTACAATCATAAAATGACATCCCGTAGCTTAGTAGACCATCTAGGGTTTAGTTGAGGGATACAAGAGTCAAGGCTAAAAGGCAAAGGGGCAAGGCCCAAGCTAAAGGCCATGGCTGCCCCAACCTTGGCAAGCACTGCCCCAAGTTCACGTCCATCACCACGATCAGTGTTCTTGACCATGGTTCATGGGAAGCCTGATGAAAGTTCTTTAGCCTTGTGGGAGGAAAGTTCTTGGGGCCAAGCCACTGGACCATGGACCACGAGCCACTTCACGGCCAGTGGTCTTGACCACGTTTCATGGGAAGGCTTATGGTCATGCCTTAGCATTGTGGAGGCCAAGCCACCAAACCATAGAGACTACCCAAGGACCACGGGCAAGACCACGACTTGTGAGCCCTGTTGTGGTGCCTGAGAGTGGGCTGCTTAGTTAGGGGTCTTTTAGTAAATTCCATTTTAGTTGGTTTTAAGTGGGGGTCATTTTATATGGAATTTATACACCTATATAAACTATTTTAAGTCATTAACCACCCCGTCATTAATTCCAAAACATCAAAAGATCACAAAGTTCTTTCTCTAAAAAATTCTCTCTCTTGAAAACCTAAGAAGAAGAAGAGAGGGTCAAGCTAGGTCAACTTCCTCCATTGTGGCTAGAATTGTGAGGCCTTTATAATCAAGGTATGATAGCTTATTCATCTATGGATTCTTCCATCAATAGATCCCCCTATATTTCCCCCAATTGTGAAGATAAAACCCAATTCTAGCTAGGGTTTCTTCCTATGTTGTGGGTAGTGTTGAGTATGATTCCAATTAAATGGATAATACTTGCTTATGATTGTTTTAGAACTGAATCAAGATATTATGATGAATTTATATGTTTTCAATGGTTAACCCTAGTCTAATTGATTAAATTGATATTATGCGGGTTTTTGCTATGAAAGGTGAAATTGAGGATTCATAAATTGATATTATAAATAGATAAATTGTATGGTAATTGTTCATGAATATAGACATGTGGACATGAATGGATGTAGATTATAGTGTACATTATGAATCATCACTAGTAAGGCTTGAGATTGAACTTATATGATGAACTAGGACTAGAATTGCTTAAAGATGAAGCTTATGACTAGAATGTCTTGAGATCTAGATATCCATGATGATTGTATGAAGTAAAGCTTTGAGATTAAGGCTTGTAGTCAAGATTGTTGAATCACTAGGGCTTTGAGAGTAAAGTTAATATGATGAGTTATGTCTTTATAGGCTTTGAGAGTAGAGTTTATAAGAGAATAGAAGTCTAATAGGTAGAATTATGGTGAAGGGCCTATACTCACCTAACCTACCTTATAAATCCTTGAATTCATGAAGTGATAGAATCACTTGAACATGGATGGATTGTCAAGGACATTCTTCCATTAGACATGAATGTTAAGAATTGCTTAATAGTGAATCTTGGGGTGTATGCTTGGCCCCAAGTAGATATTGATGATGATATGGAGTGTCACACAAGATAAGGTTTGGGCTCCATATTGAAAGGAGAACTACACCTACTTGATGTGAGGACTATCCTTGTCAAAGAGGGAACTCTTACATAGTAGAGTGAGGGTTTTCCCAAAGTTAGGTATCATGAGATGTAAGCCTTCACCTAGTGGTGTTAGGGTTGTAATCTCCGTATCCTATGAACTAAGACTTACTTAAACAAGTACCTCATAGTGTTCAAAAGCATAAATGGACTTAGACATGCTTAGGGAAGTATCGCATAGGGTCCATCTTAATAATGAACCTAGACATGCTTAAAAAAGTATCTCATAGGGTTTAACCTAATACTGAGCTAAGATGTTCTTAAGGAAGTACCTCATAGGGTTCTAAAGTTTAAAGAGAGGGACTAGTTTCCAAATCAAGAAGTATGAGTATGAGGACCTAAAAGTGGTACTTAGCATGGATAGGATTATGGGATCTTATTCATGCATTGCACAAGTATAACTTAAAGTTGCCTAAGGAAGTGTTCTCTTATATGATGTATGTTTAGATAGGATTGTGCTATAGTTGCCTTCCTTGTTATGAGTGTCTAAAGGTGAGAGATTCCTTTGGTTATGAGACGTAAGTTATGGATGAGATCCTTAGAGGGTAGGTATGTATGATGGCCTAATGTGGTACTTAGTGTGAGTGGGATTATGGGGTCTTACTCATACATTGCACAAGTATGACTTGAAGCTACTTATGAGAGTCTAAGACTTGACTATGCATGTGGACTATGTTTATGATGACCAAAAGGGATACTTAACTTGGATGGGATTATAGGGTCTTTTCAGTGCCTTGCACAAGTATGCTTTGAGGTTACTTAAAATGGTTCTCTTATGATATGAGAGACTAAGGGTGAAATAATGCTTGTGTTAGAGACCTTAGTTATGATTATGATATTGTTTGTTGTGCTTATAGTTGATGTTTCATGAAGTATTAGAGTATGTCTTATGTTGACTAAACCTTATGATATTGTGCTCTTATGATGTTATGCTATCTATTATATTTAGTACTTTTGTACTAATGCATACTTTGCCTACATTCTCACCAAATGTAGGGTTCCGAGATTTTAGTTCCTTTCTTAAGGATGGGTTTCTAAGGAGCAAGAATTTGAAGATTTGGGTGAGTCCTCATAGCTTAAAGGACAAAGCCACTATTTCCTTTATGTCTTTTATTTTCATGTCTTGAGACTATTGTATGGGCTATGTCCGAAAGGTTTTAATTCAAAGTTGAGTTTAGATTGTTTGAGATAAAGTGTAGTAAGACTTCCACTTGCTTTTATAAAAGATTTCGATTGTATGGTTAAGGTTTTTAAAATTTCTATACTTTTGTATTATCTTACAATGTGATGTGCTAAGGGCTTGTTTGAGACCCCTCCGGGGTTAAGTACGCCATGTTACTTCTAGGGTATACCCCTGGGTCGTGACAAACTTGGTAATTAGAGCACAAGGTGTAGAATTGTTCTAGGATTGTTTCAAACCACGTCCAGTAGAGTCTTGTTTATAAATGTGAAGCGTGCCATATTTATGAATATGAGGCTATTGGATGCTTAGGAAACTTTACTTCTTCATTCTCTAAGTCGTATCATAGAGTTTAACTCTATAAGGTCTCTCTCCTACTCCTTATCTGATGGCCTTTATGATATGACTACTCGATGGGCTCATGCTACAAGGAGTGAGGGAGAAGGGTTGGTTGTGATGCCAATTATGGCTATGTGACTAGATAGACTTTGATATTGTCTTTAGTATTAATGGGTTGTATTATGGTTATGTGAATTTGATGGTAGAACCCGACTTAGTCATGATGAGTTTTGAGATATGTTGATAGATTTGATGAATAGGGTATTTAAGTAATGCCTAGATTGGTTGAGTGAATAGACTCCTCTAAGAAGGGTAGAAGTGTAATTCACCTTGGTCTAGAATCATTTTGTGTGATGAATGTAAAAGCTTAGCGATTACTTGTTCCGACCTTAGAGTTGAAAGGAATGATGCTTAGAAGAGTTCATATAGGCTTACTCCCAAGGGGGAGATGATGTTCTTAGATAACAAGGTTATTGAATGTTCTTGATGTTCATGATTTAGGTTGGCTTGAAATTCTCACCTTGAGAGGTGTAGTAAATTTTGGGAAGTTTAGTCCCAGTTTTGTAGGGTCATATGAGATCTTGAGTAATGTTGGTGAGGTTGCTTGTGAGCTAGAGTTACTTAATGAGAACCTGTCTAATTTAGAAGTACTGGTTGAGATCTTAGACCGGCAAGTTAAGAAATAGAAGAATGAGGAAGTTGTTTCCATGAAAATGTTAATGAGTGATCTTTTAGTAAGGGTTTTAGTTGAGGGTTCTACTTGGGAGGCCTAGGGACAATGAGAAGTCCCGATATCCTCACCCTTTTTCCTTGTATTCCTCCTTTAGCATTAAGATCTTGAGATGATAAGTTCCTCTTGAATTGCTTTCTATGTGAAGTCATGTGTGATTTGTATGTTTCCATGATTTCCTTATGTGTTGCATCTTCATGAAAGCTTGTGATTTAAAAGAAAATGAGTTTCATTGTTTTACCTCATGTTGTAATACATTGAGTAGAGTTGCCTATTTGACTTCATGAGATGAATATATGAGCATGCCTTAGTTTGGAGTTGAGAGATTCCTCCTTGAATAAATGCTTTTTGAGAGTAAATTGCATATAGCTTCCATGAGTGTATGTTGACCATGTTTTAGCTTGGAGATGGTAGTTCTTCCTTGAATATGAGTAAATATAGAGTTTTCATGCATAATGGGTTGTTAGATGTAGTTTCTACTTCCTTGTGTTGCATTGAATATGTTTGAGATGGAGTTGAAGTTTTCCTCCTTTGTTTAGGTGCATTAGATGAGTTGCATGCATGATGGACTTCTAGTCTAGAGTTGTTTCCTTTAAGAAGTGTTTAGAATCGTCATTCGAGGAAGAATGATCCCAAGGGGGAGATATTGTAACATTCAGGAAATTCGTAGACTAAACTAGAACTTTACGTGAAGGTTTCAGAGTTTGAATCAAGGGTTAGAATCGTAAAATGACATCCCGTAGCTTAGTAGACCATCTAGGGTTTAGTTGAGGGCTACAAGAGTCAAGGCTAAAAGGCAAGTGCCAAGGCAAAGGGGCAAGGCCCAAGCTAAAGGCCAAGGCTGCCCCAACCTTGGCAAGCACTGCCCCAAGTTCACGGCCATCACCACGACTAGTGGTCTTGACCTCGGTTCGTGGGAGGCCTCGTGAAGGTTCCTTATACTTGTGGTAGTTAAGTCCTTGGGGACAAGCAACTGGACCATGGACCATGAGCCACTTCACGGCCAGTGGTCTTGACCACGGTTCATGGGAAGGCTCGTGGTCATGCCTTAGCGTTGAGGAGGCCAACCCACCAAACCATAGCCACTGCCCAAGGACCATGGGTAGGACCACGGCTCGTGAGCCCTGTCGTGGTGCCTGGGAGTGGGCTGCCTAGTGAAGGGTCTTTTTGTAAATTCCTTTTTAGTTGGTTTTAAGTGGGGGTCGTTTTATATGGACTTTATACACCTATATAAACTATTTTAAGTCGTTAACCACCCCAACTAAATCATTAATTCCAAAACCCCAAAAGATTCTAAAGTTCTTTCTCTAAAAAATTCTCTCTCTAGCAAACCCAAGAAGAAGAAGAAGAAGAAGAGAGGGTCAAGCTAGGTCAACTTCCTCCATTTTTTCTAGCATTGTGAGGGATTTATAATCAAGGTATGATAGCTTATTCATCTATGGATTCTTCCATCCATAGATCCCCCAAGATTCCCCCCAATTGTGAAGATAAAACCCAATTTTAGCTAGTGTTTCTTCCAATGTTGTGGTTAGTGTTGAGTATGTTTCCAATTGAGTGGATAATACTTGTTTATGATTGTTTTAGAATTGAATGATGATATAATGATAAATTTATATATTTTCCACGGTTAACCCTAGTCTATTTGATGAAATTGATATTATGTGGGTTTATGCATGAAAGGTGAAATTGAGGATTTATAGATTGATCTTCTAAAAAGATGAATTGTATGGTAATTGTTCATGAATGTAAACATGTTTACATGAATAGAGTTAAATTATAGTATACATTATGAATCAAGACTAGTAAGGCTTGAGATTAAACTTACATGATGAACTAGCACTAGAATTTCTTAAGGATGAAGCTGATGACTAGAATGTCTTGAGATCTAGATATGCATGATGATTGTATGAAGTAAAGCTTTGAGAGTAAGTCTTGTAGTCAAGAATGTTGAATCACTAGGTCTTTGAGAGTAAAGGTAATGTGATGAATTATGTATGTATAGGCTTTGAGAGTAGAGTCTACATGAGAATAAAAGCCTAATCGGTAGAATTGTTGTGAAGGGCCCATACTCACCTAACCTACCTTATAAATTCTTGAATGCATGAAGTGATAGAATTGCTTGAACATGGATGTATTGTCAAGGACATTCTTCCATGAGACATGAATGTTAAGAAAGGCTTAATAGTGAATCATGGGGTGTATGCTTGGCCCCAAGTGGATATTGATAATGAGATGGAGTGTCACACAAGATAGGGTTTGGGCTCCAAGTTGAAAGGAGAACTACACGTAGTTGATGTGAGGACTATCCAAGTTAAAGGGGGAAATCTTACATAGTAGAGTGCAGGTTTTCCCAAAGTTAGGTCTCATGAGATGTAAGCCTTTACCTAGTGGTGTTAAGGTTGCAATCTCTGTATCCAATGAACTAAGACTTACTTAAACAAGTACCTCATAGGGTGTGTTTGGTATGAAGGAAAATGTTTTCCTAGAAAATGTGGGTGGGGGGTCGAGGGTAGGGGTGAAAAAATGAAATTTTGAAATTGAGAATATTTTTAAAAACAAACTTAATTTTTTTTGGGGGTGGGGATGGGGGGCTGGGTAGGAGGTGGGTGGGGGGGTCAAGGGTAGTGTGAAAATATGAAATTTTGAAGTTGAAAATATTTTTTAAAAATAAACTTAAATTTTTTTTGGGGTGGGGGTGGTTGGTAGGGGTGGGTGGGTGGGGGGCTGGGTAGGAGGTGCGTTAAGGGGGGTCAAGGTAGGGTGAAAAATTGAAATTTTGAAATTGAAAATATTTTTTTAAAACAAACTTAAATTATTTTTTTCGGGTAGGGGTGGCGAGTAGGGAGTGGGTGGGTTGGGGGGTGGGGGGATCGAGTGTAGGGGTGAAAAAATAAAATTTTGAAGTTGAAAATATTTTTTAAAAACAAACTCAATTTTTTTTGGGGGGGGGGGCAAGCCGGGGAGGGGACGTGGGTGATCGAGGATCGGGATGAAAAAATAAAAAATTGAAGTTGAAAATATTTTTTAAAAACAATAAAAAAATTGATAGGGGGGGGGCAAGGATAGTGGGTGGGGGTAAAAAATAAAAAATTGAAATTAGAAATATCTTTTAAAAATAATTTTAAATATTTTTTTGGGAGGGGGTGGGGGTAGGGGTAGGGGTGAGGGTGGGTAAAAAAATTGAATTTAAAAACAAGCTTTAAATTAATTTTTTTTGGGGGGTGTTGGTTTGGGGGCTGGTTTGAGGGTAGGGACAAAATAAATTGATTTTTTCAACAAAAAAGTAATTGTAGTTTGAAGTTGGAAGAGAGTTTTGGAAGATGTTTTCCTTAAGTTTTGAAGGGAAGTCACTTTCCTTAAATTTGAGGAAAATGAGTTGATTTGGAAAACATTTTCCAAAACATTTAACCCAACCAAACATGAGAAAATTGGAAAACATTTTCCAGAAAATGTTTTCCTTTCATACCAAACACACCCATAGTGTTCAAAAGCATCAATGGACTTAGACATGCTTAAGAAAGTATCTCATAGGGTCCATCTTAAAAATGAACCTAGACATGCTTAAAGAAGTATCTCATAGTGTTTAACCTAATAATGAGCAAATATGTTCTTAAGGAAGTACCTCATAGGGTTCTAAGGTTCAAAAAGAGGGACTAGTTTCCAAATCAAGAAGTATGAGTATGAGGGCCTAAAAGTGGTACTTAGCATGGTTGGGATTATGGGGTCTTATTCATGCATTGCACAAGTATAACTTAAGGTTGCCTAAGGAAGTGTTCTCTTATATGATGTATGTTTAGATAAGATTGTGCTATAGTTTCCTTCCTTGTTATGAGTGACTAATGGTGAGAGATTCCCTTGGTTATGAGAAGTAAGTTAAGGATGAGATCCTAAGAGGGTAGGTATGTATGATGGCCTAAGGTGGTACTTAGTGTGAGTGGGATTATGGGGTCTTACTCATACATTGCACAAGTATGACTTGAATCTACTTATGAGAGTCTAAGACTTGATTATGCATGTGGATTATGTTTATGATGACTAAAATGGATACTTAGCTTGGATTGTATTATGCGGTCTTGTCCATGCCTTGAACAAGTATGCTTTGAGGTTACTTGAAATGGTTCTCTTATGATATGAAAGACTAAGGGTGAAATAATGATTATATTATGCTTACGTTGGAGACCTTACTTATGATTATGATATTGTCTCTTATGCTTATAGTTGATGTTTCATGAAGTATTGGATTATATAATATGTTGACTAACCCTTATGATATTGTGCTCTTATGATGTTATGCTAGCTATCATATTTAATACTTTTGTACTAACGCATACTTTGCCTACATTCTCACCAAATGTAGGGTTCAAAGATTTGAGTTCCATTCTTGAGGATATGTTTCTAAGGACCAAGGATTTGAAGATTTAGGTGAGTCCTCATAGCTTCGAGGACAAAGCAACTATTTCCTTTATGTCTTTTATTTTCATGTCTTGAGAATATTGTATGGGCTGTGTCCCAAAGGTTTTAATTCAAAGTTGAGTTTAGATAGTTTGAGTCAAAGTGTAGTAAGAATTGCGCTTTCTTTTATAAAAGACTTCGATTGTATGGTTAAAGTTTTTAAAATTTCCATACTTTTCTACTATCCTATGTTGTGATGTTCTAAGGTCTTGTATGAGACCCTTTCGGGGTCAAGTATGCCATGTTACTTCTAGGGTATACCCCTGGGTTGTGACAGTAATGAGGGAGAAATCATGAAGGGAAGTTCTAGCGGGTTCTAATGCTTGCTTCAGGTATGGCAAGACATATCATAAAATAAAGAATTGTCCTTCGGTTTCTAAGAATGATGGAGATAGTCGTCGTAGGGCTCAACCCTACCCTTCATCTGGTCCGAGTGGTTCGGGTGGAAATGCTCCTAAACAAAACCGTTTCTATGCTCTCTAATCTAGAAATGATCAAGAGAGTTCCTCGGATGTCGTGACCGATAAGTTAAAAGTTTTCCATAGAGATGTGTATGCTTTACTTGATCCTGGTGTAACTTTGTCATTTGTGACTCTTTTTGTAGCTATGAGATTTGATATGCTTCCCGATGTATTGTTATAATCTTTTTTTGTCTCTACCTACGTTGGTGATTCTGTGGTGGCTAAGAGGGTTTATCAGAGATCTCCCGTTTCCTTGTCCCATAGATTTACCTTGGTTGAATTGATAGAACTTGACATAATATATTTCGATGTCATCTTGAGTATGGATTGGTTGCATTTATGTTACGCCTCTTTTGATTGTAGGACTACAGTAGTCAAATTTCAGTTTCCAAATGAGCCTATCCTTGAGTGGAATAAGGGAAATTCTATGCCCAGAGGGCAATTTATTTCTTACCTAAAAGCTAGGAAAATGATTTTGAAGGGTTGTGTCTATCATATAGTGAGGGTGAGGGATGTGGAGTCTGAAACTTCTATTCTTGAGTCGGTCCCAGTTGTAAAAGAGTTTCCAGAAGTTTTCCTGGATGATTTGCCCGGTGTTCCTCCCGAAAGGGAAATAGACTTTAGGATTGACCTTCTCCCCGATACCCAACCTATCTCTATTCCTCCTTATAGAATGGCTTCGATAGACCTTAATGAGTTGAAAGATCAGTTAAAGGACTTATTTGATAAGGGTTTCATTCGATCGAGTATATCTCCATAGGGTGCTCCAGTATTTTTTGTTAAGAAGAAAGACAGTTCACTCCGTATGTGTATTTATTATCGGTATTTGAACAAAGTGACCATCAAGAACAAGTACCCTCTTTCGAGAATAGATGACTTATTTGATCAACTCCAAGGGGGAATTTATTTCTCTAAAATTGATCTCCGGTTGGGTTATCATCAATTGAGGATGAAAGAGGAACATATTTGAAAAATGGCTTTTAGAAACTGATATGGTCATTATGAGTTTTTAGTGATGTACTTTGGTTTGACTAATACCCCGATGACATTTATGGATTTGATAAATAGGGTGTTCAGACAATACCTTGATATGCTTGTAATTGTGTTCATAGATGATATTTTGATCTATTCAAGAAGTGAGACTGAGCATATTGATCATTTGAGGATTGTATTGCAAATTCTCAAGGACTAACAACTCTATGCAAAGTTTAGTGAATCTGAGTTTTGGTTAAGGTCTATAGCTTTCCTTGGCCATATAGTTTCAAGAAAGGGTATTGAGGTAGATCCAAAGAAGACGAATGCGGTCAAGAGTTGGCCGAGACCTCTATCACCGACAGATATTAGAAGCTTCTTAGGTTTGACCTGTTATTATAGAAGGTTTGTTGAGTGGTTTTCCTCCATTGCTTCTCCTTTGACGGCTTTGACTCCAAATAAGGCCAAGTTTATATGGTCCGAAGTTTATGAGAAAAGTTTCCAAGAATTGAAAGATAGACTTACTTTCGCTCCAGTGTTGACCTTACCGAAAGGTACATATGGCTTTGTGGTATATTGTGATACCCTTAGAGTTGGATTAGGATGCGTGCTTATGCAAAATAGTAAGGTGATTGCCTATTCTTCAAGGCAACTACAGGTTTATGAGAAGAACTATCCTACCCACGATCTTGAATTAGCGGCGATTATTTGCCTTAAAGATTTGGAGGCATTATTTGTATGGGATACTTGTTGATATATGTTTACCAAAGGCAAAAGTTTGCAATATGTGTTTACCCAAAAAGATCTAAATCTTTGCCAAAGAAGTTGGCTTGAGTTATTGAAAGATTATGATATGAGTGTTTTCTATCACCCTGGTAAAGCAAACGTGGTGGTGGATACCCTTAGTCGGTTATCCATGGGTAGTGTTGCACATGTTGATGATGGAAGAAAAGAGTTGGTTCGAGATGTTCATAGGTTGGCCTGATTGGGAGTTCAACTACTCGATTCCACCAAGGGTGGTATTATGGTCCATAATGGTTTTGAATCATCTTTCGTGGCAGATGTCAAAGGAAAGCAATGTCTTGATCCGACCTTAGTAGAAATAAAAGAGGTGGTTCTAAAAATGTCCGTAGAGGCTTTCTCCCAAGGGGGAGATGGTGTCCTAAGGTACCAGGGTCGTTTGTGTGTTCTGAATGTGGATGACTTGAGGGAACAGATCTTGTCAGAAGCCCATAGTTCTTGGTATTCTATTAACTCGGGAGCCACCAAGATATACCATGATTTGTGGGAGAGTTATTGGTGGAACGGGATGAAGAAGGATATTGCGGGATTTGTGGCTATGTGTCCTAATTGCCAACAAGTGAAGGTTGAGAATCAGAAACCGGGATGTTTATCCCAAAATATTAGCATTCCTACTTGGAAGTGGGAACATTTGAATATGGACTTCATAGTAGGGTTGCCACGAACTCAGCATCAATATAATTCGATTTGGGTTATAGTAGACCGAATGATGAAGTCGGCCCATTTCATTCCTGTCAAGGGTTCCTATACGGCGGAAGATTATGCTAAGTTGTACTTGAGAGAGATGGTAAGGTTACATGGAGTGCCCTTGTCCATTATCTCTGATAGAGGTACTCAATTTACTTTATAGTTTTGAAAGTCCTTCCAAAAGGGTCTTGGCACTAAAGTTAAGCTTAGCACAGCTTTTCCCCCAAATGGATGGGCAAGAGGAAAAAAATAATCTAAACATTGGAAGGCATGTTGAGGGCTTGCGTGATTGATTTCAAGGGAAATTGAGGTTACCATTTGCCTTTGATAGAATTTGCTTACAATAATAGCTACCATTTGAGTATTGGTATGGCTCCATTTGAGGCTCTTTATGGTAGGAGGTGTAGATCTCCTATAGGATGGTTTGAGGTTGGTGAGGTTACTTTGATAGGACCTGAGTTAGTTCATGAGGATATTGAGAAAATTTGACTCATTAGAGAGAGGTTGAGAACGGCCCAGAGTCGACAAAAGTCTTATGCAAATGTTAGAAGGAGAGACCTTGAATTTGATGTGCATGATTGGGTTTACTTCAAAATCTCACCCATGAAGGGTGTAATGAGGTTTCGTAAGAAAGGGAAACTTAGTCCCCATTTTGTAGGCCCTTATCAAATTCTGAGACGTGTTGGTAAGGTTGCATATGAGCTTGATTTTCCAAATGAGTTGGCATCGGTGCATCCGGTTTTCCATGTCTTTATATTGAAAAAGTGTGTTGGAGATCCGACATCCATAATTCCCCTAGAAGGGTTAGAAGTGAAAGAGAACCTTTCTTATGATGAAGTTCCAGTTGAAATCTAAGACCGGCAAGTTAAGGGGTTGAGGAACAAAGAGGTTTCTTCTGTTAAGGTGTTATGGAGAAACCACCTAGTTAAGGGTGCTCTTTGGGAGGCCGAGGCCGATATGATGTCCCGATATCCTCATCTTTTTCCTCTTATTCTAGCTTGAGGTAACGAGTTCCTCTTGTTTTTTTTATGTGTGAACTCATGTGTTTTATCTGTTTCCATGATTACCTTTCCTCATGTTGTTGAGTATTGAGTATGAGTTGCTTAGAAACTTCATGAGATGAGTTGTAGAACATGCCTTGATTTGGAGTGGAGATCCCCCTCCTTGAATATGTGCTTTTGGAGATTGAATTGCATATGAGCTCCATCAGATTGTGTTGAGCATTGCTTTTGAGTTTGGAGAAGGTAGTTCCTCCTTAAGTGTAAGAAATCTAAAAATTTCATGCATATTGGGTTGTTAGATGTAGTTCCTACTACCTTATGGTGCACTGAATATGCTGAGCTTGGAGATGATGTTTCCTCCTTAGTTGTATGCATTTCGATGTGTTGCATGCATGATGGGCTGCCAGTCTAGAGTTTTTGTCTAGAAACGTGCTTAGAATCTCATTCGAGAATGAATTATCCCAAGAGGGGAATAATGTAGGATTCCGGATTCGAAATGAGGCAAATAACAGCTGTTGGGAAATTGTTGGTGCAATCCACGAGGGCCAACCACGGCACGTGGGTTGAACTACAGACCGTAGGTGGGGCCACGGGTAGGGAGTTTTAGAAAATGGCCTAGCCTTGGACCATTGAGAGACCTATGGACCATAGGTGGGTCCACGGTCCATGGTCCAATGGTCCGTAGGTTAGGCCAAATTCTCTGACAAGAAACCACGACTGATTAGGAGGGACCGTAGGTTAGTCGACGATCCATCTGTCGAGGATCCGTGGTTCATGATTGGCACTTCATTTTAAGGGCATAAGGGTCTTTTCCGGTTTTAATTGTATCAATGATGTTTCGTTTTGCCTAAACCTAGACCACGTATATAAGAATTTTAGACACCTAAACTCCCTCAGTTAAGTCATTCTCTCAATTCTCAAAAGAAAACCCAAATCACTTCTCAAATATTCTCTCTAGAGGTAGAAGAAGAAGAAGGAGATAGAAGCTAGGTCAAGATCAAGTCTCCCAATTTTCAAGCTTTAGTGGGAATTGTGACTAAGGTATGATGGCTTTTCATCCATGGGATCCTTCCTCCCATGGAGTCCCTTAGAAATCCACAATTTGAAGAGGAATTTCCCCAATTCTAGTTAGGGTTTCTTCCAGTGTTGTGGGTTATGATGAATGTTAATCCAATTGAGTGGATTATGATTGTTTATGAATGAATTGATAGAATTGCATGTATTTAGGATGAAATTACATGTACCCATGCCTATCTTATGATTTTAGGGTTGAATTGATATAGTTGGGTTTGATGCCATGTGATGGAAACTCTATGGGTTAGATATATCCTTATAGGATTGATGAATCATGATTAGAATTGCTTGAGATTAAAGCATATATGATGAATATGATGTTAATTGTTTGAGAGTAAAGCATAATGTTACGACCCGAGCTTACACCCAGGACGTAACACATCGTACAAGACTCGGAAGAGCCTCATACAAGCCTCATAGCATTCATAACATAAGAAATATGAAAAATGTTACAAAATTTAAAACTGTTTTAAATCCATACCATCGAAAACTTTATTTAAAACAACGGAAGTCTACTTGTCTCATATGGCAATCTAATACATTTGAATCAAAACTAGGGTCACGACCCTTACAATAGAAAGTCTAGAAAGTGTCTAATACAATGAAAGACATGAAACAACCATATAGAACTTGTCCTCGAATCCATGAGGACATACCAGAAGCTTTGGAGAGAATCGATCCAAGCTTTGAACTAGAAGAAATCAACTCAATTGCCGGAACCTACACTTTGTAGAAAAATAGAAGAAATATGGATTAGCACAATTAATGTACTAAGTATGATAGCCATGCAAAAATCATGCTTAAAAAGGACATTTTGGTTGAAAACCATGCTATATGCCAATTTTGAGAAACATCATGAAATTTAGTATAAAAGGCATAAGATACACGTATATTCAACATATAAGCCATTACAACACATTAGTACCTTCACCTTAAGTAACCCTTAGCTATACTTGTGCAATGTAAGAATAGCATCCCATACTACTATTCCTACTAAGTACCACTTTGAGGCCACCATAGATGAACTTACCATTATTCATACTCATCTTTAGTCAATACTCATGCATAAGGAACATTCACATTTAGTAAGTCATGACAAGGAACGTAACTCATAATAATATTTCCAAGTAAAGCGTACATTATTACATTAAGACTTTAAGTCAACATTCTCATTAGATTCATTAGGAGAACATTCATTTCATTAGACATTATGACATTAGAGAAACACACCATAGCCACTCTCAAACCCTACTTGTGCAATGCATGGATGGCATCCCATACTACCACCCATACTTCATAGGACTTCTTGAGTAACCATAATACCTAACTCATATCCTTAATCATACAACATTATAACATAAATAAACACATCATGACTACTCTCCAAGCATACTTGTGCAATGCATGGATGAAGTCCCATACCCCTACCCACATTAAGTAGTGTATTCTTGAGAAGCCATAGTTCATTATCATTCTTTGTGGGGGTAAGCCTTAACTGACATAGACCATGTGAGCAAATCATGGAATCCCGGTGTTACCCACACCTAATAAGGGATTCCTACTTGCCTAAGGTAGGACCGTTAACATTTAGCTAAGGCGGATCCACTAGCTATAAACCTATGTGGGCACATAGTTATGGGATAGGGAGATTGCTACTAGATACCCCGCTTCAACTCACGGATAAGCATCCATCTCAAGAGATTGCTACTGGATACCCCGCCTCAACTCATGGATGAATAGCCATCTTAATCAATATCCTCTCAGTGCTTAGCATTATTCCCCACGGAGTACTTGACATCCATTACTTTAGTTCATTATTATGGGATAATAGATTGTTACTAGATACCCCGCCTCAACTCACGGATGAGCACCCATCTCAACCCAACATTCATTTATTAGATAGCTCATAGATTCAAAGATGAGAATAGCCTTTCAACTAAGAATCCCCATATTGTGTGAAAGTCCTTTCACAACATGTCATTATCATTCATTAGTGAACAATTGTGAATAGCCTTTCAATCAACACATATTCATTAACATAATCATAGAAACTTCATTCATTCTTCATTCATGAGTGTGTGTATATGTGAGAATAACCTTTCAACAACACCACCATTGCATTATATTCATGATCACATTACTTTCATTGAAATCACAAAGCATATGCATAAGCATTATGATTATACATCAACATTCATAAATTTGCCCTCCAAGGCTATGAATCAATCTCAACCAAACATCTAGAATACTACATTAGATAAGAGGAATGTCATGATTCAATAAATCAATCAATATAGACATAATCAATCAACCCAAATCATAAATTCACAATTTAGTATTTTGGGGGATTCGTGGGTTCATGGGGAAAATTCATCATAAATCAATGTTAATTCATCAATTCAATCATAATTCATCATACATTAATTATTGAAAATGTTTTGAAGTTGAACCCATGCCTTAGATTGAAACCCCAACTTTTTGGGGAATTTGGAAGCTTTGAAATCTTGTTTTGAAGGGACTCCTTGGATGGAACTTAACCAAGGATGAAGAATACCATACCTTGATTGAAGAAAATTCCACGAAATTGTGTGAGAAAGATGAACTCTTGAACTCCAAACCTTGACTTCTTCTCCTCCAATGGAGGTTTCTAGAGAGAGAATTATTTGGAGATGAGGTGGTTTTTATTTTTGAGTTCTGGGAATATTGAGTTGTAAAGGGTAGTTTAATGACTTAAAAAGTATTAAATAAGTGAAATAAAACAATTTAAACCGTCCCCAACCCATAACTAATTAAATTTGGAAATTATCACTTTGCCCCTTAAATGGCCGAGCCTAGGCAGCAACGCAGGTGCCATCCACGCCCCTAGACCTACGGACCGTGGGGACATTGACGCCCCATCCTGTAGGTTTATGGATGGTGGCTGCAAATCTTAATCTTTGGACCTGAACCACGACCCCCACCTATGGGGCGTGGGTCCACCTATTAGCCGTATGTGCCATCCGTAGGTGGCCCTAAATTGGTAGCTTGGGTAGTTTTGGGGATCTTTGTTGGTTAGGCTTTAGGGTCCTTCTAAAGGACCCCTTAGTTGGTCTGAGGGGGGTCGTACCTTGTCGTCTAACCCCTAAACCCCTCAACCTATGCTCGAGAACTCATTTTAAAACATAAAACCCCACATCAAACTCAACAACACACTCGTAAGGCTCTAGTTTCACCTACTAGTTTTTTGAGTCGTAACACATAAATGATTATAATGAGATGTAGTGCTTTGAGAGTAGAGCCTAGACTATGAATTGTTGATTGTTGATGTTGTAGTATGAAAGGGATACTTCCTAGAATGAATTGATAAACATGATTGTATGAATATGAAAGGTTTACTCACACGAATAACTCTAGGTTGAAGGGTTTTCTCACCTAAAATGAATCTAGACTAAAATGCTTAATGAATGATGAGGCTAGAGAGGTGATTCCCATTCTCCTTAGAATTGAACAAGAGGTGAGTCCCACGTTCCTACTATGATGAATGGACATGGCGGAGAGTACCCATGCTCCTTATGAAATGATGTGGAGGTGAATACCCGTGTCATATGATGAGGTTGTGGAGGCGAGTACCCGCAATCTAAAAGTAAGTAAGAAAAGAGGCGAATACCCATTAGCCGTTATAAGCTAGGCATTGAGGCACATCCCCATGTCTTGAAAAGTAAGCATGATTAATTTGATTATGTTATGAAGTTGACTTGTTTGGAGTGTTGCTAGATATGCCTTCCATGATGTAACCTTGACTAGAGGCGGATGACCTATGTCTTGGCTAAGGTTAAGTGAGGTTACTTTATTCCTCCTTCATTACGATGCTTATTATGTCTTGAGTATGATTATGCCTTATGTCTTATGTTGACTAATGCTTATGTTGTATTGTTTATGTTAGCCATCATATTTAGTACTTGATTGTACTAACACATACTCTTGCTTACATTCTTATCAAATGTAGGGTCCGGCGACATTGATTCTCACCATCGTGGCTAGCTTCATTGTCGATTCAAGGAAGTGAATTTCGGTGAGTCCTCATTGTGTTTGAGGATGTGATCACCACTTTCCTTTATGCTTCTCCTTTATGTCATGTACTATTGTATGGGCTGCGTCCCAAGATTTCTATTCTCTTATGTTTAGATGGTTTGAGATAAATATGTTAGACTTCTGCTCGTTTTATAGAAGACTTTGATTCTATTGAAAAGTCTTAAATTCCCACTCATCTCTATTACTTTATGTTATGATATGCTAAGTGGCTTTTATGAGGCCTCTCATGATCTTATATGCCTTGTTACATCTAGGGTGACCCTGGGTCGTGCCAAACTTGGTAATAAGAGCACAAGGTTTAGAATGGTTCTTGGATATCTCAAACCACATCTAGTAGAGTCTTGTTCATATATGTGAAGTGCACCACATTTATGAATGGGAGGCTATTAGATGTTTAGGAAATTTCACTTCTTCACTTCTCTAAGTCGTGCCATGGAGTTTAACTCTATAACTCTTTCTCCTAATCTGCGCCTGATGGTTTTCTGGATATGACTACTAGAAGGGCAAATGCTAGAAGGTTGGAGAAATTTAATGTTGAGCAAGAGGTTCCTCCCGAAGCTCCTCCTCAAGCTCTGATTGACCTATTGAATGAGAGTGTGACTAATGCAGAGTTTAGGTCGGCATTCCAAGTGTTGGCTCAAGTCGTGATGACACAGGCCAATAGAGAGGTGGTAGTCCCCGTGAACCCAAATGGGGTACGACGACGGCAAGAGTGAGGGATTTTACGAGAATAAACCCTCCCAAATTTTATGGCTCTAAAGTTGAGGAAGACCCTTGAGAGTTTATCGACGAGGTCTGTAAGGTACTTGCTATTATTGGTGTGATTCCAGTAGAGAAGGCGGAACTAGCCGCTTACCAACTCAAAGGGGTTGCTTAGATTTGGTTTAACCAGTGGAAAGAGGCAAGGCCGATGGAAACGGGCCCCATAGAATGGGAAAGGTTCTTCTAGTGCGCCTCCAAGGCCTAATAATGAAAAGGTTTCTAATCCAAAACCTCAAGGAGATGGTAATAGGCCTTTTTTGCCTACTTGTGCTAAATGTGGGAGAAATTCTGAAAGGAAGTGTCTAGCGTGTTCTAATGCTTGCTTCGGGTGTGGAAAGATGGATCATAAAATAAGGAATTGTCCTTCGATTTCTAAGAATGATGGAGATGGTCATCGTAGGGCTCAACCCTACCCTTCATCCGGTTCGAGTGGTTCAGGTGGAAATGCTCCTAAGCAAAACCGTTTCTATTCTCTCCAAACTAGAGGTGATCAAAAGAGTTCCTCAGATGTTGTGACTTGTATGTTAAAAGTTTTCCATATAGATGTGTATGATTTACTTGATCTGGGTGCGACTTTGTCATTTGTGACTCCTTTTTTAGCTATGAGATTTGATATGCTTCCCAATGTATTGTTAGAACCCTTTTCTGTCTCTACCCCTGTTGGTGATTCTGTGGTGGCTAAGAGGGTTTATAAGAGATGTCCCATTTCCTTGTCCCATAGAGTTACCTTGGTTTATTTGATAGAACTTGAGATGATAGGTCATCTTGGGTATGGATTGGTTGTATTTTTGTTACACCTCTATTGATTGTAGGACTAGAGTAGTCAAATTTCAGTTTCCAAATGAGCCTATCCTTGAGTGGAAAGGGGGAAATTCTATTCCTAGAGGTCAATTTGTTTCTTACCTAAAATCTAGGAAAATGATTTCGAAGGGTTGTGTCTACCATATAGTGAGGGTGAGGAATGTGGAGTCTGAAACTCCTATTGTTGAGTCGGTCCCAGTTGTAAAAGAGTTTGCAGAAGTTTTCCCCGATGATTTACCCGGCGTTCCTCTTGAAAGAGAAATAGATTTTAGGATTGACCTTTACCCGATAACTAACCTATCTCTATTTGTCTTTATAGAATGGCTCTGACAGAACTTAAGGAGTTGAAAAATCAATAGAAGGACTTATTGGATAAGGGTTTCATTCGATCGAGTATCTCTCCATGGGGTGCTCTAGTGTTGTTTGTTAAGAATAAAGATGGTTCACTCCATATGTGTATTGATTATTGGCAGTTGAACAAAGTGACCATCAAGAACAAGTATCCTCTTCTGAGAATAGATGACTTATTTGATCAACTCCATTGGGGAAAGTTATTTCTCTAAAATTGATCTCTGGTCGGGAAATCACCAATTGAGAGTGAAAGAGAAAGACATTCCAAAAAAAACTTTTAGAACGCGATATGGTCATTATGAGTTGTTAGTGATGTCCTTTAGTTTGACTAATGCCTCGGCAACGTTTATGGATTTGATGAATAGGGTATTCAGACTATGCCTTGATATGTTTGTAATTGTGTTCATAGATAATATTTTGATCTATTCAAGAAGTGACAGTGATAATATTGATCATTTGGGGATTGTATTGCAATTCTAAAGGACCATCAACTCGATGCAAAGTTTAGTAAATGTGTGTTTTGGTTGTGGTCCTTAGCTTTCGTTAGCTATATAGTTTCAAGCAAGGGTATTGAAGTAGATCCAAAGAAGATGGATGCGGTTAAGAGTTGGCTAAGACCTCTATCACCGACAGATATTAGAAGCTTCTTGGGTTTGGCTGGTTATTAAAAAAGGTTTGTTGAAGGGTTTTCCTCCATTTCTTCTCCTTTGACGGCTTTGACTCAAAAGAAGGCCAAGTTTATATGGTCCGAAGCTTGTGACAAAAGTTTCCTAGAGTTGAAAGATAGACTTACTTCCGCTTCAGTGTTGACCTTACCAGAAGGTATGGATGTCTTTGTGGTATATTGTGATGCCTCTAGAGTTGGATTGGGATGTGTGCTTATGCAAAATGGTAAGGTGATTTCCAATGCTTCAAGGCAACTAAAGGTTCATGAGAAGAACTATACTACCCACGATCTTGAATTAGCGGCGATGATATTTTCCTTAAAGATTTTGAGGCATTATTTGTATGGGGTACATGTTAATGTGTTTACCGAAGACAAAAGTTTGCAATATGTGTTTACCCAAAAAGATCAAAATCTTTGCCAAAGAAGGCAACTTGAGTTATTGAAAGATTATGATATGAGTGTTCTTTCTCACCCTGGTAAAGCAAACGTGGTGGCGGATGCCCTTAGTCGGTTATCTATGGGTAGTGTTGCATTGTTGATGATGGAAGAAAAAAGTTGGTTCGAGATGTTCATAGGTTGGCCTGATAAGGAGTTCAACTAGTCGATTTCACCAAGGGTGGTATTATGGTCCATAATGGTTCCAAATCATCTTTCGTGGCGGATATCAAAGCAAAGCAATGTCTTGATCCGACCTTAGTAGAATTAAAAGAGGTGGTTCTAAAGAAGTCCGTAGAGGCTTTCTCCCACGGGGGAGATGGTGTCCTAATGTACTAAGGTCATTTGTCTATTCTGAATGTGGATGACTTGAGGGAACAAATCTTGTCAGAATCCCATATTTCTCGATATTCTATTAACTTGGGAGCCACCAAGATGCACTGTGATTTGCGGGAGATTTATTGGTGGAATAGGATGAAGAAGGATATTGTGGTATTTTTGGCTAAGTGTCCTAATTGCCAACAAGTGAAGGTTGAGCATCAGAAACCGTGAGTTTTATCCCAATATATTAGCATTCCTACTTTGTCACTCCCCGAAGCTACCCCAAGGACGTGGAAACGGGACCTAGGATCACGAATGACCCCAAGGTAACCCTGCTGGCATATCATAAGCATACTTAAAGATAACTGAATTAAGAAAGTACTGTGCAGAAGGTAAAACATCAAATAACTAAAGTGATGGGGGAACACCCATTACAATCTGAATAAATAATCTGTGAGCTTAATGACAAATGAAATATCAAACTCCAAAGCTAAAATTGAATCTAACTATGTCTGAAATAAAGCCTCTAATTGACTAGAGATGCTGGGACATGCCCCATCTAAATCTAGCAAAAATTGACAGTAAGGGCTGAAAGTAGTAAGATAATCATGTCTATCGTCCTCGAAGAGTGAGGAATCACCACTGATGCTGCTAAATTAGATATTGGGAACCGATCTATGCGTGATCTGAATGTTGAGGATCTGAACCTACATCACGAAAGAATGTAGTGTAGAGTATGCGCCAGTACTTGAAAGGTACTGAGCATGCATGATAGAATAAAGATAAACAATATATATAATTGAACAAAGTACATAATTGAGCAATGATATAAGATGAGCATGGTACTATACTGAAAATACTGAACATGAACTTACTGAATGCAATGACCAAGTTTATACATGTTGAAACTGAATACTGAAATGTAACTGGTAATTTGGTCGATGTACTAGAATCTGACCGTGAGAGCTACTAATAACCGACATAAAACCACGCGGGCTAAACATGCAGTCCGATGTATACGCCCCATCGTGAGGACCCAATATACCATGCAGAGGTATAGATGCATGCTTGGCATGATCACTAAACTAATGCCCACAGAGGGAACTTATAAACCTACGGGGGCATGTAGTTCTGGGACTTGAGGTTGACTGACCCTAGCCCAACGCGGTATAAATCCTACTCCCAACTGAATAGTTTAGCATAGTTTAGGGGTTAAACAACGTAGTTTAGGGGTCCAATACATAGGGAAAAGACCAAACGACCCCTGACTTAAAAGCTGTCGGGGCCAACTGACGGTCCGTTCTGTCAATTGTTGTTGGCTTTCAGAGAAGAGGGTTCTAGGCTCTCGATCCATGAACCAGGGCCACGACTCGTGGTCTGACTTATGGTCCGTAGATCCAGCTGTGGGTCGATCCTTAGAATATTTTCTGGGCTATTTTTGGGGATTACTTCCACGGGCGCCACCACGGTCTGTCATCAAGATCATGGCCCATGAAGGGTCCCGTGGTCGGACGTTTGGGCCAGGTGGACTCTGTCTGGCTCCCACGAGTGCTAGTACGGCCCATTAGGTTGTCCATGACCCATGAAGGGCACTGTGGTCCACCTCTTCTAGAAAGTGTTGAGTCCACGGGCAAGTCATCGGACTGTTGTCCCTCTCACGGTCCGTGAACCCTGTCGTGGTTCACTAGTTCTTCTGGTGTTTCTGCTGCATTTTCAAAGTTTGGTTTCTGAGGTGTTACAATATCTTTCGCCCCGAGAACATTCTTCCTCGAATGAAGTCTAAACTAGCTGGATAGGGAGGGAAAGAGCTGAATACCCTACCACTAATTAGTAGATACTGATTTCTGACTGAACTAAGTTCCATGAACATGCAAATACACTGAAACTACAAGTACCAACTAAAGGAACATGATACTAAGACTGAAGCTATGCATGAATGATTGAAAAACTGGAGAGGAACTATTACCTCAAGCTGGAATGGAATCAGAAGGAAAGAGGTGAGGATACTTGGCCTTCATGGCTGCTTGTACTTCCCAAGTAGCTCCCTCTACGGACTGACTCCTCCACACAACCTTAACTGAAGCGACTTCTTTGTTTCTCAACCTTTGAATCTGATGATCAAGAATCTCAAATGGCACATCCTCATAAGTGAGACTATCCTTCATAGACACACTTTCCAATGGTACTATAGAGGCTGGATCACCCAAACACTTCTTCAACCATGCAATGTGAATCACCGGATGCACTGCTGCTAGTTCCGTTGGCAACTTTAACTCATAAGCCATCTTACCAACTTTTTTCAAGATCTTGTAAGGGCCTACATATCTAGGACTAAGCTTCCCTTTCTTGCCAAATCTCATCACCCCCTTCATCGGTGACACTTTCACGAAAACCCAATCATCAATTTGGAACTCCAAGTCCCTTCTCCTTACATCTGCATAGGATTTCTGGCGACTCTGGGCTGTCTTAAGTCTATCTTTAATGAGCTAAAGTTTTTCCATGGTATCATGAATAGAGTCTGGTCCTATTAAGGCTGCTTCACCTACTTCAAACCAATCAACTAGAGATCTACATCTATTCCCATATAGTTCCTCATAAGGGGCCATCTTAATTCTGGAATAATAGCTATTATTGTAGGCGAACTCTATAAGAGAAAGGTGATCATCCCAACTACCCTTGAAATTGATTACGCAAGCTCTTAACATGTCCTATAAGGTCTGAATGGTACACTCTGCCTGATCATCTGTCTTTGGATGAAATGTTGTGCTAAGATTAACCTGAGTACCAAGACCTTTCTAAAAAGACTTCCAGAAATGAGAGGTAAAGTGAGGACCTCTATCTGGGATGATAGACAAAGGAACCTCATGCAAGATGACTATCTCATTAATGTAAAGCTTGGTGTAGTCCTCCGCCAAATCTTTAGTCTTGATAGCCAAAAAGTGTGCAGACTTAGTTACTCTATCAACTATCACCCAAATGGAATCATGGTGTGTGCGAGTACGAGGTAAATCTGTAATGAAGTCCATGTTGATAACTTCCCACTTCCATGTAGGAATGTTAATCTCTTGAGTCATACCCCCTAGTTTCTGATGTTCTACCTTCACTTGCTAGCAATTAGGGCACTTAGCCACAAAATCCGTTATATCCCTTTTCATACCATTCCACCAAAAAACTTCCCGCAGATCATGCTACATCTTAGTGTCGCTTGGATAAATAGAATACCTGGAGTTATGGGATTATACAAGAATCTACTGTCTCAACTCACTCACCTTAGAAACACATAATCGACCCTGATAGTGAAGCACACCATCTCCCCCTTGGGAGAAAACCTCAACTCTCTGGTGATGAACTACACCCTTTAAATAAAGCAATAACAGATCACTGTCTTGCTTTTTCTTAATCTCCGCTACCAATGAAGATTCTGACCCATTCTAAACTGTTACACCATCTGATATGCTCATAAGGAGAACTCCCAAGCGAGCAAGCCTGTGAACATCCTTTGCTAGTTCTTTTCTTTGTTCCTCAACATGTGCTACACTACCCGTAAATAGTCTACTAAGAGCATCTACTACTACATTGGTCTTACCAGGATGGTAAAGCACACTTATATAACAATTTTTGACGAACTCAAGCCATCTCTTCTAGCGAAGATTCAACTCTTTCTGGGTGAACATATAATAAAGGCTTTTATGGTTTGTGAACACATCTACGTGAACACCATACAAGTAATGTCTCTAAAACTTAAGTGCAAACACCACTATTGCAAGCTGGAGGTCATGAGTTGGATAATTCTTCTCATGCACCTTAAGCTGTATAGAAGCATAAGCTATAACCTTACCTCGCTGCATCAATACACAACCTAGGCCAATTCTAGAGGCATCACAATAGATCACATAACCGTCTGAATCCTCTGGTAGAGTCGAAACATGAGCTGTAGTGAACCTAGTTTTTATTTCTGAGATGCTTTTCTCACAATCATCTGACACTGAAACTTAACCTTTTTCTGAGTTAACTTAGTCAACAGAGAAGCTATGGATGAAAATCCTTCCACGAACCTTCTGTAATATCCATCCAAACCCAAGAAAATTTTGATATATGTAGAAGAGGTAGGTCTGGGCCATTGTTTCACTGCTTCTATTTTATGAGAATCCACTCGGATCCCTTCGCTAGACAAAATATGACCAAGGCAAGAAACATAATGCAACCAAAACTCACATTTGCTAAACTTAGTGAATAAATTTTGATCTTTGAGAGTTTGCAGGACAACCCTCAAATGAGTTGCATGTTCTTCCTCATTCCTAGAGTAAATGAGGATATCATCAATAAAAATAATTACGAACAAGTCCAAATACTGCTTGAACACTCTGTTCATCAAATCCATTAAAGCTGTATGAGCATTGGTTAGTCCAAATGACATAACTACAAATTCATAATGACCATACTGAGTTCTGAAGGCTGTTTTCGAGATGTCACTATCTTTTACTCTGAACTGATGATAATCAGATATGAGGTCTATCTTTGAGAAATGACTAGCACCCTGAAGTTGGTCAAACAAGTCATCAATCCTGGGGATAGAGTACTTATTCTTGATTGTGACTTTGTTCAACTACCGATAGTCAATGCACATACTGAGAGAACCATCTTTCTTTTCCACGAACAACAGTGGTGCACCCCATGGGGAAATAATATGTCTCATGAAGCCCTTATCTAGAAGGTATTTCAACTATTCTTTCAATTCCTTAAGCTCAACTAGACCCATTCTGTAAGGAGGAATAGAAATAGTCTAGGTTTTTGGAAGGAGATCAATTCGAAAGTCGATTTCTCTTTCGGGATGAACTCAGGAAGATCTTTTGGAAACACTTCTGGAAACTCATTTACTACTGGAACAGACTCAAGAGTTGGGGTTTCGGAGCTTGAATCCTTAACCCGAACTAGATGATAGAGATAACCCTTAGAGATTACCTTTCTGGCCTTAAGGTAAGAAATGAATCGACCTATAGGCGCTAAGCTACTACCCTTCCATTCTAAGATTGGTTCGTCTGGAAACTGAAAACGAACAATCCTAGTTCAACAATCGACTAAGGCATAATATGAATGTAACCAATCCATGCCTAGAATGATATGAAAGTTTACCATTTCTAACTCTACAATATCAGCTGAGGTGACTTTCTGGTAGACTGTGACAGGGTAATTTTTGTATACCCGTCTAGCTATAACTGGGTCACGGACTGGAGTAGGGACTGAGAAGGGTTCTGAGAGAGTTTCTAGACTAACATTGAAGTTGACTACTATATAAGGAGTTACAAAGGAAAGAGTACCCCTAAATCTAACAAAGCATAAACATCTATGTTAAAGACTGGTAACCTACCAGTGACCACATTAGGAGAATCTTCCTAATCCTGGCGAGCCTGAAGAGCATACAACCTGTTTTGGCGCTGACCGCCACCTGTTTTAGATGAGTTACCCTACTGAGTCGGGTTGCCTGCTGGTGCTGCTAATGTTGTAGACCCGAGCCCTACCATTATTGCTTCATTGATCCTGTTTAGAAGAAAGACAATCTCTTAACCTGTGACAAGACTGACCACACCCAAAACATCTTTCCTTTATTGCAAGACACTCTCCCGGATGGTTCTTACCACACTTTGGACAAGTTGGGTAGGTTCTGATGCCTGAAATACTCCCCTGAGACTTAGAGATTGATGCCCTACGTTTCTAATCTTGTCGAAACCTGGACGATGGAACATTAGCTGATGAAGGTGCTGGAGCTGAAGACTTTTGATGAAACAACGAGCAATTTTCACCACCTCATTTTTGTTGAGAATACTCATAGTTGCCTGTCCTAGCCTTCTTGTTCTACTTAGCCTGTTCCTGAAGCTTATCTCCCTTAACCGGCTAAGCATTAGTCATAAGCTTAGAGATGTTCATATCTTCCAACAACATAGTAATTCAACACTCTGCTTTCACTAAGTCCGATACCCCATATAGAAACTTGTTCATTTGATCCCTTGGATCAAAAACCATGTGAGGAGAATACCTGGAAAGTTGGGTGAACTTGAGTCCGTACTCTTGGACTGACATGCTACCTTGCCTCAAATTCATGAACTCTTGAGCTTTTGCCTCCCTCAACTCTCTAGGGAAGAACCTGTCCAGAAAAGTCTCAGTAAAACACTCCCAAGTAATAGGAACTACATCCGTACCCCTGTTTCTTTCCATTGAGTAAACCAGATGTGAGCTACATCCTTAAACTAGTAGGACACTAACTCTACCCAATCATTTCTGGTCACTTGCATCACTTCAAAGATGCTCTTGACCTCATATATGAAGTTTTGGGGATCCTCACAAATTTGTGACCCTAGAAACTCAGGCTGATTCATCTTAACAAAATCACAAACACTGGTTATCACTGATCCACCACTAGCATTTGCAGGAACGGGAACCTGCTGGTTGTTTTGGTTGGTCACACTCTAAGCCAAAAGCTGAATGGCATTTCAAAACTCAGTATTCAAAACTTCCCGATCTAAGGCTAGAGGAGTTGCGTTCGCATTGCATGCATTAGCATTCCTAGGGTAAGCTCTACGATGAGGCATGATCTGAAACACATAACGTTGACTTAGAAAAGAGAAGTTAGATCATACCATACGCACGATAAGAGTAACATGAAAATAAAGTTTTTCTTAAAACACTTCGCAACCTCCCTTTCATTAGTGCTGGTGCACTTCACAGCCATGAAGAAGACTCTACTTAGTGTGGCTTTTCAGACATCCTAGGACTCTTAAACCTAGTGCTTTGATACCATGTTTGTCACGATCTGAAGCTACCTCCAAGACGCGGACACGAAACCTAGGATCACGAGTGACCCCAAGCTAACCCTGCTTGCATATCATAAGCATACATCAAATAACTGAAGTGATGGGGAATACCTATTACTATCTGAATAAATAATCTGTGAGTTTAATGATAATTGAAATATCGAACTCGAAAGCTAAAATTGAATCTAACTATGTCGGAAATAAAGCCTCTAATTGACTAGAGATGTTAGGACATGCCCCTGCTAAGTCTAGCAAATATTGTGGGAGCTAGTAAGAGCCGACATAAAACCACACAAGCTAAATGTGGAGTCCGATGTATTCGCCTCATCGAGAGGACCCAATATACCCTGCTAGATGTATAGAGCCATGACTGGCGTGATCACTAGACTGATGCCCATAGCGGGGACTTATAAACCTATAGGGGCACGTAGTTCTTAGACTAGAGGGTGACTAACCCTAGTCCAACTCAGTATAAAGCCTATTGCTTACTGAATACGAGTAAATTATAATACAACTGAAGTAAACTAGATAGCTCAATAATCTGACATGCAAATATGAAAATGCAACATTTATTTCTGATAATGAAACATTCGAAAACTAAGGCAACTATATTTGGTTATCTTTCCTAGCTAATGTAATTAATGAACTAAAAGAACTACATAACTAGGGTTCTGAGTTTATGCAAGAATCTATGCAAATACAATACTAAGACATGATAATCTGATTAGGAATGTTAAAATAACTAAATCATATTATTCTGCTGAAATTCTAGAAACTCTAGGTCTAGATAATATGGAGGGAATCAAGAATCTGACTCAATTCTAGGGACCTAATGGGTGAAAGGAACCCACTAGTGAAATCCCACATACCTAGTGATGAAATTCATGCAGAAATCTTTTGATTTCAGGGTTGGAACTGATGAAAACCTTGATGCATTTTCCTGAAGGGCTGCTCCGCTTTTTCTCTAATTTGCTCTAAGTTTCACTTGATTTTTGGTGAATGATTGATTAAGGTAAGTTCTAATTAAGTTACTAGGCTTAAACTAACGAAAACTACATAGTTTAGGGTTAAATGACGTAGTTTAGGGGTCCAACGCATAAGGAAAAGACCAAACTACCCCTGACTAAAAAGCTGTCGGGGCCAATCGGCGGACTGACCGACGGTCTGTGGACTGACCCACGGTTAGTCCTGACAACTGTCATTGGCTTTCTAATAAGAGGGTTTTGGGGTGTCGATCCACAGACCAGAACAACGACCTCTGGTTTGACATACGAATCGTAGGTCCAGCCGTGGGTCGATCCTTAGAATATTTTTTGGGATGTTTCTAGGGAGGGCATCCACGGGTGCCACCATGGTCTATGGTCAGGACCACGACCCGCGAAAGGTCATGTGGTCTAACATCTGGGCCTGGTGGACTCTGTCCAGTTCCCACAAGTGCCAGTACGACCCGTGAGGTGGTCTATGGCCCGTGAAGGGCTTCGTGGTCCACCTCTACTGGAAGGTGCTGAGTTTGCGGGCAGGTTGATTGACCGTTGTCCCTCTCACGGTCCGTGAACCCTGTTGTGGTTCTCCGGTTCTTCTAATTTTTCTGCTGCATTTTCTAAGTCTGGTTTCCAAGGTGTTACATACTTGGAAGTGGGAAGATTTGAATATGGACTTCATAGTAGGGTTGCCACGAACTCGACATCAATATGATTTGATTTTGGTTATAGTAGACCGAATGACGAAGTCGGCCCATTTCATTGTCGTCAATGTTTCCTATATGGTGGAAGATTATGCTAAGTTGTACTTGAGAGAGATAGTAAGTTTGCATGGAGTGCCCTTGTCCATTATCTTTGATAGAGGTACTCAGTTTACTTCATAGTTTTGGAAGTCCGTCCAAAAAGGTCTTGGCACTAAAGTTAAGCTTAGCACAACTTTTCACCCCCAAACCGATGGGAAAGAGGAAAGAATAAACCAAACATTGGAAGACATGTTGAGGGTTTGCGTGAATGATTTCAAGGGAAATTGGGATGACAATTTGCCTTTGATAGAATTTTCCTACAATAACAGCTAACATTCGAGTATTGGTATGGCTTCCTTTAAGGCTCTTTATGGTAGGAGGTGTAGATCTCCTATAGGATAGTTTGAGGTGGGTGAGGTTTCTTTGATTGGACTCAAGTTAGTTCATGAGGCTATTGAGAAGATTTGACTCATCAGAGAGAGGTTGAGAACGGCCCAGAGTTGACAAAAGTCTTATGCAGATGTTTGAAGAAAAGACTTTGAATTTGATGTGTATGATTGGGTTTATTTGAAAATGTCACCCATGAAGGGTGTAATGAGGTTTGGTAAGAATGGGAAACTTAGTCCCCATTTTTTAGGCCCATATCAAATTATGAGAGGTGTTTGTAAGGTTGCATATGAGTTGGATTTGCCAAATGAGTTGGCATCGGTGCATCCAGGTTTCCATGTCTCTATGTTGAGAAAGTGTGTTGGAGATCCGACATCCGTAATTCCCCTAGAAGGGTTAGAAGTGGAAGAGAACCTTTCTTATGAAGAAGTTTCGATTGAAATCTTAGACCGGCAAGTGAGGAGGTTGTGGAACAAAGAGGTTGTTTCTGTTAAGGTGTTATGGAGAAACCACCTAGTTGAGGGTGCTACTTGGGAGGCCGAGGATGGTTTGATGTCCCGATATCCTAATCATTTTTATCCTATTCTAGCTTGAGGTAATGAGTTCCTCTTGGTTTGTTTATGTTTGAAGTAATGTGTGTTTTATGTGTTTCCATGATTTCCTTAAATTTGCATGTTCATGAATAAGCTTAATTATTTGAAAAAAAAGGTTTGTGTGAATTATTTTCCTCATGTTGTTGAGTATTGAGTATGAGTTGCTTATAGACTTCATGAGATGAGTTGTAGAACATGCCTTGATTTGGAGTGGAGATGCCCTCCTTGAATTTGTTCTTTTTGAGATTGAATTACATATGAGCTCCATGAGATTGTGTTGGGCATTGCTTTTGAGTTTGGAGAAGGTAGTTTCTCCTTGAATGTAAGAAATCTGAAAATTTCTTGCATATTGGGTTGTTAGATGTAGTTCCTACTCCCTTATTTGTGTGCATTGAGTATGTAGTTACTACTCCCTTATTTGGGTTGTTATATGTAGTTCCTCCATTGAGTATATTGATCTTGGAGATGATGTTTCCTCCTTAGTTGTGTGCATTTCGATGTGTTGCATGCAAGCGGGCTGCTAATCTCGAATTTTTGTCTAGAAACGTGCTTAGAATCTCATTTGAGGACGAATGATTTCAAGGGTGCGATAATTTAACACTTCAGATTTGAAATGAGGCAAATAACAGCTGTTGGAAAATTGCAGGTGCCATCCACGAGGGCCAACCACGGCCCGTGGATTGACCTACGGATAGTAGGTGGGGTCGTGGGTAGGGAGTTTCATAAAATGGCCCAGCCTTGGACCACGGAGGGACCTACAGACCGTAGGTGGATCCATGGTCCATGGTCCAGGGGTTCATAGGTCAAGCCAAATTCTCTAAAAAGAAACCACGACCAACCAGTATGGACTGTAGGTCAGTCGACGGTCCGTCGGTCGGGGATCCGTGGTTGGTGACTGGCATTTGATTTTAGCGACATAAGGGTCTTTTTTGATTTTAATTAAATCAATGTGGTGTCTTTTTTCCTAAACCTAGACCACCTATATAAGGATTTTAGACCCCTAAACTCACTCAATTAAGTCATTCTCTCAATTCCCAGAAGAAAACCCAAATCCCATCTCAAATATTTTCTCTCTAGAAAGTAGAAGAAAAAGAAGGAGATTAAAGCTAGGTCAAGATCAAGTCTCCCAATTTTCAAGCTTTGGTGGGCATTGTGACTAAGGTATGATGACTTTTCATCCATGGGATCCTTCCTCCCATGGAGTCCCCTAGAATTCCACAATTTGAAGAAAAATTTCCCCAATTCTAGTTAGGGTTTCTTCCATTGTTGTGGGTTATGATGAATGTTGATACAATATTTGAGTGGATTATGATTGAATTTATAGAACTGCATGTATTTAAGATGAAATTACATGTACCCATGTCTATCCTATGATTTTAGGGTTGAATTGATATAGTTGGGATTGATGCCATGTGAGGGAAACTCTATGGGTTAGATATATCCTTATAGGATTGATGAATCATGATTAGAATTTCTTGAGATTGAAGCATATATGATGAATATGATGTTAATTTCTTTAGAGTAAAGCATAAATGATGATCATGAGATGTAGTGCTTTGAGAGTTAAGCCTAGACTATGAATTGTTGATTGTGGATGTTGTAGTATGGAAGGGATACTTCCTAGAATAAATTGATAAGCATAATTGTATGAATGTGAAAGGTTTACTCACATGAATGATTCTAGGTTGAAAGGATTGCTCATCCTAAATGAATCTAGACTAAAATGCTTAATGAATTATGAGGCTAGAGGCAATTACTCTTGACCTCCATATACAAGGATATGAGGTTATTCCCATACTCCTTAGAATTGAACAAGAGGTGAGTCCCCACGTTCCTACTATGATGAATGGACATGGAAACCAATACCCATGCTCCATATGAAATTATGTGGAGGCTAGTACCCGTGTCATATGATGAGGTTGTGGAGGTGAGTACCCGCAATCTAAAAGTAAGTAAGGCAAGAGGCGAATACCCGTTAGCCTTTATAAGCTAGGAATTGAGGCAAATCCCCGTGTCTTTAAAAGTAAGTATGATTAATGTGATTATGTTATGAATTTGACTTGTTTGGAGTGTTGCTAGATATGCATTCCATGATGTAAGCTTGCCTAGAGGATGACCTATGTCTTGGCTAAGGTTAAGTGAGGTTACTTAAGGGAGTATTCCTCCTTCATTATGATGCTTAATATGTCTTGATTATGATTATGCCTTATGTCTTACATTGACTAATGCTTATGTTGTATTGTTTATTCTAGCCATCATATTTAGTACTTGATTGTACAAACGCATACTCTCGCCTACATTCTTATCAAATGTAGGGCGACGACATTGATTCTCACAGTCATGGCTAGATTTATTGTTGATTCAAGGAAGTGATGTTTTGGTGATTCCTCATTCTGTTCGAGTATGTGATCACCACTTTTCTTTATATTTTTCTTTTATGT